>CM044015.1:19564934-20889934 GCA_024085815.1 Flaveria linearis | reverse complement strand
ATATAAATATATTAACTATCACCATATATATTAGGAATCATTTCATATGAACACTTCCACGTTATAACATTGATAAAGTAACTTTCATGATAAAGTTATATGTGTATATAAGTTTAGTATGTTAATATATATGTGTATAATGTGCATGCATGCATTTTACGTATGCATGTATATATATGTATCTAAAAATCATGATACACATATATATGCATGAATTAAGTTGAATCAAACATCATCAAAACAATACTCCATCAACTTTGAATCAAAACAAAAACAAATCACATCTTAACCATCTAAACACTAAAACAAACACAACCAAAACCTCACCTCGATCCATCAAGAATATTAAGTAACCCGATTAATGAACTAAACTATTAGTTAAACCTAGCTTAGTAACTTAACATTAAACCACCATCCGCCACCTTGCTATCACTAAACACCCATCATCTTCCTAACTCGCCACCTAACAAATCTAATAAGCACATCACCAAGCTAAACATGGCTCCCTATCCACCACACCTCTCGGCCAAAACCCATGACTCACCACAACCCACACTAATCACACCTTGTATGGTGACACCTAGCCCCTAACATGCCACTTAATGAATCCTATAGTTAACATGTCATCACCCTAGTAGTAGGGTTAATGATGAGGGATCCCACTACAAGAAAATATCAGGGGAGGAGCACCATAACAACCGTCACAGTCACTCTCTCCCTCAGTTTTACAATCACAATCATCAACAACCGCGACCACCATAATCCCAACACAACCTCATTCTCTTGATTTGTCATCTACAACTATGAACCATCACCCTAGCACCACCTTCTCCCTCTTGTCTCTCACAAACACCATCACCATCCGAAATCACCACTTTCACACCCTCAAAATCCGCTTGCGGGGTTTTACTGCGAGGCGCGTGACAAACCAGGATCTCAGTCATTAGTTACTCAGAACGACTCTATATGAACTAATAAACAAAATTAGAGTTTAACTTTAAAAAGTGCGAAAGCGTTTAAATAATCTGAAGACTCAAATCAAAGTAACATGTAAAGGAAATGCGCATAACATACGCGCCCAATCATAATGCAACACCCAAATATAACTGTTTAATTTGACATAATCCAAAAATAATATTTAAGACCATGAAGACAAGCCAACAATGCTAACGTGTGAGTGCTCCTAGGCAACTAGCAACCTTAACCTGAGAATAGCATACTAAACAAGTCAACACAAAGGTTGGTGAGTTCAAGAGTTTGCATTTCAAATATAAAACATTAAGCAGTTACAATGTATAAGCAGTGTATTGCCATAGATAGCTAGTCTATTAACAAGAAATATTAATCATAGTGATTTCGCAATTAAAGCTGACTGTGATAAGTTTGTTGCCTCCTGCCACGACTTACAAGGTCGTGAAAAAGTTCATTAGGACAAAATTGCACCTGTTTGACCTCGAGTCGTACATGTGGGCTCGTTAGACCTAGTAGTACAACCCAAATTTCCCCGCTATTCAATATTAAAAATTCAAAAGTGTGAGGAATTTTCCATGGTAAACAACACTATTTTAATATTATACACAAATTAAATATACAAATCGATTGTAGATTACCAGTATACTATCTCCCCCAAAGAGACTATGTAAAAGAGTGGGGCATGAACTCACCTGATACGCGTAAATGATACTTAAAGATTAACATGACAAGGACAAGTGAAAAGACAACCTTCAGAGGTCACCTAGAACACACAAGTACATAAGTACACGTACACAGAAATTCCAAGGAAACCTTAAGTGCTCATAAATCAAAGAACTCAAGGTTTTATAAAGACAACACACATGTGACCCAGTTGACCCGTTTGACCCGTTAGTGACATATTAGTTGATGTATAGTTTAAACCATGTGTGACAACTTCACATGCAAAAGTATCATACAAATTATCCATGTGTATCACATTGTCAACCCAAGTTCTACCTAGGTCATCATACTACATTTGATTATCATACAACTCATGTAAGTCCCTAACAACTAGCATGCTCAGTGTAACTATAACACAACTAGTGCATCATATAAATATCAAATCATGCACGACATATTCATATGACCCATAACTATGAATTCCCATAACAATGCCAAAACAGATAATTAACCAATTAAACATTCATACAACCCAATCAACACATTCATCCATATTAGAATTCATACATGAACATACTAGCATGATCCTAATGTCCCAACATGATTCTCTAATCACAAATCACAGTTCATCATCATACATGATCATCAAAAACCTAAATTCTCTTCATGATCAGTCAAGCATCCAACAACTCAATTAACACATTCTACCATTTAGGCTTCATCAATAAACACTCTAATATGATCCTAACGTCAAGAACATGTCCAAATCATCATATCCAAAGTTCTACAAAAATAAAGTTTCCCTTTTGGGAAAGTAACACCTAAAAGTGATTCTAGCATCCAATTCAATCATAATTTCATCAATTTCGTACCTAACCAAGCTCATAACATATCTACACATGATCAATAACACCTAGTTATCATGATTCATCAATTTCATAACCAAAAAGTTAATATCTTTAGTAATGTATGAACTATAACATGTGTTCTTGAATTCCCAATGTTCATAACAACAATCTAACATCTAATCATCATTATAAACACATCCATAACATCAATACACTAACAATTCAACATTACATGCAAAATAAAGTTGCTATTCTTAGTAACCTATGAACAATTCATCAAAAACATAATTTTTCTTGCATAATCAATGTTAACTAGCATCCATATCATCTAATTAACATCATACAACTATCAAACAACATCAATTTGATCAATCATGAAATTTCCCCAAATCAAGTTTCTAGTTTTGACCTAGTTTGACTAGAACATCAAAATCCATAACAAAACATGAAATTGACA
This sequence comes from Flaveria linearis, assembly GCA_024085815.1. NCBI lineage: Eukaryota > Viridiplantae > Streptophyta > Magnoliopsida > Asterales > Asteraceae > Flaveria > Flaveria linearis. Next base: position 20,886,994 of record CM044015.1, on the reverse strand, counting down.
CCTAATATAGTATCAATACAACCATACTAATATGGAATAACCATCAATTTCGTATCATCATCATATTTTTGGATCTAGGGTTCATCTACATCAAAAACTTTGAACACATGATAAAACATACCTTTAAGTGGTTTAGATGATGATTAGCACTTGAAAACAACTTGTACAACTTGAATCCCAATCAAAATTGACTTGTATGCTTGCTCTTGGATCAAAATCGCAAAGAATGGGGTGTGGAGGTGAGGTTGCGGCCGACTGAGGGGTTTGGGAGGCTAGGGTTGGGTTAATTTTGGTAATATTGGTTAAAAGGCAATTACAAATTAACTCCTTGATTTTTATTTTATAAAACCAATCTTTTTAACAATTTATAAGTAATTTCAACTACAATTTGTAAGTATTATTAGCCAACAATAATAATCCTAAACATTTACAATAAGTCACACAACACACGAAATATATATATACGTTGTCACGTTATCGCGTAAAATTTATAAAACAAACATTTAAAATTCTATAAAATCATGCATCATATAATCACAACAAATAATCACATTATTAATTAGATTATTATTGTTAAGTCACCAATGTTCGATGACAACTAGTGTGTGCTTACGACACGTGTATGCAAGACTTAACGGAACTAACGGAGTTTGGTAACGGAAAATTACCGGATGTCACATTATCTCCATGCTGAAAGAATTTTCGTCCCGAAAATTGCATTACATGGTGGGTATTCCATCGCTGGTTGTAACACCCGGAAAATTCTGTTTGGAGTGTCATGCGACTGGGGCATCCATACGCATGGAAGTCATGCGACTGAAGCTCCAATCGCACGACTGAGAGCCCAGTCGCATAGATGCTCAGTCGCCTAATGCCCAATCGCACAACTGGAGCTCCATAAGCATGGGAGTCGCTCGACTGGAGTGTTCAATCGCATGGAGCTCGGGCGACTGGAATGTAGTATTAAGGGAGAGGGCAGCCCTTACCCTCTCCCCACACTTGCGAAATCAGCCAAAAAGAAGAGAAGAGAGAAAGAAGAGAGAAAGAAGAGAGAAAGAAGAGAAAAGGGGGTGGTTCGGGCTCGGAATTCGTTGTGTGGTGAGTCAAAACGAAACTCTAACCTAGGAGGCTGCTAAGGTGAGTTCTAGGACCCCTCATTTACTTGTTTTCAAACGATTTTGGGGCTGGAACACATATGAACCCGTTTTTTGAAATGTATGAGTTTGACCCATTTGGGTGTAATTGTATGTAATGTGTTTAGAGAGTGATTTTGGACTTGTATGTGCTTGTATGATGTCCTAGTATGATTTCCTAAGGTTTAGGATGGGTAAATTGGGCTGGAAATGAGTTTGGAAGAGTTTGAAGGCCGTATGTCGCGGCTGCAGTTCGGGATGAACTCCAGTCGCTGCCCAGTTAGGGCTAGACGACTGAAGGGCCAGTCGGCCGACTGAGGATCACTTGCACGACTGAAGCTCAGTCGCCCGACTGGGGATTCAGTCGCACGACTGGGATTCAGTCGCACGACTGGGGATTCAGTCGCACGATAGGTCATGCGAGTGGGAGTTCAGTCGCATAAGTCCAGTCGCAAAGTTATTCAGTCGCACGACTGAGGGTTCAGCCGCATAGAAGCCCATTCGTATAGTATTCATTCGCACGATTGAGAGTCCATTCGCACGATTGTATGTCCATTCGCATAGATTGCCCAATCGCATGATCCAGTCGCGTGGAGGCCATGCGACTGAAGTACGTCCAATCGCCCAAATAGGGCTGTTATGTACGAGGGAAGAGATAGTATTGCAGGTATATGCATGATGTATGTATGATGAGTATGATGTAGCTCTATATGATGGTAATGACTGATGACTTGTAAATGCCGATGTTCCTTGCTTCGATTTATGTTTATCTTTCCGTAGCTTTACGTGTATTGTTTATGAATGAATGAAAAGTATTATGTAACGTAAAGTGAAAGATAATAAAAGAGGAACGTAATGAATGAGAGCACGCATTAATGAATGAATGAACGAATGTAAGGCTTGTGAGAATAGGTATGAGGTGAGCGACTCTGTGTCGCAACAGACTACTCTGTGTCGCAACAGACTCGAATGAGATCCCTGTCGCGTACTCCGGTATTGCAGGAGACAGGATTCCGGAAGACTTAGAGTAAGATTGGCATGCAGGTAGAGAGAAAGGAGGCCCACAACTCATTGGGAGTTGTCAGCTCAACTGTGTGTGTATTATAGCGTGCGATCTTGGCTAACTCATAAGGGGACATAGACACAGTGGGAGTTCAGTTTTGGTAGCTGCTCTGATACGTGCGATGTGGTATTTACTGTGTGCTATGTAGCGTGTGATTTGGCCTACCTCATGTGGATTATGTAGCGTGCGATGTTGGGCTAACCCATGAGATGGCATGCGATTTTGGCTAAACCCCGAGGGCCCTCTCACACACACACAGGGGGAGTAGGTCTTGGTGACCTCTCCGTTGGTACGATTTGTGCGATATGTACGGTGGAACTCATAAGGGGACATAGACACAGTGGGAGTTCAGTTTTGGTAGCTGCTCGATACGTGCGATGTGGTATTTACTGTGTGCTATGTAGCGTACGATTTTGGCCTACCCCATGTGGATTATGTAGCGTGTGATGTTGGGCTAACCCATGAGATGGCATGCGATTTTGGCTGGACCCCAAGAGTTCTCACACAGAAGGAGAGTTGGTCTTAGTGACAACTCCATTGGTATGATTTGTGCTATATGTACTTCGGGTACGAAGATGTGAAGGTGCGATAAGTAAGATAATAAACAAATGAAGGACAGAACATAAATGGAAGAAACGAACGAAAGTAATGAACGTATGAATGAGCGTATTGAACATAAGAAAGAACGTAACGAACGAATGTAACGAATGTATGAATGAAAGTAAGAAACGTATGAACGAAAGTAAAAGTTTATGAATGAACATGAATGATAACAATGAATGGTACACAAATGGAAGCTAATCAACAAATGATGAAGATAATAAAAATATTATCTATGTGTACGTACATTGTGTGATCGTATGTATGTAAGAACGGTTTAACGAAAGCAAGGTATGTTTTTAATTTAAAACTAGAACTCACTCAGCAACGGTGACTTTTGATGTGTTTCCAGTTGGCAGGTATGTTGCTGAGGATGGCACGAGGTGGCTACTCGGTTTCGTTGAGGCTGGTATCCATATTTTTCATGTCAATGTGTTTGAGATGAAAACGAATCTTGTAATGTTATGAATTGACATGTTTTTAGTTATTGATGAAAGTTTTAAATTCCGCTGCAAGATAAACGTACGCTTAAAAATGTTTTATGTGCGATGAACGACCAGCTGTGAGGTGCCCGGGAACGGGGCCTTACACTGGTCTACTGCATTGGCGCACAGAAATCAAAATCGAGTGAGTTTTCGATGAGTTGTCACATTATCCCCATGTTGAAAGAAATTTCATCCTAAAATTTAAATCAATACCTTCGTCTGTAGGCATCGTCTTGTCAAACAGTTGAGGATACTTAAGCTTTATTTGATCTTCACGTGAATTCTGGTCCACATCACGAGTTCTAACGAACTTTGACTATGGGTATCTTACTTTGCTTAAGTGTTTTCACCTCATGGTCCATCACCTCGACTGGTTCTTCAACAAAACGTAATTGTTCATCCACTTGAACTTCCTCTAGCGGTTCGACCATCGTTTCATCAGCTAGACACTTCATTAGATTCGAAACGTGAAATACATCATGGATTCCACTTAGTGAAGCAGGTAGAGCTAGTCGATAGGCCACTGGACCTATTCTTTCCAATATCTCGAATGGTCCAACATATCTCGGATTTAGCTTTCCTCGCTTGCTAAACCGAACTACGCCTTTCAATGGTGAGACCTTCAATAAAACCCTGTCGCCAATCTGAAACTCTAAGGGTTTCCATCATTTGTCAGCATAACTTTTCTGTCTGTCTCGCGCTGCAGCCATACGGTTCCGTATCTGCATAGTCTTCTCAGTAGTATCATGTATTAACTCGGGACCCGTTAGTCGACTATCACCAATTTCCGCCCAGCGAACTGGTGATCTACATTTTCTCCCATACAAAGCCTCGAAAGGTGTTGCCTGTATGCTAGTATGATAACTGTTGTTATAAGAAAACTCCACCAACGGCAGGTGAATTTCCCAGTTATTCCCGAAGTCAATCACACAAGCACGTAGCATATCCTCCAATGTCTGTATAGTACACTCACTCTGGCCGTCAGTCTGTGGATGATAAGCAGTACTCATATCCAATCGCGTACCCAGAGATTTTTACAGTGATTGCTAGAGTGTGATGTGAAACAAGCATCGCGGTCAGAAATAATCGAGATCGGTACACTGTGTCTCGAAACAATCTCCTTAAGGTATAGTCGAGTTAATTTCTCTATCTTGTCAGTTTCCTTAATTGCAAGGAAGTGAGCAGACTTTGTCAACCGATCCACGATAACCCATATCATGTCATAACCAGTATTGGTCTGGGGTAACTTAGTAATAAAATCCATGGAGATTTGTTCCCATTTCCATATTGGTATCTCGGGTTGATGTAACAGTCCGGATGGTTTTGGTATTCCACCTTTACCTTCGAGCAGGTCAAACACTTGCTCACATACGTAGCTACATCCGCCTTTATGTTAGGCCACAAGTAGTGCGCCTTCAGGTCATGATACATCTTGTTAGATCCAGGATGTATATGTTGGGTTGTGTTTTTACCAAAACGACAAGGATTTGGAAAGATGAAATATATTCTAATTTGATCATAAAAGAAATGCAAAGCATTTTCTGAGGGGGAGCAGAAGATAAAGATTTCCTTGCAAACGCCCACCGGGATCAAGTTCACCAAATGTGAAGACTCAAGACCCAAGTTATAGAAATAGGAACTACTTTATTATTATTATTTTATTTATGATGTAATATTTAGTTGTGCTATCATCATCCTAGGGTTTTGGTTCATGTACTATAAATAGACAGGATAGCCCCCGTCTCAATGGTAACTTTCACAATGTAATCATTTGGTGAGCTTGATGTGTGTGCAGCCTCTATGGAGATGTCCTCCATAGAGGTTGTATTTTGATTAATGCAAATTCCTTCTTTCTTCTAGTTTCTCTTGTTTCTACAATAAATTTCCCTTTGTTTATTCAATGTTATACATCTCCTACCCTTTGAGTGTTCATATCTAATTGATTTAATCGAATATGGTGTTCCTGGTTCTTACAATTGGTATTGGAGCTGGTTAATCATTGATCGATTTAACAATTGATCATTGAAACTGCTCTTTTGCTATCTATGTTTGATCGAATTAGCAAATTTGCAAGAATTGGTTATAGAGATGAGTTTCTGCTGTTTCTGGCCATTAAACTTGAGGTTCTCGTGGTTTTGAGCTAGATTTGTTTTGTTTATCTTGAATTTGCTTGAAGTTTGAGATGGCGACACCAACCAATGATCCTCACAATACTGGCTCCTCAACAAAGCCTCCGATGCTTGTGAGGAGTGAGTATAACATATGGCAACGTCGTATGCTCTATCACTTGTCTATCAACAGTGCTGGTTGTTGGAAGTCAGTGGTACATGGACCATACAAGCCTATGGTGAGCGTTCCTAAATCAAATGAGCAGGTTCCGAAGAAACCTGATCAATATTCGGACGAAGATCTAAAGCTGTTCGAAATTGATGCTAAAGCCCATGGAATTCTAGCCATGGCACTGCCTAATGAAATCTACTCAGGGCTTATGCATCATGAAACTGCTCATGATCTCTAGGTTGCTCTGAAGGAACAATTCGGAGGAACCGATGAGGTCTTAGCAAACACTAAGGAAATCCTCGCCCAACAATATGAGACATTCTCTCATAGGAAGGGTGAGACTCTGACTCAACAGTTTGAGCGATTTTCTTGTTTAATCTCTGAACTGAAAATGGTTAAACAAGAGTATTCAAATAGCCAGATGAACAACCGATTCCTCAGATCACTACCTGAGAGATGGGACATATACTATTGTCCTACGCTCTAGTGCAAATCTGAGTACTCTATCTCTCACCCAACTTCATGGGAAACTGCTTACATTTGAAAGAGAGATAGAACAGAAAAGGAAGTTGTCATCATCTGGTAAGCTCACTGATGACTTTGTATCAGGCAATACTGCACTGATAGGTCAGGAGTCAGAATATGCTGCATCAGAGAGTGCATATGATGAGCATATTGATTTCTCTACCAATTCTGAACATGCTTTTATTGGTGTTGATGGTAGTTCAGGAGGTAGCAGTGATAATCTATGCTTTCTGATGGAGAACGTGAAGGGCATTCCAAAAAATGATCTGGAAGAGATGGATATTTTAAGTCAAATAGCAATGATAAATATCTGATCTCAAAAGTTCTACAAGAGAACTGGCAGGAAATTTCCTGGTCTCTCTGGCAAAACCAAAGTTGGTTTTGACAAGAGCAAGTTGAGATGTCACAAGTGTTATAGGCTTGGACACTTTGCTAGAGAGTGTAGATCATCTGGATCTAACTCCTCTGCACCTTTTGTGACTTTTCCAAGCAATAGCTCACAGCACAAAGGGCAACATACCACCAGTTCTGGTCATCCATCACCAGCTCAGGCATCACCTGCGTACTTTGTGCCTCAAGGTCATATGCCATACCCATATCCCTGATACTACATGCCTCAGTCAAGTCAAGTTCAAGCACCCACTGTTCAGCAACCACATGCTCTCCCTGAGCCTCAACCTTCTCAATCTCATCATCAAACCCAGCCTCAACAACACAGCTTCTTCACCCCAGGAGTCGTTGACTGGAGCAGTTTACCAGATGATTTATCTGGTCATGAACAACTGTTTGCTTGGTGCTGGTCAACATGGTGGTGATCATCCTTTTGGGAACCTTGCTCTCATGGCCCTGGAGTCTGCTCATGGGTCATCCTCCAATGCTTCATAACAGGTATCTTCTGAGGCCAAAGCCAAGATATGTTCTGAATCTTGCATAGCTGCATTTGCATCTATTAGAGAAGCAAATGTAGCTTTAATTGATAAAAATCTTGAGCTAGAGCAAACCCTTTCCAAAAGAAAAGCTGAAATTGAGTCAGTGCTTAATGATAAAAATGATGAGATTTATAAACTTAAATGCCAAATCAAAGATGACAAGGCTTGGGAAGAGGTACATCTAGAGAAGTACAGAGACCTCAAGGAAACACTTGCAGCTACCCAGGTACAGTGTGATCGCTGGGTGCAATCCTGTAAGGGTTTTGAATGCTTCTGAGTAAGCAATCAGCTTCCAATATGAAGTTTGGCATTGGTTATAATCCACTGCTCCTCCAATAGATTTTACTTCCAGAGCAGAAGTAGAATCTGATGAAGAAAGCAATAACCAATCCTTCTCATGATGTGACTTACTATCTGATACAACATCATCAGTGATTGAAGTCAGCATTAAATCCTCACAAAACCAATCAGCTGATGCTACAATAGCTGATGGTTCAAATGCTGACTGTCACATGATTAAAAGGTTGATCAACTCGGGTGTTGTCTCTAAAAGTACTGAAAGTACTGGAGAGCAAGTGATAACACCTGAAGTTCAAACCCAACTACTGCCAGTATTGAAGGGAAGAAAACTGCCAGTAGAAAGGGTTTGAATACTACTAAAGAAGATATCAGGAAAGCAAGTACTGCAAGGAAGAAAACTGCAAGTACTGATAGCAAATTGCTGAAGAACAAGTCTTCAGCAGTTTCATCTTCTTTAGTAGATGATCAACTAAAGATGAAGAAGAAGCCATGTGAAATATGTGGCTTGTTCAATCATCTTACTGATGATTACCGGTACAAAAAGGGCTCCAAACTCAAACAAAAGGAGAAAATTAAAGAGAAACTGAATGAAATGAAAACTTAGTTTGAGAGCAAGTTTGTACTAGCAACATCAAAACCTGAAACCCCTAAGCCCAAGAAGAAATCCAAAAAGAAGGATGGGTTAATCAGGCAACAGCTGAGGTTGCTCAAAAGAAGATGGTACAACCAAGGAATCCATCACAAGCAAGCACCAATGTGTCTGATGAGCTAAAGGCTTTATCCCAAAATCAGACATAGCTTGTTATGATGGTTCAACATCTAATGGAAGAGTCAACCAATTAGATGCTCCTGTGCTGAAACCACAGAAAAGGAAATCCAAGCCAAAGGATTCCTCTTCTACACCATCTCCTTCACCTCAGGCTGTCACACGCAACAACCAGTTAGTGTCACATTTGTTGATGAGAACAGACCCAAAACCAAACAGGTTGGGTCGCAAAAACTAACTAATTTATTGTGATGCATGCAGGGTTCTTCAACATGCCAAAGAAGCATCTGGTATGTAGACAGTGGAGGATCCATGCATATGACAGGAAGCAGCTCACTTCTTAATGACTACTCTCAAGGAAAGAAAGGGTTGTTTCCCTTGGCAATGATGCAAAAGGTTACATCATCAGCAAAGGCTTTGTTTCCAATGGGTAAATAAGGTTTGATGATGTTAACCATGTGGAGAATCTCAAGTACAATCTCTTGAGTGTCAGTCAAATGTGTGATAAAGACCATGTTGCCCTTTTCACCAGCCAGAACTGTCGGATTCTGTCATCCAAAGTTATAAGTTTGATTGACAAGGTGTTGGATGATCATATTCTCCTGAAGGCCAACAGGATAGGAAGAGTATATGCCTTAGATCTTTCCAAGAAAATAGATCTAAAAGGTCATCCTTGCCTATTCTCCAAGGCTTCTCCTCAAGAATCTATTCTACGGCATAAATGGCTGGGTCATGTGAATCTCAAAAACATGAATCAGCTGATACACCATGGTCTAGTAAGAGGGTTTCCTATGAAGGAGTTCAAATATGAAGACAACTGCACTGCTTGTTTAAAGGGGAAACAACACAAAGTCTCATTCCCTCCAATAGAAGAACCAAAGTCCAATGACTGCTTGCAACTTTTGCACATGGATCTTTTTGGTCCTGTCAGAGTAATAAGCATGGCAAAGAAGAAATACTGTCTGGTAATTATGGATGATTACTCCAGATTTGTATGGATTTTCTTCTTGCACTCCAAAGTGGAAGCTGCAAAAGCTATAATGAACTTTGTGTTATATGTTGAGAAGCAGTATTCCCTTCCAGTCAAGTGTGTGAGGAGTGACAATGGCACAGAGTTTAGAAATCACACACTTGATGACTTCTATCTGTCAAAGGGAATCAAAAGGCAGTTCAGCATTCCAAGAACTCCTGAACAAAATGGAGTGGTGGAGAGAAAGAATAGGACCCTCATTGAAGCTGCAAGGTCAATGCTGGCTGACTCAGGATTGCCACTGACCTTTTGGGCTGAAGTTGTCAACACAGCTTGCTATGTGCAGAATAGAGTATTAGTGAATCAGAGGTTGATGAAGATTCCTTATGAAGTACTTCATCATTTGGCTCCTTTGATTTTCTTCTTTAGAGCCTTTGGGTGGTCCTTGTTTCATTCTCAACACTAGCAATCCACTCCAGAAGTTTGCATCAAAGGTGGATGTAGGGTATTTTGTTGGTTATTCATCAACTTGCAAGGCATACAGAGTTTTCAACTGCAGAACAAAGATGGTTGAAGAGACTTTGCATGTAAAGTTTAATGAATCTCTAAAGGACAAGATTCCACAAAACCCTATGGAGTTATTTGATCTGGACATACTGCAATATGTTCCTTATCAACCTCCAGCTGTTGTTCCTGTCAACAGTTCTCCACCTGGTGGTACTGATGATGATGTCGCCAGTACTCACCTTTTCAGTTTAGTGACCATTTGCCTGAGTCCACTAAACTTGATGCTTCTGTGGCTTCAGCAGCTGCATCCACAACAAATGCTGATGAGATCTCTGAATCCTCTAATTCATTTGAGCTACCATCTCCTACTTGGTTTCAAGAATCTACATCACCATCTATTGCTGCTGAAGGTCCTACAAACACTTGCACTGATCCTATTGTCTATCAAGAGTTGAAGAATCACCCAATGTCTCAAATCATTGGTGATATCAATGCTGGAGTTTCAACCAGGAGTCAATTATCCAATTTCTGCTTCTATGCTCTCTTCATCAGTCAGCAAGAGCCAAAGAATTATCATGTTGCACTAAGAGACAATGGATGGGTTGAAGCAATGCAGCTTGAGCTTCTTCAGTTCAAAAAGCAGCAAGTGTGGGAGCTTGTTCCTTTACCCCAAGGTAAGTGTGCAATAGGCACTAAATGGGTGTTTAGGAATAAAACAGATGAAAAGGGCCAAATTGTTAAGAACAAGGCCAGGCTGGTTGTCCAGGGGTTTGCACAAGAGGAAGGCATCGATTATTATGAAACCTTTGCCCCTGTAGCCAGACTGGAGGCAATTAGATTGTTCTTAGCTTATGCTGCCTTTCACAATCTTAAAGTTTTTCAAATGGATGTCAAAAGTGTCTTTTTATATGGTAAAATAAAAGAAGAGGTTTATGTGTGTCAACCACCAGGCTTTGAGGATAATAAACATCCTGATTGGGTGTATAAGCTTGATAAGGCTCTTTATGGGTTGAAACAAGCTCCTAGAGCCTGGTATGAAACATTTATCTAATTTTCCTCTACAGAATAATTTCACTAGAGGCTCCATTGATAAAACTTTATTCATTAAGAATGTGGGCCAGCATAAGCTACTTGTTCAAATTTATGTTCATGATATAATTTTTACATCCTGTGATCCACAGTTGTGTGATAAATTCACTAAGCTAATGAAGCAAAAGTTTGAAATGAGTGCTACGGGAGAATTACAGTTCTTTCTAGGTTTGCAAATCAAACAAAGGGATGATGGAATCTTTATTCATCAGTCCAAATATGCAAAAGAGTTGTTAAATAAGTTTGATTTACAAAACTGTAAGCCCTGTTCTACTCCCATGAGCAGCACCACACAACTGGATATTGATCAGAAAGGTAAAGCGGTTGATGAAACCCTTTACAGATGTATGATTAGGTCCTTGATGTACCTTACAGCTTCTAGACCAGACATTATGTTTGCAACATGTGCTTGTGCTAGATTTCAGGCTGCACCTAAAGAATCCCATTTGATTCAGTCAAAAGGATCTTTAGATATTTGCAAGGTACCCAATCTCTAGGTCTTTGGTATTCTACTGGGCATTCTTGCAAATTAGTTGCTTTCTCTGATAGTGACTATGCAGGATGCAAAGTCACTAGAAAATCCACTTCTGGTGGTTACCAATTCCTAGGCAATTGTTTAGTTTCTTGGTAGAGTAAGAAACAAACATCAATTGCTACATCCACTGCTGAAGCTGAGTACATTGCTTCTGCAAGTTGTACATCCCAGGTACTCTGGGTTCAGAATCAACTCTTGGATTATGGCAATACAGAGACTACGACTCCATTATTAATGGATAGTGCTTCAGCTCTTTGTATTGTTAAAAATCCAGTCCAGCATTCTAGGACCAAACATATTGAGATCAGATATCATTTTATTAGGGATTGCTATGAAAAAGGTCTGATTTATCCAAAGTTTGTGCCTAGTGCTGATGAGCTTGCAGACATATTTACTAAACCTTTAGATAGTGCCACATTTCAAAATCTGGTACTAAGGCTTGGTATGCTGCAGCTAGAATAATTTGACTAATACTGATGCTCTCAGCTCACAAGTACTGATGAGCATTAGCATGCAAAAGTCAAAAATAAGTACTGCTGAGTAATTTAGTCCTCAGTATTTTTCATAACTACTGAAGACTAAAATGCTTCAAAGTACTGAAGTACATTATTTATTGAAAACAACTGATGTAGTTACAACTACTGATGTATAGTTTTCAATCAAGTAAGTATTGAAGAACAAATTTTGTTCACGAGTACTGATGTGTAATTTTACACATAAGTACTGAAGACAAAACTATTCATAAGCTCTGAAGAATAATTTATTTCAAGTTTTATGAACATTTGTTCACAAGAGCTGAGGAATAAATATTCACAAGAGTTGAAGGCTGATGAAACATCTGAAGTTAAAGTCTGAAGACAAGTGCTGAAGCTTCAGAGTTTGTCACAATAGCTGAAGAAGCATTCTTCAGTTGTTGTGATGGTTTACCTTTCAGCTTTTTCTTTTCAGTAGTTATCTTTTCTATTTCAGTAGTTTGTAAAACGACTGAAGAGTTATTCTTCAGTCGTTGTAGTTTTCAGTAGTTCTCTTCAGCTGTTTGTAATAAGTTTAACACTTAGTATTTTGTAAGGAGATGTCAGCTGTTTGACATCTTCAGTAGTTAAGGTAGTTTCAGTAGTTTGTTAGAATAACGGTTTGATGTCACTATCAAGTGACATCAGCTGACGTCATTCTTCCTCTAAAAGGAAGATGACCTAATTGTAATCCTTGCCGAAACCTGTGATCTAATAGAAAACCCTTTTTGCACAATTCCTCTCTCTCTCTATAACCTACTCTTACATTGAAATATCTCTTGGGTTCTTAGTACAATTTGTTTTTCAGTACTTGTGAACAATTGTTCTTCAGTACTTATGAACATTTGTTCTTCAGTACTTGTGAACATTTGTTCTTCAGTACTTGTGAACATTTGTTCTTCAATACTTGTGAACATTTGTTCTTCAGTACTTATGAACATTTGTTCTTCAGTACTTGTGAACAATGGTTCTTCAGTACTTGTGAACATTTGTTCTTCAGTACTTGTGAACATTTGTTCTTCAGTACTTATGAACATTTGTTCTTCAGTACTTGTGAACACTTGTTCTTCAGTACTTAGGAACATTTGGTTCTCAGTAGTTGTAAAAATTGTTCATCAGTTCTTGAGACTTTCAAACATCAGTAGTTGAATGTTTTCACATCAGCAGTTGGGATATGTTATGTATGAGTAGTTTCACAAATTTTTCCCATCAGCAGTTGTGGTTCTGATCATCAGCAGACACTGACAAACCGTGTCAAATTAGCAGATACCTGGATCTGATGCTTTGAAACATCATTAGAAAAGGTTTCAAATTATCTTAACAGTGTTTAGTACTTCAGCAGAAGCCAGAGCCTTATTTTTATCTGAAGTTGGAATTGGTATTCTCTTATTATTGGGTATCTTTCTTGCTGAGTACATGGTCCTATTGTATATAGGTTGGGATGATTTTGCTTGTATTAGTATGCTATGCTAAATTAGACCAGAAGAAAGTCAAGAGCAGTAAAAGGGGTGGTTACTCTCATCTGTTTTGCATCTTCAGCAGATGCTTGTCAATCTACCTCTAGCAGCTAGCAGCAGAAACAAAGGGAAAACAATGAATAAAGGCATGAGTCAATCTAGTTCTAGTGGGTGCACAAAAAGAACCAATTGAGGGGGAGACTATGCCTTCATAAAACAACTGGTGGTAACACTCAAAATCAATGGTTTCTCAATCTAATTCATTTTCTATGATTTTGAGTGCGTTGGTGGGATCTCTTCATAGATTAACACTTCTAAGCATGTTGATGATTGTTCCTTGGATTTTCTCAAGCCTTGATCACTATTTGAAGATGTCATTCATTGTAGAGGTTGGGTTACCCTTTACAATGAAAAGACACCCTATGCTCTTACATTCCTTGGGGTTGGGAATAGAAGACTCTTTTGGTTCCTTGGGTAAGAATCAAAAGAAAGTGGATGCTACATCTTAGGGGGAGTTAATAGAAGTGTGAAAGGTTTGATTAAAGTCTTGGAATAGTTCGATGCTTGCTTTGAAGATAATCTGTTAAACAAGAACCTACTACAGAGAGTGTTGCAAGTGAAAGGAACATGATCTCCATGATTCCATCATATGCTATTGCATCTTCATGGATTTGATTTCATCTTACCAAATAGGGGGGGTTTGTTGGGTTGTGTTTTTACCAAAACGACTAGGATTTGGAAAGATGAAATATATTCTAATTTGATCATAAAAGAAATGCAAAGCATCTTCTGAGGGGGAGCAGAAGATAAAGATTTCCTTGCAAACGCCCACCGGGATCAAGTTCACCAAATGAGAAGACTCAAGACCCAAGTTATAGAAATAGGAACTACTTTATTATTTCATTTGATTTATGATGTAATATTTAGTTGTGCTAGCATCATCCTAGGGTTTTGGGTCATGTACTATAAATAGACAGGATAGCCCCCGTCTCAATGGTAACTTTCATAATGTAATCATTTGGTGAGCTTGATGTGTGTGCAGCCTCTATGGAGATGCCCTCCATAGAGGTTGTATTTTGATTAATGCAAATTCCTTCTTTCTTCTAGTTTCTCTTGTTTCTACAATAAATTTCCCTTTGTTTATTCAATGTTTATACATTTCCTACCCTTTGAGTGTTCATATCTAATTGATTTAATTGAATATGGTGTTCCTGGTTCTTACAGTATAGAATACTTAGATTTGTATGCCTCACTCATAACTAAATCCCTCAGATTTCCATAGACAGACACCCAAAGTCTATCCATGAAATAACGAATTCCATCCTCTTTCACCTCCAGTTGTTTATCCATCCCCTGTAACGACTCAGACCCAATATGTTCTGCTTTTAAGGCTTCTATCTGTGCTTCCTTAACTTATTCAGGCAGGTGGGTACTGATTGTAAGTTGTAAGGCTCATACCCGTCTCGGTTTAGCTGTTTCTTCCGGCTTAAGGCATCGGCAACCACATTCGCCTTTCTCGGATGATACTTGATAGTGCAATCATAATCGTTCAGTAGTTCCACCCAATGTCGTTGCCTCATATTCAACTCCTTTTGCTCAAATATGTGTTGAAGACTCTTGTGATCGGTGTAGATAGTGCACTTGGTACCGTACAAGTAATGTCTCTAAATCTTTAAGGCAAAAACCACTGCACCAAATTCCAAGTCGTGGGTGGTATAGTTCTTCTCGTAAACCTTTAGTTGTCTCGAGGCGTATGCTATCACCTTAACTTGCTATATCAAGACATAACCTAATCCTTGAATGGACGCGTCACAATACACCATGAAATCATCTGTTCCCTCTGGCAGTGCCAATATCGGTGCACTACAGAGTTTCTGTTTTAACAGTTGAAAAGCCGATTCTTGACTCTCACCCCATTTGTATGCCGTTCCCTTGTGAGTCAAGGCTCTGAGAGGTTGTGCGATCTTAGAGAATCCCTCTATGAAACGTTGATAATATCCTGCTAACCCAAGGAATTGCCATATCTCGCTCGGCGTTTTGGGCACAACCCAATTCTTTATTGCCTCAACTTTGGCAGGGTCAACATGTATCCCCTTCTCATTAAGAATGTGACCTAGGATTTGCACCTCTTGTATCCAAAAGTCACACTTAGAGAATTTGGCATATAATTGCTCATTCTTCAACAGTTCTAAAATCAATCGTAAGTGTTCTTCATGATCCTCCTTGGTTTTAGAATATATCAGCATGTCATCGATAAACACAATAATGAACCGATCAAGATAGGTCTTGTCGTACGATTGAACCATACGCATGGTCCAGTCGTACGATTGAACCATACGCATGGTCCAATCGCACGAATGGGCCCAGTCGCATCTGATATGGGCCAAAGCCTATATATACCAGTTTCATTGTGTAGAAACCTAAGGTTTTTGATAGTGTGCCCGGCGTCCAGGTGCTGCCGGTTGAGAGGGGAGATCATGCTCGATCTCCTATTGGCAAGAGTCTTGATTCTTATGTTGTAACGAGCTTGTAATCGTTAGGTTTTATTAATAAAATCATTCGATTATTGTTCGTACTATTGTTTGTCTTTTGGTTTATCACCTTCCGTCAAGAACACGCTCGGATGTCTACTGATCCAGTGACCTCACAATTGGTATCAGAGCCGGTTACTGCTTGAATGATCTAACAATCATTCTAGCAACCCGAGCTCTTGATTTCTGGATTGATTTCAGGTTCTTTGACGTTAAACCTGTAGGATTCTTTGTGCCCAAGACACTTAGAATACTGATGTGGTTAGTACGTTATGATCCAAGTCGGGTTATACCCAATAACAAGCTAAGCAAACACCAATTAAATATTTAATTGATGATATGATCATGCAATTAAATATTTACACCAATTTAGAAAATGTATTTTCTAAATAAGTTGCATATGAGAAGGAACAATTTATTAACATATTTTGTTCAAAATATATTATTTGAAATGTTATTTAAGTAAGTTAGATAACATGACAAATTAATAATAGGATTGTATGGATTATACAATTAAAGGGTTAATTGTATATTTAGTAGAAGACTAGAAAATAATGTGTGATAAGTTTTAAGGGGGAAAACCTTTTCAAACTAGATTTTCGGCCGCCCCCCCTTGTTATTATTGGTTCACTTGCTTCTTGAGATAAGACACACATTAACTAGTCTTGTACTCCTCATTCCACCACTCTCATTACATGCAAGAACACAAAAGAAATTTCCTCTCTCACTCTAAAAAGCTATGGCCAAGGCAGCAGCATTAGTGGGTTTTGAAGAGCATTTTGTGTTATCTTTTGGTGGTGATTCTTCCTAACAAGAAGGTGTTTGCAATGAGGCTTGGGGTATACAAGCTTGAGGGCTCCTTCTCTTGGAGTCTTGGCCGATTTTGGACATCCAAACTTCCTTTCTTTGGTCGTTTTTGCTGCTGAAAGAGGTAGTTATCACAGCTCATTGTAGCTGTGATTTTATGTAGTTTTACATATGTTCATAACTTGCTTATTCACATAAAAGATCCCCTTTGTTCTTGGGTTTGTTTACACTTTAAAACATCAAATAGAACATGAGATTTTCAGCTTATAAACAAGGTTATAATGCTATTATTCCGCTGCGTTTTTCAGAAAGTTTAAGTGGTTAAACTATGTTTTATGTTCTAACAAACCCAACAATGGCATCTAGAGCCGGTTATGTGGATAGCTTGCTTGTTCTTACCCTTTAAAAATCGTTTTAAAGGATGTTAATCAACTCATTAGAGGCTGATTTTTGTTGATTTAATAAACCCCATGTCTTTCAAAGTTATATCTTTATGCTTATGATTAAACTTTGAAAGATAGGAATGTCAATTGGTTGATATGTTTGGTTGTTGTTTGTTTGGACAAACAAACCCAAATTTCAGTTTATGTTGGCTGAAAATTTGGGATTTGATGGGGTTTATTTTGTTTATTGAATGATGTTTATGATTGTTCATATGATAGTGCATAACCTAGCTTAGACCTTGTGTTGTTTTGGTTTGGATTGAATGTATTTATTTGATTATATTCATTCAATTGGGTTGTAAAGTTTTGTGCTTATATTTTGTCTATTTATTCATTAGGATGTAATAATAGATTAGGTGTATTTTTCTTTTACTAGAAAATATGTATTAGGATATGTATTTTGTAAAAGAAGATGCTCGGGAAGGAAGCACAAGAGGAAGACATAAAGAGAAGGACTTGAAGCATATGGATGCAAGTTCAAGTGGGAGTCAATGAAGACCTCATCTTTGTGTTGTATTCAACCCTTAGGAAAGACCAAATGACCACACTTGTGATGGCAAACAAGTGTGGTCACAATAGTAGCTATGGTTATGCACATTGTGGTTGTTTATATTATGCTTGTTGATTGTGATTTTGTGAATGATTGTATAATATTTGGATATGATAAACAATCTTAAAAAATATCTTAACAAGCTAATATAAAAATGGTTCTTTATCATTAAGTGTTAATAAATGGTTATTAAAAGGATTAATGATTTCATAATAAAATGAGTTTTATTAAAAGGACCATAGGGTATCTTATATTTGAAAGCATGCAAATACAAGTACCTAGAGTTTTCTAAACTACAATTATGAAATCTCTAAACATTTGACAAAAAAGTTTAACACCATCCTTTTGCACAGCACTTGAGTCATTTGGAAACTCTTAATGGGATAAAGGTCATCTAACCATTTAGAGGGAACTTGTGACTTAATATGGGGATACCACATTGGTGGGATAAAGGTCACCTACCCACTTATGTTGGTAAACTCACATGTTTGTGCAAGTAGGGTGACTTGATTTGCAAACCATGTTAAATGGATCACCTACAATATGGTTTCCAAATGGTGTTGGTGGGATTAACATTCCGACTTTACATATGATGTTTAAAGTCGATCCCATACCTCTAGAAGTTGCAAATGGTTGCAACCGTCAATCGTTGACCACCTTATTAATTTAAATCGTGGGATAAAGGTCACCTAACCACAATTTAAATATAATGTTGGGTTCTATATTTTAATATAAAAAATGACCTTAAAAAGCATTAATTATTAAAAATAGCAATATCGAAAATACTAAATAGATCTTTGTTAAATTTTGTAGATGGCCACCAATAATGACAATCATAATAACTCATCCGCGTCCACCCAATCATTACGAGCGATCCTCCAAAAGGAACGTCTAAATCATAACAATTTTATTGATTGGTATCAAAACTTGAGAATCGTTCTCAAGCAAGAGAGAAGATCATATGTTTTAGACGACCCTATCCCGGATCAACCTACTGAGGATGATGAGGAGGCCTACAACGATTGGCTGAAGTACACTGAGGACTCCGTCTAAGTGTCTTGTCTCATGCTAGCGAGCATGACTCCGGAGCTCCAAAAGGAGTATGAATATCATGGAGCTTATGACATGATAACCCAGCTGAAGGAAACGTTCCAATAGCAAGCAAGGGTTGAGCGCTTCGAAATGGTTCGAGCACTCCATGCATGTCGTATGGACGACAACCAATCTGTTTCATCTTATGTACTTAAGATGAAAATCATATTGACCGCCTCGAGAGGCTTAATTGTCCCGTCTCGAAGGAATTGACCACGGATTTGATCCTTAATGGCCTTACCAAGAAGTTTGAGACATTTGTGCTGAACTACAGCATGAATGCTTGGGACAAGAGCATTGGTGAGCTTCACTCAATGCTTAAAACAACTGAGGCGGCCATGGGTAAAAGGGTTTTACCGTTCTCACCATCAATGAAGGTGGGAACAAGAAAAGGCCTTATCCTACACCCAAGGCAAAGGTTGCCAAGGGTAAGGGACCCGTATGGGGAAAGGGGAAAGGGGTGGCAAGGGTGCCACCCAAACCACTAGAGAAGAAGCAAAAGGTTGCTACCAATGACCCATGCTTTAAGTGTGGGGAGATTGGACATTGGGCAAGGAATTGTCCTATTCATCTCCAAGAGTTGAAAGCAAAGAGGGATGTCGGGCAGACCTCAGGTACAATATACATGATTCATATTGATCTTAATGTTACATCTTCTAACACATGGGTATTGGATACCGGATGTGGAACTCATATTTGCAATTTATTGCAGGGGTTCGAAAGAAGTAGGGACTTCAATCAAGGGGATGTTAGTCTCTTCATGGGCAATGGAACCAAAGTCCAAGTGGAAGCTCATGGGGACTACCTCCTAAAACTTCCAAGTGGCTTGGATGTTATTTTGAAGAATGTTTTGTATGCTCCTAGTTTGACTAGGAACATTATTTCTGTATCCCAATTAAGACATTATGATTATGTATTATGTTTTGTTGAAAATGATATTCAAGTTTCTTTAAATGATATGTTCTATTCTAAAGCTATTCCCATCAATGGGATTTATGAATTGGTTCATGAAAATACTTTAAATAGTTCATTGTACCAAACTAACACCAAGAAACTCAAATTGGATCTGAGTGATACCTATCTTTGGCATTGTTGTCTTGGTCATATAAACAAGAAACGTATATAAACACCTCAAAAGAATGGTCTTTTAAAAACAAATGAATGTGATTCATTTGATGTATGTGAATCGTGTTTACAAGGAAAAATCACTAAGGCACCCTTTAGTGGAACTAACGAAAGGGCAAAAGATTTATTAGGAATCATAGATTCGGATGTATGTGGTCCTTTTAAACCAATGACTAGGACTGGTGAAAGATACTTCATTACCTTTACTGACGATTATAGTCGCTATGGGTATATGTACTTATTAAGGCACAAAGATGAAGCTTTCAAAATGTTCAAAATCTTCAAGAATGAAGTAGAAAATCAACTCAACAAGTCGATTAATGTTCTCCGTACCGATAGAGGAGGTGAATACCTAAGTGATGCTTTTCAAGATCATCTTAGGAGTTATGGGATTGTCTTACAACTCACTCCACCTGGAACACCATAACATAATGGTGTGTCTGAGAGGAGGAATCGAACATTATTGGATATGGTCCGATCTATGATGGCTAGAAGCACATTACCTCTATCATTTTGGGGTTTCGCTTTGCTCTCCGCGACCCGTATTTTAAATATGGCCCCAACCAAAAAGGTGGAAAGGACACCTTTGAGATATGGCATGGAAGAGTTCCATTCCTATCATACTTAAGGGTCTGGGGTTGTGAGGTTTATGTTAAGACTCCCACCCCAAACAAATTGGAAGTCCGATACATCAAGTGTATCATGGTTGGATATCCTAGAGATTCTATGGGATATTATTTCTATGATCCACTGGAACAAAAAGTGTTTGTTGCCAGAAAGGGTGAGTTCTTAGAAGCAAAGTTCCTTATGGAAGAAACTAGCAGTAGAACAGTGGGTCTTGAGGAGGATCAAGAACCACAACCCGATGCATGTTTGGTTGAAACTAGCACTCAACATGAGGATGTTGAGGATGATCAAGTGGTTGATCAATATACACAAAATGTTCGCAGAAGTGGTAGAACTAGTAATCCACCTGAAATATACGGATTTTTCATGGATAGATGCTATGTGGTAGATTCAAATGAACCAACCACATACCATAATGCATTGTCCAATTCGGATTGTTACAAATGGCTTGAGGCCATGAACGTTGAGATGCAATCCATGTATTACAATCAAGTTTGGGAACTTGTTGTACCGCCTCTTAATTCCAAGGTAGTTGGGAGTAAGTGGGTTTTCAAGAGTAAGTGGATACTTATAAGGCTAGACTTGTAGCAAAGGGTTTCACTCAAACTCAAGGGGTTGATTATGATGAAACTTTCTCACCTGTTACGATGCTAAAGTCTATAAGGATATTGTTTGCCGTAGCTGCTCATTATGATTATGAGATTTGGAAAATGGATGTCAAAACCGCTTTCCTAAATGGATATCTTGAGGAAGATGTCTATATGGTTCAGCCTGAAGGTTTTGTCGATCCCAAACATCCTAATAAAGTATGCAAGTTAAAGAAATCAATCTATGGATTGAAACAAGCATCAAGAAGCTGGAATCACCGTTTTGATGAGGAGGTAAAGAAATTTGGCTTCATCAAAAACGCTGATGAGGCTTGTGTGTATAAGAAGGCTAGTGGGAGCACAATAACTTTCCTAGTATTGTATGTTGACAACATACTACTATTTGGAAATGACATTCCAACCTTGGAAGGTGTAAAAACCTGGCTTGGAAGTTGTTTTTCCATCAAGGATCTTGGTGAAGCCACCTACATTCTGGGAATAAAGATCTATAGGGATAGATCAAGGCGGTTGATTGGTTTGAATCAAAGTGCATACATTGATAAGATCTTGAAAAGGTTCAAGATGGAGAACTCTAAGAAAGGTACCGTACCTATTCAAAGAGGAACGATATTGAGTACGACTCAATGTCCTAGGTCAAAGGATGAGCAAGAAAACATGAAGGCAATCCCATACGCATCTGCTATTGGACCATCATGTATGCAATGATATGCACTCGACCGGACGTTTCATGCCCATTAAGCATGACAAGCCGATATCAGCAAAATCCTGGAAACAGTCATTGGATGGCTGTTAAGAACATGTTGGAAACAGTCATTGGATGGTTGTTAAGAACATACTTAAGTACCTAAGGAGGACAAGAGATATGTTCCTAATCATGGATCTGGTGATAATGAACTCATGGTAAAAGGTTACACGGATGCGAGTTTCCAAACCGATCATGATGATTCACGGTCACAACGGGATATATTTCATTCTGAATGGAGGAGCAGTCTCTTGGAAGAGATCCAAACAGGATGTGGTGGCTTTATCAACTACAGAATCAGAATACGTCGCTGCCTCATTGGCAGCTCAAGAAGCTGCATGGTTGAAGAAATTCATTGCCGATCTAGGGGTTGTCCCTTCCATTCAGGACCCCCTAGAGATCTTTTGTGATAACGAGGGTGCGATTGCTCAAATCAAGGAACCTCGTGCCCATCAAAAGACTAGGCACATTGAGCGGAGATTCAACTACATACGAGATGAAGTTGAAAAGGGAAAGATATGTATTCGCAAAGTTCACACGTATCAAAACATTACGGATCCTCTCACGAAGCTCCTTGAAAAGGCAAAGCATGAAGGTCATACTTGTGCCATGGGACTTTGATATTCTAGTGATTGGATTTGATCTGTAAATTTTGTATTTGGATATGTGGAACTCTTTATTATTTGAATAAAATTATTTGGTTATAATGTTTCAATTAATGTTTTAATTTAGCATGTTTAAATCCATGGGTAAATTGTTTACTCTAAATATCCGTAGTCGTTCATACTTGTGGGAACAAGTGTGAGGGTAAGATTATTATGAACTTGGATTGGTTGATATTCATAAGGATGAATATAGAGCAATGGGTTGCTACCAAGGTTCATAGATATTTGTGGGATACGAATATTGGACTAACCCGCATCTCAAATTTTACTACATGGAATCTTATTGATTGATCATAAGTAAATTTGAGTAAAGGCGAATATCATTTGGTATCCTCCGACCTGAGATACATATTGGGTTTTGATATTCACCAAGTATTATACCTTGAGCTAATTCTTCACTGTCCTGAAATAGTGGATAGTACATAAGGGTATGTTCAGGTATGACATGAGGTGTTTGTGAGAAACGTATGTAGTCAAGATAGAATTTGTTCCTCTTATTCGTTGAGAGTTAGATGTCTAAAGCCTGATAAGTTAAATCAACAAGGAATGATCATTCTGTGTTCTTGGATTTAACATGACATCTGTAACAAAAGGATAAATGATTGATTCACCTAAATCATTTCAAGTAGGATACTTGAATGGGATGATGTTATTGAATGACTATAAGTCATGCGTATTAAGGGTAGTAAACCGTTGTTAGGCGGTATTTACTGCTTGCATCAATCTTCTATGAATCTTGGGCAAGTGGGAGATTGTAGGATTCTATGTGCCCAAGACACTTAAAATATTGATGTGATTAGTACGTTATGATCCAAGTCGGGTTATACCCAATAACAAGCTAAGCAAACACCAATTAAATATTTAATTGATGATATGATCATACAAATAAATATTTACACCAATTTAGAAAATGGGTTTTCTAAATAAGTTGCATATGAGAAGGAACAATTTATTAACATATTTGTTAAAAAATATATTATTTGAAATGTTATTTAAGTAAGTTAGATAACATGATAAATTAATAATAGGATTGTATGGATTATACAATTAAAGGGTTAATTGTATATTTTTAGAAGACTAGAAAATAATGTGTGATAAGTTTTAAGGGGGAAATCCTTTTCAAACTAGATTTTCAGCCGCCCCCCTTGTTATTATTGGTTCACTTTCTTCTTGAGATAAGACACACATTAACTAGTCTTGTACTCCTCATTCCACCAACTCTCATTACATGCAAGAACACAAAAGAAATTTCCTCTCTCACTCTAAAAAGCTACGACCAAGGCAGCAGCATTAGTGGGTTTTGAAGAGCATTTTTAGTTATCTTTTGGTGGTGATTCTTCCTAACAAGAAGGTGTTTGCAAGGAGGCTTGGGGTATACAAGCTTGAGGGCTCCTTCTCTTGGAGTCTTGGCCGATTTTGGACATCCAAACTTCCTTTCTTTGGTCGTTTTTGCTGCTGAAAGAGGTAGTTATCACAGCTCATTGTAGCTGTGATTTTATGTAGTTTTACATATGTTCATAGCTTGCTTATTCATATAAAGATCCCCTTTGTTCTTGGGCTTGTTTACACTTTAAACATCAAATAGAACATGAGATTTTCAGCTTATAAACAAGGTTATAATGCTATTATTCCACTGCGTTTTTCAGAAAGTTTAAGTGGCTTAACTATGTTTTATGTTCTAACAAACCCAATAAACCCACTTCGTGTTCTTCATGTTTTGCTCAGATCTTGTTACGTGTGTTCTTTCTATGTAAAATCGAACTCAAAACCACGTTCTGATCACCCTTTCAAATCTGATGATGTCTATTTTGTTTTGGTTCATGTAAAATTCATCAGATTAGGGTTTTTGGAAGCCCTGACGGCTGCAGATCTGAAAATCTACGTGCATGCGACTGGACCATGCGAATGGACCAGTCGCACGACTGGACCATGCGAATGGACCAATCGTATGACTGGACCATGCAAATGGACCATTCGTACGACTGGACCATGCGAATGGACCATTCGTATGACTGGACCATGCGACTGGACCATGCGACTGGACCATGCGACTGGACCAATCTTATTTTAGTCGTGCGACTGGACCAGTCTTATGTCCAGTATTATGCTCAGTCGCATGAATATATCATTCGTATCATCCATTCACACGAATGTGATATTTGTCCTCCATGTAATATGAATGAACGCAGTTCCAGACCAAAAAAAGAGTCTGGAACTGCCTCTTGCACAGATTTTGGATAAGCAAAGCACATTCACTCGGAGGTTCTTATGTCAAACAAGTTCGCTGGATACCTTTTATTTGTTGGACTTCCAGAATAGGTGAATGTTGTTAGAACACGAAAGAGAGAAGAGAAGATGTCAGCTGTCGGTGCTGATTTTGTGGGGTAGTTTGGATCATCTGACTATTTATGGGCCAATCAAGTTATATTTATCCGCACAGAGAGGATTCTCATTCTTAGGGGGAATCCATGTATAGAGAAATTGAAGACGCGATTAGAAAGTGATGATGTGAGCAGTTTTCTGATGATAAATCTACGTGCATGCTGATTTGTTTGATATTGTCAGGTGTGGATTGGAACCTTCAACCTTTTGCCCAATACACCGTATGAAGACGCCAGGAGAGCACAATGTTTATATATTGGGATATGCTGAATGTGAGGGGAATTTCTACAGTTGTTAATGTTAATCAGGTTAGCCTGTATGAAGATTGAAGTAATGGAAAACTGTTCATGTCATTATCTGGAAAAATCAGTCATATAGGGAATCTTACTGCTATGATGGTGTTCTGCAAAGTAAACGAAAGCTATTATGCCTAAATTCATTTTCAGGGATACTGTAGCAACCTGACAGATCGGCAACGTTGGCTAATGTGGTTGTTCGTTTGATTCTATTGGAAACCAGAGCAAACATTGACTGAAGATTGTAAGAGGTGTTATCTACTATTCACAAGCAACGTCTAAGGGGGAATTTGTTGGAGCATATATTTTCATATATAGTGTGTCCGTCGCTTGACGAATAGTCTAGGCTTAATGTATTACACCTGATATGTTGTAAACACCTGAAACTGGGTCATTCGCAGGAGCATATGTGAATGAGACTCAGTCGTACGACTGAGCCATGCTAATGGACCAGTCGTGCGACTGAGAGATGCGATTGGGCCATTCGTAAGACTGAACCATAAGAATAGTCCAGTCGTACGATTGAACCATACGCATGGTCCAATCGTACGATTGAACCATACGCATGGTCCTATCGCACGAATGGGCCCAGTCGCATCTGATATGGGCCAAAGCCTATATATACCAGTTTCATTGTGTAGAAACCTAAGGTTTTTGATAGTGTGCCCGGCGCCCAGGTGCTGCCGGTTGAGAGGGGAGATCATGCTTGATCTCCCATTGCCAAGGGTCTTGATTCTTATGTTGTAACGAGCTTGTAATCGTTCAGTTTTATCAATGAAATCATTTGATTATTGTTCGTACTATTGTTCATCTTTTGGTTTATCACCTTCCGTCAAGAACACGCTCGGATGTCTACCGATCCAGTGACCTCACACTTCCTCACGAACTCGCAGCTGATGATACCCCGAACTTAAATCAATCTTAGAATAGTAACTGGATCCCTGAAGTTGATCGAACAGATCATCAATACGAGGTAAGGGATACCGGTTCTTTACCGTGACCTTGTTCAACTCCCTATAATCGATGCACATTCGAAATGTGCCATCCTTCTTCTTAACAAAAAGGATAGGGGCTCCCCAAGGTGAAGTGCTAGGTCGAATAAAGCCCTTATCTAAAAGCTCCTGAAGTTGTGATGACAACTCCTATAGTTCGTTCGCTGTTAATCAATAAGGTGCCCTAGCAATCGGGGCTGCGCTGGGAGTCAACTCGATCTGGAATTCCACTTGGCGGTGAGGTGGTAGTCCAGGAAGATTCTCTGGAAACACCTCCGGAAAGTCATGTACTACGGGAATGTGCTCCCTTTTCCTTTCTTCCGGTTGCTTATTGGTGACGAGTGCCAGAATGGCTAAACGACCTTTTCTCAGTAACTTTTGTGCTTTCATGTATGAGATGATGCCTATCACCGCACCACTCCTATCACCTCTGACTATAAGGATTTTGTCACCAATAGGAATCCATATGATTTTCTCATGGTATATGACTTCCGCTTGCTTATTAGAGAGCCAATCCATGCCTATCACTACGTCAAAACTCCCCAGCGTAACATGCATAAGATCTATAGAGAAAGTATGACCAGCAAGCTCTATCTTGCAGTCTCTAAGGATATGCATTACATGAATCTGTTTAACATCGGCTAATTCTACGGTGTATTTAGATTCTAGGGCGGAGGGCGTATCACTTAAAAGACTACAAAACTTTAAGGACACGAAGCTTCTATCGGCTCTAGTATTGAATAGTACCATAGCAAAACAGCCATTAACAGAAAATTTACCAGTAACAATCATAGGGTCGTTTAATGCCTCACCTGAGCCAATGACGAAGGCTCTTCCCTTGGCACCATTATTGTTGTTGCCACCATTACCATTGCCATTACCGTTATTGTTGTTGTTGCCATTATTGTTGTTGTGGCCATTATTATTGTTGCCATTCCCATTCTTCCTCAGTTGTGGGCATATGTGCTTGTAATGCCCTTCCTTCCCGTATTCAAAGCAACCTTTAGGAGTCTCTTGAGTTTATTGTGGCTTCCTCAACAGTTCACCACGACAGTCTTTGGCTGCGTGTCCCATCTTCCCACAGCGCTGGCATTTTAAGGAATCACACCTTCCCATGTGATGGTAATTGCACCGGTTGCACTTGGGATGTTTACCGCCATAACCACTGGGTCCTTGATTGTTGGTAGCTGTCTGGTTGAAACTTCGGTTATCATCAAATCTCCGTTGCTGCTGAATTGGCTGTTACTGCTGGGATTGAGGTTGACTACTAGAAGATTATGCCTTGTTGTTGGGACCATCCCATATTCTCTTATTGGCGGGCACGCTCGCCACAATGCCCCGCTTTGGTAGACGTCCCTGTTCAACCGCTTGATCGGTTAGTTTATGAGCTAATCGAATGGCTTGTTGAATCGTATCAGGGTTGGAAGCAGTCACCATGCTTTGAATTTCGGGTACTAATCCTCGGATGTAGTGCTCGGCCCTCTTATGCATTTCGTTCACCATCCCTGGGCATAAAGTGGCCAGTTCGTGGGTTCGGGTGGTGTAGACCTCGATTTCCGAGCCTTGCATCTTGAGTGCTAGAACTCCATCTCCAGCTTCTGTACTTCATTATGAGAACAATACTCCTCAGTCAACATTTCCTTGAATTCAGCCTAAGGAAGCTCATTAGCTATAGCTTGGCCCAACATTTGAACTTGCACATTCCACCAGGATAGAGCGACACCTTCCAGGGTCCCGGTGGCATACTTCACCTGGTCAATAGGTGGGCAGTTGCATTTGGAGAAGACAGACTCTGTTTTCTCGAACCACCGCACCAGTCCTTTAGCCCCTTCAGTCCCGCTGTAGGTATGTGGTTTACAGTCCACCAGTGTGGTTTACACAACAAACATTGATCAGATATCCTATACAGTTAACCAGGATATTTGATTTAACTTTCCATCATCATTTACTTGCTGGCTGTCCCGGCTGGGCAACAGCCACTGCCGCCTGAACATGTTCATTTATTAAGGCAGCTAATTCAGCAGGCGTCATGTTTATGGGACCGCAACCATGGTCTCCGGCACCACGTCCACGTCCGCGCCAACGCCCACGTCCACGTCCACGTCCAGGTCCACGAGCATCCATTTTTCACTTTACATTCACAAATACAATAATGAGTAACATCAAACACATTTATCTCATTGAAGTACAGTAAACAATAAGATATAATGAATCATCACAACCATAACATTCAGGACAAAAATGATAACCAAGATAAATAAATTGTAAATGAGTGACAAAGTATTCACCAATGTCAAAATTAAGTTTGTCCTTCGGGGGGGAAACAACCCTTCCCACATTGGTTTCAAAAGAGAGAAACACTACATAGTCTAAGTCATATAAAGGAAATCAATCAACAACATCTGACCCATCGTTGTCATCTTCCATCTCCTCTGGTTCCTCCTCCTCGGGTTCTTCCTCCTCGGGTTCCCCCTCCTCAGGTTCCTCCTCCTCGGGTTCCCCCTCCTCAGGTTCCTCCTCCTCGGGTTCATCCTTCTCCTCGGGGGCCTCTTCAGGATCCTCATCCTCAGGGTCCTCTGCCGGAGCAGGAGCTATAGGATCTGAAGCGCTGCCAGTTGGGCTTCTAAGGTAGCAAGTCTGTTATCGGCTTTTGCATCCCGTTGTTCCTGAGCACTCACGCGTCCTCTAAGTGCTACTATACCATCTTCCATAAGGTAACACCCATTTAGGGTCTTCCCGTGTCTCCTCGAGTGCACCCAACCGATGTCGTAGTGTGTACACCTCATGTTGCGGTGTATAGTTCTCACTCGTGAGTCTCCTGACACGTTGCTGCTCAGTATCCAGTGCAACCACCCGTGCAGCAATCACCTATTCGTTGGACTGCACCGTCCGTGGAAGAGAAGACCTTGGCTGCTCAGCATTGTTCCTAGTCCTGGGCCTCAGAACAGGTACACGCTCCTTATACATTATGTGGTCTACAAACTCGGGGTAGAAGCTCCAGTCTCATGGGGGGTCATGCTCCATCAAGGCAAAAGGTTGATCCTAATCAATTTCTCCTCGAGGATAGGCTAGACGGGGCCAGTCAGGTCCACTGTCGGGTACAGGTGTGGGGGTGGGGCTCAGATCGTGTAGGTGATGCCGGCCGCTTACCTGAAGCTCTCGATGATGATGCCATGCTTCATAGAATGCCATGTGCATGCCAATGAGTATATAGTAGAGGAATAAGGAACAAGTAACTAACTAACTGTGTGCGGTTATAGTCTATTGTGTATGCAACCTAGTTTCCTATAACCAATGGCTCTGATACCAATCTGACACACCCTCAAAATCCGCTTGTGGGGTTCTACCACGAGGCGCATGACAAACCAGGATCTCAGTCATTAGTTACTCAGAACGACTCTATATAAACTAATAAACAAAATCAGAGTTTAACTTTAAAAAGTGCGGAAGCGTTTAAATAATCTGAAGACTCAAATCAAAGTAACATGTAAAGGAAATGCGCAAAACATACGCGCCCAATCATAATGCAAAACCCAAACATAACTGTTTAATTTGACATAATCCAAAAATAATATTTATGACCATGCAGACAAGCCAACAGTGCTGACGTGTGAGTGCTCCTAGGCAACTGGCAACCTTAACCTGAGAATAGCATACTAAACAAGTCAACACAATGGTTGGTGAGTTCAAGAGTTTGCATTTCAAATATAAAACATTAAGCAGTTACAATGTATAAGCAGTGTATTGCCATAGATAGCTAGTCTATTAACAAGAAATATTAATCATAGCGATTTCGCAATTGAAGCTGACTGTCATAAGTTTGTTGCCTCCTACCACGACTTACCAGGTCATGACAAAGTTCATTAGGACAAAAATTCACCCGTTTGACCTCGAGTCGCACAGGTGGGGCTCGTCAGACCCAGTAGTACTACCCAAATTTCCCCGCTATTCAATATTAACTTTTCGAAAGTGTGAGGACTTTTCCATGATAAACAGAACAATTTTATATTATACACAACTTAAATATACAAATCATTTGTAGATTACCAGTATGCTATCTCCTCCAAAAGAGACTATGTAATAGAGTGGGGCATGAACTCACCTGATACGCGTAAAGGATACTTAAAGATTAACTTGACAAAGAAAAGTGGAAAGACAACCTTCAGAGGTCACCTAGAACACACAAGTACATAAGTACACGTACATAGAAATTCCAAGGAAACCTTAAGTGCTCTACAATCAAAGAACTCAAGGTTTTATAAGACAACACACATGTGACCCAGCTGACCCGTTTGACCCGGTGGTGACATATTAGTTGAATTATAGTTTAACCATGTGTGCAACTTCACATGCTAAAGTATCATACAAATTATCCATGTGTATCACATTGTCAACCCAAGTTCTACCTAGGTCATCATACCACATTTGATCATCATACAACTCATGTAAGTCCCTAACAATAGCATGCTCAGTATCACTATAACACAACTAGTGCATCATACAAAGATCAAATCATGCACGACGTATTCATATGACCCATAACTATGAATTCCCATAACCAGGCCAAAATAGATAATTAACCAATTAAACATTCATACAACCCAATCAACACATTCAACCACATTAGAATTCATCCATGAACATACTAGCATGATCCTAATGTCCCAAACATGATTCTCTAATCAGAAATCATAGTTCATCATCATACATGATCATCAAAACCTAAATTCTCTTCATGATTAGTCAAGCATCCAAACAACTCAATTAACACATTCTACCATATTAGGCTTCATCAATAAACACTCTAACATGATCCTAACATCAAGAACATGTCCAAATGACCATATCCAAAGTTCTACAAAAATAAAGTTTCCTTTTTGGGAAAGTAAGACCCAAAAGTGATTCTAGCATCCAATTCAATCATAATTTCATCAATTTCATACCTAACCAACCTCATAACACACCTAGTTAACATGATTCATCAATTTCATAACCAAAAAGTTACTATCTTTAGTAATGTATGAACTATAACATGTGTTCTTGAATTCCCAATGTTCATAACAACATCTAACATCTATCATTATCATAAACACATCCATAACATCCATACACTAAGAATTCAACATTACATGCAAAATAAAGTTAGTATTCTTAGTAACCTATGAACAATTCATCAAAAATGTAGTTTTCTTGCATAATCAACGTTAACTAGCATCCATATCATCTTATTAACATCATACAACCATCAAACAACATCAATTTGATCAATCATGAAATTTCCCCAAAATCAAGTTTCTAGTTTTGACCTAGTTTGACTAGAACATCAAAATCGATAACAAAACATGAAATTGACACCTAATCTAGCATCAATACAACCATACTAACATGGAATACCATCAATTTATATCATCATCATAATTTTGGATCTAGGGTTCATCTACATCAAAAACTTTGAACAACATGATAAAACATACCTTTAAGTGGGTTTAGATGATGATTAGCAGTTGAAAACAACTTGTACAACTTGAATCCCAATCAAAATCGACTTGTATGCTTGCTCTTGGATCAAAATCGCAAATAATGGGATGTGGAGGTGAGGTTGCGGCCGAATGAGGGGTTTGGGAGGCTAGGGTTGGGTTAATTTTGGTAATATTTGGTTAAAAGGTAATTACAAATTAACCCCTTGATTTTTATTTTATAAAACCAATCTTTTAACACTTTATAAGTAATTTCAACTACAATTTATAAGTATTATTAGCCAACAATAATAATCCTAAACATTTACAATAAGTCACACAACACATGAAATAGATATTATACGTTCTCCCGTTATCGCGTAAAATTTATAAAACAAACATTTAAGATTCTATAAAATCATATATCACTTAATCACAACTAATAATCAACATTATTAATTAGATTATTATTGTTAAGCCACCAACGTTTGACGACAACTAGTGTGTGCTTACGACACGTGTATGCAAGACTTAACGGAACTAACGAGTTTGGTAACGGAAAATTACCGGATGTCACAACCACCACCCTTACAATTCTCTCTTTCGGTTTCTATTTCACCATCACACACAATCATCGTACAAGCATCTATTCCTAAGTGTTCATCTTCAAGGATCAAAAAGTATCATTTCAAGGCTTTGAACATCGAGAATTCCGGAAGCTAATCCACCACTTTTCTCAAACAAACAAGGTTAGAACTTAATTTAAGTAAGTGTTTAAACAAACATACATGTTATCATCAAATAAAACCCACAACTATGTTAAATCATCTATGTTATTTAGTAAGAAATAAATGAGAAGAACTAAGAAAAATAATGTATTAATCCAAGATGATTAAACAAGAAAATTACAAACAAGATGATTTAATCTTAATGTTTTGCCAAAATCAGATTTAATACTTAAACAACTGTGATTGTGGGAACAAATATAGAAATACGTTTAGAAATACTGGAATTATTTATCTGTTTACTTGGTAAATTAAAGTTAAATGAATCAATTAATATGATTAAATAAGGGATATGTAAGGAAAATATTAAATGGGAGTACCAAACCTGGTAAAAATCTAGTAAAATTTTATAATGATCATAATATGTTATGGAAGATCAAAAATTAATTTCATAACTAAATTCCTTTATATGACTGAGAATTATATTTTATTATGATATATAATGGAAAAATCAAAGAAATATCTAAACTATGAAATAAATTATTTAAAATTCATATTTTATATGATATTATGGTTTGTGAAAGATATATAAAATTCTTAATTTTGGAGATATGTAACTATTTTTTTGAATTTTATATTTTTTGGAAAAAATACAGTAAATTATTTACTTTGAATTAATAATCAAGGAATTTATGGGATATAGTAAACCATAAAATAAATATTTTGAAAAAGTTTGGGAATTTTTCAATAGCAATTTCTATTTTTTATGATTTATGTTAAGTTTGTACTAATTTTAGAAAAATATCTGAAATTAGTTAATAGTTGAAATTTTTATATGATAACTAAAATTTTTAGATTATATTTCTATTAACTTTTGAAATTTTAAGTAATCATAGTTACTATTTTAAAATTTTGACTGAGGTATTGAAATTTTAAACAAATAGGTTCCTAACTTAAATTAATTTTATAGGTTATCGCTAGAATTAAGGTGAGATACATAGCCCCGTTTTATATTATAAAATTTAGGAGAAAAAGCATACTGTTTTTGTGTATTGGATGCAAATAAATAAGACATTTTGAGATAAAACTGTCATATTGCCGTAAGTGACAACCATTAATTGGATGAGGAACCGTCTGATAATATAGGTAGCGCTACTTAGAAAATATATTTCCTGCACTAACAGGATGAGTGTTGTGACGCTATATTATCTCATTTCTGTGATTTATATTTGTGACAGGTATAAATCACCTGACATATAGGTGGGTTTGGTTGTAATCTTATTTATGTTGCATCAATATATTTTATTTGTGTATTAAACCTATGTTTCTCACCAATATTATGTTGATAGTTTTTAGTATACTTTTTCAGGAGAACAAAATGACTAACAATATTATGTTCTCATTTGATGTTTACGACGGTTGGGGCGAAGTAATTGGAAGAATTGTGTGAAAATAACTGTTAACATATTCGTGCCTAGTATAATGGTGGATGCAAACATTCACTACTACTGAAGATATGTGAAGCAGTTATAAATGTTGTAATAGGTACATGTAATAGTTTTTAATTAGACAATTTTGTAAACCTTATGTAACCGGTAAACAAATTTATATATGAAATGTTATATTTTATGTTTAAATTTGCCATTATATGTGTTTGTCTATATCATTGTGTTTTGAGCCAATGAGTCACATCCAAGCATTTCATTCTTCCGTCGGGATGTGACATGAATAAAAAAAAAATATATGTCGTGAAGAACAAACTCAATACTCAACACAACGAAGAACAATTGAAGAACAATTGAAGAACAGTCATAACTATAATCAATGTTTTAATTAAATATGACTAATCATTATAATAATCATGATGATCATGCTAATGCTAGGGTTCTAATGCTATATTGATACGTATGAATTGTTATGAAGACGATTGCAGCTGCTAGGTTTTGATTGAAATCGGTTCCTTTAATTGTGTACCTAAGCCTTGTATTTATAGAACTAGGGTTTACTGATTTGAAAACTATAACTTCCTTATCGGGGTAAGGTAGTTACTCAGAGAATATTCTCATGCGACATTCTCTAGCTAAAGTGTAAGTCATCCGTAGCTGTTGACTTTTAACTTTAGAGTTTTTTGTTGACTTGTACTTGGAAGTACATCAAGTTGTTCTTCTGCAGCTACTTTGTCTTCCGTAGGAATTATTGTTCTTCCGTAGGAACACTTGTCTTCCGTAGGAGATTTCTTCTTCTGTAGGAACACGTGTCTTCCGTAGGAGATTTCCTCTTATGCAGACACTTGTCTTCCATAGGAAGTCAGTCTTCTTTGGGAGTTGGATGTACTTGAAGGCTGATCTTGTAAGGCTTCTGAAGAAATTCTACTGAGTCCTTGACTTGCTCCAAAGGAATCTACGGAGGAACATTTGTTCATCCGTAGATGTTGCTAACACTTAGTCAGTTTCTTGAAATTGACTAATACTAATGATTTTCCTACAACATAATATAAAGCAACATAGAGTACATGGGTTATCCTATACACATATATTACATATAATGATGACAGGTTACAAAAGTTATTACAATGATTGATTCAAGAAACTAAACCTATACAAAAATGTAAACCTAACAATACTCCCCCTTAGATTTATCTTCTTCTAATCAATGCCTCATGCTTTATATCTCTTTAAATCTCGACACCATCTTGTTATTAAAGTATGATACTGCATCCTTTTGATCATCATACCTGTACTTGATCTCCATTCTACTCATCTTATTCAAGGTATCATACTTGATTCTAAAGATGTCTTCTTCAGTTGTTAGGGTTGTAATAACACTGTTGTTGTTGAAAACCTCCAACTCATCCTCTTTAGAGATTCTTAGCTTTGTAATAGAAGGCAATCAGATCCCATGAGCTGGCCTACCTCAAATTTTCTTCTTTTACTGGCTGTGGCATTTAGCTTGTCTATTACTTGAATCATATGCATACATAGACATAGGTTGTTTTGTGCCTGTTGATTGTTGAGCTTTGGGAAGTATTTATCATACATATAGGCTGTGTAGCTTGGATGTAGGAGCTTGATTTCTAGTGGATCAAAAATCCGTATGCTTGATTTCTCCTTTCCATCTGCAATTCTTTTAAGTACCAGCTCTTTTGATCTCTCAACATATCCCCAATATGTGATGGATGAGTGAATTGGTTTCTCTCAAATCTCTTTGTAGGTGCAGTTCTTTTGTTTGCATGACCAACCCTGATCAAGAACTCATCTTCTATATGGTGTGAGGAGCTGGCCTGTGTCCTTCTTTGCCTTTCGTTTTCTTTCATATGCTCCTCGTCTTCTCTTTTAGCTTCCTTGAGTACATCATCCTTGAACTTGACAGCAGCTTACCAACCATACCTGAGAAATCTCTTCCCCTTAGGTGTATTGGATAGTTGATGATTAGTAAGCTCTGTAGTTATTTGATATCGGCATCTGAGAGTGATATGACTAGTTCAATTAGAGGAAGGTATTGTATCATCCCAGATGCCCTTTTAATGATTGCATTATCCCAACCAACAACATATTTCCAAGCAATGATCTTTAAATCTTTAACTGATTTGGGAGTAGTGATGTGATCAAAGAGCTGAATAGGTTCACTTTTGTTCAGTCACTTCTCTCATAGTTATTCCAAGAGGCTACACCTTACTTAGAAGAACATCCCTAGGTTCCCTGATCAGCCTCTCCTTCTCCTTATGCATGTCTTTACTTTCAACTATAGTGGGCTCAGCTAGAGTTGTTGTTTGAGCTAGACTTAGATTCTCGGAATCTGTTCTGAATCTCACTCCAGTCTGCAACTCTATATTAATCACATAATCCATTATCTGTCTCAGCTCTTTGACACCTCTGTTTCTTAATTCATAAAATTTGCGGTTGTGATTTTGCAACCAACAAATTATGTTGTTCCTGTTGAGCCTCTTGGTGTCATAGTGACCCAGTTCCTTTTTTAGCTGTTCTTGAGCTTGGAAGTTGATGAAGGTATCATAGTTGCATTCTGGGATCATAAAGCTGGCCATAGTTAAATCCTTAATCGTTTGCTTTAGTTTATCGTATTCATCCTTTCTACCATGTCAAAATGGAAACCATTTATTGATGAGTTCCATGAACATGCTAGATTCGGGTCTTTCTTCAAGTATATCTTGAGTCGTGAGCATTGCAATGGCTTTAGGAGTCTCTTCATTGATCAGCTCCTCCTATTAGCATCACTATCCTCTTTCTCTTTATTTTGTTTTGATATCACTGGGTGAATGATGGGGTATGCTCAGGTGAGACTACTTTTGCTTTCTTTGGTGAGTCTTCTACCTTAATCACCTCCTTTTCTATCTTTCCCAAATACCTCCTCTCTTGTTACAACAGATAAGAGAGGCCTGATGATGTGATTAAACAACCCTAGATGAAGATTGGTCAGCATGTAGTACAAGTTAAGAAGACTATACAATTCAAGCTTATTGATTTTCTTTCTCAAACTCTCAATCTCATCATCTTTAGTTGTTAGAAGTTCAGCTTTCTTAGAGACGGTGACTTGTGCATTGTTCATCTCTAAGACAATCTGTTCCTTCTTGTTGGGTTTTGATAGAACACAAAACATAGTTTCACCATTTAAACTTTGTAAAAACACAACGGAATAATAGCTTTATAACCTTGTTTATAAGCTGAAATTTTCAAGTTCTATTTGATGTTTTAAGATGTAAACAAACCCAAGAACAAAGGAGGTCTTATATATGTGAATAAGCAAGCTATGTAAGCATATGAAACAACACAATATGACAACCATAAATGGCTGCCAACTACCTTTTCCAGCAGCAAAACTCGACAAAAAGGGGATGTTGGATGCTCTAAATCGGCCAAAGGCTACAAGGAAGGACCTCTCAAGCTTGTATACCCGAAGCTTGATAGCAAAACACCTTCTTGCTAGGGAGAATAACACCAAAGAAGCACTCAAAACTCCAAAAATGCTGCTGCTTATGCCGAGAGCCTTTTTAGAGAGAGAGAGAGTTTCTTGTTTTGTTTTGCATGTATGGAGAGAAGTGAAGACTTGAGTGCAAGACTAGTTTCAATGTGTATCTTTTCAAGAAGGCAAAACCAACCACTTAGAAGGAGGGGGGGGGGGGGCTGAAAATAGTATTTCAAAAGGGTTTTCCCCCCTTCAAACTAAACACACATTATTTACAAAGTAGTCTTTTATTAGTTACACAATTAACCTTTTAATTGTATAAGTTATACACTCTTATTATTATTTGATGTTATCTAATTAAGTTAAATAACACTTCAAATAATAGTATTTGAACAAAGTATCCTAATAAGTTGTTCTATCTCATATGCAACTAATTTAGAAAAGCCATTTTCTAAATTGGTGTTTTATATTTAATTGCATGATCATATCATCAATTAAATAATTCTACATGTCTTGGGCATAAAGAATCCTACAATCTCCCACTTGCCCAAGATTCATAGAAGATTGATGCAAGCAGTAAATACCGCCTAACACCGGTTTACTACCCTTAATACGCATGACTTATAGCCATTCTTTAACATCATCCCATTCAAGTATCCTACTTGAAATGATTTAGATGAATCAATCATTTATCCTTTTGTTACAGATGTCATGTTAAATCCAAGGACATAGAATGATCATTCCTTGTTGATTTAACTTAATCAAGCCTTAGACATCTTTCTCTCAACGAATAAGAGGAACAATTCCATCTTGACTACATACGTTTCTCACAAACACCTCGTGTCACACCTGAACATAGCCTTATGTACTGTCCATTATTTCAGGGTAGTTAAGAACTAGCTCAAGGTATAACACTTGGTGAATATCAAAACCCAATATGTATCTCATTTGAGGATACCAAATGATATTTGACTTTTACTCAAATTTACTTATGATTAATCTAGAAGATTCCATGTAGTAAAATTTGAGATGCGGGTTATCCAATATTTGTATCCACAAATATCTATGAACCTTGGTAGCAACCCATTGCTCTACATTCATCCTTATGATATCACCAATCCAAGTTCATAATAATCTTACCCTCACACTTGTTCCCACAAGTCTGAACGACTATGGATTTAGAGTAAACAATTTACTCATGGATTAAACAGCTAAATTGGAACATTAATTGAAAAATTATAACCAAATAATTTATTCAAATAATAAGAGTTCCACATATCCAAATACAAAATTTACAGATGAAATCCAATCACTAGAATATCAAAGTCCCATGGCACAAGTATGACCTTCATGCTTTACCTTTTCTAGGAGCTTCGTGAGAGGATCCACAATATTTTGATCCGTGTGAACTTTGCGAATACATATCTTTCCTTTTTCAACTTCATCACGTATGTAGTTGAATCTCCGCTCAATATGCCTAGTCTTTTGATGAGCACGATGTTCCTTGATTTGAGCAGTCGCACCCTCGTTATCACAAAAGATCTCTAGGGGGTCCTGAATGGAAGGGACAACCCCTAGATCGGCAATGAATTTCTTCAACCATGCAGCTTCTTGAGCTGCTAGTGAGGCGGTGACGTATTCTGATTCTGTAGTTGATAAAGCCACCACATCCTGTTTAGGGCTCTTCCAAGAGACCGTTCCTCCATTCAGAATGAAAATGTACCCCGATTGAGATCGTGAATCATCTCGATCGGTTTGGAAACTCGCATCCGTGTAACCCTTTACAACGAGTTCCTCTTCACCAGACCTGTAGATCAAGAACATGTCCTTAGTCCTCCTTAGGTACTTTAGAATGTTCTTGACAGCCATCCAATGACTATCACCAGGATTTTGCTGGTATCTACTTGTCATGCTTAAAGCGCACGACACGTCCGGTCTAGTGCATATCATTGCATACATGATGGATCCTATAGCAGATGCATATCGGATTGCCTTTATTTTATCCTGCTCCTCTTTTGAGCTCGGACATTGAGTCATACTCAATATCGTCCCTCTCTGAATAGGTACAGTACCTTTCTTAGAGTTTTCCATCTTGAACCTTTTCAAGATTTTGTCAATGTATGCACTTTGATTTAAACCAATTAACCGCTTGTTCTATCCCTATAGATCTTTATCCCCAAAATAGGCGGCTTCACCAAGATCCATAATGGAAAAGCAGCTTTCAAGCCAGGCTTTTACACCTTCCATTGTTGGAACGTCATTCCCAAATAGTAGAATGTCATCGACATATAATACTAGGAATGTTATTGTGCTCCCACTAGCTTTTTTATACACACAAGCCTCATCAGCGTTTTTGATGAAGCCAAATTTCTTTACCTCCTCATCAAAACGGTGATTCCAGCTTCTTGATGCTTGTTTCAATCCATAGATTGATTTCTTTAACTTGCATACTTTATTAGGATGTTTTGGATCGACAAAACCTTCAGGCTGAACCATATAGAAATCTTCCTCAAGATATCCATTTGGGAAATCGGTTTTGACATCTATTTGCCAAATCTCATAATCATAATGAGCAGCTATGGCAAACAATATCCTTATAGACTTTAGCATCACAACAGGTGAGAAGGTTTCATCATAGTCAACCCCTTGAGTTTGAGTGAAACCCTTTGCTACAAGTCTAGCCTTATAAGTATCCAAGTTTCCATGCATATCGGTTTTCTTCTTGAAAACCCACTTACTTCCAACTACCTTGGAACGAAAAGGTGGTACAACAAGTTCCCAAACTTGATTGTCATACATGGATTGCATCTCAACGTTCATGGCTTCAAGCCATTTGTCACAATCCGAATTGGACACTGCATTATGGTATGTGGTTGGTTCATCTGAATCTACCACATAGCATCCATCCATGAAAATCCATATCTTTCAGGTGGATTACTAGTTCTACCACTTTTGCGAACGTGTAAGGCCCCGTTCCTGGGCACCTCACAATTGGTCTTCATCGCACTTCAAACATACTGTTTACAAGTAGAATAACGCAGCGGAATAGATAAGAAGTACGTTCTCATTTCATCATAAAAGCTTTTACAATGCATTACATTGTTGATTACTACAAAATACATACTTTCTATACATTACGTACTCTACTAGGATTGTTGCGGAAGCATATGAAACCGAGGATTCTTAAATAATCCCGTTTATCTGAATCCTCAACAATCCCAAATAGTCATATACAGTGACCTCTAATACAAATATATTAAAAACTATATTTAAAGAAGGTTCCTTAGGTAATCCCGTCTATCGGGATCCTCAAGGAACACTTGCATGCACATGAAATTGGCAGCATTATCAAAAGGAGAATGCCATCCCAAAGAGCTGAGTAGCCGCCTCGTGCCATCCCCAGCAACGCTACCTGCCAACTGGAAAGCGTTGCTGAGTGAGTTCTAGTTTTATAATAAACTACTTTCGTTTTCATTAAAATCATACTTTCCTTTATACGCGATCATACATCATACGTACACATTGATAATATCTTTATTATCTCCTTCATTCATTCTTTCATTCGTTATACATCATTATCTTTCAGTTCTTATCTAGATCCTGTCAGGCTTTACCCCTTCATAGTGAAAGATTTGATCTGCCCAAGATACATATTAAATTGATGTGGCTAGTGTAATATGATCCAAGTCGGGTCATACCCAATAACAAGCTTGTCAAACACCAATAGATAATTTATTTGTGGATAAGATCAAACAAATAAATAATGACACCAATTTAGAAAATGGACTTCTAAATTATTGCTTATGCAAATGAACATTATTATGTGAATAATTGTTCATGAGATATTATTTTTTTCATTATTTAGTATTACTAAATAATAACAAATAAAAGGGATGTTTGATTTATAAAGTTTATAAAACTAGTTTAAACTTTATAAACTTGAAATTAGTATGTGTTTTAATTGTGTTTAAGAGTAAAATGGTGGGACCATTTTTCTTTTAAAATCACGGCAGCCCACAAGGGCATTAAGTGCCATTAAGCTTGTCTTGTAAATAGAAAAAGACACACATGCTTACTTCACCCAACACATTCCATTATTCCCTTATGCATGCAAGCATTATCTCTCTTCTCTCTAGTCTCTCTAACTCACGGATTCAAACAAGGAGAAGAAGAACAAAATTTTCAGATTCAAAAGGATTGAAGAGCTGAAAATTTTCAGCTTTCAAAAACGGTTTTGATAGCTACAAGTTGGTGTCCAAGTATCCTAGCATTAAAAGGGTGTTTGAAGAGGCTTGGGGTATGCTATCTTGAGAGCTTCTACCTTGAAGTTTAGCCACAAGAACTCATCTCTTTCACCTCCTAAATCACGAATTTTGCAGCTACAAAGGTTGTAGTTCTTCATCTTTATTGTATGCATTGTATATGTAGATCCATGGCTTGGGGTTATTATAAAATGGGTTTTATAATCAGATCTTAACATGTTTTAAATCTTATATTCCGCTGCGTTTTTCATATAATCAAGATATATGAAGCTTTGATAAACATGTTAAACCCCATCAATGGCATCAAGAGCCACTTATACATATGCATACATGTATTACACCTTGTGTTTCATTTTGGACAGCACCAAACCGTGAGTTTAGGGGCTGTTTGGTGCCCCCTTTTGATGTTTTAAAGATACTATATTATGCATATTAGGATCTTTAAAACTCTAGTTTATAAGATAATTGTTTGCATGGACTAAACCCATTAGTTCTTGGTTTGTGTTGGCCAAAACATGGGTTTAAGGGGCTGCCAAAATCGACCACTCATGTATGTTTGAATATGTTGTTGTTGATTATGCATAACAAAGCCTATACCATTTGGATTGAATGATTGGTTGTCATGTTATATTCATTTGGGCATGTAATAATTTATTTTTGTTTCAAGTCTAGTCTTGTAATTTATTTATTCATATGGTTTGTAATAAATAGATTAGGAGTTTATCTTTACTAGAAAATGTATTAGGATACATATCTTGTAAGGAAGCTCAAGATCAAGACTTGAAGAAAAGATGGACAAAGAGAATTCTTGAAGATATGGTTTCAAGTGGGAGTCTCTTTGGTCAACCATGTGTCATGATTCTAAACCCTTAGGATATGACCATTTGACACACTTGTTTTGGCTAAACAAGTGTGATCAACTTAGTATGCTTTGTTATGCATATATGACTTGTTTTGTTTATGTTTGGTTGAATGCATATGTGATGTTTTTTTGAATATTTGGATGTGATTAACAAACCTCAACTAAAACAAACAATAAACAAGTAATTGGTTCTCAATCATTAAGCATAAGTAGAATGGTTCTATAAAAGGAATTAATGGTTTACAAAATAAAATGGGTTTTATTTAAAAGAACCAATAGGGTACCATATGGTTGAATGCATACAATCATATGGTACATAGACTTTTCTAAACAAGAATTGTCAAATTATAAATCCCTTTTGAAAACAAGTTAAACACCATCCTTTTACACAACACTTAGGTTACTTGCTAACTCTTAGTGGGATAAAGGTCACCTAACCACTTTGAGGGAACTTGTAACTTGAGGTGAGAATACCATGTTTGTGGGATAAAGGTCACCTAACCACTTATATAGTAAACTCACACGTGTGTGTAAGTAGGACGACTTGATTTGTAAAATATATGAATGGATCACCTAAAATATATTTTATAAAAGGTGTTGATGGGATAAACATGCCGTTATAAACATGAGATGTTCAAACGATCCCATACCACTAGAAGTTACAATAGGTTGTAATTGTCATTTATGACTACCTTGTTTATTTAAATAATGGGATAAAGGTCACCTAACCAATATTTAAATATAACGTTGGATTCTAAAATTTTATTTATTAATGATCTATGAGACATAAAGGGTATTGATAAATAAAATATAATTATATCAACGATTACTAATGGAACTTTGTAAAATCTTGTAGATGGCCGACAACAACAACACTAATAATGATGTACCAAACCAAAACAACCAATCCCTAAGGGCGATCCTTCAAAGGGATCGTCTAACACCTAACAATTTCATGGATTGGTACCGCAACTTGAGAATTGTTCTCAAACAAGAAAAGCGGGCCTACATCCTTGATGACCCCATCCCCGATGAA
This sequence comes from Flaveria linearis, assembly GCA_024085815.1. Taxonomy (NCBI): domain Eukaryota; kingdom Viridiplantae; phylum Streptophyta; class Magnoliopsida; order Asterales; family Asteraceae; genus Flaveria; species Flaveria linearis. The sequence goes on along the minus strand of CM044015.1, from coordinate 20,843,722 downwards.
CCTGACGAGGAAGATGTGGAAGCGTATAATGATTGGGTTAGATATGTGGAAGACTCCGTCCAAGTCTCTTGCCTAATGTTAGCAAGTATGACACCCGAACTCCAAAAGGAGTATGAGCTCCATGCAGCTTATGACATGATCACTCAGTTGCGGGAAACGTTCCAGCAACAAGCTAGAGTGGAGCGCTACGAAACGGTTCAAGCGCTTAATGCATGTCGGATGGAGGAATCCCAATCAGTTTCATCTTATGTTCTTAAGATGAAAAGCCACATCGACCGCCTTGAAAGGCTGAACTGTCCCGTCTCAAAAGAGTTAGCCACGGATTTGATCCTTAATGGCCTAACTAAAAGGTTTGAGGCATTCGTCATGAACTACAACATGAACGGATGGGACAAGAGCATAATGAACTTCATTCTATGCTCAAATCAGCTGAGGCGGGAATGGGTAAGAAGGTTTTACCCGTTCTCACCATAAGTGAAGGTGGTAAAAAGAGAAAGTCTCTACCCCCTCCTAAGGCAACTGTTGCCAAAGGAAAGGGTCAAGTTTGGGGAAAGGGGAAGAAGGCTGTTAGGGCGCAACCTCCAAAGCCTAAGGAGAAGAAGCAAAAGGTTGCCGTGAACGACCCATGCTTCAAATGTGGTGAGATAGGGCATTGGATGAGAAATTGTCCAGTCTATCTCAAAGAGTTGAGAGAAAAGAGGGATGCGGGGCAAACCTCAGGTATAATTTACATGATACATGTTGAGCTGAATGTTATTTCTTCTAACACATGGGTATTAGATACCGGATGTGGAACTCACATTTGTAATTTGTTGCAGGGGTTCAGAGAAATGAGCATTATGATAAAGGGGAAATAAGTCTCTTCATGGGCAATGGTGCAAAGGTTCATGTGGAAGCCCAAGGAGACTACATTTTGAAGCTTCCAAGTGGTTTGGAAGTTATTTTAAGTAATGTATTATATGCTCCTAGCTTGACTAGGAACATAATTTCTGTTTCCCGTTTAAGACAATATGTTATGATTTCAAGTTTGTTGACAATGATATCATGTTTCTTTAAATCATGTATTTTATTTTAAAGCTATACCTTGTAATGGCATTTATGAATTGGTTCATGAAAAACAAACATATGATAGCTCAATATACCAAGCAACCACCAAAGACTCAAATTGGATTTGAGTGATACCTACCTTTGGCATTGTCGTCTTGGTCATATAAACAAGAAACGCATACAAACACTTCAAAAGACGGTCTTTTAAAACAAATGAATGTGATTCATTTGATGTATGTGAATCTTGTTTACAAGGAAAAATGACTAAGACACCCTTTAGTGGAACTAACGAAAGGGCAAAAGATTTATTAGGCATCATACATTCGGATGTATGTGGTCCTTTTAAGCCAATGACTAGGAATGGTGAAAGATACTTCATTACCTTTACCGACGATTATAGTCGCTATGGTATGTGTACTTAATAAGACACAAAGATGAAGCTTTTGAAATGTTCAAAATCTTCAAGAATGAAGTAGAAAATCAACTCAACAAATCAATTAAAGTTCTCCGTACCGATAGAGGCGGTGAATACCTAAGTGATGTTTTTCAAGATCATCTTAGGAGTTGTGGGATTGTCTCACAACTCACTCCACCTGGAACACCACAACATAATGGTGTGTCTGAGAGGAGGAATCGAACTCTATTAGATATGGTTCGATCTATGATGGCTAGAAGCACATTGCCTCTATCATTTTGGGGTTTCGCTTTGCTCTCCGCGGCCCGTATTTTGAATATGGCCCCAACCAAAAAGGTGGAAAAGACACCTTTTGAGATATGGCATGAAGAGTTCCATCCCTATCATACTTAAGGGTTTGGGGTTGTGAAGCTTATGTTAAGACTCCCACCCCAAACAAATTGGATGTCCGATCCACCAAGTGTATCTTTGTTGGATATCCTAGAGATTCTATGGGATATTATTTCTATGATCCACTGGAACAAAAGGTGTTTGTTGCCAGAAAGGGTGAGTTCTTAGAAACAAAGTTCCTTATGGAAGGAACTGGCAGTAGAACAGTGGACCTTGAGGAGGATCAAGATTCACAACCCGATGCACGTTTGGTTGAAACTAGCACTCAACATGAAGATGTTGAGAATGATCAAGGGTTGATCAATACACACAAAGCGTTCGCAGAAGTGGTAGAACTAGTAATCCACCTGAAAGATACGGATTTTTCATGGATGGATGCTACGTGGTAGATTCAGATGAACCAACCACATATCATGATGCAGTGTCCAATTTGGATTGTGACAAATGGCTTGAAGCCATGAACGTTGAGATGCAATCCATGTATGATAATCAAGTTTGGGAACTTGTCATACCACCTCTTAATTCCAAAGTAGTTGGAAGTAAGTGGGTTTTCAAGAAGAAAACCGATATGCATGGAAACTTGGATACTTACAAAGCTAGACTTGTAGCAAAGGGTTTCACTCAAACTCAAGGGGTTGATTATGATGAAACCTTCTCACCTGTTGCAATGCTAAAGTCTATAAGGATACTGTTTGCCATAGCTGCTCATTATGATTATGAGATTTGGCAAATGGATGTCAAAACCGCTTTCCTAAATGGATATCTTGAGGAAGATGTCTATATGGTTTAGCCTGAAGGTTTTGTCGATCCAAAACATCCTGATAAAGTATGCAAGTTAAAGAAATCAATCTATGGATTGAAGCAAGCATCAAGAAGCTGGAATCACCGTTTTGATGAGGAGATAAAGAAATTTGGCTTCATCAAAAACGCTGATGAGGCTTGTGTGTATAAGAAGGCTAGTGGGAGCATAATAACCTTCCTAGTATTGTATGTTGATGACATACTGCTATTTGGAAACGACATCCCAACCTTGGAAGGTGTAAAAACCTGGCTTGGAAGTTGTTTTTCCATCAAGGATCTTGGTGAAGCTGCCTATATTCTGGGAATAAAGATCTATAGGGATAGATCAAGGCGGCTGATTGGTTTGAATCAAAGTGCATACATTGACAAAATCTTGAAAAGGTTCAAGATGGAAAACTCTAAGAAAGGTAGTGTACCTATTCAAAGAGGGACAATATTAGTACGACTCAATGTCCAAGCTCAAAGGAGGAGCAAAATAGAATGAAGGCAATCCCGTATGCATCTGCTATAGGATCCATCATGTATGCAATGATATGCACTAGACCAGACGTGTCATGCGCTTTAAGCATGACAAGTAGATACCAGCAAAATCCTGGTGATAGTCATTGGATGGCTGTCAAGAACATTCTGAAGTACCTAAGGAGGACCAAGGATATGTTCTTGATCTACGGGTCTGGTGAAGAGGATCTGGTTGTAAGAGGTTACACGGATGCGAGTTTCCAAACCGATCGAGATGATTCACGATCTCAATCAGGGTACATCTTTATTCTGAATGGCGGAGCTGTTTCTTGGAAAAGCTCAAAGCAAGAAGTCGTAGCATTGTCCACTACAGAGTCTGAATACGTCGCCGCTTCAATGGCAGCACAGGAAGCTGCATGGCTGAAGAAATTCATAGCCGATCTAGGGGTAGTTCCCTCCATTCAGGATCCCCTAGAGATCTTTTGTGACAACGAGGGTGCGATTGCTCAAATCAAAGAACCTCGTGCTCATCAAAAGACTCGGCACATTGAACGGAGATTCAACTACATAAGGGATGAAGTTGAAAAAGGAAAGATATGTATTCGCAAAGTCCACACTGATAAAAACATTGCAGATCCACTCACAAAGCTTCTTGAAAGGGCAAAGCATGAAGGCCATGCTTGTGCCATGGGACTTAGATATTCAAGTGACTGGGTTTGATGTTGTATTTTGTATTTAGATATTAGAACTTATGTTATTTGACTTAATTATATGATAATTATTATCATTTGTTCTTCTATTTTAGCAAGTTTAAATCCGTGAATAAATAAGTTATTCTAAACGTCCGTAGTCGATCATACTTGTGGGAACAATTATGAATGTAAGACTATAATGAAATTGGATTGGTTGATATTCATAAGGTATGAATATAAAGCAAGAGGTTGCTACCAAGGTTCATTGATATCTATGGGATATAGATATTGGACTGACCCGCTCTCAATTATTTCTGCATGGAATCTTTGTGATTAGTCATAAGAGATATTGAGTAAAGGCGAATATCATTGTATCCTCAGACCTGAGATACATATTGGGTCTTGATATTCACCAAGTATTGTACTTTGACTTAGTACTTTGCTGTTCTGAAAAATTGGCAGTACATAAGGCTAAGTTCAGGTATGATATGAGGTGATTGTGAGAGACGTATGTAGTCAAGATGGAATTTGTTCCTCTTATTCGTTGAGAGTAAGATGTCTAAGGCCTATTAAAGTTAAATCATCAGAGAATGACAATTCTGTGTCTCTTGGATTTAACATGACATCTGCAACAAAAGGATAGATGATTGATTCACCTAAATCATATTCAAGTAAGGTACTTGGAAGGGATGATGTTATTGAATGGCACTTAGTCATATACATTAGGGGTAGCAAACCGTTGCTAGGCGTTATTTGCTGCTTGCATCAATTTTCTATGAATCTTGTGCAAGTGGGAGATTGAAAGATTTGATCTGCCCAAGATACATATTAAATTGATGTGGCTAGTGTAATATGATCCAAGTCGGGTCATACCCAATAACAAGCTTGTCAAACACCAATAGATAATTTATTTGTGGATAAGATCAAACAAATAAATAATGACACCAATTTAGAAAATGGACTTCTAAATTATTGCTTATGCAAATGAACATTATTATGTGAATAATTGTTCATGAGATATTATTTGTTTTCATTATTTAGTATTACTAAATAATAACAAATAAAAGGGATGTTTGATTTATAAAGTTTATAAAACTAGTTATAAACTTTATAAACTTGAAATTAGTATGTGTTTTAATTGTGTTTAAGAGGTAAAATGGTGGGACCATTTTTCTTTTAAAATCACGGCAGCCCACAAGGGCATTAAGTGCCATTAAGCTTGTCTTGTAAATAGAAAAAGACACACATGCTTACTTCACCCAACACATTCCATTATTCCCTTATGCATGCAAGCATTATCTCTCTTCTCTCTAGTCTCTCTAACTCACGGATTCAAACAAGGAGAAGAAGAACAAAATTTTCAGATTCAAAAGGATTGAAGAGCTGAAAATTTTCAGCTTTCAAAAACGGTTTTGATAGCTACAAGTTGGTGTCCAAGTATCCTAGCATTAAAAGGGTGTTTGAAGAGGCTTGGGGTATGCTATCTTGAGAGCTTCTACCTTGAAGTTTAGCCACAAGAACTCATCTCTTTCACCTCCTAAATCACGAATTTTGCAGCTACAAAGGTTGTAGTTCTTTCATCTTTTATTGTATGCATTGTATATGTAGATCCATGGCTTGGGGTTATTATAAAATGGGTTTTATAATCAGATCTTAACATGTTTTAAATCTTATATTCCGCTGCGTTTTTCATATAATCAAGATATATGAAGCTTTGATAAACATGTTAAACCCCATCACATAGCACGCAACCATGATTACTGTGGTCGAATGACAAGGATCCCGTTACGTTCGTTCGTTACAACATTTCGTACATGAACATACATCATACACATATACAGATAATATTTATTATTATCTTCATCGTTCATTCGTTACATCTTTATCATTAAATTCTCATTTAGATCCTATCAGGCTTTACCCACTTCATAGCACGCAGCCATGATTACTGTGGTCGAATGACAAGGATCCCTTTACGTTCGTTCGTTACAACATTTCGTTCATGAACATACATCATACACATATACAGATAATATTTATTATTATCTTCATCATTCATTCGTTACATCTTTATCATTAAATTCTCATTTAGATCCTGTCCGGCTTTACCCACTTCATAGCACGCAGCCATGATTACTGTGGTCGAATGACAAGGATCCCGTTTCATTTTCCTTGCACATTGGATATCTTTTGTACCACCACCGTATGCTATACCTCAATTAGTCTTAGCTACCGGGCCGAAGTCATTAAATGAACAGCAAAGCGTATGCCATGGTACTAGAGGTAAGCGGTAGAGGCACCATACATATGGTCAATCACCGAGAAGGACCCGTTCACCTTATCCAATGCTTGCAAGACTTCGTTCGTTCGTTCATTAATGCATGTATTCATCATCATATTTCTCATTTATTCATTAATTCGTTAATACATGCATTCATCGTCATGTTCCTCTTTCATTATCTTTCACTTTACATTACATAATACTTCGTTCATTCGTTATCATAGTACGTAAATTCATGGAAAGATTTACATACGTTATCATAAGGAACACACACATAACAATCATACAATATCATGCAAGGTGTCGTACATACGTATCATTCATACATCATCATGCAAGGCGTCATACACACATATCATGCTTTATACATAGGCCTGCAACATCATCATCCTGGCCAACATAACCTCGAAGGCCTCAACGGTTCTATTTGGGTGACTGAGCATGCTTCAGTCGCATGGCCTCCATGCGACTGAACGTTAGCGATTGGACTACTATGCGACTAGATTTCTCAGTAGTACGAATGCACCTGTGCGACTGAGCACATAAACGACTGGACCCTTAGTCGTATGGTTTATCGTGTGACTGAACCTACAGCCGTACGATTGAGTCCCAGTCGTGCGTATAAACCTTAGTCGTCCGAATGAATCTCAGTCGTCCCTCAGTCATACGATTGACCCTCCAGTCGCCTAGCCCTAACTGTGCAGCGACTGGAGTTCATCTCGAACTGAAGCCGCGACATACGGCTCTAAAACCCTTCTAAACTCATCTCAAACCCGAATTAGCCCTCCCAAACCTTAGGGATTCATACTAGGACATCATACAAGCTTATACAAGTCCTAATTCGTACTTTAAACACACTAAACATGATTACACCCAAATGGGTCAAACATACACTTTACAAAAATAGGGTTTTATATGTGATCCAGCCCCAATATCGTTGCAAACATGTAAATGAGGGGTCCTAGAAACTCACGTAAGCAAGTAGAAGGTGAAGAGCTTCGTTTGGACTAGTTGCTCGACAAGTTTCACGCCCGAATCACGCCTTTCTCTCTTTTTCCTCTTTTGTCACCCTTTTCTCTCTTTCTGTCTCCGTTTGTGAGTATGGGAGAGGGTAAGAGCTGCCCTCTCCCTTAAATACCCCTCGTTCAGTCGCCTGAGCTTCAGTCAAGTAGGCACTTCAGTCGCCTGGGCTTCATGCGATTGGACCTTCAGTCGTACGATTGCCATGCGTATGGAGCTCCAGTCGTGCGACTCCATGTGTATGAAGCTTCAGTCGCCTGATATCCATGCGTCTGAGCCTCCAGTCGCATGACATTTCAGAGAAAGAAATTTTCGGGTGTTACAGAACGTTTGTGTGTATTGATCAACCGCTTGATCATCCTCAACATCCTCATATTGAGTGCTAGTTTCAACCAAACGTGCATCGGGTTGTGGTTCTTGATCCTCCTCAAGATCTACTGTTCTACTGCTAGTTCCTTCCATAAGGAACTTTGCTTCTAAGAACTCACCCTTTTTGGCAACAAACACTTTTTGTTCCAGTGGATCATAGAAATAATATCCCATAGAATCTCTAGGATATCCAACAAAGATACACTTGGTGGATCGGACTTCCAATTTGTATGGGGTGGGAGTCTTAACATAAGCCTCACAGCCCCAGACCCTTAAGTATGATAGGGATGGAACTCTTCCATGCCATATTTCAAAGGATGTCCTTTCCACCCTTTTGGTTGGGGCCATATTTAGAATACGGGCCGCGGAGAGGAAAGCGAAACCCCAAAATGATAGAGGCAATGTGCTTTTAGCCATCATAGATCGGACCATATCCAATAAGGTTTGATTCCTTCTCTTAGACACACCATTATGTTGTGGTGTTCCAGGTGGAGTGAATTGTGAGACAATCCCACAACTCCTAAGATGATCTTGAAAAGCATCACTTAGGTATTCACCTCCTCTATCAGTGCGGAGAACTTTAATCGACTTGTTGAGTTGATTTTCTACTTCATTCTTGAAGATTTTGAACGTTTCAAAAGCTTCATCTTTGTGCCTTAATAAGTACACATACCCATAGCGACTATAATCGTCGGTAAAGGTAATGAAGTATCTTTCACCATTCCTAGTCATTGGTTTAAAAGGACCACATACATCCGAATGTATGATTCCTAATAAATCTTTTGCCCTTTCGTTAGTTCCACTAAAGGGTGCCTTAGTCATTTTTCCTTGTAAACAAAATTCACATACATCAAATGAATCACATTCATTTATTTTTAAAAGACCACTATTTTGAAGTGTTTGTATACGTTTCTTGTTTATATGACCAAGACGACAATGCCAAAGATAGGTATCACTCAAATCCAACTTGAGTCTCTTGGTGTTAGTTTGGTACAATGAACTATTTAAAGCATTTTCATGAACCAATTCATAAATACAATTAATGGGAATAGCTTTAAAATAGAACATATCGTTTAAAGAAACATGAATATCATTTTCAACAAAAGACAATACATAATCATAATGTCTTAATTGGGATACAGAAATAATGTTTCTAGTCAAACTAGGAGCATACAAAACAGTCTTCAAAATAACATCCAAGCCACTTGGAAGTTTTAGGATGTAGTGCCCACGAGCTTCAACTTTTACTTTAGTTCTATTGCCCATGAAGAGGCTAACATTCCCTTGATTGAAGTCCCTACTTCTTTTGAACCCCTGTAACAAATTGCAAATATGAGTTCCACATCCGGTATCCAATACCCATGTGTTAGAAGATGTAACATTAAGATCAATATGAATTATATTGTACCTGAGGTCTGCCCGGCATCCCTCTTTGCTTTCAACTCTTGGAGATGGATAGGACAATTCCTTGCCCAATGTCCAATCTCCCCACACTTGAAGCATGGGTCATTATTAGCAACCTTTTGCTTCTTCTCTTGTGGTTTGGGTGGCACCCTTGCCACCTCTTTCCCCATACGGGTCCCTTACCCTTGACAACCTTTGCCTTGGGTGCGGGATGAGGCCTTTTCTTGTTCCCACCTTCATTGATGGTGAGAACGGGTAAAATCCTTTTACCCATGGCAGCCTCGGCCGTTTTGAGCATTGAGTGAAGCTCACCAGTGCTTTTGTCCCAAGCATTCATGTTATAGTTCAACACGAATGTCTCGAACTTCTTGGTAAGGCCATTGAGGATCAAATCCGTGGACAATTCCTTCGAGATAGGACAATTAAGCCTTTCGAGGCAGTCAATGTGGCTTTTCATCTTAAGTACATAAGATGAAACCGATTGGTTGTCGTCCATGCGACATGCATGGAGTGCTCGAACCGTTTCGAAACGCTCAACCCTTGCTTGCTGTTGGAACGTTTCCTTCAGCCGGGTTATCATGTCATAAGCTCCGTGATGTTCATACTCCTTTTGGTGATCCGGAGTCATGCTCGCTAGCATGAGACAAGACACTTGGACGGAGTCCTCAGTGTAATTCAGCCAATCGTTATAGGCCTCCTCATCATCCTCAGTAGGTTGATCGGGATAGGGTCGTCTAAAACATATGATCATCTCTCTTGCTTAAGAACGATTCTCAAGTTTCGATACCAATCAATGAAATTGTTATGATTTAGACGTTCCTTTTGGAGAATCGCTCATAAAGATTGGTGGACGTGGATAAGTTATCATGATTACCATTGTTGGTGGCCATCTACAAAATTTTAACAAAGATCGATTTTAGTATTTTTCGATATTACTATTTTTAATAATTGATTAATGCCTTTTAAGGTCATTCTCATATTAAACCTAGAACCCAACATTACATTTAAATAGTGGTTAGGTGACCTTTATCCCACGATTTAAATTAATAAGGTGGTCAACGATTGACGGTTGCAACCATTTGCAACTTCTAGAGGTATGGGATCGACTTTAAACATCATATGTAAAGTCAGCATGTTAATCCCATCAACACCATTTGGAAACCATATTATAGGTGATCCATTTAATCATGGTTTGCAAATCAAGTTACCCTACTTGCACACACATGTGAGTTTTCCAACATAGGTGGTTAGGTGATCTTTATCCCACAAATATGGTATCCCCACCTCAAATCAGAAGTTCCCTCAAAATGGTTAGGTGACCTTTATCCCATTGAGAGTTTCCAAGTGACTCAAGCATTGTGCGAAAGGACGGTGTTAAACTTGTTTTGAAATATTTAGAGATTTCTTAATTCTAGTTTAGAAAACTCTATGTACTTGTATTTCCATGCTTACAAATACTTGGTACCCTATGGTTCTTTTAATAAAACCCATTTTATTATGAAATCATTAATACTTTTAATAACCATTTATTAACACCTAATGATTAAGAACCATTTTTTATATTAGCTTGTTAAGATCTTTTTTATTAAGATTGTTTATCATATCCAAATATCACACAATCATTCACAAAATCACAATCAAACAAGCATAATAAAAACACCCACATGTGCATAACCTTAGCTACTATTGTGACCACACTTGTTTGCCATCACAAGTGTGGTCATTTGGTCTTTCCTAAGGGTTACCCAAAAAACACAAAATTGAGATTACAATGGATCTCCCACTTGATGTCGCATCCGTATGCTTCAAGTCCACTTTGTGTCTTCCTTTTGTGCTTCCTTCCCGAGCATCTTCTTTTACAAAATATATATCCTAATACATATTTTCTAATAAAAGAAAAATACTCCTAATCTATTATTACATCCCAATGAATAAATAGATAAATTACAAGCACAAAACTTTACAACCCAATTGAATGAATATAATCAAATAAATACATTCAATCCAAACCAAACAACATAAGGTCTAAGCTAGGTTATGTACTATCAATGAACAATCACAAACATCATTCAATAAACAAAATAAACCCCATCAAACCCCAATTTCTCAGCCAACATAAACTAAAAATTGGGGTTTGTTTGTCCAAACAAACAACAACCAAACATATCAACCAATTGACATTCCTATCTTTCAAAGTTTAATCATAAGCATGAAGATATAACTTTCAAAGACATGGGGTTTATTAAATCAATCAAAATCAGCCTCTAATGAGTTGATAAACATCCTTTAAAACCAATTTTAAAGGGCAAGAACAAGCAAGCTATCCACATAACCGGCTCTAGATGCCATTGATGGGTTTGATAGAACACAAAACATAGTTTAACCATTTAAACTTTGTAAAAAAGCAGCAGAATAATAGCTTTATAACCTTGTTTATAAGCTGAAATTTTCAATTTCTATTTGACGTTTTAAGATGTAAACAAACCCAAGAACAAAGGGGATCTTATATATGTGAATAAGCAAGCTATGTAAGCATATGAATCAACACAATATGACAACCACAAATGGCTGCCAAACTACCTTTTCCAGCAGCAAAACTTGACAAAAAAGGGATGTTGGATGCTCTAAATCGGCCAAAGGCTCCAAGGAAGGACCTCTCAAGCTTGTATACCCCAATCTTGATAGCAAAACACCTTCTTGCTAGGGAGAATAACACCAAAGAAGCACTCAAAACTCCAAAAATGCTGCTGCTTATGCCGAGAGCCTTTTTAGAGAGAGAGAGGTTTCTTGTTTTTGTTTTGCATGTATGGAGAGAAGTGAGGTCTTGAGTGCAAGACTAGTTTCAGTGTGTATCTTTTCAAGAAGGCAAAACCAACCACTTAGAAGGAGGGGGGCTGCCGAAAATAGTATTTCAAAAGGGTTTTCCCCCCTTCAAACTAAACACACATTATTTACAAACTAGTCTTTTATTAGTTACACAATTAACCTTTTAATTGTATAAGTTATACACACTTATTATTATTCGATGTAAACTAATTAAGTTAAATAACACTTCAAATAAAAATATTTGAACAAAGTATCCTAATAAGTTGTTCTATCTCATATGCAACTAATTTAGAAAAGACATTTTCTAAATTGGTGTTTATATTTAATTGCATGATCATATCATCAATTAAATATCAATTTGTGTTTTCTAAACTTGTTATTGGGTATAACCCGACTTGGATCATAACGTACTAACCGCATCAATATTCTACGTGTCTTGGGCATAAAGAATCCTACACTTCTCTGTTTTCTTTTTTTCAATTTCGTCTTTCAACTCCCTTATCAATTCATGCAAGGCATCTATCACTTCATGATCACTTTGAGTATCATCTCTTAATCTTCTGATAGACCCTTCTTGCAGAGTTAAGATGGCATCCTTTTCCTTCATTTCCTCCTCCATCCTCCCCAGTCTCTCCTTTCTCTTGTTGGATTTGATGGTTAGTTTGTTGTATTTTTCTACAAGAAAACTTTTACTGACATCAATCTCTTCATCATCTAGGTCATCTTCATGATAAGAAATGATGTCAACAAACTGATCTTCATCATCATTATCAGGCTTACCATAATATATACCTGGTCTACTTCTTCCTTATTCTCAGCCTCTAAGTGCACTTCTTTAGTGGCTTCACCCAGTACTTCATCAAAATCTTCTTCTTTAATCACCAATTCAGTGCGAGTGTTACTCCCAGAAGCTGGGTTAGCTTTAATCACAGGTGAGATTTGGCTTTGAGATTGTTCTTGGTGGGGTGAAGGTAGTGTGGGAGAGAGATGTTCTGGTTGAGTCGAGCTAGTGGATGTTTTTGATTTGAGAGAGGATGGTTGGGATTGACTGGGAGAGATGGGTTGTATGTGTTATGTTTGTGGGGATGGTTGTTGTTCAATTGGTGAAGCTCGTTGAGCAAGTGGTGATGGAGGTTGATTAATTATTGGAGATTGAGGTGGTGAATGTGAACCTTGCTCAGTTTGAGCAGGAGATTCTTCAGCTTGTTTTTCTTGTTCTATGAATACTAACACTTGTGGTATTTCATCATTGGCATCCACAACATTAAGGAACGTCTCCATTTCCTCCCCTTCATATCTACCACTGATCTTGTTTAACACAGATCATCCTAAATGTGCTTGTACACACATATCACCTTCCCTCTCTATCTATGGTAGGGAGTCATTGATAATCAACTGAAGAAATCTTGGGAACATGTACATCTTGTCATCCTTTTATACTTTGAATTGATCACATAAGCATCCACGAATGTACTTAGATTAGTTGTACATTCTTCCTTAGAATATTCCAGTGATCCCAGAGGAGATGTGCCTTGAGGATCTATCCAAACCAGGCTACCTATTTGACATACATTTCTAATATGTGTGACACAGGAATCTGTAGGGCTTGCACAATCTCCCCTTCTTGATCTTACCATTTCTATAATCTCTGTCGTATCCCATAAGATAAAAACACCTTCTGAATATATTCATGGTCAAATACATCAGGGTGATCTGCTTTTTGTTCACCCAGTTCCAACACCCTTCGTATAATCTGTTCATCCACTCTCAAAACTTCATGCCTGATCGATGGGTACATAACTTTTTCACCATTTTCTTTTGCCACTCTTGCAGTATTATAGAAATCTATCATATGCATTTGATAAATTACTGGGTCAGCACATAACGCATAATATATCCTGGAACGCCTTAGGTATCGAATGATCTCTGTGCATCCTTCGGTGACAGGGTCATCCGATTTAGGAACACACATACATTATGCTCCTTTGCAAATCGATTCGCCATCTGCAATACACAATAACTTCAGAAAATAATAATTGAAGTATTTAGGCATGTAATCAGAGATTTTTAGGTTTTAGGATGTTCAAGAGTTTCGACGACGTTTCAGCAATAATCTACGATATTAAGTTGATAAACAGTGATTTACTTTGCTGAAGATGTTCGTATGATGAAAACAGAATGATTTATTATTTTTGAGTGGAAGTTTGAATATCAGCGGAAGAAGGGTTTAAGGATTTTGACTAACGGTTTTCCAGGTCAAAAGTGTTCTGAGAAAAGTAAATGAAAATGACAAGTCCAAGGTTTCTTTTGTGCACTTTTTCAGAAAAATAACTAATGACCTTTTAATATTATGGGACCCTCAACCCTTTCATGGTAACTTTTGTTTCCACAGATATTGTATCTTTCGTAGTAACTTAAAGCTTCCGCAGATGCTTAGAGCTTCCGCAGAAAGTTAAGTCTCTTCCGAAGGAAATCTACTTTTCCTCAGAAAATTAAGTCTTCCGTAGGAAAATAAATCTTCTGAAAGAAATCTACTTTTTCGTAGGAAATTAAGTCTTCCGAAGGAAATCTACTTTTCCGCATAAAATTAAGTCTTTCGTACGAAAATAAATCTTCCGAAGGAAAACAAATATTCCGAATGAGATCTACGGGTGACTTATTTATACCTGAAATACTATGGAAGTATAATTTGTATTTCCATCAATGTACGGAAATGAATTGTACTTTGTTAAAAACATTCACATCCATAGGCTACCAATCTACGGGTGTTCAAATTTTAACCATTTTCTTTTTACAATGTAGCTTCTGCTGAAAGACAATATTACACTGTAAATTCTACTGAATGGTAAAAATTTATCATTTTTTATGTATGATTCTAATATGGTATTAGATCATATTTTCCTGTTGGACCATTGTTGACTTGTTCCATTGGCAATTGTGCAAAGATTTTCTCAAGGCAGATATCCAACAGACAAAGTAGTTGCTCAAGATTGAATTTCCTTCAATGTATTAGTTTAACTTATTTTTCATGCTGAGTATTACTACCCCCCTAAATTTATGCTTAATAATGAAATTTTTAACATAAATTTAAGTAGAGAATAGCACGAAAAGCGATGATCTCCTACATTATTTTAAATAACAAAATAAACATTACTTAATTATATGTACAAGCATTTGAAAATAGGATCATACTATGACACTAAGTTACCTCCTGATAGTTTTAGTTTAAGTGAAGTAGACAATGATGTAGTGCTGATTGCAAGTATGTTGATCCACTTAATGCAAACAAGAGTATATGTTCAACTAGACATGCTGTTTATCATGTTTTGATATGGGTTAGAGATTGACATATATGGACTCCACTTCAATTCACAATAGAGGATGTCCTCTGTTTATGAGTCATCTTATCACTTTTTCACACTTTTAAACTATGTTCCTTTAACCATAAGTTCTATCTTAAGATTACTATGAAATCTTATTAATGTAGATTATTATATAAGCTCTTTAATTTAATATACAGTTGATCACATTGGATTCTTTTAGAGCTTGGTAGATGATCATCCTCAGGTACCGGGTCTTTACTCACGTAAAACAAAGGTGCCATTATCGTAGGTCTTTGTTCACACAAAACAGAGGGATGATGATGATCATAATCATATCACCAAATGTTTATGTTCATAAACATAGATGACCATAATCCCAGGCCTTTGCTTACGCGAAACAAAGAGAATATGAATTGCAAAGATAGAAATTATATGAAATCAAAACACAGTGTGTTTGCATGACTAAGTTGATCACATCAGGATAAGACTCGCTGTCTTGCTCCTCAAAGTGGAATTTACCACAATATGTCATCTTGATACTACGTAAGCATGCACTTGTTTATGTACTAGTTAGGTTGAACCTATTCACATATCATTACACTTCTCATCAGTCTTTAAGTAATCTTAAATTGAGTAAAGTAAACAAAGTTATAGTGTACTATCATTTCCCAATATACAAAGTCTATACAAAAAATATTATTCAAGACATTCTTTTGTATTTTGTTATTGATTTTATGTAGGTTTTTGGCATTTTCATGGTGAATAGATCATGCTTTCTTTAAAAATGAAGAGAAAGTTAATCTAAGTTGATCATGCCTAATGATTCAATTAAGAAATTAAATCTTACTGAATCAAAGACTTTAGTGAATAAATTAGCAAGCTGATTGTTGGTGTCCACTTTGATCAACTTCATCAAACCCTTGTCTGAGCAATCATTTAGAAAATTATATCTTATCTCTATATGTTTTGTTTTACTATGTTGCACTGGATTAGCAGTGATAAACATAGCAGCTGAGTTACCTATATGTATTGGTGTTTAAAGAAAATTTTATCCATAATCAAGTAATTGGTATTGCAACCATAAAACTTGAGAGCAACCAGCTGAAGCAGCTAAGTACTCAGCTTCAGCTGTGGATACTGAGACATTTGTTTGTTTCTTGCACTGCCAAGAAACAAGCCTTGGTCCTATAAATTGACATCAACCGATTGTGGATTTTCTGTTATTATTACATCCTCTAAAATCACTGTCTGAATAGGAGTAGAGATTGAATTCTCCTTCTTTGGGATACCAAAGGCCAAGAGCTAGCTTCCCTTTAAGATCTGAATATCCTCTTCACAGCATTCATATGTGATTTATTTGGATCTGATTGGTACCTAGCATAAATAAAAATAGCAAACATAATGTCAGGTCTGCTTGCAGTTAAGTACATTAATGATCCAATCATTGATCTATACAGCCTTTGATCTACAGACTTCCCTGTAGAATCAGGTATAATTTTATCAATGGTGGATGCTAGTGTTTTGCATGAATATGTATCAGCAAGAGAGTATTTCTTCAGTATTTGATGAATATACTTCTCTTAATTGATAAAAATACCATCCGGTTTTTGATGAACTTGCAAACCAAGAAAGATGGTTAGCTCTCCCATAAAACTCATCTAAAACTCAGATTTCATCAATGATTCAAATTCTTCACACAATCTCTTGTTTGTTGATCCAAATATAATATCATCCATATATATTTGCACCACCAAGAGATCTTGATGTTCATGTTTGAGGAAGAGAGTATGATCTATAGTTCCTCTTTTGTATCCATGCTTTAGCAGGAAGGAAGAGAGTGTCTCATACCACTTTCTTGGTGCCTGATGAAAACCATATAAAGCTTTGTCAAGCTTGTATACTCTGTGAGGATAGTCCGGATCTTCAAAGCCTGGAGGTTGAGAAATATAGACTTCTTCATCAATCTTACCATATAAGAAAGCACATTTCACATCCATTTGGTAAACTGTGAATTTCTTGTGGGAAGCATAGGCTAGAAAGACTCTAATAGCTTCAATCCTTGCAACAGGAGCAAAGACCTCATCATAGTCTATTCCTTCTTCTTGAGTATAGCCTTGTGCTATCAGCCTGGCTTTGTTTCTTACGACGATTCCATTGTCATCTAGTTTGTTTTTGAAAAGCCATTTGATACCATTTGGATATTGGCCTTCTGAAAGGCCCCGTTCCCGGGCACCTCACAGTTGGTCATTCATCGCACATAAAACATACATTTATTTAAGACATCATAGCGGAAACTAATTAAAACTATTTCATATATATTAATAACAACTTTTGCAAAGTAATAGAACATAATTAACTGTTACAAAATATTATAATTGCATTACATCACAAAAATGTCATTGCTATACTAATAGATGTGTAAGGCCCCGTTCTCGGGCACCTCACAGTTGGTCGTTCATCGCACATATACGTTTTAAATTGTTCATCTATTTTGCAGCGGAATTTAAAACTTTCATTAATAACTAAAACATGTCATTTCATAACTTTACAACATTCGTTTTCTTCTCAAAATACAATGACATGTCAAAATATAGATGCCAGCCTCAACAACTGAGTAGTCACCGTGTGCCATCCTCAGCAACACACCTGCCAACTGGAAACACATCAAAAGTCAGCGTTGCTGAGTGAGTTCTAGTTTTGAATAAAACATACTTTACTTTCCTCTTACATGCATGAGATCACACATCATACGTACACATAGATAATATTATTATTATCTTCTTTTCTCATTCATTCATTAGCTTTCGTTTGCGTACCGTTCATCGTTAACATTCACTTTCTTTCTTTTGTTCGTGCGTTTCTTACATACATTCATACATAACTGACACAGCACCGGGATACGCGACAAAGATCCCCTACGAGTCAATCACAGAGATTGAACTCCATCCGAGTCTGTTGCGACACAAAGTCGGTCACCTCATAACTATGCTTGGCTTTATGCCACACCCCCGAAGTTAAACATAACTCGGGTAACAACACCCCCACCGAAATGGGTAACATCACTCCCACCGAAGTGGGTAACTACACCCCCACCGAAGTGGGTAACATCACCCCCACCGAAGTGGGTAACTACACCCCCACCGAAGTGGCTAACATCACCCCAACCGAAGTGGGTAACTATGACATACTACACCCCCACTATGTGAGTACCTGTGACATACTACATCCCCACCATGTGGGTACCTATGACATACTACACCCCCACCATGTGGGTACCTACTATACACCATGTACCACACCGAAGGTCAGTCACAAGACTGGAACCTCCACGTGCACCTTTAAAGATTAGCTGAACCTCACGCGGTTGAGCTTGAGGCATTTAGAGCCGTGCACTTTGGTACACTTCGCTTGCAAGTCTCTCACGTTTTCATTCGTTCATTAATGATTCATTCAATCATCGTATTCCTCTTTTATTATCTTTCACTTTTCGTTATTAATACTTTTCATTCGTTCATAAACAATACACGTAAAGATACGGAAAGATAAACATACATCGAAGCAAGGAACATCGGCATTTACAAATCATCAGTATTCACCATCTATTATGGCAACATCATACTTAACATACATACCTCAAGCATATACATGCAACACTATCGTCCTCGTGTTCTAAGCCTCGACAGTCCTTTCACATGTACCAATGGGAGCTATCACATCATTACTGTGGTCGAATGACAAGGATCCCGTTTCATCTTTTCTTGCACATTGGATATCTTTTGTACCACTACCATATGCTATACCTCGATCAGTCCTAGCTACCGGGCCGAGGTCATTAAATGAACAACAAAGCGTATGCCACGGCACTAGAGGTAAGCGGTAGGGGCACCATACATAAGGTCAATCACCAAGAAGGACCCGTTTACCTTATCCAATGCTTGCAAGACTTCTTTCGTTCGTTCGTTAATGCATGTATTCGTCATCATATTCCTTTTTCACTTATTCATTAATACATGCACTCATCGTCATGTTCCTCTTTCATTATCTTTCACTTTATGTTACATAATACTTTGTTTATTTGTCATCATAATACGTAAAGTTTTATGGAAAGATATACGTACATTATCGTAAGGAACACACATACCATTCATACATCATCATACCAGGCGTCATACACACATATCATTCCTACATTATCATGCAAGGCGTCATACACACATGTCATACATATGCACAAACATGTAATATCATTATCATCATTCCTAAGCCTTACTCGCATCTCATTATATGCTTGTCATACTTACATTTCATGTATCATGCATAAACATGCAGCATTACTATTATGCCCAATGAGGACCATCTATAAGCCTGCAAGGTGTCATACACACATAACCTACATCAACAGTCATCTACAGGCACTTATGGCAAATTCCATGTCAGGACTTACTCTTGCACTATCCCCCGAAGGCTAGAATTCAACTATGCATCTCATCGAGTTCAACAGCCCTAATTATCTCTCCTAAACCTTGGGAAATCATACTAGGACATCATACAAACACATACATGTCCACATTCGTACTTTAAACATACTACAAATGATTACACCCAAATGGGTCAAACATACACTTTACAAAATCGGGTTTTATATGTGTTCCAGCCCTAAAATCGTTTGAAAACATGTAAATGAGGGGTCCTAGAACTCACCTGTACTTCATGAGTAGCTTCTCAATCAAGCTTTAAAAGATAGGGTTGCACTACACCACCTGCAGATAAGTTAACACTCAAAGGAGTTAATTTCTGCCTAATTTCGCTGCTAGATTCGCTGATAGGTTCGCTGCTAGATTCTCTGGCATCTTTGCTGCCAGTTTCGCCCAACTTTCGTTGGATGACAATGTCAGTGAATCTACCAGAGAACCTATAGGTTCGCTGATAGATTCTCTGCTAGGTTCTCCGCTAGGTTCTCTGCTAGGTTCTCTGCTAGGTTCACTGCTAGATTCACTGGACGAATACATAGGTTCGCTGGACGAGCTGAAAATTACGAACCAACCCATTTTTAACCCAAAACTTCGATCTATTACACCCAACCTTTGGGTTGTCATCCAGGAACCTAAATCTAAGCTTCTTACATGTTTTATTACCCTAAAACGTGCGTTTTTGGGAGATTCTTGCCACTTTTAAAACCCCAAAAACCCTAACCCGGGTTTTTCACCAAATGGAGCAATTATACTACGTTTCTTACCTTGATTCTTGCTGTTTAGGAGTCCACGAACACCAGCCTTCGATTCTTGACCAACCGAGCCTCGATCCGACACTTTCTCTCTCTACACTTTCTCTCTCTAGAAATGGGTGTTGAGTGAAAATGAGAGTTTTTCAGCTGATCCATCTATATATATGCCAGGCGTTCCCGCGACCCCAAACTCATTAAACTCGTGACCTGAAGGGTTGACTCGGTCTAATGCCAACAACCATTTTATATTTATTAAATGGTTTTCGTCTGAGCCCATTATTATTACTTGACTCGCTTAGAAAAATTTCCGGGTGTTATAAGTCCACCCCCCTTATTTAGGTTTCGTCCCCGAAACCTATTATTCATCGAACAGACGTGGGTAATGTTGTCGCATCTCTTCTTCCGTCTCCCACGTTGATTCAGATCCTTTCCTGTGCTTCCACTGTACACGCACAAGAGGAACTACTTTATTTCTCAGCCGCTTCTCTTTTCTATCGATGATTGCCACTGGTTGCTCCACATAATTGAGCCGTTCGTCTACCTCGAATTCTCCAGTGGGACAATCATATACTCATCAGATGAGTATATGATTGTCCGCCAAACACTTCCTCAGATGAGATACATGGAAAGTCGGGTGAATTCCACTTAACTCATCTGGTAGCTCCAATCTATAGGCCACCTCTCCTACTCGAGCATTGATTCGGAAAGGGCCTATATACCTCGGGCTCAACTTGCCCCACTTTCTAAACCGAATGATACCCTTCCATGGTGAGGCCTTCAACATACCCCGATCACCCACCTGGAACTCAATCGGTCTGCGTCGTTTATCAGCATACGACTTCTGTCTGTGTCTTACTACCTTCGTCAATGCTTTGATCCTTTTGAGCTTCTTAGTCATAGCCTCGATCACCTTAAACTGTCACCGTGACCCCGTCAGGCGCTGTCAACCATATCATTTTCCTGCGACACCCAATGTTCGCTTCGAAGTCCGCTGACCAATCCCTCCTGAGAACCAATTCGAAGGGCGTATCTATATCCCTATTACTAACAGGTAGCGTAGCAATGATAGTAGCAGGAATAAAACTTTTACTAGCGCCGGAATCGAACGACACAAAAACTAAAGGTTGATTTTCTAAAAACGTACCTGACACGACATCGGGGTCCATCCTATCTTCCTCCGATCTTCTTCACTCCCGAACCTTCCGCCCTCGGCTTCTTGCAATCCCAGCTCATGCGACCTTCCTCCCCACAAGAATAACACCTCCCCATACCGCAGTTCTTTGCCACATGTCCGGTCCTTCCACAACGGAAACATAAATTGGTCCCCAATCTACATTCCCCGGGGTGCTTGTGTCCACCCTTGTCACACCTTTCCAACCCCGTCTCAGTTATGACCACACACTGATCATCCACTCGTGCACCCTTGTTACTTGGAGCGACTTCGCCACGTCCCAATCGCTTCCCGTTCCAATCCCGATCACCTTCTCCTTTCTTGCTAGCTTCTGTCACCACCATCGATCTTTCATCGTATAACCTCCCCGCCAAATCCACCGCCGACCTAAACGTACTTGGTCGGGCAGTGATCATGTGCCTGCGAATATCCGCTGGCAAACCCCGAATGTACCGCTTTATCTTTCGGGATGGAGGCGTCACCTGATCCGGCACCAGAAGTGCCATCTCGTTAAACTTTGTAGTGTACTACTGGTGTGTCATCGTTCCCGCCTCCAGCTGCAGGAACTCTCTCTCAACTTTATCTATTTCTTGACGAGGACTGAACTCCTCGGTCACCAATCTTTTCAGCTCGGACCACTTCATTCTTCCAATGGCCCTACTACCCTCGGCTTGGACTAGGTTGTCCCACCAACATCGAGCCGAACCCGTGAAAGAGTGGGTAGCGAACTTCACCTTTTGGTCCTCATGGCACTCGCTGATATCGAGGACAACCTCCATTTCTCTCACCCACTGGTGAGCAGCAGCAGCGGTGCCATTACCGTCAAAAGTAGGGGGCTTGCACCTCATAAACGCCCCGTAGTTACAGCCTCGTGCTTGCTCCTGCATAGGCTCGTCTTCCTCTTCTTCTTCATCATCCGAAATAACCGTTTCCGGCTCTGTTTGCTCCTGTCTCCTTGAGGACCGGCCCCTCTATCTCCTTTCATCTTGCGTACAACCTTTATCACTTCGGTCATCACAGACGGTAAGATCCCCTGCATGACCTGATGCACCTCTTCGACCACTGCCTCTTTTACCGAGGCCCTCAGATCGGCGCTCTCATCTACCCCCTCCGGTTGAGTGGTCTCAGGTTCTTCAGGAACCTCTCTCTCGACCCTAGGCCTTCCTCTTGTGGCTCGTGGTTCAACACCACGTCCGCCACCACCTCCACCATGTGAGGTCTTAGATGATCTACCACCGACCATTTTCTATCACACCCTGAAAGGTTCAAATACTAACACGGTCATTCAAGGGAATAGCTCAGTTTATGTCAAGTATAGTAGTCCCTAATTACAGTGGCCAGTTGTGATTAGCCACTTACTTTACTCTTCGTACCCCGAGCATTACCTGTCCTGACTACATTAGTTTCTAAATCTAACAGTAACACATAAACACATAACATGCACACATAATACCAGTTAACTTCAAGAAAATACCTGATGGCACGTAGCTACTCAGATTGGCATTCCTTTCCTTTCTGTCCCATTTTCAGTTTAAGTTTAGGTCTATTTTGAAAAAATTTACCTGTTTCACTTAAACTTTGGCTCTGATACCAACTTGTAAGGCCCCGTTCTCGGGCACCTCACAGTTGGTCGTTCATCGCACATAAACGTTTTAAATTGTTCATCTATTTTGCAGCGGAATTTAAAACTTTCATTAATAACTAAAACATGTCATTTCATAACTTTACAACATTCGTTTTCTTCTCAAAATACAATGACATGTCAAAACATAGATGCCAACCTCAATAACTAAGTAGTCGCCGTGTGCCATCCTCAGCAACACACCTGCCAACTGGAAACACATCAAAAGTCAGCGTTGCTGAGTGAGTTCTAGTTTTGAATAAAACATACTTTACTTTCCTCTTACATGCATGCGATCACACATCATACGTACACATAGATAATATTATTATTATCTTCTTTTCTCATTCATTCATTAGCTTTCGTTTGCGTACCGTTCATCATTAACATTCACTTTCTTTCTTTTGTTCGTGCGTCTCTTACATACATTCATACATGACTGACATAGCACCGGGATACGCGACAAAGATCCCCTACGAGTCAATCACAGAGATTGAACTCCATCCGAGTCTGTTGCGACACAAAGTCGCTCACCTCATAACTATGCTTGGCTTTATGCCACACCCCGAAGTTAAACATAACTCGGGTAACAACACCCCCACCGAAATGGGTAACATCACCCCCACCGAAGTGGGTAATACACCCCCACCGAAGTGGGTAACATCACCCCCACCGAAGTGGGTAACTACACCCCCACCGAAGTGGGTTACATCACCCCCACCGAAGTGGGTAACTATGACATACTACACCCCCACTATGTGGGTACCTGTGACATACTACACCCCCACCATGTGGGTACCTCTGACATACTACACCCCCACCATGTGGGTACCTACTATACACCATGTACCACACCGAAGGTCAGTCACAAGACTGGAACCTCTACGTGCACCCTTAAATATTAGCTGAACCTCACGCGGTTGAGCTTGAGGCATTTAGAGCCGTGCACTTTGGTACACTTCGCTTGCAAGTCTCTCACGTTTTCATTCGTTCATTAATGATTCATTCAATCATCGTATTCCTCTTTTATTATCTTTCACTTTACGTTATTAATACTTTTCATTCGTTCATAAACAATACACGTAAAGATACGGAAAGATAAACATACATCGAAGCAGGAACATCGGCATTTACAAATCATCAGTATTCACCATCTATTATGGCAACATCATACTTAAAATACATACCTCAAGCATATACATGCAACACTATCGTCCTCGTGTTCTAAGCCTCGACAGTCCTTTCACATGTACCAATGGGAGCTATCACATCATTACTGTGGTCGAATGACAAGGATCCCGTTTCATCTTTTCTTACACATTGGATATCTTTTGTACCACTACCATATGCTATACCTCGATCAGTCCTAGCTACCGGGCCGAGGTCATTAAATGAACAACAAAGCGTATGCCACGGCACTAGAGGTAAGCGGTATGGGCACTATACATAAGGTCAATCACCAAGAAGGACCCGTTTACCTTATCCAATGCTTGCAAGACTTCTTTCGTTCGTTCGTTAATGCATGTATTCGTCGTCATATTCCTTTTTCACTTATTCATTAATACATGCACTCATCGTCATGTTCCTCTTTCATTATCTTTCACTTTATGTTACATAATACTTCGTTTATTTGTCATCATAATACGTAAAGTTTTATGGAAAGATATACGTACATTATCGTAAGGAACACACATACCATTCATACATCATCATACCAGGCGTCATACACACATATCATTCCTACATCATCATGCAAGGCGTCATACACACATGTCATACATATGCACAAACATGTAATATCATTATCATCATTCCTAAGCCTTACTCGCATCTCATTATATGCTTGTCATACTTACATTTCATGTATCATGCATAAACATGCAGCATTACTATTATGCCCGATAAGGACCATCTATAAGCCTGCAAGGTGTCATACACACATAACCTACATCAACAGTCATCTACAGGCACTTATGGCAAATTCCATGTCAGGACTTACTCCTGCACTATCCCCCGAAGGCCAGAATTCAACTATGCATCTCCTCGAGTTCAACAGCCCTAATTATCTCAATCAAGCTTTAAAAGATAGGGTTGCACTACACCACCTGCAGATAAGTTAACACTCAAAGGAGTTAATTTCTGCCTAATTTCGCTGCTAGATTCGCTGATAGGTTCGCTGATAGGTTCGCTGATAGATGCGCTGCTAGATTCTCTGGCATCTTTGCTGCGAGTTTCGCCCAACTTTCGTTGGATGACAATGTCAGCGAATCTACCAGAGAACCTATAGGTTCGCTGATAGATTCTCTGCTAGGTTCTCTGCTAGGTTCTCTACTAGGTTCACTGCTAGATTTGCTGGACGAATACATAGGTTCGCTGGACGAGCTGAAAATTTCGAACCAACCCATTTTTAACCCAAAACTTCGATCTTTTACACCCAACCTTTGGGTTGTCATCCAGGAACCTAAATGTAAGCTTCTTACATGTTTTATTACCCTAAAACGTGCGTTTTTGGGCGATTCTTGCCACTTTTAAAACCCCAAAAACCCAAACCCGGGTTTTTCACCAAATGGAGCAATTATACTACGTTTCTTACCTTGATTCTTGCTGTTTAGGAGTCCACGAACACCAGCCTTCGATTCTTGACCAACCGAGCCTCGATCCGACACTTTCTCTCTCTACACTTTCTCTCTCTAGAAATAGGTGTTGAGTGAAAATGAGAGTTTTTCAGCTGATCCATCTATATATATGCCAGGCGTTCCCGCGACCCTAAACTCATTAAACTCGTGACCCGAAGGGTTAACTCGGTCTAATGCCCACAACCATTTTATATTTATTAAATGGTTTTCGTCTGAGCCCATTATTATTACTTGACTCGCTTAGAAAAATTTCTGGGTGTTACAGGATGCCATCCCAAAAATGCCAAGTAGCTGCCCCGTGCCATCCTCTGTAACTCTTACCTGCCAACTAGAAAATACATAAAAGTCAGCGTTGCTGAGTGAGTTCTAGTTTCATAAATAAAATACTATACTTTCGATATAACTTTCTTTACTCTCATACGCGATCATGCATCAGACGTAAAGATAGGGAATATTACTTCTAACTTTCATTATCATTCATTTTTCACCATCATAGTCATATCATGCTTTCATTTCATGCTTTTCGTTAACATTCTGTTACTTTCGTTCTCGTTCTTTCGTAACGTACTTATTATCATTCTTTTACTTTCGTACTTGTTTACTTTCTTTCTTTCTTTCGTACGTTACGTCATTCTTTTACATTCATATGGATTTATGAACAATAGCCCGCGCATTGTGCACGAAGCTGATGTTTGACCTGTGGTAATTAAACCATGAACATTGTGCACGAAGCTGATCCAGTCACCTAGGGCAAGTCATCTCTCCCATTTATTCAAACCAATTGGTATACCCCGAACATTTTGCACGAAGCTGATACTGGACATGGGGTAATTAAACCACGAACATTGTGCCCGAAGCTGATCCAGTCACCTAGGGCATACCAAAGGGCCTTGCCAATCTCAATGATTGACCCTGTGTGCATCCTTTGGGGTAGGTAACCCGCATCACAGTTGAGTTAACGACAACATGGTCGTGCACCTCCTTTCATTTTCTTGCAAGCCATTCTTTCGTTCATTATGTTTTACTTTCATCATTTTTATCTTTCATTTCGTTACGTTATTCTTTACATTCTTTCATTCATTCGTCGTACTACGTAAAGTAATAACATAATATTTAACGTATTTTATAACATAAAATAAATACGTACAAATACCATTAATAGATAACACATTATACATACCATACATCATTCATACATTCCATAACCCTAAAACATCCCATGATCATGCTTAAAATAGGTAATCATTGCCCATAAGTCAAATTAGGTCAAAACCATAAACTTTCTGTTTTTACTGAAATTTAGAAAATATTCTAAGTGTCTAGGCGTATGGGCACTATTTGGGCGTTTCTGCCCTGTTCATGCGTTTTGCCACCATGCAGATGTCTGGACTTACACTTGGCCATTTTTCACTTAGACGCATGGGCCTATTTAGGCGCATGGACACTATTCAGGGGTTTGGGCCTAACACGGTCATTCTGGGCAATATTCCAGACGTTTGGGTACTATTCAGGCGCATGGACCTGACTTAGACGCCTAGACATCTAGGCGATTGGGTACTGTTTAGGCGGTTGGGGTTCTGGGCGGTTTGGAAACACTTAGTAAATTAAACCGTTGGACGCGTGGGCCATTGTTTAGGCGGTTGGGCAACTAACTTTCACTTAAACAACATAAATCAGTCCCATTCATCTTAAATCATGATCTAAGCTTAGTATTAACATTCTAAGCATCATAACATGTACATACACACATATATATCCCAAACTTACACCCACCCACTTACACCTTCACACACACATACGGGTGAAAACCTATTTTTCATAAAAACATAAACACATGCATTTCCAGCCCCAAATTTGTTAAAAACATGTTAAAAAGAGGGTTCTAGAACTCACCTTAGCTTCTTTTGAGTTTGAATCCTTCTCTTAAACTTCTCAGACATTTTTAACACCTAAAACACACTAAGACACACCACCCGAACATACAATAACACACATAAACATATATCTGAGGCTAAGGCCAGTTAAGAAAATCACAAAACCAAGAATTCTTACCTTGAATTCAATTTCTTCTTCTTGTTCTTCAAAAATCCAAGAGCTACTGCTCTTTCTCTCTCCAGAACTCGAATGACAAGGTGTAAGCAGGCAACATGGGCGGCCATGTTGCTTTATCCACCAACTTTTCAAAGTTTTGTCCTTTTGGACACTTTTTACCACTCTACTTGGGTTAAATAACATTTCTCCTCTTTATTCGCGTTTATTCTTTCTTTTTTTCTCGTCTATAAAAATATCCGGGTGTTAAAAGTCCACCCCCCTTATATAGGTTTCGTCCCCGAAACCTGTTATTCCTCAAACAGATGAGTGTAATGCTGCCTCATCTCTCCTTCAGTCTCCCACGTAGGCTCGGATCCCTTCCTGTGCTTCCACTGTACACGCATTAGAGGAACCACTTTATTCCATAACCTTTTCTATTTACGATCAATGATCGCCACTGGTTGCTCCATATAACTGAGCCATTCATCCACTTCGATATCTTCCAGTGGTATAATTATATCCTCGTCTGCTAAACACTTCCGCAGATGAGATACGTGGAATGTCAGGTGAATTCCACTCAACTCATTGGGTAGTTCCAACCCTATAGGCCACCTCTCCTACTCAGGCAATGATTCGAAAAGGTCCTATATACCTCAAGCTCAACTTGCCCCGCTTTCTAAATCGTATGATACCCTTCCAAGGTGAGACTTTCAACATAACCCTATCACCCACCTAGAACTTAATCGGTTTACGCCGTTTATCAACATACGACTTTTGCCTATCTTTGGCTGCCTTCATAAACGCTTTGATCTTTTCTAACTTCTCAGTCGTAGCTTCGATCACCTCAATACTTCCCAACTCTTTCTGACCAATGTCACCCCAACAAACGGGTGTCCTGCATCTCCTACCGTATAGCATCTTGTATGGTGGCATTCCAATGTTGGCATGATAACTATTGTTGTACGAGAATTCTACTAATGGCAAATGGTCATCCCAACTCCCTTTAAAATCGATCACGCATGCTCGATGCATGTCCTCGAGTGTCTGGATCGTCCTCTCAGACTGACCGTCCATCTGAGGAATATAGGCCGTGCTAATATGTAGCCTCATTCCTATCACATCGTGGAATTTCTTCCAAAACTTAGATGTAAACCGAGTGTCACGATCAGACACAATAGACACCGGCACACCATGACGAGCTACAATCTCCTTGATAAATAGATCCACGAGTCTCTCAGGAGAATATGTCTCTCGGATCGGTAGGAAGTGAGCACTTTTCGTCAAACGATCAACTATCACCCATATAGCATCATACCCTTTCGGGGTACGTGGTAACTTCGTAATAAAGTCCATGGTGATATGCTCCCACTTCCACTCGGGTATATCCAACGGTTGGATTTTCCGTACGGCTTTTGGTGTTCCGCCTTCACTTGCAAACAAGTAAGGCATTTACTCACATACTCTGCTACATCACGCTTCATACCCGGCCACCAATAATCCTTCTTCATATCATGATACATCTTGGTAGCACCGGGATGAATGGAATATCGAGTCTTATGAGTCTCATCCATGATCTTTCCACGTAGATCCCCATAACGAGGAATCCACATCCGCCCATTTTGGGTTCTAGCACCGAGAGTGTTCTCACCCAATTCCGTGACTAGACCTTTCATTCTTTCAGAGTTAAGGCGATCTTCTTTCAAAGCCTCATCTTGAAACTCCTTGATCTACGTCATCACGTCAGAGGTCATGATCAATTAGTAAGCCTTCACCCGAATCGGCTCGGGTCTCTCCTTTCAGCTAAGGGCATCTACCACCACGTTGGCCTTGCCCGGATGGTAATAGATCTCGCAATCGTAATCCTTTATGAGCTCCAACCATTTCCTCTTCCTCATAATCAAATCTTTCTGCTCGAATAAGTACTTCAAGCTTTTGTAGTCAGTGAAGATTGTGCACTTCATCCCGTATAAGTAGTGCCGCCAATCTTCAACGCGAAAACCACAACAGCTAGTTCAGGTCATGTGTGGGATAGTTGACTTCGTGGGTTTTTAGCTGTCAGGATGCGTAGGCTATCACCCTTCTATGCTGCATCAACATGCAACCTAGCCCAGAATAAGAAGCATCCGAATATACCACTAAGTCTTCACTACCTTCGGGTAATGTCAAAACAGAAGCTTGTGTTAATCTTGCCTTTAACTCCTTGAAAGCATCCTCCTGTTCTCGACCCCACACGAACTTTACATCCTTGCGAGTCAGTTTAGTCAAAGGTGAGGCTATCTTGGAAAAGTCTTGAATAAATCTCCTGTAGTAGCCCGCCAATCCCAAGGAGCTACGAATCTCGGATGGCGTCTTTGGAGACTTCCATTGAATCACGGCCTCAACCTTTGCCCGGGTCCACCATGATTCCCTCAGCATTTACCACGTGACCCAGAAATTGCAACTCGCGCAACCAAAACGCACACTTGGAGAACTTAGCATACAGCTTCTCATTTCTCAATGTCTCCAATACTTCCCGAATGTGACCGACATGCTCTTCTTCGCTCCTTGAATATATCAGGATATCATCGATAAATACAATCACTGATTTGTCTAACATCGGCCGACACACTCAATTCATCAAGTCCATAAAAGCAGTTGGCGCGTAAGTTAGACCAAAAGACATCAGAAGGAACTTGTAGTGTCCATAATGCGTACGAAAAGCTATTTTAGGAATATCTTGCTCCTTCACCTTCAACTGATGGTAGCCAGATCGAAGATCTATTCTCGAGAACCAACTGGCACCTTGAAGTTGATCAAACAAGTTATCAATCCTCGGTAATGGATACCGATTTTTTACCGTCAACTTGTTCAACTCACGGTAGTCGATGCACATCCTCATACTACCGTCCTTCTTTTTCACGAATAAGACTGGAGCACCCCAAGAAGAGATACTCGGTCTAATGAAACCCTTATCAAGAAACTCTTGCAGTTGCTCCATCTATTCCTTTATTTCTAAGGGAGCCAAATAATATGACGCTTTAGCGACAGGCTGGGCACCGGGTATCAAGTCAATTTGAAATTCGATTTCACGATCCGTGGCACTCCTGACAAGTCCTCTGGAAAAATATCGGGGGAAAGTCACACACCACCGGCACATCGGACATTGCGGTGTTGACGTGTCCACATCCTTCACGTTGGCCAAATAAGCACTGCATCCACACCTCATGCACTTTCCCGCCACCGCCATCGAAATCACTTTCGAAGTCATCGTAACTCGATCACCGTATATCATCACCGAACTCCCGTTAGGCGCTGTCAGTCTAATCACCTTCTTATGACACACAATGTTCCCTTCATAGGTTGCTAACCAATCCATCCCTAGTACTACATCAAATCAACCTAGGGGCATCACATGTAACTTAGCAGCAAACCTATGACCTTCTAATTCTATGGCACAGTCCTCTATCACCTCAGTAACTCTGGTGGACTTACCAATAGCAGTTTCTACATCGAAGGGCTCACCAATACATCTACTACTAACAGGAATTTTAGCACAGAAAGCAGCAGAAATAAAACTCCTACTAGCACCAGAATCAAATAACACAGAAGCAAGAGTTTGGTTTACTAGAAACGTACCTGACACAACATCAGGGGTCCATCCTAGCCTCCTCTCTGGTGATTGTGAATGCTCTGGTGCTCGTCCTTTGCTCCTCAGTCCCGATCTTCTTCCCCACTCTGGAACTTTCTGCCCTCGGCTTCTTGCACTCCCTGCTCATGTGGCCTACTTTACCACAGTTCAAGCACCTCGCTGCTCTGCAATCTCTAGAGATGTGGCCGGGCTCCCGCACTTGAAACAGACATTCAGCCCCAGCCTGCACTCACCAGCGTGCTCCTTTCTAAACTTCCCGCATCTCCTCACTCTCGAGCCTACGGCAACCACCCGTCAATCATCCACCCTAGCCTTCTTGTTGTTTGTCGAAGCTCCACCCCGTCCAAACCGCTTCCCTTTCCAGTTCTGGTCACCACCACCTGCCTTTTTCCCCTCGACCACCATCACCTCCCTCTCATCATACAACCTCCCAGCCAAGTCAACTACCAACCTAAACGTACTCGGTCGGGCGGCAATCATATGCCTGCGGATATCTGCCGGCAAGCCCTGGATGTATCTTTTGATATTTCATGACAGGGGAGCCACCTGATTCGATACCAGTCATGCCGTCTCGTTGAACTTAGTGGTGTACTGTTGATGTGTCATGGTTCCCGCCTCCAGCTGCAGGAACTCCCTCTCCACCTTATCCAACTCCCGATGAGGACAGAACTCCTCAATCACCAACTTCTTCAGCTCACTCCACCTCATCCTACCAATCGCCCTGCTACCCTCGGCTTGGACAATGTTGTCCCACCAACATAGAGCCGAGTCCACAAACGAATGGGTGGCAAACTTCACCTTCTGGTCCCCCGGCACTCGCTGATTTAAGGACCGCCTCCATCTAGTGAGCAGCAGCAGTAGTGCTATTACCATCAAAGGTAGGGGGCTTGCATCTTTGAAATGCCCCATAGTTACAGCCTCATGCTGCCTCTGACACAGGCTCTTCTTTCTCCTCTTCCTCATCAGTAAGGATAACTGTCTCGGTCTCCAGTTGTTCTCTCCTTCCCGAGGACCTATTCCTCTCCTGCCTCTCTCCTTCTCTAACATCCTTAATCACTTCGGTCACCACAGACAGCAGGATCATTTGCATGACCTGATGAACCTCCTCCACCACAGCTCCTTCGCCAAGGCTCTCAAATTAGCACTCTCTTCATCACCCTCCGGATGAGGGGTCTGAGGCTCCTCATGGGTCACCTTCTCAACCCTGGGCCTTCCTCTTATGGCCTATGGTTCAGCACCACGTCCACCACGTACTCCGCCTCGTGAAGCCTTAGAAGATCTACCTCCAGCCATCCTCTAACGCACTAAAGATTCAAACACTAACACAGTCATTCAAGTAATAGCTCGGATCACAGTCATTCAAGGTAATAGCTCGGATTATGTCAAGTATAGTAAGTCCCTAATTACAGTGGCCAGTTGTGATTAGCCACTTACTTTACTCTTCATACCCCAAGAATTTCCTATCCTGACTACATCAGTATCTAAATCTACTAAGGGCAAACAGATCAAGTAACTTGCGCACATAATACCGGTTAACATTATAGAAAATACCTGAGGGCACGTAGCTACTCGGACTGGCATCCCTTCCCTTTGTCCCATTCTCAGTTTAAGATTAGGTTTCTTTTGAAAATATTTACCCATTTCACTTAAACTTTGGCTCTGATACCAACTTGTAAGGTCCCGTTCCGAGCACCTCACAGTTGGTCATTCATCGCACATAAAACATACATTTATTTAAGACATCGCAACAAAAATTAATTAAAACTATTTCATATATATTAATGACAACTTTTGCAAAGTAATACAACATAGTTAACTATTACAAAATATTATAATTCTATTACATCACAAAAATATCATTGTTATACTAATGGATGTCATCCTAAAAATGCCAAGTAGATGCCCCGTGCCATCCTCTGAAACTCTTACTTGCCAACTAGAAAATACATAAAAGTCAGTGTTGCTGAGTGAGTTCTAGTTTTATAAATAAAATACTGTACTTTCGATATAACTTTCTTCACTTTCATACGTGATCATGCATCATACGTACAGATAGGGAATATTACTTTTAACTTTCATTATCATTCATTTTTCACCATCATAGTCATAGCATGCTTTCATTTCATGCTTTTCGTTAACATTCTCTTACTTTCGTTCTCGTTCTTTCGTAACGAACTTATTATCATTCTTTCACTTTCGTACTTGTTTACTTTCTTTTTTCTTTTGTACGTTACGTCATTCTTTTACATTCATATGGATTGATGAACAATACCCCGAACATTGTGCACGAAGCTGACGTTGAACCTATGGTAATTAAATCACGAACATTATGCACGAAGCTGATCCAGTCACCTAGGGCAAGTCATCTCTCCTATTCATTCAAACCAATTGGTATACCCCAAACATTGTGCATGAAGCTGATGCTGGACTTGTGGTAATTAACCACGAACATTGTGCCCGAAGCTGATCGAGTCACCTAGGGCATACCAAAGGGCCTTGCCAATCTCAATGATTGACCCTGTGTGCATCCTTTGGGGTAGCTAACCCGCATCACAGTTGAGCTAACAAAAACATGGTGGTGCACCTCCTTTCATTTGCTTGCAAGCCATTCTTTCGTTCATTATGTTTTACTTTTCATCATTGTTATCTTTCATTTCGTTACGTTATTCTTTACCTTCTTTCATTCATTCGTCGTACTACGTAAAGTAATAACATAATATTTAACGTATTTATAACATAAAATAAATAGTACAAATACCATTAAAAGATAACACATTATATAAGCCATACATCATTCATACATTCCATAACGCTAAAACATCCCATGATCATGCTTAAAATGGGTAATCATTGCCCATAAGTCAAATTAGGTCAAAACCCTAAACTTTCTGTTTTTCCTGAAATTTTAGAAAATATTCTAAGTGTCTAGGTGCATGGGCACTATTTGGGCATTTCTGCCCTGTTCAGGCGTTTTGCCACTATGCCGACGTCTGGACTTACACTTGGTCATTTTTCACTTAGACGCATAGGCCTATTTAGGCGCATGGACACTATTCTGGCGTTTGGTCCTAACACGGTCATTCTGGGCAATATTCCAGACGTTTGGGTACTATTCAGGCCCATGGGCTTGACTTAGACGCATGGACATCTAGGTGGTTGGGTACTGTTTAGGCAATTTGGGGTTCTGGGCGTTTGGGAACACTTAGTAAATTAAATCGGTGGACGCATGCACCACTGTTTAGGCGGTTGGGCAACTAACTTTCACATATGCAACATAAATTAGTCCCAATTCATCTTAAATCATGATCTAAGCTTAGTATTAACATTTTAAGCATCATAACATGTACATACACATATATATATCCCAAATTTACACCCACCCACTTACACATTCACACACACATATGGGTGAAAACCCATTTTTCATAAAAACATAAACACATGCATTTCTAGCCACAAAATTTGTTAAAAACATGGTAAAAAGAGGGTTTTAGAACTCGCCTTAGCTGCTTTCGAGTTTGAATCCTTTCTTGAACTTCTCAGACGTTTTTAACACCTAAAACACACTAAGACACACTACGCGAACATACAATAACACACATAAGGATATATCCGAGGCTAAGGCTAGTTAAGAACATCACAAAACCAAGAATTCTTACCTTGAATTCAATTTCTTCTTCTTGTTCTTCAAAAATCCAAGAGCTTCTGCTCTTTTGTAAGCAGGCAACATGGGCGGCCATGTTGCTTTATCCACCAACTTTTCAAAGTTTTGTCCTTTTGGACACTTTTAACCCCTCTGCTTGGGTTAAATTACATTTCTCCTATTTATTCGCATTTATTCTTTCTTTCTTTCTCGTCTATAAAAATATATGGTGTTACACCTTCAGACAGGTCAACTAGATTCCAGACTTTCTACTTTTGAATTGTTGAAGCTCCTCTTGTATAGCTTCAATCCAGCTGTTATCTTTAAGTGCAGCTCATATGTTAGGTGGAACCACTTGAGAGAGAAAGCAGGAGAAGAGAAAATGTTGCCTTCACCCCTTGATTTCTTGTGGTTCTTTCATGAATATCACCAATTATGTTGTCAATTGGATGATTCTTATGAATTATGGTGGTTGGAGTAAGTGCAACTTGAATGGACTAGTTGGTCATATGTGGAGATGGAGATTGATCCAACTGAGATGGGAATTAAAAAAGTAATTAAAGTCTTTAGCATTATGATCTGATGCTGGATTAGTGTCATCTTCCTAATTTTGTTCTTTAGCAGATGTAGTCTGAACTTTTCTAGGAGTTATAGTGATATCTCCAGATGTAGGTTGTGGATCTGCTGATGTTGTTAATGGATTTGGTGGATGTTCTGATGGATTTGGAACCTCAGTTGAAGGAACTTCTGCATCTCCGGGTGTAGATGGGGTATCTACAGAAGTATTGAGTACATCTCCGGGACAGTATTAGCATCTACGGAAGCAGAATTAAGATCTGTTGATACTTCATTCATTTCTTAAGAGGCTGAAGTTGTATTTCCATAGATATTCCATTACTTAATTGTGAAGATGGGTCCAAGATCTACACCACTAAAAGTGAGTGTAGGAGGTCTTGGTGGATCCGCAGATAGTGGCACTTCACTTATTATTAGAGGGACATATGGATAACAAGTATCCATAAACCTGTAATATTCAAATAACCAGAGTTAAAAGATTCATGAAAGCATCTATATCAAACAACCATGACAAACCTATTACAGATTTTGTAAATGATGTTTCATCAAAAGAGATATTAGGTGTTTCTTCCATAATATGTTGGTGTGGAATGTAAACACAATTTGATTTAGATGTTGATGAATAACCAACAAAGAAACGATCATAAGATTTTTCTAAAAACTTTCCTAAGTGTACCTTGGTGTTTAACACAAACACATGACACCCAAAAGCTCTAAGATAGCCTATAAAAGGTTTCCATTTAAACAAAAGCTCATAAGGTGTTTTTTATGTTCTTTAACAGTTAATGTTCTGTTTTGAATAGTGAAGGCTGTATTCACTGCTTCAGCCTAGAAGGTAATGGGTGGCAGATATGAATCAGCCAGCATTATTCTAGCAGCTTCAATGAGAGTTCTGTTTCTTCTCTAAGCAACTATGTTTTGTTGTGGAGTTCTTGGTGCACTAAACTGTCTTGCTATGCCTTTGTTCCTGCAAAAGGTATCTAGAACACATTTAACAAATTCAGAGCCATTGTCACTTCTAAATAATTTTACCTTTAAATCAAGCTGGTTTTCAATTTTAGTGATAAACTCCATTAATATTTCTGATGTTTCACTCTTATGTTTTAAGAAAAAGATCCATATGAATCTAATGAAATCATCAACAATCACCAAACAATATTGCCTCTTTCCAATGCTCATCACATTGGTTGGACCAAAAAGATCCATGTGAAGCAATTTGAGTGGTGTTGTATTTGTGTTTACTGTTTTGGACTTGTGTGACACCTTATCTTGTTTTCCTTTGTAACATGAAGTACAATGAGTAGAACATTTAAATTCTTTCTTAGGAAGACCAATGACTAAGTCATTTTTTGCCAGTCTCTTCATGTTCTTCATATTAGAATGAACCAGCCTTTTATGCATAGTTGAGATTCATCTTCTGATGACATAGAAACTAGGCATGTTTCATTTGATGTTAAAGAGGTGTTGTTCATGTCCAAAACATATGTGTTTCCATTTCTTGGTGCTTTAAGAAGGATGAAATCATCTAGGATTTGCAGACTAGGTTTAAGAATGTAACAGTGAGTTTTATCAAATAAAGTGGTATAGTTTTGATCATAAATTTGAGAAACACTGAGTAAATTAAATTGTAAATTTTCACAAAAATCACTTTCTCAAATTTGAGCACCCCATTGGTTACAATACCTTCACCTATAATTTTACCTCCCTTCTTATCCCCACCAAATGCTACATAAGAAGCATTTTTGTGGTTGAAATCATGGAGGAGAGAACAGTTTCCTGTCATGTGCCTGGAATATCCACTGTTAACATACCACATATTGTCAGCCCTCCATGTATGTTCATTCACATGAGATAAATCAATTAGAATGGGGAACCCAAGCATTAATGAGCTTGGGCTGACCAAGTGTGTCTAAAATTATCACTCTTTCATGAATAAGTCTTGATAATTCAGGTTTGACTTTAATTTAATTGATTCATGTTGTTCTGTTTGTGGTGGTGAGGATGACTCTGATGAAGCTTGACTTGAGACATTTTGAACTTGTGTCTCAGTCACTTCTTCTTGCACCTTTCCTTTATTAGTCTTCACATTGCCTGTTGATGAAGGTCCTTGTTGAAAAAGGTTTTAGCGTCCTTTGACTGTGACCTTAGTACTTCAATAGCCTTGTCAAAGAATGTCTCATCAGAATTTGTTGATTTATCATTCAAGTCCACCTTTTTGTGTGGTGTTCTCCTTTAAGACTTCTATTTTCCTTCTTCTTTGGTTGGGCATTAGATGCAGCTGATAGATTCTTTACCTTCTCACTCCTTTGTTGTTGTAGATCATCAGCAGCAGCTGTCTTCTTTATCTTTTCAGTCTTGTTCTTTAGCTGTTTCTTTCGTCCTTTTGACTCCTTTATGCTTTCATCGGATTATGAATCTGCTTCATTTGTCTCAGACTGCTTCTTCTTAGGAACTTTTGTTTTGTGCCTTTTGTTGAAGTAGCATTCTTGAGTTGAATGATTATTCTTGTTGTAGATTGCACGGTGCTTGTTAAGTAGCAATATGAGGTCATATGGTTGTTCATGTTGCAGATAGAACAATAACTGCTGAAGTAGCAATCTTTGGTGTTGTGATTGGTCATATCACACCACTTGCAATATTTGTCTTCTGCATCACTTTCTTGTTCAAGCTTCTTCTTGTTTTTCAGCTGCTTTTTATGCTCTTTTAGCTCTTTCTCAAGTTTTGCTGCTGAAGAGACTTTGCCACTTCCTGACATAATATCAAATGGTTCGGATGGTTTAGCAGCTATTTTTTGTTGATGAAGCACAACCTTCACAGATTTCTTGCTGGTGCTTTTGATTTTTAAGATTCACCTAAAGATTTCTTTGCTTTAGCTAAGCTTTCAGCAGCTGTTGGCTTCTTCCGTAGATCTGCTACGGATGTCTGTTTAGATGAACTAACAGTTGTGCTCATCTGATGATGATCTACTGATGGTTCTTGAATCTCATAAATCTTCTTCTTCCGTAAAAGATCTGTTGAATTTGAGGACTTGGTCTTCCTATTCTTTTCTGCGGAAGTAGTTTTTGCTTCCTCCGTGGAACTTACACTTGCTTCATCTTCAGACCTTGGGGATGTTGGTTGGTTGACTTGCTGCTTGTTTATATCTTGAATTCTAGCATTCAATTGAGCTATCCTTTTATAGATAGTCTTCAGCATGTTTCTTTGTTGAGGTGGATAGAGCACTTTGATTTCTTCAAGCACTTTTGGTATTGAAGGTTCAAACACCAAACTTTGTTCCCTCACCCTTATCATCACCATGTTGTTCAACATGATCATCCGGCTCAAGGAGATCATCACATCCATCAAAATCAGAATATGATTCATCTTATTATGAAACTTTGAATCAGTTGCTTTAGTTTCACTCACCTCAGAATCATCACCATTTTTCACTTGATTATTATCAGCTTTAGCTGTATTATTGGTGCTTTGCATAAAATGGTTTGATAAGCTATTAGTCATAGAATCAGGTAATGTGGTATAATTGTTATTTACAGGTTGTGGGACATTATGAAACCCAAACCTAATTTGTTTTGTGATTCAATATGAGAATTTAACAACTTCTCATATTGTTGAGATGACAATTGAAACTTTTGAAGTGTCACTTCATTGGATGCATGTTCTATCATTGATTTTGTTTAGGATTTAGTCAAATGCTCAACTTGTGCCTTTAAATTATAATTTTCTGAAACAAGTTTATCTAAATCTTTTTGTAAGGATGTGATCTTTACTTGATAAAGTTTATGTTCCCTTACATGAGATTCATTTAACACTAATGTTTCTTTTACTTTATTGGCAAGTTGTTGAGCATGAGTTCTGTATATCTCTCAACTTCCTCAATGCAGCTGGATGAACATAATCTTTCCCTTACCTCTCTTGACATTGGTGAACCTTGGTTCTCCATGTTTGCCATGAGTGCTTGATTCTCTTATAAAACTTCCTTCTCATGTAAGCTCCAGTCACAAGTACCATCCTACAAGATGATTAACCCAGTCTCTTAATTCTTACTTGAGCTTGCTGCAGATGTACTTGTGGTTGGTAGGGATGAGTTGATGAGCTGAGGCTGATTGAAAGACCTTTGATTTGCTTGATGATTTTGTTGCTGATGTTAGAATGTTGATTTTGTTGCTGAGATGAGGATTGCTGTTTGCATTCCCTTGAAAAGTGTCCATATAGATTACACTTGAAACATCTCACTTTTGATTTATCAACACCTATCTTTGTTGTTCTCCCAGGAGAAAATAGGCCTTTGTTTCTCTGCAGATACATCTTTGCCCTATAAGCAATCATTTCCATCTGCCACTTCAAATCTATCTCTTCTACTTCATCAGGATGAAGTTCTTCTAGATCTTGCTGGCAAAAATAGGTTGGAGTTAAAGTGCTCCCCAGGTAGCTTGGAAGCTTGAGCTGAATGCGGCAAATGCTGCTTTCTGCTCTTCAGTATCAAGAACCACAGTAATTGGTTCTGAACTATTGTTGCTTTTGATGTTTGAGGATGATTCCTTAGCAGTTGAAGTCTTTTCATCATCCTTTTTGCATTTTGATTTATTACTGGAATGATTTTTAGATGACCTGGTTGGTCTTGATGCATAGAAACCAGCTTCTTCTTCTTCATCACTCACAGTACAAGAGCTGTCATTATCTTCATTTGAAATGAAAGCACTCCCCACACTTTTGATTCTTTAAAGTGATATGGAGCTATAGGTGCTTTCATGCTCTTGTTTCTTGTTTTCATCAAGTTAAGAGCTTCAACTTTAGCCACCAGAGTATCAAGCCCAATAGCTTTTAAGTCAATAGTGTTCTTGAACATTGACACTGTTTGATTCCAACTCTCAGGTAGATTATGGAGCATCTTCTTGTTAAGTTCCTCATTATCATATTTGAGATCCAAAATGCTCATCTCAGTCATAAGCTGCATAAACCTATGTAGCTATTAATGAACGGATTCACCCTTAATATGATGGAATGTCTCATATTGGAATCTGAGTGTATCCTTTTTGATGCTTCTGATTTCATCATTGCCTTCTCACAGGGTGTGCAAAGTTTTCCATAGTGAATTTGCAGTTTTATAGGCATCACACCTAATAAGAATGTCTTTAGGCAAAGCCATAGTAAGCATACTATAGGCTCTGGTATAGATCTTGACCTTCTTTGCATCTTCCGATGATAAATCCTTTAGACTAATTGACTGATCGTTATCTTTATAATCAGGTCCTAGAGCTGGTGGAATGTATGGACCCTCTGTGATTGAAGTCCACAAATCAAAATCAGTATAATTTACATGGTTCCTAAAATGGATTTTCCATGTTTTGAAATCAGCCTTGTTCTTCAACTTAGGGAGTTGGTAGGCTGATCCTACTGCTGAATTACTCATGTTTAGTTAATTGATGACAACCTCTTACTTATCAATTAATTAAGACAGTTATGTCATAATTACTTAAAAATCTCAATAATTCTCTTTTGAAAATTTTAGTTGAGAATATTTAATGTTAACTATGTTCAAGTAAGGTTTGAACAATTGTTATCAGCTGAACAATAACTCAGATCTACGAATTAAAACAAGTTTAATGTAGATTTGAGTTAATCGGGCAATGAAACAGTACTCGCTTACTCAATTAAATAACTTTAATAATCGCACCAATTTATTAATTCAAATATCTTAAATAGCTATTAATAGCTAATCCTGATATGTGAATTATTTGTTTTGTTCAAAAACACAATCGATGATGAGTTTAATACTTCTAAATGTATGAACAGACCCTAAAACAATTTTAATGAAAATCAATATATCTAGTCAAAAACTTGACAGATCTAGTGATATACACAATTAATCGAACAAAAACTAATGCTGATAGATCAACTGATCTAAATCAATGAGCACTTGGCTCTGATACCACCTGTGAATCCAAGGATCGTCCAGGAAATTATCAACTTAGTTACTAACAAAACAATGATCGTAGAATTACCATCGTTTTTTTTGTTTAATTAATTGAATAAATATGAATAAACAAACAAATATATGTCATGAAGGACAAACTCAATACTCAAACAAACGAAGAACAATTGAATAAAAATTGAAGAACAGTCATAACTATATCAAATGTTTTTATTAAATAATGACTAATGATTACAATCATCAATGAATGATCTTGCTAATGCTAGGGTTCTAATGCTATATGGATGCGTATGAATTGTTGTGAAGACGATTGCAGCTGCTAGGGTTTGATTGCAATCGATTCCTTTAATTGTGTGCCTAAGCCTTGTATTTATAGGATTAGGGTTTACTGATTTAGAAACTATAACTTCCTTATTGGGGTAAGGTAGTTACTCAAGAATATTCTCATGCGACATTCTCTAGCTAAAGTATAAGTCATACGTAGCTATTGACTTTTACTTTAGAGTTTTTGTTGACTTGTACTTGGAAGTACATCAAGTTGTTCTTCTGCAGCTACTTTGTCTTCCGTAGGAATTATTGTTCTTACGCAGAAACACTTGTCTTCCGTAGGAGATTTCTTCTTCCGCAGGAACACCTGTCTTCCGTAGGAGATTTCCTCTTCTGCAGGGGCACTTGTCTTCTACAGGAAGTCAGCCTTCTTTGGGAGTTGGATGTACTTGAAGGCTGATCTTGTAAGGCTTCTGCAGAAATTCTACTGAGTCCTTGACTTGCCCAAAGGATCTACGGAGGAACATTTTGTTCATCCATAGATGTTTCTAACACTTAGTTAGTTTCTTGAAATTGACTAATACTAATGATTTTCCTGTAACATACATATAAAGCAACACAGAATATATGGGTTAACCTATACACATATATTGCATACATAATGATGAAAGTTACAAAAGTTATTACAATGATTGATTCAAGAAACTAAACCTATACAAAACTCTAGACCTAACAGTATTTTATATGAAATGAGCATATTCTTGATTGCAAGACGTAAAAGCAGGCGAATTGCCAATAAAACATCTTTTTTTAAGTTTAAAAATAAGCGGATAGCCCGGATATACTTGGAGATTTGGATGTTGAAAATAGCAAATCTTCAAAAGGAAATTCGTTTGACGAGCCATCTTGACAAAATGATGAAAATGATTTTGAAGAGGAAAAATGCAGCTAGTAGTGAGTCGGAACAAAAGACAGATGACGTGTTATACGAAGCAACAGGTATGTTATTAAGATTGAAGAAGTATAAATAGTTATTTTAATAGTATAAGATTGAACAAGGTGCATAATGACAATAAATTCGTTATTGTCGAATGTTTTATTGATAGATGAGGGTATCGATATGAAGAGGATTTGTGGTAAAGAAAGAAAACATAAAAGTTCACAGAAATAGAAAACTAGGTAAAGAAAAAGAAGAGTAAGTAAAAAAATCATTTCATTCGTAATATAGTCTATAAAAACAAAAAACAGTCATGTAAACTAGTTATAAAATATAATCTATTTATCCTATTAATGATTTTGAATGTAAATCAGTTTAAGATGCATATGAAGTATTATTAATAAAGTCATATGTAAAACTAATATGGTTTCTGAAAATGTTTATGTGATAAAGGGGAAGGTGAGTACTAAAGATTGGGTAAAGATTCTCTAGCGAAAGGATCCGTATTTGGGAAAAAAAAGGAGAGATGAAGGTGTAAAAGGTAAAAAAGAAAAAGGTTCCAATCAAAGGAAGAAGATGAAAAGTGGTGGTGAGAATTTTCAATTGGTGTTGCAAGGCTGGTGGTAGGCAAGAAAGTGTTTGGAAAAGTATGAGTATTTGTATATTGATTTACATAGGTGTATAAAAGTAATTATTATAGGTATAAATTAATTTAAACAAATATTTATATGCTGGTAAAAAATGGTTGGGAATAAGGAAGGATGAAGATGGTTCATAAAAAAATATAATCAAGCAATTATGATGAGTATTTCAGTATAAGAGATTGATGTATACCACTGAAGTTATGTTCGGTTTTAGGTGCTTTAGGTTAGAAGCAAAGGAAGCAGTTATAAAATAGGATTTGGTAGAATACTGGAACTAAAAGCACATCAGATTTCGACAAAATTAGGGTATTTTATGGTGGAAAATTTGAACAAAGAAATGATGGAGATAACATGTAAGAGAGGATCATTACAGGAGTTGATTTGGTTTCATTGGAAAAGGTGACAAAGTGGACACAATTAGGAATGAAGTGGAGTAATAGATATAAATCTAAGCTGATTAGTTTGAGGGATATTCTTAGGAACATAGCATTTTCAAATGATGATGATGGTATAATGTTCAAACTGGATTTCATAGTGTTGTTCTTGAACACAACGGTGGAGTGTCATAAAAACAGTAAATGTAAAGTTGGCGTGTTGGAACTTATAAGTGAGGAGGTGGACTTGTCAGATATAGACTGGTGCAGTTACATTATGTCTAGGATTAAAAAATCAAAAGAAAAATGGAAGAGAAGAGACTTGAACTCTCATTTTCAAGGAGATTTGACAAAGCTTATGGTATTGATCTACATTTGTATTAAAAGTATTTAAATTGTTAAGTTTATAAGATACTAGTTTACTCGTAATGTAGCTTTTATATGTTGACAGTACTACTTGCAAAGGAATAAACATCAACATTTAATGATTCCTCTTAGTTTCTGGACAATTGAGAAGCTAGAGATGAGAAAAGATCTTGAAATAATGAACGGAGGATTTGGCAACTGGTTCATGAGGATGTTGTATGTTGAAAGTGATGAAGATGAGAATGATGAAGTAAGTACGAATGATTATGGGTATAACTTTAATAAGGAAGGAAGTGATTACTCAGCAGATGTTTATGAAGTCCCTGGGTTGGAGGTAATGTGCCGGCGTAATATGTAATATATAAGCGTATTTAAAATATCATAGAATATATAGTTTTACACATATG
Organism: Flaveria linearis; assembly: GCA_024085815.1. Classification (NCBI taxonomy): domain Eukaryota; kingdom Viridiplantae; phylum Streptophyta; class Magnoliopsida; order Asterales; family Asteraceae; genus Flaveria; species Flaveria linearis. The sequence goes on along the minus strand of CM044015.1, from coordinate 20,799,238 downwards.
TAAAAGTGATATATCGTTGTATTAATAATTGTTTTCGTTAATTGTGACGGTATGTTTGTACAGAGTACGGTGTCAAAAATAAAGACTCATCTGAACTGGTTGCTGACGGAGAGGAAAAGGTTTGAGAAGCTAGTCATTGATGCGTATAGTGAATATCCTGGTAGTATCAAAGTGAAAAATTATATATAGAAATATAATGATGGATTCAAGCATGGTATCTGTGTAGATAACATTGAGATAAGTAAAGAAGAAGAAGTAACTGAGTTGGTATCTCCTGTTAGAGAAGAAAATACAGTGGCTGAACAAACAACACCAGTAGATAATCAAACAGTTGTACATCATAAGTGTTGGAGAATAGATTAGTTGTTCATAGTGCTGCGATGGAGGATGGTGTAAATTTGACCTGATCATCCTGTAAAATAGCTGATTGGGCACAAAATATATTGAATAGTACTTTATTAAGAAACTCAGAGCTTAGGATGAACATGATTAGTTCACCGATACCAAGTTTTAGCTTAGGACTAACATAAGAATTTAATGACCACGTAAACAGTGACTGTGGATATGAAAGAGCAATGATTATGGATAGGAGGGAAGTAGAAAAAGTTAAAGAAGATGATCAGTTAAGATCTAAAAGATTGAAAAAGCTAGCTGATGCATGCAAGTCACCATACTTGGTTCGTCCAGTTAACATAAGTAAGGCTGTTACAGACGATGAACTGAAAGTGTGGTGTTACATAATGAAAGAAACAGATGTTGTATTGTAAGTTCACTCTAATTATTATGTAATTAATATTAATTTTCAATTTCCCCAAAATACTATGCATTTAAAATGATTAATTGTAACTGTGTATGTAGGAATGATGGGGATACAACAACAGGAGAATATAAGGAAGTTACGAATGAATTCAGGTTAGTGAGAAATTGGTTTTGTAACATTTGTAAAGTGTTTTGTAATTCTATTTGTAATATTAAGTTTCTATGTATAAATGAAAGCAGTGATGAGGTATTTGTAACCACCAATGGTTTTGTAACAAAAAGATTTTTGCTAAGGTCGCTGCTACTAGAGGAAACTATATTGAGCAATGTGATAGATTGTTGGGCATCGGTACTGAACTTAGAAGAAAGGAACAAAAGTGCAGAATCGCCTAATAGGTTGTTCATGAGTACGAGTGTCATATTAAGTGTTAATATAGGTTTGTTGAATATGGTAATTACATTGGTGAATAAATTTAAGGTGACATAACATTTGTAACGGTGCTTCACAAACTAACGCAATTTTAGAATATCATAAACTTGATAATGTTGCTCGTTTGGATGCATTTAAAGACAGCTTGAGAAGTGTGGTAGATGGTGAGGAGAGTAAATTATACATGAAGAAGGTTGATATTGTGATGTTCCCAATATTAGAGCGAACCACTACTACTTAATTTGCTTTGATCTGAAGGACCCATACGTTAGAGTCCTGGACAACATGCATCATACAAGAAGCTTTGTTGGTGTGACAGATTCAAATGATTTCCATAAGAAGGACGTTGTGCTGAAAGTGGCAAGTGAACATTGTCAATAGACCATTATATATACAATAGTGGTAGATTTTATCAAATAAGACATATAATTAATATAAAAGGTTGGTAAAAGAATAATATATAAAATATGAATAGTGGCATATGTTATATGTAACACCGATATACATAGATTATGTTGACACGTATGTAAATTGGTTAGTGATTAACATAGATGTATAACAACATTAGGTCATTGTAAAAATAGAGTCGCTTACAGTTTTTAGTATACTGATGAACATGTGTTAGGCAAATGGTATGTAATGTGTAATATACACATTCGTTAATCTTTATTTCAAATCAAATGTATGAAATTTGAAATATAAAATAATTCAATTGATGTAATTTGTTTTTTTCTTGTAGAAAGAGATATTTTGAGTACATTAGGCATAAGAAATGTGAAGGTCTAAGGTCTTGTAACCCGATGAAAAGGGTGTTGAGTTGGGCAACAAAAAATAATTCCATTGACTATGGGATGTTCGTTATGAGGCATATGGAGTCATACATGGGAAACAAAGTAAAGCGATGGAATTGTGGCTTCAAGAAGGAAGGGTCAGGACAGGATGTGCAGTTGAAGAATTTAAGGATCAAATAATGTACAAAATACTTACATCTGATGCGAACATACACAAAAGCAAGGTTACACAAGAGGCAGCAAACGTAGACTTGATATCTGAATTCGGATGATCGATGATGGTTGACAGACGATATGTTGCTTTAATGGACAACATTATGACTATGTCTTTTAGGTTAATTTTAATGGTTATTTTCTTGAACATGTGGAGTTATATTTTGGAATTTGATTAATGGATGAAGTTGTGATATTTGGATGAAGTAAATGTTATTATATTTAAAGATGTTAAGTTACCTGGATAATTTAAGCAGGTGAAAAAGTAACTATATAAACTCGGTGTTCATGACTGTATAAGCTATCAATCATTATCATTTTCCAAACCTTACTAACAAAATATTAAGGTTCTGGTTAAGTATTATTTTATTTTGATATACCGTGATGAAGATGAATGTGGATTGATTAGACTTACTAAGCATTTAGAAAATAGAAGTGGATTCTATTTCCTGAAAAATATGCATCTACGGAAAATTGCTTCGTTAACGTGTCTTTAAATTGGTTATTGGTTTACATGGATGTTAATTGCATAAATATATTTTTATAAGGTTATTAAACCAATGGACGTGCATACAAATTGCTTCATTAACATGTCTTCTATGTAAAACAAGTTGTTGTTGTTGTTCTAAATGAATCTAAACATTGTCTATGCATGTGGCATATCACCAAAAAATTCCCAAAGAATGTACATCATTAATGATTTAATACATTATCTGTTATCTTATCAAATTAAGTTTAGATCAAATACTTAGTCTAATTTACACAACTGTAAGCTAGGCGGCTAGTTTCCTGGTCTGCATACATTGAGATATGTTTTACACAACTGTAAGTCAGCATATAGGTTTAAATTTTGTGGTAAAATGTAGTAGATTGTATAGTTGAATGAAATGTTAATAAATGTGTAACAAAAATGCATAAATAACTTGTAATTGAAAGTAGAATAGTGAAATACAAAACAAATAATGAACCAATGTTAGATAGTTATCAAAATATAAAAGTGATAAAACAAGCAATACGAAGGGGGAACGTTTGTTGATCATCATTATTGTTGCGATTGATGAGCTTCAACGGCCTTTATCTTCACTGGACAATTGAGAGAATCATGATCATTGGTGTATGTATTACATGTCTAACAAAACCTCTTGGGTTTTTGACTACAGGTAATAGCTTTCTCACCAGGGCCAATCAATCTTCTGTTTGTCCCACAACCTTTGTTCCTAATGCCTTGAGGTGGTGTAACATCTGCTTCCTATTCTTTTGAATGTCCAGTAAGTTCCACAATAACAACACCCTTGTTTTGTCAACGCGTTTGGTACGGAAAATCTTCCATGATTTTACGGTTGAACTCCTTAAGCTTGTCTACTAGAAGTTGCAGGCAATCTGTGTTACCACCCAATCGTTCGGCACATTGTTCAAACAAATCAAAAGCCTCATGCCTCAATCTTGTTTTATTCACTTGTAACCAGCCCATACCTATTTTCTATATTAGAAAGTCTTTTGGGTAACACATTCCTCATCCATCTCTTTGATAGATACGTGTTAGGTTGTGACATCCGTCACCCAAAAGGTCCGTTATTTAATGTGGATTCCGTTAACTTTACTATGATCATTCAATCCTTAGCTTTATAAGCTATTCGTGTTGATATTATACTTGCTTTATCATATGTTACTTTATGTTCTCATCGTTAGCGTCTCTATCTTTGAAACCTTTACAATTGTCCTTATCGTTATCATTAAGTATACCATTTTTATATATTATTAACATTAATAAGACCAATTTTAAGTTACAAGTATCATTAATTACACTTTTACCGTTAATATAACTTGCCGGTTAAGGTCGTTTTGAATCGAAACAAACTTAGAACTCGGGGGCTAAGTGCAGGGACCGAATGTGACATTTTACCAAACTAGGGCTGGGTATAAATACCCATACTCCAGCCCTAGCCACCACATTTCATCTCCTTCTTCATCTTCTTCCTCTTCTATTTTCTTCCTCCTCCTTGCACCAAACCGCCTCGCGTTTTCACCGACAAAGCCTCGGCTACAGCTGAGACTACTCCTTTCTTGCAGGCAGACGACCTTGATCGTCCATTTTCTTGCTTGCTTACTTATGCGTTTTTAGGGTTTCGGGTGCTCGAAGCCAACCCGAGCACATGAGGTCGCGTGGGTGTGTGTGTTGCCTTTCTGCTTATTCTTCTTGTTTGTACACGTTTGAAATATGTTACTGGAAGTTCTTGAGGTGCAAAACCTATGCACGGAGCAACCGAAGGCTGCTCTACACTTCTGTAGTCGCGATTCTGCTGTTCACGCAACTGGGTCTACCGTGCGACTGGGTGAGTCGTGCGACTGAGTCATGTGACTGGGTGTGTGTCGTGCGATTGCGTCATGCGAATGGGTCAGTTGTGGGACTGAGTCATGCGACTGTGTGTGTCGTGCGATTGAGTCTATGCGTATGAATGTGTGCGATTGTGCGTGTATCTCATGACTGAATGCTTAGTCGTACGAATGAAGGTTCAGCCGTATGAATGAAGGTTGATTCGTTCGTATGGAGGTTGAGTCGTGCGATTGAGTGTTGTGTGGTACGACTGAAGGCCCAATTGCACGAATGGAGATCCATTCGTACGAATGTAGCTGATTCGTATAAATGAAGGTTGATTTGTGCAAGATGAGTGGTTCAGTCATGCATCTGGTCCAGTCGTGCAACTGGAGTTGTTGTGTGTGAGTTTCTTCTTGTGTGTGGTGAGTTTGTCATGTGATGTTAGGGTGATATCGACACTAGTACCGTTGCTAATGACAATCTTCAAAAATTGACACTATTAAACTTATTAACGTTATTCCAAATAAAATCAACATAACCTTTTACAATTATCAACAATCGATTTGCGACGCTAATATTTGCTAAGTATCTCTCTAATAACAATGACAGCTTTATACAAATATCATCGGCAATGGCAATGATTCTAGTATTTGGATCTACATCAGATCTAATACTTATGTCTGGTTGTATGTGTTACACGCGACCGAACCAGTACAACCCGAACCGATCAAACGATACTATATGCTTTATACATATCATTAACGCTTAACAATAACTGTCAATAGGTGTTTGACCGTTTACTACATACAACATTTGGAAACTTGATCATTCATACTTACCACTTAACAAGTGAGTTTCATGGCCCCTTTTATGCTTATACAACTTTTTAATCATTTACAAACATGGGGGAAAAGTGTGCTCACCCACTTTCTTATACTGTACAATTTACATACTTGGAATCAACGTGATAATGTGTTATGAGTACTTATCTGATACATACATGAGTCGTTGTGTGGTACTTTCCTTACAACTATTTAATTCCGGTGTTGGAACCAACGGATAGGTATTGGTAGTACTACTGGGTTGACACCCCCACCCATGCATGTTGGTATACTAGTTAGTACCAACAGTGGCCAGGAACGGGCCCTTGGGTGAATATATTCCGACAAGTTACTGTGTGTACGTCATTAGGTTTAGTTGTAAAGCTCATGGTTATGTGATTTTGCTTACTTATAACTGTATGCATGGTATTCCACAACAATTACTATACAGCATCAATTACTATACAGCATCAATTACTTATTTACTATTTAAACCTGCGAGCTCACCAACAATTTTGTTGACCATTTTGAGAATATCTTTTCAGGTGACAATGCTAATTAAAGATCTAGGTGTGCTGCCTTAGTGGAGACCCTAGGATGCATTTTTGAGACTAAACATACTTGACAAACATTCGTTTTGAACCATTGTTGTAGTCTATTAAACAATCTTCATACTTTTGATACTTGTTCCCGGGTTGTGGGAATTACATTACAATGTTAATATTTTTGGTTATGTGAATCATTTACAAATTTATGCTTATAGCTATGTTGTCGTGAACATTGACTAAACACGACACAAGTCTCCGTTTGTGTTGGGTGTCGTCATGACATGCCTTATCATCAATTACATACATTGCATCTCTATTATTAACAATGTGTTATGACGATCCCGTCTCATTACATCCCCGTGTTTCCGCTCTCAGCGGGGGTGTGACAGACCGGTATCAGAGCCATTGGTTATAGAGAATTAGGCAATTCACTTGTCCTAGACTATAACCTAGGAACCTCCATGTAGAATGCATGCTAGGATTGGCTTGCATCTGATGTTACATGTATGTTCCTCTGTACTTGTTCCTTATCTCTATACATATTCTATATCTATATGTCTTGTTATCTGATCATCCTGAGGAAGGCACTATTACTCTTAATATTTCCTCACGGGATGCCTTCTACTGGAATCTTTCATTCCTATGTGTACCACATTATACTATTAGGTTGGGATACCTAACCTGAAGGGATTTCCACATATCATGCGAAGCGTTGATCCCGGATATTGAGTCCGACCTTGAGACAGCTAAGCCTGAGGTCCCGAAAGAAGAAGGGATAGGCAAATTTTATTAGACTAATTGAGTTTATGTGCTTGGATTCTATTTGTTATGACAGACTACTATTAGGATACTACTGAACATGGACATGAGAACTTACACGATCTGTGCACTATGAATGGTGTCGATACTATGATGTTAGCTTGGGTAGGTGAGGCTAAGGGTGACCATGTAAGGCAAATTACCATTACGGGTGCACACGTAATTGAAATTTGCAGTGCATGTGAAGCCTGGCTAATCTTACCATGAGGTAACGATCATAGTTAGTACAAGATATATATTCTATACCTTAGAACACTAGAATCATAATCCTAGTAAGACTTTGTTAACGACGATAAAACATTCATGATCTCTACTATCACTTAAGTCTTATCCTACTTAGAGCCTTCATGGGATTTCAATTGTAATATTGATTTTATTCTCCATGAAACATTTCTCCGCTTAGCATTTCAGTAACTATGGAACTGATTAAATGCTTAGAATGAATGTGGACTTCAAAGAATTGTAGAAAAGTGATGATACTCTCTACACATACATTACGTTATACATTGAGATGATGTTAAGGAAAATCGGATGTCATGTAACCGGTTTAGGCATCGTTCTCGATATATCGTGGATGTGGTAGGAACGCTACGGGGGACCCTATATATAAGCATCAACGATATACCAAGAATGTGCTTGAACTGGGCTACGTGATGATCCTGATTGACTGCAGCATGAAATGTTGGAACTTGATAAGTGAAATTAAATGTGTATCTTAAAGTGACTAAAGTTTACATGTTTACTCCTTTTATGATTAGAAGATGCCACCTCGAAGAGTCACCCGCAGTACAAATTGCGAAGGTGAGACCCCACGGGGCAGAGGTAGGGGTAGGCCACCAAGAACAGGTGGCGTTCCTGCCGGCAACAATCAGGGAACTGAAAACCCTGATATAGCTGCTATGATTGCTCAGCAGCTAGCCGCACTGATTCCAACGATAGTGACTCAAGTGAGCGACACTCTCCTGAATCATAATCTCCACGGGGATAATGATAATCACCATGAGCATAACCAAGGAACAGGGGAAGATACTACAAATGATGGAACAGCTGGTAACGAAACTAGGGTTGTTAATACTAGGCGAGGATGTTCTTACAAGGAATTTGTGGCCTGTAAACCGAAAGAATTTGATGGGAAAGGTGGAGAGATAGCTCTAACAAGGTGGTTTGAGAAGATGGAGGAGGTCATTGATATCAACGAATGCCTCAAGAGTCAGAAGATTAAGTATGCCACATGTTCACTACAGGGCAAAGCCCTAACTTAGTGGAACACACATATTCAAGCAAGGGGAAGAGAATCAGCAATGCATATGACTTGGGATGAGTTTAAAGTATTGATTACTGAAGAGTATTGCCCACTCAATGAGATGCAGAAGTTGGAGTAGGAATCCTGGAATCACGCTATGGTAGGAGCTGGGCATGCAGCTTACACTAATCGTTTTCATGAGTTGGCAACACTGGTTCCACATCTGGTGACTCCGGAATCAAAGAGGATCGAGAGGTACATCTGGGGACTTGTGCCTTAAATCCGGGCAATGGTAACAGCAGCAGCCCCTCCTACTATTCAGAGTGCAATTCTGAAAGCTGGTACGTTAACAGATGAGATGGTGAGAACAGGGGTCTTAGGGAGAGGGGCAGAGAAAAGAAAAGATGTCGGAGAAACGAGCAGGTTGAGTACCGGGAAATTCAACAAAAGGGCCAAGACAACCAGAAATTTCATGGCTGTCACACAAGGGAAAGAGAGAATACTTAGGGCCGCACCCCAAATGTGATAGGTGTAACTTTCATCATCCCCCAACGATGCAGTGCCGGGTGTGTGTGAACTGTAGACGCCCGGGGCACCTAGCGAAAGATTGTAGAGTTGCGCCGAATCTGGTTGCACTCGTTAACGCGGTTAACCCCCCAGGGAATGATAGGGTCTGTTATGAGTATGGAAACCCGGGTCACTACCGGAACATGTGCCCCAGACTGAATCGGGCGCAGGGTCAACAAGGAAACAACCAACCCCAAGTGATGGCCATAGCTGGTAATCAAGGCCAAGGAAATCAAGGAAATGCTACTAAAGGACGTGCATTCGTTATCGGAGCAAATGACGCCCGTCAGGACTCGAATGTCATTACGGGTACGTATTTGCTCAATCACCACTTCGCATCTATATTGTTTGATACTGGAGCAGACAGTAGTTTTATATCTTCTGATTTTGCTCACATGCTTGCCTTGAACCCTAGTAGGCTAGAAACTAGCTACTCCGTAGAAATGGCCAACGGTAGAATTGTATAGGCTGATGAGATTATTAGAAAGTGCTCGATGATATTGGAAAACGATGCCTTCGATATAGACTTAATACCTTTTGAGTTGGGAAGTTTCGATGTGATTGTGGGAATGGATTGGTTGTCGAAACACGGAGCTGAGATTGTTTGTCGGGAAAAAGTAGTACGAATCCCCATGCTAGATGGGGAAGTACTCAGGATTCAAGGAGAAAGATCGGGAAGAACCCTAAAGCTTATCTCTTGCATGAAGACACATCGATGTTTACGAAAGCAGTGTTATGCATTTCTGGCCCATGTAGTGGAAAAGAAAGAAGAGAACAAGAAGTTGGTTGATATTCCTGTAATACGAGATTATTCTGATGTATTCCCTGATGACTCTTCGGGTTTACCTCCTCCACGCCAAGTGGAATTTCGTATAGTGTTGGTTCCTGGAGCTACGCCGGTAGCAAAAACACCGTATCGGTTGGCACCATCAGAAATGTAAGAGTTATCTAGCCAATTACAAGAACTACTGGAGAAGGGTTTTATTCAGCCGAGTCACTCACCATGGGGAGCACCGGTATTATTCGTCAAAAAGAAAGACGGGTCGTTCCGTATGTGCATCGATTATCGCAAGCTGAACAAATTGACGGTGAAGAATCGATATCCTCTTCCTAGAATCGATGATTTCTTCGATCAGTTGCAAGGAGCCTCGTATTTCTCCAAGATCGACCTTCGATCGGGATACCATCAACTAAGGGTTTTCGAGGATGACATACCAAAAACAGCGTTTAGGACTCGTTATGGCACTATGAGTTCTTAGTCATGCCGTTCGGACTGACTAATGCACCAGCTGTGTTCATGGATCTGATGAATCGAGTGTGCAAACCTTACTTGGATAAGTTCGTAATCGTATTCATAGACGATATACTTATCTACTCCCGATCGAAAGAGGACCATGAGGAACACCTTCGGGCAATACTGAGTTTATTACAAGAAGAAAAACTTTTCACCAAGTTCTCGAAGTGTGAGTTTTGGCTTCGAGAAGTGAAATTTTTGGGACACGTGGTGAACGAAAATGGGATTCATGTAGATCCTAGTAAGACTGAAGCGGTGAAAAAATGGGATACACCCTAGACACCTCCAGAAATACGACAATTCTTAGGATCGGCCGGATACTACCGTCGCTTCATTGCGAATTTTTCAAAGATTGCTCAACCGTTAACACTATTGACTCAGAAAGACAAGAAGTTTGATTGGGGACATGCCCAAGAACAAGTATTCCAAACGTTGAAGGAGAAGTTATGCAACGCACCAATATAGTCCCTCCCAGACGGAACTGATGATTTTGTGGTGTACTACGATGCTTCATATCAAGGATTGGGTTGTGTGCTAATGCAGAAGGATAAGGTGATTGCCTACGCCTCACGACAACTTAAGGTGCACGAAAAGAACTATACAACTCATGATTTGGAGTTGGGCGCTGTAGTACTTGCACTTAAAATATAGAGGCATTACCTGTATGGAACCAAGTGTATCATCTACACCGATCATAAGAGCCTTCAACATATCCTGGATCAAAAAGAACTTAATATGCGCCAACGACGTAAGGTAGAGTTACTTAGTGACTACGATTGTGAAATCTGGTACCACCCGGGGAAAGCGAACGTGGTGGCTGATGCTTTAACCCGAAAAGAACGCGTGAAACCACTATGTGCTCGAGCATTGGGATTGACTGTTCAAACGAATGTGAAATCTCAGATCCAAATTGCACAAAGTGAGGCATTGAGAGAAGAAAACCTTGCGGGAGAAGAATTCCGACGGTTGGATAAACAGATGATTTGCAAGGATGATGGTATACAGTACTTCATGGATCGTATATGGGTACCCAAATGGGGAGATGTTCGTACCCTAATCATGGATGAAGCACACAAGACATGATATTCTGTTCATCCTGGTGCAGACAGGATGTATCATGATCTTAAAGATCTATACTGGTGGCCAGGCATGAAGAAAGACATTGCTATGTATGTAAGCCGATGCTTGACGTGCTCAAAAGCTAAGGCTGAACACCAGAAACCATTGGGATTATTACAGCAACCTGAAATTCCCGAGGGTAAATGGGAGAATATAGCCATGGATTTCATTACGAAACTCCCTAGAACAAGTGGCAGGCACGACTCAATATGGGTCGTAGTGGATCGGATGATAAAGTCAGTTCATTTCTTACCAATCCGAGAGGATTACAAGATGGACAAGTTAGTGAGATTGCACTAAAGGAGGTCATGACACGGCACGGAGTGCCGGTGTCGATCATATCCGACCGTGACAGCCGATTTACTTCATGATTTTGGCATGCATTGCAGAAAGCGATGGGCACTCGATTAGATATGAGTACCGCCTATCACTCACAAACAGACAGCCAAAGTGAATGAACGATACAAACACTGGAAGACATGCTCAGGGCTTGTGTAATTGACTTTGGTGGTAGCTGGGACACTCATCTACCATTGATTAAGTTATCTTATAACAATAGCTACCATACGAGCATTGGATGCGCTCCATTTGAAGCATTGTACGGGAGGAAATGTATATCCCCAGTTTGTTGGGCAGAGATTGGTGAAAGTCACTTGACGGGCCCAGAGATCATTCAGGAAACAATAGACAAGATTTTCCAGATCAAAGACAGACTAAAAGTAGCTAGAGATCGCCAAAAGAGCTACGCCGACAACCGTCGGAAACGTCTGGAATTCAACGTGGGAGATCACGTTCTACTCAAAGTCTCTCCCTCGAAAGGGATTGTACGATTTGGAAAGAAAGGGAAATTAGCCCCAAGATACGTGGGACCATTTGAAATCACAGAAAGAATCGGTCCAGTGGCATATCGACTAAGGTTGCCACCAGAACTCAGTGGTGTACATGATCCATTTCACATATCAAACCACAAGAAGTGCCTGGTGGATGAAACTCTTCATGTACCAATTGAGGAAATCAAGATCGATGAGAAGCTTTATTTTATCAAAGAACCTATAGAGGGCATGGACCGAAAGGTCAAACGATTAAGGCGCAGCAAGATCCCGATTGTTCGCGTGAGATGGAACTCCAAACGAGGACCAGAGTTTACGTGGGCAAGGGAAGACCAGATGAAACGCAAGTATCCCCACCTATTCGAGGATGACACTCTAGGACCTAACTCCAGCTGAATTTCGGGACGAAATTCTCTCAACTGGGGGATACTGTGACATTCGTCACCCAAAAGGTCCGTTATTTAACGTGGATTCCGTTAACTTTACTGTGATCATTCAATCCTTAGCTTTATAAGCTATTTGTGTGGATATTATACTTGCTTTATCATTTGTTACTTTGTGTTCTCATCGTTAGCGTTTCTATCTTTGAAACCCTTACAATTGTCCTTATCGTTATGATTAAGTATACCATTTTTATATATTATTATTGACATTAATAAGACCAATTTTAAGTTACAAGTATCATTAATTGCACTTTTACCGTTAATATAACTAGCCGGTCGTAAGGCCCCGTTCCCAGGCACCTCACAGTTGGTCATTCACAGCAGTAATCACAATAAACATTATAGGTTTACAAATTTAAGCAGCGGAATTAATTTAACAAAAAGCCATTCATTTCATTATAAACACTGTTGCGAAGCAATATACCCTGTTTTAATCAGTTTACAAAAGAATATTTTAACTATATTACAAAACAAAAGTGATTTCTATTAAGAATGGATGTCAGTCTTTCCCTGCCGAGTAGCTTCACCCTCGTGCCATCCTCAGCAATAATTACCTGCCAACTGAAAATCTATAAAAGTCAGTGTTGCTGAGTGAGCTCTAGTTTTATACGTAATAAAATACTTTCTATATGTTGTATATGAAAATACTCTTTTCTGTAAAATACAACTCTGTACTGTATATGCGAGCACGCATTAACTATATGAACAATTATTGTCCGTTCTGTGTACTGTATGCCTTGTCTGTAAACTTTTAACTTTATGTTTCACTGTCTGTATAGACCAGTGCGCAATGCCCCAACTATATGCGCGATGGAAAGCGGTGATGGGCCATCTATATCCCTCGAAAGGGTCAACTGTATCCATCGAAAGGGTCAACTATATCCCTCGAAAGGGTCAACTGTATCCCTCGAAAGGGTTCTATGTACTGTGTACAAGGCCGACCCAATCACCCAGGACACGCTACAGAGGTCCTGCCAATCTCAATTGATTGACCATGTGTGCATAAAAGGGTAGCTAACCCGCCACACAGTTGAGCTAACGACAACACGGTCGTGTCCCTCCTATAAGCTTGCAAGACTTATTAACATTTTATTTATGTTCCTCTTCTTTTCTTTATTGCTCTTTCACATTATTATATGATATACTTTACTTTACGATAATAGCATACCACGTAAAGTCACATACTATAAGCAAACATAGTAGTAGCAATAACTATAATAAGGAACAATCATAGTAATCATATCATACATGGAACATCATCATTAATAAGCCTTTAGTCAACCTCAGTCAAAACCCTAAAGCACAGACTCCCAGAAAATTCTGTAAAATTTTCTATGTATGTGGGCGCATGAGAACTATTTAGGCGCATGAGCCCTATTCAGGCGTTTCATCACTATGTAGGCACACCAGCCTACACTTAGAAACATTTTCACTTTAGGCGCCTGAGCTATTCAGGCGCATAGGCACTATTGGGGCACATGGCCCTACACTTAGTCATTTCTAAGGCAAATTTTAGGCGCACGAGGTTACTGTTTAGGCACATGAGCCCTGTTTGGGCGCACAAACCTACTTGGAATATTTCTAAGGCAAGTTTTGGGCTCCTGAGCCTTATGTAGGCGCATGAACCTTTTGTCCAACTTATTTCTATGATATTTCCAAACCCAAACATCAAGTTTAATTGTTCTACGCTTACCAAGGTCCTTATAAGCATGAATTACACATAAACATCTAGTAAACATCATCATTCATGCAAACACATACGGGTATTAATACATAAACAAAGTAAAAATCGTTTAATACATGTTCAGCCCCAAAGAGTTTAAAACAAGTAGAAACCGGGGTCTAGAAACTCACCTGATGCAACTTGGGTGTTTCTTCTTTTCCAACCCACTTGCAATGAGTTCAAACACCTAAAAACAACACCAAACACACACACCCGAGCACAAACACATCATATAAGCACATAAGCATACAACCGGGATAAAACCCATCATAAACACGTAAAAACCACGAATTCTTACCTCGAATTCATTCTTTTCTTCTTCTTCTTCTATAAGACCGATAGTTTCTCTGCTCTCTCTCTCTAAAACCGAAGAAGATGGTGATGTGAAAAGAGGTGGGCGGCCATGCCCACCTTTACACCAACTTTTCAAAGATTTTGTCCTTTTAACACTTTTGGTCCCTCCACTTAGACCTTATAGCTTTTCCTTCTTTTATTCTTAATATCATGCCTTTTACAAAAGAATAAAAATATCCGAGTGTTATAAGTCCACCCCCCTTATATAGGTTTCATCCCCGAAACCTGTTATTCCTCAAACAGACGAGGATAATTGTTGGATCTAGGAAGGATAGGACTAGATCATTTTGTATAGGCTTATAACTTTAATCAAGTCTTGTAATTAATGATTGTAACTGTCAGTATATATATATATATATATATATATATATATGTGTGTGCATTGAATCTATAGGTTAACCCATATATATGTGTGTTGCTTTGTGATTGTTGACATGCAAAATCAATATACTTGGTAGGATTCCTGAAATTGACCAAGTGTAAGAAACATCTACGGATGAACATTATTGTTAATCCGTAGATATGTTTCTTGATAACATCACAAGTGAAGATTCATGCGGATGATCAAGGATTGCATGAAGTGAAGACTTCTACGGAAGACAGAGTTCCTACGGAAGAACAACACTTCTACGGAAGACCAAGACATCTACGGAAGAGCAAAACTCTTGCGGAAGACAAGGCTCCTGCGAAAGTTCAGAACACTTGTATGATTACAATATCAACAAGTCAAACAAGTCAACCAATCAATATCAAATCCTAAGAGATCCGGTGTTTCCTTAACTGACTCAAACCATCTATAAATATGAGTCCTAGGTTTCACATCTCGAGGAACACAATCAAGCAATATTAAGGCTGTCAAGCATCACATAATCGTGCAACCCTAGCCGCCATCACATCAACAACAACATTAATTCGATTCACAGAAATCATTGTTCATAGTTATTCATAATTATTCTTTTGTAATCATTAATTGATAATTAATGAAATACTTTGAATAATTATTGTGTTCGTATTTACTGTGTCCGTGTGTTCGTGTTCTTCAATAATCATTAAAACAATTAAACATCAATTAATGATAATTCCGTGATCATTGATTTCATTTTATTTTAATACTGATAATTCCTTAATTGAGATCCTTGGATTCACAATAATGCTACCTCATCTCCTCCTCAGTCTCCCATGTGGATTCGGATCCCTTCTTGTGCTTCCACTGTACACGCACAAGAGGAACCACTTTATTTCTCAGCCTCTTCTCTTTACGATCGATGATTGCCACTGGTTGCTCCACATAGTTGAGCCTTTCATCTACTTCAATGTCCTCCAGTTGAATGATCATGTCTTCATCAGCTATACACTTTCTCAAATGAGATACGTGGAATGTAGGGTGAATTCACTTAACTCATCTGGCAACTCCAATCTATAGGCCACCTCTCCTACTCGAGCAATGATTCGGAAAGAGCCTATATATCTTGGGCTCAACTTGCCCTGCTTCCTGAATCTGATAATACCCTTCCAAGGTGAGACCTTCAACAAAACCCGGTAACCCACTTGGAACTCAATTAGTCTACGTTATTTATCGACATACGACTTTTGTCTATCTTTAGCTGCCTTCATGAAGGCCTTAATCTTCTCAAGCTTCTCATTCGTAGCTTCGATTACCTCGACGCTCCCCAATTCTTTCTGCCCAATGTCTCCCTAACATATGGGCATCCTACATCTTCTACCGTATAGCATCTCGTAGGGTGGCATACCAATGCTGGCATGATAACTATTGTTGTACGAGAATTCTGCTAACGGCAGGTGGTCATCCCAACTTCCTCCGAAATTTATCACGCACGCTCGAAGCATATCCTCGAGCGTATAGATCGTCCTCTCAGACTGACCATCAGTCTGAGGGTGATAAGCTGTGCTGATATGCAGCCTTGTCCCTATCGCATCATGGAATTTCTTCCAGAACTTTGACGTAAACCGGGTGTCGCAATCAGACACAATGGACACCGGCACACCGTGACGAGCGACGATCTCCTTGATGAATAGATCCGTGAGTCTCTCAGAAGAATACGTCTCTCAGATCGGAAGGAAGTGAGCACTCTTCGTCAAGCGATCAACTACCACCCATATAGCATCATACCCTTTCGGAGTACGTGGCAGTTTCGTAATAAAATCCATGGTGATGTGCTCCAACTTACATTCCGGTATGTCCAAAGGTTGGATCTTTCCATACGACTTCTGGTGCTCGGCCTTCACTTGCAAACAAGTAAGGCACTTACTCACATACTCCACCATGTCACGCTTCATACTCGGCCACCAATAATCTTTCCACATGTCTTGATACATCTTTGTGGCACTGGGATGAATAGAGTATCGAGTCTTGTGAGCTTCATCCATAATCTTCACTAGTAGATCCCAAAACGAGGAATCCACATCCGCCCGAATCGAGTTTTAACACCGAGTGTGTTTTCACCCAATTCCTCAACCAGGCCTCTCATTTTTTTAGAGTTAAGATGATTGTATTTCAAAGCCTCATCTTGAAACTCCTTGACCTGCTTCATCACATTGGAAGTCATGATCAGCTGGTACGCTTTCACCCGAATCGGCTCGGACCTCTCCTTTCGGCTAAGGGCATCCGCCACTGCACTGGCCTTGCCCGGATGGTAATGGATCTCACAATCATAATCCTTTATAAGCTCCAACCATTGCCTTTGCCTCATGTTCAAATCCTTCTGCTCGAAGAAGTACTTCAAGCTCTTGTGGTCGGTGAAGATGGTGCACTTCATCCCGTAGAGATAGTGCCTCTAAATCTTCAATGCAAAGACCACAGCTGCTAGCTCCAAGTCATGAGTAGATAGTTAACCTCATGAACTTTCAACTGTCATGATGCATAGGATATAACCTTTCCTCTCTGCATCAACACACACCCCAATCCCGAGTAGGAAGCATCAGAATAAACCACCAGATCATCACTTCCCTCGGGCAATGACAGAACAGGGGCTTGGGTCAATCTCGTTTTCAACTCCTCGAACGCCTTCTTTTGAGCTTGACCCCATACAAACTTTACATCTTTCCGGGTCAACTTGGTTAATGGAGAAGCGATCTTTGAGAAGTCTTGGATGAATCTTCTATAATAGCCCGCCAAACCCAAGAAACTTCAAATCTCGGATGGCGTCTTTGGGGACTTCCATTGCATCACCGCTTCCACCTTTGTCGGATCGACCATAATCCCCTCCGGATTCACCACGTGACCCAAGAACTGAACTTCACGCAACCAGAATGCGCATTTGGAGAATTTAGCATACACTTCTCCCTTCTCAACATCTCCAACACTTCTCGAATGTGACCTTCATACTCATCTTCGCTCCTTGAATAAATAAGGATATCATCTATAAACATGATCACTGATTTATCCAACATCGGCCGACACACTCAATTCATCAAATCCATAAAAGCAGCTGGCACATTGGTCAACCTAAAAGACATGACGAGAAACTCATAGTGACCATAGCGCGTGTGAAAAGCTATTTTAGGAATATCCTGCTCTTTCACTTTCAATTGATGGTAGCCAGATCGAAGATCTATCCTCGAGAACCAACTGGCACCCTGGAGCTGATCGAACAAGTCGTCAATCCTCGGCAACGGATACCGATTCTTTATCATCAATTTGTTAAATTCACGGTAGTCGATACACATTCTCATGCTACCATCCTTCTTCTTCACGAATAAGACCGGGCACCCCAAGGAGAGATACTCGGTCTAATAAAACCCTTATCGAGTAACTCTTGCACTTGCTCCATTAACTCCTTCATCTCAGTCGGAGCTAACCGATACGGTGCCTTAGCGACAGGTTGGGCACTAGGTATCAAGTGAATTTGAAATTTGATTTCACGATCCGGTGGGACACCTAATAGGTCCTCTGGAAATACATCAGGAAAGTCACACACCACCGGTACATCGGGCAATTGGGGTGTTGACGTGTCCACATCTTTCATGTAGGCCAAATAAGTGCTACATCCACGCCTCATGCACTTTCCCGCCACCGCCATCGAAATCACTTTCGGAATCATCGTAACCAGATCGCCGTATATCGTCACCGGACTTCCGTCAGGCGCCGTCAGACTGATCATTTTCTTACGACATACTATATTCGCTTCATAGATTGCTAACCAATCCATCCCTAGTACCACATCAAATCCACCTAGGGGCAACACATGTAACCTAGCAGCAAACCTATGACCTTCTAATTCTATGACACAGTCCTCTACCACATCAATAATTCTAGTGGGCTTACCGATAGCAGTTTCTACATCGAATGGTGCACTTATCTTTCTACTACCAACAGACAACTTAGCACAGAAAGTATTGGAAATAAAACTCCAGCTAGCACCAGAATCAAACAATAGGAGGCATAAGTTTGGTTTACTAGGAACATACCTGACACAACATCGGGATCAGCTCTAGCTTCCTCCCGGGTCATAGTGTAAGCTCTAGCACCTGCCCTCTGCCCTCCTTCTTCTGGCTTCTTAGTCCCCGCTCTCGAGCTCTTCGCCCTCGGCTTCTTACAGTCTCTAGCAATATGGCCAGGCTGGGCCACACCTGAAGCATACATTCATCCCCATTCTACACTCACCGGTATGCTCCCTTCCATATTTGTCACATTTCTTTGACCCGAGCTTGACAACGCCCTACGATCATCTACCCTTATCCTCTTGTTGTTTGGGGTGAAACCACCATGCCCAAACCTCTTTCCATTCCAATTCCGGTCACCACTACCGGCTTTCTTCACCTCCACCACCGTCACTTCCTTCTCATCATAGAGCCTCCCAGCCAAATCCACTGCCGACCTAAAGGTGCTTGGTCGAGCAGCGATCAAGTACCAGCGAATGTCAGCTGGCAGTCCCTGAATGTACCAGTTAATCTTTCGAGACACCGGCATCACCTGATCCGGCACCAGTCTCGCCATCTCGTTAAATTTGGTGGTGTATTGTTGGTGTGTCATCGTTCCCGCCTCCAGCTACAGGAACTCCCTCTCGATCTTGTCCAGTTCCCGATGAGGACAAAACTCCTCGATTACCAGCTTCTTCAACTCTTTCCATCGCATTTTCCCGATGGCCCTGGTACCCTCAGCTTGGACGATGTTGTCCCACCAACATAGTGCTGAGTCAGTAAAGGAGTGGGTGGCAAACTTCACCTTCTAATCCTCCCGACACTCACTGATTTCGAGTACCGCTTCCATCTCCCTCTCCCAACGGTGAGCGGCTGCAGCATTCCCGTTGCCATCGAAGGTCGGGGGTTTGCACCTCTGAAATGTCCCATAGCTGCTTCCCTTAGTTGTCACCCCTACTGCATCATCCTCGTCCTCATCGGACAATACCGTCTTAGGCTCTGGTCGTTCCTCCTCCCCTTTACTTCCGTTGTCTACTGATCCCTTCCAATTCCCCTTCTCCTTTCTCTCCTCGCTTCTCACAGCCCTAATGACTTCAGTCACCACAGACTGTAAAACTGTCTGCATGACCTGGTGTACTTCATCAGCAATCGCCTCCTAGCTGAGGCGTTAAGGCTGGCATTCTCATTCTCCTCACTCCGACCATGAACCTCAGGGTTCTCATGGGTCGTCTCAGGAGCCTTAGCACTACTCCTAGTCACATGCGGTCGACCTCTACCTCTAAAAGCCTTGGAAGATTTCTTCCCAGCCATTTCCTAAGCACTATAAGATTCAAACACTAACACAGTCATTCAAGGTAATGGCTCAGTTTATGTCAAGTATAGTAAGACCATAATTACAGTGGCCAGTTGTGATTAGCCACTTACTTTACTTTTCACACCCCAAGCATTCCTATCATGGCTACACCAGTATCCAAATCTACTAAGAACAAATAAGTCAAATAGCACACGCACATGATTCTAGTTAACTAAAAGAACTACCTGATGGCACGTAGCTACTCGGGCTGACATCCCTCCTTCTGTCCCATTTTCAGTTTAAGTTTTGGTTTCTTTTGAAAATATTTACCCATTTCAGTTAAACTTTGGCTCAGATACCAACTTGTAAGGCCCCGTTCCTAGGCACCTCACAGTTGGTCATTCACAGTAGTAATTACAATAAACATTATAGGTTTACAAATTTAAGCAGCAGAATTAATTTAACAAAAAGCCATTCATTTCATTATAAACACTGTTGCTAAGCAATACACCCTGGTTTAATCAGTTTACAAAAGAATAGTTTAACTGCATTACAAAACAGCAGTGATTTCTATTAAGAATGGACGTCAGTCTTTCCCTGCCGAGTAGCTTCACCCTCGTGCCATCCTCAGCAATAATTACCTGCCAACTGAAAATGTATAAAAGTCAGCGTTGCTGAGTGAGCTCTAGTTTTATACGTAATAAAATACTTTCTATATGTTGTATATGAAAATACTCTTTTCTGAAAATACAACTCTGTACTGTATATGCGAGCACGCATTAACTATATGAACAATTATTGTCCGTTCTCTGTACTGTATGCCTTGTCTGTAAACTTTTAACTTTATGTTTCACTGTCTGTATGGACCAGTGCGCAATGCCCCAATTATATGCGCGATGGAAAACGGGTGATGGGCCATCTATATCC
Source organism: Flaveria linearis (assembly GCA_024085815.1). Taxonomy (NCBI): domain Eukaryota; kingdom Viridiplantae; phylum Streptophyta; class Magnoliopsida; order Asterales; family Asteraceae; genus Flaveria; species Flaveria linearis. The sequence continues at coordinate 20,778,366 of CM044015.1, read as the reverse complement.
CTCGAAAGGGTCAACTGTATCCCTCGAAAGGGTAAATTATATCCCCCAAAAGGGTCAACTGTATCCCTCGAAAGGGTACTGTGTACTGTGGACAAGGCCGACCCAATCACCCAGGGTACGCTACAGAGGTCCTGCCAATCTCAATTGATTGACCCTGTGTGCATAAAAGGGTAGCTAACCCGCTACACAGTTGAGCTAACGACAACACGGTCGTGTCCATCCTATAAGCTTGCAAGACTTATTAACATTTTATTTATGTTCCTCTTCTTTTCTTTATTGCTCTTTCACTTTATTATTATGATAGACTTTACGTTACGATAATAACATACCACGTAAAGTCACATACTATAAGCAATAATAGTAGTAGCAATAACTATAATAAGGAACAATCATAGTAATCATATCATGCATGGAACATCATCATTAATAAGCCTTTAGTCAACCTCGGTCAAAACTTACCAAGGTCCTTATAAGTATGAACTACACATAAACATCTAGTAAACATCATCATTCATGCAAAACACATACGGGTATTAATACATAAACAAAGTAAAAATCGTTTAATACATTTTCAGCCCCAAAAGAGTTTAAAACAAGTAGAAACCAAGGTCTAGAAACTCACCTGATGCAACTTGGGTGTTTCTTCCTTTCCAACCCGCTTGCAATGAGTTCAAACACCTAAAAACAACACCAAACACACACACTCGAGCACAAACACATCATATAAGCACATAAGCATACAACCGGGATAAAACCCGTCATAAACACGTAAAAACCACAAATTCTTACCTCGAATTCGTTCTTTTCTTCTTCTTCTTCTACAAGACCGAGAGTTTCTCTGCTCTTTCTCTCTCTCTAAAACCGAAGAAGATGGTGATGTGAAAAGAGGGTGGGCGGCCATGCCCACCTTTACACCAACTTTTCAAAGATTTTTGTCCTTTTTACACTTTTGGTCCCTCCACTTAGACCTTATAGCTTTTCATTCTTTTATTCTTAATATCATGCCTTTTATAAAAGAATAAAAATATCCGGGTGTTACACCGGTTAAGGTCGTTTTGAATCGAAACAAACTTCGGAACTCGGGGGCTAAGTGCAGGGACCAAATGTGATATTTTGCCAAACTAGGGCAGGGTATAAATACCCATACTCCAGCCCTAGCCACCACATTTCATCTCCTTCTTCATCTTCTTCCTCTTCCATTTTCTTCCTCCTCCTTGCACCAAACCGCCCTGTTTCTCGCATTTTCACCGACAAAGCCTCGGCAACAGCTGAAACTACTCCTTTCTTGCAGGTGGGTGACCTTGGTTATCCCTTTTCTTGCTTGCTTACTTCTGCGTTTTTAGGGTTTCGGGTGCTCGGAGCCAACCCGAGCACACGAGGTCGCGTGGGTGCGTGTATTGCCTTTCTGCGTGTTCTTTTTGTTTGTACATGTTTGAAATGTGTTTTTGGAAGTCCTTAAGGTGCAAAACCTATGCACGGAGTAGCTGAAGGCTGCTCTGCACTTCTGCAGTCGCGATTCTGCAGTTCACGCGACTGGGTCTGCCATGCGACTGAGCCGTGCGACTGGGTGAGTCGTGCGACTGAGTCATGCGACTAGGTGTGTATCGTGCGGTTGAGTCATGTGACTGGGTGAGTCGTGCGACTGAGTCATATGACTATGTGTGTGTCATGCGATTGAGTCTATGCGTATGAATGTGTGCGATTGTGCATGTATCGTACTACTGAATGCTGAGTCGTACGAATAAAGGTTCAGCCGTACGAATGAAGCTGATTTGTGCAAATGAAGGTTGATTCGTATGTATGGAGGTTGAGTCGTGCGATTGAGTGTTGTGTGGTGCGACTGAAGGCCCAATTGCACGAATGGAGATCCATTCGTACGAATGTAGCTGATTCGTACGAATGAAGGTTGATTTGTGCAAGATGAGTGGTTCAGTCATGCGTCTGGTCCAGTCGTGCGACTGGAGTTGTTGTGTGTGAGTTTCTTCTTGTGTGTGGTGAGTTTGTCGTGTGATGTTAGGGTGACATCGACACTAGTACCGTTGCTAATGACAATCTTCAAAAATTGACACTATTAAAGTTATTAATGTTATTCCAAATCAAATCAACATAACCTTTTACAATTATCAACAATCGATTTGCGACGCTAATATTTGATAAGTATCTCTCTAATAACAATGACACCTTTACACAAATATCATCGGCAATGGCAATGATTCTAGTATTTGGATCTACATCAGATCTAATACTTATGTCTGGTTGTGTGTGTTACACGCGACCGAACCAGTACAACCCGAACGCTTAACAATAACTGTCAATAGGTGTTTGACCGTTTACTACATACAACATTTGGAAACTTGATCATTCATACTTACCACTTAACAAGTGAGTTTCATAGCTCCTTTTTTGCTTATACAACTTTTCAATCATTTACAACATGGGGGAAAGTATGCTCACCCACTTTCTTATGCTGTACAATTTACATACAATTTACATACTTGGAATCAATGTGATACTGTGTTGTGAGTACTTATCTGATACATACATGAGTCGTTGTGTGGTACTTTCTTTACATCCATTTAATTCCGGTGTTGGAACCAACGGATAGGTATTGGTAGTACTACTGGGTTGACACCCCACCTTTGCATGTTGGTATACTAGTTAGTACCAACGGTGGCCAGGAACGGGCCTTAGGTGAATATATTCTGACAAGTTGCTGTGTGTACGTCATTAGGTTTGGTTGTAAAGCTCATGGTTATGTGATTTTGCTTACTAATAACTGTATGTACGGTATTCCATAACAATTACTATACAGCATCAATTACTTATTTACTATTTAAACCTGCGAGCTCACCAACAATTTTGTTGACCATTTTGAGCATATCTTTTCAGGTGACAATGCTAATTGAAGATCTAGGTGTGTTGCCTTAGTGGAGACCCTAGGATGCATTTTTGAGACTAAACATACTTGACAAACATTCATTTTGAACCATTGTTGTAGTCTATTAAACAATCTTCATACTTTTGATACTTGTTCCCGGTTTGTGGGAATTACATGACAATGTTAATATTTTTGGTTATGTGAATCATTTACAAGTTTATGCTTATAGCTATGTTGTCGTGAACATTGACTAAACACGACACAAGTCTCCATTTATGTTGGGTGTCGTCATGACACGCCTTATCATCAATTACATACATTGCATCTCTATTGTTAACAATGTGTTATGACAATCCCGTCTCGTTACATCCCCGTGTTTCTGCTATCAGCGGGGGTGTGACATAGGTATTTCATGAATGTTCTAGTTTTTATAAACATAAAACACATGTCTACATAAATACCCAATCCTTGTGAATAACATGCATGAACAAGTGGCTGAATAATCAGACAGATTTAAAGTAACATGCATATGTAATAATTATAAAGATGAATGTGAAGCATGAAATGTGAATTTTAAACATGAATTAAAATATAAACATAGAATATGTACCTTTAACTCGCCAACCAAACCAGACTGTTCTTTGTTGTGGGAAACAATATAAATCTTAAAATTTTGACAACTTGACAACTTGCAACACTACAAAACCATACTGATTTTACAATCTCCTTTGGAACCTCATCAAAATTGTTATGGTTGTACACGTCGGATGCATGTTTTTCAATATGTAAATGTGCACGTAACGAAGGTTTCGATGTGGTAGTACCATGCTTTAATAGTCTTTGTTGATAACATTGTCCCTTGATTGTTGAATCAAAAAGGCAGCTCCATCAAGCAGTGACTCCAAAGCTATGGTTGCATAAGGTGATGAAGGACAGGATTGGTCCTTCAGGTTTTTATCTGACAGTGAAGCCAACATAGCATCTGTGGATGATCTAAATGAAGACTCAGCGAGTGAGGGGGAGAGCTCAGCTGAGATTGATACTACTGAAATGGATGAGACTTTAGCTGCTGTTAACCAAATTGTTATGAATGAGATGAATGTTGAATCTGAAGCACAACCACTGCCTCAAAATGCCTTCATGGCCGGAACTTCCACATCTGCACAGGTAGAATCAAAAGATGAACTGTTTGCTAAACATTCCTGTGTTGAATGTGAAAAATTTAGGGAAAGCATTGACTTAAAATTTGCTAGGTTATTAGATCATAACGATAACTTAGTAAATGACCTAAAATTGGGCACTGAGGCTAACAAAGTTTAAAACAAAATGAAAGCAGTTACAAAGAAAAGGTTAAGGCATTAAAGAAATAATTAAAAGAGACTGAAGTTGTTGCACTCAATCAAGAGAATGATATTAAATTCTATTAAAAGACCATTGAAGAAACTAAAAAGGATAAAGCAGTTTTACAAGTTGAGAATGAGTCTTTAAAACAAAAACTTCATAGTCTTGCGAGCTCTTCGCATATTTTGGAAAAGTTGGTTAAGGAACGCAACAACGGGGAAGGTTTAGGATACAAAGTTGTGCCTCCACCACATGAGACTTTGTTAAACACCAAACAACGTCCAATCAATGAAAACCCCATAAAGGATCATGTCGTGACAACTCCTCTGGTCAGCGATCCGGATACAGCAGTTAACTCTGCCCCTTCGGTTTCTGACCAGACAGCTTCTACATCAGGCACAACTGGCACACAAATCACTGGAAAACGAGTGGAAGAGAATGTTCAAGCATCTCTTGGGTTGGGTCAAAAATCGACTATCACACAACCTAAGATTTACAAAACCACTCAAGCTAAACCAGTAAAGCAAGATAACCACCATCTTCTATGACAAAACACAGATAATGTTAAACAAGCTAAACCTGGCTCTGATACCAATTGTGAAGTCGCTGGATCGGTAAACATCCGAGCGTGTTCTTGACGGAAGGTGATAAACCAAAAGACGAATAATAGTACGAACAATAATCGAATGATTTCATTGATAAACATAACGATTTTAAGCTCATTACAACTTAAGAATCAAGACTTTTGGCAAGGGGAGATCGAGCATGATCTCCCCTCTCATCCGGTAGCACCTAGGCCCCGGGCAGACTATCAAAAAAACCCTTTTGTTTCTACACGATGAAACTGGTATATATAGGCTTCGGCCCATATTAGATGTGACTGGGCCCATTCGTGCGACTGGACCATGCGTATGGTTCAATCGTACGACTGGACCATGCGTATGGTTCAATCGTACGACTGGACCATTCTTATGGTTCAGTCTTACGAATGCCCCAATCGCATCTCTTAGTCGCACGACTGGTCCATTAGCATGGCTCAGTCGTACGACTGAGTCTCATTCGCATATGCTCCTACGAATGACCCAGTTTCATGTGTTTACAAGGTGTATAACATTTAGCCTAGACTATTCGTCAAGCGACGGACACACTATATATGACAATATATGCTCCAACAAATTCCCCCTTGGATGTTGCTTGCGAATAGTAGATAACACCTCTTACAATCTTCAGTCAATCTTTGCTCTGGTTTCCAATAGAATCAAACGAACAACCATATTAGCCAACATTGCCGATCCGTCAGGTTACTACAATATCCCTGAAAATGAATTTAGGCACAATAGCTTTCGTTTACTTTGCAGAACACCATCATAGCAGTAAGATTCCCCAAATGACTGATTTTTCCAGATAATGACATGAACAGTTTTCCATTGCTTCAATCTTCACACAGTCTAACCTGATTAACATTACAACTATAGAAATTCCCCCTTACATTCAGCATATCCCAATATATTGGGCAAAAGGTTGAAGGTTCCAATCCACAGCTGACAATATCAAACAAATCAGCATGCACGTAGATTCATCATCAGAAACCTACTCACATCGTCACTTTCAGATTGCGTCTTCAATCTCTCTATACATGGATTCCCCTTAAGAATGAGAATCCTCTCTGTGCGGATAAATACAACTTGATTGGCCCTTAAATAGACAGATGCTCCTGACTACCCCACAAAATTAGCACCGACAGCTGACATCTTCTCTTCTCTCTTTCGTGTTCTATCAACATTCACCTATTCTGGAAGTCCAACGAATAATGGGGTATCCATCGAACTTGTTTGACATAAGAACCTCAGGGTGAATGTCCTTTGCTCATCCTCAACTCTTGCATAGACTCTCCAGGAAAATCTTCACTATTGACCCGAAGACGAACTATACATGACCCGATAATTTTCCCCAAAAAAATTTTATTTTACCAAACTTTTTCAGAAGGCTTCCCGACTGATAAAAATGGTTTAGGGAAAAATTCGTGCAAGAATCTGTTCTAGACTTTTTTTGGTCTGGAACAAATGCAGATGAGTCAATGCAGATGGCTCATTTGGGCGATTGAACATACGACTGGTCCAGTCGCACGATTGAACATACGACTGGTCTAGTCGCATGATTGAACATACGACTGGTCCAGTCGCACGAATGGTCCATTAGCATGGTCCAGTCGTACGAATAGTCCATTCGCATGGTCCAGTCGTACGAATGGTCCATTCGCATGGCCCAGTCGCATGAACGGGTCTGCACGTAGATTTTCAGATCTGCAGCCGCCAGGGCTGCCCAAAACCCTAATCTGACGAATTTTACGTGAATCGAATCAAGATAGACATCATCAGATTCGCAAGGGTGATAGGAACGTGGTGTCGAATTCGATTTTAACATAGAAACACCACACGTACCCAGATCTGAGTAAAACACGAAGAACACGAAGTGGGTTTAACGTCAAGATCTGAACTTTGATCCAGAAATCAAGAGCTCGGGTTGCTAGAATGATTGTTAGATCATTCCAGCAGTAACCGGCTCTGATACCAATTATGAGGACCATGTACGGACAGAGTACTAACTGATTCAACCGTGAAGCCAAATCAAATAGTGGGGAATCCTGTTCGATTGGTGATCCAATCAGGGAAAACGTTAACAAGATCAAACCTAACGATTAGAAAACGTTAAGAATGAACTAGGAATGATCTGAAACGTTTTGTGAAGTTGGAAGGGACGAACAGGACGCTCTGGGTCGACTAGGGTTGCAAGTATTCGAAGTGTTATGTTTTTCCACGAATTAAGTGGTATTTATAGGTTAAAGCTATCATTCGTACAACTGAGCCAAGCGACTGGCTCAGTCCTGCGACTGAGTCATATGATTGGTCCATTCGGACGACTGAGTCACTCTTATGACTCAATCGTACGATTGACTCAATCACTTGGTTCAATCATGCGATTGGCCCATTTGCATGGTCCAGTCGTGCGACTGAATCAGATTACTTAGTTAAACACATTCTTGAACCTTTGATAGTTTAGAACTATGTCTAACAGCTGTAAACCTATATAACATTGTCATGCATGCGTGTAACAATAAATAATATAATAGATATAACATTAAACAATCAAAAAAAACATAAATAGAAAAGATTCTCATTATAATGATCAAACGTTACATATGTGTTACAAGAAGAATTTCTATTACATTTAAGCTCACTAGACTAGAACTGGGGACAAGTGTACCAACAAGCTAACCCAATACTAGAATGGTAACTGTTATTGTATGAAAATTATATTAAAGGTAAGTGACTATCCCAATTTCCACCAAAGTCTATAGCACAAGCCCTTCTTTCACTTTGTCCATCAGTCTGTGGATGATATGCTGTACTTAAGTTTGCTTGGGTTCCTAAAGCTTTTTGTAAAGTTTGCCAGAACATAGAAGTAAATCCACTATCTCTATCTGATATTATGGATATAGGTATTCCATGTCTAGACACAATTTCTTTGATGTAGATTCTTGCTAATCTCTCAATCTTATAATCTTCTCGGATAGGTAAGAAATGAGTTGACTTAGTTAGTCTATCTACTATAACCCAAATTGTGTCGTATCCATTTCTGGTCCTGGGTAACTTAGTTATGAAGTCCATTGTAATTTGATCCCACTTCCATTCTGGAATTTCTGGTTGCTGCAGGTATCCTGAAGGTTTTTTATATTCAGCTTTTATTCTTGAGCAGACATCACACTGTTCCATAAATTCTCCAACTGATCTTTTCATGCCTGGCCACTAGTATTGGCTTTTCAAATCTTTGTACATTTTATTATTTCCTAGATGCACAGAGTATCTTGACTTATGAGCTTCTTGCAGTATAGTTGTTCTCATCATGTTGTTGTCGAGTATCCAGATTCTTCCTTTGAATTTTAGAATTCTATCTGCTTCTGTTTTCAAGTCTTTTATTTGCCATTTCAGTTTCAACATATCATATTGTTGAGCTTCCCGGATTTGTCTTAACAGATCTGAATGTAATTCCATTTTCATAACACGTACCCGTAAAGGTTTTGTTCTTTCTTTTCTACTTAAAGCATTAGCAACTACATTTGCCTTACCGGGGTGATACTTAATTTCACAGTCATAATCATTTAGTAACTCTACCCATCTTCTTTGCCTCATATTTAACATTTTCTGGTCAAAGATGTGTTGCAAACTTTTGTGATCCGTATATATTATACACTTAGTTCCATATAAATAATGTCTCCAAATCATTAGTGCAAATATTATAGCTCCTAATTCTAAGTCATGGGTGGTATAATTCTTTTCACTACCTCTAACCTGTCTGGATGCATATGCAATCACTTTATCTTTTTGCATCAGAACACATCCGAAGCCTTGACGAGATGCATCACAATAAACTATGAACTTATCTGTTCCTTCTGGTAAAGCTAATACGGGTGCACTACATAACTTACTTTTGTGAAGTTCAAAGGCTTCATTTTGTTTTTCTCCCCATACATACTTTCTATCTTTTTGAGTCAATTCTGTCAATGGTTGAGCTATTCTTAAGAAGTTTTCTATAAATCTTCTGTAATATCCTGCTAAACCTAGGAATTATCGTATCTCAGTTGGGGTTTTTAGGATTTATCATATCTTAACTACCTCAATCTTTGCTGGATCAACCTGAATCCTATTCTGGTTAACTACATGTCCTAGAAATTGTACTTCTCTTTTCCAAAATTCACATTTTTAGAATTTTGCATATAACTTTTCTTTTCAGAGTAATTCCAGAGTTAACCTCAGGTGTTGTTCATGATCTTCCTTATTCTTAGAATAGATCAAAATATCAGCTATGAAGACTATAACAATTTTATCTAAATAAGGTTTACACACTCTATTCATAAATCCATAAATACTGCTGGAGCATTGGTTAACCCAAATGGCATTACAAGAAATTCGTAATGTCCGTACCTAATTCTGAATGCAGTTTTAGAAATATCATCTTCTTGTACTCTTAATTGATGATATCCAGATCTTAGATCTATTTTTGAGAAATAACTAGATCCCTGTAGTTGGTCAAACAAATCATCAATTCTAGGGAGAGGATACCTATTCTTTATGGTAACCTTATTGAGTTCCCTATAATCAATACACATTCTAAAGGTTCCATCTTTCTTTTTAACAAATAGCACTGGTGCTCCCCAAGGTGATACACTAGGACGTATGAATCCTTTATCTAATAATTCCTGTAACTGAGTCATGAGTTCTTTCATCTCAGTTGGTGCTAAACGATAAGGTGCTTTGGTAATAGGGGTTGTTCCTGGTATCAATTCTATTTTAAATTCTACCTGCCGAGGAGGTGGTAATCCAGGTAATTCATCAGGAAAAACATCAGCATATTCATTCATAACAGGAACACTTTCCAAATTTTCCTTATCAAGTTTTGTATCAACTATATGAGCCAGAAAGCTAAACATCTCTTGTTTAAGCATTTCTATGCTTTTTCACAAGAAATCAGTGTCACAATATTGTTTGGCTTATCACCATATATGCAGAGAATTTTGTCTTCCTTAGTCAAAGGAATCTTAATCATTTTCTTATCACAAATGATTTCAGCATGATTTGTACTCAACCAATCCATTCCTACTACGATATCAAATCCTCCTAACTTAATAGGTATCAGATTTATATCAAAACTGTATTCATCTAAATTCAAGATGCAATTAGGAATGATTTCATCAGCTTCAATTATTTTACCGTCAGCTAATTCTATCACATAGGTGTCACGTAATTTCTCATATGTTAGACTAAGTGATGTGTCCCTTCCTTTTGCAGTTATAGCACACCACTGTCATACAGTTTTCTGTATGATACCTTTTATTGATATTACACTGTGGTGGTTTATCCACCTCCTTCCCCTGAGTTGTTCCCAAAAAGTTTCTTGGTGGAGGTCGGGTTACTCTTTTCTGGGAGTTTTCTTCAAATCTTCTTCCAGAGTGGTTTTCAGTCCATTTCTTTTTATCTCCTACCTGTTGGTGACTTAATGATCCATTCCTGATCATTTCATCTGTCAGACTTCCTAACAGGATTACTGCTTCCTGGAAGGTTTTGGATCTAGCAGATTTCACTAGTCCTCTTATTTGTGGCACTAATCCCCAAATATACCTTCCTATTCTTTTTGATTCCGGGTTATCAGATGTGGTACTAACCTGGATAGTTCATTATACCTATCAGTATATTCCCGGTGTGTAGCTCCTTTCATTTCTAGTGCTAAAAATTCAGCCTCTAGTTTTTCTATTTCATTATATGGGCAATATTTCTCTATCACTAGATTTCTAAATTCTTCCCAACTCAGCTTATTCATAACATTTCTACCCCTAGTGTGTACCTCCATTTTCCACCAAGATTGTGCTTCTCCTTTTAAGGAATGTGAAGCAAATAATGTTTTCAAGTTTTCAGCACAGCTACTGATTTCCAGAACTCCTTCCATTTCATCTAGCCATCTTAAAGCTTGTACAGCTCCACCCTTTCCATCAATTTCCCGGGGTCTGCAAGACATGAAGGTCTTGTAAGAACATCCTTTTGAGATTCCATTCAGAATTTCCTCTTCTTGTCGTTCCTCTTGGATAATATTTTCAGGCCTTGTTGGTAGATGTGAGGTAGTTCCAATATTTAGGTTTTGCTGGAGTTGGGTTATTAAGGTAGGCAGGGTAGCTTCTATTTGCTGAGCTACTATCTGAGAAATCCTGTCATTCTCATTTGTATCAGGGTTCATGGGTGTTTCTTCCCCAAGTCTGGTTCTGGGTCGTCCCACTCGAGCTGTTCTCCTGACAGGCTGAGTGTTTCTTTTTGGCGGCATGATTCACTATAGTGAATTTCAACATTAGTTATCACAATAAATATGCTACCACGAAAATCATTTAACACAAATCAAACAAACATGTTATCACAAAAGTACATATATCAGTTAAACTCTTATTTCTTTCATTCTAAAGAGATAAACTATAAACTTTTAGTTTCTACTGAGCCATTTCCATATCCTGGTAAAGATACTTTTCTAGGGTGTCTTGAGCTTTTTGATGTCCTTCTGGATTTTCCAGATTCCCAGCTGTATTTTCTTAAGTTTCCTAAGAGTTTGTCGGGCTGTCTTCACCAGATTCAATTCTTGTCTCTTAGTAACCTTACTTTCATCTTTAGGAGAATCAGAAGGTTGTATCTCTATATCCTCAGCTGGCTTAGCTCTAAACCTGTTCCCACATCGTACCTTTTTCCTAGGAGTCTGAACTGTGTATCCTCACAATTGTACTGGTGTACGTCTAACATAAAATTTTGTCTTATTCTCCATTTCTATTGGGAAAATCCATAGCCTGTTGAGGTTTTGGTTCGAGTGTTATCTTCTTAGGACTGCTATGATATGGACACTCGGAAGGGTCGGTCTCATAGTGATAATTATCTGAATTCATAACTGCATAATTTCTTAACAATATTCATAAAATGGTAAGTCAAATGACTTATCAAAATTTTGTTAGAATCTTAATCACAAAATCACAGAATTTCACATAATTCACATATTTCACATAAAATCATAAAGTTATAGAAATTCTAAATGTATTTTAAGCTTAAGGTTATAGTCTAGATATTTTGAAAATATCTAATTCTCTATAACCAATGGCTCTGATACCAACCTATCACATCCCTCGGAAGCGTGAACGAATGCTGGTTGGGGTGTGACTAGCTTTTATCAGAGTACATTACTTACAGTGAAATAAACACAATAATCATATATACATAAAACATAACATACGACATGCTTTATTTATAATAGTGTAATTACATCTTTTACGTAGGTTACAAAATTAGATGTAATTGTTTACAACTAGATCACAGCATGTCTAGAATCTATGAAAATGAGCGTCGACATACACGCTTCCATTAACTATGTTAACGGTCAGCGTGACGCAGACTCTCCCAACTACTTCGCCCCATCCGTTGTGAACTTCGAAGCTAAAGTCAAACAATTACTCATTATTTCCTGAAAAAGTACACTTAAACCAGTCAACAAAAATGTTGGTGAGAACATAGGTTTATAACCAGACAATTATTTTGTTGATGTATCAATTACAACCAAACCTGTTCACAACATAATCATACTGTCACGAAATAATTCACAAAATCAGATAATATTACATTCCAACCCTCATTCGGTTAGATGCAGGAAAATAGCAGCAACCCTCATCCGGTTGGTGCAAATATTCTCCTAAGTAGCGCTACTAATATTATCGGACGGTTCCTCATTCGAACTAATGGTTGTATCGCAAATGACAGTAAGCAACAAAATATTTTCAAAAATAATACATCAAACCAAACAGTATACTTTTTCCCCCGAAACTTTATTGAATACCAAACGGTTGAAAATGGGGCTATGAACTCACCGTGTCTTCCAACTTTAACCTGTAAAATAGTTCACAGTATCAGACAATATTTTCTTTAAAATTTTTAGAACCTCGGATGTAAGTATCTTTTGGAAGTTCTACCAATAAAATTTCCAACAATTAGTTTTTATACATAATTGCTTAAAAATCAGTGCAAAGTCCTCATAAATCATAAAATTTACCTATGGTTATCCAAAATCACCAAAAACTCATAGAATTTTATTCCAACAGTTAGTACAATCAGATAATTTTTATAGCATCTAACTCCAAACAGATTATTTTCTGTAATTTTTAAAATATTCCCATAATTGATTAAAAATATCTCCTTTAATTGATAAATTCTTAAATTTTACAGACAGCTTATTATATAACATAAAACATTATAATTATATCAAGTTCCAAATCGTAGTATCAGTTTCTGTAATTTCTACAATAATCTTAATATTTAGTAAAAATACTCACACTGCTCCAAAAATTATGAAAATTATATATTTCGTTGTTTCATATTTAATATCACATCTATGATTTTCTCAGAATTTATTATTTACTTTAAGTATTTATTCTCATTTATCTACTGCAGAATACATAAAAATTCATATCTTAATTATAATAAGTAATAAAATTCTAAAATAATTCCAGAGACTTTTATACCTCAAATATTCATCCTGTGAATTTTGCAGAATTTTCCCAAATTTTTTTATATTTTTGATATTTTCTCTATTTTTCATTATTTAAAATAATTTATATAAATTATTTACTTATCAAAATTTTGTCAAAGTTTCCAGAACCATATTTCACTATATAAATAAGGAGTTTTCAATATTTATTCCCACAATCGCATTTGTTTAATATTTATTAGATTTTCTTAAATAAATTCAAGTTTTAATCTTTGTAAATTCAAAATATACATTTTTTTCACAAGTTTTCTGAGTTTTTGTGACCCATTACTAGTGATTAATGACTAAAAATACTTTCAAGATTGGTTTTGGTGTTTAAATACCAAAACTAACAATATATATGTGTTTTGTAACACATATGTAATCAAAATAATAGAGATAAATAACTAAACCTTGTGAGGGGTTTTTAGCTACCTTGAGACCGAGAGAAAGGCTATGAGAGTGATGGTGATTACGATTGGTGATGGTGGTGTGTGGTTGTTGTTTAGTTGTTATTGGTTGTGGTTAGTTGTTGTTGATATTGTTGGTTAGCGATGGTGGTGGAGTTGGTAAAGGAAACCGAGAGATGAGAGGGATAGGAAGGTGATGCTCGAGTGTAGTGATGCTGAGTTGATTGTGGTCGTTGGTTGTTGGTGTAGAAGTCGAGAGGAGTGGTGAAGGTGGTGTTGGTTGATGGTTTGAGGGTGGTTGAGATCGGGAACAAGAGAGAGATGAAAAAGAAGTTTGAAAGTGAGTTTGGTTGTGAAGTGTTTGGTGGTTGTAAGAAGTCTCGAGACTTCTTATGCTGTACAAAGATTTGTTTGACATTTATGGCTTTCACAACTAGCTTAGGTGAGTCAAGCTCCTAGGGTGGGAAGGTGGCGGTTTGGGGAGTCCTTGGTGTCCCTAAGTTACCGAGTGTAAGGCCCACCTTTCTCAGGAAGCCTCACAGTTGGTCATTCACAGCAAAACATCGATTTAAAGCAATCATTTACTCATATATGTATAAATGTATATTGCAGCGGAAAATACTGTGATTTCAAATTATTACAATAAATGTAAATATTGTCTTTAATCTTTAAAACTATTTAAAAGTCCTCTTAAGCTTTTCTTCATCAGGGATACCAGTCTTCTAGTGCCAAGAAGCTTCTATCCCATAGCTCTAATTTTCACCTGTCAACTGATATGCATACAAAAGTCAGCTTCGCTGAGTGAATTCTAGGTTTACTTTGCTAAATAACTTTGTAAAAGGTATTAGCTTCATCAGTTGAAAATAATGATTGTCTATCAAAATATCGATACACACAGGCTATCACTTTATCAATACTTTATCATTTCTTGTTATTTATTACTCTTCTTTATCCGTCAATTCTCTATCACTATCGGTGCCTAGGCTCGCCTAGGACTTTACCGACACGCCAATTAAGGACTTACTGTCGTATCCGATCAGGCCATTATTGTCATGCCAATTCAGGACTTACTGACCTGCCTGTTCGAGCATACTTTATCACTTTCTCACTGGTGAGGGTACAACGAATGCAACCCTCCTTTATCAATTGCTTGCAAGGCTTTACTTTATCACTTTATCAAGGTACATGTTATGGGCCCAATAACAATTCTTTAAGTTTCACTTATATCTTTAGTTTTCACATACACTTAACACATAATAAGAAGCAAACTCTTAGTCTAAGCATTCACATTTCATCAATCATGAGAGATAAACTAGATAACTGACCCTCCGCGGGACAGCGGGGGTTCGAGGGCGGCAGCCCCTAGTAGGGTCCAAGGGGCAACGCCCTGGCTGGGGCCAGGCTGCCAGGTCAGCGCGTCCGAAAATTATTTTGAACTATTTAAATGGCACATTTTACTTTAGAAAATTTTATTTTCTTGATAAAAGGTCTTAAAAACCGTCATCATAAAATTATGTAATTTAGTATGCATATCACCCCAAAACATTGAAAACGGGTAAAGGAGGGGTCTAGAACTCACCTGAACTTGTCCAAATAGCTTAAATTCTAAGTCACTTAAGCTATAGTCTGGATACTCTAGTTGCACGAAAGTTAATGCACAAAAACGTCATTTTCTTCATAGTTTCGCCCACAGTTTCGCTGGTAGTTTCGCTGCCAGTTTCGCTACCCGTTTCGCTGGGCAGCACTTCTGCTAGTTTCGCTAGACAGATTCGCTGCCTTGAGCGCCCAACTTTCTTTAGAATTTCTTAGTTTCGCAGTGTCTATAGGTCAGCCTAAGTACTTAGCGAACTTATCAGCGAAACTGTAGTTTCACTGTAGCGAAACTGTAGTTTCGGTGGAACCCCTTTAGTTTCGCTGAATAAATTAACAGTTTCGCTAGTTAAAGGCTTAGTTTCGCTGGATCGGGGCCTAGTTTCGCTGGATGAACAGAAACTAAGAACCAGCCCGTTTTTAACCCAAAATCTTAATTTTTTACGTCCAAATCCTTGGTTTACTTTCCATGAAACCATTTCTATCATTTTTACACGTTTTCATACGTAAAAACTTGAGCTTTATGTGTTCCTTTGAACTTTTCAAAACCCCAAAACCCTAGAATCCGGGTTTGATCTACAGAAGGCCTTAGAGGTCGATTCTTACCTTGTTTTGTTGCTCTTTCTTTAAGTTTTGATGCTCCAATCACCCAGCTCTTCAATCTTCCAACCTTTCAAGCTCCAAATCTTGAGTTGTTCCCACTTTCTCTCTCTACTTTCTCTCTCTATGAATTTGGTGGCTAGGGTTGGAAATGCTGAAGATGGAGCTGTTCATGCATTGTTTAAGGGTTGATTAGGGCCCTTAAACCTATCAAGCCTAGCCCATTGAGGCTAATTTTATCCATAGCCCACTAATTTACCCCTTTATTTCTTAAATTAACCCTTAAAAGCCCATTATTATTAAATGGCTTGTTTCGAGAAATTTCGGGGCGTTACACCGAGGGAATGCCACCTAGTTTCTCTAAGCAATGATTTAGGTGATGTGTTGGCGGTTTGTGGTATCACTAGGTGAGAATGCAAGGTGGCCGAGGGTGGTGGTTTGGGTTAGTAGTTTCGGGTGATGGTGGTGGTTTAGCATAAGGTGGTGGTTTCGAGTGGTGTTAACCGAGGGGTGTAGGGAGGATGATTTAGTTTTAGTGTTTAGCTAGGGTTTTATGAATTTGATTATATTGGTTTTGGTCTATTTAGATGTGTATATATATATATATAACAAGTGCCCGTATACATATATACAAAATATGTACACTTGATGTTCTTAATGTGCATATTATGTGTCTATAATATAAACATGTACAAATAAGTAAAGTATGTATATATATATATATGCATATAGTGAGTAAATTATCATATTAATCGTAATATATACAAGCATTCCAAGGAATTCTTTTATGTACATGTAGGTATGCAAACATGTATACGTAAAATTTTGTATATATATACATGTATGAGTGAGTTTCGGGTATATATACATGCATACGTGAATAACTAATATATATGCATGCATGCAAACATGCATATGTATATCCATAATATATACATTCTAAATATAAATCGTGACTGTAACGTAATATAATAAAAAAATTTCGACGTAATATTTATTATAATAGTAACAGAATTTTAGGGTTGTCACATACTCCTTATGGTAAAAAAATTAAAAAATAAAACAATTATTGATCAATGGCTATAAATGGTTCTTTCGGTTTTGAGATTTATTTAGATACTATAATGATCCTAACCCTATATATATATATATATATATATATATATATATATATATATATATATATATATATATATATATATATATTAATAAAGGTGAACCCATTAACTAGATCTGAACCTTAGATTTGAATCAGATTTTTTTATCTAATAGACAAGATTAAAAGTGAATATTTTAATATATATTAATAGTCAATAAAGGTGTTTGAAAGGCATACAGGTAATTTTACAGCAGCATTAATGTATTTTAAAGCTCTATTAGCCAACTTGTTATGACAGACCTAATATCCGTCAAATCACAACTTCTTTCAAGGACACATATCACATCATATTACTTTTACTTTGTCATATATTACATACATTATATTAAATAACATCAATTAAGTATTTCATAATATTACATCACACTAATAATGTAATTACATCACATTAGAATTATTAATAAGTGTTGCGTAATAATACAACCAAAACAACTCATGCATTTGACGAAAAATTTACGTTGGCATTTTCTATAGAACATACAAGTTTTCAGCGTCTGGCCAAATTTCTTTTCCTATTTGATTGTCGCTCGTTTCTCTAACCACATATCTATGGTTGGATCTTAATCTTCAGCTCTTTAACTCTATCGAGTTGTGATTAGTTGTAAATCATATATAATCTGTCAAGTAAAGATAAAAAAAATTAAACAAAATGGCACGATAAAATTTAATGAATAGAATACAAAATACGTCTATATTGATGGCGCAATACAAAAATAAAAACCATGAATTTTAAATAGATTACACTATATTACACTAATCCATTGGCCAAAATAAATCAACATACAGTAAAGTAACTAAGGTTGAATTAAAAAACTATGAAAAATTACATTAAATTAAATAATACATCTATAATGATGATACACTATACTCAGGTGTAATACCAAAATAAAAGCTATGAATTTTTAGTAGATTACATTATATTACACTAGTGCATTGGTCGAAATAAATCAACATACAACAACATAACTACGGTTGAATTAAAAAACTACAAAAATTACATTAAATTAAATAATACATCTATAATGATAGTATACTATGCTCCGTTTCAATATCAAAATAAAACTATAAATTTTAGTAGATTACATTATATTACACTAGTGCATTGGACAAAATAAATCAACATACAGCAGTGTAACTACGATCGAATTAAAAAACTACAAAAAAATTACATTAAATTAAATAATACATATATAATGATAGTATACTATGCTTAGGTACAATACGAAAACAAAAGCTATAAATTTTTAGTAGATTACATTATATTACACTAGTGCGTTGGACAAAATAAATCAACATACAGCAATGTAACTACGATCGAGTTAAAAAACTAAGGAAAATTACATTAAATTAAATAATACTACGATAATGATGGTATACTATGATGAGGTGCAATACCAAAATAAACACTATGAATTTTTATTAGATTACATTATATTACACTAGTGCATTGCCGAAAAAATCAACAGACAGTAATATAACTACGATTGAATTAAACAAACTATGAAAATTTTACGTTAAATTAAATAATACGTCTATAATGATGATATACTATGCTCAGCTATGGTTATATTTTCATTTATGCATCATGCTATAACACCCAAATTAAAAACTAAAAAGTTTTAGTAGATTAGATTAAATTACAGTAGTGCATGAGCCTAAATAAATTTACCTAAGTAATTTAATTACAACCTAAATAAATTTACCTAAGTAATTTAACACTAAAATGAAAAACTATGAAATTCTACTAGATTACATTAGATTACAGTAGTGCAATGGCCTAAATAAATTACCTATAATAATGTGACTATAGTCCAATTAAAAACTATAAAAAACAATTACATTAAATTAAAATATATATCTGAGATGATGGTATATTGTACTTAACATTGTTTATACTTTCATTTATGTAACATGCTGCAACACCAAAACAAGAAAACTAAGAAATTTCAGTAGAATACATTGGAATACACTTGTGAATTGGTTTAAATAAATTTACCTACAATAATATAAATGTAATAAAATTAGAAAAACTATAAAAACAATTATATTTGAAATAGTTAATTCTAGTACAAAATCATAAATAATTTGTGTCACTTCAACTTTACCATAAAAAATGCATAATAAAAGAAACAATAGAACCCAAACAAAATAATCAAGCTTTAACCTTATATACTTGTTGCGGCATGATTTGTCTAGGAGAAAATACACATTAAAACCATATCGTAAACCTTCTAAATTTGTATCTCATTATAATCTGGATGTAGATTGTAAACAAGAAAATCAACACAAAAAACCTAAATCTTTTTAGATCTAATACAAATATAATGCTGCAATCAACACCCATTTGCTTACCGAAGCTTGTGCTCAGGATCTACAACCATCGTCTCCATCTTATGAGTAGGGAGGTGTTGTGTTCCGGGTGAAAATAGGTGGTCTAGTGGTGTTTGATGAGGGAGGGGTTGAACGATTCCATTTTTATTGATTTTTCGTTCATCATTTTCGATTCTTTTGTTAGATTTTGATTCATGGAGGATTTTCAACATTGAAGAGAGAAAGAGATGAGATATTAATTAGATTTTTTATGGATTTGAGAAAAAGAGAAAGAAGAAGATAATCTTAATTTAACTATAAGAGAGAAAAAATAATTTAAAAAATAATAAAAGTACAGTGACATTAGTACATCTAAGAAATAGGGTGTAATAGTTAAAATGACAAGAATACACTTCTACTTTTGAAAAAGGATGGGTGACGTGGCAGATTAGTATTGGCTAAAAGAGTTTATTGGTTCTCACAATTAGTAAGGTTTAACATATGAACTCATTCCTACACATACATGCACGCACGCACGCACGCACGCACGCACGCACGCAGCGACGCACGCACGCAGCGACGCACGCACGCAGCGACGCACGCACGCAGCGACGCAGGCACGCAGGCACGCAGCCACGCACGCAACCACGCACGCGGGCACGCACGCATGCACGCACGCACATGATACACGCACATGATACACGCATTGATGCACGCATACATGCACGCATACATGCACGCATACATGCACGCATACATGCACGCATACATGCGCGCGCACGCGTGCGCACGTCATACGTGCATACATACATACATACATACATACATACATACATACATACATACATACATACATACATACATACATACATACATACATACATACATACATACATACATACATACATACACACACATATATATATATATATTTCTAATAAATAAAAATAAATACGGACACTTGTCACCATTTTAGGCCATTTAATAACTGGTTTTCCCGCTTCTCTCTCCTTTTAATTATAAATGTTAGAATAGCTATTTATTAATTAATAACTATCTATAATTAAAATAACCTGGTGTGTGTGTATTCTATAATAGAGTTTTAGGAGTTTTGATATATAGAATTAGATTTTAAGGAATATATTATAAACAATACAAGATTCTATATAAGATTTAAATTATACAAGAGATATATCAAAGACTTTTTTAATTACTTTCCTTAATAGATTTAACATTGTTTCAAACAACCTTCGCGATACGTGAGGGCGAGAATGTCACTTCATATATAATTCATATGCCTTGTTCCCCAAGAAATCTCTATTATAAATAACCCTAAGCCTAAACCTAAACCTGCTTGCAAAACCAACATTCGACCTACAATGGAACAAACAGATTTGCAGCTAGTCATGGTAACAATCGAAGGAAAGAAACAAGAGCTTTCGCACACGATGCTACAACTGCTTGAAGCAATGCGTCTGCGAAAAGACGCAAAGGATCTTGAAATCAAGTGGGGAAGGCTGAATTCAGAGATTGATCTGCTCGAACACACTGCTTCTATGATAAGAACGAATCGGGCTGCTGGTTGTGCAACCAACGGCTTGTGATCATGGAAGGATAATGCTTATAACTTTTAGTTATCGTTTTTGTTACCTTCAAGCTTTAGTACGTTTGGTTTATGATGAAACATACGAATACATCCTTGTTTCTTGAGTTTCTTCCCATTCTAACTAAAATTCTTTTTGATAAAAACCTAGTACAGTTTTTGATAAATCGACTCATCTTATGTTTACATGTATTTTTTTGTGATTATAGGACTTGTTTATAACATTACTTTTGTTATCGATCAACTCGAGTTGCTTATTTATCTAATTGCATTTATCTAGTCAACAGGTTGCTTACATATATAACCATATCTATCAACTCATCTTGTTGTTTATCAATCTAATTGAACCGTTGAAGACAACGGTTAACTAATCATCAACACAAGGGTTTGTTTTTTATCATACTCAATGAGTCAATGGGTCAACTCAGTGGGTTGTTTTCTATCTGAATGAATCTCATATTAAGGAACCTCCCCTTCCTCACCTAATGATGAGTGGCAAGAAATTGGTTATGTTGTCTCCCATGGATTTTTGCCACCACCACAGAAGAGATTTTTCAAACCTCCTATATAATAATGATTAATCTTTTATCCATGAGGCTAAGTTATTATTATTAAGTTACTAGGTCAAACACATTTGTTATTATGTAATTACGTAGGAGGGTTGTTAAACCAAAGCCAAATCGATTTTAAACGATGTCAAATATCCACAGCAGGGAAAGAAACGCAGCGTCTTTAAGAACACAATGCGTGTCGAATGTTGAATTCTTGTTTTAAATAATTGTCAAGTTTGCTTATTTACTTGTTCAAAGATTCTTGTTCGTAATCGTTATGTTTGTGTTAAACATGAAGAATCATGTTAATCATTCAAGGAATTATACAATGGTCGTATCACAGTCCAAGGTTCTAATAATGACGATCATTACCATGACAACCTTTACAACAAAGCGACCTTCCAGCGGCGACTTTCTTACCACTCATAGGCCTCGAAAGCCTATAACTACGACATCTTGTCAGCGTAAGCGTCGCCGGCATAGCCTCGTAGCAATAGGTGCTAAAATTAAGTTGTCATAAAAACTGTCGTTGGTATATGTCGGTTAGTGTATTGCGACAACATGTGGTTGCTAAAATTTTGGTACAATTAGATTTATTAAAACATATGACTTTTATAATTAAATAATTTGATAAATAAATTATTTACTATTTTGTATCTAAAGACAATATACATAAATATTTGTTAAAACTTTATAACATTATAGTAACGACCTTTTGTCACTGTAGGCTTTACATAATTGTAATTTCTATTTTTGTTTGTTCATAGTTTTTTGGAATTAATATACAATTAAATGAAATTTAGTTATTCAAATTAACATGAACATCAAACCAAATTATTTGAAATACCATTACATCAAACTAAATGGTTACAAATACTAAACCAACCCATATTGTTTAAAATACCGTTGACATCACTTAGTTTTATAAAATTCAAGCAGATCAAAAGAAATAGATGTTGGATCATGATAAAGGCTGGTGCAACCAAAACCATTTCACTTAGTCCATTTTGGTGCTACATACAAAGGCTTCCGAAGCTAAGTATGAGAACTTCGGAAGGTTGAAGAGTTCTTCCAAGTCAAGTAAAAGATCAACTTTCGAAGACAAACACTACTTCCGAAGACAAAGAAGAAGTTCCCAAGCCTCGGAAGAAGCAGTCTTCCGAAGTATAAGTGACTTCGGAAGAAGTTATTCTTCCAAAGCAACTTAACCTTCGGAAGACACTGCTATGAACCAGTGGACATAAGTATGGTCTCTGACATTCCGCTGCAGACTTCTGATACAACATGGTTTCCTCCTAAAGTGCCATGTAGTTGACCATACTTTATTCAACTGTTTACCTTTTTATGATAGTACAAGTTACTAACCTTAGTTGGTGACAAAAAGTAAGTCAGGGACATGTCCTGACTACTAATCTCAGATAAAATATCCGAGACACCTTAACCTACAGTCTTGTAGTATAGGGTTTTGGTTATAGGTTCCAGCTGGAATCAAAGTATGTCCGGCTGTAGGTAGTATTATATATATAGTTCTCATTGTAACTCAAAAAAGAGAGTGTGCTAGCAAGAGTCTTGTAATCCTTTGAGTTGAGAATCAATATATAAAAGACCTTGAAAATTTACAGCTTGTGTTTTATTATCATTTGCTACTTGTTATATTGTGATCAACTCTTGTTAAGACTCTTTCTGAGTGTTGTTCTAGGTGAGTTTGAGAGAAAAGCCACTTGTTAAGTGACCAATACCGATCCTGCAATTGGTATCAGAGCTTTGTTTGGCTCTTGATTGCATGATCTAACCATCCAAATCAACTTGTTTTTCACTCCTCCCTACAACCCACTCACTCAAATGACCGCTCTCACAAAAGCTGATATGGAAACTAGTACCATGACCAAGTCCCCACTGATCACCCCTGAAGATTTTGACACATGGTGCACAAGAATGGAAGGCTTCATCAAGTGTCAAGACTCAAGTATGTACGACTCCGTTGTTAATGGTCCTTTCATACCAAGCACTACTTCTGCTACTGGTAATCATATCATTCCAAAAGATGTGGACGATTACGCAGAAGAAGATAGAAAAAGAATAGAGCTTGATCAAAGGGCTATGACTTTGTCTTCAAACTGCTCTTCCAAACTCCATGTATAGAGGCTTCAAGAAGTGCAAGACAGCTAAAGACTTATGGGATGCACTGAAGCTCATGTATGAAGGATCCAAGGAGACTAAAGAGAACAAAAAGGATCTCTTAAAGCAACAGTTTGAAAACTTCACTTTCAAGTCTTGTGATACCTTGACTCAACAATACTTCAGGTATATTGAGATAGTGGATACTCTGGTGGATAGTGGAGTAACTCTTGAGAACAAGGACATAGTAAGGAAGTTCATGTCTTCCATTCTAAACTATGGACACACTATTATGTTATGATCAAGAGAACATCAGACCTTAAGACTCTTACTCTCACAGAGTTGTATCGTATCCTCAGTGCATTCCAGATGGAGATGAACATACAAAACTCCTCTTGTAACTCCAATAACCAACTGAGCTCAGCCCTTCATGTGGTTGATAGGGAAAGCATAGAACCACAACATCAGTTGCTATGCTACCCTGACAACTCACAAAATGGACCCTTCATTACTCTACCTGAGACTCCAAGGTCTTAACAGGATCAACACAACTCCTTTCAGGATAGTTGTGCCTTTGTCTTTGGAAGTGGACACTCTGGTGATTTTCAATATTGCTTTGATGACCTTGAATGCTTCAGTCCAGATGATGTAGAGTATATGGACATTGTTCAACAGATCGCACTTTTAACTTATAGTGCAAAGAAATTCTTCAAGAGAACTAGAAGGCAATTCCCTCAAAACCCTGTCAACAGCAAGTTTGGGTTTGACAAGACCAAGGCAAGGTGCTACAACTACAACCAAGTGGGTCACTTTGCTAGGGAATGCAAGGCTCCCAAGAACAACCCGGGAACCCCATAGGCCTCCACACATCTCTCAACCTCGAAGTCCGAAGAAAAGACAACTGAAATAGCTGCAATAGCTCAAGATGTTGAGTGGAGCTTTATGGTACAGGATGTGACTCCTGCTCAAGCACTCATGGCCGGAACAAATGATGCTCAGGTATATGAACATCTTTGCACTCCAGCCTGTATTGCTAAAGTTAAACTTTACAAGGATTACAATATGGAAATCAGATCTGATGTTAAGTCTTTAAATATCTTAAAATCTGACTTTAAAAGAGCTGAATCTGACTATCAAAAGAAAATTGATGAGTTAGAGAAAACTGTGTCTCTTTTAAAACATGAACATGTTGGACCAAAAGAACCAATAAGCCAGATCAGAAAAAACCTCTAAGTCCCACATGACAGCACAACAACTGCTGAAGGCTTCATCAGCAGTTTGACAAAGACTGAAGACTCAACAGCTGAAGATCAAAGATCTGAAGAACAACAGCTGAAGATCCCAAGTACTGAAGACAAGTACAAAAGTCTGAAGTACTGAAGAATACAAGTACTGAAGACTTCAATTACTGATGACTCAAGTGCTGAAGATCAATAGCTGAAGAACTGAAGAACTGAGGATCAACAACTGATGCACAAAGTCTGAAGACAAAGAATGAAGACATCAGCTGATGACAACTACTGAAGTCATCAGCTGATGAAACATCTAAAGCCCAAAGTCTGAAGACCAAGTGCTGAAGCTTCACAGTTTGTCACAACAGCTGAAGAAGTCTTCTTCAGATGTTGTGATGGTTTCTTCTCTTTCAGTAGTTTGTATTTTTCCTTTTTAGTAGTTTGTACAACAGCTGAAGAGTTTGTTCTTCAGTTGTTATAGTTTAGTAGTTGTAAACGACTGAAGAGTCTGTTCTTCAGTCGTTGTAACTTTCAGTAGTTTCTTGTTTCTTCAGTACTTATAATAAGTAGAACACTTAGCTATTTTGTAAGAAGATGTCAGCTGTTTGACATCTTTAGTAGTTTAGGTGTTCTATCAGTAGTTTGTTAATAACGGTTTGATGTCACTATCAAGTGGCATCAGCCTACGTCATCTTCCTATAAAAGGAAGATGACCTAATTGTAACCGTGCCGAAACGTGTGAGTAATAGAAAATACCTTTTTGGCAGAATTGTTCTCTCTCTCTTTCTATATGTGTATTGTTACATGCAAAATCATATGTGTTCTTGCTATAATTGCTAATTCTCGTACTAAATCCGCTGCGAATACAACCTAATTGATCAAACTAGAGGCTGAGATCCTGTCAAATGGTATCAGAGCAGGTTAATCATTGATCGATTTCACTATTGATCATTGAAACTGCTCTTTTGATCTCTACGTTTGATCGAATTAGAAATTTGCAAGAATTAGTTATAGAGATTGAGACTCTGCTATTTCTGGCCGTTAAACTTGAGGTTCTTATGGTTTTGAGCTACATTGTTTTGTTTAACTTGATTTTGACTGAAATTTGAAATGGCGACACCAACGAACGATCCTCACAATACTAGTTCCTCTACCAAGCCTCCGATGCTTGTGAGGAATGAGTATAACATCTGGCAAAGGCGTATGCTCCATCATCTATCGATCAACAGCGCTGGTTGTTGGAAATCGGTGGTGCATGGACCATACAAGCCGATGGTGAGCGTCCTTAAGTCTATGAGAGGTTTGCGAAGAAACCCGATCAATACTCGGACGAAGATCTCAAGCTGTTCGAGATTGATGCAAAAGCCCATGGAATTCTGGCCATGGCACTGCCGAATGAAATCTATGCTGGTCTGATGCATCATGAGATGCTCATGATCTCTGGGTTGCTCTGAAGGAACAATTCGGAGGAACCGATGAGGTTTTAGCAAACACAAGGGAAATCCTCGCCCAATATATGAGACATTCTCTCATAGGAAGGGTGAGACTCTGACTCAACAGTATGAGCGGTTCTCATGTTTGATCTCTGAGTTGAAGATGGTCAAACAAGAGTACTCTAATAGCCAGATGAACAACAGATTACTCAGATCACTGCCTGAAAGATGGGACACTTATACCATTGTCCTACGCTCCAGTGCAAATCTGGATACTCTATCTCTCACCCAACTTCTTGGGAAACTGCTCACATTTGAGAGAGAGATAGAGCAAAAGAGGAAGTTGTCCACCTCTGGCAAGCTCACTGATGACTTTGTCACTTGCAATGCTGCCTTGATAGGTCAGGAGTCGGAATATGCTGCATCAGAGAGTGCTTATGATGAGCATATTGATTTCTCTAGCAACTCTAACATGCTTTTGTTGGTGTTGATAGTGGTTCAGGGGGTAGCAGTGATAACCTGTGTTTCCTGATGGAGGACTTGAAGGGCAATCCAGATGATGATCTGGAAGAGATGGATATTTTGAGTCAGATGGCTATGATAAATATTCGATCTTAAAAGTTCAACAAGAGAACTGGCAGGAAATTTCCTGGTCTCTCAGGCAAAACCAAGATTGGTTTTGACAAGAGCAAGCTGAGGTGTCACAAGTGCCACAGGCTTGGACACTTTGCTAGAGAGTGTAGATCATCTGGATCTAACACCTCTGCACCCTTTGTGACTTTTCCTAGTAATAGCTCACAGAACAAAGGGCAGCATTCCAGTTCTCAGGGTTATCCATCATCAGCACAGCCATCATCTGCTTACTTTGTGCCTCGGGGTCATATGCCATACCCATACCCTGCTACTATATGCCTCAGCCCAGTCAAGCTCAAGGACCTTCTGCTCAGCCACCACATGCTCTCCCTGAGCCTCAACCTTCCAATCTCATCATCAAACCCAACCTCAAAACACGCAGCTTCTTCACCCCAGGAGTTGTTGACTGGAGTAGTCTACCAGATGATCTATCTGGTCAGGAACAACTATTCCAAGGTGCTGGTCAACATGGTGGTGATCATTCATTTGGGAATCTTGCTCTAATGGCCTTTGAGTCTGATGATGGGTCATCACCCAATGCTTCAACACAGGTATCCTCTGAGGCTAAAGCCAAGCTTTGTTCTGATTCATGCATAGCAGCATTTGCTTCTATTAGAGAAGCAAATGTGGCTTTAATTGATAAAAACCTTGAGCTAGAGCAAACCATTTTAAAAAAGAAAGCTGAATTTGAGGCTGCACTTAATGACAAAAATGATGAGGTTTATAAGCTTAAATGCCAAATAAAAGATGATAAGGCTAGGGAAGATGTACTTCTAGAGAAGTACAGAGACCTCAAGGAAACTCTTAAACCACCCAAGTAGAGTGTGATCGATGGGTGCAATCCTGCAAGGGTTTGAAATGCTTCTTAGTAAGCAATCAGCTTCCAATGTGAAGTTTGGCATTGGTTATAATCACACTGCTCCTCCCACAGATTTCACTTCAAGAGCAGAAGTTAATCTGATGGAGAAAGCAATAACCAATCCTTCTCATCATGTTACTTACTATCTGATACAACATCATCAGAGGTAGAGGTCAGCATTTCCTCCCAAAACCAATCAGCTGATGCTACAACAGCTGATGGTTCAAATGCTGACTGTCACATGATCAACAAGTTGATCAACTCAGGTGTTGTCTCTAGAAGTACTGAAAGTACTGGAGAGCAAGTGATAACACCTGAAGTTCAAAACCCAACACTTGCATGTACTGAAGAGAAGAAAACTGCAAGTAGAAAGGGTTTGAAGCCTAATGAAGAGGATGTCAGGAAAGCAGGTACTAAGGAAGAAACTGCAAGTACTGACAGCAAACAGCTGAAGAACAAGTCTTCAGCAGTTTCATCCTCTTCAATAGATGATCAACATAAGATGAAGAAGAAGCCATGTGAGATATGCGGCTTGTTCAATCATCTTACTATGATTGCTGGTACAAAAGAGGTTCCAAACTCAAACAAAAGGAGAAAATTAAAGAGCACATGAATACAATGAAAAATGAGTTTGAGACCAAGTTTGTACTAGCAACATCAAAGCCTGAAACCCCTAAGCCCAAAAGCAAATCCAAAAAGAAGGTAGGGGTTACTCAGGCAACAGCTGAGGTTGTTCAAAAGAAGATGGTGCAACATAGGAATCCATTATCAGCAAGCCCAATGTGTCTGAAGAGCTGAAAGCTTTATCACAAAGTCAGACACAACTTGTGATGATGGTTCAGCATCTAATGGGAAGAGTCAACCAATTAGATGCTCCTGTGTTGAAACCACAGAAAAGGAAATCCAAGCCAAAGGGTTCCTCTTCTACACCATCTCCTTCACCTCAGGCTGTCACATATAACACACCTGTTAGTGTTGCACCTGTTGTTGAGAACAGACCCAAAACCAAAAAGGTTTAGGTCTCTAAAACTAACTAACTTGTTGTTATGATTGCAGGGTTCTTCAACATGCCAAAGAAGCATCTGGTATGTAGACAGTGGAGGATCCATGCATATGACAGGAAGCAGTTCCCTTCTTAATGACTACTCTCAAGGAAAGAAGGGATTTGTTTCCTTTGGCAATGATGCAAAGGGTTACATCATCGGAAAAGGCTTTGTTTTCAATGGGGAAATAAGGTTTGATGATGTTAACCATGTGGAGAATCTCAAGTACAATCTCTTGAGTGTCAGTCAAATGTGTGATAAAGGCCATGTTGCCCTTTTCACAAGCCAGAACTGTCGGATTCTGTCATCCAAAGTTCTAAATTTGATTCAAGGTGTTGGATGAATATACTCTCCTGAAGGCCAACAGGACAGGAAGAGTATATGCCTTAGATCTTTCCAAAAAGATAGATCTAAAAGGCCATCCTTGCCTATTCTCTAAGGCCTCTCCTCAAGAGTCTACTCTATGGCATAGAAGGCTGGGGCATGTTAATCTCAAGAACATGAATCAGCTGATAAACCATGGTTAGTAAGAGGATTGCCTTTAAAGGAGTTCAAGTGAAGACAACTGCACTGCTTGCTTAAAGGGAAAACAACACAGAGTTTCATTCCCTCGATAGAAGAACCAAAGTCCACTGCCTGCTTGCAACTCTTGCACATGGATCTCTTTGGTCCTGTCAGGGTGATGAGCATGGCAAAGAAGAAATACTGTCTGGTAATTGTGGATGATTACTCTAGATATGTATGGACTTTCTTCTTGCACACCAAGGATGAAGCTGCGAAGGCTATTATGAACTTTGTGTTTTGTGGAGAAGCAGTATTCCCTTCCAGTCAAGTGTGTGAGGAGTGACAATGGCACAGAGTTTAGAAATCACACACTTGATGACTTCTATCTGTCAAAGGGAATCAAAAGGCAGTTTAGCATTCCAAGAACTCCTGAACAAAATGGAGTGGTTGAGAGAAAGAACAGAACTCTCATTGAAGCTGCAAGGTCAATGCTGGCTGACTCAGGATTGCCACTGACCTTTGGGCTGAAGCTGTCAACACAGCTTGCTATGTGCAGAATAGAGCATTAGTGAATCAGAGGTTGATAAAGACTCCTTATGAAGTACTTCATCATTTGGCCCCTCTGATTTCTTCTTTAGAGCCTTTGGGTGTCCATGTTTCATTCTCAACACTAGCAATCCACTCCAGAAGTTTGCATCAAAGGTGGATGCAGGGTATTTTGTTGGTTATTCATCAACTTGCAAGGCATACAGAGTTTTCAACTGCAGAACAAAGATGGTTGAAGAAACTCTGCATGTCAAGTTCAATGAATCTCCAAAGGACAAGATTCCACAAAACCCTGTGGAGTTGTTTGATCTGGACATACTGCAATATGTTCCTTATCAACCTCCAGCTGTTGTGCCTGTCAACAGTTCTCCACCTGGTGGTACTGATGATGATGTAGCCAGTACTCACCTTTTCAGGTTTAGTGACAACCTGCCTGAGTTCACTAAACCTGATGCTCCTTAGCTTCAGCAGCTCCATCCACAACAAATGCTGACGAGATTTCTGCTTGCTCTACTTCATTTGAGCTGCCATCTCCTACATGGTTTCAAGAATCTCACTCACCATCTGTTGCTGTTGAAGGTTCTACAAACACTTGCACTGATCTTATAGTTTATAATGAGCTGAAGAATCACCCAATGTCTCAAATCATTGGTGATATCAATGCTGGAGTCTCAACCAGGAGTCAATTGTCCAACTTCTGCTTCTATGCTCTCTTCATCAGTCAGCAAGAGCCTAAGAACTACCATGTTGCACCAGAGACAATGGATGGGTTGAAGCAATGCAGCTTGAGCTTCTTCAGTTCAAGAAACAGCAAGTGTGGGAGCTTGTTCCTTTACCACAAGGTAAGTGTGCAATAGGCACTAAATGGGTATTTAGGAACAAAACAGATGAAAAGGGCCAAATAGTTAAGAACAAGGCCAGGCTGGTTGTCCAGGGGTTTGCACAAGAGGAAGGCATCGATTATGATGAAACCTTTGCCCCTGTAGCCAGACTGGAGGCAATTAGATTGTTCTTAGCTTATGCTGCCTTTCATAGTCTTAAGGTTTATCAAATGGATGTCAAAAGTGCCTTCTTATATGGTAAAATAAAGGAGGAAGTTTATGTGTGTCAACCACCAGACTTTGAGGACAATAAAAATCCTGATTGGGTGTATAAGTTGGATAAGGCTCTTTATGGGCTGAAGCAAACTCCTAGAGCCTGGTATGAGACACTCTCAACTTTTCTTCTAGAAAAATTAGTTCACTAGAGGCACCATTGATAAAACCTTATTCATCAAGACTGTGGGACAGCATAAGCTCCTTGTTTAAATTTATGTAGATGACATAATTTTTGCATCCTCTGATCCACAATTGTGTGATGAATTCACAAAGCTCATGAAGCAAAAGTTTGAAATGAGTGCTATGGGGGAATTACAGTTCTTTCTAGGTTTGCAAATCAAACAAAGGGCTGATGGAATCTTTATTCATCAGTCCAAATACACAAAGAGTTGTTGAATAAGTTTGATTTACAAACCTGTAAGCCCTGTTCTACTCCCATGAGCAGCATCACACAACTGGATGTTGATCAGAAAGGTAAAGCGGTTGATGAAACCCTTTACAGATGTATGATTGGGTCCTTGATGTACCTT
This sequence comes from Flaveria linearis, assembly GCA_024085815.1. NCBI lineage: Eukaryota > Viridiplantae > Streptophyta > Magnoliopsida > Asterales > Asteraceae > Flaveria > Flaveria linearis. Next base: position 20,746,830 of record CM044015.1, on the reverse strand, counting down.
ACAGCTTCTAGACCAGACATCATGTTTGCAACATGTGCCTGTGCTAGATTTCAGGCTGCACCTAAAGAATCCCATTTGATTGTAGTCAAAACGATCTTTAGATATCTGCGGGCACCCAATCACTAGGTCTTTGGTATTCAACTGGGCATTCTTGCAAATTAGTTGCTTTCTCTGATAGTGACTATGCAGGATGCAAAGTCACCAGAAAATCCACTTCTGGTGGTTGCCAATTCCTAGGCAATTGTTTAGTTTCTTGGCAGAGTAAGAAACAAACATCAATTGCTACATCCACTGCTGAAGCTGAGTACATTGCTGCTGCAAGTTGTACTTCTCAGGTACTCTGGCTCAGAACCAACTCTTGGATTATGGCATTACAGAGACTAAGACTCCGTTACTAATGGATAGTGCTTCAGCTCTTTGTATTGTTAAAAATCCAGTCCAGCACTCTAGGACCAAACATATAGAGATCAGACATCATTTTATAAGAGATTGCTATGAAAAAGGTCTGATTGATCCAAATTTTGTGCCTAGTGCTGATGAGCTTGCAGACATCTTTACTAAGCCTTTAGATAGTGCCACATTCCAAAATTTGGTACTAAGGCTTGGTATGCTGCAGCTAGAATAATTTGACTAATACTGATGCTCTCAGTTCACAAGTACTGATGAGCATTGGTATGCAAAGGTCAAATATAAGTACTGATGAATCATTTAGTCTTCAGCATTTTCACAACTACTGAAGACTAAAATGATTCAAAGTACTGAAGTACATTATTTGTTGAAAACAGCTGATGTAGTTACAACTACTGATGTGGTTATAACTACTGATGTATAATTTTCACACAAATAAGTACTGAAGAACAAATTTTGGTCATAACTACTGATGTGTAATCTTACACATAAGTACTGAAGATAATTTGTTCACCAGTTCTGAAGAATAATTTATTTCATCAGCACTTATGAACATCTGTTCACAAGAGCTGAAGAATAAATATTCACAAGAGCTGAAGGGCCAATGAAACATCTGAAAGTCAGCCAAAGAGCTGATGAGTAAATGTGGAGGTCAGAATAAAACAACTGAATTGACGGAAATAGCTGATGAGTAACTTTACTCTTCAGCTGATACCTACATCTGTTGTTTCATACCCAAACAACTGAAGGACAAAACCATGTCTTCAGTAGTTTCACAACTACTGATGACTAACACCAAGTCCTCTGTTGTTTACAACAACTGAAGCAAAACCATGTCTTTAGTAGTTTATAACTACTGATGTCAGTAGTTTAAACCTACTGAAGACTAACACCAAGTCTTCAGTTGTTACAACGTCTGAAGATGAAAACCATGTCTTCAGTAGTCATAACTACGGATGACTAACACCAAGTCCTCAGATGTTACAACTTCTGAAGGTTAAAACCACGTCATCAGTAGTTTCAACAATTGATGACTAACACCAAAACCTTCAGTAGTTTTCTTCTAGCCTATAAATACCCAACCTACCCTTCAGAGCTTTTCATTCTCATTTGACCTAAAATTTCAAAAACTCTGAAACCTCCCATACACCATTAATGGCGACCATGCAACTAAAGCCTCGACACAACTGTGTCGCATACCTCACAAAGTCACCATTCTGGACAAAGTTCCATCACGCCATCGATCTTATAATCGATTCTCCTTTCCAAACGGCTTTCTCATAAATCCGACCATCTATGCCAATTCCCTATCAGAGTTCTGGACGAACGTTACCGTTCAATCTGGAGAGAACGACGGCGAGGTCTCTCTCCGGTCGTCCATGAACAACAAACCCGTCATCATCACTCCAGCTATCATACGACAAACCCTAAAGCTGGAGGATGCCACCTTCCCAACTGCCTACCCAAAGGCACCCTTGATCTCTCTTTCACTGCTCATGATTATCAGGGTGACCTCTCTGCCTCCACCTTGCTGAAGAAACATTTCCCTGATCCACAACGACTTATCTTCCACATGGTGAATGTTTGTCTGGCCCCGAAGACATCCTCATGGGACCAAATGTCCACAAGGTGGCAATAGGTATTGTACTCTATCTTTGAGAAACAACCATTAAATTTTACTGAAATAATATTTTTGGAACTCAAAGACATGGCCTCAAAACCATTTGCAAACCGTTGGATTTTATATCCACGGTTCATTATGGCCATGATAGAGAGTCAGCTTAATGCTGAGGGACTAGTTGGCACTGGAGTCCCTGCCATGGCCATACTAGCTGAGGTATACTCCAGGCACAACACCGACCACACACTCAAAAAGGCTGCCAAGCTGCGCAAACCCACGCAGCTGGAACCCACAGCCTCCACCTCCAAGTCTAAAGTCCCCACCAAGCCCAAACCCAAAAAGAAACCCACAAAGGCTACTCAGGGAGATGAGTCCCTTGAGGATGCCCCTGTAACACAAACGCAGGAAGTGACTGCTGGCCAGATTCTCCCAGCAGTCACCACGACTCCACCTACCACAACCGCACAGGTTTCCTCTTTACAGGAGCCTGATGCAACCATTTCAGGGGCCGCCACACATCTGGAACCTTTCTCAATTGAGGAGGTTGCCATTGAAGAGCACATTCCTCCCCATATGCAATCTACTTCTAGCCCATCTCCCACTGAAACCGCCCCTCAAAGCCCTACTCTTATAATTGCCAAAGTGTTGACCCATCTGAACACTCCACCCTCTCCCCAGAAACCAATCACAACTGGGGTATCTCCAACCGAAGAGAGGGTGGAAACAAGTGTTAGTGGGAGCCCACAACACCGAGAATCACATGTCTCATCTCCTAGTGTGGCTAGGGAGATAAGACAATCTGGTGAGGCTGCCACTTCCCCTGCATCAACATCTGAGCAGGAAGAAGCTGGTACCATCACTAAGACCTCACCAAAGGCAACTGCCGATGATGGATCCAATCCGGAGGCTGGAAGTCCCCAGAACCAAGACAAAGGGGCACATGCAACTACTGAGCCACACTCAGTGCATGTACATCCTGACACAGCAGGAGGTCAGGTGATTCAGTGCAAACTGATGATGACCTGAGCTTCTTCTACGACGTAGTTGCTCAAAATACACTTCTTGAGGATGAGGTAAGCAGACTCAAAGAGCTGCTTGCCAAAATGTCTCAAGAAGCAAGTCCATCTGCCACCATAAACCCACAGATGGCACCTTCACCTGAAGGTCTCACATATACTCAGCCACTCTCACAAACTCAGCCACCTGCCTTTGCTTCTGGCACTAGTTCTCAGGAACAGAACCCTCTGAGCAATTAGTTGCTATCTTCCAACAATCCTGCCTCTCATCACACCAATAATCACAGACATTGTGATGAAAACCCTTGATGAGAGGCTTCCCTCACAAATACAGCCCATGGTGGAGGCTGCTGTGGCCAAAACGCTTTCTGATAGTCAAACCCTAACCAATGCAACCAAAAAGGGGAGACATCAGTGAAAGCCAAGAGGAAGAGGGTAGAGGAGGAGAAAGAAGTGGGGAAAGAGGGGGAAAACGAGAGGGATGTGGTTGAGGAGATTGAGAAGGTGAAGGGGAAGGAGAGGGAGAGGGAGGAGAGAGCTGAACAGATTGAAGTGGCTGAAATCCAAAAAGATTTCAGTGTCACTTACAAAAAGAAGAAAGGAGAGAAGGATGGAGAGAAGGTGGTGAAGGAGACTGATCTAGCTGTCCTTGTCAAGGAGGCTGATGCTGAACATAGCCGATCAATGGACAACATCATTGGTCAGCTGTTCAGGCAAGGCTTTGACACTGACAATGCTATGCTAGATCAGGAGATAAGAAAGTTGGAGATGAAAGAGATTGAATACCGATGGACTTGTTATAGCCAAGAGGAAAGAGAGAGACTTGAGGCTATGACAAGGTTTATTTCGAAGTACCTAGGGAGACCAGTCCTGGATGTTAAGTCATGGACCAGGGACAGCATCTTGGCTATAACCACCAAGATCTGTTCGGCTGGGGAATTCACTAAGGGACTGGTCATAGAAGCCCTTTCTGAAGCCGGTGTGGGAACAGGACTCTGCTAGCAAAACAAACAAACCTTCACTCATATCCAGATTGCTAGCAAAGCCTGCCCAATCTCCCACACCAACACAAACCCAACCACAACCCACAAAACCAACCCCATCACCATCAAAACCCATTGCCGATGATACACCCTTGCAGAAGAAGAGAAGGGTGTGTGAGGCTACAAGAAGAAGAAGAGGAGGATGAGGAAGATAGGCTGCCTCTTTCTGCAGTCATATCTTTACCCAAAGCCAAACCTATGCCCATCACTCCACCTCACAGATGGAAACTGTGAGGGAAAGATAGAAGAAGAACAGCAGCAAAAGCTTCATGATGATGAGATGCTGAAAAGTATAGATAAAGCTTATGATGCTTCCTCATCAATAACCAATATGAGGAAAGAAGCTCTGAGACTGTACACCCTTGCTAACACATTTAATATCATAAGGATAAGGTGAGAACTTGGCCTGATCCCAGGGTGGCTCATAGGATTATAAAGGAAGACATTCCATTGAGATACAAGGGCCAGGTTAGGAGGATTGTAGATGAAGTGATCACTGTGGCCCTTGTAGTATCACCCTGGGAAATTATTGAAGATTTCAAGAAGGCCTATGAGACTAAACAGCCACCCCAAAAGATGTTGGAAAATAGGGTGGTCAGAAAAGGGTTAGTCTACAAGAGGCTTGAGAACTTCAGGAAAGATAAGCTCAATCTGTTACTTGAGGGCATTCACCCAGATGAATTTGCCTACAGACAGATAACAACAGTTGAGCTCAAGAATGGTAAACAGGCCAAGTATGTCTTAGAGCTGTATGGGCATGAAGGATTGTTTGATGGTGAGGCTGAGGAGCTTACCATGGAAGAACAGATTGTATTTCTTGAAGCCTACACCAGAGAATCCTGCAAGCTCATACATGGGAAGTAGGTCTCATGGATGGGACAACAGCCCTGTGTCCAGATCCCCAAGACAGGGTTCCCATCGATACTATGCCAACCAAATCTCAGAGACCTCTTCCCAGGCCAGTGCTTACATGGGTCATCTTCTAAGCTGATCAAGAAAGAAAAAGACCAATTATTCTGCCATCAATAAGTGGGACCAATAAATTGCTTAGAGGTTTGGCTGCATTGGTTCAGGGGGAGTTTGTTGGACCAAAAGACCAATGAGCCAGATCAGAAAAACCTCTAAGTCCCACATGACATCACAACAACTGCTGAAGGCTTCATCAGCAGTTTGACAAAGACTGAAGACTCAACAGCGAAGATCAAAGATCTGAAGAATAACAGCTGAAGATCCCAAGTACTGAAGACAAGTACTGAAGTCTGAAGTACTGAAGAATACAAGTACTGAAGACTTCAAGTACTGAAGACTTCAAGTACTGAAGACTTCAATTACTGATGACTCAAGTGCTGAAGATCAACAGCTGAAGAACTGAAGAACTGATGATCATGCACAAAGTCTGAAGACAAAGACTGAAGAAGACATCAGCTGATGACAACTACTGAAGTCATCAGCTGATGAGCATCTGAAGCCCAAAGTCTGAAGACCAAGTGCTGAAGCTTCAGAGTTTGTCACAACAGCTGAAGAAGTCTTCTTCAGATGTTGTGATGGTTTTTTCTCTTTAGTAGTTTGTATTTTTCCTTTTCAGTAGTTTGTACAACAGCTGAAGAGCTTGTTCTTCAGTTGTTATAGTTCAGTAGTTGTAAACGACTGAAGAGTCTGTTCTTCAGTCGTTGTAACTTTCAGTAGTTTCTTGTTTCTTCAGTACTTGTAATAAGTAGAACACTTAGCTATTTTGTAAGAAGATGTCAGCTGTTTGACATCTTCAGTAGTTTAGGTGTTCTATCAGTAGTTTGTTAATAACGGTTTGATGTCACTATCAAGTGACATCAGCCTACGTCATTCTTCCTATAAAAGGAAGATGACCTAATTGTAACCGTGCCGAAACGTGTGAGTAATAGAAAATACCTTTTTGGCAGAATTGTTCTCTCTCTCTATATGTGTACTGTTACATGCAAAATCATATGTGTTCTTGCTGTAATTGCTAATTCTCGTACTAAATACGCTGCGAATACAACCTAATTGATCAAACTAGAGGCTGAGATCCTGTCGGAACAAACTAACTATAAGACTCAAATCAAAGATCTGATATCCAAGCTGTCTGAAGCTCAAGCCCAGCTTGTCACTATGAGGCTCAGGCCAGGAAGCAAGCTATTGCTGAGCAAAACTTTCAAGCTATTCTTGCATCATCCTCCCATTCCAAAATGTTTTATCAAAACAAAGGAGGGTTGGGAACTAATGAAATCACTCCACCACACTCTTATGAGTCTATTAGACAACCTAGATAGATGTGGTACTGAGGAGCAAGAAGTTCCAACTGCTGACCTTCTTCACTATAATTGAAGGAGGATGCAACAATAGTAGCCACCACAGGGAAGAAGACAGGTAAATGCACCCATCTCCTCCTGTGAAGATCAAACCCTAACCACCTAGGCAAGAAGAAACAGAGCTAAACCTGCTAGAAAGATTGCCAAGAAGGTTCTAGTCTAAGCTAAAGATCGACCCAAAGCAAAAAGGTGTCTTTATCTCAGCTGGATTTCAAGTGTTAGGTACCTCTGATTCAGGAAAGGAGTGTAATACCAGCACCCCTGTCCTATCAAAGGATCAGAAGTTGAAAGGGAAAGTTGCTAATGAAGAAAAGAAGCCCAAGAAACAGCAACCCTTACATTCCCAAAAGACTAACATCGCATGCATAATGTGTGGTTTGCACAACCACATGGCTAAAGATTGTTACTACAATCCAGCAAGCACACATTATGCAAATAATGTTAGAAAAGAAGGAGTCAGGGAAGGTTTCACATTTGGACCATTTCAAACGGTCCAAGTGATGAAAAAGGAAAAGTTGGTCTCGGAAGCCAAGTTGCTTTCGGAAGAAAGTAATCTTCCGAAGGGAAAATAGCTTCGGAAGCCAAAGCTTCAAAGGTTCAAAAGAACAAGAAAGCTTCCCTGAAACCAACCCAGAAGAAGACTTACTTCGGAAGAAAAGGTGGTAAAGGCTTCTTCCGAAAAGAAAGAAGCATCGGAAGAAGTCCATGCTGCAATAGCCTCAACAAGCTCATCCTCAAAGATCAACCAAGGGATGGATTGGAAGATCAAAGAAGATGCTGCAGCCCAAACCTCTTCTTCAATGACCTCTATTGAACCCCAATGCATATCTTTTGGTTCAATTACGTCATCATCTTTGGAAGAGCCCAAGACCAGCAAGGCTTGGGCTTCCAAACAAAACTAACAATCTCATCTTATGTGCAGGGACATCCATTTGACAAGAACAACAATGTCTGGATTGTAGATAGTGGATGCTCCAGGCACATGACAGGGAACAGATCTCTCCTTCAACAATTCCAGAACTATGATGGAGGGCCTGTCTAATTTGGAGGTGAGACCGGAGGATATATTTTTGGCAGAGGAAGTATATCCAATGGTAGATTAAACATTGACAAAGTTCACTTTGTCAAATAGCTTGAACACAATCTGTTAAGTGTTTCTCAGTTCTGTAACCAAAAGCATCAAATGCTTTTCACAGAACATGAGTGCATTATCCTCAAACCAGGGATGACCATTCCTCCGGAATTGGTGCTTCTTAGATCTCCCAGGAAAGGGGATATGTACAAGCTAGATATGAACAATGCTTCTCCTATGGGTGAAGTATCATGTTTTCTTTCCAAAGCTGATAGTGATGAATCAAAACTATGGCATAAACGTATGTGTCATGTAAATTTTAAGACAATGAATAAATTGGCTAAAAATAACTTGGTACATGGTTTGCCTAAAAAGGAGTTTTTCTGCAAAGATAATTGTGTTGCATGCCTGAAAGGGAAACAACACAGGACATCTCACAAATCCAAATGTGTTAATTCAATCACTACTCCATTACACTTATTGCACATGGATCTCTTTGGTCCTACAAGTATAATGAGCATTGGAAGGAAATCATACTGCCTTGTGATAGTTGATGATTATACAAGATTTACATGGGTATTCTTTTTAAGAACTAAAGATGAAACTGCTGAAACTTTGAAATCTTTATTCTTAAAATAGAAAATCAAATTGATCATAAGGTTAAAATCATTAGAAGTGATCAGGGGACTGAGTTTATGAACTTTGTTCTTGACTCATTGTGTGACTCAAAAGGGATTGCCAGACAATATAGTGCTCCCAGAACTCCTCAACAAAACGGTGTTGCTGAGAGGAGAAACAGGACACTTATTGAGACTGCTCGAACTATGTTAGCTGATTCAAAACTTCCTCTAACATTCTGGGCAGAGGCATTCAGCACTGCATGTTATGTGCAGAACAGAGTTCTTGTAGTTAAGCCCCATGGAAAAACCCTTTATGAGTTATGGAACAAGAGACCACCGTTCATTGGATTTCTAAGATCCTTTGGCAGCAGGTGTACCATACTTAGCACAAAAGACAACTTAGCAAAGTTTGCTGAGAAGTCAGATGATGCTATCTTTGTTGGATACTCTTCTAGCTCCAAAGCTTATAGAGTGTACAACATTAAGAATCAACAATTTGAGGAATCATCCAATATAGTTGTTAATAGCACACTCTTTGTGTTAGGGGGAATGGACCTGATAATATCTTTGACTTAGAATTGTTTCCAAACTATTCTAAACCATCTTGTGAGAATGTTTCAGCTGGAACAGGTGCTCAAGGTGATGCTGATGCGAATGCCAATCAACTATTTAAGCTACCCAGACCTCTTCCAAATTCTCCAAGAGCTGAAAGACAACAAGCTTCAACCATTCACAGATCAGATAGTGTAACTATCTCAAGAAATAGTGAAGCTTCAATAAGTGAATCACTTGATGAACCTCAAAACTCATCAGGTGATCCAGTCCAACACCAGGTTGAAGGAAGCAGTATTTTGAAGGAACATGCAACTGTTAATACTACTTCACAGCCAACCATTGATGATGTTTCTCAGTTATTCAATCAGTCCTCATTAAATGACTTTGAAACAACAGCTAGACAGAGTGTTCCAGTTCCTGATCAGAATATGTCCAACCTGGACCTATCTCTGCAACGGAAGTGATTCCACGTCTTAGGATTCACAACACTCATCCAACTGAGAACATCATAGGAGATGTATCTGAAGGTGTGAGAACAAGAGGACAGACACATCATAGGAATGTCTGTTTGTACTCATCTTTTCTATCCCAGATGGAACCCAAGAAGGTAGAAGATGCCTTGAAAGATAGTAGTTGGGTTGAATCGATGCAAGAGCTGCTTCAATTCAGAAGACAAAAGGTCTGGAATTTATGCCCACTACCATCTGGTCAGGTACCCATAGGCACTAAATGGGTTTTCAGAAACAAGAAAGATGATAGAGGCTTGATTATCAAGAACAAAGCAAGATTAGTAGTTCAAGGATACACCCAAGAGGAAGGAATTGATTATACTGATGTCTTTGCACCTGTTGCAAGACTTGAGGCAGTTAGGATCTTTCTTGCTTATACGGCATCCAAGAACTTTACTGTCTACCAACTTGATGTCAAGTGTGCTTTTCTATATGGGGATATAGATAGGGAAATCTATATATGTCAGCCTCCAAGATTTGAATACCCACAGCATCCCAACTATGTGTGCAAACTGGACAAAGCTCTATATGGGCTGCACCAAGCACCTAGGCTGTGGTATGAGACTCTATCTCAATTTCTTCTGCAAAGTGGCTACACCAGAGGTACCATTGACAAGACTCTCTTTATTAGAAAGTCTGGAAAGGATATTTTCTTGTCCAAGTCTATGTTGATGACATCATATTTGGTTCCTCAAATGATCAAATATGCAAAGACTTTGAAAGCATCATGAAAAAGAAGTTTGAAATGAGTTCCATGGGAAGAATGGACTTCTTCCTTAGAATTCAGGTGAAGCAATTGAAGGAATGATTCTTTATCAATCAATCGAGTATGTCAATGACATCTTAGAAAGATTTGAGATGAAGGACTGTAAGCCAGCCAAGACACCATACCCAGAAACCATAATCTTTGCCCAGACCTTTAGGGGGAGGATACTGATCAACATCAGTATAGAGCAATTATTGGTTCTCTGATGTACCTTACTACTAGTAGACCTGATATCATGTTTGCTACTTGCATTTGTGCAAGATATCAAGCTGCTCCAAAGGTGTCTCATCTAGCTGCTGCGAAGAGAATCCTCAGATACCTCAAAGAAACACCTAAACTAGGTCTCTGGTATCCAAGAAATAGCGATTTCAATCTCTATGGATACTCTGACAGTGACTATGGTGGCTGCAACATTGACAAGAAATCAACATCAGGAGGATGTCAATTCTTGGTGGAAGGACCATCTCATGGCAATGCAAGAAACAATCCTGTGTATATACATCAACTGCTGAAGCTGAATATATTGTTGCTGCTAGCTGCTGTGCTCAGCTGCTGTGGATTCAGAACCAGATGTTAGACTATGAATTCAACTTCATAAGCACTCCTATTCATATTGACAACAATAGTGCTATCTCCATCACCAAAAATCAGTGAAGCACTCCAAGACAAAGCACATTGATATCAGGTATCATTTCATTAGAGATATTCATGAGAAAAATCTGATCAAGCTAATCAAAGTTGACTCAAATGAACAATATGCTGATTAACTTTTGATGAACAAAGGTTCAAATATCTCATATCAGCTATTGGGATGATAAACATTGATTAAACTACCTCTTTTGAAAACTTTTTAATGTGTAATGTTTTGTGTCAATACAATTTAAGACCTGTTACAAAAGATCTCTTTGAAATATTCCCAGTGTAGATTTCTTCCGAAGAGGAATTAACTCTCGGAAGATATCCTTAATATCTTCCGAAGTCAAATTCCTCCATGGAAATTTTCTTCTCGAAAGAGTTTTCAGTTTCAGAAGAAGCGATTGATTTCATATCAGATCTACTTCCGAAGCTTATAAAACTCTTCATTCAAGAAAACAATTCTTACCTTCGGAAGCAATGCTTTGCTTCAGAAGAAAGAATTGCCTTCGGAAAACAAATTACCTTCGGAAATGTTTTATACTCGGAAAGAGAATTTTTACTGTGTAACGGATATCTTTTTGGGCCCCACTCTGTAAAAGGTAAAGATTTTGCTAATAATTGTCAGATTATTTAAACTTATCCCTTGCCGCCGTTGTCATTTCATAACCGCAAACCATCATAACCGCCGAAAACCTCCATAACCTCCCACAGTTACTCCCCACAGTCACCCCCACTATTTAAATAACCCAGACTTGTTCAACTTTTACCACTTTACTGCCCTAAAAGTTTCGTCGCTTCAAATTCACCCAAGTTCAAACTGATCTTCATTCCCTTTCACAATGGCGCTAAACCCTCAGCACAACCAAGTCGCACTACTTGATTCTTCAAGAGATGCTGACTTCTCTGAAATCATCACCTTTCTCTCTGAATGGACCTACCTCACAGCCCTTACTGTTAACCCCACTGTTTACTCAAACCAAATGGCAGAATTTTAGGGAAATGGTCAAGCAGGTACCCTAAATGGGGTTCGTATACTGAGGACCAGCATTTGTGGATAGGAGTTGATCATTACCGAACAACTCATCAGGGAGCATCTAGAGCTCCAGGATGAAGGAGCTCCTACTGAGTTTCCCAAGGACGACTTGGACAGCACTTACACTCTAATGGGATATGGAGGAGATGTAAGCAGGTCAACTGTGTACAAGTTCAACTTCTCTTACAACTGGAAGTTTCTCTTGCACATTGTTCTCCACTGTTTGTCTAATAAGTCAGGGGGATGGGATCAAATTCCCTATGAACTAGGATGCTTAGTTCATGGGTTGGTGAGAGGCCTGCACTTCAACTACTCAAGGTTTATGCTGACTAACCTCATAGGGAATCTTCAAAGGGAAACATTCTTCATGTTCCCTAGATTCCTTCAGCACATCATCAACTGTGAGTTGACCAGAGTCAGCTTGTCTGTGCAGCTACTCTGACTGTCCCTCACATGACGCCTACCATCTTCAAGACCATGACGAAGGTGTCCACCAACTTCACTGGAAGACACACTGATCTACTTCCAGGTATGATTGAGCGCATAGCTCCTGGTGACATCCTGTAACCCCACAGGTGATGAACCCACACCAGCAACCTTCACCACAAATCTCACATTACCTTCTTCACCCATCATAATTACATATCAAAGACGCCCCAAACGAACCGTTGTTCAATCTACTCTGATTGAACAAGCTCCTCCTATTCAATCCAAAAGGACTAGAGTGGAACAATGGGCTCCCACTCAGTCCGAGGTCACACCATCCTTCACTTTTAATCTCAATTTGGGATTTGAGCTTCCTCAATCTCAAACCCAAGAGCCCGACACCCAAGCCTTTAGCCCACAGGGTAAGTCTTTACACTCCCCTATGCAGCCAATTAGGGACAGCCCCACCAGAGGCTTAATGCCTGTAGACATTGATCAAGGTCCTGGATTAGTAGGTTTAGCTTCCCTATCCTTTACTGATCTCATCCTTAAAACTGATGAAGAGATAACATCTCTCCATGGCAATGAAGTTGATCAACCACACCCTCTCCAAGATAAATAGAGCCTGGAGACATCCTTATCTCTAGCCCCATCAGCAAACCTTAACTGAGGTGAGTCCCACTGATGTGGAGGGGACTCATGTAGGCTTAGCTGCCACTACTCAGAGTCTCTCATTGAGCTCTCAGGATAGTGGTAACATTAATCAGACTGAGTCTACGACAACTTTGCCCATTGATGTCTCTGAAAGAGATGACTTTGAGCAAAGGCATCTAGGGTGCCAAGAAGCCACATCTGGTGGTGAGACTGAACATACTAGGTATGTTATCTCATCTCCCCGTGATTCTTCATATGAAGATGAGGAAAGTATGCAACTCACCATTTAGTACTTGATCTCCAAGGTCTCAAACCTTGAATCTAAGGTTAGGATCTTAGAGAACAGGTTAGCCACTCAGCAACTTGAGATTGACAATCTCAAGGCTCAACTAGCTGAGACACAGACAGAGAGGTCTGTTAGGCATGTACCAATTCAAGTCTCAATGACTTCTTCCTCTAGCTCTCAAGATGATGCTACCAAAAGGGGGAGAATGTTCAGAGACAAACACATGAGGAACCACTGGTCCAAGCTTTAACTTCCTACATTATCACTATGCCCAAGTCATCCCAATTTGTCCTTTAGATTGACTCATAGATGATTAAGGATCTCTACAGACTTTTCATCAAGTTTGTATGGAGATCCTCCATTGATCAGCCAAGCCTTGATCCTACACTGATCTACTTTGGAGCTGAAGAGCTTCAAAGGATCACTGCACCTTCTACCACTGTGGAAGAAGTTGGCAACCTAAGGTCCACATGGAACCTAAGATTCACTTCGAAGGGGAAATGGGGACTGTTGGCCTAGCAACTGAAACAATTAGGACAGAAGTGTATCTCCTTCAACTTCCGAATCCACAAGAAAAGCTACGGAAGAACCAGCTAAAGCCTCGGAAGAACAAGCTGAATCTTCCGAAGCTGAAATGGAAGCTGCGGAAGGACTGTTCCAGATGTCCGAAGATCTAATCATCACAGATGCAATCCTTGAAATGGCATCTGAGGTGAATAGTGAGGACTCACTCAAACCTACTCCATCCTAAACACCATCTGAGCCTCTCTCTCAATCTGAACCCTCTATCCAAGAACCACCACAGTCAAGCACTTCAAAATACAAATGAAAAAGGAAGATGACTACGGAAGAGCTTCAGGAAGAGGAAAGGATTAAGAAGCTAAAGAAGAAAGGTAGATTCCCTGCTGAGAAGCTGCTAGCTGCTAGTTCAAAGGTAGTTGCAGCCAATCAGGAGGCAATCAACAACAAGAAGAGAAAGGAACTCATTGATCAGCTCATCAACTTAGGAGCTGCAAATGAAGAAGTACTCCTGCTACCACTAGAGGAGTTGGTGACTTTGAAGAGGACAACCAGGCTTAAACAAGAAGAAGAAGCCAGGTTGGTCTTAGAGAGGGAAGAGGAGGAACAGAGGAAAGTTGCCTTGCAGCTAAGGGAAGGTAGGATAAAATTCCTACTTTCTAGAGGCTTCAACCTTCAAGAACTTTCTCCACATGATAATGATACGATCCTCTGGATCCACAACAAAGAGCAGGATCAAATAGAGAAAGAAAGGAAGAAGGCTGCAAGGGAAAAGGGCAAAGAGAAGAAGAAGAAGGAAGAAGAAGCAAGGATCTCTGCAACCAAGAAGCTTAGTGATAAAGCCTGGATGAAAGACTATCTTCGGGCTCATGGCTTCTCTGGTAGGCAGGTGGGTCGTATGTCTGAAAAGACACTCCAACGAATTGTCAGTGAAATCAAAGCTGACATCCGTATGGGAAAGAAGAGAGAGATGTACAGAAGGGGATAGGGAATGATCTTCACCCCAACCACTCAACCACAACCAACACCAGAAGAACCAATCCCATTCTCCATCCCCATTAAAACTGAGCCCTTAGATGAACCCTTCACCCCTGAACCTACAACTCTACCCATACCTACTTCATCACCTTAACCACCTAAACTACCCATCCTTCAACCCAAAACACAGCCCAGAACCACTAAACCCAAACCTACCTAACAGATACCCAAACCATCCCGTCAACCTTCTCAACCTCTCTCTCTTAATGAATTCTAGGCAATCAAGACCAAGCTCATAAATTGTACAACCTTGAGCGAGATCTCATGTGAAGAAGACTCTGTCAACATCACCTATGTTGATGGATCTTCATGTTCCTTCATAAGAAATCAATTTCTTGACTTGCCTAGAGGAACATTGAACCAGGCTGCAAGACTTCTAGGCGTCAACTCAGATTCATTGAATGATGAAAAGAAGAAACTTAGAAGAAAACTGGTGACTCTGCTGGATACAAGGAAAGAGGACAAGATTCCTAGTCAGTCTCTTGTGCCTAGAAAGAAAATAATCCAGTGGAGGTTCAATGAAACTTCTCACAACTTTACTGTGGAAAGAGAAAGTGGAGAAGTCAACTGACTTAATGCAACCTCTCTGCTACACTCCAGCAGATTTGACATTACTGAGTTAGCAGAGAAGCCATTTTCCAACCCCTCCAACTCTGAAGCTGCTGCAGTCATTAGAAATCATATCAGCAGTCTTCATCTAGCTGAGCTAACTGCAAAAGACAGGATTGAAGAAGAGTTCAAGTTGAGAAGAAAGGAAGATAAGGAAAGATCTTCCACTAAGGGCACTGCCTTTCTACAGATGATAGTGGGTCCAGACTTGGAACCTATAGTTAGATGGGAATATGATTACAGTTCCCATCAACTAACTTTTTTAGAAGGCCACAGCTAAGGGTACATATAATCCAAGGTAACAGACTGGATCTTCTTTCTACCAAGGATTTGTACAAACTTCTCAGCACCACATCAGGGAAGAACAAAGAAACTGATAAGTATCTTCTTTCCCTAGTGCTGAAAGTTTTGAGAAGCCGAGATAAGTGAAGTTTTGGTAGCATCAGCCTAGGGGGAGTTTGTTGGATCATGATAAAGGCTGGTGCAACCAAAACCATTTCACTTTGTCCATTTTGGTGCTACATACAAAGGATTTCGAAGCTAAGTATGAGAACTTTTGAAGGTTGAAGAGTTCTTCCAAGTCAAGTAAAAGATCAATTTCCAAAGACAAACTCTACTTCCGAAGACAAAGAAGAAGTTCCTAAGCCTCGGAAGAAGCAGTCTTCGAAGTATAAGTGGCTTCGAAAGAAGTTATTCTTCCAAAGCAACTTAACCTTCGGAAGACACTGCTATGAACCAGTGGATATAAGTATGGTCTCTGACATTCCGCTGCAGACTTCTGATACAGCATGGCTTCCTCCTAAAGAGCCATGTAGTTGACCATACTTTATTCCACTGTTTACCTTTTTATGATAGTACGAGTTACTAACCTTAGTTGGTGAAAAAAGGTAAGTCAGGGACATGTCCTGACTACCAAATCTCAGATAAAATATCCGAGATACCTTAACCTACAGTCTTGTATTATAGGCTTTTGGTTATAGGTTTCCAGCTGGAATCAAAGTATATCCGGCTGTAGGTAGTATTATATATATAGTTCTCATTGTAACTCAAAAAAACAAAGAGTGTGCTTGCAAGAGTCTTGTAATCCTTTGAGTTGAGAATCAATATATAAAAGTACCTTGAAAATTTACAGCTTGTGTTTTATTATCATTTGCTACTTGTTATATTATGATCAACTCTTGTTAAGACTCTTTCTGAGTGTTGTTCTAGGTGAGTTTGAGAGAAAAGCCACTTGTTAAGTGACCAATACCGATCCTGCAATAGAGCTAATCAACATTTATCACCATTGTAACCATGTCTTTGTTTTTGTCTCCATTGTCTTTTCACATCTCGGTGTTTACTATCAAAGCTTTCTTGCATTTTCTGGAATAGTTCATAGTTTACTGTAGATGTTGAAGTTGTTGTTCTTGGAGTTCGGCGATCAATTGGTTCTTCTATTGTTGTTTACTAGTTGTTATGAGGGTTTGTGTATGTAGTCGATACACTTGGGAATCTCTTCCTAACTCACGACCAACGTCCCATACGCCCCCGCCTTTCACCTCAGACATGTTGGAAAACCTGGCATCAATACTTAAGTCATCATATTTGCTTTCAATTCTCCTCGCTCATTTTGAAGATTTTGCTATAGTAATAATTTTCAAAATTCAAAAAATGTATATCGAACCAAAACACTACTTAAATTGGTCAAATGACCCAAACCAGCTTTAATACACTTAAATGTCAAAGTTCTAGTCTATTAAAGCGTGGTCAGATCATTTTGATTTATTTAACTAAAAGTTAGGTATATTAACTGAATCACAGTCAGTTCATATCATTTAAACACTTAGGGTACATAATATATCATACTTTTAGTTTCCATGGGTCAAATGGCCAAACCCACTTTAATACACTATATATATTAAAGAAAAGATGCCAAACCTCATCTGATACGGTGGATCCTTTTGCTATCTGAGTTCAACATCGAGATCAAGGATAAGAAGGGGGCGGAGAATGTTGCAGCGGATCACCTATCTAGGTTGGAGGATTCAAATAGAGAGGAGTTGCGTGAGGAGGTGATAGGAGATAGATTCCCTCACGAGTCCTTGAGTTTTGTGAAAGCCGAGCAGCAAGGCTTCCCATGGTTTACTGATTTGGCAAACTTCCTGGCAGATGGAACTGTGATTAAGGGCATGACACGCCAACAGAAGAGGAAGTTCTTTACTGATGCCAAACGGTATATTTGGGATGAGCCATTCCTTTTTCGTAAAGGAGTTGATAGTGTAATTAGGAGATGTGTCAGTCGAGAGGAAGGATTAGAGATCCTTAAGCACTGTCATGAGGGTTTAGCAGGTGGTCATCTTGGTTTTGCTTACATTGCTAGGAAAGTCTTAGATTCTGGTTTCTATTGGCCGACTGTGTTCAGGGATGCTCTCGAGTTTGTGAGTAGTTGTGATGCGTGTCAGAGGTCCGGTAATATTTCATCTCGAAACGAGATGCCCCAGAACCTGATTCAGGTAGTAGAAGTGTTTGGTGTTTGGGGTATCGACTTCATGGGACCCTTCCCAGTGTTACAGAAGAACCGTTATATTCTTGTGGCCATTGATTATGTTTCCAAGTAGGTGGAGGCTCAAGCCTTACCCACTAATGACGATCAAATAGAGAATGCAAATAGGGGCATTAAGAGGATACTAGAGAAAACTGTAGGAGCAAACCGTAAGGATTGGTCCGATAAGTTAGATGATGCGCTTTAGGCCTTTAGAACCGCATTTAAGACACCTATAGGAACCACTCCCTTTAGGATGATCTATGGAAAAGCATGTCATTTACCGGTGGAGTTAGAGCATAGAGCTTATTTGGCGTTGAAGACGGTCAATCTTGATTTGTCTAAGGCAGGTAGGAACCGGTTTCTCCAGTTACATGAGTTAGATGAGCTTAGGGAAGAGGCCTATGATAGATCATTGAGTTATAAGGAGCGTACTAAGGCCTTGCATGATAGGAAGTTGAAGGGGGGTAAGGATTTTGAGTGTGGTGATAGAGTTTTACTTTACAATTCTCGTTTGAAACTATTTCCGGGTAAGCTTAAGTCTAGGTGGAGTGGACCGTTTACTGTGAAAGAGGTTTTTCCTTATGGTACTATTGAGATACAGAATGATGCAGGTTTTTCTTGGAAAGTAAATGGTCACAGCTTGAAGTACTACATTGGAGAGTCGATGGAAAAGAACACCAAGGATGATGTGGAACTCCTCGGGGTTCCAAAGGAGTAATTGCTTGAAGGAAGGTACTCGGGATAACACCTGAGTGTAGAGTATGTATTTCCTGTTCCTTATTATCCTTTTCATTTTGTTTCGTTTCATTTTTTTATGCGTGTTTTGCTTTGTTTGGTGTGTTTTGTTTTGTGTTTATGTGTTTTTGTAGGATTCGTACTCGTTTTGATGGAAAAAGCATGCACAAGTGACGTTCTAGGTGGTTTTGAGCTTAGATATTCAATTGGAATGATAATATGGACATTTTCAGGCATGTCAGAAGCAGGACCATCAAAGAAGAGGAGGGGACCAAAGCAAAGACCCCGTGGTGACCCAGCTATTCAGGAGCATTATCAATGGTAAGGAAAAAGAGAAGGATCTTGTATGAAGAACGGGAGAATGATTGAATGGTAGCCGCTTTTGTTCGTGTGTGAGATTGGAAATTGTTTGCTGAGCACGTTCAAACTGGAAGGCATTTTCTAGAAAAGACTGGCACATGACAGTCTTCTTATATTTTACCAGCTAAGTCCTTTCTAGTTTATCTTTGTTTTTGTTTCTTTTCCTTGTTTTTAGTTTTTAGTTTTTGTTTTTCTTGTTTAGTTGTTTGGGTTAGGTTTTCATTTCTGCATTAGGGACAATGCCATGTTCAAGTATGGGGATAGGTAACTGTCGTTCGAATCTGTATATAGTGTCAGTTTTTTTTTGTTAAAAAAATAATAATAATAGGTTGATTAGTGGGTTATAGGTTAATCCAACTAGCTTTGAAAGGTCTCCTAAGTGTTCCTAATTCACTTAAAAAAATGGGAGGTCTTGTGAGTACTCATCCTAGGAGAAACGAGAAGGCAAGTGTTAGGAAATTAAGGCACTCCTATAGGTTGTTAAACTAACTGTATAATAGAAACTTATTACTCACAGATCTGGCACACTACTATCCTATTTATGCAAATAAATTAGAAAGTTAGTGGCGCTCCATTAAATTTCATAAAATGAACATGTAAATTGGTGTGTAACCTAGGGATAATAGACTTACAAATGTTCCACAACTTATACCCTTTTCCCTTTAGTTTCTATTTGTGAGGTAAGCCCTTTTGTTACTCGTTATTATACGCATTTTATATGCATCTGCTTGGTTGAGTGACGACCACATGATATGTACATTTTAGAACTTGTTTAGGATATACTAGCTGAGACCATGGACTAATGAACTTGCACAAAAGTGATAGAGGCACTTAGGTTTTGAGCCTTTTTGAAGCGTATCTTTTTCTTACCCTTAAATGTTTATCCAGTAGTTAGCCCGTCTGATCCTTTTTGTTAGCCATTTTTCTTTGTTTAACCCAGTAAGCCTTAACCTTTTGTTTTGTGTGAACCCATTTGTTTTGGCCTCTGTGTTTGGATGAATCGGTTGAGCTAGTGTCTAGTTATATTTGCAGCTGTGTTTATTTCATTGTATTTCGTTTCGTTTATGTAAAGAAAAAAAAGAGAAAATTGGTGAAAAAAATATGAAAAAGTATATTGATGAGAAAATTCAAGAAAAGAAAAGAAAGAGAAGGAAAGAAGTTCTAGTTAGTAGTGTTTAGTGAGTATGGATCCATAGTATGATCCGGTTTTGTTTGTTTAGCATTTGTTTATTATGTTGGCTTAGTAAAACCGCATTCATCTAATCACCTTCGATTGTTTTCCTTTGTGTTTCCTACCTTAAACCCTAGCCTCGTTACAACCCTGCTAAAGACCTACTTGATTTGTGCATGGTTCATGTGTCATTTGGTGGAGATTGGATTCCTTTACAAGCTTATGATAATGTCGTGTCATGGTTAGGTATTTGAGTGTTCCTAAAAAATACTAGTACAATTTTTACTAGTTTCTAGAAAAATAGTCGAGTGGAGTGACAAATTGTGAGGCGTTGTGGAATATGTGGGTCTAGAGTCACTAGGTGAACCAAAGATTTATGAAATTTTCAAAACTTCGTTCCATTATGTTCCACATGTGAATATGAGTTTCTTTTAGATATGTTAGTTTTCAGGTTATAGCGGGTAGAACAACCTAAATGGTTTGACTTGTGCCTATCATTAAAAGAAAAAAAATAGATTGGTAACTTGTATTTTCCTAGCTGTGAGATCCTTTTAACATACCCAGTTTGCTCATTTGAACTTAATAGCTAACATGACAAAGAGACCTGATTTGCTAGTGCTAGGATGTTTGGTTTAAACAATAACTAAGACTCATTTTTCAATTTATTTTGTTCAGGTGTGGTTTGTAGTCCCTGATTGTGAATATATGGTAAAATGCTTTTTCAGGGACGAAAAAGAGTCAAGTGTGGGGATATTTGATGTATTGCAAAATACATCGATTTTCTGTGCACATTTTATATGTTTTTCGAGTCATTTAGTTTAGATTTCATCCTGTTTTTTTTATTACTTAATATTTTGTGTTTGTGTAGGTTTTTGAAAAAAAGGAGGTGAAAATATACTAAATTGGAGAAAACGATGATTCCGGATGCGCTGCGGGTGACAGACGAGTCAACAAAAAAAAGAAAAGAAAAGAAGAAACTTTCTGGAAAGATACCCCCGTCGCGTCGCGCGACGGGTAATTAGCTTCCCCTAGCGCAGCGCGACAGACCTCAGAGTTCACTTTATTTACGAAAATGCCACCGCGTCAAAAATCAGATTTTTACCCCATCGCGCTGCGTGAAGGTTTTCCCCAAGCCCCTCGCGCGACGCGAGGGACCCTCAGACGTGAAAAACTTGTTTAAAGCTTGTTTAAGTCATTTTTGAACCCTAATTTTTGAATACACGACTTGGAGCGGCTGAAGACGAACCAGAGGGTCGATTTGGAGCATATTGGAGCCATTGGAGCATAGAATCGAAACTTGGATCACTCGTGTACTTGATTTCGGGTTCTACTTACTTTCTTTATCGATTGTTAACTTGAATACGATGTTTTGGACCATGAATTCTAAGTTTTGTTTCTGTTTAGAACTGGTTATGAGTAGCTAATTCAATAGACACTATCTAGATGATGATTAGTTGATGATTTTGAATGTTTAGAATGGTTGAATTGATGAATGTTTGATATTATTGTAAAAGACTTGATTTTGGTTGAATTGAATGAGTATTATGTATTGATTTCTGTTCTTGGATGCATGTTTATCCTATATGATTAGCCTATGAATGTCTTTCAATTGTGGTTATCATATCTAGCACGTAACTTAGTGTTCGTGGTTTACTAGGGATTTTGCTAGACGTAGTAAAGTCTTAGGATTGCATGTGTAAATGGATAAGAAATCAATGTGTATCTTAACTGGAAATTGAAAGATAAAGGTTAGTTGATTGATCTTGGTTATTAGATTCTAGGTAAATTGATAACTGGTAAACAGTCAAATCTGGTAATTTGATAATCTTGTTAATCATGTTTAATTGAACTATGATAAAGTCACCTCTTGCATGTTAAATGTTTGTGGTATGTTAAATTAGATTATCTGACACCTATCTGGTACTTTAATATCGCTAGGTTAACTGAAAGGAAAGCTTAGCCATTGGTGAACTTAACACATGTCTTTAGGGGTCATTTTGGTCACACCCGGTGAATGGTCTGGGATCCACTAAGTCTTCCTTAGGATATGTATCTTTAGAAAACCAATCTATTCACAATTCTGAACCATTCTTACATTCATGCATCTCAACTAGGATTCTATCTAGATAGTGTTGTCTCTAATTAATCAGTACCTCTAAATCATCTTCTTTGTGTTCATTTCTGCATTTCTTAGTTTAATTACTTTTAATTTGTTCATTTTAGTTTCTAGTTGTTAAACAAAACCCCCCCAATCTTATAAGTAATTGTTAGTCCTTTAGTGAGTCTAGTCTTTCTATTCTAGTGTCTCGTGGGTTCGATTCCCGTTCTTCCTTAATCTGTTCTACACATGATAGGTACACTTGCCTATTTTGTGTACTAGGTCTATGTCGTTTTAGGGTAAAATTTGAGTGTCTCGTTTAAGTCTAGGTTAGTTAATTTAGTTTATTTTATAGACCGTTTCACACACATACACACACAGACAGACACGCAGACGCACACGCAGACGCACACGCAGGCGCACACGCAGGCGCGCACGCAGGCGCACACGCAGGCGCAGACGCAGGCGCAGACGCAGGCGCAGACGCAGGCGCAGACGCATACGCATACGCATACGTATATGTTACACGTACATATACATACACCTAAAAAACACGTATATCCATAAACATAATAATTGAAACTTAAATGTCTAAATTCAAGAATATTCAAGTTACACACAGAAAACACATACATATACACATAATGTTACACATACATATACATACACAAACATACAGACTAAGAACTACACAATTTCATCAAAAATTGAAACTTAAATGTCTAACTTCAATAATATTCAAGTTAGGGATAAAATTGGGTAAAATAGTTTATCTGTGGCCGATGGGAGGGTACAAGGGTCACAAAAGAGAGGTAGTCTGTCACACCCCCGCTGAGAGCGGAAACACGGGGATGTAAAGAGACGGGATCGTCATAACACATTTTGTCAATAGAGATGCAATATATGTATTAGATGATAAAGCGTGTCATGACGACACACGGCACAAAGGAGACTTGTATCGTGTTTAATCAATATTCACGACAACATAGCCATAAGCATAAACTTGTAAATGAATCACATAACGAAAAATAGTATCATTGTATTGTATTTCCCACAACCCGGGAACAAGTATCCAAAAGAATAATGTATGTAATCAGACTACAATGTTTCAAAAGAATGTTTGTCAAGTATTGTATAGTCTTAAAATGGATCCTAGGGTCTCCACTAAAGCAGCACACATAGATCTTCAATTAACATTATCACCTGAAAAGATATGCTCAAAATGGTCAACAAAAATTGTTGGTGAGCTCGCATGTTTAAAAAGTAAGTAAATTGATGTTGCATAATAGTTTAGTGGAATACCGTGTATACAGTTATAAGTAAGTAAAATCACATAACCATGAGCTTTACAACCAAACCTAATGACGTACACACAGAATCTTGTCGGAATATATTCACCCAAGGGCCCGTTCTTGACCACTGTTGGTACCAACTAGTATACCAACAAACGAGGGTGGGGGCGTCAACCCAGTAGTACTACCAACACCTATCCATCGGTTTCAACACCGAAATTAAATGGTTGTAAAGAAAGTACCACACAGCGAACTCATGTATGTATCAGATAAGTACTCACAAAACAGTATCACGTTGATTCCAAGAATGTAAGTTGTACAGCATAAAAATGGGTGAGCATACTTTTCCCCCAAGTTTGTAAATGATTGAAGTATTGCATGATTGGTATTGGTCACTTAACAAGTGGCTTTTCTCTTAAACTCACCTAGAACAACACTCAGAAAGACTCTTAACTAGAGTTGATCACAATATAACAAGTAGCAAATGATAATAAAACACAAGCGGTAAATTTTCAAGGTACTTTTATATATCGATTCTCAACTCAAAGGATTACAAGACTCTTGCAAGCACACTCCCTGTTTTTTTGAGTTACAATGAGAACTATATATATAACACTAGCTACAGTCGGATATACTTTGATTCCAACTGGAAACCTATAACCAAAAGCCTATACTACAAGACTGTAGGTTAAGGTATCTCGGATATTTTATCTGAGATTTGGTAGTCAGGACATGTCCCTGGCTTACCTTTTGTCACCAACTAAGGTTAGTAACTTGTACTATCATAAAAAGGTAAATAGTGGAATAAAGTATGGTCAACTACATGGCTCTTTAGAAGGAAGCCATGTTGTATCAGAAGTCTGCAGCGGAATGTCTGAGACCATACTTATGTCCACTGGTTCATAGCAGTGTCTTCCGAAGGTTAAGTTGCTTTGGAAGAATAACTTCTTCCGAAGCCACTTATACTTCGGAAGACTGCTTCTTCCAAGGCTAGGGAACTTCTTCTTTGTCTTCGGAAGTAGAGTTTGTCTTCGGAAGTTGATCTTTTACTTGACTTGGAAGAACTCTTCAACCTTCGGAAGTTCTCATACTTAGCTTCGGAAGCCTTTGTATGTAGCACCAAAATGGACTAAGTGAAATGGTTTTGGTTGCACCAGTCTTTATCATGATCCAACAAACTCCTCCTAGGCTGATGCTACCAAAACTTCACTTATCTCGGCTTCTCAAAACTTTCAGCACTAGGGAAAG
This sequence comes from Flaveria linearis, assembly GCA_024085815.1. NCBI lineage: Eukaryota > Viridiplantae > Streptophyta > Magnoliopsida > Asterales > Asteraceae > Flaveria > Flaveria linearis. Next base: position 20,722,267 of record CM044015.1, on the reverse strand, counting down.
AAGATACTTATCAGTTTCTTTGTTCTTTCCTGATGTGGTGCTGAGAAGTTTGTACAAATCCTTGGTAGACAGAAGATCCAGTCTGTTACCTTGGATTATATGTACCCTTAGCTGTGGCCCTCTGAAAAGAGTTAGTTGATGGGAACTGTAATCATATTCTCATCTAACTATAGGTTCCAAGTCTGGACCCTCCATCATCTGTAGAAAGGCAGTGCCCTTGGTGGAAGATCTTTCCTTGTCTTCCTTTCTTCTCAACTTTAACTCTTCTTCAATCTTGGCTTTTGCAGTTAGCTCGGCTAGATGAAGACTGCTGATATGATTTCTAATTACTGCAGCAGCTTCAGAGTTGGAGGGGTTCGAAAATGTCTTCTCTGCTAACTCAGCAATGTCAAATCGCGCGACAGGACCAGACGCACGACTCAACACTCCATCCGCACGAATCAACCTTAATTCATACGAATCAGCTTCATTCGTATGATTGGACCTTCATTCGTGCGACTCAGCATTCAGTCGTACCACACAGCACCCAATCGTACACATTCATCCGCAGGACTCAATCGCACGCATACACACAGTCGCATGACTCAGTCGCACGACACACGCAGTCGCACATCTTAGTTGCACGATAGACACAGTCGCATGACTCAGTCGCACGACTCAGTCGTACGACTCAGTCGCACGACACATCCTGTTGCACGGCTCAGTCGCACGGCAGACCCAATCGCCAAAACAGCAGAATCGCGACTGCAGAAGTGTAGAGCAGTCTTCGGCTGCTTCGTGCATGAGATTTACACCACAAGCACTTCCAGAAACACATTTCACACACACACCAACCAGAAGAACGCACAAAAAGACATCACACACACCCACACGACCTCATGTGCTCGGGTTGGCCCCGAGCACCCGAAACCCTTTGAGGACAGCAGAAAGACAAGCAAGAAAAGGGACGACCAAGGACCTCTACCTGCTAGAATAGAGTAGACTCAGCTGTAGCCGAGGCCTTGCCTGTGAAAACGCGAAGAATGGGGCGGTTTTGGTGCAAGGAGGAGGAGAAAAGTGGAAGAAGAAGAAGATGATGAAGGAGAAGATGAAATGGAGGCTAGGGCTGGAAATGGGGTATATATACCCAGCCCTAGTTTGGCAAAATTTCACATTTGGTCCCTGCACTTAACCCCCGAGTTCCCAAGTTTGTTTTCAGTTAAAAACGACCTTACATCGGTTAGTTATATTAATGATAAAATGTAAATAATGGTATTAATAACTAAAAAATGGTCTTATTAATAATAATAATAATAAATAACGATAGGTTTAATAGTAACGATAACGATGATTGTAAAAATTTCTAAGATAATAGCGACGCTAACGATGAGGACATAAGCAAAATGATGATAAGGCAAAGATAGTAACCACACGTATAGTTTATAAAGATAAGGAATGAATGATCACAGAAAGGTTAATGGAAGTCACGTTAAATGACGGACCTTTTGGTGACGGATGTCACAGTATCCCCCAGTTGAGAGAATTTCATCCCAGGTGCGGGTACTTGAGTTTCATCTGGTCTTCCCTTTCCCATGTGAATTCTAGTCCTCATTTGGAGTTCCATCTCACGCGGATGATCGGTATCTTGCTACGCCTTAATCGTTTGACCTTTTGGTCCATGACCTTTATAGGTTCTTCGATAAAATGAAGCTTTTCATTGATCTTGATTTCCTCAATTGGTACATGGAGAGTTTCATCCACCAAGCACTTCTTGAGGTTTGATACGTGAAACTTATCATGTACACCACTGAGTTCTGGTGGCAACCTCAATCGGTATCTCGGGGCTAACTTCCCTTTCTTTCCAAATCGCACAATCCACTTCCAGGGAGAGACTTTAAGTAAAATGTGATCTCCCACATTAAATTCCAGAGGTTTTCGACGGTTGTCGGCATAGCTCTTTTGGCGATCTCTGGCTGCTTTTAGTCTATCTTTGATCTGGAAGATCTTGTCTGTTGTTTCGTGAATGATCTTTGGGCCTGTCAACTAGCTTTCACCAATCTCTGCCCAACAAACTGAGGATCTACATTTCCTCCCACATAATGCTTCAAATGGAGCGCATCTAATGCTCGTATGGTAGTTGTTGTTGTAAGAGAACTCAATCAATGGTAGATGAGTGTCCCAGCTACCACCAAAATCGATTACACAAGCCCTGAGCATGTCTTCCAATGTTTGTATCGTTTGTTCACTTTGGCCGTCTGTTTGCGGGTGATAGGCGGTACTCATATCTAATCGAGTGCCCATCGCTTTCTGTAGTGTCTGCCAAAATCGTGAAGTAAATCGGCTATCACGGTCGGATATGATCGACATCGGTACTCCGTGCCTTGCCACGACCTCCTTTATGTACAATCTCACCAACTTATCCATCTTGTAATCCTCTCGGATCGGCAAGAAATGAGCGGACTTCTTCATACGATCCACTATAACCCATATCGAGTCGTGCCCACTACTCGTTCTAGGCAGTTTGGTAACAAAATCCATAGCTATATTTTCCTATTTCCACTCGGGGATTTCAGGTTGCTGTAATAATCCTGATGGTTTCTGATTTTCAGCCTTAACTTTCGAGCACGTCAAGCATCGGCTTACATACATAGCAATATCTTTCTTCATACCTGGCCACCAATACAGATCTTTGAGATCGTGGTACATCTTGTCTGCACCAGGATGAACAGAATATCGTGTGTTGTGCGCTTCATCCATGAGTAGGGTATGGACATCTCCATATTTGGGTACCCATATACGATCCATGAAATACTGTAAGCCATCTTCTTTGCATCATCTGTTTATCCAACCCTGAAAATTCTTCTCCCGCAATGTTTTCTTCTTTCAACGCCTCACTTTATGCAATTAGGATCTGGGCTTTCGGATTCGTTTGAATAGTCAATCCTAATGCTCGAGCACGTAGTGGTTTCACGCGTTCTTTGCGTCTTAAAGCATCAGCCACCACGTTCGCTTTCCCCGGATGATACCGTATTTCATAATCGTAGTCACTAAGTAGTTCTACTTAACATCGTTGACGCATATTAAGTTCCTTCTGATCCAGAATATGTTGGAGGCTCTTATGATCCGTGTAAATGATGCATTTGGTTCCATACAGGTAATGCCTCCATATCTTGAGTGTAAATACCACAGCGCCCAACTCCAAGTCATGAGTTGTATAGTTCTTTTCGTGCACCTTAAGTTGTCGTGAGGCGTAGGCAATCACCTTATCCTTCTGCATTAGCACACATCCCAATCCTTGATGTGAAGCATCGCAGTACACCACAAAATCATTAGTTCCGTCTGGGAGGGACAATATCGGTGCATTGCATAACTTTTCCTTCAGTGTTTGGAACGCTTGTTCTTGTGCATGTCCCCAATCAAACTTCTTGTCTTTCTGAGTCAGCAGTGTCAATGGCTGAGTGATTTTTGAAAAATTCGCTATGAAACGTCGATAGTATCCGGCCAATCCTAAGAATTGCCGTATTTCTGAAGGTGTCTGGGGTGCTTCCCATTTCTTCACTGCTTCAATCTTTCCGGGATCCACGTGAATCCTATTTTCGTTCACCACGTGTCCCAAAAATTTCACTTCTCGCAGCCAAAACTCACACTTCGAGAACTTAGCGAAAAGTTCCTCTTCTTGTAATAAACTCAGTATTGCCCGAAGGTGTTCCTCATGGTCCTCTTTCGATCGGGAGTAGATAAGTATATCGTCTATGAATACGATCACGAATTTATCCAAGTAAGGTTTACATACCCGATTCATCAGGTCCATAAACACAGCCGGTGCGTTAGTCAATCCGAACGGCATGACCAAGAACTCGTAGTGCCTATAACGAGTTCTAAACGCTGTCTTCGGTATGTCATCTTCGAAAACCCTTAGTTGATGGTATCCCGAATGAAGGTCGATCTTTGAGAAATACGAGGCTCCTTGCAACTGATCAAACAGATCGTCGATCCTGGAAGAGGATATCGATTCTTCATGGTCAATTTGTTCAGCTCGTGATAATCGATGCCCATACGAAATGATACATCTTTCTTTTTGACAAATAATACCGGTGCTCCCCATGGTGAGTGACTCGGCCGGAAAAAACCTTTCTCCAGTAGTTCCTGTAATTGACTAGACAACAGTTGCATTTCTGATGGTGCTAACTGATACGGCGCCTTTGCTACCGCTGTAGCTCCAGGAACTAACTCTATACGAAATTCCACTTAGCGTGGAGGAGGAAAACCCGACAAGTCGTCAGGGAATACATCTGGATAATCTCGTACTACAGGAATATCTACCAACTTGTTGTCCTCTTCTTTCTTTTCCACTACATGGGCTAGAAACGCATAACACTGCTTTCGTAAACATCGACGTGTCTTCATGCAAGAGATAAGCTTTAGGGTTCTTCCCGACCATTCTCCTTGAATCCTGAGTACCTCCCTGTCTGGAATGGGGATTCGTACTACTTTCTCCCGACAAACAATCTCAGCTTCGTGTTTCGACAACCAATCCATTCCTACAATCACATCAAAACTCCCCAGCTCAAAAGGTATTAAGTCTATATCGAAGGCATGGTTTTCCAATATCATCGAGCACTTTCTAATAATCTTATCGGCCTGTATAGCTCTACCGTTGGCCATTTCTACGGATAGCTAGTTTCTAGCCTACTAGGGTTCAAGGCAAGCATGTGAGCAAATTTAGAAGATATAAAACTATTGTCTGCTCCAGTATCAAACAATATAGATGCAAAGTGGTAGTTGAGCAAATACGTACCCGTAACGACATTCGGGTCCTAACGGGCGTCATTTGCTCCGATAACGAACACACATCCTCTGGCAGCATTTCCTTGATTCCCTTGGCCTTGGTTACCGACTATGGTCATCACCTGTGGTTGGTTGTTTCCTTGCTGACCTTGCGCCCGATTGAGTCTGGGGCACATGTTCCGGTAGTGACCCGGGTTTCCACACTCATAGCAAACCCTAGCATTCCGTGCGAGGTTAACCGCATTAATCGGCGCAACCAGATTCGGCGCTACTATACAATCTTTCGCTAGGTGCCCCGGGCGTCTACAGTTCACACACACCCGGCACTGTATCGCTGGGGGATGATGGAAGTTACACCTATCACATTTAGGGTGTGGCCCGACATATTCCCTCTGGCCTTGCGTCACGGCCACAAAATTTCTGGTTGTCTTGGCCCTTTTGTCGAATTTCTCGGCACTCAACCGGCTTTCTTCTCCAACTTCCTTTCTTTCTCTGCTCCTTCCCCCAGAACCCTAGTTCTCACCATCTCATCTGTTAACGTACTAGCCTTAAGAATTGCACTTTGAATAGTAGGAGGGGCTGCTGCTATTACCATCGCCCGGATCTGAGGCACGAGTCCCCAGATGTACCTTTCAATCCTCTTCGATTCTGGAGTTACCAGGTGTGGAACCAGTCTTGCCAACTCATGAAAACGATCAGTGTAAGCTGCATGCCCAGCTCCTACCATAGCATGATTCCAGAACTCCTGCTCCAACTTCTGCATCTCGTTAAGCGGACAGTATTCTTCGGTGATCAACGCTTTAAACTCATCCCAAGTCATCTGCATTGCTGATTCTCTTCTCCTCGCTTGAATTTGTGTGTTCCACCAAGTTAGTGCTTTGCCCTGTAGTGAGCACGTGGCATACTTAATCTTTTGACTGTCTAGGCACTCACTAATATCGATCACTGCCTCCATCTTCTCAAGCCACCTTGTTAAAGCTATCGCTCCACCTTTCTTATCAAATTCTTTCGGTTTGCAGGCCACAAACTCCTTATATGAACATCCCCGCCTAGTATTAACAACCCCAGTCTCATTATCGGTTGTTCCACCATTCTTAGTATCTTCCCCTGTTCCTTGGTTATGCTCATTGTTAGTATCGTTATCCCTGTGGAGGTTATGATTCAGAAAAGTATCGCTCACTTGGGTCACTATCGTAGGAATCAGTACGGCTAGCTGTTGAGCAATCATGGCAGCTATATCGGGGTTTTCAGTCCCCTGATTGTTGCCGACGGAACCACTACCTGTTCTTGGTGGCCTACCTCCACCTCTGCCCCGTGGGGTCTCACCTTCGCAATTTGTACTGCGGGTGACTCTTCGAGGCGGCATTTTCTAATCATAAAAGGAGTAAACATGTAAACTTTAGTCACTTTAAGATACACATTTAATTCCACTCATCAAGTTCCAACATTTCATGGTCCAGTCAATCAAGATCATCTTGTAGCCCAGTTGAAGCACATTCTTGGTATATCGATGATGCTTACATAAAGGGTTCTCCGCAGTGTTCCCACCACATCCACGATATACCGAGAACATTGCTTAAACCGGTTACATGACATCCAATTTTCCTTAACATCATCCCAATGAATAACGTAATGTATGTGTAGGGAGTATCATCACTCTTCTACATTTCTTTGAAATCCACTTTCATTGTAAGCATTTAGTCAGTTCCATAGTTACTGAAATGCTAAGTGAAGAAATGTTTCATGGAGAATAAGATCAATATCATAATTGAAATCCCATGAAGGCTCTAAGTACTATAGGACTTAAGTGATAGTAGAGGTTATGAATGTTTTATCACCATTTACAAGGTATTACTAGAATTATGATCCTAGTGTCCTAAGGTATAGAATGGAAGACTTGTACTAATCATGATCGTTACCTCATGGTAAGATTCGCCAGGCTTCACCTGCACTGCAAATTGCAATTACGTGTGCACCCGTAATGGTAATTTGCCCTTCATGGTCACCCTTAGCTTCACTTACCCAAGCTAACATCACAGTATTGACACCATTCATCATGCACGGGTCATGTAATGTTCTCATGTCCATGGACCAATAGTATTCTAATAGTGGTCTGTCATAATAAATAGAATTCAAGCACATAATCTCAATTGGTCTAATAAAAGTTGCCTATCCCTTCTTCTTTCGGGACTTCAGGCATAACTATCTCAGGGTCGGACTCAATATCCGAGATCAACGCTGCGCGTGATCTGTGAAGATCCTTACAGGTTGGGTATCCCAACCTAATAGTATAATGCGGCGCACATAGGAATGGAAGGTTCCAGTAGAAGGCATCCCGTGAGGAAAGAGTAAGAGTAATAGTGCCTTCCTCAGGATAGTCAGATAACAAGACATAGAGATAAAGAACAAGTATAGAGATAAAGAACAAGTATAGAGGAACATACATGCAATATCAAATGCACGCCAATCCTAGCATGCATTCTACATGAAGGTTCCTAGGTTATAGTCTAGGTCAAGTGATTTGCCTAATTCTCTATAACCAATGGCTCTAATACCAGTCTGTCACACCCCCGCTGAGAGCGGAAACACGGGGATGTAACGAGACAGGATCGTCATAACACATTGTTGTCAATAGAGATACAATATATGTAATAGATGATAAAGCGTGTCATGACGACACCCGACACAAAGGAGACTTGTGTCGTGTTTAGTCAATATTCACGACAACATAGCCATAAGCACAAACTTGTAAATGAATCACATAACCAAAAATAGTATCATTGTATTGTATTTCCCACAACCCGGGAACAAGTATCAAGAGAATAATTGTATGTAATCAGACTACAATGTTTCAAAAGAATGTTTGTCAAGTATTGTATAGTCTTAAAATGCAGCCTAGGGTCTCCACTAAGGCAGCACACCTAGATCTTCAATTAACATTGTCACCTGAAAAGTTATGCTCAAAATGGTCAACAAAAATTATTGGTGAGCTCGCAGGTTTAAAAAGTAAGTAAATTGATGCTACATAATAGTTTGGTGGAATACCGTGTATACAGTTATAAGTAAGCAAAATCACATAACCATGAGCTTTACAACCAAACCTAATGACGTACACACAGAATCTTGTCGGAATATATTCACCCAAGGGCCCGTTCTTGGCCACTGTTGGTACCAACTAGTATACCAACAAACGAGGGTGGGGGTGTCAACCCAGTAGTACTACCAATACCTATCCGTCGGTTCCAACACCGGAATTACATGGTTGTAAAGAAAGTACCACACAGTGAACTCATGTATGTATCAGATAAGTACTCACAAAACAGTATCACGTTGATTCCAAGAATATAAGTTGTACAACATAAAAATAGGTGAGCATACTTTTCCCTCAAGTTGGTAAATGATTGAAGTATTGAATAAGCATAAAAGGGGCCACGAAACTCACTTGTTCGGTGGTAAGTATGGATGATCAAGTTTCCAAATGATGTAAGTGATAAACGGTCAAACACCTATTATCAATTATTGGTAAACATTAATGATACGTTAGAGAAAATAGTAATGTTCGATCGGTTCGGGTTGTATCGGTTCGGTCACGCAGAACACACACAAGCAAACATACGTATTAGATCTTATGTAGATCCAGTACTTAGAATCGTCACCATTGCCGGTGGAATTAGTGTAAAAGGTTTCAATGTTGTAAAATGTTAAAGTTGATCTGATTTGTGATTACATTAGTAAGTTTGATAGTGTTAACTTAAATATTGTCATTGGCAACGGTAACTGTGTCGATGTCACCTTAACATCACACGACATACACACACCACACATAAGAAAAAACTCACACATAACAACTCTAGTCGCACGACAGGACCAGACGCACGACTCAACACTCCATCCGTACGAATCAACCTTCATTCGTACGAATCAGCTTCATTCGTACGATTGGACCTTCATTCGTGCTACTCAGCATTCAGTCGTACCACACAGTACCAATCGCACACATCCATCCGCAGGACTCAATCGCACGCATACACACAGTCGCACGACTCAGTCGCATGACACACCCAGTCGCACAACTCAGTCGTACGATAGACACAGTCGCACGACTCCGTCGCACAACACACCCAGTCGCACGGCTCAGTCGCACGGCTGACCCAGTCGCCAGAACAGCAGAATCGCGACTGTAGAAGTGCAGAGCAACCTTCGGCTGCTCCGTGCACGAGATTTACACCACAAGCACTTCCAAAAACACATTTCACATACATACCAACCAGAAGAACGCACAAAAAGACATCACACGCACCCACACAACCTCATGTGCTCGGGTTGGCCCCGAGCACCCGAAACCCTTCGAGGACAACAGAAAGACAAGCAAGAAAAGGGACGACCAAGGTCGTCTACCTGCAAGAATGGAGTAGACTCAGCTGTAGCCGAGGCCTTGCCGGTGAAAACGGGAAGAAAGGGGCGGTTTTGGTGCAAGGAGGAGGAGAAAAGTGGAAGAAGAAGATGAAGGAGAAGATGAAATGGAGGCTAGGGCTGGAAATGGGGCATATATACCCAGCCCTGGTTTGGCAAAATGTCACATTTGGTCCCTGCACTTAACCCCCGAGTTCCCAAGTTTGTTTTCAGTTAAAAACGACCTTACATTGGTTAGTTATATTAATGATAAAATGTAAATAATGGTATTAATAACTAAAAAATGGTCTTATTAATAACAATAATAATAAATAACGATAGGTTTAATAGTAACGATAACGATGATTGTAAAAATTTCTAAGATAATAGCAATGCTAACGATGAGGACACAAGCAAAATGATGATAAGGCAAAAATAGTAACCACACGTATAGTTTATAAAGATAAGGAATGAATGATCACAGAATGGTTAACGGAAGTCACGTTAAATGACGGACCTTTCGGTGACGGATGTCACATAATCGGAGGTTTTGACCGGTGAGAGTCGAAAATCGCCTGATTTTGAGCTCCAAGAAGAACTTTTGGTTTTTGGTGGTGAAATGGCGTCAATGTGAGCTGCAGATCCTTTTTGCCCTAACTGCAAGCTATAGTGACGACAAGTCGCCGCTATATCCAACATCTGTCATCTCTATAGGTAACAAAACGACGTCACCCGATTAAATTGTTGATTAAAAATATAAAGGTTTCTAAAGACGACATGTCGCTACTATAGCCAATAAAAGTCGTTGTTATAGAGGTTTTTATTTTTTATTTTCCTAGAGTAGTGGATAAAAATAAAATAAATAAATAATACTTTTAGCAAAGATATGTCGTCGCTAATAAATTTTCATGAGGGATGTATATTTCTCTCCACTGATGGGAGCTTTTGGTGGTGGTGGCAGGCTAGGGGTGTGCGTGGTGTGTTTCAGTGCGGTTAATATAATTTTCAAAACCGAACCACGAGTTCTGTTAATACCATGTTTTAACCGTAACCGCAACTGAACTTCGGTTAACCACACTTCGGTTAACCATCGGTAATGGTTAATTTGCGGTTAATTTTGGTTAATTGACCAATATATTAACATATGCTTTTAAACCAAGATATTAACTATTAAATTATTGTGGCTAAGTTTGGACCAATTTTATAAGGGTGTGCACGCTATGCTTTGTTTTTAAGATATTGTCAATACCGAAACAGAAGTTGGGGTGTGCATACAACAATATGTGTGCGCATTTTCCATTTCTTTTGTTTGTTTATGATGTTTTTTCAATACATAAAGAAATCCACTATGTAATATATTTTTATAAATTAGAATTAAAAGGATGAATATATGAAATCCAGTAAAATCATGAGGAGTATTGTAGATTTATTATATATTAATTACATTCGGTTCGGTGCGGTTAATGCGGTTAATTTGCACATCAAAACCGAAACCGAACCGCAATGTGCGGTTAATCGGTTATGTCTTAATCGAACCGTCGGTTAATTGTTCGGTTTGGTTAATTTGGTTGGGTTAATGCGGCCAATTCGGTTATGGTTCGGTTAAATCGGTTACCTGCTCACCCCTATGGCAGGCTATGGTGGTAGTGATGTGCAGACTGTGGTGTAGCTGTGGAGGTGATGGTGGGTGGCTATGATGGTGGGGATGGAGGGTTTTGGTGGTGGTGATGGAGGGTTTTGGTGGTGGTGATGGAGGGTTTTGGTGGTGGTGATGGAGGGTTTTGGTGGTGGTGATGGGTTTGTGGAGATGGTGATGGAGATAAGGGAGATGAGAAATAGGTTGTATGGGGTTTAGAGTTAAAGAGTTTTAATATGTTAAAAAATAGTGGGTGGGTGATCCCACAAACTTTTTTTATTTTTAAGAATTTTAAAGGTAGTTTAGTATTTTAATAAAGTTTTTAACAAAAATACTAACGGTGTTAGTATTCAAGATGTAAATGGATGAAAAAATAAAAATTCAGGGGACATAGTGTCGTTTTTAAACTTTAGGAATGCAACTAGTTATTTTTTGGTACGGTTAGGGATACAAATAGTAATTTAATCTAAATTATAAATCAAAATTTTGATATGTTACTTAAATATATATTATACACATATGGATATTTTGATATTATATAACAAAAAACTAATAATAAAAATATAAAAACATAATTATACTGATCAATAACAATCGTATATAAATTTTTTAAAATACTTTTTTCTTTTATACATACATACGAATATATATAAAATAAAAATAAAAATTATTTTTTTAAAAAATAAATAAGTTGGCTCATGAGATTTGGCTCATTTACAAACGAGTCGAGCCCGAGCTTGAATTTTGAGCTCGTTAAGATAAATGAGCCAACCTCGAGCCTACTTTGGCTTGCTCGGCTCGGCTTGTCTATGTGTGGAAGAAAAAGCTTACCATAAACTTGATTATGACTATTATGACTTGAATTCTCCCAGTCAATAGGGCTATGGAGAGATTCAGCTGCTAACTAATTCTAAGAGCATTTACATCTCATGTTTTATCTTCATTCTTATAATTAAATTAAAAACAATTAATTTTTCTCTCTACTTTACATTTACATAATACTTTTTAATACATTTATCATTACATTTTTTCTCCCTCTAGTTAAAGTATTTTTAAATATACTATAAAAAATTAAAAGTGTTGAACAATATTTCCTTAAATATACAGATGAACAGTAACATTTACTTTATCTTCTGCTCACAACTATCTACAACCATTTCATATAATATACGAAATACACTCATTTAATTTTAAGGAACGGGATGTGAATGTTTCGAAGGTGAATACCTCACAATTGACTTCAATTATTATATCTCTATTATTGATTATCTTGATAAGATGTGGTGTTTATTAAGTAATAATATGGCATTGTATGTTTTTTTAAAGTGTGAGGTCGAAGATAACATAGCATGAAATATGACAGAGAAAGTACAAGTACTGTAATTTAGAAAGTTTGACTGATGGTGATATATATCGAGTTAGGATTCTAAATTATGAAATCAAAATTTCCATTGAATTAGTGAACCGTTTTACCTTGATGTAGAAATGATGACTTGGTGAAGTGGTAAAGCTCATTTCATTAAATTTGAGGCACCTCTGCTTTTATTTATGGGGAATTATGCACACACCGCTATTTTTCTGGGAGAAATCGACTCAAACGGTCACGGTTAGGGCTCCCAGTGACCGTTGAGTCAGGTGTGAGACCTAACTGTCACGGTGAGGCCTAACCGTGACAGTTAGAGCCCAGACTAATCTGGGGATCCGTTGCAATTATTGGGTATGCAATAATGGAAAATTGGTTAGGGTTTTGGGGGCTATATGTCACGGTTTGGCCAAACCGTGACATATTGCATATATTTTCTATATTTTTTTAATCATAACAGTTTGTTTTTATTTTAATTTTATCACATGTTTAACCTAATCGTAACTCATAAGTTTATGTTTTGTGTTTATTAATAATGTATCATATTACAAGTATTTATTTATTATTAATGTGACGGTTTTGTGTTTAATTTGTTTACGAGTTTGTAAAAATCGGTTGTCATTATACAGACATATTGTATATATTTTCTAAATTTAAGTAATCATACTAGTTTGTTTTTATTTTTATTTTATCACACGGTTAACCTAATCGTAACATACGAGTTTGTATTTTATGTTTATTATTAATTTATCATATTACAAGTAACTTTTGTGTTTAATTATTTATTAAACAAGTTGGTTTTTATTTTATCACATGGTTAACCTGATCGTAAAAATCAGTTGTTATCAAACATATACAATTAACTTTATCAATATTACAAATATAAAATAAACAAACAAAGAAACACAACCAAACAAACACAACCAAATATACAAGCCATCATAACAGAAACTATAAATATATATATATATATACAACGAGTTTTTACATACAAAAAGAAATAAAATACAAACAAAATACCTATCTAATCCGTCATCTCCGGATCACTGCCCTGACCAGACCCGCCCGCGCCAGATGGGCCAGCACCGTCATGGCCTAACCGCCTCAGTGGCTGTGACAACAACGGCGTACCGGAGGCGGCATAGTCGGCGACCATGTGCTGGATGACCCAGTCCAGCATATCCTCCAGCCTCGTGACCCTGGCTCGCGTGTCCTGAAGCATATCGATAATATGAGAAGGCAGTCGCACGGCATAGTACACGCGCTGAGGATGCTGGGGCGGGTCCTGGTCGTGCGGCGGAGGAATGGACTGATCCTCCCCGCCACCAAGTGGCTCGTGGGCAGCCTGAACGTGGACCTCAGCCCCCGCCATCTCGGGTGGGTCCACCAATGGCTCGGGCACCCATGCCACAAGCTCATGGTATCTACTGAGCAGGTGCCACGTGCCGTCGGGGAACCTTCGAACGATCCTCATCCCAGTGGCGGCGGTCCGGACGGCCACGCGCACAGGAGTAGGAAGTAGCGGAGCTGGGAAACCATGTTCCCGCCCACCAACGCCCCTCGCGACTGCCTGTGATAATAACTAGCAAAATAATCAGCAAGGGCATGCGCGAGGTGGCAGTGTCGGTGTGTGAGTACACACCGAAGAAAGAAAAGGTCAGCGGCGTTGACCCTGTCGGTCCCCGCCCCACGACCAGCGACGGACGTGGCGATCAGTCAGTGAATGTATCTCTACAGAGGGTCTCGTATATGAGAGGACCACGTATCACCACCGTACAGTCCATCGCCGATCGCAGGCCACCAGACCTAATCCGAGTCGTCGGCCCCGCGAATCAAGGCCGTGGTGTACATCGGCTGTCGGACCTCCACCTTCGTATAGAGGCCGCTGACGACAGCGAACCATCTAAGTGACATGCGGTGGAGGGACCCGAACAACCGGAAAGCAACCTCCGCGGGCGCACGACCATCCGCTATGTCGTCCTCATCCAGCTCCGCAAGTCCCTGCTCACGGGGACGGAATGTGAAGGTGCAGTAGAACTCCACGGTGAGCTCTCGATGGGTAAGGTCGCCCATCCAGAACAGCTGCTCCCACGGGCCGTCCTCGCCGATGATCTCAAAAAATCGGTCGCGCTCTCCAACAAGTTGTAAGAACTCCTTCGACAAGACGGTCCCCGCTGCTAGCGCTCGTCCTCTCAGGGTCCTGAACCGGTCGTACGGTGTAGTCCCCTGCTCTAACTGCAGTGTCGGGCAGTCATCAATCCCGGGGATAAAAGCATCTTCGGCATCCATCTCTACGAAAAATACGTATTTATCATTATTTACAATGTTTATAAAATTAATGGTTGATGGTTAATTACTATTATTATATTATTGGTATTATTATTAATATTTCTATTATTACTATTATTATTATTATTATTATTATTATTATTATTATTATTATTATTATTATTATTATTATTATTATTATTATTATTACTATTACTATTATTATGAATATTATTACTATTACTATTACTATTATTATTATTATTATTATTATTACTACTATTATTATTATTATTATTTCTATTATTACTATTACTATTATTATTATTATGTATACTATTATTATTATTGGTATTATTATTACAATTACTATAATTATTATTACTGTTATTATTATTACTATTACTATTATATTATTACTATTAGTATTATTATTATAACTATTACTATTATTATTTATTACTATTACTATTATTATTATTACTATTATTATTATTACTATTATTATTATTATTATTATTACTATTAGTATTATTACTATTATTATTATTATTATTATTATTATTATTATTATTATTACTACTATTAGTATTATTACTATTATTACTATTATTATTTGTTTTTTATTATTATTATTATTATTATTATTATTATTATTATTATTACTACTACTACTACTACTACTTTTATTATTATTTCTATTATTATTATTTCTATTATTACTATTGCTATTATAACTATTATTATTATTATTATTATTTATTATTATTTTTAATAAAAATAATAAACCGTCGACAAACTACGCTACACATACGGCAAAATCTATCAAATCTATAAGGGAAAACCTATCAAATCTATTTGGGAAAACTTATAAAATCTATGTTTACCTCTATGGTTTAAAGTTGTAAATTACGTACCGAAAACGATAATGTAGCGGCGGTGGTGTTGCAGCGGCGGTGGTGCAGCGGCGGTGGTGGTACGCAAATGGTGGGCAGCGGCGGTGGTGGTGCGCAGATGGTGGAGCAGCGGAGGTGGTGGTGCGCAGATGGTGGTGAGCGGCGATGGTGGTGAGCGGCGGTGGTGGTCAGAAGCGGTGGTGGTGAGCGGCGGTGGTGGTGAGAGATGGTGGATGAATGTGTCACGGGGAGGGCTAGCGGTGACGGTTTGGCGGCGGTGGTGGTGAAACGTTTGTGGTTGTGGTGGTGAAACGGTGTGGTGAAAGGGGGTGTGGTGAAATAGGGTGGTGAAATGGGGTGTGCGAACGGTTGAAGGTGAAACCAATGACCACGAGGTCACGGTTTGGCCTCCACGTGACCTCTTACACACACGGTACTCGAGGGGCAGGTGCACTAATCGAGGGAAATCAGATTCAAAAATATCTCAAGAGGTCACGGTTTGGCCTTCACGTGACCATTTGCTTTTTTTGTATTATTATTATTATTATTATTATTATTATTATTATTATTATTATTATTATTATTATTATTACTATTATTATTATTATTTTTTATTATTATTTTTATTTTTATTTTATTATTATTATTATTAACCGTAACCTTTTAGTTTCTGCATACACAAAATAATACTATTATTATTATTATGATTATTATTAACTTTAAAATTATTACTATTAAACTTTTTATTTATATTAGAGTATATTATTATTATTATTGTTATTATTATTATTTATCATTATTGTTATTATTATTAGAGTTTATTTGTAGTTTCTAGATACACAAAATAATACTATTATTATTATTATTATATTATTAACTTTAAAATTGTTACTATTAAACTTTTTATTTATATTAGAGTATTTATTATTATTGTTTATATTATTTATCATTATTGTTATTGTTGGTCCATTGGTGATCGATTTACGTGCTATTGAGATGATAATCACAATGATATCTCAAGAATACAGAATCAAACAGTGCAAAAATGAAGAAAAGAGTTTCAATATGTAGCCATATGATCCAAACTCAATCAATATCAATAAACAAGGCTCAAAGATAACAAAACAAACACAATTCCAGCCTTAAACGAGCTATGACACAGTAATGCAAAAGTATTTCTCAATTAGGTATGGCAAAACTTGTTGCCAAAGATACATCAACTGCATATATATAACCAGACTCAAATTCGCTGGTAGATTCGCTACAGCGAATCCACCCTGACCAACGGGTAAGTTCACCCGGCGAGCAACAGTTTCGCCGGGCGACCTTCTTCAGCTGACTACTAGCGAATCTGTAGATTCGCTAGTAGATTCGCTGGGTCAGAGCGAAACTAAACTATCACTTACATAAATCAAAGTTATCTAACATTTGTCCTATTACATCCAAAATGAAAGAAACTAAACTAAACTAGGTGAGTCCAACCTATCTATATCATCAATACTCCCCCTAGGTTGGACCTCACCTAGAGGGGTCTTCTCAATCAGCTCCATCCAAATCAACTTCGGCTTCAAAGTTCTCCAAGAAAGCTCCTGCCCTTAACTCAATCCCGGCCAATGGATTTGTAACATCTTCAGATTCTGCCTCATCAGACTCAATATCAACAATAAAGTTCTTAGCAAACCCAGCCTCACTTATGTCTGGAACTGGTGAGTCCTCAACTACAACCTTCTCTTGATCTTGCATGCTTTGATCCTCAGTATAAGCTCCAGATCCACTTGCCTCACCAACAAACCTCTTTTCAATCGAGCTATCCATCTGCCTCGTCAGATCATCCACGTCCATTCTTGTTTCGTCCGCTTGAACTATTTTTCTTGCCAGCTCCCGGACTTCAGCTCTTAGTCCCCTAGCCTTGTTGGCTACTCTCATGAAGAGGCTCGCTTCTTTCAACGTATCAGCTCCAGCACCAACTTTTATGTGATTCTCACACAGAATCACTAAGTCTTCATCACAGAAAGAAAATACCTCCATCGGATCAAACAATCTGATCTCAGCTCCCCCTTTTACTCTAATCACTGCTTCCCCAGTGTTGTTATCATAGAACCATTTTTCAAATGCTTGCAGTCTCGGGGGAAGAGGATTAGGTATCCTAATACATTCCACAGTCTTAGCCGGTTTTAGTTTAAGTATAATCTTTCCTTTTCCGGTCACCCAGTCAACATCCTTTTTCGACCTCTTTCTCTCCATTTTCATGAAACCAAAAGCTTGGAAGTTATCAGTTAAACCCCTTTTAATTTCCATCTCCAACTGCTTGGCTCGTTCACTCTGTTCTGCTCCAATCAAAGGAATCTCAGCCAACCTTCTCAAATCCCATCTTGGGAGGGTTTTAAAGGCTTTTCTTTTATGGACGTAAGATATTCCCCCTCCCCTTCTCTTAATCATAAACAATTTCAGCTCAGAGTTGTATTTCCAGCTGAAAATCTTCTTATCGCTCTCTTTTCTGGTGGGGTTTTTTATGTTCTGGAACAGTGGAGTTATTTCTTCAGCCTCCTTCTCTCTAACAAACCACTCAGATTGATCTAACTCCACCGCTCCAGTTTCAGCTGACCCAGTATCAGTCACATAGGTCACTGGATGTTCATCCACCTCATAGAACTCTGGTTCCGAGCTGTAATCTACCAACTGCTCCTCAATTTCCTCCTCTTCATCTATCAGCTTCATCTCCGCTTGTTTTTCTTTCTCAACTCGTTGTTTCTCCCCTACTACCTCCTCACCTGTTAGGTCTTTCTCAATATCAAGTCCCAAATCATCAAAACCTTCATTTACAACTTCCACATCATCATTCTCACTCTCTGCTCCTCCAGTTGCTGCTCCTGAGGTGCCCTCTCCTGCCCTTGAAGAGGCACCCATATTCAGAAATGGATACTTTGATGTGTCCGTCAGATCATCTAACTCATGTTGAGTTAGCTGATTAGGCAGGCCGGCAGCAGCTTTCAAATCATTCACCTCCTTCAACAGCCTTTTGATCAAATTATTTTAATCAACTAACATTCTCTGCATCCCCTCCATCACTTCATCTTTTTGCTTTTCTCTCAGCTCTTGATTTATCAGTTTTGTTTTCATCATGCTTAGCTCATTGGCCACAGAAGCACTGATGTTTCTAATCACGTCATGATCAAACTCAGATCTTGCATCTTTACTTGGAGGATTTTCGGTGAAAGCTTGATGCTTATGTTTAGTCCTCCTCTCTGATGCCTTAGTGTGACTGCTTTCTTCAGCCCTCTTCTTAGTTCTCCTCTCCTTCTCAACTCTCATTTCATCCATTGCTTGCTCAATTTCATCCTCAAAATTGTATTCTTTCTCCTTGGCATACCGTTTTCTCTTTTTAACTTTTTCTTCTTGTTTCTCCCTGTTCTCAACAGATCTCTTTTCCTCCGCTTCTATCACCTTCTTTATGTATGCCCATCTTTCAGCAGAGTACATATTTTCCCACAAATGGGTGATTTTCCCACTGAAATCATGCCTTGCAGAGGAACAATCTGCAAATATTCTAGAGCTCATCGGGGTTAGTCTTTTGATTTCTCCATGCTTGGGGATGTTTGGAATCAAATCATCAATTAACATCTGAACAAATCTTGGATACAAAAGCCATTTCTTTTTCTTTAGTGCCATTATGTTGTCACACATGCACTCAAAGATCAGTCTTGCTATATTTGCCTTTTGGCCTCTGCAAGATATCACCATTGCTTTGGCCCATCTAAGGTTAAGACCGTCTGATCCTCCTTTCCGATCATCTAAGACATGATGAAGATATGAGCAATGTATCTCCATTCTTTTGACAGCATGGATTTCTTTATCTCTTTCTTTGACCCAAAAGATGTCCCTCATACCCCATGCTTCTGAATCCCTCCAAGACTTGATCTTCAGAAAGCTCAACCTCATCTCCCTGATCTCCTTCCAAACGAAGCACTCTTGCTATGATTTCTTCAGTAATGGCGATATCATTTCCTTCTATCCTCGCTCGAATACAGTGTGGATTAGCTTTAACATCCAACTTAGCTGATCTCCAGAAATCTTGGATGTGCAAAATGTAAATGGATGGTGAGTGAGTGATAGCATGAAAAATCGGAGATTGCTTCAGCCACTTTATGCAGTCTCTGAACCCTGCAGCTTTGGGATTGTCTTCATCCAATATAGCTACGGTGTTGTTCTTCTCATCGAACTTTAATTAGCCATGATTTCTGAAAACAAATTAGAAAAGTCTAAGTATACAACATAATAAGTGTGTGAGAATAAGTGAAAGCAAAAACAAAAGAATTAAATTAAATTCGCTCAATTGAATCTATAAATTCGCTAAGGTGAATCTATAAATTCGCTAAGGTGAATCTATAGATTCGCTCAAATCATATGAACTTTCGTTCAAATTCGCTCGACCTTAGTTAATTTACAGAGGCGATTATATAGATTCGCTGAAATTCAAGTGACTTTTAGCTTAATTTTGTTGGAAAACATTAAGTTCGCTGTGGTGAATTTATAGTTTCGCTCGGTTCAAGTGAACAGGCGAAGTTGTTGGGTGAATTTACAAATTCGCTTGAGTTCAAGTGAACTTTCGTTCAGATTCCCTGAAGATCAGCAAGTTCGCTGGACGAGGTTTCACGAACCCTAACCCAGGCGAACATGCCAGATCCCACAATGCGAAGTGAAATACACCGATTAAATGCTTCACCGATGTTCGCGACACCTACCTAAAGCTTTTATAACGTACAAATCCAACGGAAATCAAAACTAAAGAGGACTCTGAAATTTCGCTCGATGAACGGGTATTTTGTTTTAGGGTTACTGTGAAAAATTTCGCCTTCACTGTAACTTTTATAAGACATAGATTCGCTGTCACGAATCTATAGATTCGCCCGGTAAACTCAACATGTTGGTTTGACATGCAGCTGGTCGAGCTTACTGGCGAAACTATAGGTTCGCTAAAGCGAATCTTAATTTCGCTCGATTCAAAAACAAATTTTAAAATAAGATAAAATTAAAAAAAATTAAAATAAAATAAAATAAAATGAAATAAAACAAAATATCATAAAAAATAAAATTTTGCCTTTTGAATACCTTATTGCCCCACGATAAAATAAGACTTTGCATAAAAATAAAAATAAAAATAAAAATAAAAAAATAAAAGAGATTAGAATAAAATTAAAGTTAAACGGTTTAAGGATATAATATCATCTTTTTCTCGAAGTTTTTCAGAGGGACATGACTTAGCGAGATTGCTGATATGTTTGTCCGCTTAAACCCATTCCCTGTTCTTTTCAACTTGTGATCTGCAACTGTTTATCATGTTCTGAATTGTCTTAGTAACTCAGCAACTTGGTCCCCACTGATATTTGGTAAAGAATTAGTCTCGACATCAAGGTTTATCGAGCATAATCATTGATTTTTGCCTGCTTACTATACTGAATCTACTTAATGCAAACACAATGACTGACACATACACATATAAGACACTATAATATACAGATGCAAACACACATAAATGCAAGATATAAACTCATGAGATGCAAACTCAACCTTTGACTGATTGACGAGAGCTTCAGGTCAATGCTTTCGCATAGCAAAGAAGATCGTCTAGGCGTGTTGATGAGAGCTTCAGGTCAATGCTTTCGCATAGCAGAGAAGATCATCACTCCAGGTCAATGCTTTCGCATAGCAGAGGAGATAAACACACATCTTTCCTTATGTAAAGTATGAAAGTATATATAGTAATGGGCTATTTGAGATCATTTAATGTTTGACTTAGAGGGCGTTATCACCAAGTCACCATCCCGGTGGGAAACACCATAAGCTTCGCATCAATAATCTAATCCTAAGTGTAATGAAAGTATGTACAGTAATAGGCTATTTGGGATTATTTAATGTTTGACTTAGAGGGCATTATCACCGAGTCACCATCCCGGTGAGAAACACCATAAGCTTTGCATTAATAATCTGATCCTAATAGTAAACACAGTACATGAGCAAGATGTCAATCAGCAACTCTCAACCAAGTTTTAGAAAAGACTTATATCTTTGTGCAACCAAAGTATCATGAAGATAATCCTTATTACTGAGTTATGATCTTTAATTTGGCTGCATGATCACTTGTTTACTTCGTTTTTAGGATGAGTCTATCATGCATATCCCAGCGCAAGATGTTCCCCTCTTTCTTACTTCATTTTCTTGAATTCCTGAGAGAATAAAAGTTAAAACTTATTATTAGCATAAATCTCCCCCAAAATTTTTATTCAAAAGCTTACTTAATAGAAAATTTCTTAATATCGAAAGGAAAGGAAAATTAAGAATAAGAAATAAAAAATATATATATGGGACACAAGGATTCTCTAAGCAGACAAACGACCAAGACCATAAGAAAAATATGTACATATATACATCTCAAACAGTTATTTTACTCAGAAAAAGGTTTTAGAAGGATATTAATCCTAGCATGGAGATCAGTTCGTAAAAACATGGTTTATCAAATGTTTTAGTGAAAAGATCTGCTTTCTGCTTCCTAGTTTCAATAGGAATAATATCAATGAACCCCTTTTCCTGAGCGTCACGAATGGCATGAATTCTTGTTTCGATGTGCTTGGTTCGAGTGTGATGAATTGGATTCTTGGCAATTCCAACAGCGGCTTCATTGTCACAGAAGATTGGAGTGTGAAGGAAGTTGATGCCATAATCCATCATCTGGTGTTGAATCCAGAGCACTTGGCAACAGCAGCTTGATGCAGTAATATATTAGCTTCTCCTATGATAAGGACACTGTTGTTTGCTTTTGCTTTGCCACGAAACAAGACAGTCACCCAGATATTGACATCCACCGGTGACCGGCTTTCTGTTAATCCGGCAACCACCATGATCACTATCAGAAAAAGCATGTAAATCAAAGTTCCCACCTTTTGGATACCAAAGACCCAAACGAGAGGAACCCTTGAGATAACGAAAAATGCGTTTAACCGCTAGCTCATGTGATTCTTTGGGATTGGCTTGATAACGAGCATAGTAGCACACGGCAAATGTGATATCTGGACGGCTTGCAGTCAGATACATGAGAGATCCGATCATCGAGCGATATCGATGAGCATCCACGGACTTCCCATTATCATCAGGAGACAAGCATGTTTGAGCAGTAAAGGGAGTAAGTTCTGGCTTTGAATCATCCATGCCAAACTTTGTAATGATTTCCTTGATGTACTTCTCTTGATGAATAAGAATACCTTCCGATTTCTGTTCCACCTGCAATCCTAAGAAGAAGCACATCTCCCCCATCATGCTCATTTCAAAGCGATCCTTCATCACTTCTTCAAAATCTTTACACAGCTTTTCATTTGTTGATCCAAAGATAATGTCGTCGACATACACTTGAACAATCAGCATCTCACCATCAACCTCCTTCTTAAAGAGTGTCATATCTATAGTCCCACGAGAGAAACCCTTGCTGAGGAGATACTGCGTCAAGGTCTCATACCAGATTCGGGGAGCTTGATGCAACCCATACAAAGATTTGTCTAGCTTGTACACTTTATCTAGGAAATCTGGATCCTCGAAACCTGGTGGCTGACACACATATATCTCCTCATCAATGTTTCCATACAGAAATGCACACTTCACATCCATCTGAAAAACTTTAAAGTTCTTGTGAGCTGCATGTGCAAGAAAAATTCTGATGGCTTCGATACGAGCAACTAGAGCAAACACTTCAGTGTAGTCTATCCCCTCCTCCTGAGCAAATCCTTGAACAACCAATCTTTCTTTATTTCTAATAACACCACGATCATCTGGCTTGTTTCGGAAAACCCACTTGGTACCAATGGGACATTTTTTTGGAGGAAGATCAACTAACTCCCAGACTTTCAACTTCCTAAACTGTTGTAACTCGGATTGCATAGAGTCCACCCAGCTTGGGTCTTCAAGTGCTTGCTTGTAATTCTTTGGAACGATATGAGATAGAAAAGCTGTATAAAGGCACTCATTTATCAATCCACTTTGACTCCGAGTCCTCACCCCATCTGTGATAGATCCAATGATGTAGTCATGAGGGTGATCTTTTAAGGTTTAAAATTAGTGTTAAGCAATGAAGGGTTATGTTGTGATGTTGATGTGGAAGTGTATGGATTTGTGGGAATTTGATCGATATGAGGATGTTGAATGGATGAAGCGGTGGATGGTATGGTAGATGAGCTTGTAGGATTAGATGAAGATGGTTGAGATGATGAATCAGATGATGGAAGTGGTGGTGAAGGTGGTGAAGGTGGGATATCAAATGAAGTGGGAGGTAATGAGGTGGTTGCAGACGGTTGCGGTTGTGGTGGAGTCAGATTCACAGACGAGTGAGGAATAACGTCATCATCATCGGGAATTGGCAAATTGAATGACTTGAAGATAGTGGTAGAATCATAAAACCATGCAGGCTCACTTCCAATGCTTGTTGAGTTTGATTCTTGCCAGTCGACATAGTAGGACTCTTGCACAATCCGCGATCGTTTATTATACACACGATACGCCTTTTGTGTTTCTGAGTACCCAACAAAGAAACATTCATCAGAGACCGCACCAAACTTCGTTTTCTGGTCTTGGGTATTTAACAGAGTACAAGAGCAACCGAAAGGGCGCAGAAAATCAATAAGAGGCTTAATTCCTCGGAACAACTGGTATGATGTCTTCATTTTGCTCTTGACAATCAATACCCGGTTAAGTACATAAGCTGCACAATTAACTGCCTCAGCCCAAAAGATAATCGAAAGCTTTGACTCGATCAACATCGTTCTAGCTGCTTCAATTAGAGTTCTGTTCTTACGTTCAGCAACACCATTTTGTTGAGGTGTTCTGGCAGCACTGAACTGTCTGAGAATACCCTTTTGTTCACAGAATGAATTGAATATGTGGTTTCTGAACTCTGTGCCATTGTCGCTTCTGATGGCTTGAATCTTTCTCTTTCCAAGAACCTCAATCAGTGGGATCAGCTTCATCAATTCCTCAGCGGTCTCACTTTTGTTAGACAGAAATCTCACCCAAGAGTACCTGGAATAATCATCTGTCACAACAAGACAATAAGATTTCTTAGCAATTGATTTAACACTGATAGGGCCAAACAAGTCAATATGTAATAATTTGAGGGGATGCTCAATCGAGTTTTGAAATTTAAGTTTATGTGGCTTTTTATGTTGTTTTTCTTTTGCACAAGCCATACATTTTTCTACCACAGAATAGTCTTTCAGTGGTAGTCCCCTGACCAAATTGTTCTTAACTAACTTGTTTATCAATTTAAAATTGATATGCCCTAATCTTTTATGCCACTGAAAAAGATTCATGGGAAGAAGCTTTTGATAAAAGACAGGTCACGATGGAAGATGATTCTTTCGATCCCATATTTAACAAGTAGGTATCATTTCTCCTTGGAGCTCTCATGATCACCATCTCTTCAGGGATAGAGAACTCTAGTTTCAAGAACAGACATTCATTGGCGAGGAACATCACGGGAATATCTTTATCACAGATCTGTGATACACTGAGAAGATTGAATGCCAATTCTGGAACATAGTTTACTTTCTCCAAAGTCAGGAAACCATTTGAGACATCTCCTTGGCCAATCATCTTACCACCCTTCTTGTCTCCAGCAAAAGCAACATATCCACCATCAATTATTCTAAAATTTGTCAGCAGGTCCTTCAACCCAGTCATATGGCGGGAACATCCACTATCTACATGCCAATAACTATTTACAGCGGCCTCTGAATGTTCCTGTCATAAAAAAATATTGGTTAGACTTTTGAAATTGGGACCCAAGTCTTAGTGTACTTAGGTCTTGGAGGAACAGATTTTCTACAAAAGAAACCATGTACAAAAGCTGTCAATCTAGTTCCAAAGGATTTATTCTGTTTATTAAGACCACCTGATATAGGACATTGCTCAATTAAATGATCATCCTTTCCACATTAAAACAATGGGATCTCAGCCTCGTTTTGGAACAATTTGATGAAGGAACTCTATCAATAGATATTACTTCATCACATTCAGACAATCTTGAATCTGAATCACTGTTCGAGTCATATGACTCGTTTGACTTCTCTGTCATAACATTCTCTTTAACTGGTTTTTGTTCACTTTTATCTTTGTTATCTTCAGAGGAAGAAGACGTTTCTTTACCTTTTGGTTTAGAAATCCTTATTGGTGTAAAAGATGGGATTGGATGAGAGAAGAATTTGTTAAAGCAATTAGTTTTTGTTTCACTTTCAGAGACATGACCTGAAAGTTGAGCTGCATCATTCATACACACATTAACATTAACTGCAGAATTTAAAACATTTAAATCATCACGAGTGTTTGAAACAGAACATCCTAAGTTACTATTACATTTCCCAGAGTTTGAATCCAAAATAGTTCCACCAACACAAAATGATTACTTAAACTAATG
Source organism: Flaveria linearis (assembly GCA_024085815.1). Taxonomy (NCBI): domain Eukaryota; kingdom Viridiplantae; phylum Streptophyta; class Magnoliopsida; order Asterales; family Asteraceae; genus Flaveria; species Flaveria linearis. The sequence goes on along the minus strand of CM044015.1, from coordinate 20,696,492 downwards.
TCTACAAATGACTTCTTGGAATTAAAATCATTAATACTAGAGCTCCCGAGACCAACACTGCCACCATAATCATATCCTTCTCGCAACTCCTTAGATTATCTCCTTCTAAACCTGCAACAGAGCTGTTAGTATCATTTTGTATAATCTCTTGTATCAACTCATTTGATGGATGAGGAGTGGGCATAGGAGAATAACAGAAAGTACTAGGTGGAGGATATACCAATGCATCATTTTCATTACCCAAACCGGTCTTTATCCTTGCCCCCCTTTGTTTTTTGCATAGTTCCTCCCTTTTCATGCTCGAAAGAGACCACTGTTCTAATTTATTTTTAAGTTTTCTGACTTCAAATTCAGCAAGTGTGACTTGTTCAGTTAAATAGTTAACCTCACAGTTCTTTTCCAAAAGTTTCCTTTTTAAATGTTCATTTTCTTTCAAGGCTTCTCTTAATTTAACAAAATACTTTGACTCATTTTGTTTAAGCTCTTTATTGGTTTTCTTTAATTCATTTTCATTCATTATAAGCAACCTATTAGCTTTATATATACCAATAAAACGAATTTTGCATGCAGAGGAACACATGTCTTCAACAATTTCATAAGGAAGACCCATTACCAGTTTTTCTGCTGCGAGAGCACGATCACATTGACAATAAGGAGTGTTCCTCTTGTACTCCTCCACAGCTTCTCTCTTGGCTTCTTCAATCCTTGATTTCATTTTCAGCTCCTCGTTTTCACCAGCCAGCTTAACCTCTTCCTTAACAGCTTCACATACCAGACCAGTTTGAACAATCTCTTCTTGAACAACAGCTTGATACACACCTACACATTCCTTAACCGTTTGAATGGCTTCAGACCCAATAGATTCACCATTGGTATCAACTTCATTATCAGCTTCACCATAGAACTCCTTGAAAGGATCAAAACTGTAAATGTCCCCATCATCAAGAGCATGTTCCTCCACTATCTCAGCAATCAGTGCATGGTTGATTTCCTCCTTTGATTCTTCAATTTCTGCACTCCAATCAAAGTTGGTCAACAGAGCAGTTTCTTTCTTGGGCTTAGCTTCTTCAACTTTATCTATGACTGGGATGGTTCTTGAGTTTCCAGAATTAACAGGTTCAGTGACAATGGGAGAAGTACACTCTCTTTTGAAATGACCAAGCTGCTTACAATTGAAGCATCTTAGCTTAGACTTGTCATATCCTAGAGCATTGTTCTGACTCTGGTTTCCAAAATTTTTCCTCCCAGCTCTTTCTATGAACCTCCTGGCACGAAGAGTAAGCATGGCCATTTGCCACTGAATGTCGGTTTCTTCAAGGTCATCAGGATCAACCTGATACATATCTTCCACTGTCATACCACGACCTTTCAATCCTCCAGCCACTAAAGCCTCATAACTGTGCACAATAATCCAAACAGTGCGATAGTATCGTGTGGAATTTGAGTAGAAACTAAGGCATTTGAACTTTACCCAGCATCCTTACAACCACTTCCTGAGTTAACAATTTTACCATACCCAGAGTTAGCAAAGCCACCATTACCAGATGAACTCCCACAAGCTGCACCATAATAGTTAGAGTTTGCAGCGGATGAAATCAATGCAGCGTTTTGAGGAGGGACATTGGGAGACATCATGGTTTGATTATACTCTCTTCTCTTCACATCAAGATCAAATGACTTTAACTTGTTGATTACATCCATCAACTTGTAATCAGCAAAATTTCTTTCTTGTTTGAGTAATTTGATTTGCAGACTCCACTGAGCAGGAAGAGAGTCTAACAATTTACTCACTTGCTCATGATTTCCAAGCTGTTCATCATACTTCTTCAGGTTGCTTGAAACTGACAGAAAACTGTTTGTTATATCAGTAAGTGTCTCATGCTTATATCCCACGAATGAGTTAAACTCCTTCTGAGCCTGAGCTTTCTTGTCTTTCTTCAGATCTTCGTTCCCGTCATAAAATTCACATAAGGCATCATACAATGCCTTAGCGGTAGTGTGCTCAGAAAACCTGTTATAAATATCCTGATGTAGGCACAGAATCAAAGCTCCAAGAGCTTTCTTGTTGCGATCGTGCAGCTTGATGTCAATCTCAGTATAAGTGCTAGGATCCTGATTTGGTGAAGTGATAGATCCGACAGTTGTTGTTGGTAGGTGAGGTCCGTTAGTGATAGATTCCCACTAACCAAGATCAGTGTAGAAGAAGAAAGCTTTCAAGCACCGTTTCCAATCCTCAAAATTCTCTCCGTTGACAAGCCTCGATGGCCTGTTTGGTTGAACGCACTCCATATTAGTCAGATTCACACTTGAAGTAGACATGATGGAATCAGAAATTAGATTTGCTGAAAAGATGTAAATTCGCTGGCAAGTTCGCCGGTAAATTCTCTAGGCAAACCAACAGCAGATTCGCTCGAATCAGTGCTATTGCAGCTCTAGTTCGCTGAACAAGTTCGCAGAACTAGTAGAACTTTCGTTCTAGTGGTAAATTCGACGGTATCTTCGCTTGAGAATAAGGTAACAAAGGTGAACTTTCGTTTAATGACTGCAGATTCGCAAAAAAAACTCAGAGAAAATAGATTCGCTCGGGGAGTCACAAATTCGCTGGAAGAGCACTAAATTCGCCTGATGAACAAACAGCACTTTTCGGTCTGAAAATCACTCTAAACTCATCCAAATCGCTATGAATTAGTGATTGGATGATTGGGATGTCTCCTTACTACTTGAGCAATGGTTTTTCTACGAATTTCTATGAGTAAAACACCCTTTGATGATGCAAATCGAATGAAACAGTGACTTTTCTTCAAAAACACCTCAAAACCCCAAAAACTTAACAAATCAAGAGTACAAAGGCTCTGATACCATATTGTTGGTCCATTGATGATCGATTTACGTGCTATTGAGATGATAATCATAACGATATCTCAAGAATACAGAATCAAACAGTGCAAAAATGAAGAAAAGAGTTTCAATATGTAGCCATATGATCCAAACTCAATCAATATCAATAAACAAGGCTCAAAGATAACAAAACAAACACAATTCCAGCCTTAAACGAGCTATGACACAGTAATGCAAAAGTATTTCTTAATTAGGTATGGCAAAACTTGCTGCCAAAGATACATCAACTGCATATATATAACCAGACTCAAATTCGCTGGTAGATTCGCTACAGCGAATCTACCTGACCAACGGGTAAGTTCACCCGGCGAGCAACAGTTTCGCCGGGCGACCTTCTTCAGCTGACTACTAGCGAATCTGTAGATTCGCTAGTAGATTCGCTGGGTCAGAGCGAAACTAAACTATTACTTACATAAATCAAAGTTATCTAACATTTGTCCTATTACATCCAAAATGAAAGAAACTAAACTAAACTAGGTGAGTCCAACCTATCTATATCATCAGTTATTATTATTAGAGTTTATTTTGTAGTTTTTGGATACACAAAATAATACTATTATTATTATTATTATCAACTTTAAAAGTATTACTATAATTTTTTTTATTTATATTAGAGTATATTATTATTATTGTTATTATTATTATTTATCATTATTGTTATTATTATTAGAATTTATTATGTATGTTTGAACATTGGTTTACAAAATATAAGGTGTATATATGTTGATTTGTTCCCGATAAGATTATTTAGGTTATCATTAAAACGTCACGGTTTGTTCACGTACGCATGTTTGTATGTACGTTTACGAAGTGTATTTGTTCTTATTGTATATATATATGTTGATGTGTGTGCATGTTCATAAAAAAAATATCCGATTCGATAAACGTAAATGATCATAAACGGTTAATGTGTGGGTTTAGGGCACCCCAAAAGGTCACGGTTAGACCAAACCGTGACCTCTTTTGTCAACAAGGTGTGACGGTTAGGTCCCCACGTGACACTTTGTGTCAACAAACTGTGACAGCTTCATTCCACAACACCATATGTGAACAAAGGGGTCACGATTTGCCCAAACCGTGACCTTTTGGTCCAGTTTAGTTTAAAAGAATTTGTTTTCTATACCTTTCAGCGAACCACTCCCGTACCGATCGATTAAGATAGTAACGCAACAGGGGAGTGGTGTGGGCTCGAAACCCACTACCACCGGTTCATGGAGGTATTTTTTATTAAAATATTTACTTAGCAAAATTTTAAAAATTAGGCAAAAGGTCACGGTTCGCCCAAACCGTGACCTTTTGCCTAATTTTTAAAATTTTTCTATGTAAATTTTTTTATAAAAAGTACCTCCATGAACTGGTAGTAGTGGGTTTCGAGCCCACACTACTCCCCTGCTGCCTTACCGTCTTAACCGGTCGGGACGGGAGTGATTCGCTAAAAAGTACTGAAACAATTCTTTTAAACTAAACTGGACCAAAAGGTCACGGTTTGCCCAAACCGTGACTCCTTTGTTCAGCTGTAACAGTTTGATGACAAAAAGTGTCATCAAACTTTTGTCAAAACCCTAACCGTGACAGTTAGGCCTAACCGTTACCTTTTGGGCTCCTAACCACCTTTAAGGCAAACCGTAACATTTAGGTTTTATGTTACTATTGTTTCTATTATTATTATTTTTATTATTATATTATTATTATATTATTATTATTATTATTATTATTATTATTATTATTATTATTATTATTATTATTATTATATTTTTATTATTATTATTATTATTATTATTTTATTATTATTATTATATTATTATTATTATATTATTATTATTATTATTATTATTATATTATTTATTATTATTTCTATTATTACAATTATTATTACTATTATTATTACTATTATCATTACTATTATCATCATTATTATTATTATTATTATTATTACTATTTTATTATTATTGTTACTATTATTTGTAGTATTATTATTAATATTATTATTATTTCTATTATTTCTATTATTTGTACTATTATTTTTATCATCATCGTCATCATCATCATCATCATCATCAAATAAAGGGATTTTCATTAATATGATAAAGTATCGGAGAATGATAACTTACAGGAGGCATTGGTGCCTCTTTGACGATCTGTTATTCTAACGTAATTATTTATACGGTCCTCATATATTTTGCCATTCTAGTGCTTGTTGATATGCAAATCTCGGCGAATGATAGCTCACACTGGGCATTGGGTAATCCCCTTCCAATTCTATGCAAAGAAAGTGATCTTGGTTAATATGAGTAAGTGCGACAACTGGATAGGTGAATAATGGCTCTGGGGTTGTTCTCAGCGGGAACCATGTCTGGCTACCAAATGAAGAAATAAGATGCACAATACAACTGAATGTTTCCGTAATTACGAGTCCATGTGCCGGAAAATTTAGCCAATGGGTATCGGGTGCGGGTTGAGTCGTGCCAAACCAATTTAAGCTATTACGAACAGAATCATAATAGCCAGGCATCTCGCAGTTCAAATTGCTCCGCCAATACCACATGTTTCTGTCCATCTCCGACAACATTTGACGCCTAACCCATTCCCATTCATTTTGCTTTTTCCCTAAAGCCACCGCGATCGCCCGAAAACCACAGTTACCATCAGGCCGCACATCTTTTATAGTCGAAACGTACCGGTGAATCCATTGGGGCAGCTGATCCTTAAACTTCATAACTTTTATCACGTCCTTTGGTTTCAATATTAAAGGAAACCCTAGGGCAGCTCCCGTAATCGGTACATTTGAAGCAGCCTTTGCCTGATTAGAACGGTCGTTGGGCATTTTAAACTGAGGGGTATATGAGCTATGCCTCGCGGGGTCAGGCATAGTTTGTTGAGAGGAAGTATAGAAGCTGTGTCTAGCAGCCTCATACTGTGATGTATTGGAGTCCGCTCTTCTTTGTTGCTCCTTAATATTTGGACGACCACGTCGGTCATGACGCACCTCAGGTTCTTTATGTTTTGACTTGCTCTTAAACAAAGAGTCAAATACTTTGTTAAACAATTTTTTCTTTACTTGAGGATTGGGAGACGACATAACCTTTTGTTTCAAGTCATCAAATTTCACATCGTAGTCGGGTTCAGGCGGCGCGACGTACGCTGGCTCGAAATCAAGCTTCCTCCAGTGTGGATCTACCGCATCGAGTGGAATACTTGTGACTGGATTTAAAGGTTAAATTATTAGTAAAAAATATGTAATCGTGTGACAACAATAAAAAATGTATTAAGAAAAATATAACCTTGGATGTATATCTCCAAACGACAAGCACATGGCAAGCCCATGGACGTGAACAACCGGTGTCCACATGAACCCCCAGACTTCTGAATCATTTTCATTTTCGTCAACTCTGATTCAAGGAGGCTAAGGCAAAAAATGGATACTTTATAATGCAATTTTGAAAACAATGACAGTCGATGGTCTTTTTTAATCTTCACACGGGACACCTCGAATGTTTTACAAATTTTAATCTCCTGACCGCGCACGAGGTCACAAACATATCCGACAAGTGTGTGCAACATATTATCGGTCCCTGAAAGGTAACTCTTGAAGTTGGCATGTTGGCCCTCAACCCTATTAGTTGTAAATTCACCAAAGTTAAGGCGGTCGTTGTGACAACTCGGAAAAATTCATGATTTAATATAGTATTTATGCGATTATACGAATTAGATTTTATATTTTTATTATTATTTAATAATAATATTAAAAATATAAAAATAATGATAATAATAATAATAAAAATAATAATAATAATATTGTTAAAAATAATAATAATGATAATAATAATAATAATAATAATAATAAATAATAATATTAATAATAAAGTTCAGGGGTGTTTGTGTCATTTCTAAAACTTGTTTAAAAGCTTTACACATGAAATAACAAACCTAGTAAACTACAGGGGCCAATTGTGTAATTAAATTAAACCCCCCCCCCCCCCACCGTCGACACCTTCACCTCCGGCCGATTCCGGCGGTTCTCCCGAGACGCACAAACGTCCAAAATACTCGGTATTGACTCGATTAAACATCCCGACAACAATCATATGCAAGATTCGAATACAATGCTCCAATTCAATTTAAAAATGATAGTGCGATCTATCTGATTCAATCACTTTTGCTTTCGGCTGCTTTATAGTCGATGAATCGCACTAAACACTTACAATAATGCAATTAAATGATCTAAAACAATCCTATAAATGTGACCAATCCGTCTACACATTCAATTGCACCAGAAACACACCAAATCACACTATTCGATCACCACCATTGTCGCGGACCTGCAACTAATCGAACACCCCTATTCGAGTTACAAACCTAGAAATTGACAGAGGGCTATCCATCCTTAACACCAATAGAAGCTTTCTGTGCAACCAATTCGATTATCATCTGTGTTTGATCATCGTTTGAATTCCTCATTCGTCGCGACCTGTTCTTCAATCGTACTTGACATTCTGAACTACGAATCAGGTAATTGAACATACCATCATACTCGAAATCACATGGGGATTAAAAGCCCTATGTTTGATTTCGTTATCATAACCATCTTGGTGTTCAATCAGAGCGATTTCAGGAACTAGGGTTCTTGATTTGGGGGAATTGAATAGAAACTGTTTAAAAGGAATTGCAAACTAGAAATACCGCGGCTGTAAGCCTTTGGTTCACTGGTTTGTGTGTGGGATTATGAGATGGAGGTCACGGGTTCGAACCCGGCCCCCAACATTTATTTTTTTGAAAGCCTTTTTGACCTTTTAAAAATACAGAAAAATTACTAAAAATTATAAAAATAATTTTTATAAACATTGTTTATTTTAGAAGTTATATAATTATTTTCTGGAAAATTATTTCTTTAAAAACCTTATTTATTTATTTATTTATAAAATTGTTACAAAGGTTATAAATTGTTATTTTATAAAAATGGATTTTAAATAATAATTTAAATCATCAAATTATTAATGGACATTATATTATTAATTATGGATTAATTATGATAAGATAAATACAAATTAGATTTTATAAATTTAAATATTTATAAAATCTTACAAAATTAAATATAAACTTACATGTTTAAATAATATCTACAATTTATTTAGAATATAATGATATGTTAAAATCATTATTAGATTAATTAAATTTTATAAAATATAAATCTTTAGTTATTAAAGGATTAACAAAGATAATTAAATGATTAGTTATATGTTTATAACAAATCACCGAAAACCAAACCCTAGATCAATTGAACGCCAGGTTCAAGATCTAACTTATTTAAGTTATGGATTTGTATCTATTTGCTTATGTGAATTATAATTCCTTAGGAGGAATTTACTAGTTTGTCAACACCACACAAGAACCGAGGTGAGTTCATACTTAACTGTTCCCCTTTTTAAATCATTTAAATATTTTGGAGAAGGATACATGTTATAATTTAAATTACAAAATATTTTGTGTATTATGTTAAATAATAATTGAGTCACATTTATGATTACATATGGTTATAATGAAAATCCTTCTCTGTATACTGGACTATAAATAAGCAGGGATCTTTTGGATAGTACTATCGGGGAGTGACTTACCCCCACAAAGGTTTGGACATGTGGTCCTTACCAAGATGCATAAAGATCTTATTGTCATTCGGGATGACTGTTCTGGTGTTAGAAGGCAGATGTGCGCTATATAAAGTTTGTCATTATAGTTCCACTTACAACCCATATGAGGATAAATGTAAAGAGAGGATTCGCGCCCTCTGATTTGGAATTATTATAAATAACATAATATACACATGAAAAGGATATTAAACTATGATACATGGGCAAATCATATGTGAAGGATTTGTTGGCTTGTACATAGTGAGTATGTGGGATAGCGGGTTCACCTTATTAAAAAGGGTTCCGATAGGCTATTCATATACCGGTGAGTAAATTAAACTCACACTTTTACAGTAAATCCTAATTGATGATAGTTGATGATTTATCATTATGTTTTACTTACCAATGAACTCACCAACCCTGTGTTGACACTTGATTTACATGTATTCTCAGGTATCTACTAGGAGCTTATGGACATGCACGTAGGATCATATAAGAGCTCAAGATACATATTGCTTATTATCTAAGATATGATTAGACGTGTTGTTAAGAAACAATCTATCTTTTATTTCTGCTACGCATAATAATACGTTGAATATTTATGGAATGGTTATTTAAAATTCATCATATAGATAACTGCATCTCATGTGTAAATACTGTGTTCGATCCTGTTTACTCGCCCCTCCGTGATAAATTCCAGACTCGAAATTTGAGGGTGTGACAGATTGGTATCAGAGCGATTGGTTATACTGAGTTAGGAATTGCATCTAGCCTATAGCCACACACAATAGTTGCACAAAGTGAACTTTCTTAGTTAGAGATTGATTAGGTTTACGAAGTTATATGCCTTATGTGATTCCTCTTATACCTTGATTCTTATCAATGCACACACGAATCTTAAATCATATTCAAGGCATTGCGTGCCTAAATCAAATGGTTTTCAAAAAGAGCTTTGAATCGTTATTCGTGGTTTTCAAATTCGTCAAAGTCTGTGTCTTACAACTTGAAACATGTAATGATAGAAGAGCGTGATGCCTGTATCTCGAGGTGTTCTGTCTAGGCAAGGTATTCGTATAAATCCAAATCAACCGATGGATCTGTCTACCTTACCTGGGACTCTTGGGATGAGTATCTGCTTATAGGTACGCATGTCTTCAACAAAGTTGTGATTGACCCCAATACTTTGATTAGTCAACGTACTTGCTTTGATTTACGAATCAAACGATTACACCTGGAACATCTCATTGCTATTATGCCAAATTCTCGATTGTTATTTTCATGTTGTGTAGCTCATATTACCCAATTTCCATAAAAATTCTTAACGATCTTTCAGAATGGATTCTCGTCAAATCCGTTCACGGGCTAGGAACTCTGGCCGTAAGATTGCTGCTATTGTAGCACGTGAAGTTACTGCGGTCATACACAAGTCTTTAAGGCAAATAGCTCAAATTACCTTGATATGTTCCATTTGGTAATCTAAGCTACGCTTGTCCTAACCTAAAGCGAGACTTATTTCCCTAGTACTCGTGCCTTGCCGAATTTAATCGAAAAACCAGTTTTCTTAAATTCCTATCTATCTTACAGTAATTGTCCATACTTTGAATATTTGATATAGAATGCATCTACTAAATATATCAAAGTGTGAATTCTCACTAAACAATTTTATGATAGATGGACGCACCAGCGGGCAGAGGCAGAGGTAGAGGACGCTCTAGAGGAACTGTCCCAATAGGTATGACTCCTGAAGAAATACAAGCCTTGGTCAACCAAGGTGTTGCTGCGGCCCTAGCCACTCAGGCTGCTCAGAATGGTCATTGCTATTCTTATAACAAGTTCCTAGACTACAAGCCTGATATCTTCACTGGGGCAGAAGGGGCCATTGGGCTCATAAGGTGGTTTGAAAAATGTGAATCCATCTTCGTTATATCTGAATGTCCAGATGCGAGTAGGACAAAGTATGCCTCCGGAGCATTGAGTGGAGCTGCACTCTCGTTCTGGAAGACTGAAGTTTCAAGGCTTACTCTCTCACTAGCCAATGCTATGGCTTGGGAGGAATTCAAACAACTGATGATGGAAGAGTTCTGTCCGAAGGAAGAAGTACAAAGGTTTGAAACCAAGTGCTGGAACCACAAAATGGTGGGATCTGAAATTGAAACTTATACCACCGAAAATCATGAGTACGCAACTTTGTGCCCACATATGATGGAGCCTGCTCACAGACGAATTGAAGGCTATATTCGTGGACTATCTCCGGTCATTCAGTCTATGGTCACTTCCTCTAACCCAACTTCAATCCAACAGGCCATTAGAATAGCTCACAAGCTGACTAATGAGGCTGTGGCTCAAGGGAAGTTACCGCCAAGAAACAAGGGTAAGGGTGTTGCTGCTGAAAGCTCAGGAAAGAGAAAGTTCAAAGATGCTAAAGACAGTGAGAGTCAAGGTACAAGCAAGAAGCAAGATCAGAAAAAGCACCATGACAATCAGGGCATTCCGCCTAGATGCCAGAGGTATGGCAAGCGTCACCATGGCAAGTGTACTACAATCATTTGCTACAAATGCAACAGGAGGGGGCACACTGCTCCTGAATATAGGACCAAGACTCAAGGCCAAGGAAAGAAGGATGGTAATAAGCAGAATGATGGAAAGAAGGGAGTTATGTGTTACAGATGTGGTGAAAAGGGCCATGTTGCTAGAGATTGCACAGGGTAAAAGAAAGATACAGCCAAGGGCAGAGCCTTCGTGATTGGCAAAGGTGAGGCTCTAAAAGACCCTAACGTTATTATGGGAAAATTTTTGGTGAATGATGTTTATGCTATAGTATTATTTGACACGGGAGCTGATAGAAGCTTCGTATCCAATACTTTCTATAAGCACTTGAATGTAGAACCTGTACCCCTAGATGAGCCATATGTTGTAGAAGTAGCAAATGGTAAATCCTTGACCGCAACACAAATCCTGAAAAACTGTACACTAGATTTATCAGGTCATATCCTACCAATAGACCTCATGCCCATTACTTTGGGAAGCTTCGATGTGGTAGTTGGTATGGATTGGCTATCCAAAACTCCGCAGAAATTATCTGTAAAGACAAAATGATTCGCATCCCCCTACCAAATGATGAAGTCCTGTGTGTAGAGGGAGATAAGACTGGTATTGTGTTGGGAGTTATTTCTTACTTGAAGGCTCAAAAGTGTCTTCGAAAAGGACATACTGTTATCCTAGCCTTAGTCACTGACAAAGATAAGAAGGAAAGGAAGATTGAAGATGTACCAGTCGTCAGGGAATTTCCTAAAGTGTTTCCTGATGAACTGCCTGGGTTGCCCCCTAGAAGAGAGGTCGAGTTCTCAATCGAGTTAGTACCTGGAGCTACACCTATAGCTCGGGCACCATACCGTCTCGCACCTTCTGAACTAAAAGAACTATCTGACCAGCTTAGGGAACTCCTAGATAAAGGATTCATCAGACCTAGCTCGTCACCATGGAGAGCACCAGTGTTATTTGTAAAGAAGAAAGATGGAACCTTCCGGATGTGCATTGACTATCGAGAGCTGAACAAAGTGACAATCAAAAACCGTTATCCCTTGCCACGTATTGACGACTTATTCGACCAACTTCAAGGTTCAAGCATTTACTCCAAGATAGATCTTAGAAGCGGCTATCATCAGCTGAGAGTCAGAGATGAAGATATTATGAAGACGGCTTTCAGAACTCGGTACGGTCACTTTGAGTTCACAGTCATGCCGTTTGGGCTAACAAATGCACCTGCCGTATTCATGGATATCATGAATCGTGTATGCAAGTCTTACCTAGACAAGTTTGTCATTGTTTTCATTGATGACATCTTGATATATTTTAAAAATGAGCATGAGCATGAGGAACATCTAAGATTGGTCCTTGAATTACTAAAGAGAGAAGAGCTCTATGCTAAGTTCTCAAAATGTGATTTTTGGATAAAAGAAGTTCAATTCCTTGGTCATGTGATTGATGCTAATGGAACTCATGTAGACCCAGCTAAAATTGAATCCATCAAAAGTTGGCCTACACCTTCAAATCCAACAGAAATTAGACAATTTCTGGGCCTAGCCGGCTATTATAGGAGATTTATCGAAGGATTCTCCAAGATAGCTCAACCATTGACCATGCTCACCTAAAAGGGAGTAGCATATCATTGGGGATTTAAGCAAGAGGCTGCTTTTCAAACACTGAAACAGAAGTTATGCAATGCACCTATACTATCTCTACCTGACGGCATTGAAGATTTTGTAGTCTACTGTGATGCTTCTGTTCAGGGACTGGGATGTGTTTTGATGCAGCGAGACAAAGTCATAGCCTATGCCTCAAGACAGTTAAAGGCTCATGAGAAGAACTATGCAACTCATGACCTAGAACTAGGAGCAGTTGTGTTTGCTCTTAAACTATGGAGACACTACATGTACGGTACTAAGTGCACTATTTATACCGACCACAAGAGTCTTCAACACTTGTACAATCAAAAAGAGATGAATATGAGGCAGAGGAGATGGCTTGAACTACTAAACGATTATGATTTTGCCATCAAGTACCATCCTGGTAAAGCAAATGTTATGGCTGATGCTTTGAGTAGGAAAGAACATACGAAGCCTCGTAGAGTACGAGCTCTACAACTTACCATTCAAAGAAACCTGCCGGCACAAATTGTGAGTGCACAGACTGAAGCCCTGAAAAAAAAAACATAAAAGATGAAAACCTTCGAGGGCTAGAACAATAGCTTGAAGTTCATTCAGATGGAGTGCGCTGTATAGCAGGAAGGATTTGGGTACCCCTATACGGGAATCTTAGAAGCTTGATCAAGGATGAAGCCCACAAGTCTAGATACTCTATCCACCCAGGTGCGGATAAGATGTATTACGACTTGAAGCTTATTTACTGGTGGCCAAGAATAAAGGCGGATATTGCGACCTATGTCTCAAAATGTTTGACTTGTTCTAAAGTCAAGGTCGAATACCAAAAGCCTTCAGGAATGTTGACCCAACCAGAAATTCCCGTGTGGAAGTGGGAAATGATAACCATGGATTTCGTCACTGGTTTGCCCAAATCTCAAATGGGCAATGATACCATTTGGGTTATTGTTGACCGTCTCACCAAATCAGCTCATTTCATACCCATCCGTGAGAAAGACAAGATGGAGAAGCTTGCAAGGATCTACATCAAAGAGATTATCTCTAGACACGGAGTGCCAGTGTCTATCATCTCTGATCGTGATGCACGATTTACATCTATCTTCTGGGGTAAACTTCAGAAAGCTCTAGGTTCTCGCCTAAATATGAGCACGCCTATCACCCTTAGACTGATGGTCAAAGTGAAAGAACCATACAGACTCTTGAGATATGCTCAGGGCTTGTGTTATTGCTTTTGGAAAGAATTGGGAAGGTCATTTACCTTTGGTAGAGTTCTCATATAATAATAGCTATCATTCGAGCATCAAGGCGGCGCCATTCGAGGTCTTATATGGATGTAAATGTAGATCACCACTTTGCTAGGCAGAAGTTGGAGATAGTCAACTTACTGGTCCAGAATTGATCTTTGAAACTCATGAGAAAATCATCCAGATAAGAGAACGCATGGCTGCTGCCAGGGATCGCCAGAAAAGCTATGCTGATAAACACCGCAAGCCACTGGAATTTCAGGAAGGAGATAAAGTTTTGCTAAAGGTATCTCCCTGGAAGGGAGTTATACGCTTTGGGAAACGAGGGAAATTAAACCCTCGCTACGTGGGGCCTTTTGAATTTGTCAGAAGGATCGGCCCAGTAGCCTATGAATTAAATCTACCTGCTGAACTTGGTGGTGTGCACAATGTTTTTCACGTATCCAATCTAAGGAAGTGTTTATCTGATGAATCACTTGTTGTGCCTTTAGAGGAACTGCAAGTAGATGAGAAACTCAGGTTTGTCAAGGAACCAGTTGAAATCATGAATAAAGAAGTTAAACAACTTAAGCATAGAAAGATTCCGATTATCAGAGTTCGGTGGAACTCCCGACGTGGTCCTGAGTTCACTTGGGAACAAGAGGACGAAATAATGCGCAAGTATCCTAACCTGTTCAAGAATGTTGCCAGTACTTCTTAATTTTCGGGACGAAAATTCCTGTAACAGGGGGATGATGTGACAACTCGGAAAAATTCATGATTTAATATAGTATTTATGCGATTATACGAATTAGATTTTATATTTTTATTATTATTTAATAATAATATTAAATATATAAAAATAATGATAATAATAATAAACAATAATAATAATAATATTGTTAAAAATAATAATAATGATAATAATAATAATAATAAATAATAATATTAATAATAAAGTTCAGGTGTGTTTGTGTCATTTCTAAAACTTGTTTAAAAGCTTTACACATGAAATAACAAACCTAGTAAACTACAGGGGCCAATTGTGTAATTAAATTAAACCCCCCCCCACCGTCGACACCTTCACCTCCGGCCGATTTGGCGGTTCTCCGGCGACGCACAAACGTCCAAAATACTCGGTATTGACTCGATTAAACATCCCGACAACAATCATATGCAAGATTTGAATACAATGCTCCAATTCAATTTAAAAATGATAGTGCGGTCTATCTGATTCAATCACTTTTGCTTTCGGCTGCTTTACAGTCGATGAATCGCACTAAACACTTACAATAATGCAATTAAATGATCTAAAACAATCCTATAAATGTGACCAATCAGTCTACACATTCAATTGTACCAGAAACACACCAAATCACACTATTCGATTACCACCATTGTCGCGGACCTGCAACTAATCGAACACCCCTATTCGAGTTACAAACCTAGAAATTGACAGAGGGCTATCCATCCTTAACACCAATAGAAGCTTTCTGTGCAACCAATTCGATTATCATCTGTGTTTGATCATCGTTTGAATTCCTCATTCGTCGCGACCTGTTCTTCGATCGTACTTGACATTCTGAACTACGAATCAGGTAATTGAACATACAATCATACTCGAAATCACATGGGGATTAAAAGCCCTATGTTTGATTTCGTTATCATAACCATCTTGGTGTTCAATCAGAGAGATTTCAGGAACTAGGGTTCTTGATTTGGGGAAATTGAATAGAAACTGTTTTAAAAGGCTGTAAAATACAGAAAAATTACTAAAAATTATAAAAATAATTTTTATAAACTTTGTTTATTTTAGAAGTTATATAATTATTTTCTGGAAAATTATTTCTTTAAAAACCTTATTTATTTATTTATTTATAAAATTGTTACAAAGGTTATAAATTGTTATTTTATAAAAATGGATTTTAAATAATAATTTAAATCATCAAATTATTAATGGACATTATATTATTAATTATGGATTAATTATGATAAGATAAATACAAATTAGATTTTATAAATTTAAATATTTATAAAATCTTACAAAATTAAATATAAACTTACATGTTTAAATAATATCTACAGTTTATTTAGAATATAATGATATGTTAAAATCATTATTAAATTAATTAAATTTTATAAAATATAAATCTTTAGTTATTAAAGGATTAACAAAGATAATTAAATGATTAGTTATATGTTTATAATAAATCCCCGAAAACCAAACCCTAGATCAATTGAACGCCAGGTTCAAGATCTAACTTTTTTAGGTTATAGATTTGTATCTATTTGCTTATGTGAATTATAATTCCTTAGGAGGAATTTACTAGCTTGTCAACACCACACAAGAACCGAGGTGAGTTCATACTTAACTGTTCCCCTTTTTAAATCATTTAAATATTTTGGGGAAGGATACATGTTGTAATTGAAATTACAAAATATTTTGTGTATTATGTTAAATAATAATTGAGTCACATTTATGATTACATATGGTTATAATGAAAATCATTCTCTGTATACTGGACTATAAATAAGCAGGGATCTTTTGGATAGTACTATCGGGGAGTGACTTACCCCCACAAAGGTTTGGACATGTGGTCCTTACCAAGATGCACAAAGATCTTATTGTCATTCGGGATGACTGTTCTGGTGTTAGAAGGCAGATGTGCGCTATATAAAGTTTGTCATTATAGTTCCACTTACAACACATATGAGGATAAATGTAAAGAGAGGATTCGCGCCCTCTGATTTGGAATTATTATAAATAACATAATATACACATGAAAATGTAAGGCCCCGTTCCCGGACACCTCACAGTTGGTCATTCATCGCATATATTTAAATAAAACAATGCAGCGGAAGCATTCAAGATAAACTTTCTTTTACTATAAGTACTTTTTCCATTTAATACAACGTACGTCAATTACAAAACACCTAATGTTGCATTACATCAAAAAAGCACTATTACAAAACATTTCATCTTTTCTGTGTACAAAATGGTCATAAACAGTGACCTCTAATTATAGAACATAAGAATTTTCATCATAAAGAATATTCCTTAAGTACTTCCGTACATCGGAACCCTTAAGGAACTCTTGACACTCTCATGCAACATACTTTGTTGCATGTATTATGCACCCCCACTCCCAGTGCGGGTAGCATTATCAAAAGGAGAATGCCATCCCAAAAGAGCTGAGTAGCCGCCTCGTGCCATCCTCAGCAACACTACCTGCCAACTGGAGACACATAAAAAGTCAGCGTTGCTGAGTGAGTTCTAGTTTTATAATAAAACATACTTTCATTCTCGTTAACTGTTCTTACATTCATGCGATCACACATCGTACGTACACGTAGATAATATTATTATTATTTTCATCCTTCGTTTACTTACTTTCATTCGTGTACCATTCATCGTTCACATTCACATTCGTACTTACTTTCTTAACATTCTTTCGTACGTTCTTTACTTTCGTTCATACATTCATAACATTCGTTCGAATGTTCATTACATTCGGTGTCATGTACAGTACCCCAAACGTCATACATACTACTGGTGCTGGACCTGTGGTAATCAACCACGAACGTTGTGCACAAATGCTGATCCAGTCACCTGGGGTAGGTACATGCACCACTTATCTTTTTACTTTCCTTCTGGATCAATGCCATATGCTATACCCCGAACGTTGTGCACTAATGCGGGTGCTGGACCTGTGATGATCAATCACGAACGATGTGCACTACTGCTGATCCAGTCACCTAGGGTAAGCGGCAAGGATCCCATACATACATATGGCTGACCCCGATGTGCATCCTTCGGGGTAGCTAACCCGCACACCGTTGAGCTAACACCTGCCAGGGGTGTGCACCTCCTTACATTTGCTTGCAAGCCTTACTTACATTCATTCAATCATTCGTTAATGCATGCATTCATTCATCATGTTCCTCTTTCATTATCTTTTACTTTACGTTCTTATTACCTTCGTTTCATTCTCTCGTTTATTCACATAAAGTCATAAAAAGATAACATACATCAATACAAGGAACATAGATATTTACATGTCATCAGTATTCACCATCTATCATGGCAACATTATACTTAACATACATACATCATACATACACTTCTCTATTCATCCACCTCAGCCCTACTTGGGCGATTGAACGTACTCCAGTCGCATGGCCTCCATACGAATGGGTCGTGCGATTGGGCTGTTATGCGAATGTGCATACAATCGTGTGACTGGACTTCCCTCCATACGAATAAATACTATAAACACTATGCGACTGGGCTAAATGCAACTAACCCTTAACCGTACGACTGAACTGCCCTGCGATTGGACCTATGCGACCGAAACCCTCAATCGCATGGACTATCGTGCGACTGAGGCTCAATCGTGCGTTTGAGCCTCAATCGTACGATTGAACATAAACTATTCTTCATTCGAGCGAATGGCCCTTCAGTCGCATAACTCTAACTGGGCAGCGAATGGAGTTCTTCATGAACAGCACTCGCGAGCCAACGAAGTCCAAACCCTTCTAAACACGATTTCCGCACATATTAGCCCTCCTAAACCTCAAGGATTCATACTAGGACATCATACAAGCATATACAAGTCCCAATTCATACTATAAACACATTACTCAAAATCTCACCCAAATGGGTCAAACATACACTATTTCAAAAATAGGGTTTATATGTGATCTAGCCCCAAAATTGTTTGAAAACGTGTAAATGAGGGGTTCTAGAACTCACCTTATCGCGGAGAAGATGAAGAGCTTCGATTTGACTATTCTCTCGACAAATCTCGTGCCCGAATCACCACGTTCTCCCTCTCTTTCTCTTCTTTCTCTGTTCTCTCGCTCTCTGCTCTTTCTCCCGACTGAAAAGTGTAAGTGTTGGGGAGGAGAAGAGAGCTGCTCCTCTTTTATACCTACAGCTCATCGCATCTGGTCCAGGGGCGACTGGACCTTCAGTCGCATAAACACCATGCGACTGGACCCCAGTTGCATGAGTTCCATGCGATTCATCCTTCATTCGGGTGATTGAACTCTAATCATACGGTTGAGCTTCAATCGGCCGAATAACATGCGATCGAACCTCCAGTCGCATCAATTCCATGCGACTGAGGCTCAGTCGCATAACCTACCAAAAAGTCAAACTGCCGGGCGTTACAAGTCCACCCCCCTTATTTAGGTTTCGTCCCCGAAACCTGTTATTCTTCGAACAATCACGGGTAATGCTGCCTCATTTCTTCTTCAGTTTCCCACGTGGACTCGGATCCCTTCCTGTGCCGCCACTGTACACGCATAAGGGGAACCACTTTATTTCTTAACCTCTTCTCTTTGCGATCGATGATCGCCACTGGTTGCTCTACATAGTTGAGCCGTTCATCTATCTCGATGTCCCCCAGTGGGACGATCATATCCTCGTCCGCCCAACATTTCCTCAGATGAGACACGTGGAAAGTCGGGTGGATTCCACTTGATTTACATGTATTCTCAGGTATCTACTAGGAGCTTATGGACATGCACGTAGGATCATATAAGAGCTCAAGATACATATTGCTTATTATCTAAGATATGATTAGACGTGTTGTTAAGAAACAATCTATCTTTTATTTCCGCTACGCATAATAATACTCTGAATATTTATGGAATGGTTATTTAAAATTCATCATATAGATAATTGCATCTCATGTGTAACTGCTGTGTTCGATCCTGTTTGCTCGCCCCTCCGTGATAAATTCCAGACCCGGAATTTGAGGGTGTGACAGTCGTACATCCAACAAGTAACAATTTTCTCTTTGTACGGCACCAACCATTTATTCCAAATATATTCCCATACCTCTGAAAGAAATAACAAAATTTATAAAATGAACAAATAAATTATTAGAGGAAAAATAACTATGAAATTCTTACCACGTTTACCATCTTCATTTAACTTCTCTTCCATCTTCCTGCAATTGTAATCGTACAACGCCTTTGTGGGAGACGAATAAAAGGTCTTCCACCAGTATGAAAAATCCTTCCACATGTCGGTTTTGAAAAGGATATTCCACCGTCTTTTGATATTCTCCCTAACGTGCCACCTGCATAGGTTTTTAGTAGCACTCAGGAACACTGTGTCACACGCGCTAATCAAGACCAGGTCTGTAAAACCTTGAAATCTCCCCAGAAACAGTTAACACACGATCTCAATCACGTGAATGCGGAATGTAAACATGATTGGGTATAAAGAAGAATCGAATTGATCTCAAAAGGATATTAAATTGAACAAAATCAACCTAGAACAGGTCTTGTGCGATTTCGCACAGTACAGAGATGAATAATAACAAAAGCTCTATTACAAAACGAAAACTAAGCTATTTATACTAAACACAAAGTTCTCGCGCGACAGGCTTGTCGTGCGGCTAAGTCTTTCGCGCGGAAGTCCTTCTCGCGTGGAGACAGTTGTCGCGTGAGAGCTGCTTCTCGCGTGAATCTGTATTTCGCACAAGCTTTCTTCAGAATTAGTCTTTATTCAGTCTTGAAATGTTTTGCCGAGCCTTGATTAGTCTTCTACAATCTCCCCCTAGGCTCGGTGAAACATCATTAATCAAAATCAACGTTAGCCCTTTTGTACGAGCCTGAATAAACATACCATATGTTCCTAAGGATTCGATCCGTCATCCACACATACTGGCAAGATAGTAAGTAAACTGACTCATCAGCTCAAATGGGGCAGAGTAAGAGCTTGATTAAGTCGTTTTTGCCAAACTTCATTAAGTCAGCTGGATCAATGATTCTAAATGACCTGTCAGTACATCTGATCACAGCATGACCTGAATCCTTCTCATATCTCCAAGAAAGAAGTTGCTTTAATGAATTAGGAGGAACAGGGGCATGAACAGGGACTTTTCTTTTCTTGTAAGAATTTTCAAAATAAGATCATATAGTTCTTTATCAAGTCAAGACTCTGTCCAGCTTTATTTAAAATAAACTGGTTAAGTTGATTGTCAATATCTTTTGTCCCTTTAAACTTATACTTCAGGTTTACTCAGAAACATAAGGAGTGATACTTATCATGTTTTGTATGATTTAATATAATTCAGTGGATCCCACAATTAGAACTTCAGTAAAATACTTATTAGTCTTCAAGACACTATTGAGATTTCAAGTCACCCCAAATTGACTTAAACCATGCATTGTTGATCAGTGATATCATTTATTTATTCCTAAAATATAACTATTTGAGCATAACTAGCCTGAGAAATATCTCTTAACCTGGAATATTAACAAGTTTAAGGACTTACTGACAGCCATCCGGACTTACGTCTGCCCTCTCAAGATGTTTAGGACTTACAAGCCATCCGGACTTACATGCCCCATCTTTTGATTTTGCCTTCCATGATCAGAGAATATTCTCAAAATAGAAAAATATATACCATATAGTATGTATGTCTTTAGACATATCTTTTGATTTGTTGTGCTTCTTGGCATCTTATATCCTATATGGCCTTTTGGCATCTTTTTGCTCAATTATTTGCTCAACTATTTTCTTTTTGTCTTTTTATTTCTTTTTGTCTTTTTGTATTTTATCTTTTATATATACATATAGTTATGATAATTACTGAATCAAACAAATACAGGCTTGAGTATCACAAGATTATATCTCTCAGTCTGTGTTAGAACATTTTTGTCATTGTCACAGAATCCTAATATGTTCCCCACTAAATTATATCTCTTTAATTCAAGTTTAATCACTCAATTATGATCTTTTCATTTCTGAAAGCAAAGCTTATTGACACATCAAACATAATCCAAGTCTATTCGTATTTAAGCCTTTGAAAGTACTTAGACTCTTTTGAACTGTGTAAAATCATTTCTCATTTAATCATGAAAATTCAATTTTTATTGATCCAATCTTGACTCCCCCTAAGACCAAAAATATTTTTCAAAGCTTATTTTAAATTTCTCTGATATATGACTGATCATTTTGAAGAAATTGTAAGTTTCCTGTCATATGTCTTTGAACAACCGCTGTCTACATGCCATAAGCTTTCAATGATCTTTTGCGGTCGTTCCAGCATAAGTAACAAACTTACTTAGCTTTTGGTACCCAAGTCAAGTATGACTTGAGCACATTATGTGTTGCAGCAAGACAGAATGATTTGAGATTATTATATTTGTTTTGCACATCAGCCTTTTCATTTACACTTTTCAGCTTGATGTTTTCTTTTAAATCATTAGTCAAACTCTTATTCTTTTTGATATTCTCCCTAACGTGTTCCACCGTCTTTTGATATTCTCCCTAACGTGCCACCTGCATAGGTTTTTAGTAGCACCCAGGAACACTGTGTCACACGCGCTCATCAAGACCAGGTATGTAAAACCTTGAAATCTCCCCAGAAACAGTTAACACACGATCTCAATCACGTGAATGCGGAATGTAAACATGATTGGGTATAAAGAAGAATCGAATTGATCTCAAAAGGATATTAAATTGAACAAAATCAACCTAGAACAGGTCTTGTGCGATTTCGCACAGTACAGAGATGAATAATAACAAAAGCTCTATTACAAAACGAAAACTAAGCTGTTTATACTAAACACAAAGTTCTCGCGCGACAGGCTTGTCGTGCGGCTAAGTCTTTCGCGCGGAAGTCCTTCTCGCGTGGAGACAGTTGTCGCGTGAGAGCTGCTTCTCGCGTGAATCTGTATTTCGCACTAGCTTTCTTCAGAATTAGTCTTTATTCAGTCTTGAAATGTTTTGCCGAGCCTTGATTAGTCTTCTACAATCTCCCCCTAGGCTCGGTGAAACATCATTAATCAAAATCAACGTTAGCCCTTTTGTACGAGCCTGAATAAGCATACCATTTCTTCCTAAGGATTCGATCCGTCATCCGCACATACTGGCAAGATAGAAAGTAAACTGACTCATCAGCTGAAATGGGGCAGAGTAAGAGCTTGATTAAGTCGTTTTTACCAAACTTCATTAAGTCAGCTGGATTAATGATTCTAAATGACCTGTCAGTACATCTGATCACAGCATGACCTGAATCCTTCTCACATCTCCAAGAAAGAAGTTGCTTTAATGAATTAGGAGGAACAGGGGCATGAACAGGGACTTTTCTTTTCTTGTAAGAATTTTCAAAATAAGATCATATAGTTCTTTATCAAGTCAAGACTCTGTCCAGCTTTATTTAAAACTGGTTAAGTTGATTGTTAATATCTTTTGTCCCTTTAAACTTATACTTCAGGTTTTACTCAGAAACATAAGGTGTGATACTTATCATGTTTTGTATGATTTAATATAATTCAGTGGATCCCACAATTAGAACTTCAGTAAAATACTTATTAGTCTTCAAGACACTATTGAGATTTCAAGTCACCCCAAATTGACTTAAACCATGCATTGTTGATCAGTGATATCATTTATTTATTCCTAAAATATAACTATTTGAGCATAACTAGCCTGAGAAATATCTCTTAACCCGGAATATTAACAAGTTTAAGGACTTACTGACAGCCATCCGGACTTACGTCTGCCCTCTCAAGATGTTTAGGACTTACAAGCCATCCGGACTTACATGCCCCATCTTTTGATTTTGCCTTCCATGATTAGAGAATATTCTCAAAATAGAAAAATATATACCATATAGTATGTATGTCTTTAGACATATCTTTTGATTTGTTATGCTTCTTGGCATCTTATATCCTATATGGCCTTTTGGCATCTTTTTGCTCAATTATTTGCTCAACTATTTTCTTTTTGTCTTTTTATTTCTTTTTTTCTTTTTGTATTTTATCTTTTATATATACATATAGTTATGATAATCACTGAATCAAACAAATACAGGCTTGAGTATGACAAGATTATATCTCTCAGTCTGTGTTAGAACATTTTTGTCATTGTCATAGAATCCTGATATGTTCCCCACTAAATCATATCTCTTTAATTCAAGTTAAATCACTCAATTGTGATCTTTTCATTTCTGAAAGCAAAGCCTATTGACACATCAAACATAATCCAAGTCTATTCGTATTTAAGCCTTTGAAAATACTTAGACTCTTTTTGAACTGTGTAAAATCATTTCTCATTTAATCATGAAAATTCAATTTTTATTGATCCAATCTTGACTCCCCCTAAGACCAAAAATATTTTTCGAAGCTTATTTTAAATTTCTCTGATATATGACTGATCATTTTGAAGCAATTGTAAGTTTTCTGTCATATGTCTTTGAACAACCGCTGTCTACATGCCATAAGCTTTCAATGATCTTTTGCGGTCGTTCCTGCATAAGTAACAAAGTTACTTAGCTTTTGGTACCCAAGTCAAGTATGACTTGAGCACATTATGTGTTGCAGCAAGACAAAATGATTTGAGATTATTATATTTGTTTTGCACATCAGCCTTTTCATTTACACTTTTCAGCTTGATGTTTTCTTTTAAATCATTAGTCAAACTCTTATTCTTTTTGATATTCTCCCTAACGTGTACCACCGTCTTTTGATATTCTCCCTAACGTGCCACCTGCATAGGTTTTTAGTAGCACTCAGGAACACTGTGTCACACGCGCTCATCAAGACCGGGTCTGTAAAACCTTGAAATCTCCCCAGAAACAGTTAACACACGATCTCAATCACGTGAATGCGGAATGTAAACATGATTGGGTATAAAGAAGAATCGAATTGATCTCAAAAGGATATTAAATTGAACAAAATCAACCTAGAACAGGTCTTGTGCGATTTCGCACAGTACAGAGATGAATAATAACAAAAGCTCTATTACAAAACGAAAACTAAGCTATTTATACTAAACACAAAGTTCTCGCGCGACAGGCTTGTCGTGCGGCTAAGTCTTTCGCGCGGAAGTCCTTCTCGCGTCGAGACAGTTGTCGCGTGAGAGCTGCTTCTCGCGTGAATCTGTATTTCGCACAAGCTTTCTTCAGAATTAGTCTTTATTCAGTCTTGAAATGTTTTGCCGAGCCTTGATTAGTCTTCTACAATCTCCCCCTAGGCTCGGTGAAACATCATTAATCAAAATCAACGTTAGCCCTTTTGTACGAGCCTGAATAAGCATACCATTTGTTCCTAAGGATTCGATCCGTCATCCACACATACTGGCAAGATAGAAAGTAAACTGACTCATCAGCTGAAATGGGGCAGAGTAAGAGCTTGATTAAGTTGTTTTT
This sequence comes from Flaveria linearis, assembly GCA_024085815.1. NCBI lineage: Eukaryota > Viridiplantae > Streptophyta > Magnoliopsida > Asterales > Asteraceae > Flaveria > Flaveria linearis. The sequence goes on along the minus strand of CM044015.1, from coordinate 20,671,413 downwards.
GCCAAACTTCATTAAGTCAGCTGGATCAATGATTCTAAATGACCTGTCAGTACATCTGATCACAGCATGACCTGAATCCTTCTCACATCTCCAAGAAAGAAGTTGCTTTAATGAATTAGGAGGAACAGGGGCATGTACAGGGACTTTTCTTTTCTTGTAAGAATTTTCAAAACAAGATCATATAGTTCTTTATCAAGTCAAGACTCTGTCCAGCTTTATTTAAAATAAACTGGTTAAGTTGATTGTCAATATCTTTTGTCCCTTTAAACTTATACTTCAGGTTTTACTCAGAAACATAAGGAGTGATACTTATCATGTTTTGTATGATTTAATATAATTCAGTGGATCCCATAATTAGAACTTCAGTAAAATACTTATTAGTCTTCAAGACACTATTGAGATTTCAAGTCACCCCAAATTGACTTAAACCATGCATTGTTGATCAGTGATATCATTTATTTATTCCTAAAATATAACTATTTGAGCATAACTAGCCTGAGAAATATCTCTTAACCTGGAATATTAACAAGTTTAAGGACTTACTGACAGCCATTCGGACTTACGTCTGCCCTCTCAAGATGTTTAGGACTTACAAGCCATCCGGACTTACATGCCCCATCTTTTGATTTTGCCTTCCATGATCAGAGAATATTCTCAAAATAGAAAAATATATACCATATAGTATGTATGTCTTTAGACATATCTTTTGATTTGTTGTGCTTCTTGGCATCTTATATCCTATATGGCCTTTTGGCATCTTTTTGCTCAATTATTTGCTCAACTATTTTCTTTTTGTCTTTTATTTCTTTTTGTCTTTTTGTATTTTATCTTTTATATACATATAGTTATGATAATCACTGAATCAAACAAATACAAGCTTGAGTATGACAAGATTATATCTCTCAGTCTGTGTTAGAACATTTTTGTCATTGTCACAGAATCCTGATATGTTCCCCACTAAATTATATCTCTTTAATTCAAGTTTAATCACTCAATTATGATCTTTTCATTTCTGAAAGCAAAGCTTATTGACACATCAAACATAATCCAAGTCTATTCGTATTTAAGCCTTTGAAAGTACTTAGACTCTTTTTGAACTGTGTAAAATCATTTCTCATTTAATCATGAAAATTCAATTTTTATTGATCCAATCTTGACTCCCCTAAGACCAAAAATATTTTTCAAAGCTTATTTTAAATTTCTCTGATATATGACTGATCATTTTGAAGCAATTGTAAGTTTCCTGTCATATGTCTTTGAACAACCGCTGTCTACATGCCATAAGCTTTCAATGATCTTTTGCGGTCGTTCCTGCATAATTAACAAACTTACTTAGCTTTTGGTATCCAAGTCAAGTATGACTTGAGCACATTATGTGTTACAGCAAGACAAAATGATTTAAGATTATTATATTTGTTTTGCACATCAGATTTTTCATTTACACTTTTCAGCTTGATGTTTCTTTTAAATCATTAGTCAAACTCTTATTCTTTTTGACAATATAATCATTAACAACTTTTGATTTCATTTGTTTTGCAAATTTTCCACGAGTGAAAAACAATTTTCTATTATGAGCAATAGAATTATGAAATCGTTGTTTGCTTAATGATTTTGTCGAAAAGGACAATTATTTGCCAAATGATTAATGTTTCCACATTGATAACATCTCCTTTGTTGTGTGTGGAAAACAAACTGCGGATGACAATTATGAAAATTGTCATAAAAACCAAAGTCAAATTGACTTTTTGGTTTAACATTCTGCACAGTCTCTCGAATCTGTGCCTCATTTGATAAATGCTTGTTCATCTTTTGCAGATTCGAGGAAATTGTTGAAATATGACCACTTTTGATTTGAGATTTAGCAGTTGTGACTTTTGGAACTGATGGTGCTGGAACAGGACCAGTCTTAGACTTTGCTGGAGGAGGACCAGGTTTTGATATAAGAATTGGTGCTGGAGAAGGACCATGCTTTGATATACGAATTGGTGCTGGAGAAGGACCAGGCATTTGAATTTTCGGATTGGATGAAGAAGGAGCTTTCACTTGCAAATCTGGGCTACAAATATCTTGGTTCACAAGGTTAGCATTATGATGAAGTTTATTTTTAAAGAATCGAAAATTCGTTTCTTTAAAAATATTTTCTTCATTTTCAATTAAACCTTTAGAAACAAATCTACTTTTAAAATCCTTTTCAATTTGTGCCTTTTGATTTGGCCTTTGATTTTCATTCAAATTACATTTAATATTTGATTTTGTCTCATTTAAATCAACAATCTTTTCATTCCTTGATGAAGTTTGATTACAATGAGATTTGAAATCATTTACAATTTTATTTTTCAAACTTTCTCTTTCATTCTCACTCTCACAGTCACTCTCCCACTCTTCAACCAAACCATCCACCTTCACATTATCTGCACAAAGATTTTCAGTTGATTGTTTAGGTTTAGTTAATATGATAGGATCAACTGTCAGATTTACCTTGACTGAAGGTTTTAAGTCTGAGGATGGAGAAAAACCTATCCCATAACTCATATCAGAATCAGAAATAACATCAGATGAAGGTAAACATGAATAATCATGATTAATTGGAGGAGCGATGTTTGAAAATCCAACACCACACTTTCCTCCTTTTATCTTCTATGTCATTTGTGACTTGATAATACCTTCAACCATAGTTGATGAAAGTTCAAACTTTTCAACAGTCAATTTAGCCGAAGCTAGTTCACTGTTGAGTCTATTTATTTCTAAGGCGAGTTCATTGTTTCTATTTGTCAAATCATTATTTGTACATTCTTTATCATGAAGATTTAGTTGTAAATTGTATATTGTTTTAGTTAAACCTTCAAGTTTTTCTTTAAAAATCTTTTCATTTGACTGGTGTTTTCGAGCTTGATATTGTAGTTTTTCAACTTCCATTATCAAGTTCTCATTATGAACTCTATACCTTTGAACTTTCTCAACACAAGAATTTTTGCATAGATCATCATATACCTTTGGTTCTGAGCTTTCTCCTTCAGGCTCTTCAACCCTTTTCACCATGAATGATTTCATAGCCTCAACTGGTTCTTCCTTTTCTTCCTTCTTAGTTTCCTTCTTACATTCAACTTCTTCCTTCTCTTCTTCAACTTCTTCCTTCTCAGCAAACACTCCATCCAAGAAATCATTAGATATAAACTCGGCAAATAGATTCTCATTTTTCTCTGGCATAAGATGCTTCAAATTTGGTGTTGATGAAGACATGTGATCAAGAATTCAGAAATCAGACTTTTATGCGAAAACTCAAATCGTGCGAAAGCTCTTTTCGCGCGAGATATTCTATCATCCGAGAACTGTAATCGTGCGAGATTCCCACTTGTCAATCACGCGAAATCGCGTGAAAAGCAATTTAACTGCCTGTGCGAAAACAGTGAATTTCGCACGCGAAAACTCCCAGTTTCGTGCACAGTCAATTTACCAACTGTTTGTTCAAGCATAAGTCACCTCCAATTCATTGAACATGTCTGATTATACTCATTTTAGTCCAATTTTAATGAATTTAGTTCAATTTTAAGCTTAATTATGATTAAAATTCAACTAAAGTCCACTAAATCAGTCCAAATCAGTCCAAAACTGCAAAATTGAGCAGCATAACATCACCATATCTGAATCTCAAGTAATCAATGATGAATAGCTCCAGAAATAAGTAGAAAACAATCCAAATCTTCTCCAAATCGTGGTTCTAGAGCCTAATGCTCTGATACCAATTGTAAAACCTTGAAATCTCCCCAGAAACAGTTAACACACGATCTCAATCACGTGAATGCGGAATGTAAACATGATTGGGTATAAATAAGAATCGAATTGATCTCAAAAGGATATTAAATTGAACAAAATCAACCTAGAACAGGTCTTGTGCGATTTCGCACAGTACAGAGATGAATAATAACAAAAGCTCTATTACAAAATGAAAACTAATCTATTTATACTAAACACAAAGTTCTCACGCGACAGGCTTGTCGCGCGGCTAAGTCTTTCGCGAGGAAGTCCTTCTCGCGTGGAGACAGTTGTCGCGTGATAGCTGCTTCTCGCGTGAATCTGTATTCCGCACAAGCTTTCTTCAGAATTAGTCTTTATTCAGTCTTGAAATGTTTTGCCGAGCCTTGATTAGTCTTCTACAAGGTCCCTGTCTGTGACAATAACGCGGGGCTCCACACACCATCGAGCATATCTCTGATCCGCTCCAGTACCCATGTGAAGTTGTCCTGCCATTCCCACGATATAAACGCATGCGCAATACAAAACGACTTTGACGTCGACGTAACACCAATAACCTGAACAAACGGAATGTTGTACATGTTGGTCTTGTACGTCGTGTCTATCAACATCACGTGCGGGAATGCGCGCCACATTTTATACGAAGTAGGATGACAAAAGAAAACATCTTCCACGGCCTTAGTAGTTGTATTCGTTCATGTTTCATACACGAACTCTTTAGATTGTAGTAGGTTTTCAAGTTCCTGCATTGGTGTCATGCCTTTTCTCCCCTCAGCACTAAACTTTGACGTCAGATTGTATATGTCTTGAACAACACAGACGCTGTGGGGAAAGTGCCCCCTTACGGCTGAATGGATATGTCATGGCCGCACTGCTGCCTGTGTAACTTCTCGACAAGATCAATTTCTTCGGCGGTCATCTTCATAAGATGCGTGTGGCCCTCCTCGTACACAACGGGATCATGGTTGTGCGTCTTGTTTCTCACCTCTAACATCCAACTGTCACTCTTTCCTACGTACTTCCCTACGAGTTTAAAGGGACATCCTTTCTTTATGCTCCCAGTACGTCTACTTGTGCCAGTGAATTTAGGTTCACCACTACGATTGCATAATAGTTCCACATCCTTTTTTCGTGACCGACCCACCACAATGACGCACCCATGCTCGCGTCCTCTCATTTTAGCCCACTTCTCCAAGTCCTCACGAGAATTAAAATATTGAAAAAATGATAAAGCTATACATAAAAAACAATATATAAAACAAATAAAAAATAAAATAAACAAAAGAATAAAAACTCTTCGTACTTTATCGGTTTTATAAGAAACCATAGCCTTTCTTATCTGATCCTCATCCCCATCATGCTTCGCGGTGTCCCCATGGTTTTCTTTGAGGTGAACCGAACCGTCACTCTCATCTGTGTCATTCCCATTAAAAATATCCGACACATGTGTAATTTCTAGTTCTGACTGGTACGGGGGATGTCCGTAATCCAGCTCTGTTTGTGAGTGGTACGTGTTCGGGGCATGCCCGTAAGAATTGCAAGGGGGATATCTGTACCCTTCACCGTAACCTGTCGGTCCAAATAAAGAGTTGTACGCCTCTTGAGCAAATGTGTTCGACGGTTTGGTTTCCTCCTCCCCCCACGGAGGGTGACTCCCGTATACGTAATATTTCTAAAAAAGATAATGGTTAGATATTTCAAATAATAAGTTATAATAAAACATATACTAGTTCAACCTGGTTCGAATCTTCGATATGTGGTACCTCATTCAAATCTAGAAGCTTCGGCTTTTGATAATGATCTCCCGAACCCGACATTGTTTTCGAATTAACGTGTTTTTGGAATGACGAAGGCTGAAAAATCTCGAGTGTTGGATGAATGAATGCTCAAAGGTACTTATGATGAAAAAATTTCGAGTGTTGGATGAAATATCGATTGTTGAAAGCTCAAAGGTATTTAAGATGAAAATCTGGTGCACAAACCGTCACGGTTTGGCCTCCACGTTACGGTTCGAGGCGCGAATCTCGGCCCTTTTGTCAACATCACAGTCTACCTCGTACCTTAAACTGAACCTCGTACCCTAGAGGTCACGGTTAGGCCAAACCGTGACGGTTTGGTGACCGGTTTTCAACTTTATCAGCCCATTTGTCGTTTTATTGTCAGGAGGTGTCGGAAGACAGACACAGAAACCGTGACCGCAAGACCTTGCGGTCACGGTTAGGTATCAAAACGTGACCGCAAGCCCTAATCGTGACTGTTTGGCCCGGCCTACCCCCAAAAACCCCTGCGGTGTCCCTATTAGGACCCTTATTTATAGGTACTTGGTCCAGACTCCACTTAAATGGTGGTCAGATCGGTATGCTCATATTGGTGGGACTTTGTGGGGGGTTTTCCAGCGAACAATCAGCCCTTCCTCATGTCGGTGTGGGCCCGGTTAAGACAACATATGTTTGGTCACGGTGAGACACGGGACTTCTCGTAGCAGAGGGTGCAATTCAATGCTCATAAAAATTCATTGTTTGAAAAAAATACATTGAGATGCTAATATGATGTACGAATATTACATCTTGATTTTAGATTGTTTAATAGAACTGAGTGTAATTTGGTATGGGGCTAGCTCATTTGGTAGAGGCTTTGCCTCTTAGAAGGAAGGTCTTGGGTTCTAACCCAATCAATGGTGTAATTTGGTGTAATGTAGTAGTAGGATTTCTTTGCCGTTAAAAAAAATAGAACTGAGTTTAGCATCTTTCTAGTGGTATTTAAAACTAAAAAAAATTACTTTTTAGTGTTTTTATTTTTATTAGATTACACAAAATTATACATTTTCTTTATAAATTTTCTAACTTTAATTTGATTGTTAGGCACCTACTCCTTAACCACAATCAAGACCAATGAAAGGCGTCGGCTTTATTATCATCATTAAATTTGCTTATATTATTAAATTACACATTTTTCTTTTTTTTTTTTTTGAACGGACACATTTTTCTTATTAAAATATAAATCATCATTAAATTTGCTTATATTATTAAATTACACATTTTCTTTTTTTTTTTTTTTGAACGGACACATTTTCTTATTAAAATATAAAATAATAGAGGTAAGGTTTTTTTAACAATTATTTATTTTATTATATGGTTTAATATATTATAAATTACGTTATGTTTATTTTTTATAACAATAAAGTATTTATAATTTATTACGCTTAATTATATTATTTAAAAAAGATATAGCTAATTATAAATATTAGGTTACTTTATTATAGTTTATCTATTACTAATTTTTTATTTTTTAGTTTGAATATACATAATATATAATTAAATTTTGATAATGCAAACTATTATTCACTGATTGATGATATTTCATATTGCTAATTTGACCCATGATACTCCTAATTTTCACTTATGTTACCGAGGAAAATTTCAGTAGTATAAACATTAAATATTTACATTTTACTTTTCACTCAATTTCGCTGACAGTGATAGTTATGACTAGAATGGAAAACTCACAAGCGAAATCAAATAGAAATTAGTAAAGTTATGATAATTATGCTACTTGGATTACCCTTTGCAACTAAAGTGAATGTTAGAATGTTATTTTTATTTATATTTTTAGATGTTAATTATCACAATTTTAGAGTATACTTTGGCACATATTTTGCATTCCTTGCATGCATTTTTATTATTTTATACAATACTTGTTTTGATGAAATCAACTCTGGTGTATTTCGGTTGGTTTTATAGGTGGTATGATCGGAAGAGAATATAAAGACTTGTGGAAACAATGAAATTTTACTAAAGAAAATTCTGAATTTTAACGAGTGGAGAAAAATTTCATAAATTTTAGGAATTTTTGTTATGGATGGTTATCATCAGATTTTTTTAAAAGAGAAGGAATTAAAAACCCTAAAAAGAGGGATTTGAGAATTAACAGATTGGTATATGGAGGATGTTTGGGATTTCTTATTTTTTTTAAAAGTTACTTTTGAAAATTAACTTCATTTAACTTCTCAAAATTAATTTTTCAAACCTTTAAAACCAACTTTTCAACTATTTATCCAAAAAGAGGAGGGGAGGGTCTTTTGGCATCTTGGAAAGTCACATCTAGGGTATCTTGGGTCTATGTGCAAATAAGAAATAACATTGGGATTTTTATTTTTGAATTCTCTTCATTGTGAAAGATATTTTGATTGTTCCTTGTTTATTTCGTAAATTTTACTTTGTTTCTTATTAATCTAGTCATCATGTTCGATCAGAGCACTTTTAGTTTCAATATTAAGGATTAATTTATCTGGTTTGGTTTGAACTTATGTAAATCATTTATGAGATCTTTTTATTTTAATGATTTGTTTGTTTGATTCTTGATCTTAAACCTGAATTCTACTCTGGTATATATTAGAATGATATTAAAATTTACCACTTTATTAATATCTCTAATAAAAGTTTTCAAGTTTTAAAAACTCTAATCAAGTTTTGATTTTTAATACAAATACAATTTACGGTTGGAGTTTGTATATGAATTCATTCTAATTATAGAATCATAAAATCTAGTTAAACATATCGAATGGCGTCAATGATTTCGAAACCGGACCGGACCGGCCGGTCCGACCGGTTCGACCGGGAACCGGTGCCGGAGCCGGTTCGGTTCGGTGCTTTTGGACCGTTTTCCGGTTAACCGGCCGGTTCGCGCGGTCGACCGGTCCGACCGGAACCGGTGAACCGGGTTGAACCGGTTTTTGGTATTTTTTTTTTAATTTAATAGAAAAATATTATTGGATATGAATTAAGAAACACCGGTTCGTTAATTTGGACTATATTTACTTGAATGGTATGTATTTTGGATGTTGTTTTGGATTAAGGAACACCGTTTAAACATGATATATTGTTTAAAATTGTTAATTTTGGTATGTATATGATATATTGTGTTAATTTGGACTATATTTACTTGAATGATATGTGTTTGTAGTTTTATAAATATTTAGAATTTTTTTATATTTTTTTAAATATTTATGACGTCATCCGGTTCGTAATCCGGTCCGACCGGTCCGACCAGTGAACCTCTAGGCCGTCCGGTTCGCTTTCCGGTCCGGTTTTGAAAACATTGAATGGCGTGATTATGATTGATACTTCTATCATTGCATCCCGCACACTAAGATTCGAACAGCGTGATCGATAATAATCATTAATTAAAAAAAACATTGCACCGTAATCGTTAATGATTGTAAGCCGAATCTAATCAAGATATTAACTAAGTGTTGTGATTAGTTTTCATATATGAATTAAGTTCACAATTTAATTAACTTTTTTAGTAATCCTTTCTCATAATTAAAAAATAAAAAGTTGTCAAACTTTTTTTTTGGCAGAACTTAACACGATCACGTGGAATTTTTTTTACAAATTTGACACATCCATGTCAGATTGCTGAATTTTTTTACTTTTTGCAATTTGCTTTTAGTTTTAGCTTCTAACTAAAACCCTTAATCTTTTTTAACCATAACCAATCAAAGTAATTGTGCTAAAATATTTTTTATTAAAATAATTAACATGTATCACTGAGTACACGAACCCTACTTCCACTCATACTATTTTTACTGTATGCACGGTAAGTTTATATTTACATATTTTATTTGTTGGATTTGATACCCAACATATTCTAATTATGCTACTCAGTTTACCCTATACAACTAAAGTGAAAGTTAGGAATGTCACTAACCAGATTGTTTATTTTAATTATTATCGTTCACTAAGCTATTATTTGGATTATCAAAGTTTAATTTGCGCATCTTCAATTTACTTATATTTAACTAAAATTTATATATTTATATAATTCATTAAGAAACTTATTAATAGTTCTTATATTGATTTTTTTATCGAACAAATATTATAAACTCTTTATTAAACTGAAACATTTTATGAAATGTCACTGGAAGTGTGAAGGTGCCATTTAATCTTTAAAAAAATATAAGGACAAAGCCATGAGTCTTCTACCTTCACGTAGGTGCAAACAGGCCGAGCCGAGCTCGAGCTCGTGTGGGTTCGAGCTCGGCTCATGATGACTAAGGAGAGCTCGAGCACGAGCTCGGTTTGTTTCGAGCTTTAAAATAAAGCTCGAGCTCGACGCGACAAATACATTTTCAAGCTCGAGCTCGGCTCATTTATTTATTTAAATATTATTTTTAATATTGTATATTTAATTTTGTTATATATTTATAGTTATATATTTTATATATAACACTATTCATATTATTTAATTGTTTTTTTATCGTAACATTATATATAAGAGATTATTTATATAATATATTTAATAAATTAAATAAAAATATATAAATAAAAAGTTCATTTAGGCTCGCAAGCCGGCTCGAGCTCAATACATGAAGCTCGGGCTCGGGCTCGATAATTAAATGAGTTTTTTTTTTCAAGCTCGAGCTCTGCTCGGGCTCGATAAAGCTCGGCTCATTTCTAGCTTTTTTATCGATTTGATCTCGAGTAGCTCAAGAGCGGCTCGACTCATTTACACCCTTACCTCCATGCAAAATTAAAGAACAAATAAATGTTTCAAGATTTAAATTCCAATCGATACATTTATACATCTATAAATCTATACATATTAAAGAAACTAATTTGGGTGTCAAATCATTTTTCCTAAGGTGTACATCTAAAATTTGTTCACGTGTAATCACACGATAAACCTATTATTTTTAACAAAAATCAATTATGTCAAACTTATAAAACTTAATCTTATTTTCAATTAATTTTAAACAATGTTAATTAAGATATTAATTAAGTCAAACTATAAGGTCCCTGAACCCAGGAAACCTCACAGTTTGTCATTCACAGCAAAAACATAGTTTTAAACATTCATTTAAATAAACATTTGCAGCGGAAAAGTATATTAAGTTTCAATCTACTACGACATAATTTTAAAAGGAGAATTTAACAATCTGCTAAATCAGGGATGCCAGTCTTCGGTTTCCAAGAAGTTTTAGATCCATGCTCTCATCCCTCTAAGTCTTATGACTCACCTGTCAGACTAATATGCATAAAAGGTCAGCTTCGCTGAGTGAATTCTAAATTTACTTTATTAAATAACTTTTTGTAAGATATATTAGCTTTATCGTTCGAAAGTAATCATCACCTATCAGAACATTAATATACACAGATTATCGCTTTATCAATGCTTTGTCATTAAGACTTTCGCTTAATTATTTACTATTACTCTTCTTTACCCGTCAATTCCCAGTTACTATCGGTGCCTATGATAAAAACGAGATTTTACCGACATGTCAATCCAGGTCTTACTGTCATACCCAAACAGGCCATTATTGTCATGTCAATCCAGGCCTTACTGACCTGGCGTTTCGATCCTTACTGTCATGAGGGAACAACAAATGCAACCCTCCTCTGTCATTTGCTTGCAAGGCTTTACTTTACTAAGGTACGCGTTATGGGCCCAATAATATTTCCTTTAAGTTTCACTTACATCTTTAGTTATACATATACTTTACATGATAAGAAATAAACTCTTAGTCTATACATTCATATTTCATCAACAATGAGAAATAAACCATATAACCGACCCTCCACGAGACAGCGGGGGTTCGGGGGCGGCAACCCTGATAGCGGGGTTCTAGGGGCAGCAGCCCCTACTGGGGTCCAAGGGGCAATGCCCCTGGCTGGAAAATTTATTTTCTTGTTATAGGAAAATTTATTTTCTTGTTATAGGAAAAATTATTTTCTTGTTATAGGAAAATTTATTTTAAGGACTTTATTTTCTTATTATAGGAAAATTTATTTTCTTGTTATAGGAAAATTTATTTTCTTGTTATAGGAAAATTTATTTTCTTGTTATAAAAAAAATTATTTTAAGGACTTTATGTAGCATATTTTGTTATAGGAAAATTTATTTTCTTGTTAAAACCTCTTGAAATCTTTGCCTTGAAAACTTTAGGTTTACTATGCATAATAGCCTCAAAAAACATGGATAAACTTGTAAATAAGGGAATCTAGAACTCACCTGGTCAAAGTAAATGATTTCTCTTCTAAGTTTCCTAGGCTAGATTCGCACTACACTGCCTACACATAAGTTAACACTCAAATGAGTTATTTCTATGCAGTTTCGCTTGCAGTTCGCTGGCAGTTTCGCCCAGCAGTCTCGCACGACAGTTTTCTTGCCAGGTGCGCCCAACTTTCATTGGAATTTCCTAGGTTCGCAAGTTATACTGATCAACCTCGGCACTAGCAAAATTACCAGCAAAACTATAGTTTCGCTGGAACTCTCTTAGTTTCACTGGAAGAACCTCTAGTTTCGCTGGAAGAACATCTAGTTTCGCTGATCGAGCTCACAGTTTCATTGGACGTATAAAAATGACGAACCAGCTCGTTTTTAACCCAAAATCTTAACTTTTTATGTCCAAAACCTTAGTTTGTCATCCGTGAAACCATATCTAACCTTTTTACACGTTTTTAAGTAAAAATATGACCTTTATATGATTCTTTGAAACTTTTGAACCGAAAACCCTAGAAATCCGGATCTGTTCTAAATGGATGTTTGTAGGATGATTCTTACCTTGATTTCTTGCTCTTTCCTTACTACTTTCATGCACCAACACCAGATCTTCAATCTCTAAAGCAACCAAGCTTCAAATCTTTAAAATCTTCACTTTCTCTCTCTACTCTCTCTCTAGGGCTTGTTACTTGTGTTGCAAGTTTAAGGAAATATGGCTGATGAGGGTTGTTTAAGGGCTGATTATGGGTCGTTAAACACACCTAACACTTAGTCCATAGATTTAACTGGACTATAATCCATTTTAATAATAATTTTATTTTTCCATTTTTATATAATCCCCACTTAATCTATAATTACTAAGTTGTTTGCTTAGACATTCGGGGCGTTACATAAACTTTATAGATTTGTTATATTTATAAATAAATAAATTTCTATTTAAGATGATAATAATATGCTAACAGTCGAAAACTTGATTTTTTTAATAATCACAACTCAATTTGTAAAGTTTAAATATCATATGATTTAATACGATAAATTTTTTAAATAAAAACTAATTAAATAATTATTATTATGCTCATATTGTAGGCGTATATAATACACGAGTTACTAACTTAGTACGTTTTATATTATTTAAGGTAAAAATCAAGTAATATATTCACATAAATTAAAATTAAAATTAAAATTAAAATTAAAAAATATAAAACAACAATAAAACCGAATAATTAGAAACTACGAAATGAACCCGCGCGTTGCCGCGGGGTTCTTTTATTCGGGTTATTTTTGTTATCCCTATGAAGTCGAATGGACAAAATAAACTTTTTCCAGTCTAAAGTGAGTCGTGGTGGTACTGTATTAATAAGGCTCAGACAGATGATGTCATGATAACACGTGGTGTCGTGGTGGGGAAAAGAACAGGATGGTTGTCGATGTTACTTTAAAAGACAAAACGATTAATGCATACCATGATGATGTTAAGATCCTCCTGTGCAATATGCTCCAAAGAAACTTGCTTTATTGCAACAAAATCTCCATTCTCCAAGTCCAAGCCCTTGTATACTCGACCATATGCTCCTTTCCCAATCTCATCTCCAAGCATCTTCCAAAGTCCAGAAATATAACACATGTAAATTCAATATGCAAGAGAAACCGTGTCAAAAATACAAAAAAGTAAAACCAACCGTGATGCACTGAGGACAAACTTGGTCTTGGTACACAATATTCCCCCTTACAATTATGTTAGGTACCCTAAATCTTATGCTTACAAAAATACTCACTCCGTCACTCGTCGTTTCTTTTTTGAAGTGGCAAACAACCACACTAGCCCTTATTTCTAAAAATAATCAAACTTGCAGCCTATGGGCCATAAAGACTGGTTTGGGAGAGCACCAAAAAGATTCATGCCCTGATGCTACACAAATTACAAGCATATTCCAACCACCCCATTATGCAAATAAATATCGTAGTACCACAAAACCCAGCTATGATATCTCAAGTGATATCTGGTTGAGTTCTACCTATTCAAACTATTTTGCCAGGCTACATTGCTAAGCTCATAAACCAAGTCAATTCTACAGATTTGATACTTAGTTTCCAAACACATACTACAGAATCAAATAAATGCAGCCCCAAATTGCCAATTTACACACAGTACTAACCACGTCAACCATTCATACAACTTCTCTAGAAATGGGTCAAAATGGTTTCAGGTTAAGTTGACTTGAAACCACGTATTTGCTATTCTAATAAATTATTAATGTGTTAATATGATTTAGGGGGCCGTATGCTTGTGTGTGTTAAAAGTATAAGTGGGGCGACTTCCAACCCATTTGGTTCATTTCCATTTAATTCTTTCTCTGATTTGACTTATTTAGCTTAAAACACAACCAAAATCAACTCGTACACAAGTAAATGGGTTAGAATTTCCACCTTTTTAAAGTACTGACGAAAGGTTTACATACAAAAATTGCCACCTCAACCCATTCGGCATGTTTCCCTTTTAGCTAATATTTTATTTGACCTAATTAAGACAAATACAACCCAAATTAACCCATTACAAGTGAATGGTTGAAGTTGCCCCTTAAGAAAAATTGACAAATAATTTTATAAATAGGAATTTAAAAACCTTCGAGGTTCGTAGTATTAGAAAACAATCAAGATTCAAATACTTGGCAGCAACAGCGGTTGCACGACAATGATTGCTTTGAATGCCACCAATAGTTATTATGCAATCTGCTCCGTGTGCAACTGCATCTGCTAGCAAGAATTCAAGTTTCCTTACTTTGTTTCCACTCAATTGCATACCTGAAAGATCATCACGCTTACATAATGAAAAAGTTTCTGTTAGTATAGATCAAGAATTCAATTAAATCATGAAAGTAAACAATATCATCATAGATTCAAACATGCAAAATAAACAAAAATGTCCTAAAACCTATCTCAAAACAACATTTCCAGCAAACTTTGATATGAACTGTTGTAATTTTGATGTTAACAACATCTCCAATCAAGTTTCAACTTCAAGTTCAATGGAAATAGCATTTCAATAATATTCTGATATGATTATTGTAAGCTTGAGATCATAAATTCAAGAGGGAGAGTGTCAATTTGTAAGTGTAAATAATTAAATTCCTTATCATCTAACTAATGGATTACTAATGACTTCACATCATTATGCTATCCAGACATATTTATAAGCATATATTTCTAATATTAATCAAAAACCCACAATCACATCAACACAATTATATAAACATCTAAAGTCAATTAAAATCAACACACAAGAACTAACATGATTCAACCCATTTACCTTAAGCCAAACTTCAGTATCTTTCGGCAAATTAGGCAGATTCCACCTATGAATCGGAGTTGGAAACTGAAATTAAACAAAACCCACAATCAAAAACACAATTTTCAATTTTTCATCGATCGAATTGTGGGGAAATGGACCTAACATACATGTCCAAGATTGAAAACGTGAGAAGGAATCGGATTGAGTTTAGAAGCCCATGATGGAGGATGATATGGTCGTAGTGTCAAGAACTCAGAGGTCGATTGAAGTTGTTGCCGATTAAGCTCCAGCTTCACCGGATCCGACCCGTGGAGCAAATTTATAACATCATCAGCATCCAAGGTCGGCCTCACCGCACCTCTCCTACGACCACCGCCACCCGAACCCCTACCTCCTTCATCCTTACAAGATCCTGCAACCGTCAACCGAGAGGAAAAGAGGAGATAGAGATAACAGTGTGTGGGTTTCCTGTTGATGTAGCAGCAGCAAGCACTCAAGCAGCCAAGCAGCAAGCTGCGATTGATGTAGCAGCAGCAAGCAGCCACCACGAGAACCTCCTCCTCTGCACCGCTTGCGACCACGATTTCCACGGTGAATCGTCGGTTTTCTCCTTCCACAATCGTTTTCCCGTCGATGAGATCACCGGTTGCCCTTCTGTTTACGAACTCGCTTGTGGGTAGGGTTTTGTTGGTGATGGTGTGTATCGGGGAGCAACTCTGTGGGTAGGGTTTTCTTGGTGATGGTGTCTGGCGCACACGTGAAAGACACGTGAAGAAACCCCCAAAATCCACCAACATCTTAGATTAATAGTAATAGAAATTTGTGGAGGGTGAGAATCACTAGGCAAGTGTAGGGAAGTTGAACAACAATCCCAATGTATTATAATTATTCCCCAAGAAACCACCCCGGCCTATAAATACCCCTTATTGTTAACCCTCATTCCCACCAAACACAAGTACACAAGACGAATCAACGTTGAATGGAGCAGAGGCAATCGTCTTTCATCTCAAAGCTTCCGGTGATCATGGCGACGATCGAAGATCGGAAAGCGGAGCTGTCGGGCAAGAAGCTGCAGCTGCTGGAAGCGAAGCGGTTGGGGGCTGCAAACGTGAAGGAGCTTGAAGTCGAGTGGGGGGCTCTCGAGTCCGAGATTGATCTTCTCGAGCACACCGCCAATGTCATGAAGATGGATCTGCTGCACCGGGGGTTGCTTACTAACGGAGTAACCAAGGAGGTGATCGTGCTTGATGACAAAGTTTAGGTGAAATAGGGCTGTACGGAATAAGCGTGTTGATGAAAT
Source organism: Flaveria linearis (assembly GCA_024085815.1). Lineage (NCBI taxonomy): Eukaryota > Viridiplantae > Streptophyta > Magnoliopsida > Asterales > Asteraceae > Flaveria > Flaveria linearis. The sequence continues at coordinate 20,655,070 of CM044015.1, read as the reverse complement.
CTGTGAATTTTTGTTCATTTGTTAATGGAATTGTGTTTTAATTTTGTTTGGTTTTTGGTTTTCTTTGGTTATATTAGAGGGTATGGGTTCGTGATCGGGGAAGGTGGAGAAACAAACATCCCTTAAGACTATTTTGAGTTCCGGTGACATGAATTCCATCAAAGCTTAATCTCAAAACATTTAATCGGATGTTTTTGTTGTAAACATTCAATACCTATAGATATTTTTAGTATAATATTTTTTTCTTTAGCAAGATTTATAGATGATGTCAGTTTTGAACATGAATGGTTTTATCAAAAAAGGAGGTTTGATAGTTAAATATACAAAAGTTTTACAAACTGAATAAGCTCTTTATAAACGTAAATAAATTCCTAAAAAATTTAAGGAAAAAAATTAAAGATAGAAAAAACATAGTTTGGTATTACTCGGTGGCCTAAGAGGGCAGGTTCAGCCCTAAGCATAAACAAACAAAATGTCGTCTTAATTTAAAATACATTATATACATATCAATTAGAAATTATATATATTAAAGTACAACTTAATTACCATATTATGAAAAACACAAGTGCCATAAGCAGTATTCTTTGGTTTTTAGTGGTTTGACCACAAATGTTTGAGGGGTTTTCATTTTAACCCCCTCCCTACAGCTCCTTTATCTTCTCTGCAAGTTACTTTGGTGGCCTCAGGTGTCCGATTGATCTGAGTGGGCGACGAGTCGGATGTCGCCGGTGGTTCCAGTGGACCGCTTTTGGTGGCGTCTGGCGCCTACTCATGACGTTCCTGCACTCTTGCATCTGCATGTTTCCTTAGGGGGAGAGGTCTCCGATTTTGAGAGACCTAGAGAGAGAGCTTGGGGTTTGGTGTCGCGGTTGTTACCGGGGGTGCCTGGTGCCGGGATGAGCGACGGTCTTACGTCGCGTATAGTTACACCGATGGTTCGCGTGTTGCCTGTGGAAGTCGTCGGGCGGCTTCTCCCGTGCTCTTGTAGGCCGTCGTTACCGCCGACGTGACGCCGCCGGTGCCTCTACATGCGATTTAGGTGGTTTCTGTTTTGCTGCGATGAACTCCGACCACCCAGTCCCTTCTTCTACCGCCTATGCGAGAGGGGTTTTCGGTTGTTGTGAAGGGAGAGGGGACCCGTTTCCGCCTCCGCCACCGCCGGCCGTCGCAGGGGACCTCGGTGTGCCAACGGCCTCTGCTTGACGTTGTACGGTAGCCGCCGTCAACATCGTAGGTTTTGTGCCGTAGTGAGTGGGCGGTGGTTGTTAGGGTTTTTGGGGAAGGGGAACCCTAGGCTCTGTCATACCGGTTAACCGGTGACGCACCCTCTGCCACAATGTTTACATGGCTGTTGTTGAGATTTGTTTGCCCAAATGAAACGGTGGTCGGTTGGTATTCTCCTTTCCATAACTCGGCCTATGGCGGTGGCTCTCGGCGGAGATGCAAGGGCAGGCAGGCTGAACCTTTTTCCATTCATATCAACAATACACCATGTGTCGGTGTTTATCACTCGATGATGATGGCAACGCATCATCTGAGACCCGTGTACCTCTATTACTCAGCTGATTGTTCGAAATTATTGGGGTCTTATTTTCGAATGCCTCTGGTTTCTTGGTTATTGCTATGATGACTTTGGTTGAGTGGTTGATTGACGTGGCATACTCGGTGACGGCAAGTGTGGTATTCTGCACCTGCAACCTGTGTTGCAGCCATGGTAACCTAAAACCCAGTTCTGAGGCAAAAAAGTTTATTTTTTGGGAAAACCATGTCTGCTATTTAGAACAAACTCAATGTCGCTTAAAAAATGCTATGATGGTAGAAACAATATGCGTTTATCTGAACCTTGGTTCATTTTTCTCTATTTTAAAGACGCGCAACGCGCGTCGGGGTATCATACCTAGTTATAATGAAGAGCAAGCTTTTTTGTTTTTTCTGTATATAATATTTTAATATGATATAATAATATATCATTTTAATTATTATATTTATTTTTTTATAAGTTTATTATATATTTGTTTTTACAAAATTATGGATATATCGTTGAGATGTGCTTATTTATATGTACGTTATAATATAAGTTTTATTTAAAAACAAATCAGGTCAAGTACGTTAATTTCTATCTATGTTTAAATGAATTTTTTTAAATCTAACCGAGTCACATATAATATTATAAGGTTTTTTAATAACCTTTTATATATAACTAGGTTTGGGCCCCGCGCGTTGCCGCGACTATGCGAGTTTTAACGTAACCCTAAATCAAATCAAAATGAAGGTTTGAAACCATAAAATTAGCAAAATACATAAAGTAAAACACACAAAAACCCCAAATTCATAACACACAAGAACATTCAGAACCCAAAACTAAATCAAAGCCCAACACCATAAACAAAATAGACGAAAATCAAAGCGCGACACAGTCCTATATAGAAAAACTGACGAAAATCAAAGCCCCAAAAAAGCAAACAAAAGGAAAACCCAAACCTTAACAGGGTATCGATAACGAAAGAAAGAAAGTAAGAACCCGGAGAAAGACAACGCCAACGAATGCTATAAATGAACGTAATCGAAACACCATCAAAGAGACGTGTCAAGAACCAAAAAACTCACAAGAAAAACCCCACCCCCAAATCTCAAACCCACAAACAAACCTATAAAAACACATACAAAACTAAAAAAACAAAAATAAAACAAAAATAAAATTCCCACCGACCAAAGGGAATAAATATAATAGAAATACCATCTCGTGATGCTCCGATACGAGTTTTGCTCAAAGCAAAACTAGTCAATGCTCACTGAATTTAACAAATACATATTGAACATCTGCATTGAAAACACATTTTTCAAAAGCACAACTTTTTATCAAGTATAGACACTGATGAAAACCGCTCAACTGTTTTATGTATATACAAAATTTTCGCTACCATTACAAACATATATAGTATGAAAAACATCTTATTTTATATCATGTGTTATGAAGAATATGTAGCTTGGAATCCTTGTGCTTTCCATGCTTCTTTTTTGCTTATGAAGATTCATGTCAAAAGGATTAAACAAGAATTTCGATAATCTCCCAATTTTACACAAATTCACTACATCTATAGAAGTGATTTTTATAGTGATTTCGGGTTTTTTTTCTCCTTTTGTTTTGAAAAATGTTGTAATTAAACCGCTTACTACAATTTTGAAGAAATAGTACTTACTAAAATTTAGAAAAAAGACACACATGTTGGGTTGATCGGCTGGTTAATCGATTTAAACTGCTCGAACCACTTCAAGTTATAGATTTTGAAATCATAAAGATGGTTATTTTCAGATAACTGAAAGTATAAATCTTAAACGAACAAAAGTTAATAAGATTCTATAGGATTCGAAGGTTTGTAGACACCTTGTTTTATAAATTTTTTTATTAACATTAAAAAATACTAGTTCTTATAATTACTATATTCTATCTATATGAATTCACAACTTCGATGAACTGTAGAGGGGTAGTTTGGTATTGATGAACAACATAGGGGTACTTTTGGTATTACGCTAGGATTGCTTCACCTGTATTGATCACCGAGGGGTATTTTTGGTATTACGCTCGGATTGCATCACATTGTCAGCAGTATAGTGTTCATTCTTATGTACAAAGTCACCCATAGAGATTGGGATGGAATCATGGTGATGAAGGTATAACGCATGTGATGACGAAGATGTAACGTAGAAGATAAACACCACGGGATGAACACAACGGGAATTTATTCAGCACTATCCACGACGCAAGGCTAGAGAGTAGACAACAGAGGCGGGCTTTTCGACAGCGGTTATGATGGTTTCGCCAACCTGATAGTGTCTTAGAGGGTACATGTTCTGTTTTTGGTAGATTGTGAATGCTTAGCTAAAAGTTTTTGATCGGGGTCTGATGTTTTAAATCATCCTTTTTCCTTTGATTAGGATTCTTGGGGCTTATCGATGTTCTTGGAATCCTCTGCCTCCTACTCAGTCGATCCATCTGCATGTTAGTATTGCTCACGTCTTCTACATTGTGATTTCTGGCTTGCATGTGCTCAGTAGTGCTTTCCGGTTTGGTTATTTTCTTATACCATGTTGCGGAATCGAATGAGGTTGTTTTTATATCAGTATATGTATGTTGTTTGTAAGTTGAAGAACCACTTTTTCACATCTTGTAGTTTACTATGTTCATGTCAAACACACGCTTGAAACTTAAGATAAATACTCCTGTAATCTTATTGCGCAACATTAATAAAAAATGTGGTCTTTGCAACGGAACTAGATTATTAATAACACAATTGCTACCCACGGTAATTGAAGCACACATCATCACTGGCATTGCTGTTGGTCACCATGTTTATATTCCCAGAACTAACTTTGTACATAACAGTAAAGATTTACCATTTGTTTTTACAAGACGACAATCCCCAATAAAAACATGTTACGCGAAGACAGTAAAGAAAAGCCAAGGACAATCCCTGAATAAAATTGGTGTGTACTTACCACAATCAATTTTTAGCCATGGACAATTATATGTTGCTCTTTCTAGAGCGATGTCACCTGCTGGCTTAAAGATGCTCATTGTCCCAAACAAAAGTCAAGACGCCTGTAAAACAAAAAATTTAGTATACTCAGAGTTGCTAAATGAAATTGAAGCTCATGAGGTTATCAAAATATCTGTAAGTACAACCATACATATCCTCAAAACAAATAAACATAATGTAACATAATAAATTTTAATTTTAAAACAACTTTACATGTTCAACCGTAGGCGATGGATGAAGGTGGACTAGCATCATTTGTTTCCAATTCTTCAGAAATGGTGACCACATCAAAGAACAATCAACTCTGCTACTTGATGCTAAACAAACACGTAAGTCTCTATTGTACATTAAAGGTTATATTGTTAACTACTTATAATTTTACCAACCTACCGGAGAAAAAAGTTGATAAAGATTAATTTCAGACAAAGATCATTATTATGTCATGTTATTTCCTTGATGCACAAAGCTATATGCACTCACTGTGAGCAATTGAATTAAGTTTGTTGCTACCAATAGCAACTGTAGTAAGGATTTTCTCTATATCACTTCATTTTCAATCAATACGAAAGGCTGTGGTTGAATCCAACCATTGACAAGTGGAATCTTCGTCAGCAAAAGGGTAAGATTCCCTGAATGATCCAACAAAAATTTAAAACTAGTGTAAATGCACACTGATTGAGTGAACATACATGCAGTTCTTTGATCTAAATGTTTTGATACACCATCATGTTAGGTTTTATGCTTTGTACCATGTTCTGTGTTGATATCAGTTTAAAATTCAAGCCTTTCTAATATGCACACGTTCAACAAATAGTACATACCTGTTGTAATGCGCAGGAAATAAATCTAGTTATGTATTAATATACAAATTGAATAAATAGTTTAGTTTTGGCTTTTGAACTTAGTCAGATTAGTTTTAAGAATTTACATTTAACTCTAACTTTTAGATTTTGACTATCAAACTTTTAACATTGAACCTTTATTTTCCAGAGTTGCGCCACTAAAGTTTAGTATTAAGTATTTTAACATGTGATAACATCTTTACTTAATAAAGTTTGAGATCTTAGAGTTGTCACCATTTTGTTTTTTGATTTGACCACTAACTTTTAGATCTTACAATTTTACCATTAAACTATTCATAGTAAATTTTATTTTTTAAGTTATGTATTAATGATTAGTATTTTTGTGTTTGATCATGAAACTTTAATTAATTGGTTTCCGACTAGCCGGAGATAAAAAAAAAGCGTTGTATAAATTGGTTTGTTGTTGATTTTTGATAGTATATCCAAGATATATGGCGCACCCATGCTTGCTTTGAAGCATTGCTTTTAATTTTATATAATATAAGTCAATAAAGTCAACTATTCTTTAGAGATAAAAGCTTTAGGAATACTTGACCATCATCGTATTGTTATCATTGATTTTTGTTGAAAAAAATAAGATCTAATCATATGAAAGTGGTGTTATGTTTGAATTCTGAAAAAGGAAAACCACTTACATATATTTAAAACAATTATATGAATTAAAACAAACAAACAAACAAACAAACTCAGTATATCCCACTCAAGAGCAGGGTCTGGGGAGGGTAGGTGTAGGCGAGTCTTTCCTCTATCTTGTTAGGTAGAGAAACCGCTTCCAAAGAGACCCCCTACTCGATAGCAAAAGCCATACTGATAGCAAGACCACATACAATAAATCATACAACACATAGCATGCAGTATACAAAAAGCCATATCGATAGCAAGACATCATACAATAAATCATACAACACATAGCATACAGTACACAATAAATCATACAACACATAGCATACATATATCCTAGGTGCATGTAGAATCACCGTTAAAGGGCAGATATGGGCTACTTAGACATCAGGCCCCGCAACCAGGCTTCAAATACCCTTCCTGTCTATAGGTCGAACTAGAAGTCCTTAATTTTAATTCTACGCCTCCACTCAGTCCTATCCTCGATCATGTGCTCAGAGAGGTGCAAGTGTATCATATCTCGCCTATTTACCTCATCCCAAGTCAATCTAGGTCTTCCTCTACTCCTCCTACCCTCTACTATGATGTTCTCTACTGCTCTAACTGGCGCCGCCATTGGTCTCCTCTTGACATGCCCAAACCATCCTAATCTTCCCTCTCGTATTTTATCTGCGATACAAGCCACTTCTAGCTTCTGTCTAAATACTTCGTTTCTTATCCGATCTAGTCTTATGTGACCGCACATCCACCTCAGCATTCGCATTTCCGCTACCTCTATTTGTTTCTCGTGCGATTTCTTTATGGCCCAGCAGTCTGTTCCATATAACATAGTTGGGCGTACTGCCACTCGATATAGCTTTCCCTTTAGTTTTGCTGGAAACCTCTTATCACATAGGATCCCTGATACTGCTCTCCACTTGCACCATCCTGCTTGAACACGGTGTGCTACATCGCTGTGTATCTCTCCGTCCTCCTGCAAGTACGAGCCCAGGTATTTGAACCTAGACGTTTGTGGGACCGCCATACCCTGAATACTGATTTGGGTGTCCTCTTCCGCCTCGCCACTAAAGTTACAATGCATGTATTCTGTCTTAGAGCGACTTATCCTTAAACCTTTGCGCTCTAGTGCTGCTCTCCACTATTCTAGCTTGTCGTTTAGCACCCTTTTAGATTCCGATATTAAGACAATATCATCCGCAAAGAGCATGCACCACGGAATTGGCTGCTGTATAGACTTGGTCATCTCATCCAACACTACTGTGAAGAGGAATGGGCTCAGTGCCGATCCTTGGTGGAGTCCAACTTTAACTGTGAATGAGTCTGTGTCTTCGATCGGGGCTCGCACACACGTTTTTGCCCCATCATACATATCCTTGATTATTTTGATATACCTCTCTGGTACTGTAACATCCGGTTTCTAAATCCGGACTTGTAAATTATATTATAGTTATGATTAAATTAAATTAAATTAAGTTGAGATTGTTTGAGTGTTTAAGTGTTCAGTCGCATAAGTTATATACGAATGAACTTCAGTCGCATTCCTTACGTGCGATTGAGACTCAGTCGTATGAATTGTAGGCGTATGAGCTTCAGTCGCACGACTCAGTCGTGCGAATGGTTCAATCGTGCGACTGAAGGTGAGGCGGTTAAGTTGTGTGTATGGATAAATGCGGCGGTGCAGGGGGTTTAAGGGCAGATCTCTATCTGCACCTATTCTGTTCTCTTGTCCCCTTCACACCCAAAACCCTGCTCTCACGAAATTGATTAGGCGAAACTCCGTTTTGGTAAGTTTTGAACATCACGGATTAATCCGGAGATGTTATAAGCTGTGTGTATGATTGAATTTGATCCAATAACCTGTTTAAATTAGTAAATTGGTCTGGTTCATTTCTGAATTTAAAATCCAGGAATTCAAATCTAAGTTTTTGTGAAGTTTTGATGAAATAATGGTTCGAAACCATTGTAAACGATGTGTATAGGATCTGTTTGAATATGGTATGATTTGGATGGCTAAAACTCAAATTTTAAGTGAGTTTGGATCAAAAACGTCAAGAACACAGCTGTTGATTCGTTTCAGGCGAATGGGCTCAATCGCATGGCTCAATCGCACGAATGAGAGTTTAATCGGGCGACTGAGTGTGAATAGAGGTTCAGTCGTGTGATTGAAACCCAGTCGCCTGGTTAGAAGGCCGAATGAAGACAAGTGAAACTGGATACGAATGAGAACTCAATCGTGCGAATGAATGGTTAGTCGTACGACTGAAGGTGCAGTCGCATGATTGCTCATTCGCATAAGTGTTCAATCGCATGAGGGCCTGTTTGAGAATAAGTTTATTGAATCAGGGTTTATTGCTTTAGATATACCTTGATTATAGGAAGGACTAGTTATCTTGGGTACGTGGATTGTGTAGACTGTGGGAGGAAATTGATAAGGTGAGTTCTAAGCCCTTTTTAAATGTTTGGTTTTAACATTCGGGCTAGCACACATATAATGATAAATGAATTGAATGTTTTAGTACCAGAATTGTGATAGTAATGATGGATATGTTGCTAACAGTTTGTAAAGCTGTTAGATGGAAAGTGAGGGTAATAAATGATTACCTGAACATTGTTAATCATTACATGATGGTAATGTTTGCAGTGGGTCAGGTAGGGTGTAAAAGATAGTCATCTGAACATTGTTAATCATTACGTGATGGTAATGATTCCAATGGGTCGGATGGGGTGTGATGTAATGAAAATATGCTAAAACTGGTACTAAAAGAAAGAATGTGTGGGTGTAAGTGAATGTGATAATATTGGCAATAAGTAAAAGAAATGTTTTTTTGAAATGGTAATGTGATGTAAATCTCAACAGGCCAGTTAGGGTAAGATGCCTGGGTGTGAAACTGTACAGTTTGAGAGGAGTGATGACGATCACTCAGCTTTGTGAACATCTTGTGGTGACGACCCTAGATGATTATTTGGCATCCTACTGGATGAGAGATAGTAACCGGTAGTTGCTAGATGTGGGCAACCGACGTTACTGAGTATGGGAGACTGGTAGTTGCTGGATGTGGGCAACCGACGTCTCTGGTATAGAAACTGGTAGTTGCTAGATGTGGGCAACCGACGTTTCTAGGTGTAGTAACTGGTAGTTGCGGGATGTGGGCAACCGACGTTACTGGGTATGGGGAACTGGTAGTTGCTAGATGTGGGCAACCGACGTTCGATGGGACAGGTCCAGTGGGACAAAGTAATGATAAAAGTTGAATTTATAATATTGCCAATATAAATATAGCTTTTGTGTGTGTAAAGATGTTGTCATTGTTTTAATGAAAATTAGAACTCACCAGTTTATCTGATGTTTGAGTATGTTGTGTGCTAGGTAAGGAGGGATCCTCTAATAATAGAGGAAAGCAAGTATGAGCCGATGAGGACGCTATCCCGAAGCAACTGCTGGCATAGGATTTAGGCTTGTTAGTAATGTAAATAGGGCGATGTATAATTAAATACAATCATATGTAAAATGTTTTAAAAAGTTGGGTTAATATATATATATAGTGTTTAAAGTCTTCCGCTGTAAATAGAAAGCTCTGATTTGTGTTTAAATTATTAATCCAACTGCGTGACGTGCCTCCGGTGCCCTGCCGGGTTTAGGGCGTCACAGGTTGGTATCAGAGCAGTAGTTAAAGGGATCTAGTGTTATAATAACTAGACTTTAACTAGAAAATAGATATGTCAGCAGGGATAGCTAGATAGAATAGTTTATTAAAATCAGAGAAGGTGATGGGACTATCATGAGAAGGAATAACGAGAATAGTAAAAGTAAAGTAAACAATTAATAGTACTTGGCCAACATTATTAATAATTTACTTTACTATTAATATTCTGGTTATATACTTACATGCGAGTACCAAATAATCCCGATCTCGTTTTAATAGGTTATGGCTGATAGGGAGAGTGAAAGAATGCAAGGTGGAACCTCGGAAAGAAATGTTGATGAGAGCACCGAGGTGCTTAGTATGACGAGGCAGCAATTCTGTGATGCAATTGCTGAGGAGGTTCGTAAAGCCTTGAATGTGGCTAGATCTGATGAAAGTAGGAATGTTGATAAAGCTGAAGGGTCTAGCGAGAAAAAGGGAGTTACGTACAGTCAGTTTAAAGAATGTAATCCTCCACGATTTTCTGGGGCTATGGATGTGGTAGCCACTTATAAATGGCTTCGTGAAATGGAAGCCGTGATCAAGTTGAGTGAGTGTAGGGAGGATCAGAAGATAAAGTTTGCAGCCCACTCGTTTGTAGTTGAGGCTCTGTATTGGTGGGATACAGTTATCCAAACGTTAGGCGAGGAGGCTACTGACAAAATGTTGTGGCCTGAATTTAGAAAGTTAGTGTCAGACAAGTTTTGTCCGAAAGGCGAGATGGATCGAATAGAAATGAGTTTCCTGCAGCTTCAGGCGGGTAATATGTCTCATAGGGAATACACGTCTAAGTTTGAAGAGATGGCACGATTGGTGCCCATTTGGTGGTTCCTGAAGAGAAAAAATTTTGAGGTATACACAGGGGTTGCCTCAGGAGGTTAGAAAGTTGGTTAGATCATCTGCTCCGAATAGTTACCAGTTGACGGTAAACTTAGCTGCAGATATGTATCAAGAAGTTTATGGTAGTAATGTTGTTCCGGAAGGGAGTAAAAGGAGGAGTGAAGAACCTGTCGTGCAAAGAAGATTTGAGAACCCAAGCTTCCAAAAGAAAAGTAGGTTCAGAAGGGGTCAATTTCCGAGGAATGCCAGAAATGAGTTGCCACGTTGTGGGAAATGTGGTAGGCTACACCAGGGAGAAGTATGATTGGTAGCAGACTTGTTTTAGATGTGGAAAAATGGGACATTATGCTAATGAATGTAGTGAAGGTCCTCGTAAATGTTATGAGTGTGGAGAAACGGGGCATATTCGAAGTGAATGTCCAAAGTTGGTAGTTAGAAAGCCTGAACCGGTTAGATCGATGAAAGGGTCAGGAGAAGGATCGAGTGTGGACAAGGGGCGAGCATTCTATGACAGCCAGTAGGCTAAAGCGTTGCCAGATGTAGTTTCATTTACGTTTCTAGTGAATGGAATTGCAGCTAATGTGTTATTTGATTCTGGTGCGAGTGGAAGTTTTGTATCTATTGATTTTTGCCCTATGCTTGCATGTGAAGTTCGACCATTAGAGGTAGCTTTTGTAGTTGAAACTGCTAATGATAGATCTGTGATGATTAGTAATATGATTGATGGTTGTTATATTGAATTAGAAGGATATAAGTTGCCTGTTAAACTATATCCAATGGCGTTAGGAGGGTTTGATGTAGTATTGGGTATGGATTGGTTGGTAAACCATAAAGCCCATATTATGTAATAAGAAGTTAATTCAGTTAAGAGCACCGGATGGGAAAACGATCAATGTATATGGTGATAGAGAGGAGTCAACGGTGAAAATAATATCTATGATAAAAGCTGATAAGTTAATGAGCCGCGGGTGTGTATCCTATGATATATGTAATTGATTCGCAAAAGCCTGTAAGAAAGATAGAAGACATTCCTGTGGTTAGAGATTTTGTAGATGTGTTTCCAGAGGAATTACCGGGTATTCCTCCAGATCGTGAAGTTGAGTTTAGAATTGATTTGGTTCCGGGTGCTAAGCCAGTTGCTAAGCCACCTTATAGATTAGCTCCATCAGAATTGAAAGAGTTAATGAAATAGACTGAAGACTTGCTAGAAAGAGGTTTCATTAGACCCAGTTCTTCCCAGTGGGGTGCTCCAGTATTGTTTGTGAAGAAGAAAGAGGGAGTATGCGTATGTGTATTGATTACAGAGAATTAAACAAGTTGACAATAAAGAATAAGTAGCCACTCCCACGAATAGATGATTTGTTTGATCGCTACAGGGAGCCAGTTGGTTTTCTAAGATAGACCTTCGTTCGGGATATCATCAGTTAAAAGTCAAGAAAGAAGATATACCTAAGATAGCGTTTCGTACCCGCTATGGTCATTATGAATTTCTGGTCATGTCTTTTGGGTTGACGAATGCCCCTGCTGCTTTTATGGATTTGATGAATAGGGTGTGCAAGCCAATGTTAGATCGATCAGTAATTGTGTTTATTGATGATATACTGATCTATTCAAAGAATAAGGGAAATCACGCCTGCCATATTCGTGAAGTATTGGAAAGATCGAGAAAAGAAAGGCTTTATGCAAAATTTTCTAAGTGTGAGTTTTGGTTGCGGAGGTACAGTTTTTAGGGCATGTGATTAATGCAGAAGGTATTTTAGTAGATCCTGCCAAGATTGAAACAGTAGTGAGGTGGAGTCCTCCAAAGACGCCATCTGAAGTTCGCAGTTTCTTGGGTCTGGCTGGTTACTATAGAAGGTTTATTCAGGATTTTGCCAAAATCGCATCCCCGTTAACGAAACTTACAAGGAAGAATGAAGAATACGTTTGGGGACCAGAACAAGAAAATGCATTTCAAGAACTGAAGCAGAAATTAACCCAATCACCAATATTGTCGTTGCCAGATGGAAATGAAGATTTGGTAATTTATTCAGATGCTTCGTATCAAGGTCTAGGCTGTGTATTGATGCAGAGGGGACGAGTGATAGCTTATGCTTCTAGACAATTGAAAGAACATGAAAAGCATTATCCGACACGTGATTTAGAACTGGCAGCAGTGGTATTTGCCTTGAAGATATGGAGGCATTATTTGTATGGGGTGAAATGTACGATTTACACAGATCATAAGAGTTTGAAGTATTTCTTTGATCAGAAGGAATTGAACATGCGCCAACGGAGATGGTTAGAATTGGTGAAAGATTATGATTGTGAAATACTTTACCATCCTGGTAAAGCAAATGTGGTTGCTGACGCCTTAAGTAGAAAGAATGAACACCCTCCAATTCGAGTTAAGTCATACAAGTTAGTGATAACCCCAGATTTTATGCATCGGTTGCGAGAAGTTCATTAGAAGCCTTGAGAGAAGAGAACGTGAAGCAGGAACGAATGAAGGGTCAAACAAAGGATATGGAAGAAAATAGCTTTGGGGTTAAGATAAAATGTGGTTGTATGTGGGTTCCGATTAAGATGAGGGAACTAGTGTTAGATGAAGCTCATAAGTCCAGATATTCTATACATCCTGGTGCTACTAAGATGTACAAAGATTTGAAACAAGAATATTGGTGGCCCGGTATGAAGTTTAATGTGATGCAATATGTGAATAGGTGCTGACATGTCTTCAGGTTAAAGCTGAGCATCAAAACCATATGGTAAGCTTCAACCCTTAGAGATCCCGAAATGGAAGTGGGAAGAATTGAAAATGGATTTCATAACTAAGCTTCCGCGTACAACTAAAGGTTATGATACCATTTGGGTCATAGTGGATAGACTGACACGTAGCGGACATTTCTTACCAATTAAAGAGATGTATAATTCTGAGAAGTTAGCAGAACTATTTATTCGAGAGATTATTGCTCGACACGGGGTACCATTGTCTATTGTGTCAGATAGAGATACACGTTTTACTTCGAGATTTTGGAGAAAGTTTCATGAAGATATGGGTACTCGTCTGTTACACAGCACGTCTTTCCACCCAGAAACTGATGGGTTGACTGAAAGGACTATCCAAACAGTTGAAGACATGTTACGAGCTTGTGTTATAGATTTCGGTGGTAGCTGGGATAGTCATCTGCCATTAGTTGAATTCTCCTACAGTAATAGATATCATTCTACGATTGGGAGAGCCCCTTATGAGATGTTATATGGCAGGAAGTGTAGGAGTCCCATATGTTGGGAGAAGTTGGGCAGAAAGAGTTGGGCAGTTTGGAAATTGTACAGGCCACGAATAAGAAACTGGATCAGATCAAAGCTCGGTTTAAAGCAGCTCAAGATCGACAGAAGTCTTATGAAGATAAAAGGCGAAGGCATATAGAGTTTGAAATAGGAGATAGAGTTATGTTGAAGGTATCTCCTTGGAAGGGAATTATCAGATTCAGAAAGAGGGGAAAGTTAAGTCCTCGTTTTATAGGACCGTTTAGCATTATAGAACGGATTGGGGAAGTGGCCTATAAACTAGAATTACCCGATCAGTTGTAAGGAATCCACCCAACCTTTCACGTGTCATAGTTCCGCAAGTGTTTGGCCGATGAGAATGCTTATGTACCTTTGGATGATATAGAAGTGGATGATAAGTTAAACTATGTTGAGAAACCTACTACTATAGTAGACAGAAAGGTGAAAAGGCTGAGGAATAAAACTATTGATTTAGTTAAAGTGCAGTGGTCGAATAGAAAGGGATCTGATTTCACTTGAGAATCAGAAGATGAGATGAAGAGAGATTATCCCCAGTTGTTTGAATAGTTGGTTTCGAGGACGAAACCTATTTAAGGGGGGGGGGGAGAGTTGTAACATCCGGTTTCTAAATCCAGACTTGTAAATTATATTATAGTTATGATTAAATTAAATTAAATTAAGTTGAGATTGTTTGAGTGTTTAAGTGTTCAGTCGCATAAGTTATATACGAATGAACTTCAGTCGCATTCCTTACGTGCGATTGAGACTCAGTCGTATGAATTGTAGGCGTATGAGCTTCAGTCGCGCGATTCAGTCGTGAGAATGGTTCAATCGTGCGACTGAAGGTGAGGCGGTTAAGTTGTGTGTATGGATAAATGGGGCGGTGCAGGGGGTTTAAGGGCAGATCTCTATCTGCACCTATTCTGTTCTCTTGTCCCCTTCACACCGAAAACCCTGCTCTCACGAAATTGATTAGGCGAAACTCCGTTTTGGTAAGTTTTGAACATCACGGATTAATCCGGAGGTGTTATAAGCTGTGTGTATGATTGAATTTGATCCAATAACCTGTTTAAATTAGTAAATTGGTCTGGTTCATTTCTGAATTTAAAATCCAGGAATTCAAATCTAAATTTTTGTGAAGTTTTGATGAAATAATGGTCCGAAACCATTGTAAACGATGTGTATAGGATCTGTTTTGAATATGGTATGATTTGGATGGCAAACTCAAATTTTTAGTGAGTTTGGATCAAAAACGTCAAGAACACAGCTGCTGATTCGTTTCAGGCGAATGGGCTCAATCGCATGGCTCATCGCACGAATGAGAGTTTAATCGGGCGAGGGAGTGCGAATAGAGGTTCAGTCGTGCGATTGAAACCCAGTCGCCTGGTTAGAAAGCCGAATGAAGACGAGTGAACACCGGATACGAATGAGAACTCAATCGTGCGAATGAATGGTTAGTCGTACGACTGAAGGTGCAGTCGCATGATTGCTCATTCGCATAAGTGTTCAATCGCATGAGGGCCTGTTTGAGAATAAGTTTATTGAATCAGGGTTTATTGCTTTAGATATACCTTGATTATAGGAAGGACTAGTTATCTTGGGTACGTGGATTGTGTAGACTGTGGGAGGAAATTGATAAGGTGAGTTCTAAGCCCTTTTTAAATGTTTGGTTTTAACATTCGGGCTAGCACACATATAATGATAAATGAATTGAATGTTTTAGTACCAGAATTGTGATAGTAATGATGGATATGTTGCTAACAGTTTGTAAAGCTGTTAGAGGGAAAGTGAGGGTAATAAATGATTACCTGAACATTGTTAATCATTACATGATGGTAATGTTTGCAGTGGGTCAGGTAGGGTGTAAAAGATAGTCATCTGAACATTGTTAATCATTACGTGATGGTAATGATTCCAATGGGTCGGATGGGGTGTGATGATTAATGAAAATATGCTAAAACTGGTACTAAAAGAAAGAATGTGTGGGGTGTAAGTGAATGTGATAATATTGGCAATAAGTAAAAGAAACGTTTTTTTTGAAATGGTAATGTGATGTAAATCTCAACAGGCAAGTTAGGGTAAGATGTCTGGGTGTGAAACTGTACAGTTTGAGAGGAGTGATGACGATCACTCAGCTTTGTGAACATCTTGTGGTGACGACCCTAGATGATTATTTGGCATCCTACTGGATGAGAGATAGTAACCGGTAGTTGCTAGATGTGGGCAATCGACGTTACTGAGTATGGGAGACTGGTAGTTGCTGGATGTGGGCAACCGACGTCTCTGGGTATAGAAACTGGTAGTTGCTAGATGTGGGCAACCGACGTTTCTAGGTGTAGTAACTGGTAGTTGCGGGATGTGGCAACCGACGTTACTGGGTATGGGGAACTGGTAGTTGCTAGATGTGGGCAACCGACGTTCGATGGGACAGGTCCAGTGGGACAAAGTAATGATAAAAGTTGAATTTATAATATTGCCAATATAAATATAGCTTTTGTGTGTGTAAAGATGTTGTCATTGTTTTAATGAAAATTAGAACTCACCAGTTTATCTGATATTTTGAGTATGTTGTGTGCTAGGTAAGGAGGGATCCTCTAATAATAGAGGAAAGCAAGTATGAGCCGATGAGGACGCTATCCCGAAGCAACTGCTGGCATAGGATTTAGGGCTTGTTAGTAATGTAAATAGGGCGATGTATAATTAAATACAATCATATGTAAATGTTTTAAAAAGTTAGGTTAATATATATTTAGTGTTTAAAGTCTTCCGCTGTAAATAGAAAGCTCTGATTTGTGTTTTAAATTATTAATCCAACTGCGTGACGTGCCTCCGGTGCCCTGCCGGGTTTAGGGCGTCACAGGTACCCTTCTAAGTCGTAGACTTTCCCAAATTAGTTGACGCGGAATGCTGTCATAGGCCTTTTCTAGGTCGATGAATACCATATGGAGGTCCCTTTTCTTTTCTCTGTATTTCTCCATTATCCTCCTTATGGCGTGTATTGCTTCTGTCGTAGAGCGTCCTGGCATAAATCCAAATTGGTTTGACGCTATCTGAGTTTCTCATCTAATTCTCGTGTCGATAACTCTTTCCCATAATTTCATCCTGTGACTCAATAGCTTTATTCCCCTGTAATTTTCGCAACTTTGTACATCTCCTTTTTTCTTATATATGGGGACTATGACACTGGTTCTCCACTGGTCCGGCATCTTCCCTGTCGTAAAGATAGTGTTGAATAAATCTGTTAGCCATTTGAGCCCCTCATCTCCCAGGCATTTCCACACTTCAATCGGTATGTTGTCTGGCCCCACCGCTTTAGCCCTTCCCATTTTCTTCATAGCTCTCGTAACTTCGTCTACTGTGATGCTACTACAATAGCAATTGTTTTGTTGTGTTGTTTGGGTTGTATTATCTATCTCAGCTTGTTGATTTGGGTTCTTTATGTTGTAAAGGTTATCGAAGTAAGTTTTCCATCTCCCCTTGATGTCATTGTCGTTCACCAAAACTTTTCCATCCGCAGCCTTTATAAACTTCACAATTCTCAGGTCTTGTCTTCTGCTGTCTCTTGCCTTGGCTAACTTAAACATGTCATGCTCTCCTTCTTTCGTCTCTAGTCGTTTATACATCATCTCATACGCCGCGTTCTTTGCCTCTGACACCGATTTCTTCGCCTATCTCTTAGCCTCCTTGTATTTATCTTTTAGCTCTGGGCGTTCTTCCTCATTGTTACAGCGTATAAGCTCTCTGAAACTTTGTTGTTTAATTCGTATCTTCTCCTGTACATTTTCGTTCCACCACCAAGATTCCTTATGGTCGACTGTCCTCTTTGTTGTAACTCCAAGCGTTTCTTTAGCTGCTTGGATGAGCGTATTTGCCATGGCCTCCCACTTTTGGTTTGCGTCTTCCTGTGGTCCAGGATGGTTCCTTGGTATGACCTTATCTCTAAAAATGGTAATGTTTTCGTCCTTGAGCTGGCTCCATTTGATCGTATGTCTAATTCTCTTGTTTTGTTGGACAATTGGTCTCTTCACGCGTATATCCGCCACTAACATATGATGTTGTGTCACAACTGTCTCTCCTGGGATTGTCTTACAGTCCTTGCACGAGCTACGATCTTCTCTCCTCGTCAACAAATAGTCTATCTGCGTGTGTCTCCCGCCGCTGCTAAACGTGATTAGATGCGATTCTCTTTTCTAAAAAACGAATTTATGATTCCTAAGTCATGCGCTACTGCAAAGTCAAGAAGCTCCTTACCGCCTTCATTCCTAAGGCCATACCCGAAGCCTCCATGCACCAACTGGAAGTGGTCATTATCCTTACCGATATGCCCATTAAAATCTCCTCCTATGCATATTTTTTCGTCTGTAGGTATGTCACCCATAACGTGATCTGAACTCTCCCAGAACTTTTTTCTTTCTGTTTCTCCTAGTCCAACGTGTGGAGCGTACGCACTAAATACTGCCACTACTTCATCCCCTATTACTATTCGTAACAGCATAATTCTATCATCGTATCTTCTTACCTCCACTACATTATCTTGGAGTTCCTTAGCAACTAGAAACCCTACTCCATTTTTCGTTTCGTCAGACCCTGAATACCATAGTTTATAACTATTGCACTCTGTTGCTCTCTCACCCCGCCATCTAGTCTCCTGGAGACACGCTATCTGGACCCTACGTTTCCTTAGCACATCAATTATATGAATTAGTGGGTATTAAAAAAATCAGAGGTGGCCTTTCAACAACTAATATAGTCAAAGAAGATGAACTCAATATTAAATTTTAATTGATTTCCCTAAATATGTATTTTAGTCGAGTATACAAGTTAATCATACAAATATTACATGTGTTTTGCCTCATATCACACCTTTGAAATAAGTAGGGAATTTTTTAAATCAATTTTAAATGTAAAATATCGAGGTCTAAAACAAACCTTTGTTAAATTATTCTGTTAAATTAATGTAAATAATTGTTTAAAACATCCATTGAACTAAGACTAATTCACAGAACCTATTTATGTCAACTCTACTGATAAAAAAATTTTGCTAATAACAATCTCTAAAACAAAAACATCACTCTCATGTCTAACATCCCGCTTTGTTATCTGCCTTTCTGATCACCATCATCTTATGTAGCCACACCACACCATTACCTCTCACCCCCGAAATCGTTGTTAGCCCTTTTTTAACCACCAAACAAACACCCACCACTCTCTAGAATCCTTTTGCTCCTCCGATCTAATAACTCTTCGTTCTTAATAACACCACTTATATAAAACCTGGTATATCACATGATTAGAGATGGCAGTCAAACCTGAACCCGATAAGAATACCTGAAACCCGAGATATTTAGAACAGTTATGTGTTGGGTAAGCGGGTATGGGACAAGTATGGGTATGTTTTTTTTATATTTTTTAGAAGTATGGGATAGAAATAGAACTATATAATTTACTCATTTTGCACTTACATGATTATACACCAAAATAATCTTATTTTTTATTTATATTTTGTTTTCCTCTAATCGTCCATTCTAGTCTCCCGGCTACTACTTGAAAGCAACATATATATCTTTTTTTCACGGTTGTAGTAATCTAGTCCTTTACATTTTTTATTTTTTTTTTCATTTTTTTAGTTTTAAGTTTTTACGATGGGTGACGTGAGATGGCATAATGATATAAATCATTCATTTTTCAATGTTCCAAAATTTTAAAATAAAAGAAAAAATAAAATTTAATATATTTCTATTTTCTAAAAATTAAGAATATAATATGTACATGACTTATACGTGCTTAGTTTATATACTTTGTTCATTGTTTTTACTTTTTAAGATAAATTATAAAAACATTGTATTCCTGTCGTTTCTTTTTAAATTTATATGATTAAAGAAATAAATTAATCATTTATACTGCATGTTCTCATACTATTTGTTGTTTTTATGTAGATGTTCATCACATGTGTATCTATAGTTGAGATCAATAATGTAATTTTTCAAATTAAAATCAATTCTGCAATATAAACATACCATAAGGACCAACCATGTAATTAACTCTAGTAATAATGTGACGCTATCCGGGTTTTGGAACCCTGAATATAATTATATAATTTATATCTGTCAGATTAAGCTTTCTATTATATTTTTACCGTTGCTTTATAAAATATCAAAAAGTTTAAAACCTATTCAAATCTATGCAATATACATACCTGTTAATTTTCATATCCATTTTTCTTGATTTTATATTTTATTTAAAGATACAAAATATAATGTATTATTTAAACATTATTAGAAAAATAAAATGTGATTATAATAATATCAAACATCATCTTATGGCATGGCTTTATAACGAAATATATTAATAAATGATATGACATCAAGACTATATAAATCCCATGTATTAAGGCATTGAGCTCACACGGATAATGTTACCGCAGGTTAATTTTCTGATAGTTCCTTGAAAGTCAAAATCAGTAGTCTAAATTAGTCAAATTTGGCATGTTCACTCAACCACCAACTTTGTCATACCCCCTTCAGGTTCAGTCTCAGGATCATCCCCCAAATTCCTTTTATAACTTTGACAGAAATAAGAATTCTATTTATATAAAGCATCATTCGACTGAATAATGGCAAGAATGATGATTTTGTTACTTAAATGTCACTTGTTTATACATCCAAGCTGACATACCAACAACTTGAAGCCCAAGGCTACCTGCAGGTAGCGGTTGAGTTTTGAAACAACAATCAAGACAGTCAAAAAAGCCGGTTTCTGTCTTCTCCTCCATGCTGTTTTTCTATTTCATGTGTTGTTCATCAAAGTTCATGTAATAAGGTCCTAAAAACTCAATGCAGAGAAGCCGTTATACCATATAAACATTATGGTCGTTAGAAGTACTGTGATCGTGATTGTCTTTGTAAGCGGAAGTACAGGATGTCGTTAGCACGCCTTTCTTAAAACAAAACCCCAAATGTCAGCTTGCATTATGATTGTTGAACTGGCTGCCTGTGAGGTTTTGGAGCTGCAACAGACAAAAACAAGGAAACTAATTTTATTCAAATATTGAAACAATAGTTTCTAAACCAGACATCATAATAACTGAAATATCATACTCTGTTTACTAATTTTTTATTCATATATCTTGATTAAACACAAAAGAATACTTATTAAGTTTCTCATGAACAAGCTACATAATAAGTGCATTTCTATTGAATTCTTCTTTAATGTTAGCTTTTCTTGCACGGATAAAATGGTAAGATGTACCATTAGGATTTCCAAGCTCGTAGAAGTTTCTGAAGAGAGTAACTGCTTCGTCCGCCATTATCCCGCCAGTGCATTTGTAGCTCTTCCACCAACCTCGTCACAACTATCATGATACCGCCGTTATCCCGTCCGTGCATCACAAATGGTTAAAGATCATAATTTACTATTGAAAAGTAAAGGTGTAAGTAATGCTGGTTTGTGATACTAACCTCGTTGTATGCAAAGATAATATTGATCCACAACCTCCAAATTTATCATTGGCACAACCATAGTACACCTCTTTTATACCTAAGTTCACACGTCATGTGACAAAGAAGATGCCAAGATCATGGTAATCTATATGTGAAAATATAGAAATTCAGTAAAGCATGCAAGTTTACCAAGAAATGACAAGGCAGCTGCGCACATTATACATGGTTCACATGTAACATAAAGATAGCAGTTTGAGAACATTTTACTAACTTCAGCCTTTGACATCTTTATCTTTTTCCACTGATCAAGTAGAACATCGATAGCTTCCATTTCAGCATGTCTTGTAGCCTGCAGTTTTAGAGGCCCTTTTCAGTATTATTCACATAATGACAGGGTGACGGAAAAGTTAACAAAAAAATGTAAATCCTTACATTTCTTGTTTCATTGGTCCGATTTCTTCCAGATGATATTACCTTCCCGTCCATAACAATAACACATCTGTTCCAGAAAAATAAGAATCACTGACACATGAAAGTGTCAAAAAAAACTCATAAATGACAAAAGAAGAGACATAAAAAAGTAGACTCGATAGGGAAGAAACTTAAAATGAGTGAGAACTAGAAACTGTAAGATACTTCTTAGGGATCATTGAAAAGACACATACCCCACAGGCACTTCAAGGCTGTCAAATGCTATTTTAGCCTGAAAAAAATATACGTTCATTGTTTTGTTAAAGTACTTCCATATGGGTGCAGAAGCCAGTCTTAGAGCTTAAGCCAGGCAAAACAAGCAGTTCTGGTCTGGTCAGCTGACAGGTTAAAATGGATTCAGGTCGATACAGGCCATTTCAAAAAGTATCAATTGGATTTATACGAATATCAATTGGGTGCGGGTCAAAACATGTCGAGTCGGGTTACTTATCTGAGTTAGAACTATCTACTTGCTGTTGGTTTCAGGCCCAAGATCACACACACTAATATAAGAAAACTTAATGTAAAACTTGAACACTACTTTTTCATTCATTGCAAAACATTAAATAGACTCACAAAACCAAAAGTCTATGCTTACGTGACCACTATCTAGCACATTATCTCCTAATTTTCTGCATTCATCCCATGTTTTGACCCACTAACATATAAAAAACAATAAAATAAACACATGCTGAAATAAAACCTAGTGTTGACCCGTACCCATTTGACCCGACTTTAACCCGACCAAGATTAACCCAACATTCACCCCCTTAATCTTGATCTCGTTCTTACTGTTGGAAGAAACAATTGTATCCAGAGATTACTCAATCAAAACAGTAAGAAAAAACAGAAAATAGGAAGAACAAGCACAAGATTTTTCCTCTTTTTTTGGGGGACAACCTAGACTCTTTTTATTTTATTAAAACTCAATGCCAAAAAATACAATAAGTCAATAACCAATAACCCTTATTTATATTAATCCTAAAATTAATCCCCAAGACTCTCTTAACCTATTTATGGTAACTTTCTCCTAAAATAAAAATTATTCCATATACAAAATTCCTACCATAATATCAATCAAAACAAATAATAAAACTAAAATAATTGACCCAAAATAAACTAGACAGACCCAGATCAGACCCGTGACTCATTGACCCATAACCCACTTCTCTTAATGACCCACAATTAGGATTAAAGCCAACAATCACCCCCTTAATCCTAATGTGGTCATCCTTCTTCTCTAAAGTAGGACAGGCTCGTCTTCCTTTGCCAGATTTGTTTCTTCAAACTTTGGCTTTGACTTAGAACATTCCCGAGCATAATGGCCAAACCCTTCACATCGATAGCACTTGATCCTTGATTTATCACGTGCCCCGTTTGGTTCCTGCCAACTGTTTCTAGCCTGGTTTTCACGGCCTTTCTCCCGGTTCTGGTCTCACCCACGGATTTGTTTACAACAATCACACTTGCCACATCTACCCTTAGTCTGTTCATCATTATGAGTGAACAATAGTTTGCCTTGTGTGTCTTGAGTCGGGTCTTCTTGTGTCTTCACTCTCTCCTCATATGCCTTTAACCGGCTAACCACCTCTTCAAAAGACATTGATTCAATCTCTGAATATTGCCCTATTGAAGCAACAATAGGTAGGTACACTCTAGGCACTGAGTTCAGAAATTTCCTCACTAGTACTTCATCTTCAAGTGATACCCAAGGCTTTTATACCTTGATTGCACTCCACTTAGTTTCCCTGCAAAAGTATCAATAGTTTCAGTCTCTTTCATCTTCAAAGAATCCAACTCGCTCTTTAATGTTGCAACCTAGCCTTTTGAACCCTCTCGGCTCCTGAGAATCAATCCCGGAGGCACATCCTTTGGCTCTTTATGCTTGGCAACTTGAAGCAAAACATCTTCCGAAAGTGTCTGAAACATCAAACCTTTTGCCATGGATTATTCTCTATTATCTACTCCTCCCTTCTTAGGATATATGGTCTCTCGCAGACCTTGTGCAGATAGGATAGTCTCCATCATAATGGACCAAACTGTACGGTTGGTTGAAGTCAGTTTCGGGCATTGTAAACTCATATTACTACGCTCTCAAACCTGCACGATTGCACCTTGACATTCTGTCATCTTCTTTCACGTAATCAGTAAATATAACTTTTGCTTTTCTAGTTGTCTTGCCGCCTCAGCTTTTATTCCGCCTCACGCAGAACCCACACAACTTACTGTTCTGCCTCACACAGAACCAATCCTTTTCTTTTCAATCGTCTTTGAATGCCCGTCTCCCACAATTACAGCTTGAATCACACAGCTTGTACTCCTTCAGGGGTTGTATCGCACAACACCTCTTTGGTCTTGATTGAATCACACAATCAATTCTGCTCCAGCCACCTCTCGCGACCCAGGTCTGTCTCACACAGACCTGCTGGAACGATCTTTCTCAGATCGTAAATTGGAATTGCCTTCAATCTTCACTTCAGGCCCTTGATTAGTTCCACTCTGATACCAATTGTTGGAAGAAACAATTGTATCCAGAGATTACTCAATCAAAACAGTAAGAAAAAACAGAAAATAGGAAGAACAAGCACAAGATGTTTCCTCTTTTTTTGGGGGACAACCCAGACTCTTTTTATTTTATTAAACCTTAATACCAAAAAATACAATAAGTCAATAACCAATAACTCTTATTTATAATAAGCCTAAACTTAATCCCCAAGACTCTCTTAACCTATCTTTGGTAACTTTCTCCTAAAATAAAAAAGACTTTATTCCATATATAAACTTCCTACCATAATATCAATCAAATCAAAACAACTAATAAAACTAAAATAATTGACCCAAAATAAACTGGACAGACCCAGATCAGACCAGTGACCCATTGACCCATAACCCACTTCTTTTAATGACCACAATTAGGATTAAAGCCAACAATCTTACTACTTGCTCGTTGATTGAACCACATAGGTTCGATTCTTGCTACTTGCTTTAAGAACTTATAGTTCTTATCTCTTACTCTATACTTGCTTGCTATCTTCTTGCTTGATTGAATCAATTCATCTTGCTCTTGCTACTTGCTACTTGCTCTTGCTCTTGCTCTTGCTTCTACTTGCTTATTTGATAAATTGACCTTCTGGTTAATGTGCTTCATTTTTTTTTCATAACATTCAGCAGCTTTCTTGGATGCAAGGTTGCTGGAACAATTCTCTTCGTTGCATCAGATTGATTCACCTATGTGCTAGGTTGCTGCCATGGCTTCGCTCAATTAATTCACATGTGTGTGTGGCTGCTTCACCTACTTGGATGCTTGTGTGTTTGTTTTTCTTCTTCTTCAGATTTAGCAGCCAATGAGGGATTTAATTCCACCGTCTTCAACAATGACTCAAAACCAAAAACAAAAACTCTTTCCTTTCTCAAAACCAAAAACAAAAACTCTTTCCTTTCTTTTCATTGCTATCGATTGTAATACCCAAAATTTTCTTCCTTTCGGTGGGACTCAATGAATCACACAGGTTTGTTTTGGATCTCTTTCTTTCTCAAGCAAACCGCCGGTCACGGTTGTCTCCTTTGGTCTCGGTCTAGGGCCTGTCTATTGGGGCTCGTCGGTCATTTCGGTCTCACGCCGGAACTCACTTTCCGGTCACAGTCTTTCTCCTTTCTCTTCTCGGTCTCTTCGTGCCGGTCCTTCTCTCGTGTTGGTCTCTTTCTCCGGTCTTATCTCTTCCTGCAATTCACATGAAATCGCCCCCCTTCTTCATCGTCTCCAACCACTGCTTGCTTCTACTCTCGTTCCGCCGATCGATGGCTTCTGATCAACCCTTGCTTCTTCATACATTCCAGCCAATTACAACAACAAAGCTGCTGCGTTTCTTTCCCCCTCGCGACATGCTTTTGGCGATAGCAGCCAAGGATGCTGCATTTGATTTCTTTCTTCGGACTCTCAAACCTTCTAACCTGCTTGCACAATCAATTATACTTTTATTTGCTTGCTGCTGTTAAATTCTTGCCTGCTGCTGTTAAATTCTTGCTTGATTACCTGCTGCTGATTCTCATTCTTCAGCCCAGCAGCCAAGGACTGCTCCTCCTCTCACAAGCCGACTCTCAAAACGCCTCTCTTTCTAAAATTGTGCTCTGATACCAATTTTTGGTTTCAGACCCAAGATCACACACACTAATATAAGAAAACTTTATGTAAAACTTGACCACTACTTTTCATTCATTGCAAAACATTAAATAGACTCATAAAACCAAAAGTCTATGCTTACGTGACCACTATCTAGCACATTATCTCCTAATTTTCTGCATTCATCCCATGTTTTGACCCACTAACATATAACCAAACAATAAAATTAGCACATGCTTAAATAAAACCTAGTGTTGACCCGTACCCATTTGACCCGACTTTAACCCGATCAAGATTAACCCAACACTTGCTATATCCCATTAAAGGTGCGACAATAGCCAGGTCTAATAGTTTAATGTAAGTATCAGACATTGAATATATTGGTAGATTCATCTCAATCATAATGTGAAGCAAATCAAACATAGAACATATTAGCATGTCAACATGTCATAGTGAATGATGGTCTTAAGAAGCTTAATGGTGTCCTTAAACATGCAAAGCATACCTGTTCTAATGCCATCTTCATAAATGCAACAATGTCTGGGTTCTCTCCTTCCCCACATGAAGCCATATGGAAGGAACTGAAAATAAAATTTAACCAAAAGGAAAAAGAAGAGAAGAAACCACACCTTAAAGCAAATGCAAACCGTATGCATTCTAAGTATTTAGTATGAAGATCCTACAAATTCATATATTGATTCCTACTTATCTATGAATTTTAAATATTTAGTAACCCAAACTCATGGTGCTTCTTGTCATCATGGTCTTGAGATGCCAGTAGAAAAATGGAAATAAGTCAAAACTGCCATATATTTTGTAAGCTATGTTAAACTAATCCAAAAATCTCATGAAGTGTGAGCTTATGGTTTAATTATTTTGCATGAACTTTGCTGGGACTAACTGCAGAATACTTAACAAGATTGCAACACTGAATCGAACTATGCATAGTGCTGAAGAACTATGAGAAAAAAAAATTACACATTAATTATAATAAGACATGTGTTTCTAGCAAAAACATCCCCATTTTATAACCTATAAGTATAATAAATTCAGACATGGCCAACAACCTACAAGAAAACCATTCCTTACAGCCATCATCTAAAACAATCATTCTACAGCATTCATGAATCTAAGTTCTTATGTTCTTAGCTTCGGTGGCTGATCCACGATATTTTTGTATTGGGTTGGTGGAAATATATGTGGGTCACATAACAAGTCAAAATGGGTCCAGACAAAATTAAGATTATTTCTGTATTGGGGCCTTGGAAATATATGTGGGTCGGATAACAAGTCAAAATTGGTCCAAACAAAACTAAGTACATTTCAGGTATCTTGAATAGTCACATAGCAGTATCATCAAACCTATAAACATTTTAAGTGCTATGAATTATAATTATTTTTTAGAAGTAATGATAAAAGCACTTCAAATTCCTGCTTAAACGACTGGAGACGAACATTGGCATACTGCCTACGTAAGAAATGCTAAAAGCCAAATGCAAAAAACAACTAAATCTTTTATATAAGTACTCATAAGAAGAAAATATGAATCTCCAGTTCTCCATTCAATCTTTATATCTTGTTTAGCTAATCTTCTGAGGATTAATGTCGTTCTACAATCATCTCATCAAAACTATTTGATTCTTTTCAAGGGTTTCAACACCTAACTACTTATAATCTGTTAATTCTATCCAAAATAATTACAGTTTGCCAATCATATCAAGTTATAAAACTTAAAATGCAAAATATATGTATGTGTTAAACACAATGATACACATAAAGGTTTATCAAACTTTGAAAAATAATCATCTAACTTATTTAATCATAACAGACTTATAAAGTTAAGGTTACCACTTATGAGTTCATTACATGTATTTATAGAATACACAAGAACACAGTGGCGACGCAAAAAGGAAGCTCAGTCAAAGAAAGGTTTGAAACCCTTGACAACAAATCGGTGAACTTTTCAATTTGTCAATCGAATACTTGAGTATATTTGTTCTAATCTACATAATCGTATTAATGTTCGATAATGACCCAAATTGTACCTGATTGACAAATGGAGTACCAAATTGGTTAGATCTTGCGTGATTGTTTACGGCGTCGTATACGGTGGTAGCCGTTGATTCAATTTGCTTTTGCAAAAGGGATTTCTGCTTCTGAAGATTTCATGCGACTTGCAGAAGATGATCAATGGAAGTAGCGCAAGTAAGGGACCAATATAACATGTGTTATCATATTTAATGGTTCATTAATACAATCCATTTGAGTAGTTACAACCTATACATTAATCTAAGCATAAATTCACAAATTGATTACCTTCCGAAATGAATCGACGCGGTGGCGGTGGTAGAGTAACAGCAGCAGAGGCGATGGGGCGACGGGCCTGCGGGAGTTGGTGGTTTTACGGCAGAGGTGAGGGCCGACGAGTCTGCTGGAGGTCAGGGATGACGGATCTGCTGGAGGTGAGGGCGGGAGGTGGTAGCAGGTGAGAGATGTGTGGAGGTGGAGTTGTGTTGATGGAGGAATGGGGGTGGAGGTGGATTGTGCTTGAATTTTTTTTAAAAATGGGTTTTTTTTTTTTTTTTTTTTTTTTTGGGAGAGAGAGTTGACAAGAGGGGTTTTTCTTTTTGAGTTTTGACATTAGGGGTACCCGTCACTATCAAGAGTGGGTTCTCGATCTCGGTCAACGTATCGCAGAAGCTGTCAAATCAAACTCAGAACTCGCCCCTGTCTTGGACGAGTTCTCAAAAAGCAAAAATTATTTTTCGATGGTGAGCAAAAACTGAATCATAATTAGTATTATTATATATGTTAACGAAAAATATTGACATATAAATGCTTGAGAGTATAAATAGTATTTTTTAAAAACGTAGAACCTTAAACTTCAGAGAGATGAAATGTATGTCTATATAAATACAAGTTGTTTTAAGTTTTAACATCATTATAGATAAATTTGACTTGTCATTTTAATTAGTTTGACGTATGATAAGGAATAATAGTTGATAATTAAAATTTATTACACAATAGATAATCATATTTTTAAAGTTAAGAATAGCAATATAGAGGGTTAGATGCATTATGATAATCAATAATATCATCAGAGACTCGTTAAAAAATTAAAACTTAAAAGTTATATACATCATTGCACAGATTATATAGATGTATTATTGTATATACATCATTGCACAAATTATTCAATAATACATCTATATAATCTGTGCAATGATGTATATAACTTTCAAATTTTAATTTTATAACGAGTCTCTGATAATATTATTGATTATAATAATGCATCTAACCCTCTACATTGCTATACTTAACTTTAAAATATGATTATCTATTATGTAATAAATTTTAATTAGCTACTATTTTTCCTTATCATACGTCAAACTAATTAAAATGACAAGTTAAATTTCTCTATAATGATGTTAAAACTTAAAACAACTTGTATTATATAGACATACATTTCATCTCTCTGAAGTTCGACGTTCTACGTTTTTAAAAAATACTATTTATACTCTCAAGCATTTATATGTCAATATTTTTCGTCAACATGTATAATACACTAATCATGATTCAGTTTTTGCTCTCCATCAAAAAATAATTTTTGCTTTTTGAGAACTCGCCCATGGCAGGGGCGAGTTCTGAGTTTGATTTGACAGCCTCCGTGACACGTTGACCGAGACCGAGAACCCGCCCATGACAAGGGCGGGTACCCCTAATGTCAAAACGCGAAAAGAAAAACCCCTCTTGTCAACTCTCTCTCTCTCAAAAAACCCCATTTTTTAAAAAATTTCATTGTGTTTATGGTTTGAGGGGTGATGAATAGGTAGAAAGATTTGAGAAGTAACAAGATAATATCTGTACCAACAAAAAGTTTGAAAGATCTTTTAATGACACGTCAGCAAACACACACGGATATAACTACCTTTGAAAATAGGTAAACTTCAACTTCAGTCAACAAATACAACTCACATCTACCTAAACCCATCAAGAGCGGGGACATACCTTCTTTTGTACCTATAAGAATTGCCAAAAAACACTCTTTTTTTGTACATGACCATTAGTATATAACCTTAGGAATACAACAAACTAAGAAAAAGTTGGTGAAAGCAAACCACACTATTATTAAATTTCCTTAAATATTAATAGTCTCTTCGAATCATCACTAGCATATCTATATTATCAACTAAAAACACATCTACAAAAGACATTAACCTGCCACAAACCATATGATCCACTTAAAGTTATAAGTTCTGTCTCCAACCAGTATTAAATAATGACTTTAACAAAATAGGTAAACTTAATGCAACAAAAAATGTTTCAAAATTCTATCATAACTGATTACTTTTTGCAGATTTCAAAAGTTTGAGGTATAAAGAAACAACCCGTCCGTAGACACACAAACACTTGTCGAAGACCAGGAATTCATACAACAAAACAACACCACTATAGTTAAACTAGAGGCCAAAGACATGAATGAATTGAAGCTAACATCAAACCACAATACCGATAAGAGTTAAGGTATCAGAAGTCAACCTTCTAAACACATATTTGATATGCCTTCATGACTACATGGGCAAACTTTCACTTTGAAAGCAGTAGTAACACATCTACCCCTAGACAAAGATTGGCATTACATAGGTTGTTTAAACTGTGAACAATCACTCATCAAAGCAGGAAATGACTAGTTTTGTTCAATTCATAAGAATAGTTCCCAACCGAAATATGAGCGTGTAATCATTATTAATCAGTAATGGTTAAACACACTGCTTACAAAACACCTATTGTAGATTTGAATCATTGCCACAATCTATGATATACACTGGGAGCATTCCAGCCCTAATCTTCAATGAACCGTCCACAAACCTTGTTGGAATCACATGCTCAGATATACTGATGATGCCTGACCCAGACACAACACTATGCACAATCATAGACAAGCAAGTTGTATTCTACATTCAGGCTAAGAAAAACAGCTTGCATAATTAACAAGGTGGAGATCAACACAGAAAGCGCACCATCAACAAGTACACCGGTTCCAAAAACACCACCGACATTCTCATCAATACAAAAGCCACAACCCAGCCTATCAACAAAAAGAACCTTATTCTAGGAAAAAGTAAGAAAATTACAAAATAAATGACAAATTAACAAGCGATTTTATCAACTTCTTCCTAATCGACTTACTTTATAACGACCTTTAAAATACCAGATTCGGCAGCTGGGACGAAACCAAAGAATGACTAGCATGACCCATGAAATGCCTTTTGAAGTTGCCGGGAATGCTAAGACCTGATGTCAATACCACCTTTTGCGAACATACAATAGGAAGACCTAAGGCAATTGAAGAGACAAGGCTTGGTGTATGGAATGCACTTAGGAGGAGTTATGCCTCTTATGTATTCATGTTTGCGATTTGTGCGAAATAACACAAACAGATAACCCAAAATGGACGAAAAACGTAACGCAATTTCAGAAACTCAACTAGTTTGTTTAAATTTATAAAACAAAATATTATGGTTTACACAAAAATTCATACAACTTTCTACATAATATCCTTGTTCATTTTCGTTCTGAATACGAAGAGCAAGAAGAAATAATTTCATTCACAAACAACTCAATATTCTTCTCCGACGAACCACCGTCCGCCACCGCCTCACGCGCCGCCGTCTTCAACCCAAAGCCTTCCTCCTATACTCCTCCGATCTCCGGCCACCCATCACCTCCTCCACACACCGCCCCACCTCCTCCGCACTAACACCACCTTCACCTTCACTCCTCCTCACCCTCACACCCACACCCCATACATCCACCACAAGCTTCGCGTTTGCAGGCTGATCACTCCACTGCGGATACGCAACCACCGGCACACCCGCTGCAACACTCTCCAACAACGAGTTCCACCCACAATGGCTCAAGAAACACCCAATTGAACCATGTGACAACACTTTTGCTTGTGGGCACCAGCTTACTATCAACCCTTGTTCTTTAATCTCCTTCAAAAACCCCAATTCTTGATTTTCCGGCGACCGTACAACCCACAGAAACGGCCGGTTGGTGGTTCTCAGGCCGGAAGCGATGCTATGCAATTCTTTTTCCGACGAAGAGAGTACAGTTCCGAATGAGATGTAAACAACCGAAGAGGGTTTTTGTTTATCAAGCCAGTTTATACAATAATCACTTTCACCATCATCTTCATCTTCATCTTCATCTTCTTCGTCGTTTAACAGTTTCGCCGGAACTAACGGACCCACCGGCCGGAAGTCGCCACCGGCGTCATTCACCGACAAGATGACGTCTTTCTCGAGCTCCATGAACGAATTCCCCAACACCCACTTCACCTTATGCATGCTATGAAACACTTCGTTGAGGATACTATCAAAGCTCCGCCACCTGTTCGTCGGAAGAACGAACGACGGAAGCTCATCGGAGGTAAACTCCGGCAGCCCCGGCAGCTTCACCGTCGTATTAATGTCATCTCCGTTGGGAAACTCATCGAGGCGATTGTAATAACGATGGTATATCTGGTATAGTGCACATGGTTGGATCCATAACATGGCGATCGGAACACCAATCTCCTCCGCAACTCCGGCGACCCACGGCGTAAACGGTGTGGTGATTATGCATGAGAATTTGCTCTGGTGGGATCGGATTAAGGCCAAGAGGTTTATGGGTCCGAACTTGTTTATAGTATCCATATAATGATCTACATCAGGCTTTTTGTTTAAGTCCGCGGGAACACCGTCGGAGAAGAACTCCAGGTGTACGCCGGAGATGGAGTTTCCGGTGGTTTTGAGGATACGGTGGGTGGTAGCGAGAGTGATGTTGAGGCCTTTGGAAACCAGAAGTTTTCCTAGTGTTAGAATGGGGTTTAGATGACCACGAGCTGCAAGAGTAACAAGAAGAACATTTGTTTGTTTACTATAGGAATCCATTGTTGAGGTGCAGAAAGCTTTGGGTGATGAGGAAGACGATGACTGTTTATAACTTTGTATTGTAAACATTGATTGGATGATTAAAACTTGAGGTTTATTGTAAACAGTAATTGGACGAATAATACAATGATGTAAAGATATAATAAGTTTTAGTGATGATTGTCATGAAATAATATAATAATTTTGGGTCGGCAACTTTTTGAAAGGAATTTCATTTTTTAAGGTAATTTTATATGAAAGGTGTTTTATTTTATATTTTTATGTATATATAGTTCTAGAGAGGCGATCAGAAGCATATTCTTGGCAAAGGTGATGCCGATTGGGGGAGAAATAAAAATGCCGGCTATTAATTTTTTTTTTCTTTGAGCAGCATAAAGAACTTTTTTTTATTACCCCCAAAGAACTAGCTAGGCGCCAGATCACCAAAAGAGTGCTTTAAATGTGAATTTATGGGTGTTAAATAGGTCGTGTTCTAGGGGTCGAGTCCAACGCGACCCGAACCCGAAAATTTTATACGAATTCAAAACCGAAAATTGTGTCAGAAGTGTTAACCCGAACACGACACGAAATTTATGGGTTGACACAAACACGACCATTTTGATCCAAATTTTTAATTTTTTAATATTTTTTCACATATGAATACTTGAAATTTACTATTTTACAATAATAAATACCAATTAGTATAATAATTATATTTTAGTAATGAAATCTTATGTCAATTTCTATTTGTAGTTCTAAATTTTGAAATAAAACACATAAGAAACTTAATTTGTGACATAGAATATAAAAAAAATAAAATAAATAAACAATGGGTCAAATGGGTAAATCCGCCGACCTGTTGGGTTGAACCCGAACCCAAATCCGACCTGTTTAGCTAAACGGGTTTGACCCGAACCTGACCTGAACCCGTTTATAGTAAACCCAAACCTATAAATTTCATATTTCTGGGTTGTGTAGAATTTCACACCCCTAAATGTCATTTGTTATTTCACCATTTACTTGTTTATTCATCATACTTGTGATTGTAATCCATGGTTGTACATTTAGACATGTTAATCAATGATTCTTAGCTCAAGTGGTTAAGGTGATCTATTCAAGACATGATATGAGATGGTCTTGTGTTCAAGTCTCACTCTTAGCAAAAATATTCAGGGTTGGTTCAGGAAATTTTTTCAGTTGTGGGTTTTCTTTTACGGGGGTTGGGGGCGTGGTCGCTGTTGAGAAACAGATAAGTAGACCCGATTAAGATAACAAATATTATTCGAACCAGACATTTGTTGTTCAAAAAGTTAATAAACAAGTGTTTTAAACAAATAAAGTGAACTTTGATATTAAAAAATGTAAAACAAATTAAAAGACTAGAAAAAAGAAAAAGAAAATGACAAACACATGAAAAAAAGAAGAAGAAAAGATAAAAGGTGGGAAAAAGTTTAACAAAAGAAAGTTAAAACCTTCATCGAACCTAGGATGATTGAAACGAGGACACACGCTACTACAGGTGGTTGTATGTTCGAATCCTATAGCATGCAGGTTTGATGATTTATTTTCTAGGTAATAAGAATTGTTGTTAAGAAACAATAATCAAAGAAACAAGTACTTACTAATCCAAGTAATAAATAACTACCAATGATCTTTTGTTCTAGTGGTTTAAGGGCAAGGTGAGAGGCTTTGCTTTTTTGAAGGTTTAAGATTTAAATGTTGGCATCGGTGAATTACTACTAAATTGATGTTAATAACTTCTAACCTCTAACCTGGTGTTCAAAAAGAAGTAAAAAATAACTTATAAATTCACTAATTCAACAACTAACAAATAAAATGGAAGTATTAACCTAATAACCTTTATAAATTAATTGTGTAATAACCAACAAATAAGGGCAAACTTATCTAAAAAAATAATTAATGACAAAACCTGAACACCTTGTAGCCTCTAACATATTATAATTTGTAAACTAGTTACAAATTTCACATATTCAAGATAAGAAATATAATAAATAAGTGAAAGTTTGAATATAAAAACTCAAAAATTGGTAGGCCATGTTGTATACCCATATGAGTGATAGAGGCATGAAAATAAAGTGACCGTAAGGTTGCAGCCACTTCACTCACATTGAAATTTCACACGGGCTATCATATACTTATGTGAGTGTGAGTTCAATTTTTAAAATTAAATTAAATGCAATATTAAATAGTGATTGGACTTAGATCATACCTATTAAACCACCATAAATCAATATGTTCATATTTCTCTTTCATTTCTTGCTTTCTTGTAATTTTATGTGTGTTTGTATGATTGTGATTCCTTACAGTTGGTATTATAGCTCCAAGTACCCGATTTTGTGGTTTTAGGACTGTTTTTGTGTCAGATTCATCCGACGACACTAAGTGGCTCTAGTTATTCATGTGATGCACTAATCTAGAGTCGGTGACGGTGTAAACGACGACGATTGTAGTTGGAAATATTGTCATTGGCGACACTACCATTTAGCAATAATATCACCAACGACACAACCAACTAACGACATTGAATGAAAGTTCAAACAACGACAATACTAGCAACGTTAGTGGTGACACTGTTTTAGGCGACGGTTTGAGGCAACATTTTTCAATGACATTAACCACCGACACTAACACTTTGCATTCAAATTTAAGTTTCTAATACGATGACAAAATATAGTAAGATCAAGATACATAAGTTTATGACAGTTACGATGGATTATGGAGAAATGCGATTAAAGATCTGTTATACCAGAAAAGTTTACACTTAGCAATGTTGGGAAAGCAACCAGATGATATGTATGATGATGAATGGAGACTAGTAGATTGAAAATATTTAGGTGTGGTCGGACTTTCATTGCCAAAAAGTGTTGCCTACAATATTGTTGATGAAAAGACCATTTATGGTGTTCAATTCGAGATTTGATATTGAATAATGATATCAGACAGAGAAATGTAGGAGAATCTTTAAACTCCTTATTGCATATTAAAGATAGGGAAAGAAGGACGAAGAGAGTTGGAAACAATCAAGGCAGGTCTACATCTAGAAAGAGGGCAAGTCTAGATAAAAAAAAAAGACATCGAGTGTTGAAAAGTCGATATAAAACTACTAGTTGCGGTTAAGTGGACATCACCAATTAAAGCACTATAAAATAGTTTGTTCATATTTTTCTTTGATTTCTTACTTTCTTGTCATCGTTACATGTGCTTGTGTGATTATGATCATCATCTATTGTCCTTACAACTGGATTAGAGTTTCAGGCACTCAATTTTATGGTTTTCAAGCTTGATTTCATGTGAAATTCATCCAACATTAGTTATTCATCTGGTGACACTAGGTGTCCAACCTGCGACACTCCTTAATCCTCCGAGGGCACTAATTTGAAGCTAGCTACAATACCATTTAGCGATAGTGTCATTGGCGACACTACCATTCGACGAAAGTCGACACTACCATTCGACGAAAGTCGACACTACCATTCGACGAAAGTCGACACTACCATTCGACGAAAGTCGACACTACCATTCGACGAAAGTCGACACTACCATTCGATGAAAGTCGACACTACCATTTGACAGTATCACCAGTGAAAGTACCAATTAGCAAACATTAAACAAAAGTTCAAACAACGACACTACTAGCGACATTAGTGGAGACTATTTCGAGTGACAGTTCGAGGTGACTCTATCCAACGACATTAAGCGGTGACACTAACACTTTGCTTCCATAGTTAGGTTTCTAATATGATGACAAAATATAATAGAAGTAAAATGGAGAAGTTGATGGTAGTGATGTTTCACACCTCAAATTCAAAACACCTCATGTGAGCCGAATCGGTTGGTATCATGCACATGGTCTTAATTTATTAATTGAAAATCAATTAGAGTTTCAACTTCAGCCAAAATCTTTAAAATAAGTTTTAACTTCTTGTAAATAATCAACTATATCGATTGATTCTCACTTCGCATTTCAAAAGGTTTTATGTCCCACATTTAAGTTGATCAATTTTATTGATTAATAAAATAATCACATCCTCACATAAGAGGTAATTTAAAACTTGGGTTGATTTCAGACATCCATAAATTTCCATAATAAAGATTCACATAAATCCTTATCGATCAATTTATATTGTTTTTAGAATATTAGACTTTTAAATGTAATACATAATATGCTAGACCCACAGAGTCTAATTATAAAGTCTTCACATCACCTACCGGTAATTCCATGCCACAAGGATTATTTGCATAACCTTTGTTTAAAACACACGCATTTTATTTACCTAAAAATTTTGAAAATCAAAAGTCAGCACACGAAACTGGTGAATCATGTTAGTAGAAAATTTGTCATGGCATGATCAATATTAACAATCATTAAGACAACTTGTTTTTATAGCTAAACAAGACCCATAGTGGGTAACTGTTATACACTGAACTCATCCAGTTTATATATGTTGAATAAATTTAGTCGTAATATGACATAATACACAGTTACCCATCAACTTGTGTGTCTTGGATCGATATACATATATTATGTCATGGTTATTTAAACCCTTGCATACTAAATTTAATATAGTTACATGATGGTTTATATCAATCAAAAGATTCTAAAAAATAAACATTTCATGAACAAGTTCAGAAATATTTTGTAAATATTTGTGCACATTGAAACTAACATGCAGATGAAGTTTAGTAAACATGTTCACCTCAACAGTCAAGCTAGAGTCACAACTTACAAACTCTACAACCTTAGCAACACCTCCACTGTTACACCTTTAGTGTAAAAAGATATTAAACTACCTTAAACTAAGTGTAAAGAAACCCCTGAAAAGCTTCACTTTTTCGACTAAAAAGTGCAGCTATTTATAGCCTGCTTGGGCCCACCATACAAACCATCATGATGCGCTCTAAATTATACATATATGTGACATCCGTCACCAAAAAGGTCCGTCATTTAACATGAGTTCGTTAACTATTCTTAGAACGTGCATTCCTCACCCTTACAAACTATTCGTGTGGATATCATACTTGGTTGATTTTTTCTTATTCAGTGGTGTTATCATTATTTGCATCCATAACACCTAAAACGCTTACGAATAGCACTGACGACGTCATTAACTATATTATGTTATATAATATAAACATCATTAATAACATCATTTTCAAGATACGAACAACATTAAATACTTCCCTATAATTAATATAACGCGCGTATTAACGTCGTTTTCAACCGAAGCAAATTTGGGAACCTGGGGGCTAAGTGCAGGGACTAAAAGTGACAATTGACGAACTAGGGCTGGGTATAAATACCCACAAACCAGCCCTAGCCTTCACCATTTCTTCTTCTCCTCTTCATCTTCTTCTTCCACTTTCTCCACCTCCTTACACCTAGAACCGCCCCGTTTTCTTCGTGATTTCACCGTGTAGACCACAACTACAGCTTAGACTACACGTATCTAGCAGGTAGGCGACCTTGGTCGTCCATTTTTGCTTGTTTTACTTCTGCGATTTTTAGGGTTTCGGGTGCTCGGGTTCAAGTCGAGCACAAGAGGTCATGGGGGCGCGTGTGTTGCCTTTTTGGGTGTGCATTTTGCTTAGATATGTTAGATATGTGTTTCTGGAGGTCCTTGATGTGTGAAACCCGTGCACGGAGGCGGCTCAGCACTCTGCAGTCGCGAACCTACTGTTCAGGCGACTGGGTCTGTCATGCGACTGAGTCATGAGACTGGGTGAGTCGTGCGACTAAGTCCATGCGATTGGGTCAGTCGTGCGACTAAGTCCAAGCGAGTGAGTGAGTCGTGCGACTGAGCCCATACGATTGTGTGTGTCGTGCGAATGGGTCATGCGGATGAGTATTGCCATGCGATTGAGTCAATGCGGATGAATGTGTGCGACTGTGTGTATCGCACGACTGAAGGTCCAGTCGCACGAATGAAAGTTCAGTCATACGAATGAAGCTAATTCGTACGAATGAAGGCTGAATCGTGCGAATGGAAGATCGAGTCGTGCGATTGGGTGCTGCGTGGTACGACTGAATGCTCAATCACACGAATGGGGGTTCAATCGTGCGAATGAAGCTGATTCGCACGATTGAGAGTTGATTCGTGCGAATAGAGTGTCCAGTCGTGCGTCTAGTCCTGTCGTACAATTGGAGCCATTGTGTGTGAATTCTTCCTGTGTGCGGTGTGTGTTGTCGTGTGATGTTAAGGTGACATCGACACGGTTGCCATTGCTAATGACAATCTTTAAGATTAACACTATCGAACTTATCAATGTTATATCAAATCCAACCAACTTAACATTTTACAATTAGTAACAAATGATTCATAACACAAGTGCTTACTAAGTATTTGTTTAACAACAATAACACTTTTACACAAATATCATCTACAATGGCAACGTTTCTAGTACTTGGATCTACATAAGATCCATTGTGCGTGCTTGTGTGCAAGTGTTACCCACGGCTGAACCGATACGACCCGACCCAACTAAACAATATTGTTGACATCAGACGCATTATTAATGCTTAACATAACTGTCAATAGGTGATTGATCGTTCATACATACATACAAGTTTGGGAAGTTACATCATACATACTTACCATTTAACAAGTGAGTTTCGTGGCCCCTTTTTATGCTTATACAATTGTTTCAATCTTTTACAAACATGGTGGAAAAGTATGCTCACACGTTTTCAATGCTGTACAACATACATACAATTTTCATACTTGGAATCAACGTGATACTGTTTTGTGAGTACTTATCTGATGCATACATGATGTTACTGTATGGTTCTTCTTACAACCATTAATTCCGGTGTTGGAACCAACGGATAGGTATTAGTAGTACTACTGGGTTGACACCCCCACCCTTGACAGATGGTTACTTGTGAGTACCATCACACTGCTAGGAACGGGCCTTGGGTGAATATATTCCGACAAGTTGCTATGTGTACGTCATTAGGTTTGGTTGTATAAAACTCATGGTATGTGATTTTGCTTGCTTATAACTGTATGCACGGTATTCCACAACAAACACTATACAACATCAATTACATGTTTACAATTCAAACCTGCGAAGCTCACCAACATTATTGTTGACAATTTTGAGCATACTTTTCAGGTAACAATGAGAACTGAAGATCTAGGAGTGCTGCCTTAGTGGAGACCCTAGGATGTATTTTTGAGACTGAACATACATGATGAACAATTATTTTGTACATTGTTGCAGTCTATCAAACAATTAATATTCTTTTGGACACTTGTTCCCGGGTTGTGGGAATCACATACAAGAATACAATTTTTGTGATTATGTGAATCGTTTATGCGAATCAATTACAAGTTTCTGCTTATGCTTATGGCTATGCTGTCGTGAACAATGACTAAACACGACACGAGTCTCCATTTGTGCCGGGTGTCGTCATGACACGCTTTGTCATCAATTACATACATATTGCATCTCTATTGTCAACCATGTGTTATTACGATCCCGTCTCGCTCGCATCCCCGTGTTTCCGCTCTCAGCGGGGGTGTGACAGACTGGTATCAGAGCCATTGGTTATAGAGAATTAGGCAATTCACTTGACCTAGACTATAACCTAGGAACCTTCATGTAGAATGCATGCTAGGACTGGCTTGCATTTGATGTTACATGTATGTTCCTCTATACTTGTTTCTTGTCTCTATACATGATTCTATACATACATGCTTGTTATCTGATCATCCTGAGGAAGACACTATTACTCTTAGTCTTTCTTCACGGGATACCTTATACTAGAATCTTACATTTGTATACGCACTACATTATACCATTAGGTCGGAACACCCAATCTGAAGGGAAACTTCACAGATCACGCGTAGCGTCGATCTCAAATACTAAATCCGACCCTAAGATAGCATGCCTGAGATCCTGAAAGTATGAAGGATAGGCAACTATCGTTAGACAAATTGTGCTTATGTGCTTGGAGTTTATTTGCTATCACATACTACTATTGGAATACTAATGGCTCATGGACATGAGGGCATTACATGATTCGTGCTTGATGAATGTTGATAATACTATGATGTTAACTTGGGGTAGGTGAAGCTAAGGGTGACCATGCAAGGTAAATTACCATTACGGGTGCACACGTAATTACAATTTGCAGTGCATGAGAAGTCTGGCTAATCTTACCATGAGGTAACGATCATAAGTATCACAAGTTTTCTATTCTATACCCTAGGGTGCTAGGATCATAATTCTAGTAAGACCTTGTTAAGGGTAACAAAACATTACTAATACCTACTATTACCTAAGTCCTGTCCTACTTAGAGCCTTCATGGTATTTCCAATCATGACATTGATGTTATTCTCCCCGAAACATTCCTCCACTTAGCATTTCAGTAACTAAGGAACTGATTGAATGCTTAGAATGAAAGTGGACTACCAGAAATGTAGAGGAGTGATGATACTCTCTACACATACATTACGTTATTCATTGGAATGATGCTAAGGAAAATCGGATGTCAAGTAACCGGTTTAGGCGTCATTCTAGGTATATCATGGATGTGGTGGGAACGCTGCGGGGAATCCTATATATAAGCATCACCGGTATACTAAGAATGTGCTTAAACTGGGCTACGTGATGATCCTGATTGACTGAAGCATGGATTATTGGAACTTGATAAGTGGAATCATACATGTATCTTTAAGTGACTAAGGTTTACATGTTTACTAAAGTTTACATGTTTACTCCTTTTATGATTAGAAGATGCCGCCTCGAAGAGTCACACGCAGTACAAATCATGAAGGCGAGACCGCACAAGGCAGAGGTAGGGGTAGACCACCAAGAACAGGGGGTGATCCCGCCGGCAACAATCAGGGAACTGAAAACCCTGATATAGCTGCTATGATTGCTCAGCAGCTAGCCGCACTGATTCCAACTATAGTGACTCAAGTGAGTGACACTCTTCTGAATCATAATCTCCATGGGGATCATGATACTAATGATCAGCATAACCAAGGAACAGGGGAAGACACTGGGATTGGTGGAACAACCGGTAACGAAACTGGGGTTGATAACACAAGACGGGGGTGTTATTACAAGGAATTTGTGGCCTGCAAACCCCGAGAGTTTGATGGGAAAGGTGGGGCGATAGCCCTAACTAGGTTGCTTGAAAAGATGGAGGTAGTGATTGACATCAGTGAGTGGCTCGACAGTCAAAGAATCAAGTATGCCACATGTTCACTGCAGGGCAAGGCATTAACCTGGTGGAACACCCAGGTTCAAGCTAGAGGAAGAGAGTTCGTGATGCGTATGTCGTGGGATGAGCTCAAAGCTTTGATCACAGAGGAGTACTGCCCCTCAACGAAATGCAGAAACTGGAGCATGAATTCTGGAATCATTCTATGGTGGGGGCTGGGCATACCGCTTATACTGATCGATTCCACGAACTGGCGAGGCTAGTTCCACATCTGGTGACTCCGGAATCAAAAAGAATCGAGAGGTACATTTGGGGACTTGCGCCTCAGATCCGGGCAATGGTAACAGCAACTGCTCCTCCAACAATTCAGAGCGCAATTCTGAAGGCTGGCGCTCTAACTGATGAGATGGTAAGAACAGGGGTATTGGGTAGGGGAGCAGAGAAGAGAAAGGATGTTGGGGAAACAAGCCGATCGAATGCCGGGAAATCTGATAAAAGGGCTAAGATCACCAGAAATTTCGTGGTTGTGACTCAGGGTAAGAGAGAGTATGTTGGGCCGCACCCCAAATGTGACAGGTGCAACTATCATCATCCCCCAGAGATCCAGTGCCGGGTGTGTGTGAACTGTAGGCGCCCAGGGCACCTAGCAAAGGGTTGTAGGATTGCACCAAATCTGGTGGCACCCGTCAACGCGGTTAACCTCGCCGGGAATGCCAGAGTCTGTTACGAATGTGGAAATCCGGGTCACTACCGGAACATGTGCCCCAAACTGAATAGGGTACCGGGTCAACAAGGGAATAATCAGCAGCAAGTAATGGCTATAGCTGGGAATCAAGGCCCGGCTAATCAAGGGAATGTCGCTCGGGGAAGTGCGTTTGTCATTGGAGCCAACGATGCTCATCAGGACCCGAATGTTATCACGGGTACGTACTTGCTCAATCACCACTTCGCATCCATATTGTTTGATACTGGAGCAGACAATAGTTTCATATCCTCTGATTTTGCACACATGCTTGCCTTGAACCCTAGTAGGCTAGAAACTAGCTTCTCCATAGAAATGGCTAACAGTAGAGTTGCACGGGCCGATGAGATTATTAGGAAGTGCTCCATGATATTGGAAAACCATGCCTTCGACATAGACTTAATAACTTTTGAGCTAGGAAGTTTCGATGTGATTGTGGGAATGGATTGGTTGTCGAAACACGGAGTCGAGATTGTTTGTCGGGAGAAAGTAGTACGAATCCCCATGCTAGACGTGGAGGTACTCAAGATTCAAGGGGAACGACCGAGAAGAACTCTAAAGCTTATTTCTTGCATGAAGACGCGTCGATATTTACGGAAGCAGTGTTACGTATTTCTGGCCCATGTGGTGGAAAAGAAAGAAGAGAACAACAAGTTGGTAGATATTCCTGTCGTATGAGATTATCCGGATGTATTTCCTGATGACTTGTCAGGTTTGCCTCCTCCATGACAGGTGGAATTTCGTATAAAGTTGGTTCCTGGAGCTACGCGGGTAGCAAAAGCACCGTATCAGTTAGCACCCTCCGAAATGCAAGAGTTATCTAGCCAATTACAAGAGCTACTGGAGAAGGGTTTTATTCAGCCGAATCATTCACCATGGGGAGCACCGGTCTTATTTGTCAAAAAGAAAGACGGGTTGTTCCGTATGTGCATCGATTTTGTCGCGAGTTGAACAAGTTGACTGTGAAGAATCGATATCCTCTTCCCAGAATTGATGATTTATTTGATCAGTTGCAAGGGGCTTCATATTTCTCCAAGATTGATCTTCGTTCTGGATATCATCAACTGAGGGTTTTTGAGGAGGACATACCGAAAACAACGTTCAGAACTCGTTATGGGCACTATGAGTTCTTGGTCATGCCGTTCGGATTGATAAATGCGCCAGCTGTGTTTATGGACCTAATGAATCGGGTATGTAAACCGTACTTGGATAAGTTCGTGATCATGTTCATAGACGATATACTTATCTACTCCCGATCGAAAGAGGACCACGAGGAACACCTTCGGGCGATACTGAGTCTATTACGAGAAGAGAAACTTTTCGCTAAATTATCGAAGTGCGAGTTTTGGCTTCGGGAAGTGAGATTTTTAGGGCATGTGGTTAACGAAAATGGGATTCATGTAGATCCCGGCAAGATTGAAGCGGTGAAGAAATGGGATGCACCCTAGACACCTTCAGAGATACGACAATTCTTAGGATTGGCCGGATATTATCGTCGCTTCATTGCAAACTTTTCAAAGATTGCCCAACCACTAACACTATTGACTCAGAAGGAAAAGAAGTTCGACTGGGGACATGCATAAGAACAAGCGTTCCAGACGCTGAAAGATAAGTTGTGCACTGCTCCGATATTGTCCCTTCCAGACGGAACCGATGACTTTGTGGTGTATTGCAATGCTTCACATCAGGGATTGGGATGTGTACTAATGCAGAGAGACAAAGTGATCGCCTACGCATCGCGATAACTTAATGTGCATGAAAAGAACTACACAACTCATGATTTGGAGTTGGGCGCTGTAGTATTTGCACTCAAGATATGGAGACACTAATGCACCATCTACACAGATCATAAGAGCCTTCAACACATCCTGAATCAGAAAGAACTTAATACGCGACAACGACGTTAGGTAGAGTTACTTAGTGACTACGAATGTGAAATCCGGTATCATCCGGGGAAAGCAAACGTGGTGGCTGATGCTTTAAGCCGCAAAGAACGCATGAAACCACTACGTGCTCGAGCTTTGGGCTTGACTAT
Source organism: Flaveria linearis (assembly GCA_024085815.1). NCBI lineage: Eukaryota > Viridiplantae > Streptophyta > Magnoliopsida > Asterales > Asteraceae > Flaveria > Flaveria linearis. The sequence goes on along the minus strand of CM044015.1, from coordinate 20,610,337 downwards.
TCAAACGAACTTGAAGGGTCAGATCCAACTTGCACAAAGTGAGGCATTGAAAGAAGAAAACCTTGCGGGAGAAGAATTTCGAGGGTTGGACAAGCAGATGATTTGCAAAGATGATGGTATACAGTATTTCATGGATCATATATGGGTACCCAAATGGGGAGACGTTCGTATCCTAATCATAGAGGAAGCGCACAAGAAATGAATTTCTGTTCATCTTGGTGCAGACAAGATGTATCACGATCTTAAGGATCTATACTGGTGGCCAGGCACGAAGAAAGACATTGCTATGTATGTAAGCTGATGCTTGAGATGCTTGAAAGTTAAGGCTGAACATCAAAAAATCATTGGGATTATTACAGCAACCTAAAATTTCAACTAATTTTAGGTGTGTGATCGCTCATTGTTCGTGTATTTAGAAGCCCTTTTGTTCACTTCATTTTCATCTCAATTCAAGGTGAGTTTCACGGCCCCATTTTCATCACAATTTTATAAATCTTTGGGGGAAAAGTATGCTCACTCTTTGTAGCTGTGATCTCAATTTATTTTGGATTAACGTGTTACTGTTTGCAAGCTATATCTTATGCATGAGTTTTCTGTGTGGTTCTTTAAATCACAACTATTTAACTCCGGTGTTGGAGCCGACGGACAGGTATTGATAGTACTATTGGGTTGACACCCCCACCTATGTATGTTAGTATACTAGTTGAGACTGACTGTGGTTATGATCGACCCCTGGGTGAATATGTTCCGACAAACATAAATTGAAAACTTGTTACTGTGGTTATGATCGACAAACTCATGCACAACAACAAGTTTTCAATTTATGTTTGTCGGAACATATTCACCCAGGGGTCGATCATAACCACAGTCAGTCTCAACTAGTATACTAACATACATGGGTGGGGGTGTCAACCCAATAGTACTATCAATACCTGTCCGTCGGCTCCAACACCGGAGTTAAATAGTTGTGATTTAAAGAACCACACAGAAAACTCATGCATAAGATATAGCTTGCAAACAGTAACACGTTAATCCAAAATAAATTGAGATCACAGCTAGAAAGAGTGAGCATACTTTTCCCCCAAAGATTTATAAAATTGTGATGAAAATGGGGCCGTGAAACTCACCTTGAATTGAGATGAAAATGAAGTGAACAAAAGGGCTTCTAAATACACGAACAATGAGCGATCACACACCTAAAATTAGTTACAATTAAGTCTTTAAAATGTGATTGAGTACCGCCTATCACCCACACACCTAAAATTAGTTACAATTTCAACTACAGAAAGCGATGGGCACTCGATTAGATATGAGTACCGCCTATCACCCACAAACAGATGGCCAAAGTGAACGAACAATACAAACATTAGAAGGCATGCTCAGAGCTTGTGTAATCGATTTTGGTGGTAGCTGGTACACTCATCTACCATTGATTGAGTTCTCTTACAACAACAGCTACCATACAAGCATTAGATGCGCTCCATTTGAAGCATTGTACGGGAGGAAATGTAGATCCCCAGTTTGTTGGGCTGAGATTGGTGAAAGCCAGCTAACAGGCCCATAGATCATTCAAGAAACAACTGATAAGATTTTCCAAATCAAAGACAGACTAAAAGCTGCAAGAGATCGTCAAAAGAGCTATGCCGACAACCGTCGGAAGCCTCCAGAATTCAATGTTGGAGATCATGTTCTACTCAAAGTCTCTCCCTGGAAAGGGATTGTACGATTTGGAAAGAAAGGGAAGTTAGCCCCAAGATACGTAGGACCATTCGACATTACAGAAAGAATCGGTCCGGTGGCTTACCGATTAAGGTTGCCACAAGAACTCAACGGTGTACACGACACATTTCACGTATCAAACCTCAAAAAGTGCCCGGTAGATGAAACTCTACATGTGCCAATTGAGGAAATCAAGATTAATGAAAAGCTTCATTTCATCGAAGAACCTATCGAGATCATGGACCGAAAGGTCAAAAGCTTAAGGTGCAGCAAGATACTGATCGTTCGCATGAGATGGAACTCCAAACGAGGACCAGAATTCACGTGGGAATGGGAAGATCAGATGAAACTCAAATATCCACATCTATTCGAGGACGACACTATTGGACCTAACACCAGTTGAATTTCGGGACGAAATTCTCTTAACTGGGGGATACTGTGACATCCGTCACCAAAAAGGTCCATCATTTAACGTGAGTTCGTTAACTATTCTTAGAACGTGCATTCCTCACCCTTACAAACTATTCGTGTGGATATCATACTTGGTTGATTTTTCTTATTCAGTGGTGTAATCATTATTTGCATCCATAACACTTAAAACGCTTACGAATAGCACTGACGACATCATTAACTACATTATGTTATATAATATAAACATCATTTATAAAATCATTTTCAAGATATGAACAACATTAAATACTTCCCTATAATTAATATAACGCGCGTATTAACATCGTTTTAAACCAAAGCAAATTTGGGAACCCGGGGGCTAAGTGCAGGGACTAAAAGTGACAATTGACAAACTAGGGCTGGGTATAAATAACCATAAACCAGCCCTAGCCTTCACCATTTCTTCTTCTCCTCTTCATCTTCTTCTTCCACTTTCTCCACCTCCTTGCTCCTAGAACCGCCCCATTTTCTTTGTGATTTCATCGTGTAGACCACAACTACAGCTTAGACTACACGTATCTAGCAGGTAGGCGACCTTGGTCGTCCATTTTTGCTCATTTTACTTCTGTGATTTTTAGGGTTTCGGGTGCTCAAGTTCAAGCCGAGCACAAGAGGTCGTGGGGGTGCGTGTGTTGCCTTTTTTAGTGTGCATTTTGCTTAGATATGTTAGATATATGTTTCTGGAGGTCCTTGATGTGTGAAACCCGTGCACGGAGCAGCCGGGCTGCTCAGCACTCTGCAGTCGCGAACCTACTGTTCAGGCGACTGGGTCTGTCATGCGACTGAGTCATGCGACTGGGTGAGTCATGCGACTAAGTCCATGCGATTGGGTCAGTCGTGCGAATGAGTCATGCGGATGAGTATTTCCATACGATTGAGTTAATGCGGATGAATGTGTGCGACTGTGTGTATCGCACGACTGAAGGTCCAGTCACACGAATGAAAGTTCAGTCGTACGAATGAAGCTAATTCGTACGAATGAAGGCTGAATAGTGCGAATGGAAGATCAAGTCGTGCGATTGGGTGCTGTGTGGTACGACTGAATGCTCAATCGCACGAATGGGGGTTCAATCGTGCGAATGAAGCTGATTCGCACGATTGAGAGTTGATTCGTGCAAATAGAGTGTCTAGTCATGCGTCTAGTCCTGTTGTACAATTGGAGCCATTGTGTGTGAATTCTTCCTGTGTGCGGTGTGTGTTGTCGTGTGATGTTAAGGTGACATCAACACGGTTGCCATTGCTAATGACGATCTTTAAGATTAACACTATCGAACTTATCAATGTTATATCAAATCCAACCAACTTAACATTTTACAATTAGTAACAAATGATTCATAACACAAGTGCTTACTAAGTATTTCTTTAACAACAATAACACTTTTACACAAATATCATCTACAATGGCAACGTTTCTAGTACTTGGATCTACATAAGATCCATTGTGCGTGCTTGTGTGCAAGTGTTACCCATGACTGAACCGATACGACCCGACCCAACTAAACAATATTGTTGACATCAGACGCATTATTAATGCTTAACATAACTGTCAATAGGTGATTGACTGTTCATACATACATACAAGTTTGGGAAGTTACATCATACATACTTACCATTTAACAAGTGAGTTTCGTGGCCCCTTTTTATGCTTATACAATTGTTTCAATCTTTTACAAACATGGGGGAAAAGTATGCTCACATGTTTTCAATGCTGTACAACATACATACAATTTTCATACTTGGAATCAACGTGATACTGTTTTGTGAGTACTTATCTGATGCATACATGATGTTACTGTATGGTTCTTCTTACAACCATTAATTCCGGTGTTGGAACCAACGGATAGGTATTAGTAGTACGACTGGGTTGACACCCCCACCCTTGACAGATGGTTACTTGTGAGTACCATCACACTTCCAGGAACGGGCCTTGGGTGAATATATTCCGACAAGTTGTTGTGTGTACGTCATTAGGTTTGGTTGTATAAAACTCATGGTATGTAATTTTGCTTGCTTATAACTGTATGCACGGTATTCCATAACAAACACTATACAACATTAATTACATGTTTACAATTCAAACCTGCGAAGCTCACCAATATTATTGTTGACAATTTTGAGCATACTTTTCAGGTAACAATGAGAACTGAAGATCTAGGAGTGCTGCCTTAGTGGAGACCCTAGGATGCATTTTTGAGACTGAACATGCATGATGTACAATTATTTTGTACATTGTTGCAGTCTATCAAAGAATTAATATTCTTTTGGATACTTGTTCCCGGGTTGTGGGAATTACATACAAGAATACAATTTTTGTGATTATGTGAATCATTTATGCGAATCAATTACAAGTTTCTGCTTATGCTTATGGCTATGCTGTCGTGAACAATGACTAAACACGACACGAGTCTCCATTTGTGCCGGGTGTCGTCATGACACGCTTCGTCATCAATTACATACACATTGCATCTCTATTGTTAACCATGTGTTATGACGATCCCGTCTCGCTCGCATCCCCATGTTTCCACTCTCAGCGGGGGTGTGACAATATAAAACACATTAAAAGTACATTAATTATTCTAAAAACTCTTACTTAAGGTGATAAACGTAGAATTGTTAAGTTGTGTTTTCAGGCTTAAGAAAGAACAAGGTGGACAAAAGGAGCATAAGGAAGAAGAAATTAAAGAAAACCGAGCTCCAAAATTCAAGCATGGAGCCATCCCCAAACAGACACAGGGTCATGCCCAACCAAGTCTACACGTACAAGTCGACAAACTTTTACGTACATCGTACTAGCATGGGGCCGTGACTGGCACTCCACAAAGCCTATATATAGTAGCTTATTTATAACTATGAATGGAGCTTTTGGAGGGGGGAACTTTACTGTTTCTCTCAAGGAACAAGTCTTGAAGTTCCTTGGTGTAACACCCTCAATATCATAACAATTATATAATAAGGAGGGTGCTACTAGTTGGGTTATTATAACAACTCAGAGACTACAACGCAGCGGAATTTTACATATATTAAAAACTGTTTACATCGTTAATAATATTTACAAGACACTATTTGACATTTCAAAACTTTTTAAACTTCAAGTACTTCCTTCCCAAAACCCAAAATTTGTGGCCAGTATCATACACCATAACCGGAAGCTATCTCTGTGGGGGACCATCACGGGCACCTCTATTACTACCTGGCATGCATTAGAAAACAAACACAAAATCAGATATACTGGTGAGTTCTAACATACACCACATTTTAATAGTAACAATTCATCAATTGTTACCAAATCAAATGATCCACACACACATTCATCAGTCCATGTATTTATCCCAGTATTGATATGCATATCGAATACCCACATGGTATTTATGGACATCTTTAATCAATTTTAATATGGTAGGTGAAACCTCCACCTCGCGTTGACGGGTCAAACCTCCGTCTAGAATTTGGTGGGTGAAACCTCCACCTCGCGCGTTGACGGGTCAAACCTCCGTCTATAAATGGCGTTGACGGGTCAAACCTCCGTCTATAGTTTGGTGGGTCAGACCTCCACCTCGCCATTCATCACAATTTACCACTTTCACATTTATTTTCACATTTTATATGCATGCCAGTGCCCGATTTTATTAAACAACGTTTGTCAAATGGCATAAACACATAAAAGGGCAATTAGAACTCACCTTAATATTTTCAGCAAGTAGTTATCAATCCAATTACACTAGAGCAGCTAAAACTTCTCTTTCTCAATGCAACCTAAATCAATAACCCTAACTTAGACAAATTTTCCCTAGCTGACCACTTTACACGACTAAAGCTATGCGACTGGACTCATTCGTGCGACTGAAAATGCGACTGAGCTTAGTCGTACGAATGGACCATGCGACAGAGGTACAAATGAGCTATAACAGGGTTTGTGCGAATGACCTCCATTCGTGCGATTGGTGCATGCGATTGAACTTCAGTCGCACGTTTGAACAATGCGATTGACTCAGTCGCACGAATGGATCATGCGACTGGGCTCATTCGCCTGAAACGGATCAGCAGCTGTGTTCTTATCGTATTTGATCCAAAAATTCAAGTTTTAACCGTTCAGATTATACCATACTCACAACAGAACATATACATCTCATTTACGACTGTTTCGGGTCCTTATTTCATCAAATTTCACAAAAACTAGGGCCCGAACCTTCACTTTTCAGTTTAACAGAAAGATTGAACAGAAACTCTGATTAAAACATGTTTTTGGATCAATTCCCACCACCCACACAGCTTAACATACTCAAAAATCGATCCGTACCAAGCAAAACTTACCAAAACGGAGCTAATTTACTCAATATAGCAAGAGCAGGGGTGTTGGGGTTAAAAAGGGACGAGAGGGTGAGAATATAGCAGATAAAATCTGCTTCTAACACCCTTAACCGCCTTACTTATGCTACATGCCAATTTTTAGCCGACTTTCTCAATCGTACGATTGGACCATTCGCACGGCTCAATCGTACGACTGAGCCCATACGCCCATCATTCGTGCGATTGGGCCTCATTCGTACGCATGGCGTGCGACTGAACACTAATCCTAATAAATAAATAATTATCAAACTTTTTGGATGTTACAAGTCTACCCACCTTATTTAGGGTTTCATCCTCGAAACCTGGCTAAAACAACTGAGGGTAGTTCCGTCTCATCTCTTCTTCTGGTTCCCAGGTTGATTCAGATCCCTGGCGATGTGCCCACTGCACCCGGACTAAACTAATGCTTTTATTTCTAGGTTTCTTCTCCTTAAGATCTATAATGGCCATAGGCTGTTCAACATAATTGAGCTTCTCATCAACCTCAATATCATCTAATGGTACATTTGAGTTTCATTAGCTAAGCATTTTCGTAACTGGGAGACGTGGAAGGTTGGATGAATAGCACTTAATTCTTCTGGCAAGTCCAACCTATACGCCACGTACCCTACTTTCCCTATTATTTGGAAGGTCCAATAAAACGTGGACTCAGTTTGCCCCTCTTTCTGAATCGAATAATCCCTTTCCATGGAGAAACTTTCAACAAAACGAAATCCCCAACTTTAAATTCCAATGGTTTTCTTCTACAATCTGCATACGATTTCTGCCTGCTTTTCGCTTCTCTAATACGATTTCTGACTCTTTCAAACTTTGCCATTGTTTCTTCAACTATTTCACTATTTCCCAATTCGCGTTGCCCCATGTCTCCCCAATAAAGTGGAGTTCTGCACTTTCTTCCGTACAACATCTCAAACGGGGACATTTGAAGAGTAGCTTGATAACTGTTGTTGTAAGCGAATTCAACTAAAGGAAGATGACTATCCCAGCTACCTCCAAAATCTATAATACACGCCCGTAGCATATCCTCCAATGTCTGAATAGTTCTTTCACTTTGGCCATCTGTTTGGGGATGATAGGCTGTACTAAAGTAAAGTCTAGTTCCCATGGCTTCGTGAAATTTTCTCCAATACCTGGAGGTAAATCTGGCATCTCTATCAGACGTGATACTTTTCGGAACTCCATGTAATCTAACTACTTCTTTAGTAAAGATATCGGCTAGCCTTTCTACCGAATAGGTTTCCCGTATTGGTAGAAATAAAGCACTTTTGGTTAGCTGATCTACCACTACCCAAATAGTATCATAACCTTTTGGTGTACGGGGCAACTTCGTTATAAAATCCATAGTCAGATCGTCCCACTTCCAAACTGGAATAGCTAATGGCTGCAACAATCCATAAGGTTTCTGATGTTCAGCTTTCACTTGGGCGCAAGTCAAACATCTATTTACATACTGCATTACATTGAATTTCATTCCTGGCCACCAATAATCTTGCCTGTGAAGTCACTGGATCGATAAACATCCGAGCACGTTCTTGACGGAAGGATAAAAACCAAAAGATAATCAATAACACGAACAATAATCGAATGATTTTATTGATAAAACATAACGATTTTAAGCTCGTTACAACTTAAGAATCAAGACTTTTGACAAGGGGAGATCGAGCATGATCTCCCCTCTCATCCGGCAGCGCCTGGGCGCCAGGAACACTATCAAAACCCTTAGGTTTCTACACATTGAAACTGGTATATATAGGCCTCGGCCCATATTAGATGCGACTGGGCCCATTCGTGCGATTGGACCATGCGTATGGTTCAATCGTACGACTGGACCATGCGTATGGTTCAATCGTACGACTGGACCATTCTTATGGTTCAGTCTTACGAATGCCCCAATCGCATCTCTCAGTCGCACGACTTGTCCATTAGCATGGCTCAGACGTACGATGAGTCTCATTCGCATATGCTCCTGCGAATGACCCAGTTTCATGTGTTTACAAGGTGTATAACATTAAGCCTAGACTATTCGTCAAGCGACGGACACACTATATATGACTATATATGCTCCAACATTGCCTCAAATCTTGGTACATCTTAGTCATGCCTGGGTGAATGGAATACCTAGATTTGTGAGCTTCATCAAGTACCATATCGCGTAAAGCCAACGGAACCCACATTCATCCAAACCTGATCTTAACACCATGGCTATTTTCTTCTAAATATCTCTCTTGACCGACCATTCTTTCTCTCTTAATGTTTCCTTCTTTTAATGCTTCCAATTAGGCTTCTCTCAGTTGTTGCATAAAATCAGGAGTAATCACAAGTTTATACGCCTTAACCTTAATTGGTTCGTACTTCTCCTTTCTGCTCAATGCATCAGCAACCACATTGGCTTTCCCGGGGTGATATAAAATTTCACAATCATAATCTTTGATTAGCTCCAACCATCGCCTTTGTCTCATATTTAAATCTTTTTGTTCAAAGAAGTACTTCAGACTCTTATGATCAGTAAAGATGGTACACCTCACTCCATATAAGTAATGTCGCCATATCTTAAGAGCAAAAACTACAGCTGCCAGTTCTAAATCATGGGTTGGGTAATTAACTTCATGGGTCTTCAACTGTCTAGAAGCATAAGCAATAACTCTTCCACGTTGCATTAAAACACACCCCAATCCCTGATATGATGCATCAGAATATATTACTAAATCCTCTACACCTTCTGGTATTGCTAATACTGGGGCTTGTGTCAATCGATTCTTCAGTTCCAGAAAAGCAGCTTCCTGTTCTTTATTCCATTCATACTTAACGTCCTTTCGAGTTAACTTCGTCAATGGAGAAGCAATTTTAGCAAAATCCTGAATGAATCTCCTATAATATCCTGCCAGTCCTAAGAAACTACGAATTTCTGAAGGACTTTTAGGAATTCCCCAGTTCACTACAGCTTCAATCTTTGCAGGGTCCACCAATATTCCATTCGCATTCACCACATGGCCCAAAAATTGCACTTCTCTTAACCAAAATTCACACTTCGAGAATTTTGCATACAATTTATTCTTCCTCAAGGTTTCCAATACTTCTCGAATGTGACAAGCATGATCTCCTTCGTTCTTAGAATAGATCAAAATATCATCTATAAACACAATTACCGATTTATCCGGCATCAGTCTACATACTCTGTTCATCAAATCCATGAAAGCAGCAGGAGCATTCGTTAATCCAAAGGACATAACCAAAAATTCATAATGACCATAGCGGGTACGAAACGCTGTCTTTGGTATGTCTTCTTCTCTTACCTTCAACTGATGATATCCGGATCTAAGATCTATCTTTGAGAACCAATTAGCACCTTGGAGTTGATCAAATAAATCGTCTATACGGGGTAATGGGTATTTATTCTTGACGGTCAGCTTGTTTAGTTCTCTATAATCTATGCACATCCTCAAACTGCCATCTTTCTTCTTTACAAATAGTACTGGAGCACCCCACGGCGAAGAGCTGGGTCGGATAAAACCCTTGTCTAATAATTCCTGTAATTGCTTCAGGAGTTCCTTTAATTCAACCGGTGCAAGTCTATAAGGGGTCTTAGCGACAGGTTTTGCCTCAGGTATTAAATCAATTCTAAACTCAATTTCTCGATCAGGAGGTATACCCGGTAGATCTTCTGGAAATACATCGGGGAAATTGCAAACTACTGGAACATCTTTTAACTTCCTCGTCTCCTTAGCAGTATCAACTACATATGCTAAGAACGACTCACAACCCTTATTTAATAATTTCTCAGCTTTAATCATAGATATGACCTTCACCCCACTATCATGATCATCACCAAAAACCGTTACCGAATTACCATCTGGTGCTCGCAACACAATCATCTTTATTTTGCATATTATCTGAGCCTCAAACGTAGATAACCAATCCATTCCCAATACTACATCAAAACCTCCTAATTTCATCATATGTAACCTAGCAGGAAATTTTACACCTTCTAGTTCGACAAAACAATCATCTATTACCTCACTAACAATTATAAATTCATTAGAGGCAGTTTCTACTGAAAAGGCAACATCTAGCTTTGATGGTCTAACTTTTATTAAGGCATGGAATTTTATTGATATAAAACTTCTATTAGCTCCCGAATCAAATAAATTCTAGCAGGTACATCATTAACAAGAAACGTACCCGACACAACATCCAGTAATGCCTTAGCCTCCTCCGCAGTCATTGTGAATGCTCTCCCCGCAGTACCGCTACTACCACTCACGCTGACTTTACTCGGTCCTCCTACTGCACGAATAGGAACCGGTCCAGGTCTAAAATTTGGACATTCAGATTTCATATGTCCCATCTCCCCGCATCCATAACACCGAAGTTCTGGACATCTGGAAACAAAATGTCCAGGTTTCCTACATTTACGACATGTCGGGTGATTCGATCTACATTCTCCTCTATGAAACTTTCCACATCTATTACACCGAGGAGGGGGACCTACAAAGCCCCTAGCATTAAACTTTCTCTTCTGCAGCCCACCTTGTCCATACATAGGCCTAGAACTCAGTGAAGCTTCCTGATGACTCACCACTTCCTCTTTCACCACAAGTTTCTCAGACTCAGTAACCTCCTCATACATATCCGCAGCCAAATTCACCATGGCTTGATAAGTAGAAGGAGGATTAGACTTTACCAACATTCTCACCTTAGGGGGTAATCCCTGGATATATCTAGTAATCCTCTTTGTCTCAGGAGTTACTAAATGAGGTACAAACGTGCCATTTCTTCAAATCTAGAAGTATACTCTTTATGACTTAAACTGCCTGCTTGAAACTGTAAAAACTTGATCTCAATTCTGTCCATCTCGCCTTTTGGACAGAACTTTTCTATCACCAGTTCTTTAAAAGTTTCCCACGTCATCTGACTTACAGCGGCCTCACCCATGGCCTGTTCCACTGTATCCCACCAGTACAAGGCTTCTGCTTGAAAAGAATGCACTGCAAAGCCCACCTTCTGATCTTCCTTGCATCTACTAAGTTTAAACGCCGCTTCCATCTCTCGTAACCATTTGTAAGTTACTACTACATCCTTCTTGCCTTCAAAATTAGGCGGGTCACATTCCTTAAAATGCTTATATGATATTGGTTTCTCCACTACAGGCTCAACAATAACAGGTGGAGGAGTTGGTTGAGAAGATGATTCACCACCTTTCCTAAGGTCACTTAACATTTCAGGTAAGGTAGTACGCAACACTCTGGCCACTTCATCACCTATAGCCGCCTTAAGTTCATCACTTGAGATCCTAGCTTCAAGTCTAGAATTTGTATTACTGGTTTCCTCCATCTACGATCAGAAATAAACCATAATCAAATAATGAGTGATACCAGGATGCTGCATATAATGTAAATTACTCATAACATTGGCCAGGTGTTATCAATTATTTACTTATTCACACCATCCTGCCTCTTCTCATTACCCTTTCACAGTTTATTTCTAACCCTATCTAAACCACAAAATCACACATACATATAATACTAATCTTTTAATTCAACAATCACTTTCATTCAACATTTGACTGAATTATCACCAACAATTAAATACTCATTCACACAATACTTCACCCCACTTCCGGTTGTAGATACTGGCACTTCCCACATTTTCAGTTAAAGTTTGAAACAATTAAGTGTTCAAGTCTCTTTAACTAAGGCTCTGATACCAACTTGTAACACCCTCAATCTCATAACAATAATATAATAAGGAGAGGGCTACTAGTTGGGTTATTATAACAACTCAGAGACTACAACGCAGCAGAATTTTACATATATTAAAAACTGTTTACATCGTTAATAATATTTACAAGACATTATTTGACATTTCAAAACTTTTTAAACTTCAAGTACTTCCTTCCCAAAACCCAAAATTTGTGGCCAGTATCATACACCATAACCGGAAGCTATCTCTGTGGGGGACCATCACGGGCACCTCTATTACTACCTGGCATGCATTAGAAAACAAACACAAAATCAGATATACTGGTGAGTTCTAACATACACCACATTTTAATAGTAACAATTCATCAATTGTTACCAAATCAAATGATCCACACACACATTCATCAGTCCATGTATTTATCCCAGTATTGATATGCATATCGAATACCCACATGGTATTTATGGACATCTTTAATCAATTTTAATTTGGTAGGTGAAACCTCCACCTCACGCGTTGACGGGTCAAACCTCCGTCTAGAATTTGGTGGGTGAAACCTCCACCTCGCGCGTTGACGGGTCAAACCTCCGTCTATAAATGGCGTTGACGGGTCAAACCTCCGTCTATAGTTTGGTGGGTCAGACCTCCACCTCGCCATTCATCACAATTTACCACTTTCACATTTATTTTCACATTTTATATGCATGCCAGTGCCCGATTTTATTAAACAACGTTTGTCAAATGGCATAAACACATAAAAGGGCAATTAGAACTCACCTTAATATTTTCAGCAAGTAGTTATCAATCCAATTACACTAGAGCAGCTAAAACTTCTCTTTCTCAATGCAACCTAAATCAATAACCCTAACTTAGACAAATTTTCCCTAGCTGACCACTTTACACGACTAAAGCTATGCGACTGGACTCATTCGTGCGACTGAAAATGCGGCTGAGCTTAGTCGTACGAATGGACCATGCGACAGAGGTACGAATGAGCTATAACAGGGTTTGTGCGAATGACCTCCATTCATGCGATTGGTGCATGCGATTGAACTTCAGTCGCACGTTTGAACAATGCGATTGACTCAGTCGCACGAATGGGTCATGCGACTGGGCTCATTCGCCTGAAACGGATCAGCAGCTGTGTTCTTATCGTATTTGATCCAAAAATTCAAGTTTTAACCGTTCAGATTATACCATACTCACAACAGAACATATACATCTCATTTACGACCGTTTCGGGTCCTTATTTCATCAAATTTCACAAAAACTAGGGCCCGAACCTTCACTTTTCAGTTTAACAGAAAGATTGAACAGAAACTCTGATTAAAACATGTTTTTGGATCAATTCCCACCACCCACACAGCTTAACATACTCAAAAATCGATCCGTACCAAGCAAAACTTACCAAAACGGAGCTAATTTACTCAATATAGCAAGAGCAGGGGTGTTGGGGTTAAAAAGGGACGAGAGGGTGAGAATATAGCAGATAAAATCTGCTTCTAACACCCTTAACCGCCTTACTTATGCTACATGCCAATTTTTAGCCGACTTTCTCAATCGTACGATTGGACCATTCGCACGGCTCAATCGTACGACTGAGCCCATACGCCCATCATTCGTGCGATTGGGCCTCATTCGTACGCATGGCGTGCGACTGAACACTAATCCTAATAAATAAATAATTATCAAACTTTTTGGATGTTACACTTGGAATACTCGAGAGGTGCATTCAACACTTAGAAGAAACTCGGGATTGTCTAAATATCATTCGCAGTATATCACCAGTTTGATTATTCCATTTTACCGATTATTTTATTATTAACTTCTATCTTTATTGTTATGTTCAAGCTCATTTGAGTTAAACTCTTATTATCATCCTAATCGAGTGAAACTTATGTAATTTGTGAAGAACTAATGTTGCGGTTTATGTTATGTAAATATTGTGGTATTTTAGCTAAACTTTTGATGGATAGTATATATATTTGAACAGAAAGTTATAAACTTATTAATGGTAATTGTGAATATCATGCAAGGTTAAAAAAAGATATGAATTAACTTTTATCCGTAAAACCAGTCTTCATAATAAACTCATGGCTAATGAACTATAAATGATTGTTAGAAATCGCATAACCTTAATTTTTTGGACATTTAAGGATTTTTTTCAATTAGTTTGACAAATACAAAGTAATTATTATGGTCTTCAAAAAATATGGTATGTTAAAAATTAACTTGATCAACTCTCTTTCAAATATTAAGTTATGTTTTCAGGAATCATATGTAAAAAGGTATATACAAATTGTTAGGACCGTGTACGGACGGAGTACTGACTGATTCTACATGAAACCGAATCAAATAGCGCGGAATTCTATTTGATTGGCGATCCAATCAGGGAGAACGTTAATCGGATCAAACCTAACGATTAGAATACATTAAGAATGAAGTAGGAATGATCTGAAACGTTCTATGAACTTGGAAGGGACGCTCTGGACGAACTTGGACGACTAGGGTTGTGAATTATCGAAGTGTCCCTTTTTCCACGAATAAAGTGGTATTTATAGGTTACAGCTTTCATTCGTACGACTGAGCCAAGCGACTGGCTCAGTCGTGCGACTGAGTCATACGATTGATTCATTCGTACGACTGAGTTAGTCTTATGACTCAATCGTGCGATTGACTCTATCACCTGGTTTAGTCGTGCGATTGGCCCATTCGCATGGTCCAGTCGTGCGACTGTTGGACCAAAAGAACCAATGAGCCAAGATCAGGAAAACCTCTAAGTCCCACATGACATCACAACAACAGCTGAAGACTCCCATCAGCTGTTCTGACAAAGTCTGAAGAATCAACAGCTGAAGTTCAAAGAACTGAAGTACAACAGCTGAAGATCCCAAAGTACTGAAGACAAGTACTGAAGTCTAAAGTACTGATAAACACAAGTACTGAAGACTTCAAGTACTGAAGACAAGTGCTGAAGATCAAAGTCTGAAGAACTGAAGAACTGATGAACAACTGCTGATGCACAAAGTCTGAAGACAACGACTGAAGATATCAGCTGATGACAACTACTGAAGTCATCAGCTGATGAATCATCTGAAGACCAAAGTCTGAAGACCAAAGTGCTGAAGTTTCAGAGTTTGTCACAACAGCTGAAGAAGTCTTCTTCAGTTGTTGTGATGGTTTATTTTCTTTTCAGTAGTTTTATATTTTTCATTTCAGTAGTTTGTACAACAGCTGAAGAGTTTGTTCTTCAGCTGTTATAGTTCAGTAGTTGTAAACGACTGAAGAGTTTGTTCTTCAGTCGTTATAGTTTTCAGTAGTTTCCTTTTCAGTACTTGTAACAGGTAGAACACTTAGGAAATTTTGTAAGAAGATGTCAGCTGTTGTGACATCTTCAGTAGTTGTGTTCTATTAGTAGTTAGTTTAATAATTGTTTAATGTCAGTGGAATCTGACAACGGTATGGGTCATTTGCCTATAAAAGGGCAGTGACCTGAATGTATTCCATGCCGAAACATGTGAAATAAACGAATATTATTCCTTCAAGGCAGAATTATTCTCTCTACATCTACTTTTGGTTTGCATGCAATATTCTTTATGTTCTTGCTTTAATTGCTAATATTCATGCTAAATCCGCTGCGAACACAATCTAATTGATCAAACTAGAGGCTGAGATCTTAACAAATGGTATCAGAGCAGGTTAATCATTGATCGATCTCACCATTGATCATTTGAAACTGCTCTTCTGATCTCTAAGTTTGATCGAATTAGCAATTTGCAAGAATTAGCTGTAGAGAGAGAGATTCTGCTGTTTCTGGCCAAAAACTTGAGGTTCTCTTGGTGGTTTTGAGCTATATTTGTTTTGTTTAAACTTGAGTTTGACTAAAAACTGAGATGACTACACTAACAAACGATCCTCACAATACTGGTTCCTCAACCAGGCCACCGATGCTTGTGAGAAATGAGTATAACATATGGCAAAGACGTATGCTTCACCACTTGTCTGTCAACAGTGCTGGTTGTTGGAAGTCAGTGGTGCATGGACCATACAAGCCTATGGTGAGCGTCCTTGAATCTAATGAACAGGTTCCAAAGAAACCTGAACAATATTTGGACGAAGATCTAAAGCTGTTCGAGATTGATGCTAGAGCCCATGGAATTTTAGCCATGGCTATTCCAAATGAGATTTACTCAGGGCTCTTGCATCATGAGACTGCTCATGACCTATGGGTTGCTCTAAAGGAACAATTTGGAGGAACTGATTCGGTCTTAGCAAATAATAGGGAAATCCTCGCCCAACAATATGAGACATTCTCATATAGAAAGGGTGAGACTCTGACCCAGCAGTTTGAGCGGTTCTCTTGTTTGATCTCTGAACTGAAGATGGTCAAACAAGAGTACTCCAACAGCCAGATGAACAACAGGTTCCTCAGATCACTGCCTGAGAGATGGGACACTTATACCATTGTCCTACGCTCCAGTGCAAATCTGGAAACTCTATCTCTCACCCAACTTCATGGGAAACTGCTCACTTTTGAGAGAGAGATAGAGCAAAAGAGGAAGTTGTCCACTTCTGGCAAGCTCGCTGATGACTTTGTTCAAGGCAATGCTGCCTTGATAAGTCAGGAGTCAGAATATGCTTCATCAGAAAGTTCTTATGACGAGCATATTGATTTCTCTACCAACTCAGAACAAGCTTTTGTTGGTGTAGGTAGTAGTTCAGGAGGCTGCAGTGATAACTGGTGCTTCTTGATGGATGATTTGAAGGGAATTCCAGATGATGATCTGGAGGAGATGGATATTTTGAGCCAAATGGCAATGATCAATATCAGATCTCAAAATTTCTACAAAAGAACTGGTAGGAAATTCCCTGGTCTCTCTGGCAAAACCAAAGTTGGTTTTGACAAGAGCAAGTTGAGGTGTCACAAATACCAAAGGCTTGGACACTTTGCTAGAGAGTGTAGATCATCTGGATCTAACTCCTCTGCACCCTTTGTGACTTTTCCAAGCAATAGCTCACAGCACAAAGGGCAACCTTCCTCCAGTTCTGGTCATCCATCACAAGCACAGGCATCACCTGCTTATTTTGTGCCTCAGGGGTATATGCCATACTCTTACCCCTGCTACTACATGCCTCAGTCCAGTCAAACTCAAGCACCTTCGGCTCAACCACCACAGGCTCTTCCTGAGCCTCAACAACACAGCTTCTTCACCCCAGGAGTTGTTGACTGGAGTAGTCTACCAGATGATCTATCTGGTCAGGAACAACTACTCCAAGGTGCTGGTCAACATGGTGGTGATAGTCCTTTTGGAAATCTTGCTCTGATGGCCCTTGAGTCTGCTGAGGGGTCATCATCCAATGCCTCAACACAGGTATCATCTGAGGCCAAAGCCAAGCTTTGTTCTGAATCATGCATAGCAGCATTTGCTTCTATTAGAGAAGCAAATGTAGCTTTAATAGATAAAAATCTTGAGCTAGAGCACACTATTTCCAAAAGAAAAGCTGATTTTGAGGTTGTACTAAAAGAGAAAAATGATGAGATTTACAAGCTTAAATGCCAAATCAAAGATGGTAAAGCTAGGAAGATGTACTTCTAGAGAAGTACAGAGACCTCAAGGAAACTCTTGCAAACACCCAAGTAGAGTGTGATCGATGGGTGCAATCATGCAAGGGTTTTGAAATGCTTCTTAAGAAGCAATCAGCTTCCAATGTGAAGTTTGGGATTGGTTATAATCACACTGCTCCTCCAACAGATTTCACTTCAAGAGCAGAAGTTGAATCTGATGGAGTGAGCAATAACCAATCCTTTTCATTATGTGACCTACTATCTTCTGATTCAGCATCATCAGAGATAGAAGTCAGCAACCAATCAGCAGATGTTACAAGAGCTGATGGTTCAAATGCTGACTGTCACATGACCAAAAGGCTGATCAACTCAGGTGTTGTCACTAGAAGTACTGAAGGTACTGGAGAGCAAGTGACAATATCTGAAGTTCAAACCTCAAATACTGTTAGCACTAAAGAGAAGAAAACTAACAGTAGGAAAGGTATGAAGACAGCTAAAGAGGATACCAGGAAAGCAGGCACTAGAAAGAAAACTGCTAGTACTGATGGCAAACAGCTGAAGAACAAGTCTTCAGCAGTTAAATCCTCTTCAGCTGATGATCAGCATAAGATGAAGAAAAAGCCATGTGAGATATGTGGCTTGTTCAATCATCTTACTGATAATTGCTGGTACAAAAGGGGTTCCAAACTCAAACAACAGGAGGAAATTAAAGAGCAAATAAAGAAAATGAAAAATAAGTTTGAAACCAAGTTTGTACTAGCAACATCAAAGCCTGAAATCCCTAAGCCCAAAGCTAAATCTAAAAAGAAAGTAGGGAATACTCAGGCAACAGCTGAGGTTGCTCAGAAAAAGATGGTACAACATAGAAATCTGTCATCAGCAAACTCCAGTGTGTCTGAAGAGCTGAAAGCTTTATCACAAAGTCAGACACAACTGGTGATGATGGTTCAGCATCTAATGGGAAGAGTCAACCATTTAGATGCTCCTGTGTTGAAACCATAGAAAAGGAAGTCCAAGCCAAAGGGTTCCTCTTCTATACCATCTTCTTCACCTCAGGCTGTTACACATAACACACCTGTTAGTGCTGCACCTATAGTTAAGAACAGACCCAAAACCAAACAGGTTTGGGTCTCTAAAACTAACTAACATGTGGTTATGGTTGCAGGGTTCTTCAACATGCCAAAGAAGCATCTGGTATGTAGACAGTGGAGGATCTATGCACATGACAGGAAGTAGCTCCCTTCTTAATGACTACTCTCAAGGAAAGAAGGGATTTGTCTCCTTTGGCAATGATGCTAAGGGCTACATCATCGGAAAAGGCTTTGTTTCCAATGGGGAAATAAGGTTTGATGATGTTAACCATGTGGAGAATCTCAAGTACAACCTCTTGAGTGTCAGTCAAATGTGTGATAAAGGCCATGTTGCCCTTTTCACAAGCCAGAACTATCGGATTCTGTCATCCAAAGTTCTAAATTTGATTGACAAGGTGTTGGATGAATACACTCTCCTGAAGGCCAACAGGACAGGAAGAGTGTATGCCTTAGATCTTTCCAAAAAGATAGATCTAAAAGGCCATCCTTGCCTATTCTCCAAGGCATCTTCTCAAGAATCTACTCTATGGCATAGAAGGCTGGGGCATGTTAATTTCAAGAACATGAATCAGTTGATAAGCCATGGTTTAGTAAGAGGATTGCCTTTGAAGGAGTTCAAGTGTGAAGACAACTGCACTGCTTGCTTAAAAGGAAAACAACACAAAGTTTCATTCCCTTCAATAGAAGAACCAAAGTCCACTGCCTGCTTGCAGCTCCTGCACATGGATCTCTTTGGTCCTGTCAGAGTGATAAGCATGGTAAAGAAGAAATACTGCCTGGTAATTGTGGATGATTATTCCAGGTATGTATGGACTTTCTTCTTGCACTCTAAGGATGAAGCAGCCAAGACTATCATGAACTTTGTGTTATTTGTAGAAAAGCAGTATTCCCTACAGGTCAAGTGTCTGAGGAGTGACAATGGAACAAATTTAGAAACCATATACTTGATGACTTCTACCTGTCCAAGGGAATTAAGAGGCAGTTTAGTATTCCTAGAACTCCTAAGCAGAATGGAGTGGTGGAGAGAAAGAACAGGACTCTCATTGAAGCTGTAAGGTCAATGCTGGCTGACTCAGGATTGCCACTGACCTTTTGGGCTGAAGCTGTCAATACAGCTTGCTATGTACAAAATAGAACCTTAGTGAATAAGAGGTTGATGAAGACTCCTTATGAAATTCTTCATCATTTGGCTCCTCTAATTTCATTCTTTAGAGCCTTTGGGTGTCCATGTTTTATTCTCAACACTAGCAACCCACTCCAGAAATTTGCTAGTAAGGTGGATGCAGGGTATTTTGTTGGTTATTCATCAACTTGCAAGGCATACAGAGTCTTCAACTGTAGGACAAAAGTGGTTGAAGAAACTCTGCATGTTAAGTTCAATGAATCTCCAAAGGACAAGATTCCACAAAACCCTGTGGAGCTGTTTGATCTGGACATACTGCAATATGTTCCTTATCAACCTCCAGCTGTTGAGCCTGTCAACAGTTCTCCACCTGGTGGTACTGATGATGATGTAGTCAGTACTCACCTCTTCAGGTTTAGTGACAACCTACCCGAGTTCACTAAACCTGATGCTCCTATAGCTTCAGCAGCCCCATCCACAACAAATGCTGATGAGATTTCTGCAAGCTCTACTTCATTTGAGCTGCCATCTCCTACATGGTTTCAGGAATCTCCATCACCATTTGTTGCTGCTGAAAGTCCTACAAACACTTACACTGACATTATAGTCTATCAAGAGCTGAAGAATCACCCCACATCTCAAATCGTTGGTGATATCAATGCTGGAGTTTCAACCAGGAGTCAATTGTCCAATTTCTGCCTCTATGCTCTCTTCATCAGTCAGCAAGAGCCAAAGAACTATCATGTTGCTTTAAGAGACAATGGATGGGTTGAAGCAATGCAGCTTGAGCTTCTTCAGTTCAAGAAACAGCAAGTGTGGGAGCTTGTTCCTTTACCCCAAGGGAAGTGTGCAATAGGCACCAAATGGGTATTCAGGAACAAAACAGATGATAAGGGCCAAATTGTCAAGAACAAGGCCAGGCTGGTTGTCCAAGGATTTGCACAAGAGGAAGGCATCGATTATGATGAGACCTTTGCTCCTGTGGCAAGACTGGAAGCAATCAGACTGTTCTTAGCTTATGCTGCCTTTCACAGTCTTAAGGTTTATCAAATGGATGTCAAAAGTGCCTTCTTATATGGAAAAATAAAAGTAGAAGTTTATGTGTGTCAACCACCATGCTTTGAGGACAACAAACATCCTGATTGGGTGTACAAGCTTGATAAGGCTCTTTATGGGCTGAAGCAAGCTCCTAGAGCTTGGTATGAGACACTCTCAACTTTTCTTTTAGGGAATAAGTTCACTAGAGGCACCATTGATAAAACCTTATTCATCAAGACTGTGGGACAACATAAGCTCCTTGTTCAAATTTATGTAGATGACATCATCTTTGCATCCTCTGATCTAAAGTTGTTTGATGAATTTACAATGCTCATGAAGCAAAAGTTTGAAATGAGTGCTATGGGGGAATTACAGTTCTTTCTAGGTTTGCAAATCAAATAAAGGGATGATGGAATTTTCATCCATCGGTCCAAATACACCAAAGAGTTGTTAAACAAGTTTGATTTGCAAACCTGTAAGCCCTGTTCTACTCCCATGAGCACCATCACACAACTAGATGTAGATCAGAAAGGTAAAGCGGTTGATGAAACCCTTTACAGATGTATGATTGGGTCCTTGATGTACCTTACAGCTTCTAGACCAGACATCATGTTTGCAACATGTGTTTGTGCTAGATTTCAGGCTGCACCTAAAGAATCCCATTTGATTGCAGTCAAAAGGATCTTTAGATATCTGCAAGGTACCCAATCACTAGGTCTTTGGTATTCAACTGGGCATTCTTGCAAATTAGTTGCTTTCTCTGATAGTGACTATGCAGGATGCAAAGTCACCAGAAAATCCACTTCTGGTGGTTGCCAATTCCTAGGCAATTGTTTAGTTTCTTGGCAGAGTAAGAAACAAACATCAATTGCTACATCCACTGCTGAAGCTGAGTACATTGCTGCTGCAAGTTGTACATCTCAGATACTCTGGCTTCAGAACCAACTCTTGGATTATGGCATTACAGAGACTAAGACTCCATTATTAATAGATAGTGCTTCAGCTCTTTGCATTGTCAAAAATCCAGTCCAGCACTCTAGGACCAAACATATAGAGATCAGACATCATTTTATTAGGGATTGCTATGAAAAAGGTCTGATTGATCCAAAGTTTGTGCCTAGTGCTGATGAGCTTGCAGACATATTTACTAAGCCTTTAGATAGTGCCACATTTCAAAACTTGGTACTAAGGCTTGGTATGCTGCAGCTAGAATAATTTGACCAATACTGATGCTCTCAGTTCACAAGTACTGATGAGCATTAGTATGCAAAGGTCAAATATAAGTACTGATAAGTAATTTAGTCTTCAGCATTTTCACAACTACTGAAGACTAAAATGCTTCAAAGTACTGATGTACATTATTTGTTGAAAACAACTGATGTAGTGAAGTGGATTACAACTACTGATGTATTATTTTCAAACAAATAAGTACTAAAGAACAAATTTTGTTCACAAGTACTGATGTGTAATCTTACACAAGTACTGAAGAACAACTTTTGTTCACCAGCTCTAGAGTATTTCATCAGCACTTGTGAACATCTGTTCACAAGAGCTGAGGGCATAAATATTCACAAGAGCTGAAGGGTCAATGAAACATCTGAAAGTCAGCCAAAGAGCTGATGAGTAAATGTGGAGGCCAGCATGAAACAACTGATTTGACGGAAACAGCTGATGAGTAATTTCTCTTCAGCTGATGCCAACAGCTGCTGTTTCATACCCAAACAACTGAAGGACAAAACCATGTCTTCAGTAGTTTCACAACTACTGATGACTAACACCACGTCCTCAGTTGTTTACAACAACTGAAGCAATACCATGTCTTCAGTAGTTCACAACTACTGATGTCAGTAGTTCACAACTACTGAAGGCTAACACCAAGTCTTCAGTTGTTACAACGTCTGAAGATGGAAACTAGGTCTTCAGTAGTTTATAACTACTGAAGAATGACAATAAGTCTTCAGCCGTTTACAACATCTGAAGGAAAAAACCAAGGCTTCAGTAGTTTCAACTACTGAAGACTAACACCAAGTCCTCAGATGTTACAACCACTGAAGGTTAAAACCACGTCATCAGTAGTTTCAACAACTGATAACTAACACCAAACCTTTAGTAGTTTTCTTTCAGCCTTTGCCGTACCCTATAAATACCCAACCTTCAGAGCTTTTCATTCTCACTTGACCTAACTTTTTCAAAAACCTCTGAAATTCCCATACACCATTAATGGCGGCCATGCAACTCAAACCTCGACACAACTGTGTCGCTCATCTCACCAAACCGCCATTCTGGGCCAAGTTCCATAATGCCGTCGATCTGATGACCGACTCACAATACCAAACGGCATTCCTCCTTAACCCCACCATATACACCGAATCCTTATCGGAGTTCTGGACGAACATCATCGTCCAAACTGGAGAGAATGATGGCGAGGTCTCTCTCCGGTCCTCCGTCAACAACCACCCAGTGGTTATTACTCCAGCTACTCTTCGAGAAACCCTAAAGCTGGAGGATGCCACCTACCCAACCTCTTACCCCAAAGGCGCCCTTGATCTATGCTTCACTGCCAACGACTATCAGGGCGACCTCTCTGCCACCACCTTATTGAAGAAACACTTCCC
Source organism: Flaveria linearis (assembly GCA_024085815.1). NCBI lineage: Eukaryota > Viridiplantae > Streptophyta > Magnoliopsida > Asterales > Asteraceae > Flaveria > Flaveria linearis. The sequence goes on along the minus strand of CM044015.1, from coordinate 20,586,691 downwards.
AGATCCTCAACGACTGATCTTCCACATGGTGAATGTGTGTCTGGCTCCCAAAACTTCTTCATGGGACCATATGTCAACAAGGTGGCAACAGGTATTGTATTCTATCCTTGAGAAACAACCCCTAAACTTTACTGATATTATATTTTGGGAACTCAGGGATATGGCCACAAAACCCATTTCTAACCGTTGGATCTTGTATCCTTGGTTTATAATGGCCATCATCCAAAGCCAGCTTCAAGCTGAGGGACTTGTTGGCACTGAAGTCCCTGCCATGGCTGTTCTAGCCAAGGTATACTCCAGGCACAACACCGACCACACACTCAAACAGGCTGGCCGGCTGCGAAAACCCACGCAGTAGGAACCCACAGCCTCCACCTCCAAATCCAAAGTCCCCACCAAGCCAAAAGCCAAGAAGCCCAAAAAGGCTACTCAGGGAAATGAGCCCCCTGAGGATGCCCCTGCAACACAAAGGCAGGATGTGGCTGCTGGTTCGATTCTCCCAGCAACCACCATGACTCCACCCACCACAACCGCACAGGTTTCCTCTCAACAGGAGCCTGATGCAACCGCAACTGGGGCACCTACACATCTGGGGTATTTCTCACTTGAGGAGACTGCCATTGAAATGCACACTCCTCCCCATGTGCACTCTGCTTCTAGCCCATCTCCCACAGAAGCCGCCCCACAAAGTCCAACCCTAATGATTGCCAAAGTGTTGACCCACCTGAGCACTCCACCCTCTCCCCAGAAACCTATTACAACTGGGGAGACTCCAACCGAAGAGAGGGTGGATACAAGTGCTGGTGGGAGCCCCCAACATAGAGAATCACATGTCCAATCTCCCAGTGTAGCTAAGGAGATAGGACAATCTGGTGAGGCTGCCACTTCCCCTGCATCAGCACATGAGCAGGGTGAAGCTGGTACAAGCAATAAGACCTCACCAGAGGCAACTGCCGATGATGGATCCAATCCGGAGGCTGGAAGTCCCCAGTACCATGAACAAGGGGCACATGCTATTACTGAGCCACACTCAGAGCATGTACATCCTGACATTGTCAGGAGGTCAGGTGATTCATTTCATACTGATGATGACCTGAGCTTCTTCTATGATGTAGTTGCTCACAACACTATCTTAGAGGATGAGATAAGCAGACTCAAAGAGCTGCTTGCTCAAATGACTCTAGATAGAAGTCCATCTGCCACCACCAACCCACAGATGGCACCTTCACCTGAAGGTCTCATATACACAGAGCCACTCCCACAAACTCAACCACCAGCCCCTGCTTCTGGCACTAGCTCTCAGGGCCAGAACCCCCCTGAGCAGCTAGATGCTATCCTTCAGAAATCCCTGCCTCTCATCACACCCATAATCACAGAAATTGTGATGAAAACCATTGATGAGAGGCTTCCCACACATATCCAACCTCTGGTGGAGGTTGCTGTTGCTAAAGCACTTGCTGAGAGTCAAACCCCAACCAATGCACCCAAAAAGGGGGAGACCTCAGTGCAAGTTAAGAGGAAGAGGGGAGAGGAGGAGTTAGAAGTAGGTAGAAAGGAGGTGATTGAGAGGGAGAAGGTTTAGGAGACTAAGGGGAAGGGGAGGGAGAAGGAGGAGAGAGCTGAAAAAAGTGACTGGAATCCAAAAGGATTTCAGTATCACTTATCAAAAGAAAGGAGAGAAGAGAGGAGAGGTAAGGGAGAGTGCTAATCCTGATCTAGCAGCCCTTGTCAAGGAGGCTGATGCTGAGCATAGCCGTTCAATGGACTCTGTCATTGAACAGCTGTTCAGGCAAGGCTTTGACAAGGACACTGCCTTGCTAGATCAAGAGATCAGGAATATGGAGAGAAGAGAGATTGAGTACCGATGGACTACTCATAGCCAAGAGGAAAGAAAGAAACTTGAGGCTATGAGTAGGTTCACTTCGAAGTACCTGGGCAGACCAGTCCTTGATGTCAAGGCATGGACCAGGGACAGACTCTTGGCAATAACCACCAAGATCTGTTCGGCTGGTGATTTCACTAAGGGAATGGTCGCTGAGGCCCTCTCTGAAGCCGATGCTGGGAACAGGACACTGCTAGTAAAACTGACCAAACCAGCCCTTATCTCTAGGTTACAAGCAGTGCCTGCCAACATTCCCACACCAACAACCCAACCACAACCCACTAAACCAACCCCTTCACCATCAAAACCCGCAGCCAATGATCCACCCTTGAAGAAGAAGAGAAGGGTGTTGAGGCTGCAAGAAGAAGAAGAAGAGGAGGATGAGGAGGACAGACTGCCCCTTTCAGCAGTCATTCCTCTACCAAAAGCCAAATCCCAAACCATTACTCCCACCTCACAGATGGACACTGTGAGGGTGAAGATAGAGGAAGAGGCACAGCAGCAGCTTCATGATGCTGAAATGCTTAAGTCAATTGACCAAGCATATGCTGCCTCTACCTCTATCATGAATATGAAGAAAGAAGCTCTGAGACTCTTCACTCTCAAACAAACCTTCCAATATAACAAAGAGAGAGTGAGGACTTGGCCTGATCCTAGGGTGGCTCACAGGATCACAAAGAAAGATATTCCTGTGAGGTACAAGAGCCAGATGAAGAGGATTGTAGATGAAGAAATCACAGTGGCTCTTGTAGTAACACCCTGGGAAATTGTGGATGAGTTCGAGAAAGCTTATAAATCTAAGCAACCTCCTGAGATGATGTTGGAGAACAGGATGGTGAGGAAAGGCTTAGTTTATAAGAAGCTTGAGAACTTCCACAAAGATGAGCTCAACTTGTTGCTAGAAGGCAGACATCCAGATGAATTTGCATATAAGCAAATCACAACAGTTGAGCTCAAGAATGGCAAACAGGTCAAGTTTGTCTCAGAGATGTACGGCCGTGAAGGATTGTTTGATGGTGGGGATGAAGGCATGACCAAAGAAGAACAAATGATCTTTGTCCGAGCCTACACCAGAGAATCCTACAGGCTAGTACATGGGAGGTAGGTTTCATGGATGGGATAACAGCTCTGTGTCCAATTCCCTAAAACAGAGCTCCCATCCATACTTAGCCAAACAAATACCAGAAACCTTCTCCCAGGCCAGTGCTTATTAGGGTCAACTTCTGATCTGATCCAGAAGGAAATAGACCAATCTTTATGCCAACAATAAGTGGGACAACAAATAATTAGAGGTTTTGGCTGCATTGGTTCAGGAGGAGTTTGTTGGACCAAAAGAACCAATGAGCCAAGATCAGGAAAACCTCTAAGTCCCACATGACATCACAACAACAGCTGAAGACTCCCATCAGCTGTTCTGACAAAGTCTGAAGAATCAACAGCTGAAGTTCAAAGAACTGAAGTACAACAGCTGAAGATCCCAAAGTACTGAAGACAAGTACTGAAGTCTAAAGTACTGATAAACACAAGTGCTGAAGACTTCAAGTACTGAAGACAAGTGCTGAAGATCAAAGTCTGAAGAACTGAAGAACTGATGAACAACTGCTGATGCACAAAGTCTGAAGACAACGACTGAAGACATCAGCTGATGACAACTACTGAAGTCATCAGCTGATGAATCATCTGAAGACCAAAGTCTGAAGACCAAAGTGCTGAAGTTTCAGAGTTTGTCACAACGGCTGAAGAAGTCTTCTTTAGTTGTTGTGATGGTTTATTTTCTTTTCAGTAGTTTTATATTTTTCATTTCAGTAGTTTGTACAACAGCTGAAGAGTTTGTTCTTCAGCTGTTATAGTTCAGTAGTTGTAAACGACTGAAGAGTTTGTTCTTCAGTCGTTATAGTTTTCAGTAGTTTCCTTTTCAGTACTTGTAACAGGTAGAACACTTAGGAAATTTTGTAAGAAGATGTCAGCTGTTGTGACATCTTCAGTAGTTGTGTTCTATCAGTAGTTAGTTTAATAATTGTTTAATGTCAGTGGAATCTGACAACGGTATGGGTCATTTGCCTATAAAAGGGCAGTGACCTGAATGTATTCCATGCCGAAACATGTGAAATAAACGAATATTATTCCTTCAAGGCAGAATTATTCTCTCTACATCTACTTTTGGTTTGCATGCAATATTCTTTATGTTCTTGCTTTAATTGCTAATATTCATGCTAAATCCGCTGCGAACACAATCTAATTGATCAAACTAGAGGCTGAGATCCTAACAGCGACTGAATCAGAATACTTAGATAAACACATTCTTGAACCTTTAATGATTCAGAACTATGTCTAACAACTGTAAACCTATATAACATGTTCATATAAGCGTTTAACAATAAATAATATTAATAGATATAACATTAAACAACCAATAAACATTAAACAACCAATAAACATTAAACAACCAATAAACATTCACAAAAGAGTTTTCCATTACATAGATTCAACATTACATATGTGCTAAAAGATGAAAGTCTATTACATTAAAGCTCACTAGACTAGAACTAGGAACATGTGTACCAACAAACTCCCCGTTGGACCTAGTTCTATCTAAACGTTGACTTCCTTCTTGAACTTTTCAAATCTCTTCACTAGTTCTTCTTTTGAAACCCCGGCATGGATATTGAATGCGAAGCATAGACGTATGATATGCTGAAACTGTAGTGCTTGCACTATGTCCTGCGTGTCAGAAAATAGTGGCCACTTGTATAGCGTATAAACATCTGAAGGTGACAAGTTGATAGGCCACATGGGGTCGAACACCCTTATTGTGTCCACCGTTCCTTCCCTATCCAAAAAAATGATGGCCTCTCCAGAGCGCCAGTCATAGTACCACCACTTAAAATGTGGGGTAAAGTCCTGTGGCATTTCCCTCAATGGAATTCTGGACATCGTACGCGGAGGGCGTCACTTTAGGACTATCTTTGGTAGACCGGTGATAGGACTCACTTCAGACCTTTGGATGTACCGTGTAGCCTGTTATGGTCTGAAGTTTACCCATCTCGTCCGGTATTCCCTTTTCAGGGCAGCCTCAAACCAGCCTGACATTTTCTTCGGGTCAGCATATAGTAACTTCAGGCATACCAGCTGGTTGAGCTCGAACCCGGGGAGAGTCTTCAGATCATGAGGGAATCTGAATTACTCGATTCCCCTCTCCCTCTTCACCGCATAAACTCCAAGGTCCTCAAAATAAGCCCAAGCAATGATCTTCCCTGACACCTTCATGTTCTTCTTGACATTGTAAAGCTTGGTGTAGATACTCTGAGTTGCTGTAGCGCGTTGGGCTCGGACCTCAGTGAAGCAAGCTGCCCATTCAGCCTTTCGGATATCGACATCAGCGTCCGAGGCTTGGGCTTGGCTCATTGATGCTTCAACTCCCTTTTCCTTCTCTTTGAGTTTCTCCAAAATATCACTGCCGAGAGTGTTTACCAGATCTGGAAACACATTGCCCTCTCGGTCAGTGTATTCTGGATAATACTGATCTGTGATGTCTTCAATCTCAATCTCTTCAACATCATTAAGCTCATCATCATTAGCATCATCAAAAGTTGGAGCATCCTTTACAATCTCGTCAGGATTTAGGCGAAATATCTCAGCAAGTTGCTCGTCAGTTAGGTCGTGAATTATTTCTCATTCTTCAGGAGTATAACTCACCGACCTTTTGACGATCCCCTGTAGATCAAGAATCATTGTGAGTTGAGACTTGATCTGTTGGAGGGGAATCATGCTCATCTTGCTGAAATCCCGGATCTGCTTGATTTAAACATGTAGAATAGCAATCATTAGTATGTAATCAAGATAAATAATCATTAAGCATTAAATATTTACATAAGTTACATAAACATTGAAAGATGATTCAAGTACAAAAGTTGAATAATAAAACATCTAATCTGTACTTTTTCCCTGAATCATAGCCGGATCTTCAACAGATGGGGAGGTAGGCGGGGCAAAGGATGATGCTCACTGGTCTTGTTTCCTCTTGGTCCTTTGTTCTTGACCAGGAGCAGAGGCAGATGCAGCTGCATTCCCTTCATCGTCATCATCATCATCCTTGCTTCTTGCCTTGCCATCACCCTCCTCATCATCATCCTCACTTTCGTCTTCTTCATCGTCATCCTCTTCATCATCACCATCGTCCTCTCCTTCACCTATCTTCAATAGCTCAGCTTGCGACCCTTTCAGCTTGAGCATGATCGTCTTCTTGGCCTCCTCCAACTCCTCAATTTTCTTAGAAGATATGACATTTTGCTCCTGGAGTTGGGAGATCTGCTCAACTTGCTGAGCAATGTGCTGAGCTTGAGAAGCATTTTGCTCCTCAAGCTGACGAAGCCTCACCATTCGGTTAAGTGCTGCAAGCTGGTCCTCCACTCCAATAGGAGGGAGGGAGGATCCTATGGGAAAGGAGGATGGGCCAGCTTGGTGGCTCGTGGTGGTGGTAAAGATTAGGGGTGGTATAGAGGTTGTAGGTGGTGTAGTGGTGGTGGTGAAGATTGAGGGTGGTATAGAGGTAGTAGGTGGTGTAGTAGTAGTGGGTGGAAGAGTGTTAGTGGCTGGTGGAGTGGTAGTAGGGGTGGTTGAGGTAGTGGTGGTGGCTTTGGAGGTAGTGAGTAGGGTAAACCTCCTTCTCTTGGGCTTCAGCCCATGTGGCTGAGCCATCCGTTTCCTCCGAGTCGCGCTGGACCCGGAGGCTCCCCCTCGGCTACTGGAAGAGTCTGGGATGTAAGATGGGTCAGTGACAGTCTCCCCAGACCCTCCAGGACGTTCGCCAACCGTCCTAATACCCCTCTCCGTGGCTACGACACGACTTCCTACCGTTCGTACCAGGGGCTCATCATCCGACTCTTCTTCCTCATCAGGCTGAAATCCCTGATGGAAACTAGCACTCTCTGCTCGTCCTTGGGTGGATGATGGAAATGTCATATCGGTAGTAGTGGCCCTAGATTGTGTGGGGCCAGTATCTCCACCATCACCGTCATCATCATCTGAATCATCATCCGGAACCGCTATCGGCTCCGAGTCCGAATCACTATCATCGTGACGCCACTTTTTCCTAGCTGGCGCCACGTAATGCTCATGGGCCAAATGCCCAAACAATCTCCTCGCCAGGGGCTTCACCTGCTTCCCCCGGTATACCTTCATTCTCCCCAGTGTCGTATCATCCATAACATCCAATACGACTGCATCATCTTTCTCCTTAGGCAGCTGGGGGAGTTTCTGATCGATAATCATCTAAATGAACCTTGGGTACATACAGAAACTCTCCTTCCCCTTGGCCTTGATGTTCTCTACCAAGTAGGTGAAGATCATCCTGGAGAAGCTAAAAGGATGGTTCAGCATCAGTGCAGCGTATGCATTCTGCATCTGGTCTGACAACTCATCAAATCCGCCCTTCCTTGATGCGATGCATCTAAGAAGTACATGTGCCAAGTATTTGAACTGGGGGCACAAGTTGCTCTTGTTGAGCATACTTGTATTGATGTCCCCAGAATACTTGGCTCTCATGAAGCAGCCACGGACGGTAAGGGGATGTAATCTAGTGGGGCAATCAGCATCTTCCCCAAACTCAAGAACCGTCCATATATCCTCTTCGGTGATCTGGATGGCCTCCCCAAAAATCAAACTCCTGATGGTGTGGGGATCTGTAGTCCTGTCTACAACAGCGTTTTCCCAGAACGCCTGCTGTATCGATCGGTAAGGAGTGCAAGGCGCTGAGATCGCACGAGAGATCCTAGAGCGTCGTAAAAATGTGATGATCCCAGCAAACTCCGCAGAGTTGCGGGAAGTCAGGTCGAGATAAGCACAAATGTTGTGCTTAGAGCTCATAGGCCATCTGCTCGTCATCTGTGACACAAAGTAAATAAACGTTGGTACGTGTCAAAGAAGAGACAGTTTTGTTTGATGAACTTGAAAGATTTGTTCAGTCGTGCGACTGAGCAGAGCGACTGAGATCTAGTCGTACGACTGAACTGTGCGACTGAGATCTAGTCATACGATTGAGCTCATTCGTATGACTGACTCATACGACTGACCTTAGTCGTATGTTCTCTCATGCGTTTACCTCAGTCGTGCGACTGAGCTCAGACGCATGGATCAGTCGTGCAACTGAATCAGAATACTTAGTTAAACACATTCTTGAACCTTTAATGACTCAGAACTATGTCTAACAACTGTAAACCTATATAATATGTTCATATAAGCGTGTAACAATAAATAATATTAATAGATATAACATTAAACAACCAATAAACATTAAACAACCAATAAACATTCACAGAAGAGTTTTTCATTACATAGATTCAACATTACATATGTGTTACAAGATGAAAGTCTATTACATTGAAGCTCACTAGACTAGAACTAGGAACATGTGTACCAACACAAACATTACCTACATCACTAGGGGCTCGCTTGATGTGTTGAAGGTGACTCAGTGCAACTTTTCTTGTTACTGCGGAGCTGGTTTTAATAACTCCATTCCGCTTTACGTTCATGATGATACCCTGGATTTCTTGAATTATCCTCAAAGTCTAAAATTTTATTTACTATTTTTATTAAATTATTATTTTGAAAATTAAAAAATTTGGTTACCTTAAAGCAATTAATCATTTTCCCAAATCAAAATCCAATTTGATATTTACTCATTAAGATTGTTGAATAGACTAAATGTGTCCACGGAATGATACTCGATTCTTACCAATACTATATTACCACCTGTCGGGCATACCTACCTTTTGTGTGTATGGTTTAGTATTAGTGAAAACAAATCAAAACTGAATTTTTATGAAAAATCTTTATCAAAATATATATATATATATATATATATATATATATATATCATTTTCACACACCAAGTTTTTGGCGTTGTTGCCAGCGACATATGGCGGTTTTGAATGAAGATCAAAAATTTTTACTATCTTGTTTATATATATAGTTTAACTTTGTGTTACTTTGTTTAGTTAGATTAGTCTAAGTTAGTTTGCTTTGGTTAATTTAGTTACCTTTGCCTTATTCATTTTACGCCATAGTTAGTGCTTTCATAAGTAGTTTATATCCGATTCTTCTAGTCCTCAACTTATTTCGCCACTTTTGTAAACCAAATGACTATTCCGCCAAAGGATACACAAAAGACCACGAAAAGTATTAAAAATTGAAGAAGACGTTATGAAAGGTACATCAGCTAAAGAAGATATGGCTAGCCAAGACGAGCAATGAAAATGACACGCTATGCTACATTGTCAATCGATGGCTATGAGTCTAGCATCTTCCAACCAATGATAGCAGCCAACAATTTAAAGATTAAGTCTAGCATTATCCAACTCCTAGAAAACTATGTTTAGTTTCATAGATTGCAAGACGAAGATCTTAACGCTCATATCTCTAGATTCCTTCGTATCCACGCAACTTTAAAAATCAGTAACTATTCAGATGATGAAATTAGGCTATAGATTTATCCATTTTCACTTTGAGGTTAAGCCATTTCTAGCTTGATTCGCTTCCACTTGGTTCAAACACCACATAGGCATATATGACTGACCAATTACTTTTAAAATACTTTCCGCTCAATCGCACTCCCAAATTGAGGAGTAGCATCGCTAGCTTCCACCAATACGATGTGAAGCACTACACGTAACATAGGAGAGATGCAAAGGTCTAAGGAGTAGAGTGAAATACATCCAATATTAAACATATCAAACTTTAAAAAGGTTTTTTTGATAAGATATTGCGAGCCCCACTATACAAGATTTAGGTGGATGACCGATTAAATTTCATAGAAGTGTTTCTTGAGATTGTAGAGAAACAAGAAAGGCAATTGAGGTGGAAACGAATTTCAATTGCTAAACTGAACTAGAACACTAAGCGCAGTCCGGAACCTACATGGTAACCAGAAGAGACAATGAGGAAAAACGGCCCTCATCTGTTTACAAACTAACGAGATTCCAGGACATAATCCTTTTAAAGAGGGAGGATGTGACCCCTCAACCTAAGGGGTGGGCTGTCATGTGAATAAACAGGTCGGAAACACGAATGGAACAATTTAGAAATGAGAAATCCTGAAGGAATTAGGGTTTCTAGGCGATAGCAAACCGTTAAGGGATCATGTGTGTTGAGCATAATAGATTGCCAAATAATAGGTGTGGGATCAGGACTCTCGTTCCCATAGCAGATCGGTAAGGAAACATGGTAATGTTCTGCTAAGGTAGTTGCGAACCGCCATGGGCTGCCTTCCTACGTTCTGCAAGGAATATTTCTTTTCAAGATATGAATATTCCATTCAAAAGATGCTAATATTCTATTTTAGGTGGGTAGTGGACCGCCAAGGTTGGCGTAGTGGTCCGTGTTGGAAGTTAATTTGGCAGAATGGGTTTAAAAGCCTCAAACCCTAAATTTCACTCATTTTACAATCAAATCACTCTCGGTCTACTCTCTTTCTACCAAGTTTCAACTCTCTTTTTACATTACCAACGCAATTGAGTACCTAGTGTGACTAAAGGGATGTTGGTTGTGTTCATTGTGATTAGGTTGACTTAGAATCAAGCTCTAGAGCTCGAGTTTCTTTGGTAAGTCTTAAACCCTTGTTAATATGAGTTAATACCCATTATGATCATGTGTATGACTTATGAAACCCCGCTATAGTGTTGGATCGCTCGGTGGTGTATTCGTGGACGTCAAAGAATGGTCGTGAGCTCAGATATGTTGTGGTAATGTTCTAAAACCTTCACACTATACATCATCATTTGTTATTAGGTAGACATGGGTTTTTAGAAGTAACCAAGCCGGTAGATGATAAATACGATGCTTATGATCGCTATGGTAGAGTAATGATCATGTATGGATAAACAGATTTGTCATGGGGATAAAGTCCGGACGACTGGGTATAAGGAGAAGTGACAAATACATGTTAGTGATTTAACATTGTGGTTGACACATAGAATAAACATGTACAATATTCTGGGTAATGATAAGATAGATCTGTCTAGGCGCTATGTTAGGCGTAAGCGTGAACCCTAACTCTTCAACGCTAGCCAAAGGTTGTTAACCTGACTAGGGGCCGATTGAATAGACTGACTTGGGTGGGAATCTTGAGGGTTTGCATAAAGAAGTAAAACAATGCAGAGATCTGGGCAACTATGGTCTTAGGTACGTCCAAACCAATGGTGAGCACCAGGCACAGACAAATCATTAAGGTAAATAAAGGGTTACTGGTATGTAATGTGAAGTTGTTGGATCGGTAGACATCCGAGCGTGTTCTTGACGGATGGTGATAAACCAAAAGACAATCAATAGTACGAACAATAATCGAATGATTTCATTGATAAAACCGAATGATTACAAGCTCGTTAAATAGAAAAATCATGACTTTTGGCAAGGGGAGATCGAGCATGATCTCCCCTCTCATCCGGCAGCACCTAGGCCCTAGGCACAAACCTTAGTCTCTCTACATAATGAAACTGGTATATATAGGCTTCGGCCCATATTAGATGCAACTGGGCCCATTTGTGCGACTGTACCATGCGTATGGTTCAATCGTACGACTGGACCATGCGTATGGTTCAATCGTACGACTAGACCATGCGTATGGTTCAATCGTACGACTGGACCATTCTTATGGTTCAATCTTACGAATGCCCCAATCACATCTCTCAGTCGCACAACTAGTCCATTAGCATGGCTCAGTCGTACGACTGAGTCTCATTCGCATATGCTCCTGTGAATGACCCAGTTTCATGTGTTTACAACATATCAGGTGTAATACATTAAGCCTAGACTATTCGTCAAGCGATGGACACACTATATATGACAATATATGCTCCAACAAATTCCCCCTTGGACGTTGCATGCGAATAGTAGATAACACCTCTTACAATCTTCAGTCAATCTTTGCTCTAGTTTCCAATAGAATCAAACGAATAACCATATTAGCCAACGTTGCCGATCCGTCAGGTTACTATAGTATCCCTGAAACTGAATTTAGGCACAATAGCTTTCGTCTACTTTGCAAAACACCATCATAGCAGCAAGATTCCCCATATGACTATTTTTTCCAGATAATGACATGAACAATTTTCCATTGCTTCAATCTTCACACAGTCTAACCTGATTAACATTAACAACTGTAGAAGTTCCCCCTCACATTCAGCATATTCCAATATATAAACATTGTTCTCTCCTGGCGTCTTCATACGGTGTATTGGGCAAAAGGTTGAAGGTTCCAATCCACAGCTGACAATATCAAACAAATCAGCATGCATGTAGATTCATCATCAGAAACCTGCTCACATCATCACTTTCTGATTGCGTCTTAAATTTCTCTATACATGGATTCCCCTAAGAATGAGAATCCTCTCTGTGCGGATAAATATAACTTGATTGACCCATAAATAGTCAGATGCTCCTGACTATCCCACAAAATCAGCACCGACTGCCGACATCTTCTCTTATCTCTTTTGTGTTCTCACTACAATCACCTATTCTGGAAATCCAATGAATAATGGGGTATCCATCAAACTTATTTGAGAAAAGAACCTCAAGGTGAATGTGCTTTGCTCATCCTCAAATCTGTGCAAACGGTAGTTCCAGACCTTTTTTTTTGGTGCTACATTGAAGGGCTTCCGAAGCAAAGCAAGAGATCTTCCGAGAGTCTGAAGACAACAGCTGAAGTCAACAACTGAAGACAACAACTGAAGTCAACAACTGAAGACAACAGCTGAAGTCAACAACTGAAGACAACAGCTGAAGTCAACAGCTGAAGACTATCTTCCGAAGACAAAGTCTGATGAAAGAGCTGAAGACAAAGTCTGAGCTTCCGAAGACAAAGTCTGATGAAAGAGCTGAAGACAAAGTCTGAGCTTCCGAAGACAAAGAAGACTCCAAGCCTCGGAAGAAGCAGTCTTCCGAAGTAAAAGTGGCTTCGGAAGAAGTTATTCTTCCGAAGTACTTTATTCTTCGGAAGACATTGCTATGACCAGCAGATAAAAGTATGGTCCCTGACAGTCCGCTGCAGACCTCTGATACAGCATGGCATCTTCCTAAAGAGCCATGTTGTTGACCATGCTTTATTCTACTGTTCACCTTTTTATGATAGTACATGTTACCAACTTTAGTTGGTGACAAAAGGTAAGTCAGGGACATGTCCTGACTACCAACTCTCAGGCAAAATGTCTGAAAGACCTCACCTAGAATCTTGTAGTATAGATGTAAGGTTAGAGGTGTCCAGCTGGTATCAAAGTATATCCGGCTGTAGGTAGTATTATATATATCTTCTCCATGTAACTCATTAGATAAGCGATTTGAGTCCAAGAGTCTTGTAATCCTTTGAGTTGAGAAGCAATATATAAAAGTACCTTGAAAATTTACTTCCTGTGTTAATTTTCTTACTGCTTGTTACTTGTTATATTGTGATCAACTCTTCATAGACTACTTGCTGAGTGTTGTTCAAAGTGAGTTGAGAGAAAAACCACCCATAATCGATCCTGCAACATCATACACACACACACACACACACACACACACACACACATATATATATATATATATATATATATATATATATATATATCCTAGAGTGGCACATATGTGATCAAAACTGAAAACTGATGCCCGCTACAACGGTTTCGGTATATATTTTGTTTGTTGATGTTTACTAGCACACTTGTTATGATTGTCTAACTACTTTAGAGTCATTGGTTGTGACTCACCAACAACATTGTTATTGACGTATTTTAACTCGTGATACAAAAGCAGGAATGACGAAAGGCAATACGCTAAGTCGAGGAGACTTGGTAGTCTAAGTTGAAATAAATCTTTATGTAGAAGAGAATGACTAAATTTCACCAACCTAGGGCAACGTATATGTATTTATGTATGTAAGCTGTTAAGCTTTAAATTCAGTCTAGTAGTTATGTGGTCTTGATTGTGTGTAAGACTTCCGTCGTGTATTATTATGAGTATGATACAATTGGTCACGCCTGGGGAATGGGGTGTGACACGTAATTTGGTTGTTGCATCATAATGAAATCATGGAGTCAAGTGTCACTTAAACTATATAAAGTTCTAAACCAAGTACATTGAAGTGTATTTATAAAATTCAGTCTGATTTGTTACAACTTAAAGTAGATATCAGGAAAAACCTAAACAATGTTATACGGTGTGGAAGTAATCTTACTTCTGGATTGATAGGTGGGTTAACGATTCTCCTCTTTACATTCGGTTCATTGCTTTGTTCGCTCTTTAGCAATAAAAGATGATTATGGTTATTCAATGTGTAAAGGTTGATGGTTGACTATACAATGATCTTGGTGTTGGAAAAGGGACATTCTCTTATCGGATGAGCTTTACAACTTAATGATTTGTCACGGCTATTAGCATCGGTCGGTTTTTCTTCCTCCTCAGATCAATGTAATTAGAGGTTTCACATGATGGAGTTCTTCTTGGTCAAGTATATGAAAGATCTTTTCTTTCCTACCACTGGAAATGATAGGTTGTGTAAGTTCCCCTGGAACAATTTGGTTTCAAAGAAAGTTAACAATTTTAATTGGCTGGGCGAGAATGGATCTGATTCCACTCTTAAGACTCTTGCCCTTAGGAATGTGCAGGACCGTGTAAGGGATGGTCAATACAATCAGTCTTACAATGATGAGTGTGTTAGAGCACTTAATAGTTGAAATAGGGAACCAGGTTCGGGAGTAAGATGCCAAGAACACGAGTAAGAATTAAACGGAACTCAAGAACAATATATATAAGGTTTTCAAGAATGTTGTATATTAATCTCAAGTTCTCTTACAAGAGTTACAGTGCATAAGTTTTACAATATAAGACCCTGAGATATTTTATGCTACATCCTACAACCGGCCATACTTGGAAAGGTAGTTAGAACATTAAAAGACAACAAAATCAATATAGAGTCAAAAGGAAGATTGCCTTTTGACTAGTGACTATGACATTCTATAGCTCACATCCTAATATATTATAAAAAGGATAAAAGTACATAAAGTAGAAAGATACAGACCCAAGACCTCAATGTACAGTTTACAAAAGCACAGACCTTTTCACCAACTCTTGCAAGTTAGTGAGTCTTTAGAGTTTCAGCAGAAAGTTGGTCAGCTTTACATAAAAGTACACCAGAGAAAAACATGTTCTTCTAAGTCTTTGGAAGAAATCAGTCTTCATTTCATTTGGCTTCGGAAGACTTTGTCTTTGAAACTATGGAAGACTTCATCTTTGGCTTCGGAAGATTTTATACTTAGCATAATTCTCGTGCAAAGTATAAAACTTTCATAGCAGTTCTACTTAGTACTTAATGCATGCATGCAGGAAGCCCTTTGGTTACTTTAGTTGCATCAGCCTTTAATATAAACCTTACAAACTCCCCAGGGCTGATGCTACCAAAATAGAGAAAGTTCTTCAATAGTTTATAGTCCTTATTTGGATCAAGACCATTCCATTTTTCATCATTTGGTCAGGATCTTTTAGACTTTCATAATACCTTTTCGTGTCATAGAGATCATACAGAGGTAGATCAAGCATGTCCTGACAGCAGGGCCGGCCCATAAGCTTGTAAAAACAAGCTAGGGCTTTAGGCCCACTTAAGGTATAGGCCTCCATGTATGCCCAAGTCCCATTAAACCCAAAATTTTTTTTATAGTTCAAGGTTTCTAGAATTGGCGATGGGAGTCGGGAAAGGAAACCACTGACCAGAAATTGGGAGATGGGGAAACGAACTGTCGAACGAATTGATTGGGGGTTGGGGCGGCCGGCCGGCGGCGACGGGGTAGTTGGAAACGAACGGTCGAACGACCTTCGGTTAAGATCACATGCTCGAATTAACGAATTGCTTCACTGCTGTTCACCTGCTTGTGCCATGCGCTGCTTGTTTTGTTCAATCGGACCTTCGGTCGTTCGGTTCAACCGTTCAGGGGAGGCCAGCCGCCGGCGGGGGGAGTTCCGAGTTCCTTTATGCTACTTGTTTTGTACGTGCTTCTTGTTTTGTGCTGCTTGTGCACTTGTTACTTGTGCGGCTGCTGCACTGCTGGAGTGCTGGCCTGCTGCTCTAAGATAAGGTTTCTTCTCAGATAAGGTTAGTTTACTTGTACACTTTCTCTACTATTTATTTGATTTGCATATAGTTAAATAATATTATTTATTAGAAATTTAGAATATAGAATCATTGTATCACTTGGATTTTGCTTAAAATATTTGATTTGGGATTTCAGATTTGCTAAAATCATACCTTATTCAATTTTTAAGTTAGTTTTGACTTTGATTTAGGAGCTGCTTTGTCATTTTGGTTCATGTAGTCATCTAGATTTAATTAAACATGTCAAAACGAATCAGAAAACATGAATCAGGTTGAACCAAAGAAGAAAAAAGAAGAGAACAAGAAGCTTTAATTGAATCTCAAAAAGGATCATTGTTAAAATATATAACGGTAAAAAATAATGATGTTCAAAAAGGGTTATTATTGCCGGTCCCAAACCCGGATAAAGGAGGAGGTTTTTTTATAATAATGTTTAAAAAGGCCTCAAATTTTAATTTCGCTTTAGGCCTCCAAAAACATTGAGACGCCCCTGCTTGACAAAAGTAGACATCTTGACCATCTTGATCTCTGATGACATACCATTTGTCTAGATTAGCAGCAAAGGTCCAAGACAGGATAGGTCTTCTAGTTATAAGAGGTTGTGCTTGAGTAGGAGTTAGTTGAGCAACCTTTTGTTGCACTTCCTCAGGATGCTCTGATTCATCCTGAGGTTTGGAAGTGGATGCCTTTGACTTCTTGTGTACTCTCTTCAGGAACATCCTTTTCTTCCTCTTAGGAGTGTTTAACTGAGAGGGCTAGTCTTGAGTACCAGATTGTTCAATAGGGCCTCTCTCAGTTAGGTCCTTTTGCCTCACAACTTCAGAAGGAAAGGGAGTGGAACCCTACTATGGATCAGAAGATGAAGTTAGCTGTGAAGCAGCTGAAGGTCCATGTTATGTTATATGTGGTTCAACCTTAACCTCAACCTCAGGAGGAGCTTAGATTGGTGGAGAATGCAAGTCCACAAGCTCTCCCTTCTTAATCTTCTGATTGATCACTCTAATGTGCTCATCCATAGTGGATAGAGACATTGGACCAAGCTTCCTTCCGTAGAATCCATACATCCTTAAGAAGCTCATCATCAGTTGTCTGTCAGTAGACTTCTTTTAGCTCTTTTGGATGATGGCCCTTGACTTTGCAGCTTCTTCCCTCATCTTTCTCTTAGCAGTTTTTGTTCATTTATGAATTATTGTTCAAGCTTCTTAAGGTACTCAAATTCAATATATTCATAAGAGAGAGGAAGAAGTGCAGATGCCTGATAGAGGCCTGCGGTAGTCAGGTAGTTGATCATATTTTGTTTGTCAGCTTCTTTGTCTACCTGAGATGTTTCAGCTACCACAACCTCTCTTTTAGGACTTTGATGAACTGGGGAGAGAGAATGAGCATTCTTGTATAGTCTCTTTTGTCTTCTTTCTTCTTTGACTCTAAGGAGCAACTTTGCATCCCCTGCCTCTGTCTTCTCTTTTGTTAGCTCTAAGTCTGCCTTCATTTAACTTTTCTAAGGGTAGAGAGATGAGTTCATCAATGTTGTAGTTCCTGGTTCCCAGATAATTCAATTTGGCAGCCCTCAACTCATTATCTTGAGTGTTTGGCTTGGGGCTGTCCTGATTACAGCTTCTATGAAGCTTGAGGAACCAGCTGAACTCTCTCCCCTTAGCTTCCTCTTTCTCTCCTTTTCTCCTCCTCAATCTCCTTAGAAGTCAGTTTCTTTTTCCTTTGTCACTCATAGGCCTTGGTGTCTTAGGGTGGAGAGAGCTTTGGCCTTTATTACCTGATTCAACAATCAGGCTCTGGCCAGAGAGAGGTTATGAAACACCTTCACCAATTGGTGCCTCATTGAGGGTACAAGATGTTAAAGTGAATGACTCTGTGACAATGCTCACAGGTTCATTCACTAGGCCTTCATTCAAGGTTTCCCCTTTAAAGCTAATCTTAGGGTCCACCTCAACATCCAGTTGACTGATAACATTCCCTACTTGCAATTGTCTTCTTTATGTCTGAGTTCTTCTATGATCCTATCTTGAATTCCCTCAGCCAATATGTCAGCTTATCTATATTGACTTGGGTTGACAAGTGGCATGTTGACTAGAGAAAGGTTGTCATAGTAGTTCAAGGTCTGAAAGTTAAAGACCTCTTCCTGTCCTTGATCTCTATGCAGTATGAGGGCTCTTCTTTCAGCATCATACTTCCACCCACATATTTCATTTGCAGATTTATAGGGTGGGAATGACATTGCCCTGGTATACCCTCCTTAAATAGACTCTAGATAAATGAGTCTACATCAATGTAAATTTAAGGAGGTTGCTGAGTTAGGACAATTACAAGTAAGAGTAGTGAATCCTCAGTGTCCATACTCTGAGAAGGACTCCCAGGTTCTGTGATTGTAACAACTTCCTCCCCCTTTTTGGTAGCATCACCCACTTGCGTAGGTGAGCGAGCCGAATGTTTAGTCAATTACATCCTCAGATTCTTGTGTTCCTACTTGAATCCTTCTGAAGGGTCTCCTAGCTAGTTGTTCCTTGAGATTAGAAATCTCAAGTTGCTGATCATTGACCCTTCTTTGCAAGGTAGTCACTTAAGATTTCAAGTGACTGACCTTGGAGACTAAATAGGTGCATGTTTTAGATAGTTTTTGCACCTTTAGTCTAAGATTCCCCTCATCTTCAGTAGAAGAATCACTGAGGGGTGAGAGAATTAGACCTAAGTCTTCTTCCTCATCACCAGCTTGTTGTTCTTGGTTGCTGGTTTTCCCCTGCTTACTGACAACTTCAGTTGAAGTGTCAATGGGCTGGGTTGTCATGGTTGAGGTCTTAATGATGTAATCACTTGCAGAAGAGAGAGCCTCTTCCATATAGATCTCCTAAATAGGTTTAGGAAGTTCTACCTCAGTGGGGGGTAGATGATGTGGGCTAGATATGGGTGACACAGGAATACTCATCTCTCTTTGAGCAGGGAAAGAGAAGAGACTCATGATACTCAATCAGTGCCATATCCTCATCATCATAGAAGTCCAGGCCGGGAATTGGCTGGTTTAAATCTAAAGGCTGGGGATGGTTACTTTCCCATAAAGGTTGTTCACTAGAGTGTTGAGACTCTAAGTGAATGTTTAAGGCTTCTTGGGTGATGAGCTCTTTAGTCTGAGCATGAGGAACCTCATAACTAAACATTTGTGAGATTGGATTGGTTTGATCCTCAGGAGAAGTGGAGCTCCAGTGTCCACTTCTTCCTGTATGGTGGTGATATGGGGGCCTGCACAAGTTGAATAACCTGAGCAGAGGTTCGTTTGGATTTTCTTTGGTAGGTGATGGATATTTGTGGCTGTGTGGGTTGTATTGAGGTAGAAGGTGTGTGTTCAATACTAGCTGGTGCTGCTAGGTTATCACCTTGAGCAATAAGCTCTAATATTTTTAGAACTAGGGTTATTTCTACCCCTGAGAAGCCAACAGTTGGTTTTCTCATTGTTTTGAAGATGGTGATCTTTATCTGTCCTAATTTTAGAACATTACCTGTTTCCCTCAACTATGAGCTCAGTTCACAGTTGAGAATGTGCTGGACATATCTAGGAAACATGTAATATTCTAAGGAGTCCAAGTTTGCAAGCAAATTATTATAAACAAACTATGAATACCTGAACTTGACCCTATGAACCATCTTATGGACTATGAAAGAGAGGTCATCTGAAATCTGGTCCCAACCTTCATGTTTGTTAAACAGACTATGGATAATAACATGGAGGATGTATTTCCATTGAGAAGAGACCTTCCCTTTCTTGAAGGTTCTGAATGAGAAGTCACCTTCATATCCCTTCTGCTTAAAGGAGTAGTTTACAGCAGATTTTAGGAAGGATAATTCACCTTCTGCATCATCCAGTTATAGATGAGAGTTGATTAAAGCTGGAGTGATGAAGATTGTCCTCCCCTATACTGTGGTAGACAGTGCCTTCTCCTCATCCACGGTGACCTCTTGGCAGGTCCTCCAAAAATCCAACAGTTGATCCTCATAGAGTGGAGGATCAATGGTGAGGGAGGTGAAGTAGTGAGACAAAGAAAGAAATCAACAAACCTCTGAGAAACATGGATCTTTCTTAGAGTTTAACAGAGTAACTTGATTATGTTGTCTATGAAGCAACATGAAAAAATATGGTTGGTTTCTGCGGTCAAAGTTGGCCATTTGTGGTAGCTTTGAGGTGAAGAAAGAGAATAACAAAGGTGGTGTGTAGGAATTTAGGTTTGGAGAATTTTCAGATGAAGAAGATAGTGAAAGAGGGGGTGAACCATTGGGTATATTTATATGAAATGGACTTGAGACAAAGTTAATACAAAAGAATAAACTTTAAAGTCTGAATGTCGGTCCGAGCTCTGAGAAAGTACCTAAAAAGGTAGTTTTCTTGGAAGCTGAAAATCTTTCGAAGGTTGTTTGTCTTCGGAAGCTTTTATGAAATACTTCTGAAGCCAAGTTTTGACTAAAAATGGCTTTTGATATTTCTAAGCTAAGTGAAAAATGGCTTCGGAAGAAAAATTACTTTTGATATTTTCTCTTCTGAAAAGTATTTGGTTTCAAAAGATATTAAGAGTTAAAAGTTTTATTCTTAAAAATAGTAAAAACTTCTGAGGCATAATTGCTTTTGGAAGAAATTTATTCTTCAAATTCATATAAGTACTTAGAAGTATAATTTTGACTTCAGAAGAAATGTAAGCATTTCTTCCGAAGGTAAATTCCTTTTAAGTAGTTATGTGATTTGAAAACTTAAAATTCTTCCAAAGGCAATATTAATTTCTTCCGAAAGAAAATACTCTAGAAATTTTTTAAAATTCTAAGGAATATCATTTGAAAAAGATTTACTCTCAAGATATTTGGGCTTATGTAGGTGATAAATTAGACAACTTAGGACACACAATTCCCTTTTAGAAATAATATAGATTAAGTTTTGAGAAAATCTATTCAAGGCTAATCATCCCAATAGCTGATATAAGATATTTAAATCTCTCTTTATTAAAAGCATTTAGGAACAGATCAGCATATTATTCATTTGTATTAACCTTGATTAATTTTATTAACCCTTTTTCATGATTATATCTAATTAGATGATATCTTATGTTGATGTGCTTTGTCCTTGAGTGTTGCATAGGATTCTCTGTGATAGAGATAGCACTATTGTTGTCTATGTGGATGGAAGTCTCTTTGAAGTTGTATCCATAGTCTAGCATCTGATTTGGAATCTAAAGTACTTGAGCACAACAGCTTGCAGCAGCAATGTATTCAGCTTCAGCAGTTGATGTAGATACATAGGATTGTTTCTTGCATTGCCATGAGACTAACCTTCCACCAAGGAATTGACATCCCCAGATATGGACTTTGCAGTCATGTTGCAGCCACCATAGTCACTATTTGTATATGCATACAGATTAAAGTTAGAATACTTTGGATACCAAAGGCCAAGTTTAGGAGCACATTTGAGATATCTAAGAATTCTTTTGACAGCAACCAGGTGTGACATCTTGGGGTTAGCTTGATATCTTGCACATATACATGTAGCAAACATGATATCAGTCTTGCTGGTTGTAAGATACATGAGAGACCCAATCATAGTCCTATAAAGATGTTCATCTACACACTCCCCTCAATATCAGGTCCAAGGGAATGGTTTTTGTCTATGGGTGTCTTTACAACCTTACATTCAGTCATGTTGAATCTGGTAAGTATGTCCTCCACATACTTTGACTGACTTATGAAGATGCCATTTTTAACTTGCTTCACCTGAATTCCTAGGAAGAAATTGAGTTCTCTCATGGAACTCATTTCAAATCTATTCTTTATCAATTTCTCAAAGTCTTCGCAGAGCCTTGGATTAGTTGAACCAAAGATAATAACATCTACATATACTTAAACCAGCATCAAATCATTCCCTATTCCTTTGATGAAGAGAGTTCCATCTATAGTACCCCTCTTGTAGCCATGCTGATAGAGATACTGAGATAGTCTCTCATACCACTTTCTTGGAGCTTGGTACAGCCCATAAAGAGCTTTATCAAGCGTTCAGAAATAATCAGGATGATATGGGTCTGCAAAGCCAGGTGGCTGATTGACATACACTTCTTCATCAATCACCCCATATAAAAAATACACACTTTGACATCAAGTTGGTAGACCTTGAAGTCCTTGGATGCAGCAAATGCTAGGAATATCCTAACAGCCTCAAGTCTTGTTACTAGAGCAAAAACATCAATGTAATCAATTCCTTTTTCTTGTGTGTATACTTGAACAACTAGGCTTGCCTTGTTCTTGATGACAAGTCCTCTATCATCCTTCTTATTCCTAAACACCCATTTGGTTCCTATTATAGTCTTCACTTGTGAAAGAGGACATAGACTCCAAACCTTTTACCTTTTGAATTGAAGTAGCTCCTCTTGCATTGCTTCAATCCAACTTCCATCCTTTAAAGCCTCATCCACTTTCTTTAGCTCTATCTGAGACAAGAAACAAGAGTATTGACAAACATTTTTGTCATGGGTTTGTCCTCTTGTTCTCACCCCCTTGTCAACATCT
Source organism: Flaveria linearis (assembly GCA_024085815.1). Classification (NCBI taxonomy): domain Eukaryota; kingdom Viridiplantae; phylum Streptophyta; class Magnoliopsida; order Asterales; family Asteraceae; genus Flaveria; species Flaveria linearis. The sequence goes on along the minus strand of CM044015.1, from coordinate 20,564,147 downwards.
CCAATAAGTTAAGGGATCATAGTAAGTTATTTAGACATATCTAAATTTGAGAAATTTAGATCTGGCTATGAAGTATCTCCCACCACATCAGCACACTTATCAAGAGAAGCTTGATCCAATAAGTGTGTGACATCATTGATATTGTCTTCAATGGAGTGGTTGTCAGCATCAAGAAATTCTTGATCACTATCACCACTACTATTTCCTCCTACATTTGAAGTTCCTTCCATTGTCTTTTGTGTCTCTGGGCTGGAATTTTTAGGCATTTCTGATGTATCAGCTTGATTTGTTATTATTATGCTGATAGGAACTTCACCTGTAGGGTTAGTTATAACTAGAGCTGAAGTAGTAGTCTTGCTTGGTCTTCTTAGCTCAAACCTTAGATCAGGATCTTCTGTTGATGTATTACTTGTAGACCCTGAAACATCTTCATAAGATTTGTTAAAACAGTTTGTAACTAAATCAAGATCAAATAACCAATCAGGACCAGAACCTTTCACACAGGGTGTGTGCTCATTGAAGATCACATTGGTTGATTTTTCAACTACTCTAGTTCTAAGATTGTATACTCTATAAGCCTTAGCTTGGGAAGAGTATCTAATAAAGTGTCCATCATTTAATTTCTCAGTAAATTTAGCTACTTGTTCTTTGGTATTCAAGATGGTGCAGGGACATCTAAATGACCAAAGAAAACCAATGAAAGATCTTCTTTTATGCCATAATTCATAAGGAGTCTTACCATGAACTTAACTACTAAACTATGTTCTGCAAATAGCAGGCAGTGTTGACTGCCTCTGCCTAGTCAGACAACATGGTTCTTGCAGCCTCAATAAGTGTCATGTTTCTTCTCTCAGCAACACCGTTTTGCTGAGGAGTCCTGGGAGCACTATATTGTCTTGTAATACCCTTTTAATCACAAAATATGTCAAGGATTTGGTTCTTGAATTCAATTCATTGATCACATCTTATGGTCTTGACCTTGTGATCAATTTGATTCTCAACTTTCAGAATGAAATTCTTCAAGATCTCAGGAGTTTCATCCTAAATTTTAAGGAAGAAAACCCAAGTGAATCTTATGAAATCATCTGTGATCACCAAACAGTATGAGGTCCTTCCTAGACTCATTACACTGGTGGGGGCAAAGAGATCCATGTGTAATAAGTGTAGGGGAGTAGTGATTGAGTATTTTTCCTTTGCCTTGTGAGACACCAAGTATTGTTTCCCTTTCAAGCAAGCAACACAATGATCATCACTTGTAAACTCTTTCTTTGGCATTCCAGTTACCAAATCATTTTTAATTAACTTGTTCATGTTCTTAAAGTTTACATGGCACATTCTTTTATGTCAAAGGAAAGACTCATCACTATTAGCCTTAGACAGAAAGCAAGAAACTTCTCCTGAAGGGGATGTTTCCTGCAAATCCATCTTGCAAATGTTCCCTTTTTGGGGTGCTCTAAGAAAGATATGCTCTTGAGGAATGACCACCCCGGGGCTTGAGAAAAATGCACTCATGCTCAGTAAAGAGCATGTTATGTCTCTGGTCACAAAATTAGGATACACTTAGTAAATTGTACCCAAGCTCCTTAACATAGTTTACCTTCTTAATGCTGAGCTTACCATTTATGACCCCGCCCCTTCCTGTAATGTAACTACCATCACATCCTCCATAAGCAACTGGCCCTCTAGCAATTTTCTTAAAGTTCTAAAGCAAAGAGCCATTACCTATCATGTGCCTGGAACAACCACTATCAATGATCCATACATTTCCTTTGGTCTTCAGCTGTTCCTGCATAATATAAGGAGAATTAGTTACACTTGGAAACCTAAATCTTATTGGTCTTGGGCTGTTTAAAATGAACAGAAGACAATGCAACAGTAATTGATCCTATACTAGGACTATAGGGATCACTTGTTGTTGTAAGTGAAGAATTTTCAATCACATGGTCTTCCTTTATCTTCCACACTATCTTTGTAAGATTAGACTTGACCTTCAATCCTTTAGAACTTTTAACAACTTTGGAAGCTTTTGAGATTGACCCTTTAGAAGATCTTGCTCTCACTGCAGTAAGCTTCAGTACCTCAAAAGCATTTCTTTCTTTTGAGACCAAAATTTCTTCCGAAGGCAAATTTTCACTTGTCTTCATTTTCATTTTGGAGCTTTGGAAAGAAATACAGATTTCTTCCGAAGCATTCTTCTTCTTTTCAGAAGTCTTTTTTCTTGTTATGTTAATAGTACTCTTAGGATTGTACAAGAAATCCTTAGCAAGATGAGAAGTACTATAACACATAATGCAGTCCATGTGCTTCCTTCCGAGAATCTTTTTATGAATGGAAAACTGAGTTTGATAACTTTCCATCTCCATCCACTTCTTTATAGATGTCATGGTAGGCCTCATAAGGTGAAGCTTGCCTTTGGAGGTGGATGGTTCATGCTGTGTAGTAGTCTTACACACCTGACCAGTCTTCATTCCTTCGCAAGAAAAGTTGAACATGTACTTAAACTCTTGGTACTAGAGTTTAAAGTTGTGTCCACAACCTTTACCACTTCAAAACCTGTAGAGATAAAGACTTGTTTCTGCTTGGAGTTGAAGGTTGTCTTGATCCCCTAAGCTCTCTTTGATCTCCTTTTTATTGCCTGGATCAAGTTCTTCCTCTTTGACTTAGTCATCACTGACTTCTTCCTCCCCTCAGAAGTGTAGTGACCCTTGTTAGGATGATCTTTCTCATTCTTCTCAAATTCATCCTTCACTACCTCCTCTTCATCCTTTTTAACACTATGATCTATGGATGACAGCTCATCTTGACTAGTTCCACACCTGGGAGATCTTACAGATAGTAGAGTGTGTGGAGGAGCTATCTCGGTAGATGCTAGTCCCTGCTTGTTCTGATAACACACTTTGGAATGCAGGGATAAGGATATGATGTTCTTGAAAGTCTCTTCTTTAAGAACATGCTTTTCTGCCTTGGCTTTGCTGATCACTAGCTCAGTCTGGCACTCAGATAACTTAGTGATGAGATCTTTGATTTGAATCCCGTAGTTGGTATGCTCATGTTTAATAGTTGAAATGGTTTTCTCTAAGTCTTCTATTTTTAACTTATAATCATTTTCAGCTCTTTTGAAATCAGATTTTAATATGTTGAAGGACCCAAAATCCGATCTCATCTCTAAGTTATAGGACCTGTATTTATTTACTTTAGCAATGCATTCTGGGGTATAAAGATGTTCCAATACCTTAGCTTCATCAAGATCTACCATCAATGCTTGGTTTGGAGAGACATCTTTTACCTGGAAACTTCAATTAAAGCCTCCTTCTTCAAAAGCAACTGCCGCTTGCTGCTTGGGCTTTTCAGTGGGGGGAGCTCCCTCAGTGTAGTTCGACTTGGTTTATGCGTGACCACCATTTTTCCTGGGTGCCTTGCACTCCTTAGCAAAGTGACCCATTTTTGTTATAGTTGTAACACTTCACATTGCTCTTATCCAGCCTAAACTTTCCACTGGATACATTGCTAGGAGACTTTCTCCCTATTCTCTTGTAGAACTTCTTAGGTCTATAAGTGAGAAGAGCCATTTACTGAACTATCTCCATATACTCCAAGTCATCTGGATGGATACAGTCCAAGTCTTCAAGGGTGAAGAGAAAGTTGCCTATGCTTTCATCATGAGACACAAAGGCATATAATGAGATTGTCTCTTAGAATGGACTTCCATGGATGTATCTCTCCTTTGGTGTCTCAGGGAAGGTGATGAAAGGGCCCTTGGGTGAGTTTTTAGGGTAAGAGATGAAATGGTGTTGTGGTTCTCTACAATCATTTTCAACCACATGAAAGGTAGAACTCTATTGATTGCTAGAGCTACCAGATGGATTTTACATGTTCATCTCCATCTGGTAACCATTTAGTATGTCGTACAACTCAGTGAGAGTGAGGGTCTTGAGATTTTCAGTCCTCTTAATGACCACATAATAGTGTGTCCATTGTCTAGGAAGAGAAGACATAAACTTTCTCACAATACCACTATTCTCCAGTTTTACTCCAACATCCATTAGAGTGTCTACAATCTCAACATATATGAAGTATTGTTGAGTCAAGATTTCACCTGCTTTGAAGGTGAAGTTTTCAAACTACTGCTTCAGAAGATCCTTCTTGTTTTCTTTGGCATCAGAAGAACCTTCATACATCAGCTTCAGTACATCCCAAAGCTGCTTAGCAGTTTTGCACTTCTTGAAGCCTCTGTAGATGGCATTTGAAAGAGCAGTTTGAAGGACAGTCATGACTTTCTGATCTATATCTATTCTTTTTCTATCTTCTTTAAAATAGCCAGCCACCTCCTTTGGAATCATGCCACCTCCAGCAGCAGCTGAAGAGGTGTATTGAATGTAAGGTCCTTCAGTAACAGACTCCCACATGCTGTTGTCTTGTGACTTGATAAAGTCTTCCATTCTTAGGCACCAAGTATCAAATTATCAGGAGTGATCAGTGGGGACTTTACCATGGTACCGATTTTCATATCAGCCTTGGATGCTGCCATTTGAGATGTTAAGTGTTTTGTGAGAACTGGGGAGATTTAAGATGGTGAGATCTTATAATAAAGAGCCTAGAAAGCTTTGATACAACTGCAGGACCGTGTAAGGGATGGTCAATACAATCAGTCTCATAATGAGGAGAGTGTTAGAGCACTTAGCAGTTCAAATAGGGAACTAGATTTGGGAGCAAGATGCAAACAACACGAGTAAGAATGAGACAGAACTCAAGAACAATATATATAAGGTTTTTAAGAATGTTGTATATTAATCTCAAGTTCTCTTACAAGTGTTACAATGCATAAGTTTTACAATACAAGACCCTGAGATACTTTATATTACATCCTACAACCGGCCATACTTGAAAAGCTAGTTGGAACATTAAAAGACAACAAAATCAATGTAGAGTCAAAAGGCAGATTGCTTTTTGACTAGTGACTATAACATGTCATAGCTCACATCCTAAAATATTACAAAAAAGATAAAAGTACATAAAGTAGAAGGTTACAGACCGAAGACCTCAATGTATAGTTACAAAAGCATAGACCTTTTCACCAACTCTTACAAGTTGGTGAATCTTCAGAGTTGTAGTAGAAAGTTGGTCAGCTTTATGTAAAAGTACATTAGAGAAAAGCATGTTTTTTTAAGTTTTTAGAAGAAATCAGTCTTCGCTTCATTTGAATTTGAAAGACTTTGTCTTTGAAGCTATGGAAGACTTCATCTTTGACTTTGGAAGATTTGGTCTTTGGGTTCGGAAGATTTTATACTTGGAATAATTCTTGTGCAGAGTATAAAGCTTTCGCAATAACTTTGGCTTCGAAAGTTTTTATACTTAGCATAATTATCATGCAAAGTATAAAACTTTCGCAGCAGTTCTACTTAGTACTTAGTGCATGCATGCAGGAAGCCCTTTGATTGTTTTTGTTGCATCGACCTTTAATATAAACCTTACAGAATGTCAACATTAATTCTACGACTTGTTGTTTATTTGGAGAATGAAGGAATGCGCTATTCATGTTTTTACCTTATGTCCCTTTACTGATTATATTGGACTAAAGTGAGCGTATGGCGTAAAATTCCACCGGTTTATGCTTTTTGGATTTGCATAAATCAATTATTGTGGACTCTTGCAAAAAGAATATGTTACATACTATTGTTCTTGCCTTTGGTTGGTTTATCTCATAACATCAAGATCGAGTCATGGTCAATGGTAAAGCGAAATCCCCATCAAAGGTGGTCGTGGACGTTTTTAGTTCGTTATGGGTGAAGAAGAGGCTAAGGAATTGTCGTTACGGTGCTCCTTTGATGCTGAATGATTATTTTGTTGGATTGTTTTGTAGTTTGGTGTTACGTTGTATGCTTACCTCCTTTAAGCTTTTGATTGAAGTTTTAATGTATTGCTAGCTTTATTTAATAAAATTTGTATTGTTTTTCAATAAAAGAAATAATAATAATAATAATAAAAAGTAGGGAAAAAGAAAAAGAAAACCCTCTTTGGAAAGCAAGAAGACCACTCTATCTCCTTCGGTGGACTAAAAACACTGATCTATATTCCAAATGCTAACGCTACTGCTGCCGGTAGCTCGTTCCGGCAGTGCTCCGCCGTCTTCGGCGGCAATCAGACCCCCACCACCCAAACTCCACCGCCCTCTCTCCGCCCTAAATCTACCCTCTTCACTCTCGTCGTCTACTCATCCATCATTCCCCTGCACATCGTCTTCTCCTTCGTTACACATTTATCGAAATCCCATCAAATACCCTAAGCTCGCTTCAGCTCCCGTATCTGCTGCATACAATTCACCCAATGAAGATTCTGAAAAAGCAAAACTTGCACAGGTATTTGATGAACTATAGCATCTTTGAATTGTTCAATGTATTTTACCCCGATGTGTAGGCGTATATCTTCTTAGGGTTTTCAGTATATATGAATTGATATGTGCACCGATTAGTTTTGCTTGAAATTCAAATCATTGTGAAATTTTCTGAATAGGGTTTTGCTTTTTTAAGCTCTAATCGTAGAAGTTGATACATTGTGTAAATTTTTTTTTCAACTTAACTGACTTCTATGGAAAAAAATGGATACAGTTTTGAATGGTTGAATTGAATAGAAACATTAGGATGATTATGAATCACTGATGAAAAAAGTTGAGTTTTTTATGTTGTGAATAAGAGTTGAGCAGTTGATTTGAAGTTGTATGGCTGTGGCTTGAAATGTTTTGTAGGTTGCAAAGAGATTAGAGAGTACTTCAAGGTATTTCAAGAGATTGGGTAGCTTAGGATTTTGGGGACAGCTTGTTTGTACAATTGTGGCTGCAGTCATCCTTGCATTTTCTGTCGTGATTACTGGGAAAATCACATCACCAGCTACATTCTATTCTACTGCTGGTGGTATTGTAGCTGCTTTCCTCTCGGTGTTCTGGTCGTTTGGTTATATTCGTCTTTCTGACAGGCTTCAGAAAACTGCCAATGACCCTTCAAAGGTATATTATTATTATTTTTCCCCAAATGTAGAGTATCTTTTAGCAATTTAACAACTTATATAAACTGTGTGTATGTGTGTGTCTCACAAACTGGTAATAAAAATATTAGCACTTGTAATTAAGAGGGTTACTCGCTGACAATGGTGCAAATTGTTCATTATTCCCCCCTTTTTCTCACAATGATTCTTTGCTAAAGTAAATACGAATTTAGTAAACCCTAGAAGGCTAGAAGACCTCATAGAAGTTGAACAAGCAAGAAACTTTTGATTTTGCAGTATGGAAATGCTGATATGTGTGTAAGCATATAGTTGTGTATGCTTGCTATCTAATTACTGATTAGACAAAGAGGGCATTGGAGGTTTTATGTTCTCCAGTGTGCCGTATATCACTTTTGACATAATATCAAGTTGCGCATGCAGAGGTTTTGTAGTAGGAATTCAAATACACATTTTATCATACCACTAAGGCACGGACTACATAAATGGATTAAGGGATAATGTATGCTAAGACCACCCAAGTATTTCACTTAGGTCATCCAAATATTAGAAAAGTGCCACATGCTACCCAAGTATTATTTGTTTAAATTATTCGAAGTTCAGCAAATAAATTGCTAGAAAGATAAACCGACAGTAGGACCCTTAACTTTAATAGTCTTGCCACATCTAGAGGTGTAAAATGTCAAAATTTCCATGGATCTAGTCAAAAGAATCAACTCAAGATGAATTGTCGAAAAAATATTTGAGTAGGTTTGAAGGCATTTTTGCATTTTACTACTCCAGAGGTGGAAAAAGCTTTAAAGTTAGTGGTAGTTTTGTCATTTTGCCAGTTTTTGGCTGGAATTAGCATAAATGAAATCACATTGATAGCTGGGTGGACTGTAATGATGTGAAGATAGTTGCTTGGCGTAATGATGGGATGATATTTAGGTAGTGTAATGATGTGATGATATTTGGGTGGCTTTTTTGTTAAATTTTATATACCTGGGTGGTCTTTGTATGCATTAAGTCATAACATAGTTGCTAGATTTAATGCTTGAATTGAACAGATTTAGTCTCACTTGACTTCATTTTTGGATGGTCTTAAGGATTAGAAGTTTACCTTTATTGTAATAGTTTTTGGGTTTTCAGCCTGCATCTTGTATGCACTACAAGTATTACTGTATTAGCTTTCTATTCATTTTTTTTTATCTAGAGCTACTGCTGCCTTTAAATGATCAATGATCTGGCCTTTTTTATGCAATTGTCAATTGAACAATTAAGAATTTCAGCATTGATGGAATGTTTTGCTAGTCATACGACTTGAAACTAGGTCAGATATGAAGCCATTGTTCAGTTTGTTTGAAACCGATTACTACAAGTCTCACTAATTTCTTCGTTAGATCTTTAATGGAGTCACTATCCTATGCTAAAATTCTAACATAAATTAATATCAGAAACTTATATGGTATTGATTTGTGTTGATTAGTTCAGCATTCGGCAATATCATTTGCTTTTCAATAGTGTTCACTTATCACAACCTTGGCTCTTATTTGGTGTGGGTGATGCACTTCATCAACTTGTTCAAGTCAACAGTTGATGCAATTTGAGATCAAAAGAGTGATCAAATTTCAAGTAGTATGCTCAATTATGGAAAAACTAGTAGTGGGAAATATTAACCATGAATGGGTTTGGCAATGATCCATAAATTATTCATTGTGTTGTCATGATATTTTGCTACCACAAACATGTCAATTGGTAGGGAGTTTCTCATTTGAGTCTCGTACCTGGAGATATATGATGAGAAATATAATGATCTTTTTGCTGTTGAGAACCTTAAAGTGCAGATTTATGGTCGTTTGGTGTGTGGAATGTTTGTTGCTAGAGGGGATTGTTTTTAGTGCTAAGCGAGTACTAAATCTCATTAAAGTAGGTAGAATTTTCAAGCACTTGGTGAGACTAATATGAAGGTGAATAGGGTTCTGACAATGTAGTTAGGCTTGTACTGAGAGCCTTAGCTTTGATATCATGTTGGTGAGGCTTGTACGAGGATTTACTTCACTTTAGGGATCTCATGTGGGGGTTTTGTAGCAAGCGATATTGTAATTGAGAAATGAGTTAGTTCGTGGTTTAGTGAATGATATAAGGGGACACTCGGTTTAACATTAGGAATTGGAATGGGTATTCTATTGTATTGATGATGTTGGTTGATACCTCGGAATCATCACCATTATCATAGATGATGCCTGGTTTTAAACAAATATGGCCTAGAATTTAATGCAAATCTAAGTCTACCATGAATGAACATCAAATAGACACTAAAAGCTTGTTTTTGAAAAAGAAACAAGGCAGAAATGGACCAAAGTTTCTGTTGTGGACATTCAACAGCAATAGCTGCCATCACAGTCAAAAAGAGGAGGACACCAGCTGGATTTAGTATATAATGCACTTAGATTAGGTAAGAACACTGATATGGAACAACTAGAAAGCTAACCATAACCAATAAAAAAACATAGGTGAGAAATGAGTGTGAGAGTTTTCGTGTTAAAAAGCCATGGACCAATCCTGAAAAGGCTAGTCCATGAATTAATCCTGATAAGGGCTGCTCCACAGTTGTGGAGAACATAGCTGTTGTTGTAAGCACCATGGAACAGGCAACATCATTAGCTTGATAGTCCCAGTTTGCTCTTAATAATAATCTATAAACAGAGTCATAGCAACATAATAGAATTCCTTACAGCAACTGAAGATAGTCAAGATACGCTTTCTTTTCTTTTAGCCAATTTATCTATATGCATACCCAGTATACATCCACTCATACAATAGGTGTGGCCCGTGTGGGGAGGGTGAGATGAGTGCAACCTTACTTCTATCCCATGGGATAAAGAGGCTGCTCCCAGAAATTATTTATAGAGTAAATTACACTTTTCATCTATTAGTTTTGTAGCAAATTTTAGGTTTCGTCCATAAATTAAGGAAATTACAGTACACATCCTTTATGATTATATTTTGTTACAGTTTACGTCCTTTCCACTAACGGACGTTAATTTTGTCCGTTTGTCAGGTCATGTGCCTTGCACATGAGGGTAAATTGGTCTTTTTACACTTGTTAAACCCCATCCCATCCCACCTCAACTCTCTCTGTCTCTCACAAACACACACACACACACACCAATGTTGTAAAAATCGCTAGGCGCTAGTCGGGCGGTGAGGTGGGACTAGGGATTAATTGGGATTAATCGGATCAGACTTTTGTGTATAATTTTGCAAATTTATATATAATTTTATACTTTTTTATGAAATAATTTGCAAGTTTGGGGGGTAATTTGTAAATTGGTGAATATTGAGGGGGTTAAATGTAAAAATTCAATAACTTAACTAAATAATCTAACCCTAAAGATAGAACAGCTTGTTCCCTTCCGTTGTTCCATCATCGCCGGTCGCAGCTTTCCGTCATTCCAGTCACCGGAGTCGCACATCCTCGCCGGAATCAGCAAATCCGGATCCGGAATGGGAAAATCCGGCGGTTATCATCGCCGGAACACCGCCGATTAGAACGATTTGGTCCGGCTTTGACCAATTTTAACCGACTACCGCCTAGCACCTCCGATTTGGTGAAATCGAAGCGGCTAACCTCCGATTAGCAACTAATCGGCGACTAATCGGAAGCTAGTTGCGATTTTTACAACACTGACACACACACACACACACACACACACACACACTCTCTCTCTCTCTATAATAACATAACTCTCTCAACTCTCCCTCTCTCTCTCTCTCACTTACATACTAAGTATGAAATTTTCACAGCCACTCCTCCTCCGACATGGCCGCCACCGCCACTCCCCTCCGCCATGTCCGCCACCGCCACTCCCCCGCCGTCATCGGTCATCCCACCCTCAACTCTCTCTATCTCTCTATCTCTCTCTCTACACACACACACACACTCAGTTACACAAAGAACACTGCCCATCGGCCACCACAGCAAAGCCACCACCACGGAATCACTGCCGTTGGCCGTCGCCTCAACGCCCTTTTATCAGATCTAAGTTTTATTAAAACTGTTTTGAGGGAAGACGACGTGTGTGATAGTTGTGATGGTAGAGAATGCTGAAGTCGGCGTGATTGGTGTGGCTGTAGTCGTGCATTGGTGGTGGCCTGTTTGTTAGATGGTGGTTTGAGATTAACGGTGATAGTGGCCTGCGAAGAAGAAGAAATGAACGTGAGGGTGGGGTTGGTAAGGGTGTGAAGAAGAAGCGAAGGTGGCAGTGGCTAATGGTGGTGGTGGGCGGGCGAGTGGTGGCGATAGGCGGGTGGTGGCGGTGTACGGGTGGTGGCGGTGTACGGGTGGTGGCGGTGTACGGGTGGTGGCGGTGGACGGGTGGTGGTGGTGGGCAGGTGGTGGCGGTGGGCAGATGTGGTGGTGTTTCTTGTGTGAAGATAGAGAGAAAGAGAGGGTAGAGAGAGAAAGAAAGATAGTGGAGTGGGGTGGGTTGGTTTGGGTTAGGATGGGTTTTAATAATAAGGTTAAAAAGACCAAACTACCCTCATATGTCAGGACCAAATTTAACGCCCATTAGAGGATATGATGAAATGTGCAAGTTTTTTTAAACATAAAGGATGTTTACTATAATTTCTTTAGTTTAAGGACGAAACCTGAAATTTGATACAAACCTAAAGGACGAAAAGTGTAATTTACTCTTATTCATATATGCAGAAGTCTGTAAAATCAGGCAAAGGTTGTACACTAGCAGTGTTTGAATGAGAGTTTGGTTAAACAGGAAATGACTAGTTATATAGATTTCAGGATAACAAGAGTGCTTGGCCATATTTTAGGTTCTTTTTCTTCAAATTTCCAACTCTTGCATTACTACTGTGCACCAAATCACAATATGAGTGCCACACTTCCTAAGATGAGCGTATGGTGTTTTCCAGGGCTATTTGAATTTCATGGTTCTTATTTTGTTGTAAATTAGAAAAAGTTAAGATAATTTTCCATCAGCTAACATTATAGAATATGCCTAACTTTTCAGGCACCACCACGTGCAGATGTTGTAAAGAGCTTAAAAAATGGAATAGCCGTGAACCTTTTGGGTATGGGTGCTGCCATCCTTGGGATGCAAGCCACTGTAGGACTGCTAGTGGCTAAGGCCCTCACCTCTTCAGCTAACCCTTATTACCAGGGTATCTCTCCCGGGACTAGCCCTGTCCTTGCATTGGATGTTTTCTTGGTCCAGGTATTCCTTACATTTCTCTTAAAGCTTTTGCATGTTTAGTTTTGCGATCAATTATAACAGTATATTAACCTATAAAGTAAATGTATAACAATCATGGTGATGGTTTTTGCCTTTATTTAAAATTGGATGATTGCAGGCAAGTGCGAACACGATCCTGTCACATTTCTTGGGGCTTGTTTTCTCCTTGGAGCTACTACGCTCGGTCACAGTACCACCTTCAGATACCGTCCCGGTTCCTCGGGCAGCATGAGCATTTTCATTTGCAGGCAGAATAAGGTTTGATTTAGATTCATGTTTAATTGAACAAGCCGTGTTTGTGGCTTGGCTTGATGGTGATTATAATTTTTTATTCAAAATTTAGTTAGGGTTCTTGGTGTTTTCTTCTCATGGGTCAGATATCTGTTGTGAATTTATATGATCTTTTGTCTGAAATAAGAAAATCTCACATCTCATCCATGAAGCAAACAAAACCATATTTGTATCATTCAATTCAAAGACAGACTAGAGCCTTGTATTGGGTGGATGGATGCTTAAGCTAAGTCGATCTATTAGGTCTTTGATTGTGCCTTTTGGGGTGTATGAACATTTTGTAAGACAAGATTATCAATCTTTCATGATGTGTATGTTTATGTTCTTGTGTAACTGCTTCCAGCTACCATCCCATACATAATTTTTTTAAAGTTAAATAAGTGATTGCCATCGGTGTGTTGTTTTATACAAGCATACATTCATAAATGAACATTAATGAGATCTAGAAGTTTGCTTGTTTTTTTTGGCTTTTTTTTTTTTGACAAACAAACATATTCAAAAGTAGACCGATGCCAATATTCAACCTAGTCAACATTAGCGCAAGCATGCAATCAAGTATCAATGAGTGTCTAATAAGCAGACCGCATGAAACAATACCCTTAAGGTACTAGAGAATTTGCTTGCTAGCTCTTTGAAAATGTGTAGATAAAGACTTTGACGGGTTAAAATACTCTGATATGTAGGCTGAAGTAAGTACTTATGTTGTGAAAAACGAAAACAATCTATCGTTGTTTGGACCCCCCAAAAGCAAGAAAACTGAGAATGGAACTTGTGTACAACTAATACGAGCCACAAATGAAGAATGTGATGAGATCTGCAATTCTTTATTTCATGGTAAAGATAGGATTGATGCTTGAGACTGAGAATTGATTTAATAAGCATCTTGAAGAACCAGAGATGGAGAACGGTTCTTGAGGATTGCTAATCACACATACACACACACTTAAGAGAAGAGAGGGAATGAAAGCAACTCGATTATTATCAGTCTTATCACATGCATGGCTTCACTATTAATAGTTTATAACGATAACGACCTGGTAAGCTGCATCAATCAACCTCTCAATTCTTGTATGTTGTCTTCAAGGTGCCACTTTCTTGATTATGCAGCTTCTCTTCTTCTGCAAGCTGTAGCTCCATCAAATCTGCAGCCCCATTAACATTTTTTTGGTCAAATTCTTATTGGCCAACTCAAAGTTTTGATGTATTAGTACTATCTTTTTACAATCATGAAACATTTCAGATTGGCGGTTTTGGACTCTCACGAGCCTTGGCGTCATGAATTTTATTAGCGGAACAAGAGTCTCGTTGTTTACTTCTACCTCATTATTAACAACAATAGTGTTTTGGTTTCTTTTTATTATCCGTATAATTTTGATCAGTCTCTTTTTTCTTATTTTTAGAATAATCACCCAAACATACTATTATAACTCCAAAAGATCCTATATGAACTTTTTTTAAAGCATCATCTAATTCAAATTTATTTTTCCCCAACTTCACAATCTTTTCAGTATTGTTCATTTATATTGTTAGATTTCTTCGCAACTTGTGATATGGTAGTAACTTTATATGGTTGAGCCCTTAAAACTTGATTATAAAAAAAAACATTCTAATTTGTTCAGGCAATTTATAAAAAATGTGGTGAGCAAATTCAACTTTTGTGAATCTTGAACCTGATCTACTTTCACTTCTATTATCACAATCAACATAACACATTTGGTGTATGTAAGTGATGTGGTTTCCAATTGAATTAGTTTAAGATTGAATTAACAATAGCTGAACTAAGTAAAACTCAGAAGAACATGAAGAAGAGTTCTTCAAATGTTACTTACAACAGTTAGAACAAGAGGAGAGAGAATTTATGTTATTTTCTGAACTACTTCTTACGATTACATTTCCTATTTATAGCTATTTTGACTACGCATAGTTGACTTTTATTGACTCTTAGCTAAAAGTAACTAACGGTCAACTAACTATCCACTATTACATTTAAAATATTACACATCATAACGTGAATAGGTTTAATCATATCTACCTGATATGTTTTGTAGGAGCCGTTCCATTGCCCTATCACATGTTTCCGATATTAATCAGGCTATCTTATAATAGGTTTTGGAAATTATTTGATTAAACTCGTTCAATTTGAGACATAACTGTTACTCGATGATTAATATTAAACTCATTGAGATTTAACCTCACAGTTATTTGAATAGATGAAGATCCGAGAATCACTAGCTCTAATACCATTGATGGAATCTACTTTCTTGATTTGATGGTAACAATCTGATGCTGAGAATCAGTTGTCAATCACTTGATTAAGCATCTTGAAGAACTAGAAATGAAGAATGGTTCTTGAGGATTGCTAATCATACATACAAACACACATTTATAAGGAGTAAATAGGCAATGGAAACAACTCGTTTATTACCGATATGAATATCACATACACTAGCTTTAATAAACCCGTGTAATACACGGGTTTAATAAATAAAATATTAAATTGAATAAAAATTATTAATTATAAAATGATAGACTAAAACATAATATAATTGAAATTATATATAAGTAATAGTTATTAGTATTAAAACAATAATATGAAATTTTTAATTTTTTTATTTTTCAAAGATAAATTTAGACATTTTGTTTTAAAACAACATTAAAGTTTTTTTTTAAATTTCCTTACTATAAATCCCTATTTTAATTATTTTTGTTTTATTAAAAAATTACTTTAAAAACCAATTTTAAAATACTATGTAAAAATAATTTTAATTTTTAGAAAAAAATCTTTGTATGAAAAACTTTCTATATAGAAATAACATTAACACAAATGTATCTTTCTTAATTTATTAAAAAACTAATTATAATATAAAAATAAATAGATAATATTATTAGTAATTAATGTGATTATTTAATAAGAGAGAGAAGCGAGAAAAATTTGATTAGAATGAATGTAGTGCTAACACGTAGCATTAGATGAGTCAAAAAAATGACATGTGACAACCATAGTTACCCTTTTATTAAAGTAGTGAGATGGCTTCATTATTTATAGCTGAACCATTGGCTTTTGTGACTACCTACTTACCGACTTAACTACACTAACGACACTAACTCAATTAATTAATACCAGAAATATAAACACACATCCGAATTCTAGTAAAAAATTAAGATCAAGATAGGCAAGTATATGACAAGTTGTTACGACTAGGTCTTAAAAGTTATTGTCTCTTGGGGAGAATACCATGGTTTGACTTCTAGCATAGGATAGATTAAAAATGACATAGGTTAGGTTGTATAGTTTAGAAGTATGAATAAAATAACTTCACTGTTTAAAAGATATAACAAACCAATGTTGATTATATCTTGAAATATGTATTAAAATAAAAAAACTTTAATAATGTTAATTCAATCAATAACATAATCAAACATCCAATTAGTAAAACTTGCGTGTACGAAATATGATATTTGATGAAGATGATGATGTCGTGTTTCCCTTTATGATGCCTTAAATCTAAAGGGTAATTATTTGAAAGAATGTTAAAGACATTCTTAAGATGTTCATGAGGAATACTAAAGATCTCTCATATGATCATTAGTTATTCGGGTCATGTAACTGTTCCAACATTAATAGGTATATGTGGTAATCACACTTGTTTTTTTAACTTATCAACATTTACAATTATTTCTATCAAGGTATTGATTAAGTTAATTTAATAAGGGTGAATTATTTTACAAAGTGTATTTTTGTTACAAAGTGTGAGAAGGCGCAATGAGACTAAAAAAGTCAATATATATATATATATATATATATATATCTCACAATATAAATCAAATTTCAAAAAAATAATTTGGAGTATTTGTTGCTCTCGTCGTCCTCTTTCAGAAAAAAATAATAAATAAATAAAAAGATTTCATTGTCTTTTTATAACATAATGACGTCATTGTGTCTTTTTGTGACACAAAGACGTCATTGTGTCTTTCATAATGACACAATGATGTCATTGTGTCTTCATAATGACATGATGACGTCATTGTGTCTTTTATAAATGACACAATAAAAAAACGTTAATTTTTTTATTTTTTTATTTTTTGTTTATTTGTTTTCTTAGTGATGACGGATAGGGGAACAAAAGCTCAGAATTACTTTTTTAAAATTCGATTTAGATAGCGAGATATAATTTTGTTTTTGTCTTTTTTGACTCATTGTGTCTTTCTCATATGATATAGTAAAAATACAGTTTGCATTTGAAGCTCTAATTCATAAAGCCACAATAATGAGTCATTTACTTTGAAATTTCTAACATTTACCGTAAAGGTATTTAGAGTAAATTACGCTTTTAGTCCCTGTGGTTTGGTGGTTATAACTCTTTTAATCCGATAGTTTAAAAACGCTCAGTTTAAGCACTATGGTTTAAAATCTGTCTCAATCAAGTCCAAACCGCTAACTCCATCCATTTCTGCCGTTAGTTTTTGTTAAAAAGACTAAAATACCCTTGAACTGAAACCATTAATAGAGTATTCACATCACATTCTTTAAAATTATGTGAGTGAGAGTTCTTAAATTATAAAATGGTTTAAGTGACTGTGAGTGGAGGAGAGAGAAATTGTTACTATTCATCTGAAAATTTAAGTATACACTGTTCAACCCTTATAAATTTTTTAATATTTTTAAAAGTGGTTGTGAGTGAAGGAGAGAGAAAATATAATAAAAAAAGTATAAAAATATATTATTTAATTGAATGGAGAGAGAAGAATTAGTGATTTTTAGTGTAATTATAAGAATGAAAATAAAAAATAGGATGTGAGTGCTCTTATAATACAAATTTATAAAATACGATCAAATGGGACCCACATGATGAATAAATAAATGACCTCTCTTCTAACATAGGCAACACCACTACCACCACTACCACCACCACCACCACCACCATCTACTCCGGTGAAGTCACAATAGTCACCACCACCACCATCATATTCTCTTGCGAAGTCACCATATCCCATCACCTTCATCTTCATCTTCAAAGGTTTTTTATGAATTAGATCAGTTGCCCCAAATCAAGTAGAAATTGAGGCATATACCCTCCCCCTTTTTTCTTTGTCTTTTTCTTTCTCTTTAAAATGAACGGATGAACAAACTGGGTGGAGGGGGCACTGATTATTAGGTGGTGGTGGTATATGTTGAAGGTTAGGTGGCGTTGGGGGTTGAAGGGTGGATGACAATGGTGGGGGTTAAGGTTCGGAAAAAGAGAGGAGGTCGGGAAGATCACAATATGAAGATGGGTGGGTAAGATGGTTGTGTGGCAGAGGTAGCGGCTGAGGTGCACAGGTGGTGGTGGCTGAGGTGCACAGGTGGTGGTGGCTGAGGTGCACAGGTGGTGGTGGCTGAGGTGCACAGGTGGTGGTGGCTGAGGTGCACAGGTGGTGGTGGCGGCTGACGTGCACAGGTGGTGGTGGCGGCTGACGTGCACAGGTGGTGGTGGCGGCTGACGTGCACAGGTGGTGGTGGTGGCTCCAAAGAGGAGATTTTTGGTGCCAATGGTTATGGTGATGGTGACCGACCATTTGGCAGTGGTGTCAAACCTGAATAGTTTTATTAGATGTGTAGATTTAGGATTTTTTTAATTAATTATTATTTTAGTTTTATATTATTTATAATGTAGTAACAATTTAAATACAAAGTTATATCGGTCATTTTAATAAACTTAACAAGAATATGGATGGTAGTTAGTGCCTTGGACTTGATTGAGACGGATTTTAAATCATAATGTTTAAAATGGACGTTTTTAAACTACTGGATTAAAATCGTTATAACCACCAAACTACAGAGACTAAAAGCGTAATTTATTCAAGTATTTAAATTATCTCTTATTTGATTAAGTCAATCCCAACCTTGTTGAGACCGGATCGGATTGGTAGGTCCGACCGGTTCGACCGGGATTCGGTGCCTGCTCCGGTCCGGTCTAGGGTGAATCGTTTTCCACTGGTTGAACCGGCCGGTTCGTCCCAAACCGCTGGTCGGACCGGGAAACCGGACCGGTTCGGACCGGTTTTGGTATTTTTTTTTATTTTAGTAGGTAAAAACGGGGTGTTAAACCATAAATTAGTACGTCGGATATACAAATATAGTTAAATTTTATATATAACTATAAAATATATATATAAATCATATATAAATTACTTATATTTAATTACATATGTAAATATAATTAAAATGTAGTTAAATCAGGTCCAACCGGTCCGACTGGTCCGACCACTAAACCAGTAAGGCGTCCGGTTCGACGTCCGATCTGATTCTGAAAACATTACTCAATCCTTTTGATTCATTTTTATTATATTTTATATCCCTTTAATAAAGTTCGTTAACTTAAATGTAGGGGTGTGCATGGTCGGTTTGGTTCGGGTTTAGCCTAAAACCGAAACCAAAAACAGATATTTCGGTTTTTAGGTTTTTAAAACCATTCGGTTTTGGTTTTTTCGGTTTTTGGTTTTCGGTTTAGACTTCGGTTTTGGTTCGGTTTTGGTTTTTTTGGTTTTGTTTTTAGGCTTCAAGGTTTTTTTTTAAAAAAGATTGGTTCAAAGTAATAAATTTTAAGCTAAAACCTTTTGGCTTACATTATGTTGTTGATATTTAAACATAATCTATAGATTCTTATAATTACTTAACATTAAAATTAATTACAATTAATAAAATATAATAGCAAAAAAATTAATAAAATAATTTAATCTACCAAACAAAAAAGTTTAAAGATTATTCTTGAAACCTAAATATATATCTATTTTAGATAGGATAAGTTAAATAAATAATTTATAGGCTAGTCATATTTATAAATGTATGAATACACCACTAAATTTGCAAGTTCGGTTTTGTGGTTTTGGTTCGGTTTTTTCGGTTTCTATTACAAGCAAAACCGAAACCGAACCGAAAAATCGGTTTTTAAAAATCATCAAACCAAACCGTCGGTTTCTTATTGGTTTTGGTATTATCGGTTTGGTTGCGTCGGTTATTTCGGTTGCGGTTCGGTTATTTTGGTTTCTCGCACACGTCTGCTTAAATGTATAAGTAATGTAACAATTTTCTTAAAACACAATCATTTTAGTATTCTTCGTTGACTTAAAAATATAAGCAATATAACATCTTTCTAAAAACACAATCATTATATAGAAGTGCGTAGAGTTTTAAATCTATTATATATAGCCACTTCGTTTTGTAAGAATATTTAAAACTTAAAAGTCCTCTGCATGTTCGTAAACACTAAATTTAATCTTTTAAAACATTATTTGTTTTTTCAATAAAACCTTCGTTTTAGTTTATAAGGCTATTCAAGTGATTATTTATAATATACACTTTGTCGTTTTGTTGATTTTGAGCCACCCCTTTTCTTTTCCCTCGACTTTAGTTTTTAACCAACAAACGATAGTTTATTGACATCTAACCGAATGAAATTTTGTGTTCATAAAGGGAAACAAAATTGTTTTGCTTTCGTTTATTCAATAAAAGAACTTAAACACAATAAACGTACGAACACGAACAATAGTAAATGCAAATGAATGTAAACGAATAATGAACAGAAATGAACGTAAATACACACCATGGTAGACTAACAAACACAAATATAAATAAACATATATTCCTTTGAGAATAAAAATTAGCATTTTTCAATCCCAAGCATTACCCAAAATAAATACAAACTATTTGACGTCAAGCAATTCCTTCACTATTACATTTATATTAGTCACTTGTGAATTAATAGTTACTTTTATTGTACAAGTCGACTATAAATGGTGTAGTTTATTAACATTTAACCGAATGAATGAAATTTTGTGTTGGTTGTCATGGCTTGGTAGCCGTTTATAACATGCAACCACAACCAAACAATAGTTCTTAGCCGAGTTAGTAAAACTGTTTATAGTATTTGTTTTTGTTGGACCAAAAGAACCAATGAGTCAGATCAGAAAAACCTTTAAGTCCCACAAGACATCACAACAACTGCTGAAGGCCTCATCAGCTGTTTGACAAAGACTGAAGACTTCATCAGCTGAAAACTAAAGTACTGAAGATCATCAGCTGAAGACTAAAGTACTGAAAATCATCAGCTGAAGACTAAAGTACTGAAGACCATCAGCTGAAGTACAAAGACTGAAGACAAAGACTGAAGACATCAGCTGATGACAACAACTGAAGACATCAGCTGATGACAACAACTGAAATTTAAGTCTGAAGTCCAAGTACTGAAGTCTTCAGAGTTTGTCACAACAGCTGAAGAAGTATTCTTCAGTTGTTATGATGGTTTCCTTTCAGTCTTTTCTTTTCAGTAGTTTCATTTCTATTTCAGTACTTGTAAAACGACTGAAGAGCATGTTCTTCAGTCGTTGTAGTTTCAGTAGTTGTAGTTTCAGTAGTTTCTTATCAGTAGTTTCTTATCAGTAGTTGTAGAGATAGTTTACACTTGTCTTTTGTAAGAAGATGTCAGTTGTTTGACATCTTCAGTAGTTGTGTAACTATCAGTAGTTTGTTGTAATAACAGTTAGATGTCACTGTCAAGTGACATCAGCTGACGTCATCTTTCCCTATAAAAGGAAAGATGACCTAATTGTAATGTGGCCGAAGCTTATATTGAATGAAATACATCTTTTGTGCAGAAACTCTCTCTTATTCTATAACCGTACTGTTACATTGCTATATCTCTTGTGTTCTTGTTTGAATTTGTCTAATTCGTGTACTAATTCCGCTGCAAATCTATTCTAATTGATCAAACTAGATGCTAAGATCCTTTCAAATGGTATCAGAGCTGGTTAATCATTGATCGATTTAACAATTGATCATTGAAACTGCTCTTTTATTATCTACGTTTGATCGAATTAGCAAATTTGCAAGAATTGGTTATAGAGATTGAGTTTCTACTGCTTCTGGCCAATTATTTAAGGTTCTACGTGGTTTGAGCTAAATTTGTTAAGTTTACCTTGAATTTGTCTGAATTCTGAAATGGCGAAACCAACAAATGATCCTCACAATACTGGCTCCTCAACAAAGCCTCCGATGCTTGTTAGGAGTGAGTATAACATATGGCAACAACGTATGCTCCATCATCTGTCTATCAACAGCGCTGGTTGTTGGAAATCAATGGTGCATGGACCATACAAGCCTATGGTGAGCGTTCCTGAATCAAATGAGAGGGTTCCGAAGAAACCTGATCAATAATCGGACGAAGATCTAAAGCTGTTCTAAATTGATGCTAAAGCCCATGGAATTCTGGCCATGGCACTGCCTAATGAAATCTATTCAGGGCTTATGCATCATGAAACTGCTCATGATCTCTGGGTTGCTCTGAAGGAACAATTCGGAGGAACTGATGAGGTCTTAGCAAACACTAGGGAAATCCTCGCCCAACAATATGAGACATTCTCTCATAGGAAGGGTGAGACTCTAACTCAACAGTTTGAGCGATTCTCATGTTTGATTTCTGAACTGAAAATGGTTAAACAAGAGTATTCAAACAGCCAGATGAACAACCGATTCCTCAGATCCCTGCCTGAGAGATGGGACACTTACACCATTGTCCTACACTCCAGTGCAAATCTGGGTACTCTATCTCTCACCCAACTTCATGGGAAACTGCTTACATTTGAAAGAGAGATATAACAGAAAAAGAAGTTGTCATCATCTGGTAAGCTCACTGATGACTTTGTATCAGGCAATACTGCACTGATAGGTCAGGAGTCAGAATATGCTGCATCAGAGAGTGCCTATGATGAGCATATTGATTTCTCTACTAATACTGAACATGGTTTTGTTGGTGTTGATGGTAGTTCAGGTGGTAGCAGTGATAACTTATGCTTTTTGACGGAGGATCTGAAGGACATTTCAGATGATGATCTGGAAGAGATGGATATTTTGAGCCAAATGGCAATGATCAATATCAGATCTCAAAATTTCTACAAAAGAACTGGTAGGAAATTCCCTGGACTCTCTGGCAAAACCAAAGTTGGTTTTGACAAGAGCAAGTTGAGGTGTCACAAATGTTATAGGCTTGGACACTTTGCTAGAGAGTGTAGATCATCTGGATCTAACTCATCAGCACCCTTTGTGACTTTCCCAAGCAATAGCTCACAGAACAAAGGGCAACATTCTACCAGTTCTTGTCATCCATCACAAGCTCAGTCATCACCTGCATATTTTGTCCCTCAAGATCATATGCCATATCCTTACCCCTGCTTTTACATGCCACAGACCAGTCAAGTTCAAGCACCCATTTCTTAACAACCACATGCCCTTCCTGAGCCTCAACCATCACAATCTCATCAACAATCTCAACCTCAACAACACAACTTTTTCACCCCAGGAGTTGTTAACTGGAGCAGTTTACCAGATGATATGTCTAGTCATGAACAACTATATCCTGGTACTGGTCAACATGGTGGTGACAATCCCTTTGGAAACCTTGCTCTCATGGCCCTGGAGTCTGCTGATGGTTCATCTTCAAATGCTACATCACAGGCATCATAGGTATCTTCAGAGGCCAAAGCCAAGTTATGTTCTGAATCTTGCATAGCCATATTTGCATCTATTAGAGAAGCAAATGCAGCTTTAATTAACAAAAACCTTGAGCTAGAGCAAATAATTTCCAAAAGAAAAGCTTAATTTGAGTCTGTGCTTAATGATAAAATGATGAGATTTATAAACTTAAATGCCAAATCACTGATGATAAGGCTAGGGAAGAGGTACTTCTATAGAAGTATAGAGACCTCAAGGAAACACTTGCAGCTACCCAGGTAGAGTGTGATCACTGGGTACAATCCTGCAAGGGTTTTGAAATGCTTCTCAGCAAGCAATCAACTTCCAATGTGAAGTTTGGCATTGGTTATAATCACACTGCTCCTCCTACAGATTTTACTTCTAGAGCAGAAGTAGAATCTGAAGGAGAAAGCAATAACCAATCCTTCTCATCATGTGATTTACTATCTGACACAGCACCATCAGAGGTTGAAGTCAGCATTAATTCCTCACAAAATCAATCAGCTGATGCTGAAACAGCTGATGGTTCAAATGCTGACACTCACATGATCAAAAGGTTGATCACTTCAGATGTTATCTCACAAAGTACTGAAAGTACTGAAGAGCAAGTTATAACACCTGAAGAACAAACCCAATCTACTGCAAGTACTGAAGGGAAGAAAACTACAAGTAGAAAGGGTGGGAAAACTACTGAAGAAGATATCAGGAAAGCAAGTACTGCAAGGAAGAACACTGCAAGTACTGATAGAAAACTGCTGAAGAACAAGCTTCAGTAGTTTCATCTTCTTCAGCAGATGATCAACTAAAGATGAAGAAAAAGCCATGTGAAATATGTGGCTTATTCAATCATCTTACTGATGACTGCTTGTATAAAAAGGGCTCCAAACTCAACCAAAATAAGAATATTAAAAAGAAAATGAACAAAATGAAAACTGAGTTTGAGACCAAGTTTGTACCAGCAACATCAAAACCTGTAACCCCAAAGTCCAAAATAAATCCAAAAAGGAAGGGGTAAATCAGGCAACAGCTGAAGTTGCTCAAATGAAGATGGTACGACACAGGAATCCATCAAACTCAAGTACTAATGTGTCTGATGAGCTGAAAGCTTTATCATAAAATCAGACACAACTTGTTATGATGGTTCAACATCTATTGGGGAGAGTCAATCAATTAGATGCTCCTGTGCTGAAACCACAGAAAAGGAAATCCAAGCCAAAGGATTCCTCTTCTATACCATCTTCATCACATCAGGCTGTTATTCATAACAAACCAGTTAGTTTACCACCTGTTGATGAGAACATACCCAAAACCAAAAAGGTTTGGGTCTCAAAACCTAACAAATTTGTTGTGATGATTGCAGGGTTTCTCAGCATGCCAAAGAAGCGTCTGGTATGTAAACAGTGGAGGAACCATGCATATGACAGGTAGCAGCTCTCTTCTAATGACTACTCTCAAGGAAAGAAGGGGTTTGTCTCTTTTAGCAATGATGCTAAGGGTGACATCATCGGCAAAGGCTTTGTTTCTAATGGGGAAATAAGGTTTGATGATGTTAACCATGTGGAGAATCTCAAGTACAACCTCTTGAGTGTCAGTCAAATGTGTGATAGAGGCCATGTTGCTCTTTTCACCAGTCAGAACAGCAGGATTCTGTCATCCAAAGTTCTAAGTTTGATTGACAAGGTGTTGGATGATCATACTCTCCTGAAGGCCAACAGGACAGGAAGAGTATATGCCTTCGATCTTTCCAAGAAAATAGATCTCAAAGGCCATCCTTGCCTATTCTCCAAGGCTTCTCCTCAAGAATCTTCTCTATGGCATAGAAGGCTGGGTCATGTGAATCTCAAAAACATGAACCAGCTGATACACCATGGTTTAGTAAGAGTGTTGCCTATGAAGGAGTTCAAATGTGAAGACAACTGCACTGCTTGTTTAAAGAGGAAACAACACAAAGTCTCATTCCCTCCAATAGAAGAGCCAAAGTCCAATGCCTGCTTGCAATTATTGCATTTGGACCTTTTTGGTCCTGTCAGAGTGATGAGCATGGCAAAGAAGAAATATTATCTGGTAATTGTGGATGATTACTCCAGATTTGTATGGACTTTCTTCTTGCATTCCAAAGATGAAGCTGCAAAAGCTGTTATGAACTTTATGTTATATGTGGAGAAGCAGTATTCCCTTCCAGTCAAGTGTGTAAGGAGTGATAATGGCACAGAATTTAGAAATCATACACTTGATGACTTCTACTTGTCAAAGGGAATTTAGAGGCAGTTCAACATTCTAAGAACTCCTAAACAAAATGGAGTGGTGGAGAGAAAGAACAGGACCCTTATTGAAGCTGCAAGGTCAATGTTGGCTGATTCAGGTTTGCCACTGACCTTTTGGGCTGAAGCTGTCAACACAGCTTGCTATGTGCACAATAGAGTGTTAGTGAATCAAAGGTTGATGAAGACTCCTTATGAAGTACTACATCATTTGGCCCCTTTGATTTCATTCTTTAAAGCATTTGGGTGTCCCTGTTACATTCTTAACACGAGCAATCCACTCCAGAAGTTTGAATCAAAGGTGGATGCAGGGTATTTTGTTGGTTATTCATCAACTTGCAAGACATATAGAGTTTTCAACAGCAGAACAAAGATAGTTGAAGAGACTTTGCATGTGAAGTTTAATGAATCTCCAAAGGACAAGATTCCACAAAACCCTATGGAGTTATTTGATTTGGACATACTGCAATATGTTCCTTATCAGGCTCCAGCTGTTGCTTCTGTCAATAGTTCTCCACCTGGTGGTACTGATGATGATGTAGCCAGTACTCACCTTTTCAGGTTTAGTGACCAACTGCCTGAGTCATCTAAACCTGATGCTCCTGTAGCTTTATCCGTTCCATCCACAACAAATGCTGATGAGAATTCTGAATCATCTACTTCATTTGAGTTGCCATCTCCAACATGGTTTCAAGAATCTGCATCACCATCTGTTGCTGCTAAAGGTCCTACAAACACTTGCACAGATCTCATTGTTTATCAAGAGCTGAAGAATCACCCAATGTCTCAAATCATTGGTGATATCAATGCTGGAGTTTCAACAAGAAGTCAATTGTTCAATTTCTGCTTCTATGTTCTCTTCATCAGTCAGCAAGAGCCAAAGAACTACCATGTTGCACTAAGAGACAATGGATGGTTTGAAGCAATGTAGCTTGAGCTTCTTCAGTTCAAAAAGCAGCAAGTGTGGGAGCTTGTTCCTTTACCCCAAGGTAAGTGTGCAATAGGCACTAAATGGGTGTTTAGGAATAAAACTTATGAAAAGGGTGAAATTGTTAAGAACAAGGCCAGGCTGGTTGTACAGGGGTTTGCACAAGAAGAAGGTATTGATTTGATGAAACCTTTGCCCCTGTAGCCAGACTGGAGGCAATTAGATTGTTCTTAGCCTATGCTGCCTTTCACAATGTTAAAGTTTTTCAAATGGATGTCAAAAGTGCCTTTTTATATGGTAAAATAAAAGAGGAAGTTTATGTGTGTCAACCACCAGGTTTTGAGGACAATAAACATCCTGATTGGGTGTATAAGCTTGATAAGGCTCTTTATGGGTTGAAACAAGCTCCTAGAGCCTGGTATGAAACATTATCAAATTTTCTTCTATAAAATAATTTCACTAGAGGCTCCATTGATAAAACTTTGTTCATAAAGAAAGTGGGACAGCATAAGCTACTTGTTCAGATTTATGTTGATGATATTATTTTTGCATCCTCTGATCCACAGTTGTGCGATGAATTTACAAAGCTGATGCAGCAAAAGTTTGAAATGAGTGCCATGGGAGAATTACAGTTCTTTCTAGGTTTGTAAATCAAACAAAGGGCTGATGGAACTTTTATTCATCAGTCCAAATATACAAAAGATCTTTTGAATAAGTTTGATTTACAAAACTGTAAGCCTTGTTCTACTCCCATGAGCAGCACCACATAACTGGATGTTGATCAGAAAGGTAAAGCGGTTGATGAAACCCTTTACAGATGTATGATTGGGTCCTTGATGTACCTTACAGCTTCTAAACCAGACATTATGTTTGCAACTTGTGTTTGTGCTAGATTTCAGGCTGCACCTAAAGAATCCCATTTGATTGCAGTCAAAAGGATCTTTAGATATTTGCAAGGTACTCAATCACTAGGACTTTGGTATTCCACTGGGCATTCTTGCAAATTAGTTGCTTTCTCTGATAGTGACTATGCAGGATGCAAAGTGACCAGAAAATCAACTTCTGGAGGATGCCAATTCCTAGGCAATTGTTTAGTTTCTTGGCAGAGTAAGAAACAAACATCAATTGCTACATCCACTGCTGAAGCTGAGTACATTGCTGCTGCAAGTTGTACATCCCAGGTACTCTGGCTTCAGAATCAATTATTGGATTATGGCATTACAGAGACTAAGACTCCATTACTAATGGATAGTGCTTCAGCTCTTTGTATTGTTAGGAATCCAGTCCAGCATTCTAGGACCAAACATATTGAGATCAGACATCATTTTATTAGGGATTGCTATGAAAAAGGTCTGATTGATCCAAAGTTTGTGCCTAGTGCTGATGAGTTTGCAGATATATTTACTAAGCCTTTAGATAGTGCCACTTTTCAAAATCTGGTGCTAAGGCTTGGTATGCTGTAGCTGGAATAAATTGACTGATACTAGTGCTGATCAGCCAAGTACTGATGAGCATTAGTATACAAAAGTCAAAGATAAGTACTGATGAGTTATTTAGTCTTCAGTATTTTTCATAACTACTGAAGACTAAAATACTTCAAAGTACTGAAGTGCATTATTTGTTGAAAACAGCTGATGTAGTTACAACTACTGATGTGGTTATAACTACTAATGCCTAGTTTTCACAAATAAGTACTGAAGAACAAATTTTGTCCACAAGTACTGATGAGTAATTCTAAACATAAGTACTGAAGACAATATTTGTTCACAAGCTCTGAAGAATAAATATTCACAAGAGCTGAAGGCCAATGAAACATCTAAACTTCAGACAAAGTCTGATGAGTAAATGTTGAGGTACGAATGAAACAACTGAATTGACGACAACAGCTGATGAGTAAATTTTACTCTTAGCTGATTTCAATATCTGCAATTTCATATCCAAACAACTGAAGGACAAAACCATGTCTTCAGTAGTTTTACAACTACTGATGACTAACACCAAGTCCTCAGTTGTTTACAACAACTGAAGCAAAGCCATGTCTTCAGTAGTTTACAACTACTGATGACTAACACCAAGTCTTCAGTTGTTTATAACGTCTGAAGATGAAAACCATATCTTCAGTAGTTCTCAACTACTGTTGATTAACAACAAGTCTTCAGTCATTTACAACCTCTGAAAGCAAAACCATGTCTTCAGTAGTTTACAACTACTGATGACTAACACCAAGCTTTCAGTCGTTTACAACCTCTGAAGGTTAAAACCATGTCATCAGTCGTTTCAAACAACTGATGACTAACACCAAAACCTTTAGTCGTTTCCTTTCAGCTGTTTCATAACCATTATAAATACCTAACCCTAACTTCAGAGTTTTTCATTCTCTCATAACCTCACATTCAAAAACTCTGAAACCTCTCCCCTAACATTAATGGCGACCATGCAGCTCAAACCCAGACACAACTGTGTTGCCTACCTTACTAAATCACCATTTTGGACCAAGTTCGACAATGCCATTGATCTCATGGTCCATTCCCAATACAAAACGGCCTTTCTTCTTAACCCGACCATTCATGCCGAATCCCTTCATCAGTTCTGGACGAACGTCACCCTCACTGGGGAGAATGACACCGAGGTCTCTTTCCAGTCGTTCGTCAACAACCAGAAGGTGGTCATCACTCCTGAAATCCTTCGCCAAACCCTAAAAATGAATGATGCCACATTCCCCATTGGATATCCAAAGGGCACAACTGATCTATCCTTTGCCCACTATGGATACCAGGGAGACCTCAGTGCTTCTACCATCCTCAAGAAGCATTTCCATGACGCTGAACGCCCTATATTTCACATGGTGAATATCTGCTTAGCCCCCAAAACTTCCTCTTGGGATCAAATGTCATCTAGGTGGCAGCAGGTATTATTCTCTATCCTTGAACAACAAAGCTTAAATTTTTCTGATATACTATTTTTGGAATTACAAGATATGGCCCTAAAACCTATTGCTAACCGATGGATATTATATCCACGGTTCATTATTGTCATCATTGAGAACCAGCTGAATGCTGAGGGACTTGTTGGCCTTGGAGTCCCTGCTATGGCTGTAATGCCTGAAGTATACTCCAGGCACAACTCCGACCAATCACTCAAAGAGGCTGCCAAGCTGCTAAAACCCAAGCAGCGGGAACCCACAGCCTCCACCTCCAAATCCAAAGTCCCCACCAAACCCAAACCCAAAAAGCCAAAAAGGCTACTCAGGGAGATGAGTCCCCTGAGGATGCCCCTACAACACAAAGGCAGGAAGTAACTACTGGCAGTATTCTCCCAGCAGTTACCACGACTCCACCAACCACAACCACTCAGGAATCCTCTCAACAGGATCCTGATGCAACCATTTCAGGGGCAGCCACACATCTGGAAGCTTTCTTACTTGAGGAGGTTGCCATTGAAACACACCAATCTCCCCGGGTGCACATTGCTTCTACCCCATCTCCCACTGCAACCGCCCCTCAAAGCCCAACATTCATTATTACAGAAGTGCTGACTCATCTTAACACTCCACCCTCTCCCCAGGCACCTACCACCACTGGGAAGACCCCAACCAATGAGAGGGGGGGATCAAAGTGTTGATGAGATCCCACAGCACAGGGAATACAATGTTCTCTCTCCCAGTGTGGAAGAGGAGATGAGAACATCTGGTGAGGCTGCCACTTCTCCTGATTCAGCACATGAACAGGACAAAGCTGGTACCATCTCTAAGTCCTCACCAGAGGCAACTGCCTATGAAGGTTCTAATCCTGAGGCAGGAAGTCCCCAGTACTAAGAACAAGGGGCACATGTGGATACTAAGCCACATTCAGCACATGTACATCCTGATCCAATCAGGAGGTCAGGTGATTCAGCTACAGCTGATGATGACCTGGGCTTCTTTTATGATGTTCTAGCCCAGAACACTATTCTTGAGGAGGAGGTAAGTAGATTAAAAGGCTACTTGCCAAACTCTCTCAAGAATCAAGTCCATCTGCCACCATAATAACCCAACAGATGGCACCTTCATCTGAAGGTCTCACAAACACAGAGCCACTCCTAAAACCTCAACCACCAGCCTCTGCTTCTGGCACTATTTCTCAGGGACAGAACCCCCCTGAGAAAATAGCTGCTATCTTTCATAACTCACTGCCTCTCATCACACCCATTATCACTGACATTGTGATTAAAACCCTTGATGAGAGGCTTCCCTCTACTATATAGCCACTGGTGGATGCTGTTATGACTAAGAAGCTTTCTGATAGTCAAACCCTTGCAACCAATGCAACCAAAAAGGGGGAGACTCAGTCAGTGAAAGCCATCAAGAGAAAGAGAGTGGAGGAGGAAAAAGAGAAAGAGAAAGAAACTAAGAAAGAGGTGGAAACTGAGATGGAGTTGGTTGTGGAGACTGAGAAAGAGAAGGAGGTTGAGAAGGGAACTGACATGGAGAAAGTGACTGAAAGTGCAAAAGACTTTCATGTCACATACAAGAAGAAGAAGGGAGAAAATGAGTCTAAGAAGAAGTTGGATGAGATGATAAAGGAAGCTGATGCCCAACACAGTCGATCAATGGATAACATCATTGATCAATTGTTTAGGCAGGGTTTTGATACTGCTCAACTTGACTCAGAGATCCGGAAGTTAGAGGTACAAGAGATAGAAAACCGATGGACTTGCTATAGCCAAGAAGAGAAGGGGAGACTTGAGGCTATGGCAAGATTCATTTCGAAGTATCTAGGGAGATCAGTCCTGGAGATCAAGTCGTGGCCCAGGGACAGCATCTTGGAAATAACCACCAAGATCTGTTCGTCTGAGGTATTTACCAAGGGGCTGGTCATAGAAGCCCTAAGTGAAGCCGGTGCTGGGAACAGGACTACTCTAGCCAAGCAAACTAAAGCCTCACTCACATCCAAACTGTTAGAACAGCCCGCCAAAATTCCCACACCAAAAAAACCACTACCACAACCCACTAAACCAACTCCTTCACCCACAAAACCAATAGCCGATGATGCACCCTTAAAGAGGAAGAGAAGGGTGTTGAGGCTAGAAGAAGAAGTAGAAGAAGATGATGAGGAAGAAGATAGGCTGCCAATCTCGACTGTCATGTCATTGCCTAAGGCCAAAAGTCTCCCTCTAAAAATTACTCCTGAGCTCCAAAGACAAACAGTTAAAGTGAAGCTAGAAGAAGAACAACATCACAAACTACATGATGAGGAGTTGTTGAGAAGGGTAGACAAAGCATATGCGGCCTCCTCATCAATCATAAGCATGAGGAAGCAAGCTCAGAGGTTATACACTCTCAAGCATACATTCCAATATCAGAAAGAGAGAGTGAGGATTTGGCCTGATCCCAGGGTGTCTCACAGGATCCAAAAGAGAAAGAGAAACATTCCTCAAAGATACAATGGGCAAGTGAAAAAGATCGTAAATGCAGTGATCACACTTGCCATTGTAGTATCACCCTGGGAGATCCTTGAAGATTTCAAGAAGGCCTATACATCCAACATGCCACCACAACAGATGCTGCAAAACAGAATAGTAAAGAAGGGGTTGGTGTATAAGAGGCTTGAGGAAATCAGGAAGGATGAGCTCCACTTGCTACTGGAGGGTAATCACCCTGAAGAATTTACAATAGAGAGATAACCACAGTGGAGCTCAAGAATGGTAAACAGGTCAAATTCCTTTCTGAGTTCTATGGGCCTGAAGGATTCTTTGAGGGAGAGGCAGAAGAGCTCACTATGGAGGAACAAATTGTATTTTTGGAAGCCTACACCAGAGAATCATATAGGCTTATAGTTGGGAAGTAGGTCTCATGGATGGGGTAACAACTCTGTGTCCAGTTCCCCAAGACAGAGTTCCCATCCATCCTTTGCCAATCAGATCTTTGAGACTTCTTCCCAGGCCTGTGCTGATATGGGTCATTCTAAGCTGATCCAGAAGAAAAAGACCAATCATTCTGCCTTAATAAGTGGGACATTCAATAAGCTTAAAGGTTTTGGCTGCATTGGATCAGGAGGAGTTTGTTGGACCAAAAGAACCAATGAGCCAGATCAGAAAAAACTTTAAGTGTCACAAGACATCACAACAACTGCTGAAGGCCTCATCAGCTGTTTGACAAAGACTAAAGACTTCATCAGCTAAAGACTAAAGTACTGAAGATCATCAGCTGAAGACTAAAGTACTGAAGATCATCAGCTGAAGACTAAAGTACTGAAGACTAAAGTACTGAATACCATCAGCTGAAGGACAAAGACCGAAGACAAAGACTGAAGACATCAGCTGATAACAACAACTGAAGACATCAGCTGATGACAACAACTGAAGTTCAAGTCTGAAATCCAAGTACTGAAGCCTTCAGAGTTTGTCACAACAGCTGAAGAAGTATTCTTTAGTTGTTATGATGGTTTCCTTTCAGTCTTTTCTTTTCAGTAGTTTCATTTCTATTTCAGTACTTGTAAAACGACTGAAGAGCATGTTCTTCAGTCGTTGTAGTTTCAGTAGTTGTAGTTTCAGTAGTTTCTTATTAGTAGTTGTAGAGATAGTTTACACTTATCTTTTGTAAGAAGATGTCAGCTGTTTGACATCTTCAGTAGTTGTGTAACTATCAGTAGTATGCTGTAATAACAGTTAGATGTCACTGTCAAGTGACATCAGCTGACGTCATCTTTCCTTATAAAAGGAAAGATGACCTAATTGTAATGTGGCCGAAGCTTATATTGAATGAAATACATCTTTTGTGCAGAAACTCTCTCTTATTCTATAACCGTACTATTACATTGCTATATCTCTTGTGTTCTTGTTTGAATTTGTCTAATTCGTGTACTCATTCCGCTGCAAATCTAATCTAATTGATCAAACTAGATACTGAGATCCTTTCAGTTTTCTTGATCTCAATACAAAACACAAGAAAAGTATATATAGCCAACTATGCCTAACTAATCTCCTCATCTTATGGAGAAGATTGTGCTTTCCTAACTAACATCATTATTTATATAAACAATACAAAGATATCTATTCCAGAACTATAGTTATGCTAATATTTTCTCTCAGTTGGAGCGGGAGAGTGCGCTCCAACTGTCTCGAAAGCTTTGAAATAGTTACTGTGAAAGCCCTTTGGTAAAAATATCTACATATTGGTATGAAGAAGGAACTGTAAAACCCGAACATGGCCTAACCGAACCTTTTCCCGAATAAAGTGAATGTCAATTTCCATGTACTTCGTGTGTTGATGATGCACCAGATTTTTAAATAAATAAACCGCGGGAAAAACTATCCCAATAAACAATCATGGCTCTCCAGAGCGAGACATGAAGCTCAAGCAATAAGTTACGTACCCAAGTTGTTTCCACGACCGCTTTTGCCACCCCCCGGTATTTAGCCTCGGAAATAGATCATGAAATTGTGGGTTGTCACTTTAAGGACCAAGAGATGAGATTATTACCAAGGTAGACAACATACCCGGAGGTGGAGCATCTAGTATCCGGGCAACCCCCCTAATCGGTATCGGAATAGGCAGTTCATGACGATAGAGCGGATGGTGTTATCTTTAAACCATAATGAAGCGTTCCCTAAATGTAGCGAAGTATCCGCTTCATAAATTTAAAATGTGGTACCCGGGGATCATGCATGAAGAGACAAACCTATTGAACAACATATGATATATCCGAGCGAGTGAAAGTGAGGTATTGCAATGCCCCCACGAGGCTACGATAGTGGCTGGCGTCCGGAAGAGGATCGCCATCAGTGACGCTGAGTTTGGAGGAGGTGTCAATCGGTGTGGCACACGATTTACAAGTAGTCATGTTTGCATGATATAGAATGTCCTTCGCATACTGAGTTTGAGATAAGAACATTCCTGTACAGTCACAAGTAACGGTGAAGCCAAGGAAGTGGTGTAGGGCCCCAAAATCTGTCATTGAAAATTCTTGTGACAAGGATATAATAAACCAATGAAGTAAATATGTGGAGGAAGACGTTAGTATAATATCATTAACATAAAACAATAAATAAGCAATATCATGCCCATGACGATATGTAAACAAAGAGCTATCACAGCTGCTGCTCGTAAAACCCCATGGAGTGAATAAAAGTAGAAAACCAGTTGAACCATGCATGGGGTGCCTGTTTGAGTCCATATAAGGATCTGGTAAGGCGAAAAACGTGTTGTGGACGAGAGGAGTCCATGAAGCCGGGGGGGGGGGGTTGATACATATAGATTGTTTCTTGCAATTGGTCATGTAAAAAGACGTTTTTAACGTCGAGCTGATATATTGTCCAATTGCTGGAAACAACCAAAGATAAGACTGTGCGTCTGTGCGTATCATTACCGGTTTTACCACCGGACTAAATGTTTCTAAGCAATCGATTCCCACCGTTGAGATCTGTCGTTTACAACTAACCGGGTTTTATATCTATCAAGGGCGCCGTCTGATTTTAATTTATGACGGAATAATCATATGCACCGAATAACCGGATGAGACTCCGGACGGGGAACTAATTCCCAAGTACTATTGTCCTTTAATGCCTTATATTCGTCGAGCAGAGCTCATTTCAAATTCGGGTCGGATAATGCGCGTAGGTAGGACGTGGGTACATGTGATATGGGTGGCTGGCGGGTAGCACCGGCGAAGCGAGGGTTCGGCTTGGTGATGTCGGCTTTTTCTCTTGTTGTCTTAGTGTGAAAGTTGGATGGTTGTGGATCAGGAGGAGGACTAGAAGGTGTGGTAGGGGGCGGTATATGTGGTGGGGGTCGATGGGGTGGGGGAGGATGTATTTGGTTGTAGGGTGGTCAGTTGAGGTGGGAATTGGTAGTGGGTGATGGGATTGCATTCATCATCGAGAAAATTGTAAGCGTAGGGTGAAGGTTGATCGGTGTAAGGGAAAGTGGATTCATCGAACGTTACGTGTCTAGATATGTGGACCTTGCCGGTTTGAGGGTCAAGATATTTATAAATTTGAAACCGGATGGATAGCCAAGGAAGGTGCACCGACTAGATCTGGGGTGTAGTTTATGTGGTTGGGTTGCTGACATATTAGGTAATACGCACACCTAAACACGTATAAGTGGTCATAAGTGGGTGGGCGGTGGAACAGGGCAAACGTGGGGGTATGGAAATTGAGTCGTTTGGTTGGTAGAATGTTATGCAAGTAAGTGGCGGTGTGTAAAGCTTCTACCAAAAATGGGGTGGTAAATGAGCATGTGTGAGTAAGGCACGAATAATATCATTCAAGTGCCTATCATACGTTTGACTTGACCATTTTGTTTGGAAGTTTGTGGGCATGAGAACCGAAAGACAATGCTGTTGGTATGGGAAAAATTGTGAAATTCATGATTATCAAACTCACCCCTGAGATCACATTGAAAGGATTTGATATTTTTGTTAAAATGGGTTTGAACAAGTTTATGAAATTTAACAAAATTAGTAAAAGCCTCGAATTTGAACTTGAGAGGGTAAACCCAAACATAATTTGTAAAGTTATCGATTAATACCATGTAATATTTATAGAACGAGTTACTCAATAAAGGAGACGTCCATAAGTCACAATGGATGATGTCAAAGGGAGAAAACGTGCGAGAATGGGAATCATCGAATGGTAAGCGTTTACTATTTGATAATTGACTAGAATGATAAAAACTTCAAAATATATTTATTACATGGAATAAAAGAACGAGTAAAATGATAATTTAAAACTTAAGATCCGGGGTGTCCGAGATGATCATGTTATGAGAAAAGCTTGTGGTGGTGTGAATGGGTAAAGGCCCCTGGTGCTATCATGGCATGCAAGTAGTCTTCCAGTCTAGAGATCCTTCAAAGAAAAACCATTAGGATCAAATTTAATAGATACAAGATTATCACGTGTGAATTTGTCAATGGAAAGAAGGTTTTTAATGATATGGGATGAGACAAGGATATTATTTAGTTGAAAAGTGTGGGTGAGGGTTTTATTAATGCCATTACCTTAACCCGAGACTGTTAATGGAGATCCATTGCCAACAAATATATTACCATTAAAGGATGTAGTATTCTGAGTTAGAATTTTACCTGGGTCCAAAGTAATATGAGAGGATGCGCAGGTGTCCATATACCAAGTATGATCCGGTTGAGTGAGAGTCATCGATGAAAGTGTTGTGCCCAAATCAGTTGGGTTAAGTGGGTCCACTGGTGCTAGAGAGCCGTAGCTGAGTGGTGGATACAGGGTGTGGGGCTGGGGCTAGAGGTGGTCTAGAAAAAACGCCCTGAGTGTGCGCAACATGGGCCGAATGAGGAGGCATGGGCTGTTGGGCCACTAGTCGCTGCTACCAGGGAGAGGCCCAATTTGGCTAAGTTGGATGAGGAAAAGGTGGTGAGTTACATGCGTTCCTAAGTACCAGGCCCACCTTGATTGTTCCACGCCCCATAGTGTGGTCCATGATTGTGTTTGACTCGACCGCGACCTCCTCGGTAGTTGTTTATGTCGCATCCCCATCCTAGAGATGCGAAGATCCACGACCCTGATAGTCGTATTGATGTTGAGGGTGAGGGTTCAGAGGCACATAGTGGACTGCCCTGGGCGGTGGTGGCGACGCAGTCGGTTGACCGTTGCATGGAGCTATGAGGGCCGAGTGAGTGGGTTGTTGTCATGCCGACTGTCGATGTTACAAGTCAACAAGTCAATTTCGAATATCAAGAGATCCGGTGTTTCCTTAACATAATCATATTGTCTATAAATATGAGTCCTAGGTTTCCCATAAAAAATAAGAGAGAACACGAGAGCAATACGACGGAAAAACACAAAATATCACATCGATTCACACAATCAAACATCATAAACCCTAGCAGCCGTCACATCAATACATCATCAACATCAACACGTTCGAAGCATTCATTGTTTATAACATTCATTGTTTATTCATCTGTAATCATTAACCACTTTTAATGAAATGCTTTTGAATCCAATCTTGTTTGTTTAATTATTGTGTTGATATCATTATGTTCATCATAATCAATATTTATTGTGCTTGATATTTATTCATTAATAAAACAAAACAACTAAACAACGATTAATGATCATTCTACAATGATTAACTCGATTCCATTCCAACATTGATAATTCCTGATTGCGATCCTAGGATTCACAGGTGGTATCAGAGCCAAGTGCTCATTGATTTAGATCGATTGATCTATCGGTGTTAGAATTATTTAATTGTTTGCTTGTTTCATTAGATTTATCAGTTTTTGCTGATTAGATCTACTGTTTTTGAGCAAATTGTCTTTGTGTGAATCAATTTTTCTTAAAACATTAAAGCAGTGATTTGTCTTTCAGCGAGCACTATTTCATTGCTAGGTTAAATTAGATCTATATTCACATTAATTGAATAGTAGTTCTGGGTTATTGATTGATATTCATTAATTGTTCAAATTAAATTGAACAAATACATTAAGAAAATCCTTGATTTGATAATTAATCATCATTAAAAGGTTTGACTGATTTGTGACCATAATCACTTAATTATCATTAATTAAGTTTTGTCACTAATTAGTTCATTACGTAATAGAAACTCTGTTATAGTTAAATGTTTAGACTTTAACTAAAAATGAGTAAGTTTGGTGGATCATACCAACCTACAAAGTTGGAAAGAAAGGCAGACTTTAAATCCTGGAAAATCAAGTTCAGGAATCATATGAATTATACAGATTCTGACTTATGGTAATCGATAACTAAAGGTCCATATATTCCACCCACTCTTGGGCCGGATTATAATGACAAAAATCAACCCATAAGTACAAAAGATCTTTCACCTGATAATGTTAAGAAGATCAAAGTTGATATTAAAGCATACATTCTGCTTAGTATGGCTTTACCTGAAGAAATTTTAATCAGGTGTGAGAATTATAAAACAGCAAATTCCTTGTGGAAGATACTTCATACACTTTGTGAAAGGAGTGACGAAATCAGAAGCATTAGGAAGGACACCCTTCGTTCACAATATGTAATCTTTCATCATATAGAGGGTGAATCAATTCCTCAACAACTCCATAGATTTATGCAATTTGTAACAAAGATGAACATCCTGGAGTTGAAGCAAACTTTGCCTGAAAGTTGGAAGCAAACTGTGTCCATATTCAAGAACACCATAGACATCAAAATAACTGATTTAGATACATTGGTAGCTAAAGTGGAAGCTCTTAAAATGGATGAAAAATCAAGAAACAAGAGTATGAGAACACATGCCACTCCTTATCATTTTAATGAAAAAAAAATGCTGGAAGTGCCTTTATTTCTAATGATGATAGTGACAACTCTTGTACTTTGAGTGAAGATGAAAAAGAAGTGAGTTTTTATGCATCAAAGCCTTCAAAGAAATCTTCTCAAAGTGTTGATACATCTTTATGTACCTAGTTTATGATATTAAATGTAAAGTCTTTCATGTCTTACACTGATATAATCTGATGTAATGTGATGATTCAACGATATATGAAATGCATTTTGATGTTTATTTGTGATTGATTATATCATATTATCATTTTATTGAATGTGATTCACATGTATGAACTTAATATACGGGTTTGATGTTGTTTTACATAGTTCTAAGTCAATAAGAATTAGAAATGTGTTTAACTTAGTCATGTGGTTATTCATGCTAATGGACCATACTTATGGCCCATACGCATGAATGAACCATACTTATGGACCAATCGCACGGCTGAACCAGGTGAGTGGATCAGTCGTATGATTGAGACATAAGATTGATTCAATCGCACGATTAAACCTTTAGTCATGCGTATGAGTCAGACGCATGATTCAGTCGCATGACTGAACCATGCTAATGGTTCAGTCGTACGAGTGAACACTGAAAACCTATAAATACCACATAATTCGTGGAAAAACAGAACACTTCAAATACTTTCATACCCTAGCCGTACAGAGCGTTCTAAGTCGCCAATCCAATTTCATAGTTCGCTCCTGATCGATTCTAACTCGTTCTTAACGTTTGTTTCATCGATAGATCGATTAGGTTGTTCGTTCTCACTGATTGGATCGCCAATCAAATAGAATTCCACGCTATTTGATCTGGTCTCTCGAGCTTCTACACTTGGATATGTTTGGCCCAGTCAGCACAAAGAGCATAGCTGGAGATTGGTGCTGCTTTGTGGTGACGGATGATTACTCAAGATTCTCTTGGGTGATGTTTCTGAAAGCTAAATCAGAGACCTTTGAATCATTCAAACATTTTGTTACCACATTGGAGTCTCTCTACAAGCTAAAAGTTAGAAAAATACGTTCAGACAATGGGATAGAATTCAAGAATCAGTGGATGAAGGCATTTTGTCATGAGAAAGGGATTGTTCATCAATTCACTTCTGCCTACACTCTACAGATGAATGGCATTGCTGAACGGAAGAATAGGAGCTTGATAGAAACAGCAAGGACAATGTTAGCCGACTCAAAACTGCCAGTTCAATTCTCGAACAAGGCAGTGGCTAATGCATGTTACACTCTAATTCGGGTCTTGGTAG
Organism: Flaveria linearis; assembly: GCA_024085815.1. Classification (NCBI taxonomy): domain Eukaryota; kingdom Viridiplantae; phylum Streptophyta; class Magnoliopsida; order Asterales; family Asteraceae; genus Flaveria; species Flaveria linearis. Next base: position 20,524,413 of record CM044015.1, on the reverse strand, counting down.
TCAAACATCATGGAAAAACTTGTTATGAGTGGCTCCAACAACGTAAACCCAATTTAGAGTATCTGGAACCATTTGGTGCATCCCGCATGCTGCTAAAGAAAAATCAGACTGGGAAGTTTTGCAAGAAGGCAGAAGAAGGTATCTTCCTTGGATACAATATACCAGACAAATACAATAACTTAACCGGTCAGGTAGAAGTGTCGTGCAACGTTGATGTACAAAGATACACCACCCCCTGCGGGAAAAGGACCTTCCTTTTTCTTCGACTATGATGGATTTTTAAATCCTTCAATCTACCTCCTTCCCATTCTGATGATGAGTTAGCTGCTCGTATGATGTACGACGTTCTAAACACTCCTACACGAGACTCGACGACATCGGTTTCATTAGAAGATACTTCTAGCCCTTCAGGGGGAGAGCTTGAGGTAAGTGATTCTTCCTCCGATGATAAGGCCGTTAAAATTGAGAGTGCAAACCAGGAGGAGCAGGTTCCCACTACCGAAAGTACACCTGCAAGAAGCAAGGCTTTAAAAGACGAGGCATGGGTAAGTGCTATGCAAGAAGAACTCCTTCAGTTCAAGAAGTTAGGAGTCTGGACTCTTGTGGACAGACCAAAAAGTGCAAAGGTGATTGGCACAAAATGGGTTCTTCGGTGTAAGAAAGATGATCAAGGGGTCATAATCAGAAACAAGGCTTGGCTTGTAGCTCAAGGGTTCAGGCAAGTCGAAGGAGTTTACTACAATGAAGTGTTTGCACCTGTGGCAAGGATGGAAGCAATTAGAATCTTCCTAGCCTATGCATCATTTATGAAGATTAAAGTCTATCAACTGGATGTGAAAAGTGCACTCCTTCATGGTGAGATCCGTGAAACAGTGTACGTCAGTCAACCCAAAGGATTCGAGGATCCTTATCATTGGGATAGAATTTATAAACTCAACAAGGTTTTGTACGGGCTCCATCATGACCCTCGAGCCTGGTACGAGAAACTCTCCACTCATCTGCTGAAACATGGTTTCCGCAGAGGTGTAATTCACTGCACGTTGTTCATCAAGAAAAAGGACGGTGATTTACTACTGGTGCAGATATACGTGGATGACATAATCTTCGGTTCCAAGAACGAAGCATTATGTGAAGAACTCGAGTCTGTGATGAAAGCTGAGTTTGAAATGAGTGCCATGGGAGAGATGAAGTTCTTTCTCGGTTTACAAGTAGATCAGACACCAAATGGTATCTTCCTGCATCTACCAAATATGTTGGAGATATCCTGAGTTGGTTTGACATAGAGAATGCAACGGTTGCAGGTACTCCACTTGCCATGAACCATGATGTGGCACCCGACAAAAATGGTGATCTGGTTGATGCCACTATGTATCGAGGAATGATCGGATCTCTCATGTACCTCACATCTTCTCGTCCTGATATTATGTACGCCACGTGTCTTTGTTCCAGATATCAGGAAAAACCTAAAGTGAATCATCTAATTGGGGTAAAAAGGATATTTCATTATCTAAAGGTGTTAGATCTAGAGTAAATAGGTCTAGATCAAATTGTATAGGCTTAGAACTTTAATCAATTCTTGTAATAAATGACTGTAACTGATTATCAGTATATATATATGCATTGAGTATATAGGTTAACCCATATAATATATGTGTTACTTTTTGTATGATGACAGAAAAACAATATACTTGGAGAATTCCTGTAATTGGCAAAGTGTAAGAAACATCTACGGATGAACAATTTTGTTAATCGTAGATAAAATTTTTACAAGTTTCCTATGGAAGAACAAGAACTCCCGCGGAAGACAATTTTCCTACGGAAGAGCAAGAACTCCTACGGAAAACAAGCTTCCTACGGAAGACGAGCTTCCTACGGAAGACGAAGACACGTATGAAATTGTCAAAATTCAACAGGTCAACAAGTCAACGTCAATTTCAAATCCCAAGAGATCCGGTGTTTCCTTAACAGACTCAAAGTGCCTATAAATATGAGTCCTAGGTTTCACATCAAAGAGAGCAATATTACAGCTGTCGAGTATCACATCACCTTTCAACCCTAGCCGCCGTCAAATCAACAACAACAACAATACGATTCAAGATTCATTGTTCATAGCATTCATAATTATTCTTTTGTAATCATTATTCAATATTAATGAAATACATTTGAATTAATTCTTATGTGCATGTTTACTGTGTCTTCATAATTATGTTAATCATAATTAAATTCAATATTTGATAGTAACTATCAACTAAAAACCAATTAAACAACAGTTAATAACTATTCCACATTCATTAACTTATCATTATTTTAATACTGATAATTCCTGAATTGAGATCCTTGGATTCACAGGTGGTATAAGAGCCTGTGATTCACAGGTGGTATCAGAGCCAAGTGCTCATTGATTTAGATCAATTGATCTATCAGTATTAAAATTGTTTAATTGTCTTTTTAACAATTAATTCAGTGACCTATCTTTCAGCGAGCACAGTCTCATTATTTGATTGATTTAGATCTATATTCACATCAATTGAATACTAGATCTGAGTCATTGATAGATCTGTCTACTTTAACAGTTATAGTTAAATCAATAAAAATTTTAACTAAAATGAGTACATTTTGTGGATCATACCAACCCCCAAAGTTGGAAACAAAAGCTGATTTCAAATCCTGGAAAATCAAGTCCAGGAATCATGTGAATTACACTGATTCTGACTCATGGGAATCTATCACGGAAGGTCCTTTTATTCCACCCACACTTGGGCCGGATTATAATGACAAGAATCAACCAATCAGCACTAAAGATCTGTCACCTGATGATATCAAAAAGGTTAAAGTTGATATCAAAGCATATAGTTTGCTTAGTATGGCTTTACCTAAAGAGATATTGATCAGGTATGAGACTACAAAACAACAAATTCCTTGTGGAAGATACTTCATACTCTCTGTGAAGGGAGTGATGAAATCAGAAGTATTAGGAAAGACACCCTCAGGTCACAATATGAAACCTTTTATCATATTGAGGGTGAATCAATTCCTCAACAACTCCACAGATTCATGCAACTGGTGACTGAAATGAATATCTTGGAGTTGAAGTATACCACTGAGGAACTAAACAAGAAGATGCTCCATATTTTGCCTGAAAGTTGGAAGCAAACTGTGTCCATGTTCAAGAACACTATAGATCTCAAGACAACTAGTCTAGACACATTGGTTGCCAAAGTAGAGGCTCTTGAAATGGATGAAAAAACAATAAACAAGAGTATGAGAACCCATGTCTCACCTATCACTTCAAAGAAACAAAAAATGCTGGAAGTGCATTTATTTCAAACAATGATAGTGATAACTCTTGTACTTTGAGTGATGATGAAGAGGAAGTTAGTTTCTACGCTTCTAAACCCACAAAGAAATCATCTCAAAGTAAAACTGGTAAAGATAAAGGAAGAACTGCTGAAAGAAGAGATACAACTGCAGCCACAGTAAAGTCTTCACAACAAAACAATCAACCAGAACTAATCACTGTGATATTGGATTCTGAAGAACAAAAAGCAGCCTTTGCAGCTTTTAGTTCAAGTTTTCAAGCATACCTGGGAAGCTCTCTAACTTCAGCAAATATCTTCCAGCAAGACTTAGAAGAACTACATCCTGATGTAGTTAAGGAGATGGATCTACAATGGCAGATGGTAATGATTGCATATAGAGTCTAGTAATATCTCAGAAGAAACAAAAACTTGGCTGCAGCCAGTAAAACATCAAAGATTGGTGTTGACAAGTCAAAGGGAAGATGCTTCAAGTGCAATCTCTATGAGCATTTCTCTAGAGAATGTAATCAACACTCAAATCCGGAGATGAGATAACATCAGCAGCATCAACAGCATCAGCAGTATCAGGCTCAACCTCATCAGCAATCAACCTCTCAAAAATCTCTGCTTAGATAACCTCAGCTGACAAATACATCCCCACCAGCCACAAATGAATCAGCAAGACCAAGTAACTCAAAGGAGTCGGGGCTGATCATACTTCAAGATGGAACATGTGACTGGAGTATGTATGAAAAGAAAGTCTTGGAAGAGAATCAAGCATTGATGGCTCATATGGAAAACCAAGTTCCTCCAATGGCCAGAGAGGAACAATCATGGAGAGCTGACAATAAGTGGTATGTTGACAGTGGTTGTTCCGGGCATATGACTGGAAACTGTTCTCTTCTCTATGACTTTAAACATAAACATGCCTCATATGTGGCATTTGGTGGGGATAAGAAGGGAGGTAAAATAGTTGGTGAAGGAATGGTAACCAATGGTGTCTGAACATTTGAGAAAGTGAATTATTGTGAAAATTTGTAGTACAATTTACTAAGTGTATCTTAAATTTATGATCAAAAATACACAACATTATTTGATGACACTAATTGTTACATTCTTAAGCCAGGTTTTTCAGTTCTAGAAGAATGGGTCCTTCTTAAAGCATCAAGAAAAGGAAACACATATGTTTTGGATATGAATAACATAATACTCACAAGTCATGAAACATGTCTATTATCCAAGTCCTCTGAAGATGAATCTCAATTGTGGCATAGAAGACTTGTCCATTCCAACTTAAAGAATATGAACAAATTGGTGAAAAGTGACTTAGTTGTTGGTCTGTCAAAGAAAGAGTTTTATTGTTCAAATCATTGTTTTTCATGTTACAAAGGAAAACAACATAGAATATCTCATAAATCCAAAACTACCAATACTAACACTACACCACTCAAATTGCTTCACATGGACCTTTTTGGTCCAACCAATGTGATGAGCATTGGAAAAAGGCAATATTGTTTAGTGATAGTGGATGATTTCACTAGATTTACTTGGGTCTTTTTCTTAAAACAAAAGAGTGAAACATCTGAAACATTAATGGACTTTGTCATCAAGATTGAGAATCAACTTGATCTAAAAGTTAAGATTTTCAGGAGTGACAATGGGACTAAATTTGTTAATACTGATCTAGATTCCTTTTGCAGGAATAAAGGTATTGCAAGGCAATTTAGTGCACCAAGAACTCCATAACAAAATGGAGTTGCTGAAGAAAGGAATAGAACTCTCATTGATGTAGCTAAAACAATGCTAGCTGACTCTTAGTTGCCCATCACATTCTGGGTAGAAGCTGTGAACACAGCATGCAATGTTCAAAACCGGACTTTAATTGTCAAAGAACATAACAAAACTCCTTATGAGTTCTTATTCAAAAGAAAACCCTTTATAGGATATCTTAGAGCTTTTGGGTGTCATGTATCTGTGTTAAACACTAAAGAACAATTAGGAAAATTTTTTGAGAAAGCCTATGATGGTTTCTTTGTGGGATATTCTTCCACATCTAAATCATATAGGATTTACATTCTAGAACATAACATCATTGAAGAAACCCCAAATGTTTCATTTGATGAATCCATATTTACCATAACTGTAAAAGGATCATCTTGGTTATTTTGATATAGATGCATTAACAGAATCATTTAATACTGGATATTTAATCAATGCAGGTTCTGCTAATACATGCTATCCATTTGTTCCTCCAAGTTTGAATGAAGTATCACTATTAGCTGATCCTCCAAGACCACAAGCCTCAAATATCCTGCATCAAGAATCAAATAATCAGTCAAGTCAGCAAAATAAAGATACATCCGGAGATGCTAATCCTTCATCCGCAGTTCATGAACATGCATCCGCAGATGATCGTCCTTTATCCGGAGATATAAATAATGCTTCAACAGATGCTCCTACCCGTGGAGAGGATGTGCATGCACAAAACTTGTCAGCAGGTCAACAAACTCAATCCATAGATGTTGCTGTAACTCCTACGGATGAACAAAACACTTCCGTAGAAGTTCTTACGGAAGACTGTCGTGATGCAACTGAAGTACAAAATGATCCTATTGAATCTGAACACTTTGATTACTTCATAGACTCATCATCATAGCTGAATCCCTCTGATACAATGGATTTGACTAATTTAGAATCAACCATCCCAGTTGATGCTATTTCAACTACCAGAATTCATAAGTCTCATCCATCAGAAAATATCATAGGAGACCTGAATGCAAGAACTACAAGAAGCAAAGGGGGAGTGGCAAACATTTGCTTGTTCACTTGCTTTCTATCTCAAGTTGTTCCTCCAAACATAACAGCTGCTCTAAAGGATAATAGCTGGATTGAAGCTATGCAAGAAGAACTCTAATAATTCAAAAAACAAAAGGTCTGGAATCTTGTTGATTTTCCTGAAGGTTAGCATCCAAATGGATGATAGAGGTATAATTGTGAGAAACAAAGCTAGACTGATTGCTCAAGGATATACGTAAGAAGAAGGAATAGACTACGATGAGGTTTTTTCTCCTATTGCAAGAATTGAAGCAATTAGAGTATTTCTAGCTTATGCTTCATATAAGAAGTTCACTGTGTATCAAATGGATGTCAAATGTGCTTTCCTTTATGGAAAAAATGATGAAGAAGTCTATGTGGCTTAACCCTGGCTTTGAGGATCCTGACTACCCACATAGAGTCTACAAGCTAGACAAAGCTTTGTATGGGCTTCATCAGGCACCAAGAAAGTGGTATGAAATATTATCATCTTTCTTGCTGAGACTTGGCTACCAAAGAGGGACTATTGATTAGACTCTCTTTCTCAAACAAGATCATTAAGATCTTTTGGTGGTTCAAATATATATAGATGACAATATATTTGGATCAACCAACAAGAAGCTTTGTGAGAGTTTTGAAGAGTTAATGAAATCTGAGTTTCAGATGAGCTCAATGGGAGAATTGACTTTCTTCCTTGGTCTATAGGTTCATCAGAAAACCGATGGCATTTTTATCAATCAAGAAAAGTACATACATCAAATTTTGAAGAAGTACAATCTTGCTGATACATCTTCATGCAAAACTCCTGCTTCAACAATAGACATGATTATGCCTGATGTTGCTGGAAAATCTGTTGATCAGAGATTGTATAGATCTATGATAGGATCTCTTATGTATTTAACTGCCAGCAGGCCTGACATAATGTTTGTTGTGTGTGTTTGTGCCAGGTATCAATCTGATCCAAAGGAGTCTTATCTGAATGCTGTCAAGAGAATTTTCAGATATCTAAAAGGAAAACCAGCTCTAGGATTGTGGTATTCAAAAGATGGAGATTTCAGTCTCTACTCATACTCAGATAGTGACTTTGGAGGATGCAACAACAACCGAAAATCCACAACTGGTGGATGTCAATTTTTAGGACCAAGGCTTGTTTCATGGCAGTGCAAGAAGCAAACCAATGTGTCTGTATCCACAGCTGAGGCTGAGTACATAGCTGCTTCAGTTGGTTGCTCTCAAGTATTTTAGTTGTAAAACCAGTTACTTGATTATGGTTACAATTTCCTTCAAACACCAATTTATATTGATAATCCAGCTGCTATGTTCATCACTTCTAACCTAGTTCAACATAACAAAACAAAGCATATTGAAATCAGATATCAATTTCTGAGAGATTGCTCAGAAAAGGGTTTAATCAAGTTAATCAAAGTGGATACAACAAATCAGCTTGCTGATTTATTCACTAAAGCCTTTGATTCTGTTAGATTTAATTTTCTAATTAAGTCTTTGGGTATGATTAACTTAGATTAACTCATCAAAAGCATGTCACTATCCTTATGCATAGTAATCACTAATTAATTAAAAAAATAAAAATAAATAAATAAATAAATAAATAAAAAATAACGAAAATATAGTCTTTCTTTATTATGTGTTCTGTTTCCGCATGACATGTGTATGGGAAATGATAGTTCACTATGACTTTATTTCTTCCTAAAACCAACTAACTTTACATCTGATAAAAAACATTCTGATATGTGAGTAGATTCATCTTGAGTGGAAACTACACTAAGAGCATGCCAAACATAATGAAAAGGAAACTGATTGTGGGAACTCCATTTTGAAGATCAAGCAAGTGGATCTTATCCTGATGTGATCAAATCACTCACGCAAACATACTATGTAAAACACTTTATAATCTTCTATCTTTGCAAAATGATATTCCCTCTGTTTTGTGTGAACAAAGACCTGGGTCTATGATTTAGAGTATGATCTTCATCCTCTCTCCATTTTGTGTAAACAAATAACTGAGTTGAAAACACCTTTGTTTTAAGAAAATAAAGACCCGGTGACCTTATGAGGATCATATCTCAGCTCTCAAAAGAATCCATTGTGATCAACGGTATATTATCCACAAAGAGCTTTAACAACTAAGCATTTATGAGACTGCAAAACTGTCTCAAGATAGACCTTATAACTTAATGTACATAGTTTCAAAGTGAGAAAAAGTGACGATTTGCCTCACTAACGGAGGACAAACTCTAATGAGAATTGAATGTGAAGCACATGACAGTTACTTGTTAAGAAACTTCAAAACATGATAAATAGCATGCCTAGTTGATACATTGCTCTTGTATCAATTTTAGTGTATCTATATCCTTGCAATCAGGTGTTGCATCAGATCATATCTCATCCAAATAATTAAAACAAGAAGGAGCTTAATGATAGTATGATACCATTATATATATGCATGTGTGTTCTGTCTAAGTCTGTTTGTTTGATTTTAATTATTACCTTACTACATCACTTTTGGACTGTCATGTGTCTTTCATGCCATTCTTCTTTATAAATTTATGATAAATGCTAAATCTTATCATTAAGCACAAATTTAGAGGGAGTAGTTAAGGCATGAAAATAAATAAAATCTGAAGTTTAATCAAAGAAATCTTTGAAGGAGGTGGAGCTTGAGCACTAACTTGGATGCAGGATATAGGAAGTGTTTCAAATCTTCTTGTACTCAATTATCATGCAAACAAAGTCGACAAGGTCCAATAGCAATAAATGGTTCTATCACTTGATTAGAACCATACATTTGAAATTTCACACATTTGAAATTTCAGCATCAGCAGAAGCAACAGTGAAATTTCAGCATCAGCAGAAGCAACAGTGAAATTTCAATATCAGCAGGAGCAACAGTAAAAATGTTAAATTATGACCGTCCGTAGAATTGGTAAACTACGGATGTTGTGATGATTCTGAAAGTATAATCCGCAGATGTTATGGTTCCGCAGATATTCTGCAGAAGATATGAACTCTACGGAATAAATGAATGCAACGGAAATGGGTAAAAAGGAAGTGGGACCCTCATAATTAATAAATAAAATTAATATGTACGCTTATAAATGAGGTTTTGAATTTAGGAATTCATTAATCACTTTTCAGAGCAATTTTGGTTAGACCTAGAAAACGCACTCCCTTTTCCCCCTTCCACAAACATTCAAACCTGCAAACTCAAAACCTTAAAACAAACACATAATCTTGATCACAGACTATTGTTTTGAAGGTAAATCATGTCATAATCATCAATAATGAACTGTTTGATTCATGATTATCGTTAACACTGTTCGTATTCCTGTCTGCATCACTGATACTAACATACTCCTCATTGTTTTATGTACAAATGACGAATAGGTTTGCGAAAGAGCACAATGTGTGCGCATTCCTAAATGCTGACGATCTTGCATTAGAAGGATGTCAAGATATCATCAGATATCTTCGACGATCCAGGCTCTTCTATGCCTTGACGGCAGAGCCTGTGATTCATCAGGCACATATCATCGACTTCTGGAATTCAACACGAGTAGAACAAAATGAAGAAAACGAAGTAATTATGGCTGAAATCAAAAATGAAAGGTTAAGGATATATGAACAAGTTATCAGAAGATCACTTGAACTGGGAGATCAAGAAGTGGGGCACCCAGACGTATTAAAAAACGAATACATAGAGAAGGTGTTCAATGTGATGGGTTACGATGGTGATTTTGACAAGGGGGAGATAAATAAGGGAAGACTATGCAAGCCTTATAGATTTTTGTGCCATACTTATCTGAAGTGCATCTCTAACAGGAAGTCTGGGCTGGATAGATTTTCAAGGCACATCTCTTCAGGCATCATAGGAATCTTTCAGGGAAGAACTTACAACTATGCATAGTACATCTTCAATTGTCTCTGTGACCAAGTGAAAATACAAAGGTCATACAAGATGTACATGTTCCCAAGATTTCTATAACTAATCATAAATGTTGAACTTCGAGGAATCGAAAGAGAAGGACAGGTATTCATGCAAGATCATCTGGGTAGATCTGTGTTGAACAAGATAAGTGGGAAATATCAAGGGGAGGATATGCCCATGTTTGCATATGTAGTGGATGCACATGCTGATATACCACAAGAATTGGTATGGGTAGATGAACAAGGGGAGTCATCTATAGATCCTGATCAAGCCTCTCACTCACCTTATATAACTTCCCCTCACCAACATCAATCACCAGCAAGTGTGAACACTGAACCAATCTCACCCATTCAACCTCATCTTTCCCCATAATAACTATCATCTGACACCCAAAACACCCAGCCTATCTCCCCTGTATAACAAGAATCCCTAATAGTTTCACTCCCAACATCACAAAACACTCAGCCAATCTCTCCAATCCAAACTCTCTCACCTCTGCATCCACCCCCGGATACACCTAAACAACAAACTTCTGAGAGTGCCAATACTGAACCCGTTCACATAACTCAGTCTCAGAACTCAGTCAACTCTAGTGAGACTGAGTTAATGTTATAAGCTAGCACCATTCCAGTCTCTATCTCAAACTCTCAAAACCAAGTGCTGTCTGATCACACTGAACCAATATCTCCAATCACTGATCATCAGCATGTATCACAACAACAATTTCTAGAGCATGCAGATCAAGCCAGTGAACACTGCTCAAGTTCAGCAAGTGTTGCTACAACTGAAGTGAATGACAATAAGTCTGCTGCTGAAGAAGAAGAAAAGGTGAATCTCATTGATGTAATTGCCTATCATGAAGACGATCTGAGTGATAAAGATATTCCTGTGAGCAAGAGCTACCTGGTGGCTGAATACAGTAAGTTGGTTCTCAAGTCTAATAAAAGAAAACAAAGAATTCAAGAGTTAAAAGGGGTTATCAGAGAAAAGGATGAAGAGCTGTTGAAGCAAGAAGCTAGACTGAAAAGACTCAAAGAAGATGCTCAAAGCAATAATAAAGTGATCGACGCATTGCTTCAACATGAAACATAATTGGTTGAGTCTGTGACAGTTGAGAAAATGAGAAGGAGAAGATGGCTCTGAAGGTTGATCAAATCACTAACTCTCTCCAAGCAAAATCTGATTTGATAAAGCTGAAAGACAAAGAAATAGAAAAGCTAAAAATGAAATCTATGAATTAGAGTCAGGTGCTGCTCCATCAGTTAAACAAACAAAGGAATCTTCTGAGGCCTCCAAGAGATTAGTTCTATACTCAAGAAAGAGAAAGTACTTGGGTGCTACTCAAAAGAAAGTGATCATTGTAGAAGATTCTCCTGAGAAGCCAAAGGCCACATCTGCTGAATACACTCCTGCTATAGATTTATCTACTTTGAAGTCCATACCTTATGAGGAGAATGGTAGTGATGATGAATGGAATGAGCTGACCAATATGGACTCTCCAACAGATCAAAAAGGCTCAAACGCTGATGAGCTTCTGAAAACAAAAGACATCTTGGAAGAGAGGCCAGAGTCAACCATGTTCATGACACTTATCAACTATAGCTTTCCCTATGACATGGTTGAAAGAATGAATGTCACTGAATTGAAAGATATGCTTAAAGAATTCGAGCTTGCAAGATTCATGATTCCCAACTGTGATTATGAAGCATTCTCTTCTTTTCAATCAATTCAGAAGACAAAGAAAGAGTTAGGCCACTGTGACACAGCCAAACTGAGCAAATATAACATGACTTGCTGGCTACAGGGTCATAACTACAAACCACATGAGCTCAAAGGTAGAACAATTGGTGAACTAAGAAGAATGATGGAACATGTTATGAAAGTTGAGCTTGATACAGGAGTCAGATTCAGAACTGAAGCTCCTAACCTTGCTATTGAGCACCATAACAAGATGACTGTTGAACCTGTGGTGGTAGAATGCCAAGACCAGCACAAAGAAAAAGACAAGCTGATCAGAGAACCAAGAGAAGTCATTCCTGGCAAAGTATGGCCACTTGGAACTACTATGAGAGAGATAACATAGCAGAAGTCAACTTTGATATTGCTGATTGATCACCTCACAACTCTCAGTTTTGTGGAAGACAACAGGATTATGGCATGGAAATATGATCCAGACTGGGATTGTGCTATCATTAAAAGAACATCTGGAAGAATTGAATACTTCCATGATGTATTTTTTGTGTTGTGCTTACTAGAGAGTGATCACAAAGACCTGTAAAGTCTGACCATCAGCAATTACCTAATTCACCCAAGAGGAAGAGACTTCTCAACTATAGTGAACAAACTTAAGACAAAGTTCAAGGATGATGTGCTTGCTGAGGCTAAAAGAGAAGATGTTGAGCATAAGAAGAGAACTAAAGGTCTTAAAAGGTTTAAGTCCAAAGCCTCAGAATCAGTAGATGATGAATTCTTAAAGAGGATTGGATACAACAGTAGAAAAACAACAGCCATCAAGTCCATTGAAAGGACTCAATACACATTTCCCATAACTGAATGGGGATATGTTGAGAAAACAAAGGAGTTAGTGCTGCTCAGGAATGCAGAGAACAAGAAAGCTGATCGGATCAGGATCTTTGATCCTGTGGAAATCAAACTACTCCATCCCAGCTACACCTCTTACCTACATGACAAATTTTTTCCCAAGCTGAGTGATGAACTAGCACAAAATGATATGTTCCTTCATGTCCATATAATACAAGTAATTGAAAAATTACATGCAAAAGCTTACAAGAGAAGACGACACAATGCTGGATTACTGAAGAGAACACACTATGAAGAAGTCTCAGAACTGAGGATTTCAGAACAAGATGAATTGGAAATTATCAAAAACAACAATGTTCTGGAATCCCTCACAATAGGAGAAGATGTTTTGGGACTAAGCTATGAAACTCTGAAGAAGATCAGCAAGATGAAGATCAACTACAAATATGATGATCAGAAGATTGCTGTGTCTTACTTTTACAACAAAATAATTGCCAGAGTCAAGGAGCTTTCAGTTTTGAAGGAATGATTACAAGTATCTAAGCCTAAGGGGGAGTATTACTAGATCTAGAGTAAATAGGTCTAGATCAAATTGTATATGACTTATAACTTTAATCAATTCTTGTAATAAATGATTGTAACGGATTATCAGTATATATATATATATATATATATATATATATATATATATATATATATGCATTGAGTATATAGGTTAGCCCATATAATATATGTGTTGCTTTTTGTATGATGACAGAAAAACAATATACTTGGAGAATTCCTGTAATTGGCAAAGTGTAAGAAACATCTACGGATAAACATTTTGTTAATCCGTAGATATAATTCTTACAAGTTTCCTACGGAAGAACAAGAACTCCTGCGGAAGACAAGTTTCCTACGGAAGAACAAGAACTCCTACGAAAGACAAGTTTCCTACGGAAGACGAAGACACGTATGAATTGTCAAAATTCAACACGTCAACAAGTCAACGTCAATTTCAAATCCCAAGAGATCCGGTGTTTCCTTAACTGACTCAAAGTGCCTATAAATATGAGTCCTAGGTTTCACATCAAAGAGAGCAACATTACGGCTGTCGAGTATCACATCACCTTTCAACCCTAGCCGCCGTCAAATCAACAACAACAATACGATTCAAGATTCATTATTCATAGCATTCATAATTATTCTTTTGTAATCATTATTCAATATTAATAAAATAGATTTGAATTAATTCTTGTGTGCATGTTTACTGTGTCTTCATAATTGTGTTCATCATAACTAAATTCAATATTTGATAGTAACTATCAACTAAAAACCAATTAAACAATAGTTAATGACTATTCCGCATTCATTAACTTATCATTATTTTAATACTGATAATTCCTGAATTGAGATCCTTGGATTCACAGAAGGGTACTCCAACACTTGGGTTGTGGTATCCTCATAATGATGACTTTGAGCTTACGGCGTATAGTGACTCTGATTACGGTGGTTGCAAGATGAATTACAAATCAACATCAGCGGGATGTCAGTTCTTTGGAAGACGATTAGTCACCTGGCAAGAAGTAGACGTCGATTGCTCTATCGACATGTGAAGCCGAATACGTTGCCGCTGCAAGTTGCTGTTCACAAATCATTTAGATTCAACAGCAAATGCAAGACTACGGTTTGCAATTTTCTAACACCCTTATTTTGCTAATAATTCTACTGCTTTTGCTGTCACTAAAAATCCGGTCCAACACCCCAAAACTAAACACATCGGTATTAATATCACTTCATACGTGACTGTTTTGAAAAGCAATTAATCGATGTCGTTAAAATAAACATGGATTTCCAACGTGCCGACCTCTACACAAAAGCTTTTGATAACCTCGATTTCAGTATCTATTAGTGGTAAATGGCGTTAAAAAAAAAGATGATGTGATTCCAGATGAATCTAGTTCATAGTCCGACTCTATGCTTTATTTTTTATTTTTCTTTATTTTCTTTTGTCTTTTCTGTCTTTAAAAATTCAAAAAACACAAAAAGATTTTCGGTTTTAGAATTTTAGGGGGAGAATAGGTTTAGTTTCAGTAGTTGGTATTTAAATTACCCAAAAAAACAAGGGCGGGCAGATAAACTGAAAAGTAAAGACATCACATCTGAGAAATCAACTCAACTTAATGGAAAATGATAGTACACATGCATCGAACTGTTTGGGATACCAAAAGATCTAAAATGTTCTAAAATGCTATATTCAAAGTTACAGAAATTTATAAGTCTAAGAAGTCACTGCCTAATGAGTGGAAATATGATAGTAAGCTAGTCAGCTACTGTAGTTACACAGAGAAAGTAGATCTAGGGGCTGCTAGTCCATTATATGATATGATGGTAGATTCAACACAATAGACAAGTAGACTTCATTGGTGAATATCTTTAAAACTAAATCGTTCAACAAGCTGTGGGTTTCCATCTTATCTCTGGTTAACACAATCAACTTACTTCCAATAAGGGGTAAAGAGCAAAATGAACGCCACAAATGTATGCGGACGACCATAAAAATGAGCAAAATGAAAAAAAAATGAAACGCAATCAAGCTAATGACTGATGTTGTTGGTGCATTATATGTATAATAAAAATGCTCTAACAAGAAGATAGGTTGTGTGCCTCTCTGCTGTGCGATGACACTAACCAGAGGATAAGCACAATCTAAATATTCTAGAATTTATTGTTGTTTGCGCCTCTCTGATGTGCGATGGCACTGACCTGAGGCTTGGTATCTCTTTAAAATCTCTTAGAATAGTTTCTTCTCGTCAAAACCCATAGACCGCTTAAAAATCTCCTGAGCAAAGTTGATTACCATATATGTGTGGGATCCACAATGCTTGTTGAAATAATAAACCTAAATAATCATCAATGTATGTCAAAAATATGTGTATGGATTTAGGTGGACAAATATACTGACAATCATCGTGGCAACATTCCTCGATGGTCAAAATCAAGATGTACTACATAACAGCTCTAGCATGATTTCCTATTAGTGCTAATGACTTTTAGATGAATAAGACTCTGAAATTAGTAATATAACAATGTTTGTAGTTACACAAATGTAAAAGGTCCCAAATGATTATGATTATGCCTGTATGATTCCATAAGAGTCTTTCTAGATAAGAGGTAAATGCTTGATGATGTCCTGCTCAGGGGGAGAAATCTTTTAATGAAAGTTAAAATGTTTTCAACCACCTCACATGAAAAATACAAAAAGATTGTCTTAATTAAGTTTGTTTCAAGTTTCTATTAGTTTTAGTTATGTCTGTATCGAGTCGTCATCGGACTATGTAACAAAAAGAAATCTGCAAATGTCAGAAATTGAACCTAATGTTAATCTGATAAAAACATGTTTCTGAAATGTTAAAAGGATCACGTCTGACGTGAACACAAGGTCTTAAAGTTAAAAGGATCACTTCTGAGGTGATCAAATGGTTTTCAAGGAAAAGGATCACGTCTGAGGTGATTAGTCAGTTTTGATTAAAAGGATCACATCTGAGGTGATCAGAAGTTTTTAGTTAAAAGGATCATGTCTAAGATGATCAATGGTCATAATGTCATATATAAAATTCAAGTTTTGAAAGGTTGGGAAAAGTGAAGTCAAACTCATAAGAATGAGCCAATTGCACGATTAGATCATAAGTATGGACCAATCATACGATTGGACCATAAGTATGGACCAATCGCATGAATGGACCATGAGTATGAGCCAATCACACGAATGGACCATGAGTATGGGGAAAAGTATATGATTGGATCATAAGAATGAACCAATCGTACGACTGGTTGTAGAAGTTAAGTCAGTCGTACGACTGAACCTCAGTCGCACGAATGAATCATGTGTATAGGTCCAGTCGCACGACTGAAGCACATATTAATATAAAAGGAGGCTCAGTCGGTCGTAAACCCTACACGACTTCAAAACTCTCAAAAACCGCCTAAGACCCAGGCACTCTGCCTAAATTTCCATTATTGCGATTACTCTCCGATTCTATTTCTGACCATATCTTATTCATCTACAGGTACTAAGTGACTGAAATCATGACAGATGAGAAGATTAAACGAACCAAACAGACTGAAATTGTAAAAATAAGAACCTTAACTGAAAAACCTAAAATAGAACACTTAGGACATAAACGTTGATTTAAATGACATTGTGTGTTATATCGAGTCCCTGCGAACCTAATGAATCTAAACTCGAAGTGAAATTGAATGTTTTGAAAAAGATTCAAATTCTTGGACTCGAATAATGTAGATGCGAATGGACAGGCTGATGAACACCAGTCGCACGATTGAGCTAGACGCACGATTCAATTTCACGATTGAATCAATCGGTAACTCAGTCGCACGACTGACTTAACCGCATCCTCAGTCGTATGGTTCAATCGTACGATGGAATCAGTTGGTTACAATCTGTATGAACGGATCTAACGTATATGTTTCCTGTGTTGCAGCAACATGGCTGAGAGATGGACGATGAGCACCAAGCACAACATTTGTGCTCATCTAGATGCTACTTCTCAGAACGCTTCTGAGTTCACTGGGATTATTGCCTTTCTACGTAGATCGAGGATCAACAGGCCATCTCCACTCCCTGCACACCATACAGATCTATTCAGCAGGCATTCTGGGAGAATGCCTAAGTCGACCGATCAGTTGAGCCTTACTGTATCCGGAGCTCTATCTTCGGACAAGATATATAGATCAGGGAAGACGACCTGCGTAGGGTCTTGGATCTGGGTGAGGACGGAGCCTACCAAACCAAGCTGCATACCTTAGCGGTTCGGGGATGCTTCCTAAGGATCAAGTACGCTAGCGACATCAATGCCGACGTGCTAAACAAGAGCAACATGTTCCCCCAGTTTAAGTATTTGGCACATGTGATCCTTAAGTGCATTGCCTCCAGGCGTGGAAAATTCAACGAGATGTCTGACCAAATTCAGAACGCATACGTTACCCTGGTACAGAACCACCCATTCAGTTTCTCCCGCATGTTCTTCATGTACTTGACAGAGAACATAGAGGCCAAGGGCAAGGAAGGCTTCTACATGTATTCGATGTTCCTGCAGATGATCATAGACGAGAAGCTTCCTCAGCTGCCTAAGGAGAAGGATGACGCGGTGAGTTTAGAGGTGATGGATGACACTACGTTGGGTTGGATGAAGGTATACCAGGGGAAGCAGGTGAAACCCCCGCTTAGAAGAGTCTTCGACCATCTGGCCAACGAGGATTACGTGGTGCCCTCTCGTAAGAAGTGGCGTCACGACAACAGTGACTTAGACATTGAGCCCATAGTGGTTCCTACTGCCGACGACGACGACGATGATGACGACCATGACGATGGTCAGGATGGTGGAGATGCTGGCCCCAGTCTAACACGGGCCACAGACACGTCTACTATATCTGCACCACCTCCACATACTAGTGCTTCTGCTCCCGATGGATCTGAGCAGGCTGCTATCCACCAAGACTTCCTAGTTGATGAGGAAGAAGAGGAGTCTGATGAGGAGCCTCTGACGAGGACTGTCGGTTGCCAAGTCGTGGCTACCGAAAAGGGCAAAGAGGTGGTTGGGGGACGCCAGGCTAGTTCAGAGGGTGGTGATGCTGATGTCACTGATCCTACTTATACACCCGACCAGCCTATTAGCCCAGGAGGAGACCAGATTGCCAAGGGCTCGAGGAGGAAGAGAATGGCCCAGCCTCACAGCAAGAAGGGCAAGAGGCGAAGGATTGTACTGATTACCTCTTCCACCACCACAGCCACTACACCTACCACCACTCCTACCACCACCACTGCCACCACTACAGCCTCCACTACACCTACCACCACTCCTACCACCACTACTGCCACCACCACTGCCACCACTACAGCCTCCATTAGACCCACCACCACACTTACCATACCCACATTAGTTCCACCACACCCCACTTTTATCCCTACTCCCATATACACCACATCTACCACCACACCCACTATACCCAAACCAGGACCTTCCACTTCAGCTACACCTCCGCAGGGAGTTGGCTAGCCTTAACAGAATGGTGATCAAGTTACTCACGATAGATGATCTGAGAGCTAACTAGATGAATCAGTTGATAGCAGTCAATGCTGCTTAGGGAAAATAGATAGCCCAACTGATAGAGAGGGACACTGCTTACGAGAGAGCATTGGCTAGAGCTCACCGTGCCCTTACTGCACAGAATGAGCTACTGATGGCATCGGTCAAGAGGATCGAGGAGGTGGAGAAGAAAAACAAGAAGCTGATGTTAAGACTGAATGGGACGAAGGGTGAGCCCTTGAAGATAAAGGGTGATGGTGATGATGGAGATGATGATGATGATGATGATTCTTCTGATGATGAATCAGATGATAATGATGATGATGATAAGGTTGAAGTAGGAGGAAGTAGGAAAGATAAGGAAGGAAATGATGAGGATGACCATGATCAGGAAGGTGATGCATCTGCATCAGCCTCAAATCCATCTGCTCAGGAGAGGCGCACGAAGCGTAATCAAGATCAAGGACCCTCTTCCTCAGCTCCTTAAGCTGAAGAAACGCCTGATCAAGGCAAAAGTAATGCTTAAACTTTTATGTATTTACAACTTTTGTACTTGAATTATGTATTACATTAATGTAATTAATGATTATTAATGTTTAAATATCTTGATTAATAATTTTTGTTTTATGTGTTGAATGTTTAATCAAACAGATGAAACTCAATAGATAGATGACTATGACATCACCACCCTTCAGCAAATCAAGACTTAGCTCACTATGATTCTTGATTTGCAAGGGATCGAACGACAATCTGTGAGCTACATTCCTGAGGAAGGAGAGATCATCCACGACCTCACTGATGAGCAGCTCGCAGACATATTCAGATTAAATCCAGACAAGCTCGTCAAAGATGCTCCCAAGGTCAATGTTATTAGTGATGAAGAGCTTCAAGGCGTGGATGAGATTGAGATAGAGGATCTTACATCAGAGTATTATCCAGAGTACACTGACCATGAAGGTAATGTTATCCCCGATCTGGGTTAAACATTTGGTAGTGATACTTTTGGAACTCTGGATACGAAAGAGAAAGAGAAAGAAAAGGAGAAAGATAAAGCCCAAGCCTTAGATGCTGATGTTAAGTTAAAGAAGGCTGAATGGACAACTTGCTTGAAGGAGATGAGAGCCCAAAGAGAACCTCCAAAGCCAAACGTCCACACCAAACTATACCGAGTAAAGAAGCATCAGAAGGTGTCAGGCAATGTCATAAGTTGGGCATATTTTAAGGACTTGGATGTATATGCTATCAAGAGGGAGAAGGGGATCAAGTACTTTAGATATCCTTATGATCTGAATACTCTTCCTGGTTTTGAGCTGAATAGGCTATCCTGTTTAGACCTCTTGTACGCCAACCAAAGAAAGATGTCGGGTTGGTTTGAGACAGCACTGAAGATGGAATACCACACCAGATGGGTTAACTTCAAGCCTCAATAACCTAAGAGGTTTATACATAAGATCGAAGCTGATCCTATATCTATAAGGCCTAAGGTAGTGCTGAAGTGGAGTCCTCCGCGCATAATGTCTAAGATCCCACTAAGGGAGACGCCTCAAGAATTTACTCCATACTTCAAGTGGTGGTATTATGACTGGCGGACGGAAGAAGCAGTCATAGTTTTGCATAAAGAGGGCAAAATCGAGACTATCAGGGTATTTGACCCGATGTGGCCAACCAACTTGTCGGCTAAAGATGTTTACACTCTCTACAAGTGGCCACTATTCTATGACTCGCAAGACATTATACAAGCTCTAGAATTCCAACATGCCATACGGCTCTGCTTCGCATTTGACATTCACGTGGGAGTCACAAGAGAATAGAAGTACAAGAGGTTTCAAGAGCACGTGAAGAATGTTGGAATTAGGCTAAACTAGGTCCAAGGGGGAGTTTGTCGATACATCTTTATGTACCTAGTTTATGATCTTAAATGTAAAGTCTTTCATGTCTTACACTGATGTAATTTAATGTAATGTGATGATTCAAGGATATATGAAATGCGTTTTGATGTTTATTTGTGATTGATTATATCATATTATCATTGTATTGAATGTGAATCACATGTATGAACTTAATATACAGGTTTGATGTTATTTTACATAGTTTTAAGTCAATAAAAACTTAGAAATGTGTTCAACTTAGTCATGTGGTTATTCATGCTAATGGACCATACTTATGGCCCATACGCATGAATGAACCATCTTATGGACCAATCACATGACTGAACCAGGTAACTAGATCAGTCGTATGATTGAGACATAAGATTGATTTAGTCGCACGACTAAACCTTCAGTCGTGCGTATGAGTCAGACGCTTGATTCAGTCTCACGACTGAACCATGCTACATGTTAATGGTTCAGTCGTACGAATGAACACTTAAAACCTATAAATATCACATAATTCATGGAAAAACAAAACACTTCGAATACTTTCATACCCTAGCCGTCCAGAGCGTTCTAAGTCTCCAATCCAAGTTCATAGTTCTCTCCTGATCAATTCCAAATCGTTCTTAATGTTTGTTTCATCATTAGATCGATCAGGTTGTTCATTCTGACTGATTGGATCGTCAATCAAATAGAATTCCACGCTATTTGATCTGGTCTCACGCAGAATCCATTAGTACTCCATACATACACGGTCCTAACACAAAGTAAATCAAGAAAGGAAAAGGGAAGAACTGTTGATAAAAGAGATGCATCTACATCATCAGCAAAGTCTTTATCACATAACAACCATGCAGAGCCCATCACTGAGATTCTAGACTTTGAAGAACAAAAAGCGGCCTTTGCAGCTTTTAGTTCAAGTTTTCAAGCTTACCTGGGAAGCTCTTTAACATCAGCCAACATTTGCTAGCAAGACTTGGAAGAATTATATCCAAATGTAGTAAAGGAGATGGATCTTCAATGGCAAATGGAAATGATTGCTTATAGAGCCAAACAGTACCTGAGAAGAAATAAAAATTTGGCTGCAGCAAGTAAAACATCAAAGATTGGTATTGATAAGTCAAAGGTAAGATGTTTCAAATGCAATCTCTATGGACATTTCTCTAGAGGATGTAATCAACAATCAAATCCTAACTTGAGACAACATTAGCAACATCAGTCTTATCAACATCAATCTCATCAACCATCAACTTCTCAAAGATCTTTTAGACAACCACAACTAACCAATTCATCCCCACCAGCCATAAATTAATTAACAGGACCTAGTAATGCTAAAGAATCTGGGCTGATCATACTACAAGATGGAACCTGTGACTGGAGCATGTATGAGAAGGAAGTCTTGGAATAGAATCAAGCTTTGATGGCCCACATGGAGAATAAAGTTCCACCCATGGCTAGAGAGGTAAGAGATAGACTGTGTTCATCAGTATGTGTTGATGAAGTTGAAAGATATAGAGTCCATGCTCAACAACTGGCTGATAAAGTAAAAGAAACAATGATTCTGAATGAATCTCATGTAAGAGAACATAAATTATATCAAATCAAAATTAGCTCTTTACAAAAGGATTTAGAAAAACTTGTTTCAGAAAATTACAATTTAAAAGCACAAGTTGAGCATCTGAACACTTCTTTAACTAAATCCATGGCTGATCATGCATCAGCTGAAGTGAAACTTCAGAAGTTTCAACTTTCATCTCAGCAATATGAGA
Source organism: Flaveria linearis (assembly GCA_024085815.1). Taxonomy (NCBI): domain Eukaryota; kingdom Viridiplantae; phylum Streptophyta; class Magnoliopsida; order Asterales; family Asteraceae; genus Flaveria; species Flaveria linearis. Next base: position 20,502,087 of record CM044015.1, on the reverse strand, counting down.
AATTGTTAAATTCTCATATTGAATCAAAGAACAGGTATGGATTGGGATATAATGTTGTTGCACCTCCTATAAATGATAATTACACAACTTTACCTGAAACAATGACAAACAATGTGTCAAATCATTTTATACCAAGCACCAAGTTTGAAACAAAAACTTGCCAACAAGTTAATAACAATGAAACTGAGGTGAGTGAAACTGAGTCGTCTGAATCAGAAAATATTAAACAAAATGACTCAAAATTTGACTTTGATGAGTGTGATGACTTGGATGATTCTGATGAACATGATGATGATCAACTGAACATTGGTAAGAATGTTGCTTTTGAAACAATCATTCCCAAAGTACTTGAAGAAACAAAGTTGCAATATCCTCCAAAACAAAGAAACATGTTGAAGACTATTTGCAAGAGAATAGCTCAGCTAAATGAAGGACTTCAAGAACTTAATCAGCATCAAAAACCTTCAGCTGAAGGAATTAAACAATGCACATCTACTAAGGAAGTACACACATCTTCTGTAGATAAGGGAAAGAAGAAACAATCAGCATATCATCACCGGAAGAATAAACTTTCTTCAATAGAAGATCTACGGAAAACCAAATCTACTGAAAACCAAATCTACTGAATCAGTAGAAGATCTACAGAAAACCAAATCTACTAAATCAGTAGAAGATCTGTGGAAAACCAAATCTAAATTAGTAGAAGATCTGCAGAAGACAAAAGCAACATCCAACAAATCAAACCAGAAAGTGGTGAATTCCAAGCAACAGAAATCAGCAAAGGGTAAACAAGAATCCTTTAACAGTGTACCAGGAAAAAGAAAGGACTAATCAAGTGCATAATTGGAAAATGATTTGAAGCCTCAAAAGCTGAATAAGAAAAAGAAGGTAATCAATTCTGATGAAGAATTAGAGGAAATGTATTGCAATTGGTGTGATATGAAAAATCACATAACCTCTGACCGCTACTTCAACAAACATTGTGCTATATGTAACAAAAATAATCATTCAACTCAGGAATGTTATTTTAACGAAAAGAACAAGACAAAGAATTCAAATAAGCCACAATCTGAGATGGCTGAATTAGACTCTCAATCCACTGATAGTCAAGAAGATTCAAAACAAAGAAGTTGCAACAAAAGCAAAAGCCAAAAATGAAGGAGAAACCATCTGCTGATGGTAAACCATTGAAGAAAAGAACATCATTTCAGCAATCCAAAACACCTCACAAAAATATGGATTTGACTGAAAAGAAGACAAATGTTAATGATGCTTTCTTTGATAATTTTGAAAAGGGAACTCATGTACCTCATTCAAAATCAAAAGATGATGAAAGTTTCAACAATCAAGGTTCGTTGTCAAAATCAAAGCAACAAACAAAAAAAGTCAAGGTGAATGAAGAAGAGATTGAGAAACTAGAACCAAGTTCAACAACCTCATCTTCAACAGAATCACCCTCACCACAAATAACAAAGAATGAATCAACTAAGACTAAAATTAATACTGAAAGTTCAAGATTGATTCATGAGGAAGTAACAATTTTAGAAACTGCTGGCAAACCCAAGATCATTAAGGCTTGGGTTGTCAATTCTAATTGATTTCTTTATATGTGCAGGAACAATCGTGGAGAGCTGACAACAAGTGGTATGTTGACAGTGGTTGTTCCAGGCATATGACAGGAAACTATTCTCTTTTCCATGACTTCAAGGATAAAAATGCCTCATATGTGGTATTTGGTGGGGATAAGAAGTGAGGTAAAATAGTTGGTGAAGGAATGGTAACTAATGGTGTGCTCAAATTTGAGAAAGTGAATTATTGTGAAAATTTGCAGTATAATTTATTGAGTGTGTCTCAAAATTATGATCAAAATTATACCACATTGTTTGATAACACTAATTATTACATTCTTAAGCAAGGTTTTTCAGTTCCAGAAGAATGAATCTTTCTTAAAGCATCAAGAAAAGGAAACACCTATGTTTTGGATATGAATAATACTGCGCTCACAAGACATGAAACATGCCTGCTGTCTAATTCATCAGAAGATGAATCTCAATTGTGGCATAGAAGGCTTGTTCATTCTAACATGAAGAACATGAATAAATTGGTGAAAAATGACCTAGTCATTGGACCGCCAAAGAAAGAATTTATTGTTCAAACCATTGTTCTTCATGTTATAAAGGAAAACTACACACAGTGTCTCACAAATCCAAAATTATCAATACCAACACTACACCACTCAAATTGCTTCACATGGATCTTTTTGGTGCAACCAATGTGATGAGCATTCGAAAAAGGCAATATTGTTTAGTGATAGTGGATGATTTTACTAGATTCACATGGGTCTTTTCTTAAAACAAAATAGTGAAACATCAGAAACATTAATGGACTTTGTCATCAAGATTTAGAACCAACTTGATTTGAAAAAATTTTCAGGAGTGACAATGAGACTGAATTTACTAATGCTGACTTAGATTCTTTTTGCTGGAATAAAGCCATTGCAAGGCAGTTTAGTACACCAAGAATTATATAACAAAATGGAGTTGCTGAAAGAAGAAACAGAACTCTTATTGAAGCAGCAAGAATAATGCTAGCTGACTCCCAGCTGCCTATCACCTTTTGGGCTGAAGCTGTGAACACAACATGCAATGTTCAAAATAGGACATTAATTTTCAAAGAACATAATAAAACACCTTATGAGCTTTTATTTAAAATAAAACCTTACATAGGATATCTTAGAGCCTTTGGGTGTCATGTATCTATTTTAAACACAAAGGAACAATTGGGAAAATTTTCAGAGAAAGTCTATGATGGTTTCTTTGTTAGATATTCTTCAACATCTAAATCATATAGGATTTACATTCCATAACAAAACATTATGAAAAAAACTCCTAATGTGTCATTTGATGAATCCTTATTTACTAAATCTAAAAAATGATCATCATGGTTGTTTGATATAGATGCTCTAACAGACTCGTTTAACTCTGGTTATTTGAATAATGCAGGTTCTGCTAATACATGTTATCCATTTCTTCCTCCAAATCTAAATGAAGTAGCACTATCAGTTGATCCTCCAAGGCCACAAACATCAAGTATCATGGATCAAGGAACAACCAATAACAATAATGATGCTGCACAAGTCTAGCAAAATGGAAACACTGTATCCGTAGCTAATGACTCTGCATCCATAGATAAGAATCCTGCATCCATAGATATGGATAATGCCTCAGTAGATTGTCCATACAATGGAGATGATCCATTGCATTCCAAAGAGATAATGATAACAAGTCAACAAATACCATCCGTAGATGTTCCTGTAACTCATACGGAAGCACAAAACACTTCTGTAGAAGTTCCTGCGGAAGATATTCATACCACAGCTGATGTACCAACTCCTGAAAATCATTTTACTTCCAATGATAAACATGAAGAATACTTTGATTACTTCCTAAATTCATCATCACAGCTGAATCCATCTGCATCAATGGATATGACTAACTTGGAATCATCCATTCTAGTTAAATCTATTCCAACAACCAGAATTCACAAGTCTCATCAAACAAACAATATAATTGGAGATCTAAATGCAAGAACCACAAGAAGCTAAGGGGGATCTGCAAACATTTGTTTGTTTACTTTTCTTTTCATAAGTTGTTCCTCCAAACATCATAGCTGCTTTAAGAGATAATAACTGGATTGAAGCTATGCAGGAAGAGCTTCAACAATTCAGAAAGCAGAAAGTGTGAAATCTTGTTGATTTGCCTGAAGGTCAACATCCAATTGGGAGAAGATGGCTGTTTAAAAATAAACTGGATGACAGAGGTATAATTGTGAGAAACAAAGTTAGGCTAATTGCACAAGGCTATACTCAAGAAGAAGGGATAAACTATGATGAAGTTTTTGCACCTGTTGCAAGAATTGAATCAATTAGAGTATTTCTAGCCTATGCTTCATATAAGAAGTTCACTGTCTATCAAATGGATCTCAAGTGTGCTTTCTTTTATGGGAAAATTGATGAAGAGGTCTATGTAGCTCAACCTCATGTTTTTGAAGATCCTGACTACCCGTATAGGGTATACAAGCTAGACAAAGCTTTGTATGGTCTTTATAAAGCACCAACAAAGTGGTATGAAACATTATCATCTTTCTTGCTCAAGCATGGATACAAAAGGGGAACTATTGATCAGACTCTCTTTCTAAAACAAGAACATCAAGAACTTTTAGTTGTTCAAATATATGTAGATGACATCATATTTGGATCAACAAACAAGAGGCTGTGTGTTAGTTTTGAAGAGCTAATGAAATCTGAGTTTCAGATGAGTTCTATAGGAGAATTGACTTTCTTCCTTGGTCTCCAAGTTCATCAGAAAATAGATGGCATCTTTATCAATCAAGAGAACTATATTCATCAAATATTGAAGAAGTACAATGTTGCTGATATGTCTTCATGCAAAACTCCTGCTTCAACAATTGATAAGATTATGCCTGATCCTACTGGAAAATCTGTTGATCAAAGATTGTACAGATCAATGATAGGATCTCTTATGTATCTAACTGCCAGCAGACCGGACATAATGTTTGTTATGTGTGTTTGTGCTAGTTACCAATCTGATCCAAAAGAGTCTCATCTGAATGCTGTTAAGAGGATCTTCAGATATCTGAAAGGGAAACCTGCTCTTGGCCTTCGGTATCCAAAGGATGGTGACTTCACTCTCTACTCATATTCAGATAGTGACTTTGGAGGATGCAACAACAACAGAAAATCCATAACTAGTGAATGTCAATTTATAGGACCAAGGCTTGTTTCATGGTAGTGCAAGAAGAAAACAAATGTATCTGTATCCATAGCTGAGGCTGAGTACATAGCTGCTTCAGCTGGTTGCTCTCAAGTACTTTAGGTGCAGAACCAATTGCTTGATTATGGTTATAATTTCCTTCAAACCCCAATTCATATTGATAATTCAGCTGCTATGTTTATCACTGCTGATCCAGTTCAGCATAGCAAAACAAAGCATATTGAAATCAGATACCATTTTCTAAGAGATTGCTCAGAAAAGGGTTTAATCAAGTTAATCAAAGTGGATACAACAAACCAGCTTGCTGATTTATTCACTAAAGCCTTTGATTCAGTTAGATTTAATTTTCTAATTGAGTCTTTAGGCATGATTAACTTAGATTGATCATCATCAACAAAGAAAAGCATGTGACCGTTCTTGTGAATAGTAATCAATAAAATCCAAAAACATTCAGAAAACCATATAAAAATAAAAAAATATAGTCTTTCTTTATTATGTCCTTCGATTTAGCATGTAATATGTTTGGGAAATGATCGTACACTATGCCTTTGCTTACTTCCTGTGTAATTAACTTAATTTAAATCTAATCAAAAGTACTTTGATATATGAGTAGGTTCATCTTGAGTGGAAACTACACTAAGAGCATGCCTAACATAAAGAAAAGATGACTGTCTGTGTGAAACTCCATTTTGAGGTTCAAGCAAGTAAGTCTTATCCTGATGTGATCAAATCACTCACCTAAGCACACTATGTAAAACACTTCATAACTTCTATCTTTGCAAATTATATTCCCTCTGTTTTGTGTAAACAAAGACCTAGGTTTATGAACACATTGGTATACCTATGTGACCAACTAGTGTATAGAGTATGATCCTCATCATCCCTCTGTTTTGTGTAAACAAAGACCTGGGTTGAAGGCACCTCTGTTTTGTGTAAACAAAGACCTGGGTTGAAGGCACCTCTGTTTTATGTAAGTAAGGCCTGGTGACATGATGATGATCATATCTAAGCTCTCAAAAGAACCCATTGTGATCAACTGTATATTATCTAAAGAGCTTTAGCAACAAAGCATTAATGAGACATCAAATTTGTCTCAAGATAGAATTTATAACTTAATATACATAGTTTCTAAGTGTGAAAAAGTGATGAATTGAGTCACAAATGGAGTACAAACTCTAATGTGAATTGAATGTGGAGCACATAACAGTTAATCTCCAATAAACATTAAAACATGATAAACAGCATGCCTAGTTGATACAATACTCTTGTTTGGATTTAAGTAGAAATAGATACTTATAATCAGGACTAGAAACAGGTCACATTTTATCAATCAAATAAAACAGGAAGAAGCTTATACCTAGAAATGATCATCTTATATATACATGTATATAATAATTCTTTTATTTTTGTTTTACCTTAGTAGGCTTCATAACTTTTGGACTATCATATGCATTTCATGCTATTCTTCTGTACAAATTTATGATGAATGCAACATCTTATCATTAATAACAACTTTAGGGGGAGTATTTAATGCATGAAAACAATTAAATCTGAATTTTGATCAAAAATCTAAGAAGGAATTGGAACTTGAGCACTAACTTGGCTGCAGGATATATGAAGTTTTTTTCAAAATATAAACCTTCTTGTGCACAATTGTCATGAAAACAAAGTCAACAAGGTCCAATAGCAATAAATGGTTCTATCACTTGATTAGAACCATACAATTAAAAGAAGTTTCAAACAGTGCATTCTAAGCATCAGCAGAAGCTCTAGTGCAATTTCAGCATCAGCAGAAGCTACAATGCATTTCGGCATCAACAGAAGCTACAGTGCGAAACTTAACCAACTAAAATATGACCATCCGTAGAATTAGTAAACTACGGATATGTTAATATTTTAAAAGTATAATCTATGTTCATAGAGTGGTAATCTATGGATAATCAAGTTGTACTTCAAATTCTATCTCAGTTCTTGATGGTTAGGCATCCGCAGATTTTATGCATACGAAGATGTCCTACGGAAGAACTGAAATCTACGGAATAAATAAATTCCATGGAAGCGTAAAAAGGAAGTGGGACCCACTTCATTAAATAAATTAAATTAATGTATCCAAGGGAGTATAAATGATGTTTTTGACTTAAAACTTTCATTATTCACTTTTTCAGAGCACTTTTCAGACCTAGAAAAACGCATACAACAAACCTGTTGGTCATTATAAGGCTGTTGCAACCAAAACCACTTCACATAGTCAATTTTGATGCTACATTCAAAGGCTTCCGAAGCTAAGTATGAGATCTTCCGAATTCTGAAGTCAACTGCTGATGATAACAGCTGAAGTCAACAACTGATGATAACAGCTGAAGTCAACAGCTGAAGACTATCTTCCGAAGACAAAGTCTGAAGAAAGAGCTGAAGACAAAGTCTGAAGAACACTTCCTAAGACAAAGTCTGAAGAAAGAACTGAAGACAAAGTCTGAAGAACACTTCCGAAGACAAAGAAGACTCCAAGCCTGGGAAGAAGCAGTCTTCCGAAGTATAAATGGCTTCAGAAGAAGTTATTCTTCCGAAGCAATTTAACCTTCGGAAGACATTGCTATGACCAGTAGACATAAGTATGGTCTCTGACAATCCGCTGCAGACCTCTGATACAGCATGGCTTCTTCCCAAAGAGCCATGTTGTTGACCATACTTTATTCTACGGTTTACCTTTTATGATAGTACATGTTACCAAACTTAGTTGGTGACAAAAGGTAAGTCAGGGACATGTCCTGACTACCAAATCTCAGATAATATATCTGAGATACCTTAACCTATAGTCTTGTAGTATAGGCTTTTGGTTATAGGTTTCTAGCTGGTATCAAAGTATATCTGGCTGTAGGTAGTATTATATATAGTTCTCATTGTAACTCAATAGATAGAGAGATTGTGCCTTGTAAGAGTCTTGTAATCCTTTGAGTTGAGAATCAATATATAAAAGTACCTTGAAAATTTACTTCCCGTGTTCATTATCACTTGATACTTGTTATATTGTGATCAACTCTTCTTAGGACTCTTTTTGAGTGTTGTTCAAGGTGAGTTTGAGAGAAAGAAACCACTTGTTGAGTGACCGAAACCGATCCTGTAATTGGTATCAGAGCTTTGGCTCTTGATTGCGTGATCTAACCATCCAAATCAACTTGTTTTTCACTCCTCCCTACAACTCATTCACTAAAATGGCCGCTCTCTCAAAAGCTGATATGGAAACTGGTACCATGACTTAGTCCCCACTGATCACCCCTGAAGATTTTGACACATGGTGCATAAGAATGGAAGGCTTCATCAAGTGTCAAGACTCAAGGATGTGGGACTCCATTGTTAATGGTCCTTTCATACCAAGCACTAATTCTTCTACTGGTAATCGCATTATTCCAAAAGATGTTGATGATTACTCAGAAGAAGATAGGAAAAGAATAGAGCTTGATCGAAGGGCTATGACTTCTCCTCAAACTGCTCTTCTAAACTCCATCTACAGAGGCTTCAAGAAGTGCAAGACAGCCAAAGATCTATGGGATGCACTGAAGCTCATGTATGAAGGATCTAAGGAAACTAAAGAGAACAAAAAGGATCTCTTAAAGCAGCAGTTTGAGAACTTCACTTTCAAGGCTGGAGAGACCTTGACTCAACAATACTTCAGATATGTTGAGATAGTGGATACTCTGGTGGATATTGGAGTACCTCTTGAGAATAGAGACATAGTTAGGAAGTTCATGTCTTCCCTTCCTAAATTATGGACACACTACTATGTTGTAATCAAGAGAACTTCAGACCTTAAAACTCTTTCTCTCACAGAGTTGTATGGTATCCTAAGTGCATTCCAGATGGAGATGAACATGCAGAACTCCTCTGGAAACTCCAATAACCAACTGAGTTCAGCCCTTCATGTGGTTGAAAGGGAAATCACAGAACCACAACATCAGTTGCTGTGCTACCCTGAAAACTAACATAGTGGACCCTACATTACTCTACCTAAGACTCTAAAGTCTCAAAAGGTTCAACACAACTCATTCAGGATAGTTGTGCCTTTGTCTCTCGAAGTGGACACTCTGGTGATTTTCAATATTGCTTTGATGATCTTGAGTGCTTCAGTCCAGATGATGTGGATCATATGGACATTGTCCAACAGATGGCTCTCTTAACTTACAGAGCGAAGAAGTTCTTCAAGAGAACTGGAAGGCAATTCCCTCAAAACCCTGTCAACAGCAAGTTTGGGTTTGACAAGAGCAAAGCAAAGTTTTACAACTGCAACCAACTTGGTCACTTTGCTAGGGAATGCAAGGCTCCCAAGAACAACTCGGGAACCCCACAAGCCTCCACACATCCCTTGGCTTCAAAGAATGAAGAAAAGTCAACTGAAACAGCTGTAATGGCTCAAGAAGTTGACTGGAGCTTCATGGTACAGGATGTGACTCCCGCTTAAGCACTCATGGCCGGAACAGATAATGATCAGGTCTATGAACATCTTTGTACTGCTACCTGTATTACTAAAGTTAAACTCTATAAGGATTACAATATGGAAATCAGATCTGATGTTGAGTCTTTAAATATCTAAAAATCTGATTTTAAAATAGCTGAATCTGACTATCAAAAGAAAATTGAGGAGTTAGAGAAAACAGTGTCTCTTTTAAAACATGAAAAGACCAACTACAAGACTCAAATTAAAGATCTGATATCCAAACTGTCTGAAGTTCAAGCTCAGTTAGTCACTGCTGAGGCTAAGGCCAGGAAGCAAGCTATTGCTGAGCAAAACTTCCAAGCTATTCTTGCATCATCCTCTCATTCCAAAATGTTTTATCAAAACAAAGAAGGGTTGGGAACTAATGAAATAGCTCCACCACACTCTTATAAGTCTATCAGACTACCTAGATGTGGTACTGAAGAGAAAGAGGTTCCAACTACTGACCCTTCCACATTAGAACCAGAGGATGAGGCAAAAATAGTGGCCACCACAGGGGAGAAACAGGAAGATACGCTTATCTCCACCTGTGAAGATCAAATCCTAACCACCAAGGCAATAAGAAGCAGAGCTAAAGCTGCTAGAAGGACTGCCAAGAAGGTTGCAGAGTTCAAGCTGAAGATTGACCCAAAGCAAAAGGGTGTCTTCATCTCTGTTGGATTCCAAGTGGTAGGTACTTCTGATTCAGGAAAGGAGTGTAGTACCAGCACTCCTGTCCTACCAAAGGATCAGAAGTTGAAAGGAAAGTTGCTGATGAAGAGAAGAAGTTCAAGAAACAGCAACCTTCAAATTCCCAAAAGACTAACATTGCATGCATAATGTGTGGTCTGCACAACCACATGGATAAAGATTGTTACTACAATCCAGCAAGCACACATTATGTAAATAATGTTAGAAAAGAAGGAGTCAGGGAAGGTTTCTCATTTAGACCATTTCAAACGGTCCAAATGATGAAAAAAGGAAAGTTGGTCTCGGAAGCCAAGTTGCTTTCGGAAGAAAGTACTTCTTCCGAAGGGAAAATGGCTTTCGAAGCCAAAGCTTCTAAAGTTCAGAAGAACAAGAAAGCTCCTTTGAGAACATTCCAGAAGAAGACTGCTTCAGAAGAAAAGGTGGTGAAGGCTTCTTCTGAAAAGAAAGAAGCATCGGAAGAAAACCATGCTGTAAAAGCTTCAACAAGCTCATCCTCAAAGATCAACCAAGGGATGGATTGGAAGATCAAGGAAGATGCTGCAGCCCAAACCTCTTCTTCAACGACCTCTACTGAACCCCAATGCATATCTTTTGGTTTAATTATGTCACTATCCTTGGAAGAGCCCAAGACCAGCAAGGCTTGGGCTTCCAAACAAAACTAACCATCTCATCTTATGTGCAGGGACATCCATTCGACAAGAACAACAATGTCTGGATTGTAGATAGTGGATGCTCCAGGCACATGACAGGGAACAGATCTCTCCTTCAAAAATTCCAGAACTATGATGGAGGGCCTGTTCAATTTGGAGGTGAGGCCGGAGGATATATTTCTGGCAGAGGAAGTATATCTAATGGCAGAATAAACATTGACAAAGTTCACTTTGTCAAACAGCTTGAACACAATCTGTTAAGTGTTTCTCAATTCTATGATCAAAAGCATCAAATGCTTTTCACAGAACATGAGTGCATTATCCTCAGACCAGGGATGACAATTCCTTCGGAATTGGTGCTTCTTAGATCTCCTAGAAAAGGGGATATGTACAAGCTAGATATGAACAATGCTTCTCCTATGAGTGAAGTATCATGCTTTCTTAACAAAGCTGATAGTGATGAGTCAACACTATGGCATAAACGCATGTGTCATGTGAATTTTAAAACAATGAATAAATTGGCTAAAAATAACTTGGTACATGGTCTGCCTAAAAAGGAATTTTTCTGCAAAGATAACTGTGTTGCATGTCTGAAAGGGAAACAACACAGATCATCTCATAAATCCAAATGTGTAAACTCCATGACTACTCCATTACACTTATTGCACATGGATCTCTTTGGTCCCACAAGTATAATGAGCATTGGAAGGAAATCATACTGCCCTGTGATTGTTGATGATTTTACAAGATTTACATGGGTATTCTTTTTAAGAAGTAAAGATGAAACTGCTGAAACGTTAAAATCTTTTATTCTTAAATAGAAAATCAAATTGATCACAAGGTTAAGATCATTAGAAGTGATCAAGGGACTGAGTTTAAGAACTTTGTTCTTGACTCATTCTGTGACTCAAAAGGGATTGCCAGACAATATAGTGCTCCCAGAACTCCTCAACAAAACGGTGTTGCTGAGAGGAGGAACAGGACACTTATTGAGGCTGCTCGAACCATGTTAGCTGATTCAAAACTACCTCTAACATTCTGGGCAGAGGCAGTTAGCACTGCATGCTATGTGTAGAACAGGGTTCTTGTCGTTAAGCCCCATGGAAAAACCCCTTATGAGTTATGGAACAAGAGGCCACCGCTCATTATCTTTCTAAGGTCCTTTGGCTGCAGGTGTACCATACTTAACACAAAAGACAACTTAGCAAAGTTTGCTGAGAAGTCAGATGATGCTATCTTTGTTGGATACTCTTCTAGCTCCAAAGCTTATAGAGTATACAACATTAAGAATCAATACTTTGAGGAGTCATCCAATATAGTTGTTAATGAGCACACTCCTTATGTTAGGGGGAATGGACCTGATTATATCTTTGATTTAGAATTGTTTCAAACTATTCTAAACTATCTTATGAGAATATTTCAGCTGGAACAGGTGCTTAAGGTGATGCTGATGCTGATCAACTATTTGAGCTTCCCAGACCTCTTCCAAATTCTCCAAGAGCTGAAAGGTAACAAGCTTCAACCATTCAAAGATCTGATAGTGTAACAATCTCCAGGAATAGTGAAGCTTCAACAAGTGAATCACCTGATGAACCCCAAAGCTCTTCAAGTGATCCATTACAACACCAGGTTGAAGGAATGAGTATTCTGAAGGAACAGGCAACTGTTAATACTACTTCACAACCAACCATTGATGATGTTTGTCAATCATTCAATCAGTCCTCATTGAATGACTTTGAAACAACAGCTGGAAAGAGTGATCCAGTTCCTGACCAGAATATGTCCAATCTGGACTTATCTCTGCAACTGGAAGTGATTCCTCGTCTTAGGATTCACAACACTCATCCAACTGAGAACATCATAGGGAATGTCTCTGAGGGTGTGAGAACAAGAGGGCAAACTCATCATGGGAATGTCTGCTTGTACTCATGTTTCTTATCTCAGATGGAACCCAAGAAGGTAGAAGATGCCTTAAAGGATAGTAGTTGGGTTGAATCGATGTAGGAGGAGCTGCTTCAATTCAGAAGACAAAAGGTCTAGAATCTATGCCCACTACCATCTGGTCAAGTACCTATAGGCACTAAATGGGTTTTCAGAAATAAGAAAGATGATAGAGGCTTGATTATCAAGAACAAGGCAAGATTATTAGTTCAAGGATACACCCAAGAGGAAGGAATTGATTATACTGATGTCTTTGCACCTGTTGCAAAACTTGAGGCAGTTACGATCTTCCTTGCTTATGCTGCATCCAAGAACTTCACAGTCTACCAACTTGATGTCAAGTGTGCTTTTCTATATGAGGATATGGATAGGGAAATTTATGTATATCAACCTCCAGGATTTGAAGACCCACAGCACCCCAACTATGTGTGCAAGTTGGATAAAGCTCTATATGGGCTGCACCAAGCACCTAGGCTGTGGTATGAGACTTTGTCTCAGTTTCTTCTGAAGAATGGCTACACAAGAGGTACCATTGACAAGACTCTCTTCATCAGGAAGACTGGAGAAGACATTTTTCTCGTTCAATTCTATGTTGATGACATCATATTTGGTTCTTCAAATAACCAAATGTGTAAGGACTTTGAGAGCACTATGAAGCAGAATTTGAGAAGAGTTCCATGGGAAAAATGGACTTTTTCCTAGGAATTCAGGTGAAGCAATTGAAGGAAGGATTCTTCATCAATCAATCCAAGTATGTCAATGACATCTTAGAGAGATTTGAGATGAAGGACTGTAAGCCAGCCAAGACACCCATACCCAGAAACCATAATCTTTGCCCTGACCTTGAAGGGGAGGATACTGATCAACATTAGTATAGAGCAATTATTGGTTCTCTGATGTACCTCACTGCTAGTAGACCTGATATCATGTTTGCCACTTGCATTTGTGCAAGATATCAGGCTGCTCCAAAGGTGTCTCACCTAGCTGCTGCAAAGAGAATCCTCAGATACCTCAAAGGAGCACCTAGACTAGGTCTCTGGTATCCAAGAAATAGTGATTTCAATCTCTATGGATACTCTGACAGTGACTATGGTGGCTGCAACATTGACAAGAAATCAACATCAGGAGGATGTCAATTTCTTGGTGGAAGGATCATTTCATGGCAATGCAAGAAACAATCCTGTGCATCTACATCAACTGCTGAAGCTGAATACATCGCTGCTGCTAGCTGCTGTGCTCCGCTGCTGTGGATTCAGAACCAGATGTTAGACTATGGATTCAACTTCATGAGTACTCCTATCCATATTGACAAAAACAGTGCTATCTCCATCATAGAAAATCTAGTAAAGCACTCTAAGACAAAGCACATTGATATCAGGTATTATTTCATTAGAGATATTCATGAGAAAAATCTGACAAAGTTAATCAAAGTTGACTCAAATGAACAATATGCTGATTTGTTCATAAAAGCTTTTGATGAACAAAGATTTAAGTATCTCATATCAGCTATTGGGATGATAAACATTGATTAACTACCTCTTTTGAAAGCTTTTTAATGTGTAATGTCTTGTGTCAATACAATTTAAGCCCTGTTATAAAAGATCTCTTTGAAATATTCGAAGTGTAAATTTCTTCCGAAGAGGAATTAACTCTCGAAAGATATTTCTAAATATCTTCCGAAGACAAATTCCTACATGGAAATTTCCTTCTCGGAAGAGTTTTTAGTCTTGGAAGAAGCGATTGATTTCACATCAGATCTTTATAAAACTTTTCATTCGGAAAGCAGCTCTTACCTTCGGAAGCAGTGTTTTGCTTCAGAAGTAAGGATTGCCTTCGGAAGATAAATTACCTTCGAAAACGTTTTATACTAGGAAAGAGAGTTCTTACTGTGTAACGGATATCTTTTTGGGCCCCACTCTGTAAAAGGTAAAGATTTTGTGATAATGTCTAATTATTTAAAATTATCCCTTATCGCCACCGTCATTTCATAACCGCCAACTGTCGCCCTACCACCATTACCTAAATTCTTACCATTTAAATAATCCAGACTGTTCAATTTCAACTTCTTTTACCGATTTACTGCCCTAAACATTTCCTTCACTGTCAATCCTAAAATTCACCCAAATTCAAGCTCACTTTCTCTTACAATGGCGCTAAACCCTCAGTACAACCAGGTCACATTACTTGATTCGTCAAGAGATGCTGACTTCACCCAAATCATCATCTTTCTTTCTGAATCAACCTACTTCACGATGCTTACTGTTAACCCTACCGTTTACTCCAACCACATGACTGAATTTTGGAGTAACGGTCAAGTTAAAATTCTGAATGGGGTTCGCGTCCTGAGAACCCGCATTTGTGGACAGGAGTTGGTCATTAGTGAACAACTCATCAGGAGCATCTCGAGCTTCATGATGATGGAGCTCCTACTGAGTTTCCCAAAGAAGACTTGGATGGCACCTACATCCTCATGGGATATGGGGGAGATGTGAGCAGGTCAACCGTCTACAAGTTTAACTTCTCATATCATTGGAAGTTTCTTCTACACATTGTCCTGCACTGCCTATCCAACAAGTCTGGGGGATGGGATCAAATCCCATACGAACTAGGATGCCTAGTTCACGGGTTGGTGAGAAGCATGCACTTCAACTACTCAAGGTTTGTGTTGACCAACCTAATCGGGAATCTTCAAAGGAACACATTCTTCATGTATCCCCGATGCATTCAACACATCATCAACTACGAGTTGGAACAGAGTAAGCTTGTCTGTGCAGCTACTCTAATTGTTCCTCAAGTGCGGCCTACTATCTTCAAAACCTTGAAGAAAGTGTCCATCAACTTTACTGGAAGGTATACTCCTTTACCTCCACAGATGATTGAGCGCATAGCTCCTGGTGACTTCCCTGTTGACCCCACAGGTGATGAACCCACACCAGCAACCCTCACCACAAATGTCCCAATACCTTCTCCACCCATCAAATTCACATATCATAGACGCCCCAAACGAACCCTTGTTCAATCTACTCTGATTGAACAAGCTCCTCCAGTTTAATCTAAAATGACTAGAATGGAAACATGGGCTCCCACTCAGTCTAAAGTCACACCATCCTTCACCATTGACCTCAATTTGGGTTTTGAGCCTCCTCAGTCTCAAACCAAAGAGCCCGAAACCCAAGCCTTTAGCCCACAGGGTGAGTCTTTACACTCCACTGTGCAGCCAACAAGGGACAACTCCACAAGAGGCTCAATGCCTGTAGACATTGATCTAGGTCCGGGTCAGTAGGTTTAACCTCTCTATCCTTCACTAAACTTTTAATCCAAACTGATGAAGAGATAACATCTCTCCATGACCATGAAGTTGATCTGCACCACCCTCTCAAAGATCAACAGAGCTAAGAGAGATCCCTTATCTCTAGCCCCCATCAGAAGCCAACTACTGAGGTGAGTCCCACTGATGTGGAGGGGACTCATGTAGGCTCAGCTGCCACTACTCAGAGTCTCTCATTGAGCTCTTAGGACAGTAGTAACATCAATCAGACTGAGTCTATGGCAACTTTACCCATTGACATCTCTGAAAGAGATGAATTTGAGCAAAGGTATCCAGGGTGCCAAGAAGCCACATTTGGTGGTGAGACTGAACATACTAGGTATGTTATCTCATCTCCCCGTGATTCTTCACATAAAGATGAGGGAAGTATGCAACTCACTCTTCAGTACCTGCTCTCTAAGGTCTCAAACCTTGAATCTCAGGTTAGGATCTTAGAGACCAGGACAGCCACTCAGCAACTTGAGATTGACAATCTCAAGGCTCAACTAGCTGAGAAATAGACGGAGAGGTTTATTAGGCATGTACCTATTCAGGTCTCATTGACTTCTTCCTCTAGCTCATCTAGCTCTCAAGATGATGCTACCAAAAGGGGGAGAAAGATCAGAGACAAACACCTGAGGAACCACTGATCCAGTTCTCTACTTCCCAACTCATTACCCTACCTGAGTCATCTCAATCAACCCTAAAGATTGACTCACAAATGCTTCATGATCTCTATAGACTTTTCACAAAGTTTGTACTGAGATCCTCCTTAGAACAGCCCAGCCCTGACACCACACTGATATTACTTTAGGGCTGAAGAGCTTCAGAGGCTGACTGCACCTTCTACCACTGTGGAGGAAGTTGGTCAACCTAAGGTCCACATGGAACCTGAGATTAACTTCGAAGGAGAAATGGGGACTGATGGCCCAGCAACCGAAACAGTTGGGACAGAACTTGCATTAGCTTCTTCTTCCGAAGCTCAGGCTGAAACTTCCGAAGCTAAAGTTGAAACTTCGAAAGAACAAGATAAGTCTTCCAAAGCTGAGATGAAAGCTGCGGAAGGCTTGTTCCAAATGTTCGAGGAACTGATCATCACAGATGTCATTGCTGAAATAGCATCTGAGGTGAGCAGGGAGGACATTTCTGATCTACCTCCATCCCAATCACCAGCTGATCCTCTCTCTCAATCCAAACCTTCTATCCAAGAACCACCACAGTCAAGTTCTGCTAAAGACAAAGGCAAAAGGAAAATGATTGCGGAAGAGCTTCAGGAAGAGGAAAAGATTGAGAAGCTAAAGAAGAAAGGTAGACTTCCTGCTGAGAAGCTGCTAGCTGCTAGTTCAAAGGCAGCTGCAGCTAATCAGGAGGAAATTAATAACAAGAGAAGGACAACACTCATTGATCAGCTCATCAACTTAGGAGCAGCCAATGAGGAAATACTCCTGCTACCACTAGAGGAGTTGGTGACTTTGGAGAGGACAACCAGGCTAAGACAAGAAGAAGAAGCCAGGTTGGCCTTGGAGAAAGAAGAAGAAGAACAAAGGAAAGCTGCCTTGCAGCTGAGAGAAGCTAGGATTAAGTTCCTACTCTTAAGAGGCTTCAATCTTCCTGAACTTTCTCCACATGATGATGATATGATCCTGCTGCTCCACAACAAAGAGCAGGATCAAATGGAGAAAGAAAGGAAGAAGGCTGCAACGGAGAAAATGAAGGAGAAGAAGCGGAGGGGAGAGGTAGAGAGGGTCACTGCCACCAAGAAGCTCAGTGACAAAGCCTGGATGAAAGACTATCTCCAGGCTCATGGCTTCTCTGGTAGGCAGGTGGGACCCATGTCCGAAAGGACACTCCAACGGATTGTCAGCGAAATAAAGGCTAGCATCCGTATGGAAAAGAGGAAGGAGATGTATAGGAGGGGACATGGAATGATCTCAACCCCAGCCACTCAACCACAACCTACACCAGAAGAACCAATCCCATTTCCCATCAAAACCGAGCCTGTAGATGAAACCTGCACCCCTGAACCTACAACTCTACCCATACCTACTTCATCACCACAACCACCTAAACTTCCCATCCTTAAACCCAAAACACAACCCTGAACCACTAAACCGAAACCTACCCAACCGATACCCAGACCATCCCCTCAGCCTTCTCAACATCTCTCTCTTGAAGAGTTTAAGGAAATCAAGACAAAGCTCAACAACTACACAACTCTGAGCAACATCTCCTGTGAGGAAGATCTCATCAACATTACCTATGTTGATGACTCTTCAAGTTCCCTCACACTAGATCAGTTTCTTGATTTGCCTAGAGGAACTTTGGGCCAGGCTGCAGTACTTCTCGGTCTCAACTCTGATTCTCTAAATGCTGAAGAGAAGAGACTTAGAAGAAATCTGGTGACTCTACTGGATACAAAGAAGGAGGACAGGATTCCTAGTCAGTCTCCTGTGCCTAGGAAAAGTATAATCCAATGGATGTTTGATGAAGCTTCTTACAACTTTGTTGTGGAAAGAGAGAATGGTGAAATCAACCCGCTCAATGCCACTTCTCTATTGCATCTCAGCAGATTTGACATTGCTGAGCTTATAGAGAAGCCATTCTCCAACCCCTCCAACTCTGAGACTGCTGCTATCATCAGGAATCATCTCAGCAGTATTCACTTGGCTGAGCTGACAAAAAAGGCAAAGATCAATGAAGAGTTGAAACTGAGAAGACAGGAAGAAAAGGAAAGACCTACCACCAAGGGCGCAGCCTTTCTACAGATGGTGGAGGGTCCGGAATTGGAACCAATAGTTAGATGGGAATATGACTATACTTCCCATCAACTAACTCTTTTCAGAGGGCCACAAGAAAAGGTACATATAATCCAAGGTAACAGACTGGATGTTCTGTCTACCAAGGATTTGTACAAACTTCTCAGCACCACATCAGGAAAGAACAAGGAAACAGATAGATATCTACTTTCCTTGGTGCTGAAAGTTTTGAGAAGAAGAGAGAAGTGAAGTTTTGGTAGCATCAACCTAGGGGGAGTTTGTTGGGTCATTATAGGGCTGGTGCAACCAAAACCACTTCACATAATCAATTTTGGTGCTACATTCAAGGCTTCCGAAGCTAAGTATGAGATCTTCCGAATTCTGAAGACAACAGCTGAAGTCAACTGCTGATGATAACAGCTGAAGTCAACAACTGATGATAACAGCTGAAGTCAACAGCTGAAGACTATCTTCCGAAGACAAAGTCTAAAGAAAGAGCTGAAGACAAAGTCTGAAGAACACTTTCGAAGACAAAGTCTGAAGAAAGTCCTGAAGACAAAGTCTTAAGAACACTTCCGAAGACAAAGAAGACTCCAAGCCTCGGAAGAAGCAGTCTTCCGAAGTATAAATGGCTTCGGAAGAAGTTATTCTTCCGAAGCAATTTAACCTTCGGAAGACATTGCTATGACCAGTAGACATAAGTATGGTCTCTGACAATCCGCTGCAGACCTCTGATACAGCATGGCTTCTTTCAAAGAGCCATGTTGTTGACCATACTTTATTCTACTGTTTACCTTTTTATGATAGTACATGTTACCAACCTTAGTTGGTGACAAAAGGTAAGTCAGGGACATGTCCTGACTACCAAATCTCAGATAATATATCCGAGATACCTTAACCAATAGTCTTGTAGTATAGGCTTTTTGGTTATAGGTTTCCAGCTAGGATCAAAATATATGCGGCTGTAGGTAGTATTATATATAGTTCTCATTGTAACTCAATAGATAGAGAGATTATGCCTTGTAAGAATCTTGTAATCCTTTGAGTTGAGAATCAATATATAAAAGTACCTTGAAAATTCACTTGATACCTTGAAAATTACTTCTGGTCTAGATACTCTGGTTGCTAAAGTAGAAGCTCTTGAAATGGATGAACAATCAAGAAACAAGAGTGTGAGAACCCATGTGTCACCTTATCACTTCAAAGAAACCAAAAATGCTGGTAGTGCATTTATCTCAAATCATGAAGGTGATAACTCTTGTACTTTGAGTGGTGATGAAGACGAAGTTAGTTTTTACGCCTCTAAACCCTCTAAGAAATCAACTCAAAGTAAGAACCAAAAGGAAACAGGAAGATCTGCTGAGAAAAGAGATACAACTACTGCAACTACAAAATCTTCTCAACAAAACAATCAATCAGAACCAATTACTGTGATATTGGATTCTGAAGAACAAAAAGCAGCCTTTGGAGCTTTTAGTTCTAGCTTTCAAGCATATCTGGGAAGCTCACTGACATCAGCAAACATTTGCCAACAAGACTTGGAAGAACTACCTCCTGATGTAGTGAAAGAGATGGATCTACAATGGTAGATGGCAATGATTGCTTATAGAGCTAAGCAATATCTGAGGAGAAACAAGAATCTGGTTGCAGCTAGTAAAACATCAAAGATTGGTGTTGACAAGTCCAAAGTCAGATGCTTCAAGTGCAATCTCTATGGACACTTCTCTAGAGAATGCAATCAACAATCATCTCAGCAGCATCAGCAGTATCATCATCAGCAACCAACCTCTCAAAAGTCTCTGCTTAGACAACCTCAGCTGACAAATACATCCCCACCAGCCATAAATGAATCAGCAGGTCCGAGTAATTCAAAAGAGTCTGGTCTGATCATACTTCAAGATAGCACATGTGACTGGAGTATGTATGAGAAGGAAGTCTTGGAAGAGAATCAAGCATTGATGGCTCACATGGAAAACAAAGTTCCTCCAATGGCCAGAGAGGTAAGGGAAAGGTTATGTTCATCAACATGTGTTGAGGAAGTAGAACCCTATAGAGTCCATGCTCAACAGTTGGCTGACAAAGTAAAAGAAACATTGATTTTAAATGAATCCATTTAAGAGATCATAAATTATATCAAATCAAAATAAGTTCTTTGCAAAAGGATTTAGAAAAATATGTTTCTAAAAATTACAGCCTTAAAGCCCAAGTTGAGCATCTGACCACTTCCTTAACTAAATCCATGGCTGATCATGCATCTACTGAAGTGAAACTTCAGAAGTTTCAACTATCATCTCAACAATATGAGAAGTTATTAAACTCTCATATTGAATCAAAGAATAGGTATGGGTTGGGTTATAATGCTGTTGCACGACCTATTAATGATAATTACACAACTCTACCTGAAACAATGACAAACACTTTGTCAAATCATTTTGTGCCCAGCACAAAATTGATATAAAAATAAGTCAAATAAACATCAACAATGAAGCTGAGATGAGTGAAACTGAATCTACAGAATCAGAATCACTAAAAAATAATGACTCAGATTTTGATTATGATAAATGTGATGACTTGGATGATTCTGATGAACATGATACTGATCAACTGAACATTGGTAAGAATGTTCAAGTTGAAACCGGTCTTCCACGAGTTCTTGAAGAATCAAAGCTGCCATATCCTCTAAAGCAACGAAACATGCTGAAGACTATTTGCAAGAGGATTGCTGAACTGAATGAAGGTCTTCAAGAACTGAACCTTCACAAAGTTGATAACTGCGGATCAAGTAAGGAAATACCTTTATCTCCTTCAGATAAAAGTAAGAAACAACAAACTTCAAACAAGAACAAGAAAAATTCAAGTGTTGAAGATCTGCGGAAGGTAAAATCTAAAGAATCCGCAGAACATCAGTCGAAGGCAAAATCAGCCAAGTCCGTAGAACATCTGCGGAAGGGTAAAACTACTGAATCCGTAGAAAAATCACGGAAGAGTAAAACCGAATCTACGGATGAGGTAAAAAGGACTTCCAACAAACAACAAAAAACAGTCAAAGGTAAACAAGCAAGAATTGATGATGCTCCTGGCAAAAACAAGAAAAAATCAAGTGATCCATCAGGAAAGGAGTTAAAGTCCAACAAGAATAAGAAAAAGAAGACTGAATCTGAAGACAATTCAGAAGACAAATATTGCAAATGGTGTGATATGAAAATCACAACACAGAGGACAGCTACTTCAGCAGCTACTGTTCCATATGCAATATGAACAATCACATGACTTCTGATTGCTACTTCAACAAACATTGTGCAATACGTGACAAAATAATCATTCAACTCAGGAATGTTATTTCAACAAGAAGAACAAGAAAAAGAGCAAAAAGAAGTCACATGATGAAACATCTGAATCAGATTCTCAATCTTCAGATAGTGACATCCCAGTCAGCAAAAGCTTTTTGGTTGCTGAGTACAACAAATTAGTACTCAAATCAAACAAGCGAAAACAAAGAATCCAAGAGCTTAAAGGCATCATTCAAGAAAAGGATGAAGAGTTGAAGAAGTATGAATCCAGATTGAAAAGGCTGAGAGAGGATGCCAAAAGCAACAATGAAGTAATTGATACATTTCTTCAAAATGAACAAGAGTTGCAGGCATTATTGAGAAATGAGACAAGTGCCAAAGCTCAGCTGATCAAAGAGAAAGATGAAGAGATAAATTAATTAAAATGAAGATTTCTGCTCTGGAATCAAGGGAGGCCCCAATTATTGAACAATCTAAACAATCAACTGAAGCTTCAAAGAAACTATTTCATTATTCAAGAAAAAGGCAATACTTGGGCTCTATCAAGAAGAAGACTGAAGAAGAAGCTTCCCAAAAAGGCAAAAGCTGACATCTCCTGAACCTGCACCTTCAGCAGAGTTATCTATTGTGAAGGTATCATCTAGTGATGCTGATGAAAGTGATAAAGAATGGGAGGAGCTAACCAAGATGGAGTCTCCCACTGAGCAAAAAGGATCAAAGGCCGATGACCTTCTAACCTCTAAAGATATCATGGAAGAGAGGCCTGAATCATGTATGTTCATGACCCTCATCAACCATGGTTTTCCATATGACATGGTTGAGAGGATGAACTTAACTGAAATGAAGAATCTGCTATAAGAATTTGAGCTTGCAAGATTCATACTCCCAAGCTGTGATTATGAAGCCTTCACAGTATTTCAATCAGTGGAGAAAATCAAGAAAGATCTGGGCCATTATGACACAGCAAAACTAACCAAGTATAACATGACATGCTGGTTACAAGGCCGTAACTACAAACCGCATGAGCTAAAAGGTAGAACAACTGGTGAACTGCGGAGGATGATGGAGCATGTAATGGCAGTGGAACTTGAAACTGGTGTCAAATTCAGAACTACTGCTCCACATCCATCTCATGACCAACAAAGCAAACTGCCTGCTGATCCAATCACCGTTGAACCTAAGGATCAGCACAAAGAAAAAGACAAACTCATCAGAGAACCAAGGGAAGTCATCACAGGCAAAGTATGGCCTCTTGGTACTACTGTGAGAGAAATCACTGATCAGAAGTCTACTCTGATTCAGCTGATTGATCATCTCACAACTCCCAACTCTGCTGAAGAAAACAAGATCATGGCCTGGAAATATGATCAAGAGTGGGATTATGCTGTGATCAAGAGAACATCAGGAAGAGTTAAATACTTTCATGATGTGTTTTCAGTTCTACGCCTACCTGAGAGTGATCTCAAAGACCTGCAAAGCCTTACCATTACAAATTACCCAATACATCCAAGGGGCAGGGACTTCTCAAGCATAGTAGGTAAACTGAAAACAAAATTCAAAGATGATATGCTGGCTGAAGCCAAGAGAGAAGATAATGAGCATAGAAGTAGAATAAAAGGAGTGAAAAGATATAAGTACAATGTCTCTGAATCCGTAGATGATGAATTTTTAAAGAGGGTTGGCTACAACAACAGGAACTCAGCAGCAATCAAGCACATTGAAGGAACTCAATACACACTCCCTATTAGTGAATGGGGGTATGTCGAGAGAACAAAAGAACTTATGCTGCTGAGGAATGCAGAGAACAAAAGGGCTGAACGGATCATGATTTTTGATCCTGTGGAAATCAAGCTACTTCATCCCAGCTACACCTCATATTTGCATGACAAATTCTTTCCTAAGCTGATTGATGAAGCATCTCAAAATGACTTGTTCTTTCATGTGCATGTGATCCAAGTAATAGACAAACTTCATGCAAAAGCCTACAAAAGACGAAGACATAATGCTGGGTTGCTGAAGGGAACAACATACGATGAAGTCACAGAACTCCGACTCTCTGAACAGGATGAACTTGAAGTGGTGAAGAATGACAAAGTCTTAGAGACACTCACTACGGAGGAGGATGTTCTGGGTCTAAGCTACGAGACTCTGAAGAAGATCAGCAAAATGGAGATCAAGTACAAATATGATGATCAAAAGGCTGTTGTATCTTACTTCTATAACAAAATCATATCAAGAGTCAAAGAGCTTGCAATTTTGAAGGACTGATTACAAGATCTAAGCCTAAGGGGGAGTATTGTTGGATCTAGATAGTATAGGTCTAGATCATTTTGTATAGGCTTAGAACTTTAATCAAGTCTTGAAATTAATAATTGTAGCTGTCAATATATCTATATATGTGCATTTGAATCTATAGGGTAACCCATATATATGTGTGCTGCTTTTTGATTGTTGACAGGCAAAATCAATGTACTTGGTAGGATTCCTGAAATTGACCAAGTGTAAGAAACATCTACGAATGAACATTATTGTTAATCCATAGATATGTTTCTTACAAGACCACAAGTGAATATTATTGCGGATGATCAAGGATTGTATGAAGACTGATTGAATTCCTACGGAAGACCAAGATATCTACGGAAGAGCAAAAACTCCTGCGGAAGACAAGTTTTTTTACGGAAGTTCAGAACACTTGTATGATTACATATCAACAAGTCAAACAAGTCAACCAATCAATATCAAATCCTAAGAGATCCGGTGTTTCCTAACTGACTCCAACCATCTATAAATATGAGTCCTAGGTTTCACATCTCGGCGAACACAATCAAGCAATATTACGGCTGTCAAGCAATCGTGCAACCTTAGCCGCCGTCCCATCAACATCAAACATTATTTCGATTCACAGAAATCATTGTTCATAGTGATTTATAATTATTCTTTTGTACTCATTACTCGATAATTAATGAAATACTTTTGAATAATTGTTGCCTTCGCATTTACTGTGTTTTTGACGTTTGTGTTCTTCATCAATCATTAAAACAATTAAACGTCAATTAATGATAATTCCGTGATCATTGATTTGATTTTATTTTAATACTGATAATTCCTGAATTGAGATCCTTGGATTCACAGAAACCACTTGTTGAGTGACCGAAACCGATCCTGCAAAACCTTTTTCCCCCTCTCACAAACATTCAAAATTACCAAATCAAAATCTTAAACAAACACATAATCTCAGATCATTGTTTTGAAGGTAAAACATGTCATAATCATCAATAATGAACTATTTGATTATTGGTTATCATTAAAATTGTTCGTATTATGACGTTGGTAATATTGATTCTAATCTATTCTTCTTAACTCTCCTGAACAGATGACTAATTGGTTTGCAAGAGAGCACAATGTGTGCACATTTCTCAATGCTGATGACCCCGTATCGGAAGGGTGTCGAGACATCATCAGATTCTTGCGACGATCAAGATTGTTCTATGCACTGACGACGAATCCAGTGATCGTACAGTCACACATAGTTGATTTTTGGAACTCGGCTAGAATAGATAATGTAGGAGAAACTGAAGTGATTCATGCTGAGATTAGGAATGAACACTTAAGAATAGATGAACAAACCATCAGAAGGGTACTAGAGTTGGGAGATCAGGAAATAGGTCACCCAGATGTCTTTGAACATGAATATATTGAGAAGATATTTTATCTGATGGGTTATGATGGTGACTTTGAAAAAGGAGAGATCAAGAAGGGGAGATTGTGCAAACCTTACCGGTTCCTATGTCACACTTACCTTAAGTGGATCTCAAACAGGAAATCCGGATTGGATAGATTCTCAAGGCATACTCTTCTGGAATCATAGGGATCTTTGAGGGAGGACATACAACTACTCAAAGTACATCTTCAGTTGTCTGTGTGACCAAATAAGAGTACAGAAGGATGATAAGTGTATATGTTCCCAAGGTTCCTACAACTGATCATTAATGCTGAGCTGCCTGGGATAGCAAGAGATGGTGATGTGTTTGTGCAAGCATATTTGGGTAGATCTGTTCTGAATAAGATTAGTGATAAATACCAAGGGGAAGACATGCCAATGTTTGCTCATGTGGTAGGTGCTAATGCCAACATCCCATAAGAACTGATATAGGAATACCAGTAAGAGAGTTCATCTACTGACACTATGCAAGCCTTACATTCACTCATCAATCACCCATTCACCAACATCATCAATCTCTACAACATCAATCACCAGCCAGTGAAAACACCCTGCCCATCTTACCTATCCAACATGAATCATCACCACAATCTCAATCAGCTAGTCAAAACACCCAGCCAATCTCTCTAATTCTCACTCAATCACCTAACTTTCAACAACCTAAAACTCGTTAACATCAATCTCCTGAGAGTGTTCCTACCGAGCCCGTCCTTGACACTTAGTCTGAAAACTCAGTTCACTCTAGTGAAATTGAGTTGGTATCTCAAGCTAGCATCATTCCACTCTCAATCACCAACTTATAAAGCCTAGTGTTGTCTAATTACATTGAACCAATATCTCCAATCCTTGATCTTCAGCAACAACTACAACAACCTTATCAAGAGAAAACAGATCAAGCTATTAAGTCTAGGTCAAGCTCAGCAAGTGCAGCCCCTGCTGATGTCAATGATAATGAGACTGTTACTGAACATGAAGAAGGAGAAGAAGAAGGCAACTATGTTGATGTAATTGCTTATCATGAAGATGATCTGAGTGAGGATGACATCCCTGTGAAGAAAAGTTACCTGATGGCTAAGTATAATAAACTTGTAGTCAAGTCAAATAAAATGAAAGAAAGAATACAAGAGTTGAAGGGATTGTTAAAGGAAAAGGATGAGATGCTAAAGCAACAAGAATCAAGGCTCAAAAGATTAAGAGAAAATATACAATGCAACAATGAAGTAATTGATGCACTACTTCAACATGAACAAGAACTTCTAGAGTCAGTAAAGCATGAGAAGTGTGAAAAAGAGAAGCTGACATTGGAAATTGATCATGCAAACAACTCTCTCTCTCTACTCAATCTGCTCTATTAAAAAGGAAAGAGGAAGAGATTGCAGAGCTAAAGATGAAAATCTGTGCTCTTGAGTCAAATGCTGCTCCATCAGCAAAACCATCAAAAGAATCTTCTGAGACCTAGAAGCAGCTTATACTATACTCCAGGAAGAGAAAGTACTTAGGTACTACTCAGAAGAAGGCGATCTATGTTGAAGATTCACCTAAAAGATCAAGGCCTACATCCAGTGAACACACTCATTCAGTAGATTTATCTACTATGAAGACTATTTCCCATCAGGATAGTGATAGTGATGATGAATGGAATGAGCTTATCAAGATGGACACTCTAAAAGAACAAAAAGATTCAAAGGCTGATGACCTACTGACAACAAAAGACATCTTGGAAGAAAGACCTGAGTCAACCATGTTTATGACTCTTATCAACCATGGGTTTCCATATGACAAGGTTGAAAGGTTGAATCTGACTGAAATGAAGGTTCTACTGAAAGAGTTTGAGCTTGCAAGATTTCTAATCCCCAACTGTGACTATGAAGCATTCATAACTTTTCAATCAATTCAGAAAATCAAGAAAGATTTGGGTCACTGTGAAACAGCTAAGCTAAGCAAATACAATATGACATGCTGCCTATAATGTCATAACTATAAAATACATAAGCTTAATGGAAGAACAGTTGGTGAGCTTAAAAGGATGATGGAACATGTAATGAATGTTGAGCTTGGAACTGGTATGAGGTTCAGGACTGAAGCTCCAAAGTCTGATACTGAGCAACACAACAAAACCCCTGCTGAGCCTGTCACTGTTGAAAGTAAATACCAGCATAAAAGGAAAGATAAACTGATTAGAGAACCAAGAGAAATGATACCTGGCAAAGTATGGCCACTTGGAACTACAGTCAGAGAAATCACAGAACAGAATCTTCTTTGATAGAGTTGTTTGATCATCTCACAATTTCCAGCTCTATGGAAGAAAATAGGATCATGGCCTGGAAATATGATCCAGACTGGGATTATGTAGTCATAAATAGAACATCAGGAAGGATTGAATACTTTCATGATGTAGTATCAGTATTGTGCCTACCTAAAAGTGACCTCAAAGATCTGCAAAGCTTAATCATCTCTAACTACCCAATTCACCCAAGAGGAAGAGACTTCTCTGTAATGGTAGGAAAGTTAAAGACTAAGTTTAGAGATGATGTGCTGACAAAAGCAAACAGAGAGGATGCTGAACACAAGAAGAGAAGACAATAGCTGAAAAGGTTTAAATCCAATGCCTCTAAATTGGTTGATGATGAATTTCTAAAGAGGATTGGATACAACAACAGAAAAATAGTAGCAATAAAGTCAATTGATGGAAATCAATACACATATCCCATAACAGAATGGGGATATGTTGAGAAGATAAAAGAGCTAGTGCTGCTGAGGAATGCAGAGAACAAGAAAGCTGATCGGATCAGAATATTTGATCCTGTGAAAATCAAGTTGCTACATCCCAGCTACACTTCATACTTACATGACAAATTCTTTCTAAAGCTGACTGATGAAAGAGCTTAGAATGATCTATTCCTATATGTCCATGTGATTCAAGTGGTTGATAAACTGCATGCAAAAGCCTATAGGAGAAGAAGACATAATACTGGACTGTTGAAATGAGCTAACATTGAAGAAGTATCAGAACTAAGGATCTCAGAGCAAGATAAGTTGGAAATAGTCCACAACAATAATGTTTTAGAAACTCTTACAACTGAAGAAGATGTTCTGAGGCTCAGTTTTGAAACTCTTCAAAAGATTAGCAACATGAAGATCAACTACAAGTATGATGATCAGAAGACTATTGTCTCATACTTCTATGATAAAATCATAGCAAGAGTGAAGGAGCTTTCAGTTTTGAAGAGCTGATTACAAGTGTCTAAGCCTAAGGGGGAGTATTGTTAGATCTAGGAACAATAGGTCTAGATCATTTTGTATAGGCTTAGAACTTTAATCAATACTTCTAATGAATGATTGTAATTTAATATTTTGATGTATGCATTATGTATATAGGTTAACCTATA
This sequence comes from Flaveria linearis, assembly GCA_024085815.1. Taxonomy (NCBI): domain Eukaryota; kingdom Viridiplantae; phylum Streptophyta; class Magnoliopsida; order Asterales; family Asteraceae; genus Flaveria; species Flaveria linearis. The sequence continues at coordinate 20,473,058 of CM044015.1, read as the reverse complement.
GGTGTGTTGATTTGTGTATGATGGCAGGTAAAAGTATTTTACTTGGTCGATCTGTGAAACTGATCAAGTGTAAGAAACATCTACGGATGAACATTTTTGTTCTTTCGTAGATATGTTTCTTACAAGAAAAACGTCAGAATATCTTCTACAGATAAACATCAGTATTCACTGATCAAACACAAGTGAAGACTCCTGCGGAAGAACAATCTCCTACAGAAGAGCAAAAGTTCCTGCGGAAGACAAAAGTAGTTGCGGAAGACCAAACACTTGGACGCATTATACAAGTGTTACAAGTCAACTAGTCAACAAGTCAATTTCGAATCCCAAGAGATCCAGTGTTTCCTTAACAGAATTATATTGTCTATAAATATGAGTCCTAGGTTTCACATCAAAAATAATAGAGAACACGAGAGCAATACGACGTAAAAACACAAAACATCACATCGAACACACAATCAAATATCACAAACCCTAGCAGCCGTTACATCAATACATCATCAACATCAACACGTTTGAAGCATTCATTGTTTATAACGTTCATTGTTTATTCATCTGTAATCTTAATCACTTTTAATGAAATACTTTTGAATCCAATCTTGTTTGTTTAATTATTGTGTTGATATCATTGTGTTTGTCATAATCAATATTTATTATGCTTGATATTTATTTATTAATAAAACAAAACAATTAAACAACGATTAATGATCATTCCGCAATCATTAACTCGATTCTATTCCAACACTGATAATTCCTGATTGCGATCCTAGGATTCACACTAATCTCCTCATTTTTATGGAGAACATTGAGCTTTCCTAACTAACATCATTATCTATATAAACAATACAAAGATATCTATTCTAAAATTTTAGCTATGCTAATAGTTAGTACTAGAATATTATTAATTTAATTGTTTCGATGTATGTTGGCCATGATTGTATTCGAAAAAATATCAGTTATCATGGCATGACAAGTCGTTTGTTTTGCAGCCATAACTGGAGTTCATTTCTAAGCCTAATGTTTTGTCTGTAATACACATGAACATGATGAATTATTTTAGCCATGGTTGACGGTCCACCCACACACATGAATGAATTTAAATAGTTTAATTAAAATGTTTTCACCTTGAAAAACTCATGTTAAGCTGTTATCAAGCCATCATAGCAAATTTATAATCCCCTCTTACGCTATGTTCCTGAATCTTATTTAAAAAGAGAAATGGAAGAAAATGAATAAAAAGTGAAAAATAATTGTGTTTCTGGGTTTTTTTAAGAAGAAAAATGAAAGAAAATTAAAAACTTTGTGTTCCTGAATTTTTTTAAATGAAGAAAATGTAAAGAAATGAAAGAAATTTTTTTAATAATTTTCCCTTCTAATTTTACTTTCACTTCCAAAATGGAAGTAAATGAAAAGAAAATAAATGAAACGTATAAAATTTTTACTTTCTTTCATTTCATTCGAACTCTAAAACACTTTTAAAATATTTTTTTCTTTCTCTTCGTTTCTTTTCTTTTTTTAATTTTCTTTCTTTTTATTTTTTTCTCTCTTTCATTTCCTTTCAATTCTTTTCTTTTTAAAATTTTTTCTTTCCATTATTAAACTCGGATATAGGGTGTGTTTAACATTATTTTTCAAAAGTTACTTATTGATTTATTAATTTTTCTAATAAATTAATAAGTTAGTATAAAATGAGTTATTAACTTATTATCTCACAACAATCACATTATCAAATATAAAATGATTTCTTAACTTTTTAAAGTTAAAATTTAAAAAATTAATAAAAAAATACTCCCAAATATCCACATAAAACCCTCTAAGAGCATTCACAACCATGCCTTATATTTCTGTGAGTGTGTTTGGTATATTATATGGAATGATTTTGAGTGGTTGTGAGTGAAGGAGAGAGAAAATGTTATTGTGGATTGGTATATTTGAAGAATCACTGTACAATCCTTATAAATTTTTTAATATTTTTGAAAGTGGTTGTGAGTGAAGGAGAGAGAAAAGGTAATGAAAAAGGTATAAAAATATATTATTTAATTGAAAGGAGAGAGAAGAAGTAGTGATTTTTAGTGTAATTATATGGATAAAGATAAGAAATGGGATGTGAATGCTCTAAAACGAACTTCAACGCCTTCTTGATTTAACCAAATCCAAAATTGTGCCATTCCACAAACAATGGGGATTTCCACTTCACAACCAACCACCACCACAACCACAACCACCACCGCCACCGCCACCAACCACCACATCTTCATCCTCTCCGGCCAGAGCAACATGGCCGGCCGTGGCGGCGTTAAGAACCACCACTGGGACGCCGTCGTCCCCAACGACTGCAAGCCCGACCCCCCCACGATCCACCGCCTCAACGCCAACCTCCTCTTCGAAACCGCCCAGGAGCCCCTCCACCGCGACATCGACACCACCAAGACCTGCGGCGTCGGCCCCGGTATGTCCTTCGCCAACGCCATTAAGGACTACGTCACCAGCGTCATAGATCTCGTCCCCTGCGCCATCGGCGGCACCGCCATTAAACAATGGGCCAAAGGCGAAAAACTCTATGAAACCATGGTGAGGAGAACGAAATCTGCGGTGGCGAACGGCGGTGAGGTGAAGGCGATGCTTTGGTACCAAGGAGAAAGCGATACGTCGTCGCAAGACGATGCTGAAAGCTACAGATCTAACATGGAGAATCTGATCCACAACATTCGCTCAGATCTAGGGTTACCATCGCTACCGATTATTCAGGTCAGTTAGTAAATTTTACAATTGTTATTGTTGATTGATTGATTGATTGAGTGAATTGATTAGGTTGCGATTGCGTCTGGTGATGGGAAGTATATGGAGGTTGTTCGAGAGGCTCAGAAGGCGATTGATCTACCGAATGTGGTGTGTGTCGATGCCAAGGGGTTGGAGTTGAAGGAGGATCATCTGCACTTGACGACGGAGGCTCAGGTGAAGCTTGGGCATATGTTGGCCGATGCTTATCTTGCGCATTTTGGGTGAGCGACGGCGACGGCGACGGCGACGGCGACGGCGACGGTGACGGTGACGGCGACTGCTCCGGCGAGCTCTGGTTCACCGGCGGGAGGGTTTATTCTGTCTCTGATGGGAATGTGTATGGTATTAATGGTATTTAGTTTTTTTATTTTTATATTTATAATTGTATTGTCGGTTTGGGATTGTTTTTTTTACTTGCTTTTTAATTTATTAAATTTTAAAAAGTTAAAAAGTTATTTTACAGTGTTTGCTAATCTGATAATTGTGAGGGAAATAAGTTAATAAGTCACTCCATACTAACTTGTTAATTTATTTAACAAATCAATAAGATAAAAGGAATTTTCAAAAGCAATCCCAAACAACCCCTCAAAATAATTGATAAAAACATATCACACTATATCTAAAACTAGGTTATAAACTTGTGTATTATATGAGACTGATAATAAAATTTATATAACTCAGTAATTTATATTACACAGGCTAAATCAGTTTGCCCGTCCCCAGTTCGAACTAATCCAAAATGTATATTATCGAGTCTTTCAATGTAATAACAAAAATACTTATCAAATTGTCAACCCAAAAACCTTGTAAAACCAGTATTAAAAGTACCAGATTTTACACATTTTAAGTTTATTAAAATGCCATCGAAGTGTGGAAGGTTAGACTCAACCGAATCCCAAGCAAAATGGTCTTGAGCTCTAGTGGTATATGTGTTGGTTCTAATGATTGCTCATTATGTTTTGGAAATCCCGAGTCTGTGGATCACGTCTAATTGTTGTTTTGCCGCTACTATTTGGGACAAAATTTGTACTTGGTGTAGGTGGTCAAAGTCCTCGGCTGAGCTGATTAGAGTACACATTGACAATGTCTCAACTTTGGACGGTTCTAAGAGCTTGAAAGACAAATTATCAAGATACATTATCGGTCATTGTTATGACTATGGTGTGGTATATTTGGCTGACCAGAAATGCTCTTATGTTCAACTCTATAACCCCGTCGGTGGAAGATGTTGTGGAGAAGATTAAAATTAGTTCCTTTGCTTGGTTAAAACATAGAGCTAGGAGAGTGGATGTGTTGTGGCACAATTGGTGTTGTAATCCATTGGTATAGGGGTGCGTTGTTTTGTAGTTGCGGTTTTGTTTTTGATGTTTTTGGGGTCCTAGCGTCTTGTTAGTGACCTTTCGTCTCTCTTTAATAAATTTGTTGTTAAAAAATGCCAACGAAAAGTTTAGAACTAATCCAAATTGTATGGTGGGAGAGAGCACGTGCTTTTAGTATAATAGTACTTACATCTTTTAATAGTTTCTCGGTCTAAGATTCATAATAATCAATAGCATCCACACTTTCCCCAAATATGTCAAGATATCCATTTTGTTCATTTGAGAAAAAAAAAGAAATGTTTATATCTAAAACACATTTATATGGACTTCAATTCATAAAGGAGCAATACGTTCATTGATTGTCTTTTCAACTGGTTATCTTTATTATATGAATTGATGATAATCATGTTCATTCTGTTTTGTTTTACCAGCTTGGTTAATGAATTTGAATTGTAAACAACCTACAGTTAAAAGTCATGAGTATAAGAATAGAAATAATAACTCATTAATAAATATATCACTAGTTTCAAAGCTTATAGAATATAACACTACTGACTTCATTGTTTAGTCATCCATGACTACAGTTAAGTTGTAGAATCCAATCTTATTTTTGGTATAAAACTATCCTTTTATAAAAGAACTTTATCATTTTAACCCATGCATACACATAAATATTTAAATGTCATTCCTTGCAAACGATGACCTCAAAAACAAGCATACATCCTTCTATTTGAATCAAGCATCTTTGTGTTTGGACAATGATTCTATTGATGGGCGAGAACTTTTGGAATAACTATTCCTATAAACACAAGTTGATAGTTCATCTATACAATTAAAACAATTTCTAAACTTGAATAATGCTCTTTTGTGTTTCCTTTAACTACATTAAAAAGATAAGTAGTTAGTATAAAATTTTTAAATAAAATCTTAAAAATTAGTACAGACACAATCCATTCATCAAGTGGGACTAATCGTTCACACATTTTTACATCGACATATTCATCGTCTTTGCTCCAAAATCAACGTATTATAGAAGACCCATTCATTAGTTTTTTTATTACTTAAAAGAGAAATTATAGATTTATGATGACGTACGAAAAGAAATCCTCGTTGTAACAGCGCTAACCAACCAATCCAACATGTGTCATACCAAAAGTCAAAAGTAGTTTTGAAAAACAATCCCAAACACCCACTTTATCTCCTACTTGTGTTCAAATGCATGGCTTACCTGGGTGGTGCTGGGGACACCGCTGGGGTTTTTGGTGGTAGGCCGGTTCAAACGGTCACGGTTAGGGCTTGCGGTCACATTTTGGCCCCTAACCGTGACCGCAAGGCCATGCTGTCACTGTTTATGGTGGTACTACCCGTGACCTTGTGACAACAAAACGACAAAATGGCCTGATAAAGTTGAAAAGCGGTCACCAAACCGTAACGGTTTGGCCTAACCATGACCGCTAAGGTACAAGGTCTCAGTTTAAGGTACGAGGTAGACGTGATTTTGACAGAAGGCCGGGAATCGCGCCACGAACCGTCACGTGGAGGCCAAACCGTGATGGTTTGTGCACCAGATTTTCACCTTAAATACCTTTCAACTTTCAACACTCAACACATAATCCGACATTCGAAATTTTTCATCATAAGGTATTTGAGCTTTCATTCATCCAACACTCGAGATTTTTCAGCCTTCGTCATTCCAAAAACACATTAATTTGAAAACAATGTCGGGTTCGGGAGATCATTATCAAAAGCCGAAGCTTCCAGATTAGAATGAGGTGCCGCATATCGAAGATTCGAACCAGGTTGAACTAGTATATGTTTTATTATAACTTATTATTTGAAATATCTAACCATTATCTTTTTTAGGAATATTACGTATACGGGAGTCACCCTCCGTGGGGGGAGGAGGAAACCAACCCGTCGAACACATTTGCTCAAGAGGCATACAACTCTTTATTTGGACAGACAGATTACGGTGAAGGGTACAGATATCCCCCTTGCAATTCTTACGGGCATGCCCCAAACACGTACCACTCACAAACAGAGCTGGATTACGGACATCCCCCGTACCAGTCAGAACTAGAAATTACACATGTGTCGGATACTTTTAATGGGAATGACACAGATGAGAGTGACGATTCGGTTCACCTCAAAGAAAACCATGGGGACACCGCGGAGCATGATGAGGATGAGGATCGGATTCGAAAGGCTACGGTTTCTTATAAAACCGATAAAGTACGAAGAGTTTTTATTCTTTTGTTTATTTTATTTTTTATTTGTTTTATATATTGTTTTTTATGTCTAGCTTTATCATTTTTTCAGTATTTTGATTCTCGTGAGGACTTGGAGAGCTGGGCTAAAATGAGAGGACGCGAGCATGGGTGCGTCATTGTGGTGGGTCGGTCACGAAAAAAGGATGTGAAACTATTATGCAATCGTAGTGGTAAACCTAAATTCACTGGCACAAGTAGACGTACTGGGAGCATAAAGAAGGGATGTCCCTTTAAACTCGTAGGGAAGTACGTAGGAAAGAGTGACAGTTGGATGTTAGAGGTGAGAAACGAGACGCATAACCACGATCCTGTTGTGTACGAGGAGGGCCACGCGCATCTTAGGAAGATGACTGCCGAAGAAATTGATCTTGTCGAGAAGTTACACAGGCAGCACGTGCGGCCACGACATATCCATTCAGCCGTAAGGGAGCACTTTTCCCAATGCAGGAACTTGAAAACCTGCTACAATCTAAAGAGTTTGTGTATGAAACACGAACGAATGCAACTACTAAGGCCGTGGAAGATGTTTTCTTTTGTCATCCTACTTCGTATAAAATGTGGCGCGCATTCCCGCACGTGATGTTGATAGACACGACGTACAAGGCCAACATGTACAACATTCCGTTTGTTCAGGTTATTGGCGTTACGTCGACGTCGAAGTTGTTTTGTATTACTCATGCATTTATATCGAGGGAACGGCAGGACAACTTCACATGGGTACTGGAGCGGATCAGAGATACGCTCGATGGGTGTATGGAGCCCCGCGTTTTGTCACAGACAGGGACCTGGCCCTGATGAGCGCGTGTGACACCGTGTTCCCGAGTGCTACTAAAAACCTATGCAGGTGGCACGTTAGGGAGAATATCAAAAGACGGTGGAATATGATATTCAAAACCGGCATGTGGAAGGATTTTCCATACTGGTGGAAGACCTTGTGTTCGTCTCCCACAGAGGCGTTGTACGATTACAATTGCAGGAAGATGGAAGAAAAGTTAACTGAAGATGGTAAACGTAGTAAGAATTTCATAGTTATTTTTACTCTAATAATTTATTTGTTCATTTTATAAATTTTATTATTTCTTTCAGAGGTATGGAAATATATTTGGAATAATTGGTTGGTGCCGTACAAAGAGAAAATTATTACTTGTTGGATGTACGACCGCCTTAACTTTGGTGAGTTTACAACTAATAGGGTTGAGGGCCAACATGCCAACTTCAAGAGTTACCTCACAGGGACCAATAATACGTTGCACACACTTGTCGGATATGTTTGCGACCTCGTGCGCGGCCAGGAGATTGAAATTTGTAAAACATTCGAGGTGTCCCGTGTAAAATTAAAAAAGACCATCGACTGTCATTGTTCTCAAAGTTGCATTATAAACTATCCATTTTTTGCCTTAGCCTCCTTGAATCAGAGTTGACGAAAATGGAAATGATTTAGAAGTCTGGGGGTTCATGTGGACACTAGTTGTTCACGTCCATGGGCTTGCCATGTGCTTGTCGTTTGGAGATATACATCCGTGAAGGTTATATTTTTCTTAATACATTTTTTTACTGTTGTCACACGATTGCATATTTTTCTATAATAATTTAACCTTTAAATCCAGTCACAAGTATTCCACTCGATGCGATAGATCCACACTGGAGGAAGCTTGATTTTGAGCCAGCGTACGTCGCGCCGCCTGAACCCGACTACGATGTGAAATTTGATGACTTGAAACAAAAGGTTATGTCGTCTCCCAATCCTCAAGTAAAGAAAAAATTGTTTAAGAAAGTATTTGACTCTTTGTTTAAGAGCAAGTCAAAACTTAAAGAACCTGAGGTGCGTCATGACCGACGTGGTTGTCCAAATATTAAGGAGCAACAAAGAAGAGCGGACTCCAATACATCACAGTATGAGGCTGCTAGACACAGCTCCTATAATTCCTCACAACAAACTATGCCTGACCCGGCGAGGCATAGCTCATATACCCCTCAGTTTAAAATGCCCATAGACCGTTCTAATGAGGCAAAGGCTGCTTCAAATATACCGATTACGGGAGCTACCCTAGGGTTTCCTTTAATATTGAAACCAAAGGACGTGATAAAAGTTATGAAGTTTAAGGATCAGTTGCCCCAATGGATTCACCGGTACGTTTCGACTATAAAAGATGTGCGGCCTGATGGTAACTGTGGTTTTCGGGCGATCGCGGTGGCTTTAGGGAAAAAGCAAAATGAATGGGAATGGGTTAGGCGTTAAATTTTGTCGGAGATGGACAGAAACATGTGGTATTGGCGGAGCAATTTGAACCGCGAGTTGCCTGGCTATTATGATTCTGTTCGTAATAGCTTAAATTGGTTTGGCACGACTCAACCCGCACCCGATACCCATTAGCTAACTTTTCCGGCCCATGGACTCGTAATTGCGGAAACATTCACTTGTATTATGCATCTTATTTCTTCATTTGGCAGCCAGACATGGTTCCCGCTGAGAACAGCCCCAGAGCCATTATTCACCTATCCAGTTGTCGTACTTGCTCATGTTAACCAATGTCACTTTATTTGCATACAATTGGAAGGGGATTACCCAATGCCTAGTGTGAGCTATCATTGGCCGAGATTTGCATATCAACAAGCACTAGAATGGCAAAATATGTATGAGGATCGTATAAATAATTACGTTAGAATAACGGATCGTCATAGAGGCATTAATGCCTCTTGTAAGTTATCATTTTCTGATACTTTATCATATTAATGAAGATCCCTTTATTTGATGATGATGATGATGATAATGATGATGATAAAAATAATAGTACAAATAATAATAATAGTAATAGTAATAATAATAATAATAATAATATAATAATAATAGAAATAATAATAATAATAATAATAATAGAAATAATAATAATAATAATAGTAATAATAGAAATAATAATAATAATAGAATAAATAATAATAGTAATAATTTTAAAGTTAATAATAATAATAATAGAATAAATAATAATAGTAATAATTTTAAAGTTAATAATAATAATAATAATAATAATAATTAATAATATTAATAATATTACTAATAATAGTAATAATAATAAAACACTAAATCAAATAGGAGGATAAACTGTCACGGTTTGACCAAACCGTGACGTTTAGGGTTTGGCAACGGTCACGGTTAGGTCTAACCGTGACCTCTTTTCGGGCGCATGGCACTTGTTAAAGGTCACGGTTAGGGTTAGGGCAAAAGGTCACAGTTAGGGCAAACCGTGACCGTTTGCATAATTTTTTAATATTTTACTAATTAAATAATTTTATAAAAAATACCCACTTGAACCGGTGGTAGTGGGTTTCGAGCCCACACCACTCCCCTGTTGCCCTACCGTCTTAACCGGTCGGGACGGGAGTGGTTCGCTGATAGGTATAGAAAACTTATTCTTTTAAAATAATCTGGACCAAAAGGTCACGGTTTGGGCAAACCGTGACCCCTTTGTTCACATGTGGCATTGTGGAATGAAGCTGTCACAGCTTGTTGACACAAAGTGTCACGTGGTGGGCGAACCGTCACAGCTTGTTGACAAAAGAGGTCACGGTTTGGTCTAACCGTGACCTTTTGGAGTTCCCTAATCCTACACATTAACCGTTTATGATCATTTACGTATATTGAATCGGATATTTTTTTCATTAACATACACACACATCAACATATATATACAATAAGAACAAATACACTTTGTAAACGTACATACAAACATGCGTACGTGAACAAACCGTAACGTTTTAATGATAACCTAAACAATCTTATCGGGAACATATCTGTGAATCCAAGGATCGCAATTCAGGAATTATCAGTATTAAAATAAATCAATTTAATGATCGCGGAATTATCATTAATTGACGTTTAATTGTTTGAATGATTAATTATGAACACAACCACAGAAACACAATAAATGCAAAATCAATAATTATTCAAAAGTATTTCATTAACTATAATGTAATGATTACAAAAGAATAATGAATAACTATGAACAATCGAATACAGTGTATCAAATAATGTTGATGTTGATGGCATGGCGATTAGGGTTGCACAATGGTGTAACTTGACAGCCGTAATATTGATTGATTGTGTTCACCGAGATGTGAAACCTAGGACTCATATTTATAGATGATTTGAGTCGGCTAAGGAAACACCGGATCTCTCGGGATTTGTTGTTGATCTTGTTGACTTGTTTGACTTCTTGGAATTGATAATCACACAAGTATAATGGTCTTCCGCAGGAGTCTTGCCTTCCGCAGATCTTCTGTTCTTCCGTAGATGATTTGCTTTTCCGTAGGAATGTTGTTCTTCCGTAGGAGTCTTCACTTCATGGAACTTGATCATCCGTAGGAACTTACACTTGGTCATTTGGTCTTGTATGAAACATATCTACGGATTAACAAAATTGTTCATCCGTAGATGTTTCCTACACGGTCAGTTTTATCAAATCCATCCCAAGAATATTGTTTCTCCTGTCAAAGCACAAATCAACACACATACATATATGGGGTTAACCTATAGATTCAAATCACATATATATATATTTTGACTGTTACAAATGTTAATTACAAGACTTGATTTTCAAGTACTAAGCCTATACAAAATTGATCTAGCCCTATACAATCTAGACCTAACAATACTCCCCCTTAGGCTTAGCTCCTTGTAATCAGTCTTTCAAAACAGCAAGCTCCTTAACTCTTGCTATCATTTTATTGTAGAAGTAAGATACAGCAGTTTTCTGATCATCGTACTTGTACTTGATCTGCATCCTGCTGATCTTCTTCAATGTGTCATAATTGAGTCCCAAGACATCTTCTTCCGTAGTGAGTGTTTCCACTACACTATTATTATGAACAATCTCTAACTCATCTTCTTCAGATATTCTGAGCTCAGACACATCATCTATGTTTGTTCCTTTCAGTAACCCAGCCTCATGTTTTCTTCTCTTGTATGCCTTTGCATGCAATTTATCTATCACTTGAATTATATGCACATACAAGCAGAGGTCATTCTGGGCTTTTTCATCTGTTAGCTTTGGGAAGAATTTATCATGTAGGTATGATGTGTAGCTTGGATGCAGCATCTTGAGTTCCATTGGATCAAAAATTCTTATCCTGTCACCCTTCTTCCCATCTACATTTCTCAGCAGCACCATCTCTTTATTCTTTTCAATGTATCCCCATTCCGAGATAGGACAAGTGAATTGGTTTCCTGAGATGCTTTTGATGGTGTGTGAGCTTCTGGTACATCCCACTCTTCTTAGCAGATCATCATCTACAAGGGATGAGACTTCAGCTGTTTTTCTTTTCTGATTTTGTTTCATTCTGTTGTGCTCCTTATCATTTCTCTTTGCTTGCATGAGCACATCATCAGAAAAGCTTGTCTTCATGCCATTCACAGCTGCAGAGAAGTCTCTCCCCCTGAGATGGATTGGAAAGTTGAACATTGGGATGCTCTGAAGATCCCTGATGTCTTGCTCTGGGAGGCTGAGCAGGGCTTCTACATCATGGAAGTATTGAATCCTTCCAGATGTCCTCTTAATTATTGCACAATCCCAGTCTGGATCATATTTCCAGGCCATAATCCTGTTTTCTTCCACAGAACTAGGAGTTGTGATATGATCATACAGCTGTACGAGAGTTGATTTCTTCTCTGTAATCTCTCGTACAGTTGTACCCAGAGGCCATACCTTTCCGGGAATCAATGCCCTTGGCTCTCTGATAAGTGTTTCTTTTTCCTTGTGCTGATCCTTTGTGTCAACTGTTATTGGATCAGCAGCAAGTTTACTTGATTGATCTTTTGGATGTGGAGCAGTGGTTCTGAATTTTACACCAGTTTCCAGCTCCACCTTCATCACGTGCTCCATCATCCTCCGCAGCTCACCAGTAGTTCTACCTTTGAGTTCATGCGGCTTGTAATTGTGACCCTGTAACCAGCAAGTCATATTGTACTTTGAAAGTTTTGCTGTGTCACAGTGGCCCAAATCTTTCCTTATTTTCTCCAATGATTGAAAAGTGGTAAAGGCTTCATAATCACAATTTGGGATTATGAACCTTGCAAATTCAAATTCTTTCAATGCATTGGCCATTTCTGTTCTGTTCATCCTCTCAACCATGTCATACGGAAACCCATGGTTGATGAGGGTCATAAACATGCTGGAGTCAGGCCTCTCTTCCAAGATATCAGCAGTTGTTAGAAGGTCATCAGCCTTTCCACCCTTATCAGCAGTGGGAGACTCCATCCTCGTTAATTCCTCCCACTCTTTATCACTTTCTTCTTCTTCTCCGGAGGATACCTTCACAGCAGAAACTTCTACTGAAGGTGTAGGATCAGGAGATGGAACTTTTGATTTCTTTGGGGAGCTTTCTTCTTCTGGTTTCTTTTGTGTGGCTCCAAAGTATTTTCTTTTTCGGGTGTAGGATATCAGCGGCTTAGTAGCTCTACCCGATTGTTTTTCTGGTTCAGCACTTGAATCCACTTTTGTTTTCAAATCAGAGAGTTTTCTTTTCAGGCTCTCTATCTCCAGATCCTTTTGCTTAATTAGCTCGGCCTTTTCATTTTGCTCTTGTTTTAAAGTTGCCTCCAGTTCCCGTTTTGTTTGGAACAATGCATCAATAATTTCATTGTTGCATTGTGCATCTTCTCTCAGCCTTTTCAAACTGGCATCCTTCTTTGTCAGTTCTTCATCCTTTTCTTGGATAACTCCGTACAGCTCCACAATTCTTTGTTTTCTCTTGTTGGATTTAAGCACCAACTTGTTGTATTTTGCAACCAGAAAGCTTTTGCTCACAGGAATGTCACTGTCACTTAAGTCATCTTCATTGTAAGCAGTGACATCCTGAGCAGATTCTTGAATCTCCTCGGGTTCATCTGTGTGAGTTGGTGAGAAAGGAACAGTGCTGGCTTCAGATAGTATTTCGGTGTCTCCTGAGTGTACAGAGTGTACAGACTCAGTCACCTCAAGTGGTTCAGTCCCAGCACTTTCCGGTGATCGGGGTTTTGGGGATTCTGGTGGTGGTGGTATGGGTGATTGGATTTGGAGTGGAGAGAATGGTTGAGTGTGATGAGATGAAGACTGAGAGGATGATTGTGGTTGTTGTTGGATGGGAGATACTGGCTGAGTGGTCTTGGTTGAAGATGATGATATCAGAACAGGTGATTGGTGTGGTTGAATTGGGGAGATTGGTTGGGTGTTTAGGCTTGATGGTGATTGTGGTTGTTGAGGTGATTGGCTTGGTGAATCATGTTGTAGTGGTGGTGTTTGGGGTGGTGATTGTTGTTGGTGTTGAGGTGTTTGGTGTGGTGAGTGAGAAGATTGGCCAGAATCAGCAGATGATTTCGCTTCATCTGCCCATGCCAACTCTTGTGGCAGATCAGCTTGTGGATCAATAACATGAGCAAACATAGGCATGTCAGGACCCTCATACTTTCCACTAAGTTTATTCAGCACCGATTTGTTCAGGTGAGCTTGAACAAACACTTCTCCAACCCTGTCCAAGCTTGGGAGTTCTGAGTTAATCACCAATTGCAGGAATCTGGGGAACATGTACATCTTCTCATTCTTTTGCAATTTGACTTGCTCGCACAGACAGTTGAAGATGTATCTTGCATAATTGTAGATTCTCCCCTCGAACACCCCAATAATTCCTGATGAGATGTGTCGAGAAAATCTGTCTAACCCCGACTTCCTGTTCGACATGCACTTCAGGTAGGTGTGACATAAGAATCTGTACGGTTTGCACAGCCTACCCTTCTTGATTTCTCCTTTTTCATAATCACCGTCGTACCCCATGAGATTGAATACCTTTTCTATGTATTCATTCTCGAAAACGTCCGGGTGACCTATCTCTCTATCTCCGAGTTCCAAACATCTTCTTAAGGTGCTTTCATTCAATTGAAGACGCTGACCCAAGACTTCAGCCACTATCACTTCCTCATCGTTTTGTTCTTCCACTCGTGCTGAATTCCAGAATCCGATTATGTGCGACTGATGGATCACAGGCTCAGCCGTCAAGGCGTAGAAGAGCCTGGATCGTCGGAGATATCTGATGATATCTCGACATCCTTCCGCTGCTGGATCATCAGCGTTCAAGAATGCGCACACATTATGCTCCTTAGCAAATCTATTTGCCATCTTTGCAGTATCAGTAATCGGTTACTGGATAATGTTGATATTTTTGAAATTTTGAAAAAGAGGGAAAATGGGCGAATTTCTAGGTTAATCTGAAAAAGTGCTCTGTAAAAGTTATAAATGAGTTTCAGGTCAGAAACCTTATTTATAGTCAAACATAATTAACATCTTTTATTAATTATGTTGGGCTCACATTATGTTGGGCCCACTTTCATTTATTTCTATGTTGTGCCCACTTTCATTTATTCCCTTCCCTATTCCAAGTGTTTAGTATGCATTATTTCTTCCGCAGAACATCTGTGGAACCTTGACATCTGCGGATGTCAACATCTGCGGAACCTTACATTGGATGTAAGTTCAAATGATGCATTTGTTTTGTTTTGCTTGTTTTGCTGCTGAATCAGAGATCACATAATACTTCTACGGATGAGCAGTATTACTGTGACTTCTGCGGATGCAGAAATTTCACTGTTACTTCTACGGATGAGAAGTATTACTGAAACTTCTGCGGAACTTAAAGTTTTGAGAACTTTAAAGTTTTGAGAACTTTAAATGTATGATATCTACATAGTAGAATCAAATGTTGATGTTGGACATTGTTGACTTTATTTACATGGCAATTAAGTACAGGGAAGCAAGTTTCCTGTATCCTGTATTCAAGTTAGTGCTCAAGTTCCAATTCCTTCAAAATAATGCAGATCAATTATCAGCTTTTATTGTTTGTTTTTCATGCATGAACTACTCCCCCTAAATTTGTGATTAATGTGAAACTGTTGCATTCATCATAAATTTGAGTTGTGAACAGGCATGACAGGCTTATGACATTCTAAATGAGAGAAAATTCTGTTGAAATAACAATTAAGCATCTGTGAAACAGGTACATGCATGCATATATATATAGAGGGATCATACTATAAATTGGCTTCTGCTGATGTTGTTAGTTGATTCAACACATATCTGATTGCAAGTATATAAATCCACTTAAATTCAAACATGAGTGTTGTATCAACTAGGCATGCAATTTATCATGTTGTGAAGTTTGTTAATCAGAAGCAATCATGAGTCCCACATTCAATTATCGTTAGAGTATGTCTTCCGTAGATGAGGCAAATCACTACATTCCACACTTAATGACTATGTACATTAAGTTATAAGTTCTATCTTGAGACAATGTTCAGTCTCATGAATGCTTTGATGTGATAGCTCTTGAGCTTGATGTTCAATGGATCACAAGTGATTCCTTTTTAGAGCTGAAATATGATCTTCAGAGTCACCAGGTCTTTACTTTCGTAAAACAGAGGTGAACTTTAACCCAGGTCTTTGTTGACACAAAACAGAGGGAGAATGAAGATCACACTTGTTAATCACATTCCCAGGTCTTTGTTCACACAAAACAGAGGGAATATGACTTTGCAAAGATAGAATATTATAAAGTATTTTACATAGTGTGCTTGTGTAAGTGATTTGATCACAGCAGGAGAGAACATACCTTCATGATTCTCAAATGTAATCCTCACAGACAGTTACCTCATGTTTTTAGTTTGGCATGCTCTTAGCTTTGTTTCCACTCAAGTTGAACCTACTCACATATCAGTATGATATAAGTCAGATTGAGTGTTTGTTTAATAGCCAAGTATAGTCTACTATCATTTCCCATATATAATGCATGTATAGATGTTCTAACAGACACTTAAGTTATCCTCAACGATTACTCTTCACAAAGTCAATCATATGCTTTTGTTGATTTATTCTAAGTTAATCATCCCTAAAGATTCTATCAGAAAATTGAATCTAACAGAATCAAATGCTTTAGTAAACAAATCAGCAAGCTGATTGGTTGTGTCTACTTTGACTAACTTGATTAGACCCTTTTCAGAGCAATCTCTCAGAAAATGGTATCTGATTTCTATATGTTTTGTTTTACTATGTTGAACTGGGTTAGCAGTTATAAACATAGCAGCTGAATTATCAATATGAATTGGTGTATGAAGGAAATTGTAACCATAATCAAGTAATTGGTTTTGCAACCAAAGTACTTGAGAGCAACCTGCTGAAGCAGCTATGTACTCTGCTTCAGCCGTGGATACAGATACATTTGTTTGCTTCTTGCACTGCCATGAAACAAGTCTTGGTCCTAAAAATTGACATCCACCAGTTGTGGATTTTCTGTTGTTGTTGCACCCTCCATAGTCACTATCTGAGTATGAGTAGAGGCTAAAGTCTCCATCTTTGGGATACCAAAGTCCCAATGCAGGTTTTCCTTTCAGATATCTGAAAATTCTCTTTACAGCATTCAAATGTGACTCCTTTGGGTCTGATTGATACCTGGCACAAACACAAACAGCAAACATTATGTCAGGTCTACTGGCAGTTAAATACATTAAAGAACCGATCATTGATCTGTACAATCGTTGATCTACGGATTTGCCGGCAGGGTCAGGCACTATCTTGTCTATTGTTGATGCTGGTGTCTTGCATGAAGTGGAATCAGCTAGATTGTACTTCTTCAAAATTTGATGAATGTACTTTTCTTGGTTGATGAAAATGCCATCTGGTTTCTGATGAACTTGTAAGCCAAGGAAGAATGTCAATTCTCCCATGGAGCTCATCTGAAATTCAGATTTCATTAAGTCTTCAAAGCTTTGACACAGCTTCTTATTGGTGGATCCAAATATGATGTCATCAACATATATTTGAACAACCAAAAGATCTTGATGCTCTTGTTTGAGGAAGAGTGTCTGATCAATAGTTCCTCTCTTGTACCCATTCTTCAGCAGGAAGGATGATAGTGTATCATACCACTTTCTGGGTGCTTGATGAAGACCATACAAGGCTTTGTCAAGCTTGTATACTCTATGTGGATAATCAGGGTCTTCAAAACCAGGGGGTTGTGCCACATAGACTTCTTCATCAATTTTCCCATAAAGGAAAGCACACTTGACATCCATCTGATAGACTGTGAACTTCTTGAATGCTGCATAGGCTAGGAAGACTCGTATAGCTTCAATCCTTGCAACTGGGGCAAAGACTTCATCATAGTCTATTCCTTCTTCCTGAGTGTATCCCTGTGCAATGAGTCTGGCCTTGTTTCTTACTATGATACCTCTGTCATCCAGCTTGTTCTTGAAAAGCCATCTTGTGCCAATTGGATGTTGACCTGAAGGCAAATCGACAAGAGTCCACACTTTCTGTTTTCTAAATTGTTGCAACTCTTCTTGCATGGCCTCAATCCAGCTGTTGTCTTTCAGTGCAGCTGTGATGTTTGCAGGGACTGTTTGAGATAAAAAGCAGGTGAACAAACAAATGTTTGCCACACCTCCTTTGCTCCTTGTGGTTCTGGCATGCAGGTCCCCAATGATGTTGTCTGTTGGATGAGATTTGTGTACTCTGCTTGTTGAAACAGCATCAACTTGAACTGTGGAGTCTAAGTTTGAGAAGCCCATTGAAGCAGATGGTGTTAGCTGAGAAGTTGAGTCGATGAAATAATCAAAAGACTCATGGTCGTTAGGATCAGCTGGTGTTTGATTGGCTGCTTTGTCTTCTTCCGCAGGAAGTTCTACGGAAGCAGTATTTTGTTCTTCCGCAGGAAGTTCTACGGAAGCAGTATTTTGTTCTTCCGCAGGAAGTTCTACGGAAGCAGTATTTTGTACTTCCGTAGGAGTTACATCATCCACGGATGAACAATGTTGGTCAGCTGGTAATGGTGGTTGGATGACTGCCTCCTCTTCATTTCTAGCATCAGTAGTGACATCTACGGATGAGGGAACATCTGCTGATGAATTTACATGTGCTGGGGATGAAGAGTTTGCTTCTCCAGAAATAGCTTCATGCTGCTGACTTGATCTTTGCTGTGGTTCAGGTGGCACACGTGCTCTTGGTGGATCAGCTGTTAAAGGTACTTCATTCACACTTGGGGGCACAAAGGGATAACATGTATCCGCAGCACCTGCATTGATCAAATAACCAGTGTTAAATGATTCTGTTAATGCATCTATATCAAATAACCAAGATGATCCTTTTACATTGGTAGTAAACATGGATTCATCAAAAGAAACATTGGGAGTTTCTTCAACTATGTTATGTTCTGGAATGTACACCCTGTATGATTTAGAAGTGGATGAATATCCAACAAAGAAACCATCATAGGCTTTTTCAGAAAATTTTCCCAATTGTTCTTTAGTATTTAAAACAGACACATGACACCCAAAAGCTCTAAGATATCCTATAAAAGGCTTTCTTTTAAATAAGAGTTCATAAGGTGTTTTATTATGTTCTTTGACTATCAATGTTCTATTTTGAACATTGCAAGCTGTATTCACAGCTTCTGCCCAGAATGTAATGGGCAACTGAGAATCAGCTAGCATTGTTCTGGCTGCTTCTATCAGTGTTCTATTTCTCCTTTCAGCCACTCCATTTTGTTGAGGAGTTCTTGGGGCACTGAATTGTCTAGCTATGCCTTTAGTCCTGCAAAAAGAATCCATATCAGCATTAACAAATTCAGTTCCATTGTCACTCCTAAAAATTTTAACTGTTAAATCAAGTTGATTCTCAATCTTGATTACAAAGTCCATTAAGGTTTCAGATGTTTCACTCTTATGTTTTAAGAAAAAGACCCATGTAAATCTAGTGAAATCATCAACTATCACCAAACAATATTGCCTTTTTCCAATGCTCAGCACATTGGTTGGACCAAAGAGATCCATATGAAGCAATTTGAGTGGTGTAGTGTTCGTGTTGATTGTTTTGGATTTGTGAGACACTCTGTGTTGTTTTCCTTTATAACATGAAGAACAGTGATTAGAACAATGAAATTCTTTCTTTGGTAATCCAATGACTAAGTCATTTTTCACCAATTTATTCATGTTCTTCATGTTGGAATGGACAAGCCTTCTATGCCACAATTGAGATTCATCTTCGGAAGATTTGGACAGCAGGCATGTCTCATGTTTGGTGAGTGTTGTGTTGTTCATATCCAAGATGTATGTGTTGCCTTTTCTTGATGCTTTAAGAAGTATCCAGTCTGCTGGAACTGTAAATCCTGGCTTAAGAATGTAACAGTTAGTGTTATCAAACAGTGTTAAATAATGTTGATCACAAATTTGGGAAACACTAAGTAAATTATACTGCAAATTTTCACAGTAATTTACTTTTTCAAATGTTAAAACACCATTAGTTACCATTCCTTCACCAACAATTTTACCTCCCTTCTTATCCCCACCAAATGCCACATAAGAGGCATGTTTATGTTTGAAGTCATGGAGAAGTGCACAGTTGCCTGTCATATGTCTGGAACAACCACTGTCAACATACCACTTGTTGTCAGCTCTCCATAATTGTTCCTGCACACAAAAAGAAAACTAATTAGAATTGACAACCCAAGGCTTAATGGTCTTGGATTTGCCAGTTGTGTCAACAATAGTTACTCCTTCATGAATTAATCGTGAAGTTTTAGTATTAGTTGTTTCTTTTTGATCTGATGTTTGTGAGGATGATTCTGTTGAAGATGATTCGGGTTTCTGAGTGTCTTCATGCTTATCCGAGTCTTTCTTCAACTTAGCTTGTTTTGGTTGGTATCTTAACTTTGAAGAAGATCCTGTAGTCTTGAAGGTTTCTTCATCTTTCTGTTTTGATTGGGACACAGGAGTTCCTTTATCAAAGTTGTCAAAGAAATCATCAACAGCTTCCGGTTGTTTATCAGACAAATCCATCTTTTTATGAGGTGTCTTAGCCTGTGTTGGCATTTTCTTCTTCACAGTCTTGTCAGCAACAGATGATCTTTTCTTTGAATTTTGTTTTTCCTTCTCAGGCTTTGTCTCTTTGTCACTTTCTGAGTCTGATGATGCACCTTGTGATTTCTTGTTGCTCTTTTTCTTGTTCTTCTTATTAAAATAACATTCCTGAGTAGAATGGTTATTTTTATCACATATGGCACAATGTTTGTTGAAGAAACAGTCATCAGTCATGTGATTGTTCATGTTGCAAATGGAACAGTAACTACTGAAGTAGCATTCATCAGTGCTGTGATTCTTCATATCACACCATTTGCAATATTTCTCAGAATTTTCTTCTTCAGCCTTCTTTTTGATCTTTTTCTGACTAGCTGAGCCATCAGTTGATTTCTTCTTGGGTTCATCAGCTGGTAATTCTTCATGTTTATTTGTGGATGGCTTCTGTTGTTTGACATTTAGCTTTTTGTGAGCATGTTTGATGTTTTCCCTTTTTATCTCATCCACAGTATCAGTATCTTTCTTCCGTTGTTTTTCTGCGGAATCATTAGTCTTTGTCTTCCGCAGATGATCTACGGACTTGGCAGTTTTTGCTTTCCGCAGATGTTCTACGGATTCCTCAGTCTGTTCTTTCCGAGGATTCTTGTTTGAATATTTCTTACCTTTATCAGATGACAAAGGTGATTTTGTGCTTGATCCGCAGCTGTCGATCTTGGGAAGATGCAGTTCTTGTAATCCTTCATTAAGTTCAGCAATCCTCTTACAAATGGTCTTCAGCATGTTCCGTTGCTTTGGCGGATATTGCAGCTTTGATTCTTCAAGGACTCGTGGAAGACCAGGTTCAACTTGAACATTCTTACCAATGTTCAGTTGAACATTATCATGTTCATCAGAATCATCCAGGTCATCATAGTTATCAAAATCTGATTCATTATGTTTAATTGACTCTGATTCAGTTGATTCAGTTTCACTCATCTCAGCTTTATTGTTGTTTATTTGACTATCTTTTATGTCAATGTTGGTGCTTTGCACAAAATGATTTGACAAGTTGTTAGTCATTGTTTCAGGTAAAGGTGTGTAGTTATTATTAATAGGTGGTGCCACTGCATTATAACCCAACCCTGACCTGTTCTTTGATTCAATATGAGAATTGAGTAACTTCTCATATTGCTGAGATGATAATTGAAACTTCTGAAGTTTCACTTCAGTAGATGCATGATCAGCCATGGATTTTGTTAAGGAAGTGGTCAGATGCTCAACTTGGGCTTTTAGGCTGTAGTTTTCAGAAACATATTTTTCTAAATCTTTTTGTAAAGAGTTTATTTTGATTTGATATAGTTTCTGTTCTCTTAAGTGTGATTCATTTAAAACCATAGTTTCTTTTACTTTATCAGCCAGTTGTTGAGCATGGACTCTATATCTTTCAACTTCCTCAACACAAGTTGATGAACATAACCTCTCTTTTACCTCTTTGGCCATTGGAGGAACTTTGTTTTCCATATGTGCCATCAGTGCTTGATTCTCCTCTATCACTTCCTTCTCATACAAACTCCAGTCACAAGTTCCATCCTGAAGTATGATCAGCCCTGTCTCTTTAGAGTTACTTGGTCCTGCTGATGTATTTGTGGCTGGTGGGGATGTGAGCTGAGGTTGTCTATGCAGAGATCTTTGAGAGGTTGGCTGCTGATTTTGTTGCTGCTGCTGCTGATACTGTGGAGTTGATTGTTGGTTGCATTCTCTAGAAAAGTGACCATAGAGATTGCATTTATAACATCTGACTTTAGACTTATCCACTCCAATCTTCGATGTTTTGCTAGCTGCTGCCAGATTTTTGTTTCTTCGAAGATATTGCTTGGCTCTGTAGGCAATCATAGCCATCTGCCATTGTAGATCCATCTCTTCGACTACATCCGGAGGGAGTTCCTCCAAGTCTTGCTGACAGATGTTTGCTGCTGTAAGGGAACTGCCAAGATATGCTTGAAAGCTTGAGCTGAAAGCTGCAAAGGCTGCTTTTTGTTCTTCAGAATCCAATATCACAGTGATTGGTTCTGAGTTGGCTGTTGCTGATGTCTCTCTTTTCTCTGTAGCTTTCCCTTTTTCCTTTTGAGTTTTACTTTGAGATGACTTCTTAGTGGGTTTAGATGCATAGAAGCTTACTTCTTCTTCATTGTCACTCAGAGCACAAGAGTTATCATCTTCATTATTAGATATAAATGCACTACCAGCATTCTTTGTTTCCTTGAAGTGATAAGGTGAGACATGAGTTCTCACACTCTTGTTTCTTGATTGTTCATCCAGTTCAAGTGCTTCTACTTTAGCAACCAATGTATCTAGACCAGTTGTCTTGAGATCAATGGTGTTCTTGAACATGGAGACAGTTTGCTTCCAACTTTCAGGCAAAGTATGGAGCATCTTCTTGTTAAGTTCCTCAGTTGTATATTTCAACTCCAAGATGTTCATCTCCGTGACAAGTTGCATAAATCTATGGAGTTGCTGAGGAATTGACTCACCCTCAATATGATGAAAAGTTTCATATTGTGATCTAAGGGTGTCTTTCCTTATGCTTCTGATCTCATCACTCCCTTCACAGAGAGTGTGAAGTATCTTCCACAGGGAATTGGCTGTTTTATAGTTCTCGCACCTGATCAAGATTTCTTCAGGTAAAGCCATACTAAGCAAGCTGTATGCTTTAATATCGACTTTGACCTTCTTGACATCATCAGGTGGCAAGTCCTTAGTGCTGATTGGCTGATTTTTGTCATTATAATCCGGCCCAAGAGTGGGTGGAATATAAGGACCTTGTGTGATGGACTCCCACAAGTCAGAATCTGTGTAGTTCACATGATTCCTGAACTTGATCTTCCAGGATTTAAAATCAGCTTTTGTTTCTAACTTTGGTGGTTGATAAGATCCTCCTCCAAAATTACTCATGTTTAATTCAAACGAATCAATAAAAACTCAAAAGCGAAAATTGACAGATCTATCAAAGACCCAGATCTAGTATTCAATTGATTTGAATATAGATCTAAATCAAACAAGCAATGAGAGAGTGCTTGCTGAAAAATCAGTCGTTGATTTAATTGTTTGAGAATCAATTAAACAATTTTAATACTGATAGATCAATTGATCTAAATCAATGAGCACCAATGGCTCTGATACCACCTGTGAATCCAAGGATCGCAATTCAGGAATTATCAGTATTAAAATAAATCAATTTAATGATCGCGGAATTATCATTAATTGACGTTTAATTGTTTGAATGATTAATTATGAACACAACCACAGAAACACAATAAATGCAAAATCAATAATTATTCAAAAGTATTTCATTAACTATAATGTAATGATTACAAAAGAATAATGAATAACTATGAACAATCGAATACAGTGTATCAAATAATGTTGATGTTGATGGCACGGCGATTAGGGTTGCACAATGGTGTAACTTGACAGCCGTAATATTGATTGATTGTGTTCACCGAGATGTGAAACCTAGGACTCATATTTATAGATGATTTGAGTCGGCTAAGGAAACACCGGATCTCTCGGGATTTGTTGTTGATCTTGTTGACTTGTTTGACTTCTTGGAATTGATAATCACACAAGTATAATGGTCTTCCGCAGGAGTCTTGCCTTCCGCAGATCTTCTGTTCTTCCGTAGATGATTTGCTTTTCCGTAGGAATGTTGTTCTTCCGTAGGAGTCTTCACTTCATGGAACTTGATCATCCGTAGGAACTTACACTTGGTCATTTGGTCTTGTATGAAACATATCTACGGATTAACAAAATTGTTCATCCGTAGATGTTTCCTACACGGTCAGTTTTATCAAATCCATCCCAAGAATATTGTTTCTCCTGTCAAAGCACAAATCAACACACATACATATATGGGGTTAACCTATAGATTCAAATCACATATATATATATTTTGACTGTTACAAATATTAATTACAAGACTTGATTTTCAAGTACTAAGCCTATACAAAATTGATCTAGCCCTATACAATCTAGACCTAACAATATCGACATATATGCACCTTATATTTTATAAACCAATGTTTAAACATACATAATAAATTCTAATAATAATAACAATAATGATAAATAATAATAATAATAATAACAATAATAATAATAATAAAATTTAATAGTAATAATTTTAAAGTTGATAATAATAATTATAATAATAATATTTTGTATATCCAGAAACTACAAAATAAACTCTAATAATAATAACAATAATGATAAATAATAATAATAACAATAATAATAATAATATACTCTAATATAAATAAAAATTTAATAGTAATAATTTTAAAGTTAATAATAATAATAATATTAATAATAATAATATTTTGTATATCTAGAAACTAGAAAATAAACTCTAATAATAATAACAATAATGATAAATAATAATAATAACAATAATAATAATAATATACTCTAATATAAATAAAAAGTTTAATAGTAATAATTTTAAAGTTATAATAATAATAATATTAATAGTATTATTTTGTGTATTCAGAAACTAAAAGGTTACGGTTAATAATAATAATAATAATAATAATAATAATAATAATAATAATAATAATAATAATAATAATAATAATAATAATATAATAATAATAATATTAATAATATTAATAATAATAGTAATAATAATAATAATAATAATAAGACAAAATTACAGAAAACGTCCTTTAAGTTTATATAAAGTTGCAGGTATCGTCCTTTATCTTTAAAATGTACTCTAAACATCCTTTATGTTAACATTTTGTAACAGAATTTGTCCTTTAGATTAACTGTCGTTAACTTTTTCAGTTAAGTCAAGGGTAATTTGGTCTTTTTACCTTAAAAGGACTATTAATGTAGACTTTTCCAAACGTAAAGGACGTTTTCTGCAACTCTTTTATTTTACATAATTTATGTATTTTTACAATAATACATCTACATATTATTTTTAAATAACATAATATATATTATTTAATTATTTTCATCCACGTATTATCTGTAAATATCTATTGTATAATTTATATTATTTATTTATTTATATTATAAATACGTGGATGAAAAAAATAATGTGTATATATAATATATATATACATATATATAAGTTTATATTATAAATACGTGGATGAAAAAAATAATGTGTGTATATATATATATATAATATATATATATATATATATATATATATATAAGACGTGAGTGAATATAATTAATTAGCTATACATGCATGAAAATATTTAATATATTTAATTATGTATGAATTTATATGTATATATATATTCGTTATATAAAAATCATATGTATATGTATTCTTATAAAAATACATAAATTAAATAAAAGATAAAAAAAAGTGACAGAAAACATCCTTTATATTTGGAAAAAATACATTAATAGTCCTTTAGAGTCAAAAAGACCAAATTGCCCTTACTTAATGGAAAAACTTAACGGCAGTTAGTGTAAAAGACGATATCTGTTACAAAATGTTAACATAAAGGACGTTTAGAGTACTTTTTAAAGATAAAGGACGATAACTGTAATTTTATATAAACTTAAAGGACGTTTTTTGTAATTTTGTCTAATAATAATAATAATAATAATAATAATAATAATAATAATAATAACAATAATAATAACAATTATACAAAAAAAGGGAAGAGGTCACGTGGAGACCAAACCGTGACCTCTTGAGATATTTTTTGAATCTGATTTCCCCTCGATTAGTGCACCTACCCCTCGAGCACCGTGTGTGTAAGAGGTCACGTGGAGGCCAAACCGTGACCTCCTGTCTGTAAGAGGTCATGTGGAGGCCAAACCGTGACCTCGTGGTTACTGGTTTCATCTTCAACCGTTCGCACACCCCCATTTCACCACACAACCACAACCATTTCACCACCACAATCCTCCCAACGTTTCACCTCCACCGCCTCCAAACCGTCACCGCGAGCCCTCCTCGTGACACCGCCTCCGCTCACCACCACCTTCCACCACCACCACCACCGCCGCTCAACCATCTTCCACCACCACCGCCGCTCATCCACCATCTTCCACCACTACCACCGCCGCTCACCATCTTCCACCACCACCACCGCCGCTCACCATCTTCCACCACCACCGCCACTCACCATCTGCGCACCACCACCGCCGCTGCACCACCGCCGCTGCAACACCGCCGTCGCACCACCACCGCCGCTACATTATCGTTTTCGTTACGTAATTTTCCACTTTAATCCATAGAGGTAAACATAGATTTGATAGGTTTTCCTAAATAGATTTGATAGGTTTCCCAAATAGATTTGATAGGTTTTCCCAAATAGATTTGATAGGTTTTCCCAAATAGATTTGATAGGTTTTCCCTTATAGATTTGATAGGTTTTTCCAAATAGATTTGATAGGTTTTCCCTTATAGATTTGATAGGTTTTCCCGTATGTGTAGTGTAGTTTGTCGACGATTTATTATTATTATTAGAAATAATAATAAATAATAATAATAATAATAGTTATAATAATAATAGTAATAGTAATATTAATAATACTAATAGTAATAATAATAGTAATAATCATAATAGTAAATAATAATAATAATAGTTATAATAGTAATAATAATAATAGTAGTAATAATAATAATAATAGTAAATAATAATAATAATAATAATAATAGTTATAATAGTAATAGTAATAATAGAAATAAAAATAATAGAAATAGTAAATAATAATAATAATAATAGTTATAATAGTAATAGTAATAATAAATAGTAATAATAATAGTTAAATAATAATAATAATAATAATAATAGTTATAATAGTAATAGTAGTAGTAGTAATAATAATAATAATAATAATAATAATAATAATTATAATAATAATAGTAGTAGTAATAATAATAGTACTAATAATAAGAATAATAATAATAATAGTAATAATACTAATAGTAATAATAATAATAATAAATAATATTAATAATAATAATAATAGTAATAATAATAGTAACAATAATAATAGTAATAGTAATAGTAATAATAATAATAGTAATAGTAATAATAATAATGCTAATAGTAATAATAATAATAATAATAGTAATAATAATAATAGTAATAATAATTATAGTAATAGTAATAATAATACTAATAATAATAATAGTATACATAATAATAATAATACCAATAATAATAATAGTATACATAATAATAATAATAGTAATAATACCAATAATATAATAATAATAATTAACCGTCAACCATTAATTTTATAAACATTGTAAATAATGATAAATACGTTTTTTTTCGCAGATATGGATGCCGAAGATGCTTTTATCCCCGGCATTGATGACTGCCAGTTTTTACAGTTCGAGCAGGGGACTACACCGTACGAGCGGTTCAGGACCCTGTGTGCACAAGTGCCGGCACCGGGGACCATCCTGTCGGAGGACTTCTTACAGCTCGTTGGAGAGCGGGACCATTTTTTTGAGATTATCGGCGAGGACGGCCCGTGGAAGCAGCTGTTCCGGATGAGCGACGATGCCCATCGAGAGCTGACCGTGGAGTTCTGCTGCACCTTCACATTCCGTCCACGTGAGCAAGGACTTGCGGAGCTGGACGACGACGACATAGCGGACGGTCGTGCGCCCATGGAGGTTGCTTTCCGGTTGTTCGGGCACCTCCACCGCATGTCACTTAGGCGGTTCGCTGTCGTCAGCGGCCTCTACACGGAGGTGGAGGTCGGACAGCCGATGTACACCACGGCCTTGATCCGCGAGGCCGACGACTCCGATCAGGTCTGGTGGCCTGCCATTGGCGACGGACCATACGGTGGTGATAGAGGTCATCTCATATACGAGACCCTCTGAATAGATACATTCACCGACTCATCGCCATGTTCGTCGCTGGTCGTGGGGCGGGGACCGACAGGGTCAACGCCGCCGACCTTTTCTTTCTTCGGTGTGTACTCACACACCGACACTGCCACCTTGCGCATGCCCTTGCTGATTATTTTGCTAGTTATTATCATCGGCAGTCGCGAGGGGCGTTAGTGGGCGGGAACATCGTTTCCCGGATCACTCGGGGCTTGGGGTACGCGCACGCCATGTCCCAGCTCCCGCTACCTCCGACTCCTGTGCGCGTGGCCGCCCGGACCACCGCCACTGGGATGAGGATCGTTCGGAGGTTCCCCGACGACACGTGGCACCTGCTCAGTAGATACCATGAGCTCGTGCCATGGGTGCCCGAGCCGTTGGTGGACCCCCCCCCCCCCCCGAGCTGGCGGGGGATGAGGTCCACCTTTAGGATGCCCACGAGCCCCTTGGCGCGGGGAGGATCAGCCCATTCCCCTGCCGCACGACCAGGACCCGTCCCAGCATCCTCAGCGCGTGTACCATGCCGTGCGATTGCCTGCTCATGTTCTTGATATGCTTCAGGACACACGAGACAGGGTCACGAGGCTGGAAGATATGACCAGGAGGCTGCATGATATGATGGACTGGGTCGTCCAGCACATGGTCGCGGACTATGTCGCCTCGGGTACGCCGTTGTTGTCACAGCCACCGAGGTGGTTAGACCATGACGGTGCTGGCCCTTCTGGCGCGGGCGGGTCTGGTCAGGGCAGCGATCCGGGGATGATGGATTAGATAGGTATTTTATTTGTATTTTATTTCTTTTTGTATGTAAAAACTCGTTGTATATATATGTGTGCAGTTTCAGTTATGATGACTTGTATATTTGGTTGTGTTTGTTTGGTTGTGTTTCTTTGTTTGTTTATTTTATATTTGTAATGTTGATAATGTTAATTGTATATGTTTGATAACAACTGATTTTTACGATTAGATTAACCATGTGATAAAATAACAACCAACTTGTTTAATACATAATTAAACACAAAAATTACTTGTAATATGATAAATTAATAATAAACACAAAACACAAACTCGTATGTTACGATTAGATTAACCGTTTGATAAAATAAAAATAAAAACAAAATTAAAAAAATTTAAAAATATGTACAAAATGTCACGGTTTGGCCAAACTGTGACATAAAAATAAAAATACACAAACTCGTATGTTACGATTAGATTAACCGTTTGATAAAATAAAAATAAAAACAAAATTAAAAAAATTTAAAAAATAGGTATAAAATGTCACGGTTTGGCCAAACCGTGACATATACTCCTCCAAAACCCTAACTGTCACCCCATTAATTACACACCCAATAATTGCAATGATCCCGAGAACCTAACGTCACGGTTAGGCTTCACCGTGACCGCAAGGTCCCACACCCGACCTAAAGGTTACGGTTAGCCCTAACTGTGACCGTTTGAGGTGGTATCCCTAAAAAAGGAACGGTGTGTGCAGAATTCTCGAGGTTCAAATCCTAGCGGCCAATTATTATGTTTCTTGATTTATTTTTACTTCTTTTACTTTTTTCATATTTTTTTAATTGTTTAATTTTATCCTGAGCGCTTTTGTTGTTTCTGTGCTAAAACTTATTTATGTCAAAACTTGTCAGACATGATGTTTTTCTCTACCTATATTAAACCATCACAGTTTTACATGTTTCTCTCATGTACTTAACGGTATTTTTTTCCCTTGATCAATTTATTCGTTTCAATGTTAGGTTATTTTTACGTTGCAACGTGCGATGTATAATACATTATTTATCTATGCTAAACCACCGCATTTTCATACATTTCTCTTATGTACCTTACCATGTTAATACAACACTGTAACACGCGTAACAGAGTTAACAAACTCACTGCATCGCACGGGTTTACTTTATAATTTTACCTTAAAAAGTAAGAACATACACTCATCGTTACAACCTTTAGATGTGTTCTGTCAAACTGAATACCATAACAAAAAGGAACATGAGAACTAACACTTTTTTATAACTAACACTTTTTTATTGTGATTAACAATCCAAAAATGAATTATGAATCCCATTTTAACCATTTCGGGAAAGAAGCCACCAAAGTAGAGAACACTTGTTACTTGAAATTGAGTAAAAGGCAAGTTGATTTAAGTTTCCTTCTCATTAAGAGAACATTAGCATCAACAATGAGCAGATGGTATCTTTGATATTCTGAATCTGTAGCAAATATTGAAATTTTAACACTATTAAGCCATGAACTAAATGCATCCAAACTTAAAAGTAAAACACTGACGTAAGTAAAAGATATTTTGAAATATAACTTGAAGACTCTAGCTATCATTTACTAAAATATATCCATAAACACTGTAGGGGGCATCAAAATTAGTTGAGCATAAACATAAGAGGCATTAGAATTTTACAGTTTTAACTCAGTTTATGTTCAGCTCATAATTAGAATAGATTACTAATATAAGTTAATGTAGTTTTACTAACAAAATGCACTTGTGCTTTGTAGCATAATATGTTGTCAAGAAAAATTCTTAAGTTTTACTTTCAGCTGCTAGCCATCAAATGTTGCCTTTATGTTGCTTGTTTTTGCTCACCTGATACATGCAAAGTCGGGGTTTCACAAACCATCTTTTTTTTTTTTTTGAAAGGCAAAGAAATTTCAATAAAACACTCTATCCAGGAGATAGAGAACAAAGATACAGGAACACCCCAAAGAAAATTAAAACATATAAAATAGATCCCCACATCATCCGGCTTGAGCCTATATACTAAAACAACACCAATCGTTCCAGTCAAGATTCCTAGAAGATGATCTACCCTTAACCCATAGGAAGCTGGTATACTTAATATTGATTAGCAGTCTGTTAAGAGAAGGCACCCGATCGTTGAAGATCACCTCATTCCTACTCAACCAAATGCACCACATTGGAGCAAGAACAATAGCATGGAAAGCCCTTCTATTCCTCTCAGCCACCATCGAGGAACAATGTAAGTTAAGCAAGTCCGAAATCGAGAAGGCAAATATTGGGGGCGTATTGCACCAAGATGAAACGAATGACCACACCATGTCCGCAAATTGGCACGAAATAAAGAGATGCTCAGCAGATTCCTCATCTTCCTGACATAAAGGGCAAAGGATAGATTGAATCGGGACATTACGGACTACCAATGCTTTACGAGTAGGTAGCCTATCCAGACTAGCTCTCCAAGCGTGAATATTGACTTTTAATGGAACCCATTTACACCATTCCATTGCAGGATCCTTAGTTACTCTAGCATTGTACAATAACTTTCTTATAGAACTCACAGAGAAGACCCTATTTGAGTCACCCTTCCAACACCAATGGTTAACGTCCCAAGTAATAAGATCGAGAATGTTGATGTTGTATTTCAGCAGGTGGCTCTCGACCTTTACGATGTTAGTCCATGTCCCCGCAAGATGGGATTTCCACGGCATAAGGCTCGGTTTCTTAGGATTGTGATGCAAGGCCATTATCACCTCCCTCCATAGGCTATTCGAATTGGTCAGGAACCTCCATCTCCATTTAGTAAGAAGCCCCAAGTTTAGATCTTTTAATGACCCAATACCAAGACCCCCATCTTTTTTCTGCTTGCATACTTTGTCCCAGGATACCCAATTGATTCGTTTTGATTTTCACTGCTACCCCATAGGAAGTTTCTCTTAATCTTATCCAAATCATTGATGATTGTTTCCGGGGCTTTGAATAGTGAAAAGTAGTAGACCGGCAGGCTATCAAGAACCGATTGTACTAGTATTAACCTTCCACCAAAAGATAAATGCCTGGCCTTCCATAAAGAAAGGCGCGATCGAAATGTGTCTATTACCGGTTCCCAATTTTTTCGCCTATTCATGTTCGCCCCCACCATCAATCCAAGGTATTTAAAGGGTAAACAACCCCTGCTGAAGCCCACTGTATCCGCCATATCTTGTGCCTCCTCATGCAATACATTGATCCCCACCAAACTGCACTTCTTATTGTTTATCTCCAGCCCCGACACAAGATAAAAAATCCTCATTAGTCTCTTGAGATTCTGAATGTTATCTTTGGACCATTCTCCAAGAACAATAGCATCGTCCGCAAAAAGAAAGTGTGATAGATTCGGTCCCCCACTTGGAAGTTGTACTCCTCTAAACACCCCCATTTTGATGGCACGATTAAACAACCAATTTAGAGATTCCATGGCGATCAAAATATGAAGGGTGAAAGAGGATCGCCCTGTCGAACACCACGTGTATATCTGAATTCATTGGTCGGGGATCCGTTTATAAGGATAAAAGCTTTAGCCGATCTTAAAACACCCCTGGTCCATAGCCTCCATTTTGCCGGTAAGTTAAGTTGCCCAAGAATCGAGTCCATAAAATCCCAAGAAATTGAATCAAAAGCTTTATTGAAATCAATTTTGAATATCATAGCCTGCTTATTCGTCTTTTTCAGCCAAGAGAGAGTTTCATTAATCATTAAAGGGACATCAAGGATGGACCTATTAGCCATGAAACCCGATTGAGTGACGAATATAACCGAATCCAAGACTCTTTTGATTCGGTTGGCGAGCACCTTAGAAATCAGTTTGGATATACATCCAATAAGAGAAATCGGACGGAACTCATCCAAACCATTAGGGTCCTTAACTTTTGGTATTAACGCAATAAAGGAAAAACAACAGGAATCACTAATAGAACCCGACAGAAAAAAAACTCGTTGAAAATTTTTACAAAGTCCTGATGGAGAAGATCCCAGAAATGTTTAATGAATGTGAGATTGAAGCCATCCGGACCCGGAGCTTTCTCCCCACCACAATCCCATACTGCGTGTTTGATCTCCGACAAGGAGAAAGGAGTAACAAGGGCCGCAACATCAGACTCGGTTAGAGTTTTTATTCCTTGACAATCCAAATATGGTCTAGAGTAACATGTTTCTTTAAAACGCTTTTCAAAAAAACAACAAGCTTCCTTCTTAATATCAATTGGATTTGTACACCAAGCCCCGTTAATTACCAACCCATTAATTCAATTATGAGACAATCTAGAGTTGAATAACCCATGGAAGAAAGAAGTGTTCTCGTCTCCTTCGAGAATCCATTTGGCTCTCGCTTTTTGCTTCATGTCTTTCATTCGTGAGTTCTCCATGTCGAGTAGAAGTTTCCTATAATCAAGAAGCTCCTTCCCTTCGCTATCTGAAAGTCCCCCCATTTCGGCTTTATCTTCCAAAGCTTTAATCTTCCCCTCTAACCCATTCAACTTGCTGCTTTCTTGAGTTTTTAAGGCCAAATTCCAAGCTTTAATAGCCATTTTGATATTTTTAAGTTTGGCAGTCAGTTTAACATCCGCCCTGTATGCAACAACCGGGATGTTCCAAGCTTTATTAACTATCTCATTAAATCCATCTTTATCCAGCCATGAAGAAAAAAATTTGAATGGTTTTGGTCCGAAGTCCACTATAGAAGTTTTTAAAGAAATTGGGCAATGATCCGAGAGCTTTCTCGGCCAAGCAAACAACGATGCTCCAGGCCACTTATTTTTAAAGAGTTCACAAACCAGTATTCTATCTATTTTACTCGCCTTTGACCCGTTGCAGTTCATATAAGTGTATTTGTTACCCCCCATGTTGTATTCGTGTAGCCCCGCCTCAAAAATGAATTCATTAAAGGCATTTGCTCCTGAATAATGAAAATCGGAGTTCATACGGTCAGAAGGAGACCTGACCTCGTTGAAATCACCTATTAGTATCCACATCCCTTCAAAACTATCTCTTAACATTAACAATTTCTCCCATAGCTCCTTTTTTCGATTTAAATCTTGCGGCCCATATACATTAGCGATATTAATAACCTCCCCCGATCCCTTTAATTGTCCTCTAACAATCAAGAAATTTCTTTCCTTGATCACATCACAACAGCAGAATTGAGATGAGTCCCAAAAAGAAATTAAACCCCCTGATCTCCTATTTGCTTCAACCCATTCAAAATTCACAGTTTTTCTCCCCCAAATAGTTTTTACAGGGATTTTACTACACTCATTAATCATAGATTCTTGGATGCAAAGAAAGGAGGGGCGATGTTTACCCACTAAGTCCTTTAACCACATACCTTTTTGGAATCTCCGAGCCCCCGAATGTTGATTGACATAAAATCCATTAGCAAACATTTGTGGCCCCTTCCTCCACTATCTTGTTCTGAACCTTCTGCTTGAAATTTGTGAGATCTACACCCACCATCAACCCTACTTGTATCGTACTTTCTACTTCCTGTTCGATCTCCCCATTGGAATCGTTTTCCCCATTCCTTTGGTTTCTGCCAGGCAAAGAAGCAGGACTCCCAATCGAAGGTTCAGCAGATCCTTGACTGTTGTCGGGGGACTGATTAAGATCCACACCCACATCATTCGGAACATGGTCATCGTTTCCCATGCAATTACTGTTTTCATTCCTCGCTTCAACAGGTGACGAATTGCTCTCTCTGCATTTGCGCCTAATTCGTTTGTTACCAACATTATCTCTGATCTTAGAGTTGGAGTGTTTAGTCGAAGGCTTTTGTTTGGGGGAGTTCATTTTTCTTTTTCTGGAAGGTTTCAAGCCCATATTGAATATTAACTCGTGCAATCCAAAAGGGTCCGAGCCCAAACCTTCTTGAAAAATATTAGGACCCGAATTATTTATGGGGAGGTTATCACCAGGACTTTGGAAGTCGTGGCCCATAGCAGACTTGGCAATCAATGGGCTTAATATTTCAATTGGGCCCAGATCTCCACCGCTAGCATCCGCATGCTCATCGACGGTTTCCTTTTCAAAGACTGCACATGCAGGTCCCAACACACCTTCCGAGTAGGACTTCCCATGCACGTGCGTGACCGAGTGGTTGATCCCTGACTGTTTGGATGCCTGTGTGTGATCCATTTTTGAATAGGCATCCTCCTCGCCCGACTTCATCTCCGGCGTTTTATCCTTGGATTGTTCTATTAGAAAATCCGGCGCCCAAGTCCGATTGGCTTCCGAAATAGAGATTGGATAAGATACCCCTGAAAAGATAATATTAATCTTCTTAATTATATGACTCATCTCCGTAACAATAACACCGACCTGATCTTCTGCTAAACTACCATCCATGGCCGAGGCAGAAGATGGGAACAAGACCTTCCCCACGTTTTCTGCAATACAATTAAAGGTATCGGGAGCCCAGAGATGAAGTGGCACCCCCCTAATATTAATCCATGCCAACCGTTCGTACTGAATATCTTGCCCATCCCATAGAACCAGCGAGGAGGTTAACTGATTCCATTCATGCATATGATCATGCAAGAAGGCCTTTGCTTCTACCGAGGACTTGAAGGATAAAATTACCTTTCTTCCCCATAGATATCTTAAACCGAAGTTAGCAATAATCACACCTTCAATACTTTCCTTCAGATTGTGTAATGTTGCACCATCTACCACCTCTCCAATCAATGACAATCCCATCCATGTTTTCGTTTGCTCCGGTGCCTTCAAAATGTGGATTTCTGGACTCTTGTTGATGAGGGCCGCTTTATAAGAGACATGATTTGGAACCAACTTCCCCCCGTTATTCCCCTGCATGTTGAAGTTCGAATGATGCCGAGCAAAGGGTTCCTTTTCGAGACCCCCATAATCTATTTTATTGCCACACCTATCGAACTTAGCAGGGTTTGCTTTGGCAACACAATTGCCAACTTTCATCTTGTTAAGATCTTCCAGTAGCGATTTCAAGTCCTTGCAAAACCGAATCGGTCTCCTTCCTTCGACGCTTTTCTAGTCGGAATGAATGCATCAACAAGCTTCCCAAAACCTTTACAGGCCATCCATAACTATTTACTCGAGATCTCTTCAGGGAGATTGGATATGAATATAGTGATTATATCCTTGTCAGTGCTTCCTTTTCCTTTTCTCCGATTCTGTACTGTTTCCCAAGCTCCACCGTCATCCACCTTTTGTCGAACGTAACCCTCTTCATATCGGTGTCCTCTTCCGGCTGAATTCCGTTCATCCTCCGTCGAAAAAACCTTTCGTCTCCCTTTCGTCTCCATCTCCCCGATGTAATTTGGTCCAATGATGTCTTCAACAAAGATACAGGAACACCCCAAAGAAAATTAAAACATACAAAATTCACAAACCATCTAAAGCTTACTTTTTTTTCATTTGATTTGTATACCTACAAGTTAGCAATAATAAATTTCAAAATCATTTCAAATTAATAGACATCACTATGTATGTATAAATATCTTTGAATAAGTTGCTGGTAAAAATAACAAAAAAGAAACCTTAATATATGAAAAAAAAATTAAGGAAATTTTGTTCATAGTAAATCTTACAATTGACAAATAAGCCCAAAACCCCAATTTATCATATTCCCCATTAACCACGCGTGTTGAAAATTCTAAATCAAAGTTAGTCAAAATCAAACCTTTTGATGCATGATAATATCCCCTATTTTGGCCTCTTTGAGGGTATCTTGAAACCACCTCCTCAAGCAATCAGACAGCACATCAGACAGCTAGGTTTTGTTTCTCCTTGATACCTCCACCACCGCCACTGCTATTAGTGCTATGAAATTCAATGGTTGAAAAAAAGAAGTAAAAACCTTAAATTTAAAACCAAACAAACCTTGAATCTAAAGACAGGGAGCGTTTGGTTGGAAGAATGAAATGAAATGAAATATAATTAAGAAACTAGTATAATTTTTAAGTAAAATTATGTTTGAGTGGGTAATGAAATGTAAAACTCAAGGGAATATTCCGCCTCAAATTTCCTTAGTTATTTCCTAAAATGGTGTATTTGAAAAACTTATTTACTAAAATGGTGTAGTTTTAAAAATATTTACCAAAATAGTGTTGTTTTTAATTTTTTTGTTTCTCACTCCTACTCTCATTGATTATTTTTTTAAAAGATTTTTAAAATCTTTAACATGTGAATTATTTAAATTTCAAAAAACTATATATAATTTTTTTTAATTTTCTAGAAATACTATTTAATTTCTCTTCCTATCGGTTTATAAATTTTTTTTTTCCAAATCTGTAATGGTGTTAGCAGAGAAACATTTTTAATTTCTATAAATTTATTTCTTAAAAAGCTTCCAAAAAAATCTTGTTAGTCACAATCCAGCAATATAATTTTATTTTTCGAACCTTTTTTCTTTAAACTATTTGAATTGTTTTTTAAATATAACTTTCTTTGATTTTCGAGGAATATTTTTTAATTTCTTTCAAGATATTTTATAATAAAGGTTTTTAAAATGTCTAATCGTGGTTCTAAAATAAACGTGTTTGACTTTTTTTAAAAAAAAAATTAGATAATTTTTTTATTTCTTGAAAAATTATAAATAGAAATATTCTTTATTTTTTAACTTGTTTTATAATGTTTAATAGTAAAATTTAAAAAGTGTTTAAAAAATACATTCTCCGTTAAAAAAAGGTCTTATTATTTCTATTTCAAATTATTTAGAAAGTTTATGAAAACTATCAGATAGATCCGTAATTATATTTATATTTTTTAAAAGTTTTTTATTTATATTATTCAAAAACATAAACAATTTGAAAAAATGTTTTTATATCTAAGAAAAAATAGTTTTTTTAAGAAAATGTTTCTACAAGTTAAAGAAATAAGTTTAAAAC
Source organism: Flaveria linearis (assembly GCA_024085815.1). Taxonomy (NCBI): domain Eukaryota; kingdom Viridiplantae; phylum Streptophyta; class Magnoliopsida; order Asterales; family Asteraceae; genus Flaveria; species Flaveria linearis. The sequence goes on along the minus strand of CM044015.1, from coordinate 20,435,306 downwards.
AAAGAAAATATTGGATTGTGACTAACAAAGACTTTTTATACATTGTTACAAATAACGGGTAGGCTTTTTACTGTATTAAAAAAATTTTGTATTGAACTTTTGTAAATACATTTTTCATGTAACTTGAAATTTGGTTGGTTTAGCCTAATAAGTTTGGCTGGTTTAGCTGGTTTAAACTTGACAGATCGGACTAAACCATATATATCAGACTGGCCATGTGTGTATGACATTTTATTTAAAAGCTTTTTAAGAAATAAGTTTACAGAAATAAAAAATGTTTCTTTTTTAACACAATAATTACATTTTGAAAAAATTTTTTACGAAACATGTCAAAAGAAATTAAATAGTATTTCTAGATAATAAAAAAGAAAGTTAAATTTATATAACATCTTTAGACATTTAAAGAAATCGTATGGTAAAGAATTTAAAATCTTTGAAAAGTATTTAATGAGAGTTTGAGTGGGAAAACAAAAAGTTAAAAACAACACTATTTTAGTAAATATTTTTAAACTACACCATTTTGGTAATTAAAATTTTAAACTACATCATTTTAGGCAAAAACTCCAAATTCCCTTGGTTGTAGGATTTCAAATTCCCTCTCTAGGTGGAAGGATTTTGAAATCCTATAACCAAGTAAATTTGAGGTGAAATTTCCCTTGGGTTTTACATTTCATTACCCATTCAAACATAATTTTACTTGAAAATTATACTAGTTTCTCAATTTCATTCCATTCTATTTCATTTCTTCCAACCAAACGCTTAGGGCATTAGCATCGGCTGTGGCATAAGTATAAAATATAGGCAAATTGTATTTTAATAATTTAAATTATTATTTATTGATTGATAATAATTAATATTATTGATTAGCCGGTAACAGTCCCAAGTTTCATTTTATTACCAACAACAACTCCAGTAACATAATTATTAAAACTTTACTTTTGATTTTGACTAGATTTCGTTCACAATAATGATTATGAACGAAATGAAAAAATACAAGCTAAATAAAAACTAAAATAAGTACAAATCGTATGTGAATGTATGATATTTATGCTACTAGGAATGCTGTTGGTAATAAAAATAAAGTTGTGATTATTACTGGCCAAATCAATAAAATGAATTATTATCGGCAATTAGTTATAGTGTAGATTATTAAAATCCAAATTGTCTAAAATTTATCGCGCTGATACTTTCCTCAGCCCCTGATTCCTGTTGAGCTCAAGTATGATGTTTTATTCCCTACAACATGTCACCATACAAAATGCACGAGTCAAGTTGATTGGGTAACGAGTCATTTGTGGTTTGACCTAAAACACTATGTCCATTAACATAATGCTTTGAAAAGAAAATAAAAATTATTCATAACTGCTAAACCATGTCTGAAGACTTCCATGTCTGGACTACTCTACTCACCATTCAATCTGTAACAATTTCTACACTCCCTTGCTTGATTGTTCTCTACAACTGGCTTTCAATTCTGTTAAGATGATTGGACAAGTACAGAAACTATGAAATCATCCATTATCAGGTAAATTAGTCGTGATGCTGTTGGTAAGGTACAACTGTTGGTAAGGTGCTATCGTTGGCTTTTGCTATCGAGTCGGGGGTCTCTTTGGAAGCGGTCTCTCTACCTAACAAGATAGAGGAAAGACTCGCCTACACCTACCCTCCCCAGACCCTGCTCTTGAGTGGGATATACTGGGTTTGTTTGTTTGTTTGTTTGTTTGTTTGTTTGCTAAACCATCTAAATAAATGGATCGAATTAGAACACTACAAAATAAAAATAAAAATAAAAATAATCTAAATAAATGGATCGAATTAGAACACTACAAAATAAAAATAAAAATAAAAATAAAAGATGAGTGTGATTACGTGATGATTGAAGAGGGTATGATTGTTTGTTTCACCTGATTGGGTTTATGGCATGAAAGAGATGCCATCAAAATGAAAGATCCTACCAAAACCAATTAACAATCTACATAATTAAAAAAAACTACTAAATACATTAACGTTGTCATCTGGAAAACTCAAGCTCTATAATTTCTATGTTACTCTTGAAGTTAAGCTAAAATAATAGCTTTTGATAATAATAATAATAATGAATTTCTATGTCAGTCTTGAAGTTAGACTAGAATAATAGCTTTTGAAGATCTTGAGTAATACTATACGACTCAAATAACAAAATTATGTGCTTCTTGAAAACTTATCCTGCTGTTATGATAAACCAAGGTTATTACATTTTAAGGATGAATCATTTGGATAAACATGAACCAAACACTCAACTTTTCAAATAGTTTTTTGAATTTGATTTATAGTTTAAAAAAAAAAAAAAAAAACTAGCTCACCCAATTTGTTCTCTGGCCTCATATAGTCTTACCCTTTGAATCTGATTCATCCATGCTGTGGCTGTTACAAGTTGTCAGGGGTGGTAATGTGTAAGAAGAAGAAGAAGCTTCTCTTCGCCATCAGATTTGCGCTCATAAGGTAAGAGCAGAAGCTTGTGATTGTCCATGGCCTCTCATGAACCCACACAATGGAAAACTACATAAATGTATAGAATTAAAGAAGTACATTATGCAATTCATAAATCCCTGTTGACCTCAATTTGAAATCTTAGTATATATAATACTAGATGTTGCTATAGTCTATAGCCACACTACCCATTCCATATTTTGATCTCACTAGAAATGGTAGTTTAAGTGTCTCGTAAACTCCTCTTTAAAAAGTAGGGTCTCGTGAGTATTCACATAATCTACAAAAACGTGTCTGATGAAAATCTGAAATAGTTGTTTCCAGGTGGTGTGAGATTAGATTTTGGGTGGCGTTTGTATAGCGGTGATGGGCGAGCGTATTAGCCATTGAGGGAACTGTTGAGATTATTGGGGTAGAAGATACACGTCAAATTTGGTTTAATTGCATTTAGGTGGAGTCGGATCTAAAAGCATTCACATTGATTTCCATATCTATATTCATATAATAGAACTAAAACTCAACATTTCTTAATTTTTCTCTCATTTTCTAAAACATCACTTATCCCATACATCATCATTATCTCTATATATTTTTTTTTTATTTCATTCCCTTTTTTCTATTTACAATTTTATTTACTAGTTGTTTTGTCTTTTTGTTATTATTATTCAAAATGTTGATTCTTATAAACTTTTATACCATTTTAACTACCGTATAAAAAATATCATATTGAGGTAATAATAATTCACTCACCTATGCAAACATCAAGTATGATATCAGAATATGAAGACTACATATTCAAAGAAATTAAGAAATAACAAAGTGAGCATACAAATCCATCCTTATAAAAATTAAGCTAGTAAAATGTTTTCATGTTCCAATAGTTTAATTGACTTAAGCTAGGACTTTGGGCCTTCCTAGAGCAGTAGGGCCTCCAATTTTAATGGCCCAATGTTATATGTGGCCTCAAACTTCAAGCCCAGTAGCCCACAAGAAATCGATTTATGACTCTATGGAGTGTGGATCAACCGATCAATTAGAATCAGGTTAGTTTTTTGGTTTTTATTTAAGTGATTTATTGAATATTGATTTGTTATTTTGTTTATAAATTGATTAATTGTTTTTTATCTAAATTGCTTATTAGTTTTCTGTTTTTTGATTAGTTTATTTGATTATCACATTTCTTGAATCTGATTAGTTTAATTACTTCATTAGTTCATTAACATTTCTTAAATTTATAACAATGTCAAACCGAATCCGTAAGTTTGAATGTGGTGCATCAAAAAGGGATAAAAAGATTAAACGAGAAGATTTAAATGAATCACTAAAATGATCAATGTTAAAATTCGTAACCACCACAACGTCTAATAATGATGAAAAGCTTGATGAAAACCTTAATGAACCTACGAATAATGATAAAATCTTTGAAAATCTTGATGAAATCCTTAATAAAAACCTTGATAAACCTACAAATAGAGATAAAAATTTTAAAAATCTTGATGAAAACCTTAATAAACCTATAAATAATGATGAAACCTTGATAAACCTACAAATAATGATGAAAACTTAGAAAATCTTGATGAAAACCTTCATGAGCCTACACATAGTGATGAACTTACAAATGAGAATCATACTAAAAAACCTTTAAATTATGTTGATCCTAGTTAATAGAATAATATTCTTAATAATTTTAGAGATCTAATTGTAGAAAAAGGTCCGAATAAAATTTTTAATGATAACTTTCCAAAAGATGAATTTTCAAGAAGCATTAATAATTCTTTTCATAGGCAAAAATTACCTAATGGAGAAAAATATAAAGAAAATGGTTGATTTATTCTATAGAGCTTGATAGAGCATTTTGTTTTTGTTATAAGTTATTTAATATAAATCAATGTACAAGTAAGTTAGCAAACGAAGGTAGTAACGATTGGAGAAATTTTTATTCTAAACTAAAAGAGCATGAAAGAAGTAATATACATATTATGAATATGAGAACATGGATGGATCTAGAGATAAGATTGACAAAAAATAAGACAATTGATAAAATATTCAAGACAAATAAATAAAGATAAGGAATATTGGAAAAATATACTTAAAAGAATTATTGTCATTGTGAAAAATTTGGTAAGAAAAATAAATCATTTCGTGGGAGTAAAGAAAAACTTTTTGAAGAAAACAATGGTAACTTTTTAGGTGATATTGAAATGATTACAGAGTTTGATCCGGTAATGCAGGAACATATTCGACGTATAAAAAATAATAAAATTCATAATCATTCCCTTGGACACAATATGCAAAATAAACTTATTAGCTTATTAGCAAATGAAATCAAAACAAAAATTATTATTAAAGTTAAGGAAGCTAAATATTTTTCAATTATATTAGATTGCACTCCCGATACAAGTTACAAAGAACAAATGTTCATTATCTTACGATGTATGTCAGTGCGAAAGCAATAGAAAACGGGATAGCTATACTCATATTTATGAGCTATTCGAACGTGTCCATACATTGGTCCGCGAGTTCCACAAGCATTTTACTACCCTATATTCACATAAAGACATTTCCTCATTGACCGTGAAACCCCTCAGGTCATCTCACTTAAGATAATCCACCCGACTTGCCATAGTTACTTCTATGACCTCAAGCTAGAGTCTTCCTAACTTACGTTGATATTTCCATCACAGCTGTAAATGAAAACACGTAGTAAAGCTATGGTTTACGCACCCGCCCAACACAGTGAGCAGACAGACTTAACCGTCACACGAAATCACTATCGTATATATCCCTATGACAACCACTCAGTTATAATAAGACTTCTTATTACCCTTTCTATACTCATACCGAATATTGTCCCATGACAAATATATTTATCCAAAAGTGGTTAACTTCCTTACATAATATCAATATGCATCGTAAATCACTTAGACACTGGTTTGGTTTTTTTCAAAACCTTGGTTTACCTAACTAAGCCTTGATAATGCATAATGTGAAGGTTTAGAATATTACCACAGCAGATCTAGGCTCAGATGATTCGTGAGGTCCTCAGTTCACCACTGAGCATTTCAACACTATAACGTAGTTTTACACATCACACATTCATTCATATATAGCCATAACTCGTATTTAAAAGAGATATATGGCTCACTAAGAGAACTGAGCCTCGAGTGTCAATCCTAGACCAATTTCATGTCAACAAACTCAAATATGAGCTCCAATCGTCACAACGAGTAATCAGAAGCTTTGAAATGAGACTAAGCGGAAGGGATTGGGGTAGAGAAAAGAGAGCTCAAAAATCAGAGAGTTCCAAATAGGTAGAAATCGGGTTTTATCATGCTTGCCTGACAGGCTCCTTGGCAGACCGTTAAGCTAGGCTTAGCAATCCGCTACCAACCTAGCCATGAAATATTCATATCTTTAAAATAAAATTTCGAATATTAAAATATAATATTCCTCGCGGATCCTTACACACAACTTTAGATGTTCACGACCACCCTAGCGGACCGCTACCACCTCTCTTGGCGATCTGCTATGAGGCTTGATCTTCCGATCCATGATCCCTCCATGGCAGACCGTTATGGCCACCCTTTAAGGCCCATAGAGGTATGCTATGGTCCACCTGTCTCAAACACTTGTAGGATTTTCTTCTTAAATCTTATCATTTTCAATTCTGACCCACTTGTATTCGTATGTCATCTTGTCCATTAGGCCGAGGGGTCATAGAAGTTCACTTGTTTTTTATAGATGGGATCAGTAAAAATTAAAGAGAGTGAATTTTCTATATTCTTTTGTTTATCACTTATGAGATTGACATTTTCTTTGTTATCCTGATCGGAGCTATCGGGTGGTGACATATGGAATCCTAATTCGAGTCACGTGGAGTCATCTGTATCATGATTCCTATTGGGAATGCTTAACAATAGATCGAGTAATAAACATCTGTATCTCAAGTTTGATTGTTCGTTACCGTTATTCATTCAAACTCCCACATAACCATTGAATTACCGAGTATCTAGCTATCAAACAACCCCTTTTATTCATCTAAAATAGTTTAGAAATTATTATAACTAATAAAAGATTATAAATAAACATTTTAGGTGAACTGAAGTATCAAAAATATCATCTAACAAAAGACAAATGAGTTTGATAAATATTAGAGAACTAGCATATACTATTTAAATAGTCTATACCTCGTGTATTATACGAGTTAAATAAATAAAATATTAAATAGTTTGTAATACAAATATAAATACCAAAATTGATATTTTTAGATAAGATATGATTGAGTTACGTATAAGGACATGCTTCAAGTAAAACAACATTAATATCATTTTAAACACTCATCTTATGAAGGTGTTATTTTATTTCATTTTCTTAAATCATTCTTGTAAAACTTAAAATCCAGTTTTAAAGTAGTTCATAGTTATAATAAAGTTTTTTGTTTAAGAAAATTTTTGTATCTTTTTATTTTTTAAAAATAATTTTTATTTTTAGAACAACTTTTTTCTTTAATATGAAAATATTTTAAATAATATAATTACTATATATATTATTATCATTCATTAGCCGAGAGAGCGCGACAAACAAAAATGATGAAGTCTAATATCATGACACGCGACACCTTAAAACCTTCTTTTATTATATATCTAGAAATTAAAACTATAACTTTTGAGGGACTTAAAATGTCATTTTGTGAAGCCATGGAACAATTAATGCTTAAAGTATAAATCAATAATGCACAAAGATGTTGGTAATTAAAAGTATATAAATAAGTCCATAAAGGAGGTCTTTTTTTTTTAAATAACTTTTTTTTTTGAACCAAAATTTCATAAACACCGGATGGTCCTCAAATCAAGGACTAACCAACAAAACCACTACAAAAAGTACAAAGGGTAATTAACCCAATCATTCCAAACAATCGTTTTGAATCTAGACCTATGTTTCAACCAAATAAACGACAAAGCCTTAACTTGAGCGACTATATCAATGACTCTAGGGGTACCTCCATAAAGGAGGTCTTACTAACTTTGGAACAGGTGTTATGTGCCACTTATTCAAAAAAAAGTGATTTGAATTAAAATGGAGCCTATTTCAAGCAAAGGAGGTGTAACCAACCCTAGAAGATCTGTAATGTCTCATTTATTCAGAAAAAAGATAGATTGACCTAAAAGGAGCCTAGGAGAAGGTCTCAAGCCTATCATAATGTAATTACGGTCTTGGTTGGGTTTAACCTCAACGAGCATCTTGATTATGTGATTCCTCAAATTAAACAAATAATATGAAAAGGGGTTCATCAGAACCGAATACCCTTAAAAGAATTTTCGCCTGGGTGTTTAAGAAATGGTGGCAAGCCGCCTATTATATGTAACCCATCAATCATGTTTAACCAACTTGATTTCTTTATTCCTTTCTAAGAGAGTAGTTTTTCTTAGGTGTCTAGTCAAATCGTCGCTCTTAATTTCATTGCATTTGGTGTATAAGAAATATACTAAAAATATAGTCTTGTTTGGCATTTGATAACTCTCCGGTAAACATAACTAGTGTTTGACACTCGCGCGCATTGCGCGGTGAATGGACGAATTAAACAACTTAACCTTATCTTTGGGCTCACAACATGATTTTTTAACATTATTTTTGGGCTCAGAATATGAATTCGGTTGCGGCTGCTAACCGTTATTGGTAACCACGCCAAAGCCACCGATACCCCCCACCTGTGTCATCATGGCCCTAACACGAAAACAACGGTAGTCTCAGATGAGCAATAACTCGTCTTCATCGACATTAATAGCAAAAACAAATCAATATACCATCAGATACCGAGACTTGCTTTGCCAAGGCTTAGATTTTCATCATCACAGCCTTCGACATCGAACTATATCGTAAAACACAAACGTAATACCATGAAAAGAATCTTAAAAATAGCTTATATCACAAATTGTTAGGCTTAGAACCGCAAGCTAAAAGAGTGTCTCATAGCTGCAGTGGGTTGGCTGTATAAGCCTACCATCCTCCAAACCTGTCGCCATGGTTGCATCCTCTTCCAAGTCCATTCTCGGTTTTAAACGCATCATAGCCACAACAACAAAGGTTTCGCACGAAAAAATAACAGTCATTAAGCTTCTTAGTTAACCATTAATTGATGCCTTTGACGAACTAATGGCCGTAATTATCAGATTAACCGACTACAAACAAACACAACCAAGCCATTTATTCATACATAACAAATAATATTTCTAGAAAACCAACCAACAATGCTTAAAAAAGCTCAAAACTACATGCATCAGGCAACAGTATAAAACATTATTTCTTGCACTTGTTTTTTCACATACAAGCAAGAACACAATTATCAAAAAAGCAAGGGTTGAAGGTAACAGAACTGCACACAAAATGCAAAAATCGATAATAAATAAAAGTTTGTTTCAGTCCAGAAAACGACAATCAGTTTATCACCGACTACAACCACAACACCGCACAACGTAGGGAGAGAGCGAAATATGATGAAGTTGTGGTAAGAAGAGTATGAATCACAACAAACAACACCATAACGTACCGCCTAGGGTTCAAAAACCCTTAAAAGAGCAACAAGCAACGTGCATTGAAGAGTAGGTACGACACACAAGCAACAGTAAAACACCCGGGGAAGCGGAGTCGTGATCATCGACATCATAGCATCGACGCCTAACAGGAGAAACCGGATCTAAAGAGGGTTTGGCCGGAATACAAGAACGACATGCGGGAGAAACCTTCTAGGGCTAGCTAAAGCCGGTGACGATGGCACAACTGACAAAAGCAAATCCAAGAGATCGAAACACCCAAGTTAAAGAGCTTGTGGGAACCGAAGGACTCGTTTCAAACGGGCACGGAAGGCCGAGCGCCCACCTGTTGCAGCCGTCCGATCCCCTCACAAGGGGTTTCTCTCTCTACCGTCACAAACTCTTTCTCTATCTACAATGAAATCAAACGTAGCAAAACCTCTTAAAAGAGCAGAATGAAACATGCAATTGAATGTAGTACATGACGCATAAGAAACTGTAAAAAACTGTTCATTTACTATTCACTCGGTTGCTTTTTAAATAGTATACTAATAAAGCCTAATGTATTACAACATCCTAAAAGCATGATCAACCATGATGTTGTTGCCTAGGTCATTATGTTCTCACTATAATTTATATGATTTTTTAAACTCATCTGGTTTTTCATGAGCAATTAAATCCTAGGTGAATGGTATTTTTTTTTACCATGAGCTACTAAAAGAGGGTGGGGTTCAGCCCTAGTGCTTAAAGTTTAGTACTACAACCAAAAGTGTATGAGTTTTAGTCTTAAAAAAGATTTATATTAAAAAAATCTAGATGTTGCTATTAATAAATATTAAACGATATATTGATTTAAGTTTATCAAGTAAAACAATTTTAATGATTTGAATATTAGTTTTCATAGCATACCTACCATGAATTTGAAGGTTGAAGCAACTCACACCCACTCATCCCATCGGTAAAGAAATTATTAAAACATAAAATAAATAACCCTATAGATTAAAATCTTTTCTTATTATACAATCAAGTAACATTTATTTGTTATTTACTAATAAATCTCGAGATCAATGGAAGCGAAGAATTTGACTATTGCAAAATGACTATTAAAATAAAATCTTAAATTTCCAGCTATAACTCAAATAATATGCTTCAAAAGCATGTCAGAGCATAATATATGATATATGATCAGAGGCATCTAACGACAAGCAGTTGGAGAGGGTTCAAAGCTTTTTAAAACTTGAAATTTTGGATAATATTTTATGGGTAAAAGGATTTTAATAATCCCAACTTTTATTTATTGGTGGGGATTAATCAAATTCAGAAAATGTTTACAATCACTTCTAACTTTTAATTTATTTTTCTCCAATGATTCCAACTAACTGAGAGTTAACCCCGTTAGTTTTTTGATAACGTAAATTGCTTTTGTAACCAAAACATTAAGCAACGTTGAAATCTATCATCAGGTCTGTTAATCTGAAACCTTCGCACCCTAAAACCCGTCATTATCCACTTCCTAGTTTGACGACTTGATTCGTTGGAGATAGATTTCTGATGACAATGGAGGCTAGAAAACGAAAAACAAATCTAATAGAGGCTAGGCGGCGCCGGAGTTGAAAAATAGTTCAAAGTTGGGCCCATTTCATCAAATAAACTAACGGGGGTTAACTCTCGGTTAGTAATAGATAAATGGAGGAAAATAAGCTCAAAGTTGAGAGTGACCGTAAACATTTCCTGAGTTGAAATTAAGTTGAAATTAATCGCAGTCAATAAATGAAAGTTTGGATTATTAAAATCTATTAACCCTATTTTATAGCTCAATTTCATGTTATTAGTTTTTTTAATATCAATTGCAACTTTATGTTGCCACTTAAAGCGAGACATATTTCCCTTACAAACGAAAGTAGTCTTAGGGGCTGTTTGGTAACTTCTGAATGGGTAAGTGCTGAATCAATAAGAGGTCTGAACCAATAAGAGGTCTGAACCAATAAGAGGTCTGAACCAATAAGAGGTCTGAACCAATAAGAGGTCTGAACCAATAAGTGTTGAACCAGATTAAGTCTGTTTGGTTAGATATCTGTTTGGTTATAACTCCTAATATTGAATAATTATTAAAAAAAACAAACCATAATAAAAAAATCCAAAAAACACATAAATCCAAAAAACACATATAATATACATTCGAGATCCACATTCACAAAAAACGAACCCTAAGCTAAAAAAAGCACACAGCACTTGAACAAAACTCACCGGAATCATCGGAATCCTTCAGACCACCACCGGAGCTGCTACGACGAACGCTCGAGCTCTTCGATTTGAAGGAAGAAGAAGCTTTGAGGGTCGCCGGAGGAGCACGATCCAGTTTCGCCGGAGCTCTGCCGTTTCTGTTGGAAGCCATCGGTCTAACTTCGAATTGAACACCACCGCTATGCTGCCGGAGATGAATTCATGGAAACTGATGGTGAAATTGTTAAAGAGATGGGGTTAGGCAAACACAAACACAGGCACTCACAGAAACCGAAATGTTAAAATCGGAGGCACTCACCTAAACCGAGGGAGCTCAAGGGCCGCCGTGAGTCGGAGCTGAAGGTCCGACGAGCTGAAGGTTCGGCGAGCTGAAGTGAGCGGCCGGCGATTTCGGTCCGAGAGAGATCATGAGGTCGATGGCTCAGGAGGTTTATGGGGGGGAGGAGTGTTTTGGGTCAGACACCATTTGAGATCTGACCAGTGGGATAAGAGGTATTTTTCATTAAGTGACATTAAACCAAACATCATGGTCTGACCGAGTCAGACATAGATGTCTGACCAGTGACATTAAGAGCCAAACAAACAGAATCTTAGTCGTGATCCTTTTTCACCATCTTCCATAATGTGAGATCAGAGCGGAAGGTTAAAAAAATTGATAAAAATTGTAATGGATAAAAGCCTAAAACCATGATTCTGCGAAGTATCTATGTATAAATCTTAAAAAAATAAATATTTCTCTCTTAAAATTTGTGTAAATATCTATGTATCAATCTTAAAAATAAAGATTTATCTTTTTAAATTTGCCTTTTTTCTGTATAATTTTCTATTATAAAACACTATTAAGACCTATCTAAAAGAATTAGTATCATCATATTTAATAAAATTTACTCCAAAATCATTTCTTTGATCTGTGTAAAATTTCTAATAGGTTTCTTTGTAGAAGCTTTCTTTTACGTACACTTATATTATCATCATTACATTAGTATTAGTAATCTATACTATATAATAAAGGAGTAATCTATACTATATAATAAAGGAGTAACTAAGATGTCACATGGCACTCTCATGTTACTCCTCAAAAAAATTTTCCCGCCAAAACTATTATATTATTTTAGTTAAGTTTTTTATTTTAAGAAACTCAATTAATACTAAAATTCATTTTGTTTTGAACTATACATATTTTTGTAGTTAAATAAGATTCAATTTAAAAAATTAAAAAGAAAAAAATATTTATTGATATATTTATTTATTTATTTTAGGTTAGTATGATTTTAAGACAACTGATTTTAATTTTACATGGGTCAATTATATATGATATTATTCAAAAGAGTATTTGAATATTTATAAATTTTATATTTTTATTTTTCACTGTTATAGTAATACGTAACTTAATTATACAAAATATTTATACATTTATTAATTATGTTGTTTTTATATTTTCAACTCGTGTATTACACGGGTTTACTAAAACTAGTTAGTAATAAACAATATACAGAAATGCCGTTCAGAAAAACATATGAAAGCAAAGGCATTGAAATATGATAAAATGTTGACAAAAGAACATCAAGGGGGTTTTGTGGTATAATGGAACCTAAAGGGGGGTTGTTGCAACTTAGAAAGATTGAAGTAGTGAATACAGAATAGCTTCACCAACCATAAGTTAGATCCGGTGATGAAGGGACCCCAGAAATCCAGAATGGCTCGCTTTTTTAATACCATATATCAAGCGCGTGAAGGCACTCACCTACCCCGCGGTCACGCAAACATAACATTCATTTGGTCAAAGAAAAAAGCTAGAAACATATTAAAATAATAATAATAAAATATAGATTTTAATAATTTAAAAGAAAAATGTCACATGATAGTCAATAAGTTTCAAAAGTGTTATAATTTAGTCATTTATGTATATTTTTCTCAAATTGAACTATCAAATGATCAAATCGAGTCATCATTCAATTTTTTATGTCAAGTAAGTAACGATGGAGAATACGTGGTGGTCAGAATTTGCAATATATGAAATTATATTAAAAAATAAAAAAACATGTTAATTATGAAAAAATAAAAAAATACCTAAAATTTACATCAACGTTCCATATCAGCATCAAAAGATAGAAAAAATATTTTCTAATTGAAACCAAAAGTATAACATGCTAAAAAACATGTTAAGGCTTTTAATTTATATAAAATATAAAAACTGGGTGACCTAACTACAACACTTTTAAAACCTGAGTTACCTAATTGGAACACTTTTAAAAGTTGGTTACTATTTTATAAAGTTAACCCTAATTTAAATTATTGACTACTGTTTAATATTAATTTTGAATCCTAATATAGAGACACTCACTTGGATAAATTGGCACCCATTTATACGCTGGTATGCGTCCATACACGTCGTATAGAAACACTGAAAATGAGGAAAATATAGGGGGCTGTCAGAGGGCTATACGCCCGTTATAGCCCTATACGACCCCCTATACGACACATATGGGGCTATACGACGCGTATAACAAATTTCGACGCTGACTATGATTAAAAATTCAGGGGGCTGTCAGGGATGCTAAGTTAGGCGTTATGGGCTTAATATATTCTAGTGGACCTTAGACATTATGACAGTAGACGTTCACCATATTGGAATTAGCACGATGGTTGCATGCTTAAAATTGGACTAAAGATTTAAAAAACGTAAAAGTATACATTTTATATTAAGAGAACAACAAAACGGACATCAGTGAGTTTTGCCTAAAGTCCCCCAAATAGACTTAATTTAATTATAAATATGAATTAAATAATTTTATATAACGCATAGTAGCTCGTTGGAATCGTATTAACGCGTAGAATTTAAAAACGTGAATTTTAAATGCCATGCGAATCAGGATGAGACATAATTAGGCAAGACGGGCAAAAAGAGGAGGTTCCCCTTTGAATTTTCCTTCACTCTTTTCTTTTCACTACTCTTGTTCTCCAAGTTTTCTCTCTAAAGAAAATCCTAGCTGCGGTCATGTTTCTTATTGTTCATCTATCATCAATGACATCTAGTTCATCATCAATATTAGTTTAGGTGTTGTTTCTTCATTTAAGATTGGATTTTAGTCAAGTCTTGATCATCTGCACTTTTACTAGTAAGAAAATAATTTATTTTGATGATTTTAGTTTCTATTGTTCATGTTCTTGATGATTTTCATCATTAAACATCTAAATCATCATCTAATAATAACCTTTATCTTGATATTTGGATTGGATCGTGAATGATTGTATGTTTTGGGAATTGGATCATCAAGTTGGTAAAATCCTAGTTTTTAATCTTTATGTATTCTTTTGATATATTGATATAGGTTTGTAAACTTATGAGACCAGGTATTAATGAACATCTTGAGTTCATAATCTCTTATTATAAACTTTAATCATTGTCTTCAAATCGCTATATGCGTTAGAGATTAAATCTATGTACCCATTGACTAAAAAAACTCGAACAGGAAGATTAAAATTTTAACTACTCGAATTAGAACTAATATTTGTGAGAAAATAATGGTCTAATTCATTTTATAGTTCAAATGATTCATGGAATAAGTATTGGTTCAGATCTCGGGTCAATAAAGATCAATAATTGTGGTTTTGGGATGCAAATGACAAAGATTGGCTTATGAATAGCTTGAATAGGACGTTTTATACAGGTCATAACTTGATCATACGAAGTCTAAATGGGTCACAATTTTTCTCAAACAAGTTCAGAAAGTCTTCTAACTAACCCAAGTGGTCTCACATTTTTTTGACATCGTTTGATCCTCCAAACGTAGTAAACAAAACTAAAATTCAAAGTTGTTAAATTCAGGCAGAACGTTGGTCTGTGTTCGTAAGGTCTTATCTCCCTCATACTTTATCCATTGGAGATCATTCCTTTTCTGGAAGTTATTTTAAGGTCTTATCTTTTAAAAGGTGCGTATTACATGACACTTCAATGTTGTTTCAATCTCCAAACAGTCTATGCAAGACCGATGCGCGATCAGCTCTACAAGCTGAAATATTTTATACAACTTAAATGTTCAAGATTTGAGACTAATTAACTAAATAAGTTAAAAGTTGGATTCGAATATGTATTATAAAACATTGAAGGATAACAACATCTATGGCTACATGTTATCAAACTTGGACTAATAAATGTTCATTGACTTACTGTACGTTGATAACTGGAATCTTAAAATGAGACGAGATTGGGAATTAATGTTGAACATTGGACTTGGAATGATAAATGAATTACTTTTCCATTAAAATAAGAACTTGGATGGGCATTAGTGCGTGTGAAACGTGTATATATTTTTATAAGGATTTTTGCACAGATTCAGTTTTAAATGGTTATACTAAACAACACATAGAAAAGGCAAGTGTACAAGTCGTCTGGTAATATAGTGTTGGTAAGAACCGCATATCAATCCATGAACACACCAAGCCTACTCAATAATCTTTATAATTAACTATTAGATTTAGTTTTGTTTTGGGAAAATGATAAGCTGCATTGATGTAACCAAAATTTTAGAATTTTTAAAAAACATAATAACTAAAATAAAAGTAAAAGTAAAATTGAGACTTTTGGGTTTTAAAACAGTGAATTAAGACTATCATCCTAATTATATGTAATTATGATGAATATCATGGTATGATTATAGATATAAGTTTAAGTAGTTATGTTAATGTTTATAAACATGAGCCAACGCGGATCTCTCGTCTGCCAACTTTGTAGTGATAAGGACACCAATATCGAGTACTTTATAATGTTAATCCTTTAAGCCACTAGTAATGTAGGCAAATCTCGTGTAACCTTTCAACATACGATTTTTGAAAACATAACTTAATATTAGAAAGAGAGTTGATCAAGTTTCTTTTAAACATACCATTAATTGTAGAAAACCATAACAATTACTGTAGATTTCTTAGACTAATAAAATGAAACCCGCAAATGATTAGGAAGCTAATTTTATATGATTTCTAATAATCATTTCTAGTTTATTAGCCATGGATTTGTTATGAAGACCGGGTTCACGAATAAAGCTAGTTTATAAGTTTTTCAACCTTATATGGCATTCACATTTATAAACCATAAGTTTATAACTTTACGTTCAAATGTAAAGCTACCCATCAAAAGTTTACTCAAGATTACTATAACATTAACATAACATAAATCATACCATTAGTTCATCATAAATTACATATGTTTTTATCCAATTAGAATGATAAGAAGAATTTTGCTCAAAAGGAGCTTGAACATAAAAAAAACAACATAAAAGATAGATTTGTAATCATCGATGTAATGCAACGATTAAATCGGTGATCCATAATGAATGATGTTTAGACAATTCCGAGCTTCTTCCAAGTGTTGTATGCACCTCCCTAGTCTCCTAAGGGTCTTTAAGACTTGATTCCCAAGAGAAATCAGTAGGAAACCCTCTACCAAAAGCCCCCCCATAGTTGCAAATAAGTTCCTATTATAGGCTTTTCTAGAGTGTTTAAGCACGCCGCCCTCTAGTACAATGCTTACGAAAGTTGGTCGGTTCGTATGCGCAGAGTATGTCGGGCATGACCCTTTGACTGCTTTTGGGGGGGACAGTGCTTTACTATCAGATGTCCAATCAAAGGGGTGTGCTAATTTAAGCATGGGAGCGTGTTTCAGGCTGGTCATGGGGGCATGCTTAATGAAGCACGACCCCATGCTTGGACTTCAAAGCTTGGTTTTCTTCAAATTCTTGCTAAGTATGCTTCTTTTTTCCATCTTGACCGTTTGAACACCGGAAAACACAATTTAACATTTTAAAGTTCATTTTCATCATTTTAAAGAAGATACTTAGGAATAATTGATGTACTTTTGATAGGTTTTCTATGTATATTTTATAGAACATCAGACATTAAGGACTAGACTGCGAGGATTACATCGAATTAGGGTTTCCTGACCTTTGGTAATCTTATTTTGTTTTTTATCTATAGTTACTTGGTATACTTGTTGTGTAAATGGGATTATGCTATTATCTAGGTGAGTTTCATGTCCCCTTTTATTATGTTTTACTTCGGGAAAAAGTATGCTTAAATTTTTTGGACTATATCGTGTTTGTTGGACCAAAAGAACCAATGAGCCAAGATCAGGAAAACCTCTAAGTCCCACATGCCATTGCAACAACTGCTGAAGACTTCCATCAGCTGTTCTGACAAAGTCTGAAGAAGCAAAGTTTGAAGATCAAAGATCTGAAGTACAACAGCTGAAGAGTCTAAAGTACTGAAGACAAGTGCTGAAGATCAAAAGCTGAAGAACTGAAGAACTGAAGATCATCTACTGATGCACAACGTCTGAAGACAAAGACTGAAGACAACAGCTGATGACATCTACTGAAGTCATCAGCTGATATATCATCTGAAGCCCAAGTCTGAAGAACCAAGTGTTGAAGATTCAGAGTTTGACACAACAGCTGAAGTCTTCTTCAGTTGTTGTGATGGTTTTTCCCTTTCAGTAGTTTTGTAATTTTATTTCAGTAGTTTGTACAACAGCTGAAGAGCTTGTTCTTCAGCTGTTATAGTATCAGTAGTTATAAACGACTGAAGAGTTTGTTCTTCAGTCGTTGTAGGATTTTCAGTAGTTTACTTTTTCAGTACTTGTAAAAGATAGGAACACTTGTGTAAGAAGATGTCAGTTGTTGACATCTTCAGTAGTTTTATGTTCCATCAGTTGTAATTTTAATAATCGGTTGATGTCCTGTCAAAAGGACATCATCACCATCCTTTTGCCGCCTATAAAAGGATGGTGAACCATGTTGTTTTAATTGCCGAAACGTGTTGAGTAATAGAAAAATTAATTTTTCGCAGAACTCTTCTCTCTCTCTCTCTATGTTTGTACTGTTACATGCAAAACATTTTGTATTCTTGATTTAATTGCTAATTTCGTGCTAAATCCGCTGCAAACCAATCTGATTGATCAAACGAGAGGCTGAGATCCTGTCAAATGGTATCAGAGCAGGTTAATCATTGATCGATTTCACTATTGATCATTTGAAACTGCTCTTTTGATCTCTACGTTTGATCGAATTAGCAATTTGCAAGAATTAGCCATAGAGAGTGAGTTTCTGCTGTTTCCGGCCAAAATCTTGAGGTTCTCTGGTGGTCTTGAGTTACGTTTGTCTTGCTTAAACTTGTTTTTGACTAAAACCTGAGATGACGACATCAACTAATGATCCTCACAATACTGGTTCCTCAACCAAGCCTCCGATGCTTGTGAGGAACGAGTATAACATATGGCAAAGACGTATGCTTCACCACTTGGCTGTCAACAGTGCTGGTTGTTGGAAGTCAGTGGTGCATGGACCATACAAGCCTATGGTGAGCGTCCCTGAATCTAATGAACAGGTTGCGAAGAAACCTGAACAATATTCGGACGAAGATCTAAAGCTGTTCGAAATTGACGCCAGAGCCCATGGAATTTTAGCCATGGCTATTCCTAATGAGATTTATTCAGGGCTCTTGCATCATGAGTCTGCTCATGACCTATGGGTTGCTCTAAAGGAACAATTTGGAGGAACTGATTCGGTCTTGGCAAACAATAGGGAATTCCTCGCCCAACAATATGAGACATTCTCATATAGAAAGGGTGAGACTCTGACCCAGCAGTTTGAGCGGTTCTCTTGTTTGATCTCTGAGCTGAAGATGGTCAAACAAGAGTACTCCAACAGCCAGATGAACAACAGGTTCTTTAGGTCACTGCCTGAGAGATGGGACACTTATACCATTGTCCTACGCTCCAGTGCAGACCTGGAAACTCTATCTCTCACCCAACTTCATGGGAAACTGCTCACTTTTGAGAGAGAGATAGAGCAAAAGAGGAAGTTGTCCACTTCTGGCAAGCTCGCTGATGACTTTGTCCAAGGTAATGCTGCCTTGATAAGTCAGGAGTCAGAATATGCTTCATCAGAAAGTTCTTATGATGAGCATATTGATTTCTCTACCAACTCAGAACAAGCTTTTGTTGGTGTTAGTAGTTCAGGAGGTAGTGGTGACAACTTGTGTTTTCTGATGGAGGACTTGAAGGGCATTCCAGATGATGATCTGGAAGAGATGGATATTTTGAACCAAATGACAATGATAAATATCCGCTCTCAAAAGTTCTACAAGAGAACTAGTAGGAAATTCCCTGGACTCTCTGGCAAAACCAAAGTTGGTTTTGACAAGAGCAAGTTGAGGTGTCACAAGTGCCAAAGGCTTGGACACTTTGCAAGTGAGTGTAGATCATCTGGATCTAACTCCTCTGCACCCTTTGTGACTTTTCCCAGCAATAGCTCACAGCACAGAGGGCAACCTTCCTCCAGTTCTGGCCATCCATCACAAGCACAGGCACCACCTGCTTATTTTGTGCCACAGGGTCATATGCCATATCCTTACCCCTGTTACTACATGCCTCAGCCTAGTCAAACTCAAGCACCCTCGGCTCAACCACCTCATGCTCTTCCTGAGCCTCAATCTTCCCAATCTCATTATCACACACAACCTCAACAACACAGCTTTTTCACCCCAAGTGTTGTTGACTGGAGTAGTCTACCAGATGAGCTATCTGGTCAGGAACAACTACTCCAAGGTGCTGGTCAACATGGTGGTGACCAACCTTTTGGAAATCTTGCTCTGATGGCCCTTGATTCTGCTGAGGGGTCATCATCCAATGCCTCATCTCAGGTATCCACTGAGGCTAAAGCCAAGCTTTGTTCTGAATCATGCATAGCAGCATTTGCTTCTATTAGAGAAGCAAATGTAGCTTTAATAGATAAAAATCTTGAGCTTGAGCACATTATTTCCAAAAGAAAAGCTGATTTTGAGGCTGCACTGAAAGATAAAAATGATGAGATTTACAAGCTCAAATGCCAAATCAAAGATGATAAAGCTAGGGAAGATGTACTTCTAGAGAAGTACAGAGACCTCAAGGAAACTCTTGCAACCACCCAAGTTGAGTGTGATCGATGGGTGCAATCATGCAAGGGTTTTGAAATGCTTCTTAGTAAGCAATCAGCTTCCAATGTGAAGTTTGGCATTGGTTATAATCACACTGCTCCTCCTACAGATTTCACTTCAAGAGCAGAAGTTGAATCTGATGGGGAGAGCAATAACCAATCCTTCTCATCATGTGACCTACTATCTTCTGAATCAGCATCATCAGAGATAGAAGTCAGCATTAACTCCTGTCAAAACCAATCAGCTGATGCTACAACAGCTGATGGTTCAAATGCTGACTGTCACATGACCAAAAGGCTGATCAACTCAGGTGTTGTCACTAGAAGTACTGAAGGTACTGGAGAGCAAGTGACAACATCTGAAGTTCAAACCTCAAATACTGTTAGCACTAAAGAGAAGAAAACTAACAGTAGGAAAGGTTTGAAGACAGCTAAAGAGGATACCAGGAAAGCAGGCACTAGGAAGAAAACTGCTAGTACTGATGACAAACAGCTGAAGAACAAGTCTTCAGTAGTTACATCCTCTTCAGCTGATGATCAGCATAAGATGAATAAGAAGCCATGTGAGATATGTGGCTTGTTCAATCATCTTACTGATGATTGCTGGTACAAAAGGGGTTCCAAACTCAAACAGAAGGAGAAAATCAATGAGGACATCAATAAAATGAAGAATGAGTTTGAAACCAAGTTTGTACTAGCAATATCCAAGCCTGAAATCCCTAAGCCCAAAGCTAAATCTAAAAAGAAGGTAGGGGTTACTCAGGCAACAGCTGAGGTTGCTCAGAAAAAGATGGTACAACATAGGAATCCATCATCAGCAAACTCCAATGTGTCTGAAGAGCTAAAGGCTTTATCACAAAATCAGACATAGCTGTTGATGATGGTTCAGCAACTAGTGGGAAGAGTCAACCACTTAGATGCTCCTGTGTTGAAACCACAGAAAAGGAAGTCCAAGCCAAAGGGTTCCTCTTCTGCACCATCTTCTTCACATCAGGCTGTCACACATAACACACCTGTTAGTGCTGCACCTGTAGTTGAAAACAGACCCAAAACCAAACAGGTTTGGGTCTCTAAGACTAACTAACACATGGTTGTGTTTGCAGGGTTCTTCAATATGCCATAGAAGCATCTGGTATGTAGACAGTGGAGGATCCATGCACATGACAGGAAGCAGCTCCCTTCTTAATGACTACTTTTAAGGAAAGAAGGGATTTGTTTCCTTTGGCAATGATGCAAAGGGTTACATCATCGGAAAAGGCTTTGTTTCCAATGGGGAAATAAGGTTTGATGATTTTAACCATGTGGAGAATCTCAAGTACAATCTCTTGAGTGTCAGTCAAATGTGTGACAAAGGCCATGTTGCCCTTTTCACAAGCCAGAACTGTCGGATTCTGTCATCCAAAGTTCTGAGTTTGATTGACAAGACATTGGATGAACACACTCTCCTGAAGGCCAACAGGACAGGAAGAGTGTATGCCTTAGATCTTTCCAAAAAGATAGATCTAAAAGGCCATCCTTGCCTATTCTCCAAGGCCTCTCCTCAAGAGTCTACACTATGGCATAGAAGGCTGGGTCATGTTAATTTCAAGAACATGAATCAGCTGATAAGCCATGGTTTAGTTAGAGGATTGCCTCTGAAGGAGTTCAAGTGTGAAGATGACTGCACTGCTTGCTTGAAAGGAAAACAACACAAAGTTTCATTCCCTTCAATAGAAGAACCAAAGTCCACTGCCTGCTTGCAGCTCCTGCACATGGATCTCTTTGGTCCTGTTAGAGTGATGAGCATGGCAAAGAAGAAATACTGCCTGGTAATTATGGATGATTATTCCAGGTTTGTATGGACTTTCTTCTTGCACTCCAAGGATGAAGCAGCCAAGACTATAATGAACTTTGTGTTACTTGTAGAAAAGCAGTATTCCCTACAGGTCAAGTGTGTGAGAAGTGACAATGGAACAGAGTTTAGAAATCACACACTTGATGACTTCTACCTGTCCAAGGGAATTAGAAGGCAGTTTAGTATTCCTAGAACTCCTAAGCAGAATGGAGTGGTGGAGAGAAAGAACATGACTCTCATTGAAGCAGCAAGGTCCATGTTGGCTGACTCAGGGTTGCCACTGACCTTTTGGGCTGAGGCTGTCAATACAGCTTGCTATGTACAGAATAGAGCTTTAGTGAATAAGAGGTTGATGAAGACTCCTTATGAAGTTCTTCATCATTTGGCTCCTCTGATTTCATTCTTTAGAGCCTTTGGGTGTCCATGTTTCATTCTCAACACTAGCAACCCACTCCAGAAGTTTGCTAGTAAGGTGGATGCAGGGTATTTTGTTGGTTATTCATCAACTTGCAAGGCATACAGAGTCTTCAACTGTAGAACAAAGGTGGTTGAAGAAACTCTGCATGTTAAGTTCAATGAATCTCCAAAGGACAAGATTCCATAAAACCCTGTGGAGTTGTTTGATCTGGACATACTGCAATATGCTCCTTATCAACCTCCAGCTGTTGAGCCTGTCAACAGATCTCCACCTGGTGGTACTGATGATGATGTAGTCAGTACTCACCTCTTCAGGTTTAGTGACAACCTGCCTGAGTCCACTGAACCTGATGCTCCTGTAGCCTCAGCAGCTCCATCCACTACAAATGCTGATGAGATTTCTGCTTGCTCTACTTCGTTTGAGCTGCCATCTTCTACATGGTTTCAGGAATCTCCATCACCATCTGTTGCTGCTGATGGGTCTACAAACACTTGCACAGATTTCATAGTCTATCAAGAGCTCAAGAATCACCCCATATCGCAAATCATTGGTGATATCCATACTGGAGTTTCAACCAGGAATCAATTGTCCAACTTTTGCTTCTATGCTCTCTTCATCAGTCAGCAAGAGCCAAAGAACTATCATATTGCTTTAAGAGACAATGGATGGGTGGAAGCTATGCAGCTTGAGCTTCTTCAGTTCAAGAAACAGCAAGTGTGGGAGCTTGTTCCATTACCCAAACGTAAGTGTGCTATAGGCACCAAGTGGGTATTTAGGAACAAAACAGATGAGAAGGGCCAAATTGTCAAGAACAAGGCTAGGCTGGTTGTTCAAGGGTTTGCACAAGAGGAAGGCATCGATTATGATGAGACCTTTGCTCCTGTGGCCAGACTGGAAGCAATCAGACTGTTCTTAGCTTATGCTGCCTTTCACAGTCTTAAGGTTTATCAAATGGATGTCAAAAGTGCTTTCCTATATGGGAAAATAAAAGAAGAGGTTTATGTGTGTCAACCACCAGGCTTTGAGGACAATAAGCATCCTGATTGGGTGTACAAGCTTGATAAGGCTCTTTATGGGCTGAAGCAAGCACCTAGAGCCTGGTATGAGACACTCTCAACTTTTCTTTTAGAGAATAAGTTCACTAGAGGCACCATTGATAAAACCTTATTCATCAAGATTGTGGGAGAACATAAGCTCTTTGTTCAAATTTATGTAGATGACATCATCTTTGCATCCTCTGATCCAAAGTTGTGTATGAATTTACAAAGCTCATGAAGCTAAGATTTGAAATGAGTGCTATGGGGAATTACAGTTCTTTCTAGGTTTGCAAATCAAACAACAGGATGATGGAATCTTCATCCATCAGTCCAAATATACCAAAGAGTTGTTGAAAAAGTTTGATTTACAAACCTGTAAGCCCTGTTCTACTCCCATGAGCAGCATCACACAATTAGATGTAGATCAGAAAGGTAAAGCGGTTGATGAAACCCTTTACAGATGTATGATTGGGTCCTTGATGTACCTTACAGCTTCTAGACCAGACATCATGTTTGCAACATGTGCTTGTGCTAGATTTCAGGCTGCACCTAAAGAATCCCATTTGATTGCAGTCAAAAGGATCTTTAGATATCTGCAAGGTACCCAATCACTAGGTCTTTGGTATTCAACTGGGCATTCTTGCAAATTAGTTGCTTTCTCTGATAGTGACTATGCAGGATGCAAAGTCACCAGAAAATCCACTTCTGGTGGTTGCCAATTCCTAGGCAATTGTTTAGCTTCTTGGCAGAGTAAGAAACAAACATCAATTGCTACATCCACTGCTGAAGCTGAGTACATTGCTGCTGCAAGTTGTACCTCTCAGATACTCTGGCTTCAGAATCAACTTCTAGATTACGGCATTACTGAGACTAAGACTCCATTACTAATGGATAGTGCTTCAGCTCTTTGTATTGTTAAAAATCTAGTCCAGCACTCTAGGACCAAACATATAGAGATCAGACATCATTTTATCAGGGATTGCTATGAAAAAGGTCTGATTGATCCTAAGTTTGTGCCTAGTGCTGATGAGCTTGCAGACGTCTTTACTAAGCCCTTAGATAGTGCTACATTCCAAAATTTGGTACTAAGGCTTGGTATGCTGCAGCTAGAGTAATTTGACCAATGCTGATGCTCTTACTTCACAACAACTGAAGAGCAAAGGTCAAATATAAGTACTGATGAGTAATTTAGTCTTCAGCTCTTTCACAACTACTGAAGACTAAAATGACTCAAAGTACTGATGTACATTATTTATTGAAAACAACTGATGTAGTGAGGTGGATTACAACTACTGATGTATGATTTTCAAATAAATAAGTACTGAAGAACAAATTTTGCTCACAAGTACTGATGTGTAATCTTACACAAGTACTGAAGACAAAATTTGTTCACCAGCTCTGAAGAGTATTTCATCAGCACTTGTGAACATCTGATCACAAGAGCTGAAGGCATAAATATTCACAAGAGCTGAAGGGTCAATAAAACATCTGAAAGTCAGCCAAAGAGCTGATGAGTAAGTGTAGAGGCTAGCATGAAACAACTGATTTGACGGAAACAGCTGATGAGTAATTTCTCATCAGCTGATGCCAACAGCTGTTGTTTCATACCCAAACAACTGAAGGACAAAACCATGTCTTCAGTAGTTTCACAACTACTGATGGCTAACACCAAGTCCTCAGTTGTTTACAACAACTGAAGCAATACCATGTCTTCAGTAGTTCACAACTACTGATATCAGTAGTTCCCAACTACTGAAGGCTAACACCAAGTCTTCAGTTGTTACAACGTCTGAAGAAGAATATTAGGTCTTCAGTAGTTCATAACTACTGAAGACTGACAATAACTCTTCAGCCGTTTACAACATCTGAAGGACAAAACCAAGGTTTCAGTAGTTTTAACTACTGAAGACTAACACCAAGTCCTCAGATGTTACAACCACTGAAGGTTAAGACCACGTCATCAGTCGTTACAACAACTGATAACTAACACCAAAACCTTCAGTAGTTTTCTTTCAGCCTTTGCCCTACCCTATAAATACCCAACGTTCAGAGCATTTACTCCTCACTTGACCTAACCTTTCAAAACCTCTGAACTTCCCATACACCATTAATGGCGACCATGCAACTGAAACCTTGACACAACTGTGTCGCTCATCTCACCAAATTGCCATTATGGCCAAAATTTCACCATGCCGTCGATCTGATGCACGACTCACCTTACCAAACGGCATTCCTTTTGAACCCTACCATCTACACCGACTCCCTGACGGAGTTTTGGACGAACATCACTGTCCAAACCGGAGAGCAGGATGGCGAGGTCTCTCTCCGGTCCTCCGTCAACAACCACCCAGTGGTTATCACTCCAGCTACCTTGCGCCAAACCCTAAAGCTGGAGGATGCCACCTACCCAACCTCCTACCCTAAAGGCGCCCTGGATCTATCCTTCACATCCAACGACTACCAGGGTGACCTCTCCGCCGCAACTTTGTTGAAGAAACACTTCCCTGATCCCCAACGCCTCATTTTTCATATGGTGAACGTGTGTCTGGCTCCCAAAACCTCTTCATAGGACCAGATGTCAACAAGGTGGCAACAGGTATTATATTCTATCTTTGAGAAACAACCACTAAACTTAACTGAAATTATATTTTTGGAACTCAAAGACATGGCTGCTAAACCTGTTTTAAACCGATGGATTTTATATCCTAGGTTCATTATGGCCATGATAGTAGACCAGCTTCAGGCTGAGGGACTTGTTGGCACTGGGGTCCATGCCATGGCTGTTCTAGCCGAGGTATACTCCAAGCACAACTCTGACCAATCCCTAAAACAGGCTGGCCGGCTGCGAAAACCCACGCAGCAGGAACCTACAGCCTCCACCACCAAATCCAAAGTCCCCACCAAACCAAAAACAAAAAAGAAGCCCAAAAAGGCTACTCAGGGAAATGAGTCCCCTGAGGATGCCCCTGCAACACAAATGCAGGATGTGGCTGCTGGTTCGATTCTCCCAACAGCTACCACGACTCCACCCACCACAACCGCACAGGCTTCCTCTCAACAGGGGCCTGATGCAACCACTTCTGGGGTAGCCACACTTCTGGGGTCTATCTCACTTGAGAAGACTGCCATTGAAAAGCACATTCCTCCCCCTGTGCACACTGCTTCAAGCCCCTCAACCACTGAGACCGCCCCACAAAGCCCTATATTGGCGATAGCCAAAGTGCTAACCCATCTGAGCACTCCACCCTCTCCCCAGAAACCCATCACAACTGGGGAGACTCCAACCGAAGAGGGGGTGGATACTAGTGCCGGTGGGAGCCCACAGCACAGAGAATCACAAGTCCAATCTCCCAGTGTGGCTAGGGAGATAGGACAATCTGGTGAGGCTGCCACTTCCTCTACATCAGCATCTGAGTAGGGTGAAGCTGGTAACATCAATAAGACCTCACCAGAGGCAACTGCCGATGATGGATCCAATCCGGAGGCTGGAAGTCCCCAGTACCATGAACAAGGGGCACATGCTATTTCTGAGCCACACTCAGAGCATGTACATCCTGACATTGTCAGGAGGTCAGGTGATTCAGTTCACACTGATGATGACCTGAGCTTCTTCTTTGATGTAGGTGCTCAAAATACTATCTTGGAGGATGAGATAAGCAGACTCAAAGAGCTGCTTGCTCAAATGACTCAAGATAGAAGTCCATCTGTCACCACAAACCCACAGATGGCACCTTCACCCGAAGGTCTCACAAACACTGAGCCACTCCCACAAACTCGACCACCAGCCCCTGCTTCTAGCACTAGCTCTCAGGGTCAGAACCCCCCTGAGCAGCTGGATGCTATCCTCCAGAAATCCCTGCCTCTCATCACACCCGTACTAACAGATATAGTCATTAAAACCATTGATGAGAGGCTTCCCACTTATATCCAACCCCTGGTGGAGGTTGCAGTTACTAAGGCGCTTGCTGATTGTCAAACCCCAACCAATGCATCCAAAAAGGGGGAGACATCAGTGCAAGCTAAGAGGAAGAGGGGAGAGGAGGAGTTAGAGGTAGAGAAAGAGGTGGTGGTTGAGAGGGAGAGGGCTGAGGAGAGTAGTAGGGTGAGGGAGAAAGGGAAGAGGAAAGTGAGGGAGGAGAGTGAGCCTATAGAAGTGGCTGGAATCCAAAAGGATTTCAGTGTCACTTATCAGAAAAAGGGAGAGAAGGAGGGAGAAAGGATTGACTCTGATCTAGCAGCCCTTGTCAAGGAGGCTGATGCTGAACAGAGCAAATCAATGGACTCTGCCATTGCTCAGCTGTTCAGGCAAGGCTTTGACAAGGACACTGCCATGCTAGATCAGGAGCTCAGGAAGATGGAAATAAGAGAGATCGAACACCGATGGTCTACTTATAGCCAAGAGGACAAAAAGAGACTCGAGGCTATGAGTAGATTCATTTCGAAGTATCTGGGCAGGCCAGTCCTTGATGTTAAAGCATGGACCAGGGACAAAATCTTGGCTATAGCCGCCAAGATCTGTTCAGCTGGTGATTTCACCAAAGGACTGGTCGCTGAGGCCCTCTCAGAAGCCGGTGCTGGGAATAGGACACTGTTAGCAAAACAGACTAAAACATCTCTGATATCTAGATTGCTAACAGTGCCTGCCAACATTCCCACACCAACCACCCAACCAAAACCCACAAAACCAATCCCTTCACCATCAAAACCCACAGCCAATGATCCACCCTTGAAGAAGAAGAGAAGGGTGTTGAGGCTGCAAGAAGAAAAAGAGGAGGAGGATGAGGAGGATAGTCTGCCCATTTCAGCAGTTATCTCTCTACCAAAAGCCAAATCCCAAACCATCACTCCCACCTCACAGATGGACACTGTGAGGGTAAAACTAGAAGAAGAGGAGCAGCAAAGATTACACGATGAGGCAATGCTGAAAAGCATTGACAAATCATATGCTGCTTCTAATTCTATCATGAACATGAAGAAGGAGGCTCTGAGACTCTTCACTCTTAAACAAACCTTTCAATATGAAAAGGAAAGAGTGAGGACTTGGCCTGATCCTAGGGTGGCTCACAGGATAGTTCAAAAGGCTATGCCTGTGAGATACAAGAGCCAACTTAAGAGAATCGTAGATGAAGTGATCTCTGTGGCTCTTGTAATAACACCCTGGGAAATAGTAGAGGAGTTCGAGAAAGCCTATAGAGCCAACCAATCACCCCAAACAATGCTAGATAATAGGGTGATTAGGAAAGGGTTGGTCTATAAGAGGCTTGAGAACTTCCATAGGGATGAGCTCAACTTGCTGTTAGAAGGAAAACATCCAGATGAGTTTGCATATAGGCAAGTAACAATAGTTGAGCTCAAAAATGGGAGACAGGCCAAGTATGTCTCAGAGCTGTACGGCCGGGAGGGATTGTTCGAAGGTGAGCCTGAAGACCTAACCAAAGAAGAGCAGATGATATTTCTTCAGGCCTACACCCGGGAATCCTACCGGCTAGTACATGGGAGGTAGATCTCATGGATGGGACAACAGCACTGTGTCCAATTCCCCAAAACAGAGCTCCCATCCATACTCAGCCAATCAAACCTTAGAGACTACCTCTCAGGCCAGTGCTTATCTGGGTCAACTTCTAATCTGATCTAGAAGGAAATAGACCAATATTTCTGCCAACAATAAGTGGGACAACAAATAATTAGAGGTTTTGGCTGCATTGGTTCAGGGGGAATTTGTTGGACCAAAAGAACCAATAAGCTAAGATCAGGAAAACCTCTAAGTCCCACATGCCATTGCAACAACTGCTGAAGACTTCCATCAGCTGTTCTGACAAAGTCTGAAGAAGCAAAGTTTGAAGATCAAAGATCTGAAGTACAACAGCTGAAGAGTCTAAAGTACTGAAGACAAGTGCTGAAGATCAAAAGCTGAAGAACTAAAGAACTGAAGATCATCTACTGATGCACAACGTCTGAAGACAAAGACTGAAGACAACAGCTGATGACATCTACTGAAGTCATCAGCTGATACATCATCTGAAGCCCAAGTCTGAAGAACCAAGTGTTGAAGATTCAGAGTTTGTCACAGCTAAAGTCTTCTTCAGTTGTTGTGATGGTTTTTCCCTTTCAGTAGTTTTGTAATTTTATTTCAGTAGTTTGTACAACAGCTGAAGAGCTTGTTCTTCAGCTGTTATAGTATCAGTAGTTATAAACGACTGAAGAGTTTGTTCTTCAGTCGTTGTAGGATTTTCAGTAGTTTACTTTTTCAGTACTTGTAAAAGATAGGAACACTTGTGTAAGAAGATGTCAGTTGTTGGCATCTTCAGTAGTTTTATGTTCCATCAGTTGTAATTTTAATAATCGGTTGATGTCCTGTCAAAAGGACATCATCACCATCCTTTTACCGCCTATAAAAGGATGGTGAACCATGCTGTTTTAATTGCCGAAACGTGTTGAGTAATAGAAAAATTAATTTTTCGCAGAACTCTTCTCTCTCTCTATGTTTCTACTGTTACATGCAAAACATTTTGTATTCTTGATTTAATTGCTAATTTCGTGCTAAATCTGCTGCAAACCAATCTGATTGATCAAACGAGAGGCTGTGATCCTGTCAGTGTTAAATTTGTTTTGGACTTGGATTGAACTGTCATTTATGGTTTGAGTCATAAGATAGAGTCTAGATTTCCTTTATGAAAATTTATGCTTATTTTGGACTTAGATTAGGCTGTTGTGGATAGATATTCATTGTCGGTATGCTAACTGAGACTAACATGGCCTGTGTGCGCCCTTGGGTGAATATAATCCGGTATTTGAACTTGGACTGGTTATGAGCTTATGTTGGTTTCTATTACTTCTATGTTCTCATACATATATTTTGTACATGACTTACACCACAACTTATTTGTTCTTTTTAACTTGTGAACTCACTAACGTATGTTGAATTTTTAGAGCGTGTCTTTTTAGGTAACAATACTTAAGTACTTGGACAGTGGATTTTAGACGAGACCACTCCTGCAAAGCATTAGATGTTTGGAATATATTGGTCTTGGACAATGTGTTATTATTGGATTTGTAATTGGTTTGAATTGAACTTGTACTGGTTGTTCTTGTTTGGAATTGTTGTACTCTGTATGCATTTATGGAATAACATTATGGTATTGATTGTTCTTGACACTTGTTCTTTTATATCGGATGACGTCATGAGTCATTGATGAATAATACCTTTAGATATTCTCCCCAATGTGTTATGACGATCTCGTCCATCGCATCCTACTGTTCCCGCTACCAGCGGGGGTGTGACATATTTGTATCGAAGGCACTGGGTATAGAGAATTAGGTGGATTACTAGACCTAGACCATACCTGAGTACCCACATGTACTATGCATAATAGGATTATGTGTGCAAGTTATACATGTGAATGTTATATGTGCATTATTGATGCGTGTAAAAGGTATATATATTTGATAAAGGTTCTCGCATAGATTCAGTTTTAAATGGTTATTACTAATACTAAACTACACACACAAAAGTCAAGTGTACCTGTCGTGAGGTAATATAGTGTTGGTAAGAATCGAGTATCAATCCGTGGACACACTAAGTCTAGTCAACAACCCTCATAATTGACTATCAATTTTGATTTAGAAAATGATAAGTTAAACAAAATAACAACAAAGATAATAAAGATAGATTGAGACTTTTAGTGATTCTTTCAGTGAAGTAAGGATGTTACCCTAATTTATATTATACTTATGTAACTGTGATGAATTAATGGTGTGGTTAAAGATATTGATTAAAGTAATTATGTTAATGTTTATAAATGTGAGCTGGCGCAATTTCTCATCTATCCGCTCCGTAGTGACTAGCACCACGTCAGGTTGAGATTTACTGCTTAGGCCAAAGCCCTAGTAATGTAGGTAAATCTTTTATGACCTTTCGACATATGATTTCTGAAAACATAACTTAATGTTAAAAAGAGAGTTGATCAGGTTCCTTTCTAACATACCATTAATTTTGGAAAACCATAACAATTACTGTAGATTTCTCAGACTAATAAAATAGAATCCGTAAATGATCAGAAAGTTAAGATGATATGATTTCTAATAACCATTTCTAGTTTATTAGCCATGGATTTATTATGAAGACCGGTTTCATGAATAAAAGTTGATCATACATTTTTCAACCTTGTATGACATAAACAATTACAAATCATAAGTTTATAACTTCCTGTTCAAATGTAGATACTATCCATCGAAAGTTTTTTTAAGACCACCATAACATTAACATAATATAAACCACACCATTAGTTCATCACACGTTACATAAAGTTTCATTAAATTAGGATAACAAATAAAGTTTAGCTCATAACGAGCTTGAACTTGACAACAAAGATAGAAGATAGTAATGAAATCATTGGTAAATTAGAACAATCAAATTGGTGATCGACTATGGATGTTAAACTATCCCGAATTTTTTCTAAGTGCTGAATAAACCTCCAAAACCTTCTAATGATCTCCAAAGGTCGGGTTCCTAAAAGGGAACACCAGCACTTCACCTCCCAAAAAGCTCCATTCAAAGTTGCAAATAAAGTCCTATTTATAGGCTTTCTGGAGTGTTTAAGCACGACCCCGTGCCTAAAAGGCACAACTCCGTGCTAGTACAATGTATGTAAAAGTTAGTTGGTTCGTATGCTCAGATGTTGTGGGGCACGACCCTGTGTTTGTGGTGGGGCACGACCCTATGCCTCCTGGGGCACGCCCCCGTGCCTTGGGTCGGGGAACCGTACTTTTTGTCCTATCGGACTGACAAACACGGGAGTGTGTTGATTTTAGCACGAGAGTGTGTTAAAGGCTGGGCATGGGGGTGTGCCTCATGAGGCACGGCCCCATGCTTGAATTCCGGAGCTTAGTTTTCTTCAATTTCTTCTTTTTTAAGCTCATTTTGTTCATTTTGGTCTTTTCTAAGCCTGAAAACATAATATGAACAATTTAAGTATCAAATCATCATTTTCAGTAAAAGTTCCTGAGATAATTGATGTGCAATTGATGTGTTTTATATGTATAATTTGGAGCGCATCAATTATTAGTTATGCTGAGTAGCCTGTCTTACGAGTTTCTTGTGAAGTACTTATTTTGAAAAATTTTGGGCGTTGTACCATTTGTGTACCTTGAGAAAGCATTAGGTAAGTACATCTCTTGATATGCACTTGACTATAGTTTAGTCTGGATTGATAAGTGCTGCTATAAGGATTCTTCTAAAGGATCGAGAAGTCACATCTACCATATCTAATATCAATTCTTCAAGCTCTAAATATGTTTTTGGACTTGTAACTTCTAGATTTGTGTTTATTTGAGTTCTAACATGTGATTTCTAGAATAACAATTTTAAGGTATGTGTTATTGAGGTTTTAAACTTGATTTCTGATCTATAACATTTAGATTTCCACTCCTTCTAGATTTATACATGAGGTCTGATCCATTGTCTTTAGGTATGTGCTCGTTCATGCTCCACAAGTTTAGACCTCAACAATGTCTAAACTAGGTCACCATATTTTGACTACATTAACGTTTAAAATTAGTGCAACTAATTAAGGATCATTTATTCATCTTATGCAATGTGATGGGGGATTATCATCATTAATGGTGTTATTATGTCATCGCATACCCATAATTTATGAGAAACTATGTAAACGGTGTAAAATTAAATTTAGTGCAGTCATATGAATTCCTAATGTGAAAAAGCATGAGTGTTGCATGTTGCACATGATATAACATGTTTTGAATAGAGGTTATTACAAATTTTACATAAGAGTTAATTAAATGGATGTATTCACAAATGTACATGAGCTAAAGCAGAAGTTGAAATCCATAAGTGTTTTGTCTGGACGTCATCATTTGATGTTCATGGAATTACATAAGAGGGGAGCATAATACGAGCATTATAGTTGGTTTGTGCATGACATACAAACAATATAGCACATGATACAACTTATTTTTCTTTTCAACAAAACAAAGTTCATTGTATGATAACATGACTCGTAAGACAAGCTCCATTAAAAATAACAAGTTAATACTAACTAGGAACTGAACCCCGCGCGTTGTTGCAGGTGTTTTTGTAACACCGTAGAAACCATATTAGCACAAAATAGTAAGAAACCATCAACATGTTATATGTGTCAAGATGTCATAAGGGTGTTAAATATATGAGTACATCGATGTCATATATCTGCAAAAATATAGTGTGGTTAGATATATACATAAATTACATGGTAGATCGACTAAAGGTTGTAAGAAAACATATGTATCAACTTTCATAAAGTAACTAATAGTTTGTTTAAATTTGTAATTTAATTCCAAAAGGGATTTTTAGAGAATGTTATTTTAACAAACCTTTTAAAATTTTAAGTTATTTTAGCAGTGTATTATAAATTTTAATATGTTTAATCAAATTATGTTTTCTGTTGAAGAACTAATTTTAATATAGTTATGGATTTCTAAGGGCGTGAATATTCTCCTGTATGTTTAAATTGCAATGAAATGAACAGTGAAAGGAGGCACACTCGCAGCTGCGTGGCATACCATTTCTCCCAACCATCCCCTGCCGTTAGACGCGTGTCTGCCATACTGTGTTAATCTGTTTTCTCTCACTTCATTAGCTTCTTTGAAAGGGTTTCTCTATCGACTGATGCCTTCTCGGATCGGCCAGAATGTCTCCGACCACTGTTCCACTCGTTCTGTTAGGGTTTTGCTGGCTGATGGATTTGGCCTAGGCGTGGCAGGGTTAGAGAATGCTGTGTGTTCACGTGCATCCCCTTGCAGACATAGTTGAGTCTTTGCAGGAAGGCGTTTTTATGAGGTTAGTGTTTTTGATTTCATGATTTTTGAGCTTTCATGAACACTGATTTGTTGATTTTAACTTTTTCTTTATATGTTTATTAGTCGATTTCAACTGTTTCTTTGTTTTGTTTATCTCATATGTTTCTTCTTAGATCAATGGTGGGAAGGTGGGTTGATTCCCGTCAAAGCAACCTACCTCTGGTTAGTTTCTTCTCATCTGATATCTTTTGATAATAGTTGTCTGGTTGGTTTATTGATCCGAGGTTAGTGATTTTGATATGGCTATGATGAGCTCATGGGTCTGAATAAAAGTTAGATGGGAACGTTGCCTAGGTTTTGCAGGGTTAGAGGATGGCAGGTAATCGTCTGCAACCCCCTGCAACCATGGCTGACTCATTGTTTTGCGAACTCTGAGCTTGATAATACTATAAGAAACTGTTGATTTCAATTGCTCTTTTACAGCCATGTTGTTTGTATTGTTAACCTCAATTGTTGTTTCTCTATGGGATGCTATGTTTGAACAAATCATATAGGGTAAATACGGGTGCTCATTTTGTCATCCAAAGATTTTCTTCTGTTTGTTGTGGATATACCTATCAGGACTTCTTTGGCAATGAAGGGCTATAGGATAGTAGGTATAGACATGCAACCCCCTTGCAACCATGGTGAACTCACTATCTTGGGAACTTTAGGCTGAGAAAGGTTTATACCTATCAGGACTTCTTTGGCGTTGAAGGGCTATAGGATAGTAGGATTTAAAGTTATTTTGGCTTTTAAAGGTTTATTTTAAAGGTTTGATACTATGTGTCGTCAAAAATACACATATTTTTATGATTGTTTCTTATATGTCTATCGCTTGTAGTTGTTTAAAGCTTATGTAATAACATGAGGAATTAGATATGAGAAAGTAAGAAACACTTGAAGTTCATATTTTATTTTGGAAAATTAGGTTGATTGTATGTGTTCACTTACCGCTATTGCAACCATGATCATCTGACCACAAGTCTTTAGCTTCCCAGAACTTCGGTTCTTTATCCACCCGACTATACCTCGCAATGGATTTAAACACGTGTCCTCCTGAACGTTGTGTAGATTCAGCGCATAACCTGCTTACGGGTACTATTGATGATGGGGCTATGATAATGATAAGTTCATGCCTATATCTGAAAGCTAGTTAAAGATGTTACTTTGGTGTGGCGATGTTGGAGGATGGTAAGTTTTGACCTGCAACCCCTCATGCAGCCATGGTTGACCAGTTGTTTTACGAACTCTGAGCCACATAATATCTGACTTAGGTTTGCTTTGAGTTGTTGGCACTCATACAACATTGTAATTACGTTGTAGGAGTAAGTATGACCTAAAATTGGTTGAAGCTCATGTTTTGGCTAGGCAACTTTAGGTGATCGTAACTTGCAATGACTATTGCAAGCATGATTGTGTGACCTTTCCTGATTTTGGAACTTCATGAACCAGAGGTAAGTTCTTGCTTATGCACACGTTGGTTTCTTTCAACGTTATCTAAAATTATTATTTAAACTTTTTCTATATAGGACTCATATAAGTTTACAAATCATGTATTTAGTGTTAACTTCTTGTATCTGTTACCAGTTGGTACCCAATTGGACCATGATACTTTTATAATGTTACATGTAAATAAAAATCCAATATGATTCAAATCTAGGTGTGATAAATTTATAATGTTATAGCCTCTCACCTACAACCTTTTTTGTAGATATGCTAATTAATACCTTTAGTAGTGCCACAAATTCGCATTCCAGTTATGTACAGTAGAGGTAGTATTTTCTTATTTCTAGCCATGAATCAATAGAACAATATATAAACTGTATATGCATAGAATGCAGAACTTGCAAATGACGTAATTATTTCAAATTAGAATGATTAGGTGCTGCAAGATGAAACCACTCCTTTATTACAATGATCAGGTAAAGGGAGGTACTAAACGCAGCTGCTAAGGACTTTCAATATATACGACAGCAAAACCTCTAACAGTCAAAAACAATGGTGAAGGTTCAACAAAGACATGTCTCATCATCTTCGTGGAGCTCTGGGAAACACTGGTCATCAACACATGAATGAAGATAGTCAGGTATAAAAACCAAAAAAAAAAACTATGTACACCTATGCTATAGATGAAAGGCATGTCACCAGTCCTTCAGACTTGGTCCAAGTGGTAAGAATTCCCC
The DNA here is from genome assembly GCA_024085815.1 of Flaveria linearis. Lineage (NCBI taxonomy): Eukaryota > Viridiplantae > Streptophyta > Magnoliopsida > Asterales > Asteraceae > Flaveria > Flaveria linearis. The sequence goes on along the minus strand of CM044015.1, from coordinate 20,398,786 downwards.
CTCCCAAAGTGGAGGTCCGGGGTTCGAACCTCTTTGGTACCGGTTTGGGGACATTTAGAGCAATGAAGAGAATTTTCCTTTAAGCCAGTGGTTGCGGAAGCAGATTCTCAGAGCTCGACTCCGGTTTTCATCCGGCTATTACTTCAGAGGGGCAACCCTTGTGGAGGCAGTACGGTTTCCGGGGGAACGCCGTAACCAAGTCTGACAATCCAGCGTGGACCCGGTTCAGACAACATAGTCTGGGCAGATCTTGGCTAGGGTCGCCCAGGGGGGCGATGTGACATTGGGTCACTTATAAGAAAGTCACCGTTCAAAAAAAAAAGAAAGGCATGTCACCAAAAGACCTTATTTTTCCCCAGACCTAAATACTCGGACTAAATAATATAATAAACAAAGTTCATGCAGTAAGAACAATTATTATGTGCTAGGACTAGGTAGAATTAATGTCTAATTCATTCAGTTTGTCGTTTGTAATATGTAAGTGATTAATGGGTCAAGCTCCCTAATAACTATGAATGTTTGGGGCCCTTAAACACTACAGCGCACTGAATTAGCTTATTTCAAATATGGTTATTAGGAGGTTCATTTGCTTCAGATCACAACTGCATTGAGGTAGGTTAGTAGGTAGTTTTACAGTTTTTCATAAAATCATAAAGTTTTTGAGTATTTCAATGGTATATGTAATGACACAATGTTTCTACATTATCTTGCATCAGTATAAGTCATCCAAGATCTTTATGAATCACGGTGGTGGCCCATACGTGTTTAGAATTGCAGGCCAGATTTTTCACTGGTTAGGTTCGTTGTGTTCGCAGTCGGGTGATAGACCGCAATTTTGCAAATTAGCCAAAATGAAATTGCAAACAAGCTTCACTTCTCATTTGCAAACGCATCTGCCATGTACACATGCAGAGACATTTAGCGCAACGCGTGAACTTGATTGCATCTAGTTATGTTAATATAGTTTTGAGTTATTTCTGATTTAAAGTTTAAACTTTAAAGGATAAAGAGGAGTTAGAAACATACATCCCCAACCCACCACATTCTCTTCTCTCTGCTCCACTCTCTATACTAATTGACACTATCAACCATATTCACAGATTTCATATTATCCATTTTTATCTTTGTACTCTGCATCTCAATGATCTCAGTTACATAATCATTAATTAGGCGTTCTGCACCACCGCCGAGCTTTAGTCCACCACCGCCAGCCACCCAACAATGACGACTCATGTTCTCTCTCTCTCTCTCAACTCATCTTCATCAACGTCTCACCTTCTTCGAAACCTTTCATCATTATTCTAAAAGTTTCTACGGTATGATCTGCTAAATGCTAATACAAAAGGAGGACAGGCTAGTTCTAGATTAAGGGTGAATGGGGAGGTACACAACTCATTTTGTGTTTCTAGTCGAAATCCGACGTTTCCATCGTGAAACGAATCTTTCGAGTACTACCGTTGGTGACATTCAAGTCCCACCATTGAGCCGTCGTTGGAGGTGGTGTGGTGGGTTAGAGCCAAGGGAAGTAGTGAACTACAGATCAGAAGGATAGATCTGTACTCAGAGAGAGAAAGCGGAGTGAGGGATTTTTTGCAATTTATAAAAGATTGATAGTCAATTTATAAGACTATGAAAGTGTCATGTAGACACAGCCTACCTATATAATTAATAACTAGTGTTTATTCTTTGACGTGTTACGCGTCTTGAAAGCGAGGCCCAGACATAGTCGGTTGTGCATGCACGTCAGAAACGACTGACATGACAAGGTAACCGACACCAATTTTGTTGTGTCATCACAGCCACAGAACAACTAAAACAAAGATCCCAGAAAGTATTACCCAAAAATATTAGACGACTAACCTAAACATTATCGACTTCACCAACTAATAACTATATTCCAAAACAAAATAACTCTCAGACGTGGCTTGCACATCATCATCGAGCAAACAATTTTATACGTCCAATATAACAGTTTAAGAATACAGAAATACAGTTGAACATGGTCGACAAAACAGCAGAACCAGCACAGGCCACCAACAATAGTCGGTTAAGGTGCTTGGAGACTCAGGAAGGTGACCCCATTGCGGCTGTATCGTACACGGATGCCACGCCAAAACAACGAAGACATCAACCCCTCTGCATCATGGTCTCAATTGGATTACAGGCGTATCTCATATGAGTCCTCAAAACACACAGACATACAAATGGGTTCTCAGATGACGAATCTTTATCATCATAGAACCAAAATAGGGTTCAGATATGAAAATCCAAACAGAAGTGCCAACAGATGACAAGAGTTACTACTTGGTGGCCAAGACGGTGATCATCTAAAAATGACCATGCAGGCCCCGACCACGACAACGATACCACCGCCTGCTCCACCTCAACCAAAAACGGAAGGCGGAGCGGCAATAGAGTCGAAAGCCGCCGCCATGGTGACGCCCTGCGGAAAAAAGATGCAAGCGACCATAGGACGACCACGGCCACCGCCTTTCCTACCACGAACAGCAATGGTGGCTTGTACCCGCCGTCCAAACCCTAAACCATGGGAAATAGTCTCTCTTTAAAAATCAACATACACATAAGGGTTTTGCAGCCGGCTGGAACCAAGGAACGAACATCTAGCCGGAAACGGCGGTGGAACCAAGGGGCGAAGGTTCATTCGAAGCAAAAGGCCGCCAGTACACACCCATCATCAAAAAAACCCCAAAAAGGTTTGCAAATTAGAAGAAGAAGATCGGACTTAGAGTAAGATTGGAGCGCAAAAATGTGACCAAGCATGCCGTCGCCGACCCAGCAGCGAGACTGAGCAAATCGGAGCCCAAAAACGCGACCAAGCATTTCGTCAACATCCGTTTCCACCAAGATCGGAGCACAGAAACGCGACTAAGCATGCCGCCGCCGAGATCGGGGCACAGAAACACGACTAAGCATGCCGCTGCCAACTGCCAGGCTTCGAATATATGAAAAAAGCAAGACCACATCCTCTCTCTCTCTCAACTCATATATAAAAAAAACTAGTGCAAAGGGGGTATAATGGAAAGTCTCAAAAGCTATGTGGTGTAATTTCAAAAGATCAAAAAGCAACTGCTGATGGTCTTGCTTTTTTCATATATAACTAGAGTTGATTCCCCGACGCGCGTTGCGCATCTTAAAATCGAGCCTTGAAACATAGCAGAATAGTGTATGACTCAGAGTTGATTGTCGGTTACAACTGTTGGACGAAACAACCACCTGGCCACGGCGACCGACACCAATTTTGTTGTATCATCATTCATCACAGCCACAAATCAATAAAAACAAATTTTTTGACACAAACATACTTTCATCATCATTGACAAAATGTACCACACATATGCAAACTCAAAATAATCCAGAAGTACCAAAACAACTCTCAGATGTGCCCTGCATATCATCATCGAGTAGAAGTATAAGCAAAACACATCTCCATTTCAGAAAAGTTTAGGTTTTATGACCATAAACACCAGATGACCGATTGGAATGCAAACATTGAGCATCATTGGGGCAAGAGCAACCACAGAAACAGAAAACCCAAAACATGCTTCCTAAATGATGTTAAGAAAATCGCCACCAATACCAGATCTATGACAAAAATGGCTCTCAAATGTGCCTACAGATCATCATCGAGCAACCCAGAACCATTAAACGACAGCTGACACAGATGGCATGTGCAGGTCACCAGCGGTGGTTCTCAAGACGGAGGTAACCAACGATGGTGAAAGGAATCGTTGGGTGACCATTGGTGTTCATTGCAACATAGGCGCCACCTAAGGCGGCATACACAGATTTCCGGCGTTGTCTATCGCGAACTTCTTTGATGGTTGGGCAACGAGAACAACCTGACACACCACCGTGGCCACATACCCCATTCGAGAACAAAAAAGCGTTCGCCATCACATAAAATGGCAAGGAAAGCCGGAACGCCACCATCACCGCCTCATCACCACAACCACCACCATCTTCACAAAATCCAAGGATAATAAGAGGAGCTATGCAAGAACGGTAACACATGAGGGCGGTAGCAGCACCGCCCACGACGACTTGCGCACCACCGCCTTAACCCCAAAGATCACCAGCTCTCTATCTCTAAAAAGAAAACATGCATGAGGGACTAGTTTGTGATGCGAACGAAGGGGCGAATGTGTAGCCGGAGACGACGATGAGAACCAAGGGGCGAAGGTTCAGCCGGAGCAAATGGCTGACCGGAAACCTCCACCAACCGACAGGTTCCGCACACACAATCTCTCCCCAAAACAAATGAAGAAGGCAGGTGAAAGAAACCCCTTTAAAAAGGCAAAACAAAGCATGCACTGCATATTTGTACCATGTGCATAAAAATCACAAAAACACTATTCATCAGCTTCCTTTTTTCATATATAGCGTAACTAGTTGTATTTCCTTTCGCGCTTCGCCACGAAAAAAAATCATGATCAACGGCTATTTGCCAAGCCCCAAAAGTTAGCATTTAAGGGCTCAGAAATCGTTATTCCGTGTGGCTGCAAAGACAACTGCCACACCGAACATTGAAAACGAATATTTATCATCGTAGCCTACTATGCAGTGTATTTGAAAGCATGTTTAGCACAAGTGTAAATCAAAAGCAACACAAGCAAGTGACATAGTTATAAATTATAAGGCTCAGAAACGGTAGCAGTCCACTGTGCCTGCAAACACTTGTCTACTGCTAGGACCGTGTACGTACGGAGTACTAACTGATTCAACGTGAACCAAATCAAATAGCACTGAATTCTATTTGATTGGCGATCCAATCAGTGAGAAGGACAACCTAATCGATCTAACGATTAAGAAAACGTTAAGAATGAGTTGAAATCGATCAGGAACGAACTTTGAAGTTGGATGGACGAACTGGGATGCTCTGGACCTGGACGGCTAGGGTATGATAATATCCGAAGTGTTACGTTTTTCCACAAATTATGTGGTATTTATAGGTTTCAATGTTCAGTCATACGACTGAGCCATTTGCATGGTTCAGTCGTGCGACTGAGTCATGTGATTGATTCATACGCATGACTGAACTCCACTAATGGTTCAGTCCTGTGACTGAGCCAATCTTATGTCTTAGTCGTACGACTGATCCAGTCACCTGGTTCTGTCGTGCGACTAGTCCATAATCATGGTCCATTCGTGCGTCTGGTCCATAAGTATGAATAGCCACAAGACTAAGTCAAACATATTTCTAAATCATTGTTGACTTAGAACTGTGCACAACAACCTCAAACCTATATATACAGTTCATATAGCATGTAATAATGAATGTTATAAGAATATGATATAATCAAGGTTAAATAAACATCCAAACACATATCATTTCATTCAAACACATTTCATATTACAATATTGTTCTTGAATTACATTTGTGTAAGAAGTGAAAGACATAAACATTAAAGTACATAAACCAGGGACATCGTGTATTAACATATATCCCGCCAGGACAATGAACAACATTGATTTGTTTTCTTATCATCGCCTATCACCATCATAACAATGAATATCGGAATCAATTAAAGCACAACAAAGGCAGTCTTGATCTTTGGGGCTCAAGACCATGCATGGATACTATCATCGCCCTCAAACACAACATCAAACAACAAAAAACATCCAAAAAGAATGCAACCAATAACAAAAATCTCAGATGTGCCTACGCTCGTCGTCATCGACTTGAACATGAAAACAATACATGCATTATCCAGTTGTACCAAACCATTGAGAGTTGCAAACTATAGTTCAATACACTATCAAACTAACATATAGGATGAACACCCATCACCCAAAAAGGGACAAAACCTTTAGAAAATATCAAAGACATCAAACTGATTAAGGGCATAACAGGCAGGTGTGCTAGTTCAACAGCAGCCACAACCAAGACAAAGAAAAACCAAGCCCCAAAAGGTTTCAGCAGTAACATCAATACTAAAGAGATTACCCACCATAACAACAGTCAACTATACCCAACCCAAAAGAGCAAAACATACCACCACATCCATTACCCACTTGTAGTGAAAAATATCAAAATCAGGGAGGAGAAGAAGGTGCCACCACCATCGCAAGCAGCGGCAGGGTTAAGCGACCGCCATCCGACCCAAAGTCGATCGGAGGCGGCGGCGACACACCAACCCTCTCATCATTCTCTCCACCAAAAAGTTATCTCTTTATAGAAATAATGAAAGAGACAAAAATAGGGTGCCACCAACGTCATAAGGAGCGGCGTTGTTAAACGGCGATCGACCAACCCGAAGGTGGCTGGAACCAGTGGTGTCATAGCAACTTACCTATCCTTCTCTATACCCAAAAGTTGTCTCTCTCTAGAAAGAATGAAAGATGGCAGATATTAGAACCACTGCCACATACTGATCGATGAGGGTTTGAGAGGACGATGGCGGGAGATAGTGGTGGTCGGTGGTTTAGGTACCTCAACAACCATGCAAAGAGCGGCGCATGTTCAGATCGGCGATAGGAACCAAGAAACCACCAAAGCAATCAACAAACTAAGCAAGGCGGCGCTGGAGGCGGCAACCGGGACCGCCGATGAGCACAAGACAACCCAATGTTGAGGCGAGTAATTGGGAACGGTGGAAAGCCTACCGCCTCCACCCGATGGTAACCCCCAACCCCCTTTCAGTCGAAGACCACAAACCCCATGAAATACCCCAAACCGACTGTGTTTATCCCCAGACGAGAAACATAGACCGGCCACCAAAACCCGCCGTTTCGCGGGCGGCAGCAAGAAAGCTGCCCCCCCTTAACAGAAAACCCTCTTTCTCTCTAAACAAAGCACATCACCTTATATATATATATATATATATATATATATATATATATATATATATATATATATATATTACACTCACAGGGAAAGAATTGCAAAAACCTAAACTTCAGTTGTCAAATGCAAAACCGCGAAAGCTCACTATTTCTCAAACTTCTTTTTTCATATATAGATGATATATATATATATATAGGGTAATATATATAATTATATATTTAAATATCATTTAAATATGTTATATACATATGGCATTACAAAGTCATATGTCTTAGTTGATAAAAAAAAAGTTGTTTCGACAACTAATTAATGAATTGAAATAATTAAATTTGTATATTTTAGCATACCCATGAAAAAGTAGTTAAAGTATTTTTATTGATACATAAATAGTGCAAGGATCATAATAAAACCATATTAGTTATGTGAAAATTAAAGAAAACCAATTAAATCGGTCATATAATTTTTAGATTTTTTTTATCATTATCCCCCTGTATATAGGTGTATGTGTGTGTATTGAAAAGCGTAAAAGATATTTAAATATCTATTACATATAGGTTGAACTATAATACAAGAATGAGGATTGTTACATATACGTAACACTACGTCGAATAAAAAATTATTACATATACGTAATCTATGTGTGGCGTATATGTAATATTATGTAACATCTAAAAGAATAAAAAGTTTATAAATTATACCACTGATTTTCTTGGTTTTTTTATTTTCATATAACTACTAGTTTTCCCATAAATCTTCTCTTACATACATATAATACATGTGAATCTGATTTTGGCTTTTATATATATAAACTACACATATGTAAGTTATGTGTAAATTATAATACTTGTATACCCTATGTGTGTATATATATGTCCTATATAACTTGTTAAAAGTTTACAAATATACGAAAAGTATTAGTTTGTTGAGTTTGAAAAAAAATTAAAGATTTATGTGTGTTTCTTTGTTTTTTTTGTTTTTATAACAATTTGATATTCTATAATTAACCTTACCATGGATACACATGGCCACATAGATATTTTGATATCAATAAAAAATTCTTATCAGTTTAGACTGTTATTCTAATAATGAATTCAATAAAAATAAACTCAAACCTGGTCCGCCTCTACATTTGACAATCCCATTCAGATCAGTCGTCTTTTGACTCTACTTCATCCCGTGTCACCACCTCCGATGCCAAATGTGATGCACGTTAGCGAGAACATGAGCCTAAAGTGGCTTTTGTCGCAACCTTCGTAACCATCATTGGCATAATATAAGAGGATAGGCGACCCTAAGAGCCCTATTTGCAAGTTGTAAAATCTTTTTGGTTAATTTAAAAAATATTAAATATTACCTATAAGAACCAGTGTTTTCAGGCTCGGATCGGACCGGTCGGTCCGACCGGTCGGACCGTGATTCGGTGGCCTGGCCGATCCGATCCAGTATGGTTCGTTTTGGTTGAGTTGAACCGGCCGGTTCAAACCGAGTCGGCGGTTGGACCGGCGAACCGGGCCGATCCGATCGGTTTTCCAATTTTTTTTTTTTGATTTTAGTAGGTAAAAACGGGGTGTTAAACCATAAATTAGTACTTCGGATCTATAGACTCTAATAAAACAAGGTTTTTGGAGCCACGTGTCATTCTCTTAAACCATCAATTTGACACGTGGCACACTCTTACACCATCTTTATTTTTAGTTTTTTGATATATTAAATGCTTACCATACTAGACATTTATTTAAATATATTACCATACTTACTTACTAATTCAAATTACAATTTATGGCTTCCATTTAATCTTTTATATTATGTCATAAAAATTCCATTTAACCATATATTAATTCAACTTCTACGGTATTATTCGTCAAATTACATTTAACCTTTTATATTATGTGTTAAGAATCTATAAGTTCTCCTATGTTTCTGTATTACTTTCTAAAATAAACTCCTTTAATTTAGTGGATTTTTATTTTATAAATTTTTTTATTCACCAATTTCGATTTCTTACTGTATAATTAATTGATCCAATTATAATATATTTATCAAATTATCAAAATATCAAATATTTAAGGACTATATAGTATTTAATATTAGTCTGATAAGTTATCTATCATACATTAAATTACATTTAAACTTATTTTTGTCAACTTGCGATCACTATTATCTCTATATTTCTTTGGAAATTACAATGGTTTCTAATTAAAACTCCTTTAATTTAGTAGATTTTTATTTTATTAAATTTTTGACTCATCAAAATCGGTTTTCAAATGTAAAATTTAATTAATCTAATTATAATATGTTTATCAAATTATTAAAATATTTACGGACTATATAGCATGTAATATTACTCGGACACATTATTAATTGATCCAATTATAATATATTTATCAATTACTAGATTCTATTAATTCAAATAGTTTCCTTTTGTTTTTGCATTAATTTATAATTAACAAATAATTATTAGATTTAATTAATTCAAATTGTTTCCTTTGTTTTTATCAATTATTAGATCCAATTATAATATATTTATCAATTATTAGATTCAGTTATAATATATTTATCATATAGGATGCACATTCCATAATTGTGTATTTCATAAAGACTATAAATTAATACTATATTCTTTGCAAATTTTACATTTGACTTACATTCCCAACTATCAAACAAGGTATGATGTTTTTAAATTTTATCAAATACAAAACTATGTTCATTTCATAATTGTTAATTTTATAATTATTTCTCACTTTTTCAAAATTTTGCAGTATAATGACATCCGGGAGAATCACATTGTTCAACGACCTAAATGTTTTACACGAAGAGTATACCATAAAGGTTTAAATTATCAGGATTTAAATAGACAACTATTCAAGGATCCAAGAAAAATTTACTATTTTGAAATGATAATAATCGGTGAAAATTTATTCCCACAATATCACTCTTTCTACTTTTAATTTTTTCGTATTAAAAACAATTCACCATTTATATGTTTAAAAATTCTTTTCATTACATCATATTCATGGGGTTCAAGATTGGAGGCTACTGTTGCTGTTATAGATCCAAACACTGATCCTGGCCAACAAAACGGTAAAGATGAAATAAAAGAATACTATGATTGTAGATATATTTCAGTTTGTGAGACTTCATGAAGAATTTTCGGTTTTGGTGTACATTACCGTTATCCATCGATTATCAGGTTGCCTTTCTATTTGGCAAACTAACAACAAATCATTTATAGTGTTGATGATGATACAAATAACATACCAAGTAAACTGTATGTTGCCTCTATAATGTTTTTATCTTGGATATTTTATTTATATTTATTTAATTATAATAATTATATTTATTTCATAATACATTTGACCTTTTTTAAATTTATTGAATGTAAAACTAATTACTCACAATTTCTATGTATAAATTCCAGTATTGTCTCTAACAAACAATAAAAAAATTTAACGTTGTATGGGATTGAAAATTATTTATTACGAAATAGTTCGACACTTAAGTCATTTACAACTATGCATTACCCGGACAATGATTGTTTGTCTTCTTCAAATAATCGTTTAATTAGCAAGGAGTTATTGTATGATGTAGCAAACGAGATTTCTGAATTTGAAAATCTTCGGAATTCTTTAACGGATGAACAACAATTAGTTTTTAGTGAAATCATGACTGCTGTTAAGTTAATAAAGGAGTTTTTTTCATTTATGGATATGACGAAACTGGTAAAACCTTTCTATGGAAGACATTGACCGTAACAATAAGGTCTAAAAGTGAGATTGTATTAAATGTAGCATTCAGTGGAATAGAATCTTTGTTGCTTACCGGAGGTCGTACTCCACACTCACATTCCATATTCCATTAAATGTAAACAAAGATTCTGTTTGTTACATAAAACCGAACAGTAAAGTTGATCATTTATTAAAGCAAACAAAATTTGTTATTTGGGATGAAACACCCATGACTCATAAGCACGCATTTGAAGCACTGGATAGGACAATGAATGATGTATTAACTATAAATTTTTTCGTACCTTTAGATATGCCTGGTGGTAAAGTATTGTTTTTTGTGATGATTTTCAACAAATTTTACATGTGGTTCCAAATGGTAGTCGTCAAGAATTTGTCAATGTATCATTAAGCTCATCATATATTTTGAATAAATGTAAGTTACTTTAACAAAAAAATATGCGACTAAAAGCTAAGGGAAAAGGTGTTGACGCTAAAGGAATTGAACAATTTGCTACACGACTTCTTGATATAGGAGATGGTAATTTTGGTGGTTATAACAATGATGATGCAACTATTACTATACCTCATGAACACCTCATTAACGAATCGATCGATCCTTTATCAAGTTTGATTCAATTTGTTTACCCATCCATGTTAGAGAACTACAAAGACAAAGAGTACTTTCATGAGAGAGCAATTTTGCACCAAAAATGTGGTCGTTCATGAAATTAACGATCATCTGCTTTCACTTTTCACTGGTGATGAGATAAAGTATCTACTTCAGATAACATACGTCAAATGGAACATTTTAATATCCCGCGTTACAGGAAAATTTGCACTCTCCTTATTTTCTAAATGGCCTTAAAATATCTGGATTGCCAAATCACAAGTTAGTATTGAAAGTTGGAGTTCCCGTTATGCTTCTACGTAGCATCGACCAACAAAATGGTCTTTGCAATGGTACTCGCCTACAAATTTCTATTTGGGAAACGGTTACTAAAGTTGAGATAATATATGGAAGTAATATTGGATGCTAAACATTTATTGTAAGAACTAATCTCATGCCATCCAATAAATAATCCCTTTCAAATTCAAAAGAAGACAATTTCTACTAACTGTTTATTTTACAATGACGATTAACAAGAGTCAGGGATAATTATTGTCAAAAGTTGGTTTATATTTAAAAGAACCAATTTTCACTCATGGACAGTTATATGTGGCTTTGTCAAATATGAAGATTATAGACGGTGTAAAATTACTCATTTTAGATCAAACTGGTAACATTACTAGCGAGGCACAAAATGTTGTATACAAACAGGTGTTTAGACATCTATAAGAAAGTTTTGAGAGTATGAAAGCTATTTTAATTCTATTTTCATACTTTGAATTTTTCATAATGTTTATTATGTAATCAATGTTTAATGAAAGTCTGGTTGTTTAAATCACCCGTGTATCACACGGGCTCTAACCTAGTATACAAATATAGTTAAGTTTTATATATAACTATAAAATATATGTATAAATCATATATAAATTACTTATATTTAATTACATATATAAATATAATTAAAATATAGTTAAATCCGGTCCGACCGGTCCGACCACCAAACCAGTAAGGCGTCCGGTTCGACGTCCGATCCGGTTCTGAAAACATTGATAAGAACTAACCAACAGGAATAATAATATATAGCATTATACAACTCATCTCATCTTACAATTTACATGTCAGCATATACTAATATGATTAATTTAAGATTTACATGTTAAAACGAGAATTTATTTTCAAATTGAAACAGTGAACTTCAATAGAAAAATAAATCGGTTCTCTTCCTAGTTTTCATTTTATTTTTACATATCTGAAATGTCAAAGATACCCTCATTTTTACTTTAGTACCTCATAAAATACGAGATATATTTTCATATGCCCATATCCAGGTCCAAAATGAGTATGAGATATGCATGTGTGCACACGAGACTATACATGTTAAATGAAGGTATACAACTGTATATAAATTCTTATACAACCATATATACATATATAAAAACGAAATGAATCAACTTAATAGAAAGAAAACGAAACTTTAACAAACTATCTAAGTTTTTAATCTACGTTATATTCTAAAAATAAGTTTTCGAATTAATTTATATTTATCTTATATTTTTTTAAATGACAACTCATAGACCATTTAACATACTCTTAACTACATATCACAAACAACTTATATTATCCGTCATATAGTGAGCTTGAATAGTCTTCAAGTGAAACTTTATCACTTTAACTATAAATAGCTTTGCCATTAATTTTAACCTCCCTATAATTTATATTTATCTTACTAATATTAAAATATATAAACTTTATAATAGGGTCCTAATATACCAACACCCCACATTATAAAACGATATCCCCCTATACATCTCGCATAGTATCATACATTGCGTATAGAGTTGAGTACACTGAAAACAAGAAAAATTCAGGGAGCTGCCAGATGACTATACACAACTGTATACGGCCCCTCATACGACAATATAAGGCTATATGACGCGTATAATACATTTCAACACTGACTATGAGAAAAAATTCAAAGCCTGTCAGAAGGGTTATTCGCGTCGTATAAAGCTATACGAACCACCTGAACGATACGTATGATGCTGTACAAGCTGTATAGAAAATTTGAAATATTGATAAATTTGAAATATTGATTTATAATTAGAAGGGTGTTGTTTTTTCTTTTTGGAACGGCAAAGGAATCCTGCTCATATAGTACACCAAATTACACTATTGCTTGGGTTTGAACCCAAAACCTCATCTCTAAGAGGCAAAACCTCTATCAAATGGGCTAGCCCCACATTGGCATTAGAAGGGTGTTGTTGTTTTGAACGGCAAATGTACGACCCTGCATCAAATGATATGTGTTATCTTAATCGGGCCCACCTATTCGTTTCGGAACCGCACCCCTAACATCGTTATGAAAAAACTCATTACTGAGAAAACACTCTGACACAACTCTGAGCATTTTATTTAGAGTAAGACTTAAACTCATAGCATCCCTTTATTTACATATCATGAGTATTTTATATTAATCAGTTTGATTAAGAATCATTAGTATTAGAAGGGTGTTGTTAATCAAATAGTTTAATAACAACAGAATCTGTTGCTTTTTCTTTTCCAACGGCAAAAAAATCTCTTTTAATAATCAATACAAACAGCCGTATGGGAATCATGAACTTTCTTTTAATAATCCCACTAGTCAACAAATATCTTTCTGCATTAAACCCCAATCTCACCACGCGCTAACGCGCGCCTAACACCCACCACCTATCCTACACCCTCCGCACTATAACTAGCGCACTCCCCCGCCTTCCACCTGCGCACGTTAGTAAAACACACACAAACCACCATAACAATGGCAGCTTCAGCTTCATCATCTTCTTCATCCACCCTCCTCACACCAAAATCACCTATCAAAACCGCCTCTCTATCATCCCTCAGATGGAAACTCCCCATCTCCGTCAATCTCCGCCACCAAGGCCGCCGTGCGCCGCCGGTGTTCGTCGTTCTATCAATGGACGCCAAGCCCACCGTCCTCGTGGCTGAAAAGCTAGGGCAAGCTGGGCTCGATCTGCTAAAAGACTTTGCAAACGTTGATTGTTCGTATAACTTGAGTCCTGAGGAGCTCTGCACTAAGATCTCGCTCTGTGACGCTTTGATTGTCCGTAGTGGGACTAAAGTGAGCCGTGAGGTGTTCGAATCGTCCGGCGGTCGGCTCAAGGTGGTTGGGCGCGCCGGCGTGGGGATTGATAATGTGGATCTGGGAGCCGCGACGGAGCATGGGTGTCTTGTGGTGAATGCGCCGACGGCTAATACGGTGGCGGCGGCTGAGCATGGGATCGCGCTGCTTACGGCTATGGCGAGGAATGTGGCTCAAGCTGATGCGTCGATTAAAGCTGGTATGTGTTTGATTTGTTTGTTGTATGTTTGGAATTTGGTTGTTGGTTGATTTGGTGATGAATTGTTCTTGTTGGCATTTCGTCGAACAGTTGTGATGCATGTAGTGTTGCTGCTTTTTTGTTTGGATCTGGTTTTCAAGCTTTCAATTTTGATTTTGAGTGATGAAAATGTGAGATTTGTAGCTTCAAGGTGGACTTTTGGCATATTGTAACAAAAAAACAAACTTATAAATGTTTTCGATTAAATCTCACTCGTAAAGTAGGATCTGTGTAGGCTGAGACGAGCTAGTGAGGCCCTGGCTAAAAAAGACCTTTTGGCATATTGTAACATGTTGAAATGTTTGTTTTTCTTAACTGTTATTACTAGATGGCCTATGAATTATGCCTTTGATTCATTTTAGCTGTGCTAAATACTCAAGTTCTAACTATCAAAATCTTACCTTTTTTTGTTTAGAAAGCTTGTTGGTAAACTTTTTGGCATATCGTAACATGTTGAAATGTTTGTCTTTCTTAAAACTAGTATTGCATGATGACCTATGAATAATTTCTTTGTTTCATTTTAGATGTGCTAAATACTCAAATTCTAACCATCAAATTTTACCTTTTTCTTGTTTAAAATGGTTGTTGACTGATTTTTGTTTGGATTTTCATCATCTATGTTCATAGAATCATAGTAACCAGTCATTCCATACATATGCCAGTTTCTTCTAATCTTTGATTTCATTTTCTCAATAAAACATTGTAGTTTCTTCATGTTAGGGGAAGGTTGTTTTTTATTCATTGCATGAATATAAGTTTCTTCACTGTTGATCAATCAATACAGGGAAATGGCAGAGGAACAAGTATGTGGGTGTGTCACTTGTTGGCAAGACTCTTGCAGTGATGGGTTTTGGAAAGGTTGGAACAGAGGTCGCAAGGCGCGCTAAGGGGCTTGGTATGCATGTTATTGCACATGACCCTTATGCTCCAGCTGACCGTGCTCATGCTATAGGAGTTGATTTGGTCAGTTTTGATGAAGCCATTTCAACAGCTGATTTCCTGTCACTTCACATGCCCCTCACCCCTGCTACATCAAAAATCTTGAATGATGAGAACTTTGCAAAGATGAAAAAAGGGGTTAGAATAGTCAACGTTGCTCGTGGAGGAGTGATTGATGAAGATGCATTAGTCAGGGCACTTGATGCTGACATTGTAGCACAGGTAATTATACAATATTTTCGCGTCAAGTTTGCAACTTTTAGTTATCTTTTTAGGGTATCTCATTTTCACCATATGACGCTTTCAGGCTGCACTTGATGTTTTCACTGTAGAGCCGCCACCAAAGGATAGCAAGTTGGTGCAACATGAGAATGTGACTGTTACTCCTCATCTTGGTGCTAGTACCATGGAAGCTCAGGTTTGTGAGTTGCTGAAATATTTTGATGTTTGTTTCAGTGTTTAATAATTTCGTATTATTAGTGTGTAATATTCAAACTTTATGCAGGAAGGGGTAGCCATTGAAATCGCCGAAGCTGTTGTTGGAGCCCTAAAAGGTGAGCTTGCTGCCACTGCAGTCAATGCTCCCATGGTTCCTGCTGAGGTACTCGCCCCTACAACCTACATCGCAAATTTCTGAACACTATGCGTGATCAGCATCTTATATATGCATGCGCATTGTTTAATGATTAGAAAGACCCGTTTCGTTTGTATTAAAGAATATGTTAATTGCAGGTTCTTACAGAGTTGAAGCCTTATGTCACACTTGCTGAAAAACTGGGAAGGCTGGCTGTACAACTAGTAGCCGGTGGAAGTGGAGTAAAATCTGTAAAGGTCACATACACTTCTGCCAGAGCGCCTGATGATCTAGACACAAGACTACTCCGAGCCATGGTCACGAAAGGTCTAATTGAGCCCATTTCCAGCGTTTTTGTCAACTTAGTTAATGCAGATTTCACTGCCAAACAAAGAGGCATTCGTATCAGTGAAGAACGAGTGATCTTAGACGGGTCACCTGAAAGCCCACTTGAGTCCATTCAAGTCCAAATAGCAAATGTTGAATCAAAGTTTGCGAGTGCAATCTCTGAGTCTGGGGAGGTCACGGTAGAGGGCAAGGTGAAAGACGGAATCCCACATTTGACCAAAGTAGGAGCTTTTGAAGTGGATGTGAGTCTAGAAGGGAATATTATTCTCTGCAGGCAGGTTGACCAACCGGGTATGATTGGGACTGTTGGAAGCATACTTGGTGAAGAGAATGTGAATGTGAGCTTCATGAGTGTAGGAAGGACTGCACCACGAAAGCAAGCTATTATGGCGATTGGTGTGGATGAGCAACCAAGCAAGTCGGCTCTTAAAAGGATCGGGGAGATCCCAGCCATCGAGGAGTTTGTTTTCCTAGACTTGTAGGGTCGAGAACCGGATTGGTTTAGAGCCCAGTTTTGGTGAGATTGTTGTTTTATTAGAGGGGAATAATTGAGGATTTTGTATTTTTGTTGTGTTTGGTTTCTGTCTGTCTTCACATGGCGTTCTGCATTTGAGTAGCGATTTTACCACATTGCTATGCCTCTTTAAGATCTATTGGTTTTATAAACCATTGGTGTTGGTTTCAATGCATAATCAAGTTGGTTTTTGGTTGATGGTGTGAATAAAAATATTATCATAACTTTTATAGTGATGAAATCTAGTATGGTTAGTGAGGACAAAGTCGTGGACATCACGATGAAGCTCTCCTAATTTTACTTAAACAGGAGTTAAGTCAAGCATCAAGAGTTTCAAGCATCAGGTTTGCTCATTTGCTTTTTGAGGTTCACAATTTGACACTGATGCAATGCAAATTGATTCTTGTGTTTGAATGACCTATTTAGCCTTAATGTTTTTTGTATATATTATGTATACATTAGTATTTTGAAATTAACACCGAAAAGCATGAATGTCCTTGAAACAACTGCGTTTAAACATAGAACCCGTATTTCCTTTCAACTTATAACATAAAATACATCTTTAAAGTATTAATAAGAATAAATAAGTGATCTCCTAAGTGGTTTAGTGTACAATGTGTATTGAAAAGATGTTCTCATTGGTGGTTAAGAGTTTTAAGTTTCATAGTGAACGGAAGCGTAAATTTAGAAGTAGAATTAAAAGGTATGGGAAAATATAATAAAAGAGCAATCTCATGAACTCATCACATAACATACAAATAATTTGAAATGCTAAACTCAACACTCCTTTAGAACCAAACCACCACGATCTTAATATTAGATTCTCATCATGTTAGAAACCTATAACTTTGATTACACGTAAAATATTACTAAAAAACAAAGTAATTTATTATGTAGTGCATAGATTATTTTCTATTTTCACTCTACGTAAAATTAGTACAGGATAACGCATTCTTGTTGATATGTAATGTGTTTTCAATATGTCCAAGTAGAAAGTAAAATACCTGAACCATTTTGAAACGACATAATCTACAAACTTCAACTCGAAATAGATATAGTTCAAGGACTCGTTTGCTTGTTTTTGGTCTACAGTAAGTTTTACACACATCAGGCAAATAAAAAGGTCAGAATCAGGCACTCCGACAACTCAAATGTGTGATGATCTTATAATCTAGCCTATCTCACAAAATTTATCCCACTGCAATCATACAGTTTGTTAGTTTAATTATTACCATATACAAAATATAAAAGCTTCATCTCAAAATTAGATGTGATAATCTTAACATTGTGTTGTTCACATATTCCCAACATTTAGACATTGAAACAGTGAGATCTGATGTAATCCATTGCCTATTTGCATAATATCTAGCAACTGATGATCATACTGCAAAAAGATGCTAGAAAGCTGACAAAATTAGGGGACTGAGTAACCAGTTTTGTGGATCATTCTTCCATGGATTGTGATCCAGTTGAAGCTTTAGACCCTTTCTTCTTCTTGTTCTTCTTCCTTACTTTCTTGCCCGTTTCTTTCTTTCGTGGTGGTTTTTCATCAGAAACAGGTTGTGTGTTTTGTAAATGTTGGTGTAAGGCTGCCAATGGGTCTGCTTTGAAAGTGGGATTGTTAAGGACCGTTTTCAATTGGTTCGCCTCTTTCATTCTGAAAGATTAAATTAATCAAAGTAAATACACATGAAACTTAAGAAAACATTAAAGTTTTTGAAACAGAATGAAGCACTCACACAAGTTTTTGCCTTGATTTACTTGTAACTTTGAAATCAGCTGGTGTAGCTTGCTTGGAAGACTCTACGTCAGGAAGGAATTCTGCCAAGGAAGAGAGGTTGTACGCTTTCAATTTCTTTTGTCGGGTCCTAAGCTTCTTCTGGTACACAAGAAAATAAAAAAAGTCAGAGTAACTCAGTAAGCAAGGAAAAGTTAAGGTTTATAACTAGAGTAATATTATAATAAAAAATGTAAAAAAAAAAGTTAAACTCTATCGTTTTTAATTTAAATCGACAATATAAAAATACGGATTTGTGATCAAAAGGTTTAAAGGGTTAAGTGATGTTTGAGATGATTGATATCATAAACTCAAAATCCCTAGAATGTTGGTGGTGATTGAGGTAGTTAAGAAAAATAAAAACTTCATGCTTGTCGCTCAAAATAATTAAAATAAAATAAAAACTTCAAGTAAAAACATAGCATGATTTGTAGAAAATTAGTTAAAGAAAGTTTTGGCGGCAAAGCTTTTATGAGGTGAAACCTAGTGATGACTAGTGATGACATGTGTCACCACATGTAATCATTTATTATAAGTATATGATATGATATCATGAGCTAGTAAACTAACCTTCTTGATTGCCTTTTGAGCACCTAAAGCAACTGTTTCTCTAACCTCTACAAAATTAGCAAAATGGATGGTTTAGATTCGATTTTCTTGTGCATGAATGCAAGATAGACATTTTACACTGCAAAAATTATACACCACATTACAAATATGATACTGAAAAAACAGAAGACTCGAGCTAAGAGAAAATTGAGTTGCTGCTTGAGTTGCTAATATTTGAGATATAAGTTTGTAAATGATATGATCATTTTTTTCAAAAGCTAGCCTCCCAAAATCAAAGGCAAAGCACAAAATGTTCACTGCAGCATGAAAAAGTCACTAATTGGAAAATAGATTATTTAAATTATTATACCATTGACTAAAATCTCTACATGTATGAAATACTTAATTATCATATATGGGAAGATTATCTCATATCTGAAGAATGAGCTATAAGCAACACTTACTAGAATAGAACTCTAGTTTCTTCTCAAATTTCCGATCAGCATGCTTAGATTCACCCTTTCTACAATAAAAAATTTTTTATTTACATAAAATGCAAATGAGTGCACTCTACAACACTGAAGTATTCAATAAATACTGAACACGTAGAATGCAAAATTACTAACCGCGCACTCGTCTTTCCCATTGCTGAAGTTCTAGAAATTTGTTGATAACTTTTTCAATTAAGCTGTAATCAATAAATCACCAGAGATACTTTTAGAAACCCTAAATGTCACAGAAGAAGAAAAATGTTGTCAGCATTAACGTACGAAATTTTGTGTAAAGTTGTAAACCACAAATAGATTGTAAAATAAAACTACCACTTAAGCTATTAATAAAAACGGGAAGGGGAGAAGGCAGAGTGTTTTTTAAGGAATTGATTCTGTATACAAATCACTGCTGGAATAAAGCTATTGTATGGCCATATAGAACATCAGTTCTTCAAGAAAACATTTGCATCATTATTTAATGCTAAAATATGGGCATCTCAAGTACAGAAATAGGATAAATAAAAACCAAAGCTGGAAAAAATTTGCAGTTAAAGTACAAACACTGCATCTTATAAGATTAACAAGCATATCATGCACATTACACAATGATTCAAATCACTACATAACACTTGGTGCATGATTGCATGAATTTTACAAACTATCCCTCCTTGTGGTGCACATTTGAGATGCATAAAGCATTTACTCACTGATCTAATCACAATCCAACCTTGGTTCTACAAAAGAGTGAGACACTCCAAAAGATTTATGTCTCAAAATCCAAGGCTTGAGCTTCTTATATGTGAGGCATTGCTCTATGTGCCACCAAAAGATACATCTTTTTTACATATAAGTCTTTTCATCAAGTAAACAAATCATAATTTCTTTACCCTTTTGATCATTTTTACATATTATTCTCCTACCGCACCCTTTTTTTGACAAATTCTAGGCTAAGGTGCCACCTTAAGGACCTGACATGTATTTTTCTGATCAGCGCCTTTTTGAAAACCAACCCAAATTTGATAGTTCATGTACTGATACATACCATGAACCATCTAAGGTGCTGTTTGTTTCTGAAGAGGTAAAACGTCTGCGTCTGCAATCTGCAGACATCTGTAGGAGAAGATGCCGCCGTATTAAGAGGACTCGTTGTTTTGTAACGTCGGCAGACTGTTGAAATAAACTGAAATTAATAAAAAGTTAAAATACACACATTAAAATATATAGAAAACTACTCCGTATAGTTGCAAGGTCACATAGCTCAAAAAGTCTAAACATCAAACAAGAATCTAACAAAACAAAATCAATCGCTTACCACACGCATACTACCATCACCGATACGCAGATTCAATCAAACCAAAGCAATCCAACAATCAACACACATCAGCTCGTTAATTAAACACAACATTACAAATCTACAAGATATCAGTTCTCCGATGAAGGAATTCGTTTCGCTACCTGATGGATGCAGTGAAGAAGATGATACACCGGCGAAGAGATCGATCGATCTGTCGATTAGGTTATTAAAGATGATGAAGATGATAGATATTGAGCAATAAAGAAGGGGATGTCGGCTGGAGAAGGGAGGCGCGCAGAGGAGGTGGCGGCGGCAGGAAGGTGGCGCGCAGAGGAGGTGGCGCGCAGAGGAGGTGGCAGGAAGGTGGCGGCGGCTGGAGGGAACCGCCGGGAACAGTCTTCGGTGGTGTTTCGTGGTGGTGGTGTGGGGAGTTTGGTGGGGGTGAGAATGGGGACGGGAGAAAGAGAAGAGGAGTGCTCTAGGGTTTTGTTTGTTTTGGTCGGTAGTTTGTAGAGGTAAGAAGACATTAGTCCACATTTCTCCAAGAAAAGATCACGCAGACGTTTTTTAACGAAACATCTTCAAAAATACAAACACTCTGCAGACCTCAAACATCTGCCCGCCTCTTTTTGACGCAGACAAAAGAGCTTTAGAAGCTCTTTTTCAAAAAAACAAACACCACCTAATAAAGCAATGTGGGTCTAAATATTATTTACATGTAGTTCTTTGTTTATTATTTATTTTCCTTAAGCATTGGAGACCTGAGTTTAGTTATACAGTCATGGGTTGGTTATCGATTGTAAGCCTATAAAAAGCCACCTTGTCTAGAGCATAGTCACAGGATTCGCTAGATGTCCAGCGATTTTCGAATTGGTTCGAATCGATCCCATTCGCATTCGCTAGCGACCCAGCCGCTCGCGGTTCGCTCAAGGGTTCGATTGTGGTTCGCTCGGTGGTTCGATTGTGGTTTGCTCGTTGGTTCGATTGTGATTCGTGGCTGCAATTCGCTGGTAGTCCAAGAAATTCGCTATGGATTCGTGAATCGGGTAACCTTGACCAATCGAATTCATGAAATTCATGAATTCATAACTGTGAATTCATAGCTATCGATTTGTATAACTATGAATTTATTAATTTCCAGTTAATTCCATTAATTTCAATCGAATTCCAGTAGTGTTAAGTTCCATTAATTCCATGAATTTCAATCAAATTCCAGTAGCGTTAACCTTGACCAATCGAATTCATAACTGTGAATTCATAGCTTCAATGTTCCAGGTTGTTTCTTGCCTTCTCCTCTTCCATCCACATTGAGTCAAATTAAGACTTCAACAGTCCAACAATTATAAATGGTTTGTTTAATGAGAATATATGTTTTTTATAATTCTGGATTTTTTGAAGTTGGAACAAGTTTGTTTAATGAGAATATATGTTTTTTTAGATATATAATTATGTTGCTTTTAAACATGCCTTGTTTTTAATTATGTGGAGTGAACCGAATGATTGGTACACCGAACCAGATCGAACCGGAATGAACCTACCCCCTTACGAACCGGATTCGTGGCCCCTAGCGAATCGCGAACCCGTACCTTGTTTTCGAACCGGAAGGAACCGCAAATTAGGTGACTATGGTCTAGAGTACTAACTATGAATGAAATTAATAAGATTTGAGTCTGATTTGTCTCTAATTTCTTCTGGTCATCTTCAATCTTCATTCTAAAGTTATCTCTGTTGGGTTTGTGAAGGTTTTGGGCTTAGGCCCATGTTTAGTTTTCTTGTTCATTAAGTTGTTAACCCTAATTAGTCTCTATATATACTTTGTCATGTACTTGTAATCTTGTGTCGTTTATTGTTCTGTTTCTTCTGCGTGATATTCGTTTGTGCGTGTAACAAGTGGTATCAGAGCTTTGGCTCGTTGAATGCACGGAACGTACTGAAGAAACGATCACAGAAGAAGGTTTGATTAACCGTGTGGAAGTCGGTTAGGGTTTTGGATTTGGTCAACGGCTGTGGTCGATCAAAGGAGCCTTTGGAACCGTGTCGTGTCCGAACGTGGGTTTGACATCTTCTTCATCCCAACAGTTATTTTAATAAGAACAGAAGACGGCCATATTTGTTTTGTGGTGCTTGCTACTCTAGAGCAAAGAAAAAAAATTTGTTGCTTTCTGTTTCATCTTCTCGCAGCAACCAAGAAATCAAGGTACCAAAAGTCAATGTTAATATTAATTTGTCCAATATAATTTCTCCTTCACGTGGCTTATGTTAGAAGGGATTGTTTATTTTCTTTTTTTGAAAATTACAAACTAAGACGAGGGAAAAAGAAAAGGGGACAAATTTCTATTTCTTTTTGGTTTGATTTGCAAGACTGGTTGTTGAGAATTGTACCGGGTTAGGGTGTTGTGTTTCAAGTACAGATTTCTGAGTGTTTATTATTAATTGTTTGGGGAACCGTGTTTTGTGAAGAAAAAGTATATCCGGGTTTAGATTTGTCTGCAAAGTTTTTTGTATGAGCAAATCGGTCAATTGACAGTGTTCAGTAGAACAGCCGTCAAGTTCAGGCTCGTGCCATTGCTGTGTCTGTTCACTGTTTCGATTTGCTTCTTGTTTGTTGTTTGAGATGGCTGAAGACGGAAAGGTTGTGATCGAGAAATTTAACGGTTCTGATTTCAGTTGGTGGAAAATGCAAATAGAAGCATTGTTATGTCAAAAGGACTTGGATATAGTACTAGAAGAAAAACCTGCAAAAATAGAACAAGTTGATTGAGAATCAAAGGACAAGAAGGCTCGTGCGGTTATTACATTGGCTTTGACGAAAAATGTTGCTTTTAATGTCATTAAGGAAACCACGGCTCATGGTATGATGACTGCTTTGTCAAATATGTATGAGAAACCGTCTGCGGCGAATAAGGTGTTCTTGATTCGGGAGCTGGTAAATACAAGGATGAAAGAAGGAAGCTCAGTGATTGCTCACATTAACAATCTAAATTCAATCTTAACAAGACTTGTATCTGTTGAAATTAAGTTTGATGATGAAGTTCAGGCTCTACTGTTGTTGTCGTCTCTGCCTGATAGTTGGTCTGGAACTGTGACTGCAATTTCAAGTTCTGTGGGGACTAAGGGTTTCACTCTTAATGGTATTCAAGATCTAGTTATGGGTGAAGAAGTCAGACGAAGGAACTCGGGTGAGTCATCTAATAGTGAACTACTAAATGTTGGCAGGGGTCGGGGTAATAACAGGAACAGTGGGAGTCGGGGAAGAAGTTCATCTAAAACTAGGAAGAATGTGAAGTGTTAGAGCTGCAATGAGGTGGGACATGTTAAGAGTCAATGTCCGAATAAGAAAGAATTGAACACTGCTGCTGGGGATGTTTCTGATGATGATGCATTGATACTCAGTGTGGAAAACAGTGTGGACTATTGGGTCATGGATTCAGGGGCTTTGTTTCACGCCATGGACAACAGGGAAACGATGGTGAATCTGAAACATGGTGATTTTGGAAAGGTACGATTAGCCAATGACGAGATACTTGAGGTAACGGGAATGGGTGATGTTGTAAGGCCCACCACTTATAAGGCCCACCTTTCTCAGGGAAGCCTCACAGTTGGCCATTCACAGCAAACATAGATTTAAAGCAATCATTTACTCATATGTGTATAAATATATATTGCAGCGGAAAAATATACCGTAATTCAACCCACTACAACGTAGTTAAATTAAATTATAAACATTGTCTTTAAACATCAAAACTATTTAAATATCCTTTTAAGCTTTTCTTTATCGGGGATGCCAGTCTTCTAGTGCCAAGAAGCTTCAGTCCCATGCCTCTATTCCATAAGCTCTAACTCTTACCTATCAACTGATATGCATACAAAAGTCAGCTTCGCTGAGTGAATTCTAGGTTTACCTTACTAAATAACTTTCGTAAAGATATTAGCTTTATCAGTTGAAAATAATCATTGTCTATCAAAATATAAATACACACAAGCTATCACTTTATCATTACTTTATCATTCATTGTTATTTATCACTCTTCTTTATCCGTCAATTCTCTGTCACTATCGGTGCCTAGGCTCGCCTAGGACTTTACCGACATGCCAATTAAGGACTTACTGCCGTACCCGGTCAGGCCATTATTGTCATGCCAATTTAGGACTTACTGACCTGCCTGTTCGAGCATACTTTATCACTGGTGAGGGTACAACGAATGCAACCCTCCTTTATCAATTGCTTGCAATGCTTTACTTTATCACTTTATCAAGGTACATGTTATGGGCCTCATAACCTTTCTTTATGTTTCACTGTCATGTTTAAGTTATACATAATATAACACAACACAATACATAATAAGAAGCAAACTTAGTCTAGGCATTCACATTTCATCAATCATGAGAGATAAACCAGATAACTGACCCTCCGCGGGACAGCGGGGGTTCGGGGGCGGCAGCCCCTGATAGCGGGGTTCTAGGGGCGGCAGCCCCTAGTGGGGTCCAAGGGGCAACGCCCCTGGCTGGGGCCGGGCTGCCAGGTCAGCGCGCCCGAAAATTATTTTGAACTATTTAAAGGGCACATTTTTCTTTAGGAAAATTTATTTCCTTGATAAAATGGTCTTAAAGTCCGTCGTCATAAAAGTATGTAATTTAGTATGCATATCACCCCAAAACATTGAAAACGGGTAAAGGAGGGGTCTAGAACTCACCTGAACTCGTCCAAGTAGCTTAAATTCTAAGTCACTTAGGCTATAGCCTGAATACTCTAGCTGCACGAAAGTTAACATGCAAAAACGTCATTTTCTTTATAGTTTCGCCCATAGTTTCGCTACAGCGAAACTACAGTTTCGCCTGCAGTTTCGCTGGGCAGCACTTCTGCTAGTTTCGCTAGACAGATTCGCTACCTTGAGCGCCCAACTTTCGTTGGAATTCCCTATTCTCGCAAGGTCTATAGGTCAGTCTGGGTCTTAGCGAGATTACCGGCGAAACTATAGTTTCGCCACAGCGAAACTGTGGCGAAACTGTAGTTTCGCTGAAACTTCTCCTAGTCTCGCTGAACTAATGTGCAGTTTCGTTGGTTAAATGATTAAATTCGCTGGATCGGGGCCCAGTTTCGCTGGATGAACAGAAACTCAGATCCAGCCCATTTTTAACCCAAAATCTTAACTTTTTACGTCCAAATCCTTAGTTTACCTTCCATGAAACCAAATCTAAGCTTTTTACACGTTTTCATACGTAAAAATTCGACCTTTATGTGTTTCTTTAAACTTTTCAAAACCCCAAAACCCTAGAATCCGGGTTTGATCTAC
The DNA here is from genome assembly GCA_024085815.1 of Flaveria linearis. Lineage (NCBI taxonomy): Eukaryota > Viridiplantae > Streptophyta > Magnoliopsida > Asterales > Asteraceae > Flaveria > Flaveria linearis. Next base: position 20,372,489 of record CM044015.1, on the reverse strand, counting down.
AGAAGGCCTTAGAGGCTGATTCTTACCTCGTTTTGCTGCTCTTTTCTTGTGTTTTGATGCTCCAATCCACTAGAACTTCAATCCTTCAAACCTTCAAGCTCCAAATCTTGAATTTCTTCACTTTCTCTCTCTACTTTCTCTCTCTACGAATTTGGTGGCTAGGGTTGAAATGGTGGAAGATGGAGCTGCTCATGCATGTTTAAGGGCTGATTAGGCCCTTAAACCCATTAAGTCTAGCCCATTAAGGCTAATTTGATCCATAGCCCACTAATTTACCCCTTTATTTCTTAAATTAACCCTTAAAAGCCTATTATTATTAAATGGCTCGTTTCGGGAAATTTCGGGGCGTTACAGATGTTGATCTGGTTACTTCATTGGTTACTACATGGAACCAAAAGAATGTCAGGGTGATTCCGGGGCTGAAGAAGAAACTAATTTCAGTTGGTCAGCTGGATGAACAAGGACTGGAAGTGAGGTTTGGTGGTGGTAAATGGAGGGTGATCAATGGTAATCTGGTTATTGCTCGTGGTATGAAGCGTGGGTCATTGTATATGGCTGAGGTACCTGCTAAGGGATGTATGACCGTCCCGATTAAGCACGACAAAATCCGGTTCGCTAATCTGGTGCTAAGAGAGTTCATTTTGCAAACATGAAGTCTGGAGCAGAGATGCTAGGTGAACGAGTTCGAAAGTCTAAACCATTCAGGGGATTCGGTGACAGTGGGAGCACGAGATGTGTTTCGAATACAGTTACAAAGAACCGTTGGGTTTTAAAGACTACGACTGAAAAATTCTCTCCTGGTGATTGTTTGCTGAATTTGGAGAGTGATGGTGATCCTCGGTGTATCTTTGAATCCGGTGAAATGTCCAAACTGGTTAAGATGGAGGATGAGTCGTTGGCGGGGCTAGCCACGACTGAGTTGGAGCTCAGGGGAGCTTCAACTAACCCTTCTGGTACTTGATGATGAGGGGTTGCTGCAACTAGGAGATGTGATGAAGTCTTAGCTTGTTCTTTGCGAACTGGAGGCTTGAAAGACTTGTTTGAAGATTACTGAAGTTACTAGACGACTGGGTTGCTTTGTACTTGAATGGCGGGCTAAAAATATATCGCAAAGCCTTCAAGTGGGAGATTGTTGGGTTTGTGAAGGCTTTGGGCTTAGGCCCATGTTTAGTTTTCTTGTTCATTAAGTTGTTAACCCTAATTAGTCTCTATATATACTCTGTCATGTATTTGTAATCTTTGTACCGAGCAAATAAATAAAACCCTAGTTGCAGCCCGTGGACGTAGGTCCCACCGACCGAACCACGTTAATCCTTGTGTCGTTTATTGTTCTGTTCTTCTGCGTGATATTCGTTTGTGCGTGTTTCGTGTGTCGGTTCCGCTGCGCCGCTTGATTCCTAACAATCTCGATTCCTAGTGGTACATATCATATACTCATCATCCACCTGATTCTGCGATTCCATATTCACATGCTTAATTGAAATAAAACATTTTTCAACACTTTACAACAGGTTAAACTAGTGATAAATTCCAACATATAATCAATATGCTTCCTTGTTCCATCATATTTTTGCAAGATTAGATATACCACTCATGTTGCCACAACTACTATCTTCATCCACACTACCAATCACTAAAGTTTCAAGTAACCAAAATCTCTAAAATGAGTCAAATCTGCAACCAATAATCCCTAACATTTCAAGCTTCACCACAAATTTCACAAGAAATTTTGAATCAAGTTTCTACATTTAATCAAGGGTTCAATCAAGTTTCACATAAATTAAGCCTAAAAACATTTTATGAAGTTTAAACAAGTCTAAACACATCTAATTTTATGAAGTTGAACAAGAAAAACAGAGAGGAAACTAACCTTCCGAATGATAGATGGTGAAATGGTGCTGTGGCTTCTGCCGGAGTGGTCGCCGGTCGACGGTGGTGGGGCGGTGGCTCAGCCGCTGGTCGGCGGTGGTGGCTCACAATCGATTAAATGGTCTGGTTTTTGAGGAATGCCTGTTTTAACGATTGTGTGGAAACTGGGTACGGACTCGTGGGCTTTGTTAAATGGGTTTGAGACTTTAAGTTGATTTTAGTTTTGGGCTTCTTAAAATGGGTAACTAATTTAGGTTATAAAAAAAGTGATTTAATTTTGCATACTGAGATTTTATAAAAATAATATTTTTTTAAAAAGATTACTAACATCAATTTAGCTTTAAAAATTTCATAAGGTTTTTTAATTTTATTTCAACAGATTTATTATATTGGATCAAGTTGAAACAACTGATAAAAATTTTGGACTAAAATTGAAGCAAAGTAGAAAATGTTGGAGGTAATTTGATTTTTTTAGTCTTTTGAAGAAAAATAGTTATTTTTGTTAAACCTTAGGAAGCAAAACCAAACTTTAACTTTCTTTAGAACTTTAGCCTACTCGAATAAATATCTAATCAAGTTGAGCATTTATATTAGTAAATAAAATAAAAAAAATTCAATTTACTAAACAGTATTTCTTTTTATTGATTTAAAAGTGTATATAAATCTTTAAGGTTAAAGGTCGTATTTTTTTTCTTAAAATCAACGGGTCCACCACCGAAAAATTTTATGTTAGTTGAAAATCTCGTAGCATATTCTCTACATGCAATCTAGAATTCACTAGGGTCGCTTGACCCCAAACCTTCCTTGCTACCTTCCCTGAGCTAATAGTACAGATATGACGATTAGGACTACTCTCATTCCGCTTTGAAGTTTGTTCTAATAAGAGTATATTGTTTCGTTAAGTGATTATTATATGCTCACTTGAAAGCTTAAGGAAGCAGCTTTTCTAGGGTAGGGTCAAGGATAAAAGAAAGATTTATTAAGTCCTAATAGTGGCGAATACATGATTTTTTTTCTAATGGACAAAATTCGAGTCATTAAATATTAGGTCGGTAAAAAGGGAGTCGATAAAAAACGGTCAGGTCAAAACCGATAGGCCAAATGATAAGAAAAATATTTCCTTGTTTTCGCCATCACTTTAGCAAGGTCCACTTATGATGATACATTCCAAGTTAATGCTCAAGCATAGTATTCTCCCCATCACAAAAATCATATGGATAAAACTCACTTAATCATAGTAACTTTGATGCATCAAAGTTAGAGAAAGAGTCATGTGGACTCAAAGCCGTCATATTTTTTAGTAACTTCATGTTGACCTCACTAAAACGGTCATCAAACTCTTGAATCAACCTATCCATAACCATATTAAAGCAATCAAACTTGAAATAATATTGGTTGGTGATATTCTTCCTTTGTTCACGTCTTGAGTAATCATATTTTCCGCCATGTTTAATATTTGTATATCATGTTTTCCACAAAAAGAAGATGTCTTTCTAAAAGTGGATCAGATTCACATTCTCTAAAACTTTGAAACATTTCATTAGTTGATTCCACCAATGAAACTGCTTCTAATATGTCTTGATCATTCTTTTAAAATGCTTTTGATAACATATTCGTTAGCCCTAAAACATGTGACATCAAATGCAAGTAAAACACAAAAGTCAAATGATTCAAAATAGTCTAAGATAGCAATTGCTTGACTTTTGCTTGAATCATTAGAACTTTTATTTGCAACGTATTCAATGGTTGGAAACAAATCAATCAAGCGTATTAGTGTTTTGTAGTGAGAATTCCACTGTGTATCTCCGGGTCGAGTGAGAGAAAGCTCTTGGTTTAATCCACTTTCAATTTCAATTAACCCACAACCAACTCTTTCTTTATTCTTTCTCTCTCATTTTCTAGAAAAATATTCATTCTTTTACAAGAAGCACAAGCCACGTTCCTCAAATTGGTTACCTTTTCAGAAAACTTCTCAACCCCCATATGTTTTATTGGAACCACTACAACCACTAACTGAATCGATCTGATGAGCAAAAAAATATAATACGCCAATTTATTTTCTTCTAAAATCTTTGCTTTCAAACCATTGAACTCACCATGTGTATTACTTGCTCTATTATAACCTTGACCTCTTAATCGTTTCAAACTCAAGTTATGCTTTGCAAAAAGGCGTCAATTGAAGACTTGAGAATTATAGAAGATGTTTTCATCACATGAACAAGTCCTACAAATCTTTCTTTAATAAATCCACGTGCATCAACATATTGTAAAATAAGAGCCATATGTTCATTTTTAGATAAATCACTAGACTTGTCAATTAATAATGTGAATACCTCATCACCATTCATTAAAAATAGATTTGAGTACTTTTTCTTCAAAACAATGAGCAACATTATTTTTAGTATCCGGACAAACATTTATCATTCCCTAGAGCTTTTGGTAACCTTTTTTCTTATTTTGACTTATGATTAAATCCATTATTTTCAAAGAAATATACCTTTAAAATTAAAAGTCTCCTTCTCATCCTGGCCATGAAATTGTAATACACACTTCAAACAAAAGCTACAAGCGTCAATGTAGCATTCATACGGATCCAATTTTCCTTTTTCACAATATAATCTTCTCTGTGAAGGGCAACGACAATATATTGAACTTGATTTACTAGATCTTCATATTCCCTTCACTACAATATATTAAACTTGATTCAATAGATCTTCATATTTTTAGTGCTTTGTTGCGGAAAACTATTTATATCATCAACATGTCGATCAAATCTCTTTGTTTTGTTCCAAATATAAAAGCTACCGTCATAAATGCATCTCATCCACCTTCATTGGCTATTTCAATTCTAACATAATCTTTACACAAGTAACAACATAAACAAAAGGCTTTGTCTGCTTTTATACTATATTCTAACCAATTACCATATCGATCAAACCAAGTACGTACAAAACACCATTTTTTATTTCCTATCATTTTTTGGGGGAGTCATGTCCACGTGGTTGGCAAGGTCACTCAACCAATACTTTCTTCGTATTTTATCTCTTTGATTCGGGTGATAATCTAAAATCAACGGTATCCCAAGGAAGATTATCTAAATCAACTAATTTAGGCATGGAAGGAGTAAAGATAGACTGAGAAATATTATTAGATGTATTTTCCGATGAAGACATTTTTCTTTTTAGAAATTTTTCCATGACACTTAGATCCTAATATATACAAACAAATATAGTTAATATTAGAACAAATATTTAGAGTGCAACTATAGCCTATAAAAAATAAAAACAATTCAAAGTTCGTAAAATATTAATCAAAACAAAATAACAAAATCTTAATATAAACAATTGATTTAGAAAACACTAAACAATTACATAATAAGCAAGAGAGTGTGCCTGTGGGCGGAGAACCACCGCCGGTGAGCGGTGGAAATAAAAGTGGGGTAACTTTTATTTAATTGTTATGTTTAAAGTCTATTTTGGATTATGTGAATGGGCCCGCAACTCCATAAAATTTGTGCTCCATCTCTCACAAATTTAGTTAATATAATTTGACTTATATAGAATTTCTATTGATCATACTCAGGTGTTTGGTGAAAAAATTACTTATTGTCACTAGTAAAGACAAATCATGCACTATCATATTCGTTCGTAGGAGTATTAGGTAATGGTGAGACACTAAGGTTTTGGGTTGATCATTGGATCAGTTCATATCTCATGTAATGGTTTCATTTCCGGCCCTTGTTAGAATTGGGAGACGGATCTTGTCTCGTTCAAACCGAAATCAAATGTCAGGTAGGGTTGTAAATGAGCTCAAAATCTGAGCTCGCAAACCAACTTATTTATTTTAAAAAAATATTTTTTTTATTTTTTATAATTCTTGTATATATACATACACACACACACAGATATATATATACATACATATATATATACATATACATATATATATATATATATTATATTTGTTTATTTTGATTCACTGAAAACAATATATAAAGTTGTTATTTCAAAAAGTATAATATTGTTATATATATTTTTAATTAGTTTCTCGTTATAAAATATCAAAAAACCTTATGTGTATTGGTTCATTTTATATAATGTGTCATAATTTTGATTTAAAACTTATATTAATTATAATTTAGATTTAAATTTAAACAAGCCAATGAGTCAGCTAACGAGCGAGTCACGAACCGAGCTAAGCTTAGCTCGGGCTTAGCTAATTTACACTTATAAATGGAGTCGAACCGGCTCTGCTCTTTTACAAACCAAGCCAAGCCGGCTCAAGAGCCGATTTCGAGCTAACTTTTTTCAATCTATTTTTGAGTGAGCCACGAACCACAAGCTTTTTGAACAACCCTAAATTTGTCAAGTAATTTTCTAGAGATTACGTGGTCTTAGAAAACAAATATTTTTCATTTTTTTAAATTGAAATAATTCAACACTTGTATCTCATTTCTAAATCAATTAAGTTAAGTTGTATCTCATTTCTAAATCAAATTTGTTAAGTAATGCTCCTAACAAATGGGTGTGAAATGTTGTTCGGATGGTCAGTTCTCGATAAAGTCTCTAAGGTCTATGCTAGGGCTATTCACGAGCCGAGGCGAATCGAGCGAACCTTTACTCGTGCTTGACTCGTTTACAAACCGAACCGAGCCGATCGGCTCGTTTACAATCGAGCGGAAAATCAAACGAGCATTTTTCGAGCGTTAAATTTTCGAGCGAGCGCAAATGAGCGGCAAACAATTTATACAACCCAACTATCTAATATGTCATACAATTTATATTGCAGCGAATACGGTTTAATAACTTAAAAATCAGTCACATTTCAATATATAATACTTTTACGGACGATAACACGTTGTGGCTGACGATGAAGCTAGCTAAGTCTGTAGCCGATAAGGCGGAGAGCATATTGCAGATAACGGTGACGATAAGAGTGAGATGAGCGAAAAAAATATCTTTTAATGACTTAGGATTTCACTTTTATATTAAGTGTAGAATTCTTTATTAAGTTGATTGATCAAATATGTATAAATATAATTATATTTTGTATATAATGTGTCAAATCTACTAGAGCACTACGTATAAACTATATATACATATTAATTCGATCCGAACCGAACCGAGCGGACCTTTGCTCGTGCTTGGCTCGTTTACAAACCGATCCGAGCCGATCGGATCGTTTACAACCGAGCAAAAATTCGAACGTTTATTTTTCGAGCAAATTCCGAATGAACGTTGAGCGAGCGTCGCGCGTCGAGTGGTTTAGACAGCCCTAGTCTATGCTGGCAAAACAAAGGTTACTTTCACTAAAGTAAGCTTTTAATTGGATCAGTTGGCTTTATCTTAAAATAAACATTTTCGATTGAAGAGCCATGGTTGAAAGGATACCCACCAAATTGGCAATTCAATGAAGGAACATCCAGGCTACTTCATCGTCATGTGCACTATGCGAGGAGGTGGATGAGACGGTAGACCATGTTTTCCGAGGTTGTTTTGTTGCTATGGTAGTTTGGCCAAAGGTATCTTCTTGGCTTAAATTGCCCTCTATCTAGAGCTATAATCTAAGGTGGGCACGGGTTCGGCTTGTTCAAAATCAAGCCGAGTCATCTATTTAGGGTGGGCTCGAGCTCGACTTGTTAAAACCTCTATCTAGGGTTGAGGTTTAAGGGCAAGAGAAACATAATAATAAAAGACCATGTTGGTTTGCAAAATTTTTAACGACAAGGTTGTCAAATTCACCCCTAAGTCATATTGAAAGGTTTTAATTTTTTTTTTGATTGAATTGTGTGAAAATTAGTTAGATGAAATTGGGCAAAGGATGGGAAGGTGTCAGACTTATTTTTAAAGGGGTAAACCCACATAAAATAGGAAAATTTATTAATGAGCATCGTATAATGTTTATACCCAGTTTTATTCGTGATTGGGGAGATCCATAAGTCTTAATGTAATGTCAAATGGAGCAAAAGTAAATGAATTAGATGAATAAAAAGACAACTGTTTACAAAGATGAAATAAATTGTATTTATTAGAAGAAAAGTTGAAATTACGACTAAAAACATCTAAACCTTGGGCCCCGGGATGGCCAAGATGATCATGCCATGGAAGTATGTGAGATGTAATGAAACATGCTTGAGGCGGTAACTGGGGAGTAGTAAACAGATATAGGTCCCTGGTGGTATTATGGCAAGAATGAGTCATTTTAATTTTGAAATTCTTCAAAGGAAAACCGAAAAATGTCAAATTCGATAGACTCATTATTATCACAAGTAAATTATTTGACACAATAAGATTTTTAATAACTTGTGGGCTATACAAAGAGGATGTTTGGGATTCCTTTTCAAAACTTCTTTTGACTTATTGGAGGGGTAAAAAGACAAAAATGCCCCTTCAAAAAAATCAATAAGTTAAAATTTTTAGCTTATTGACTTTTTGAAGGGGCATTTTTATCTTTTTACCCCTCCAATAAGTCAAAACAAAATGTTTGGTAAAACGTACATACAGTTTGGTAAATGATGCAAACCTATGCGTTAATCGGTAAAAATTTGCATTGCTCACTAATATTTGACTACAAATGGGATAAGAAGTTGAGGTCAAGATTTTACCCGGCCATGTGTAGAGTAGGGGTTAGGGTCAGCTATGTAGCGGGGTTGGTGGTGATAGTAGGCGTTTGTGATGGAGCGGCGAAAGTTGCTAGAACCGTGGGTTGGAGCCTTGTCAAGCTTCAATCGGTAAAACTTCGACATTGAGCATTATGACAGCCTGATGCCAATCCACTCTATTCTAATTAATCAATGAGGCGGTAGTGTTGTACTCCCCTTAAAGACCATGAACTAGTGGGAGAACCAACCGAGAATTGACAACTGGCTAGTCCATGTTTGCCAATTGATTTGCCAGGTTAGTCAAATGCTGGCAATAGTCTTCAACCGATGAACGGGCGAGTGAGGGTTAAATTGCAAAACTTTGTTTTCCGGTGCTACAGCATGAGCCTTTTTGTTGCTCAAAAACATTATCTCCAATTTTGACCAGGCTACTTGAGTGTGGCTTTGGTGTCAGGGATACGAATCAATAGTTCATCTGATACCATAGATCCATTGTAAAACCAAGGATCGAGTTCCTTCCATTCTTGATGGTCAGTTGATGTAGCGACTAAAGCAAGTGTGCCCCATCAATGTGGTTGGAGACTTTGTAGGCACCAACGTGTAAGTGGAACAATTTAACCTGAGAGGAATAGGTAACCTTCGTCTAATCAGGGTTTGGATTTTTGTCCGTATATCAGTCATAGACTAAGTGGGTGTGGGGAAGAGGGTTTTGACAAAAGTTCGGTAGCATCTTTAGTCCTGGCTTATCAACGGACGTATCCGGTGAGCAGAAGTAAAGAGTGATCGGAAAAATAAGGAAAAATTACACTACCGATGAAAAGAAAGGGGGCAAATCGATCGTATGGGTATAAAAAATTGAGTACGGATTAGGTCCATTAGACTCCAAGACGTGACCCCACCCGATTCTTTGTAGCAACATAAGACATTCTTCTAACAGCTAAACAACCACTGAAAGGATATGCGTCATTATTACGGACGTTTTAAAAACAAACACATCAACTTTTACAGTAAATATACATTTATGGACATTGCTTGCCATTACTTTAATTGGGGGAGGAGCTCTACCACGGAGGATATGTTCCTGGGTATGGAGGACCTGACCACAAATGAAGATTGCAGATTAAGTAAGGCAAATGGCACATTTTGCGGGTTGGGTATTGGGTCAGCACTAGTACCTTTAAATGCGTCAAAATGGGTTTAGTTGGGTCAAGCCAACACACTTTTTCTTTTTAATTTCTTGAGGTATATAAAGTTAACAAAACTATATTACTAGAAGGATGATCCAATATCTGGAATAAATTATTTAGGTGGTTTCTATGCATTTTAGTAATTTACCCATTTGACTATTAGACTCCATGAGACGTACAACCCAAATTGACCCGTTTACACATAAGCACAAAACCGCCTCAACGTAACAAGAAGTCAAGTAAAATAAAAGACTTACAAGGAGGATACTGGGATCCATATGTCTGAGGATTATAAGCTGAACTGGGTAAATATGGCTGAGCATAATAAACATCCTGAGGTGGGTATGGGGATGGTTGATAAGCGCCTAAATTAGTTGGGTATGAGGGGTAAGGAGGTGGTGCTGGGTAGACTCCAACTGGTTGGTATGGAGCTATTGTAGCTGGTGGTGGATATGACACTGATGGATATAGCGGTGGTATCGAATAAGGTGACGCTTGGGGTGCACCATATGTTAGAGCTTGAGTGCTTGTTGGTTTCTGCACATAAAAGAAATTTGTTGAGTTGTTCAAGAGTAAAGCATTTTATTTAAAAGACTAGATTATAGTTGAAATAGTACATAGTCATATAATCATGTTTGACACTAAACAAACAAACAAACCCAGTATATCCCACTCAAGAGCAGGGTCTGGGGAGGGTAGGTGTAGGCGAGTCTTTCCTCTATCTAGTTATGTTTGACACTAGTTATTTAAAACAATTTGAAGATTTCGAACAAAAAGTATTTTGGGTCAAACCCATCTTGTTTCGACCAGTGACCCAATGTCCCAACCTAACTCATCTGCCCATAAGATCATCTTGTCACATAAATGTGATACCAGAGATCATAAGCGTAACAACACATGAATGAAGCTTACATTGGCATTGGTATACTGTATAATCAAGCGAATCTCCCCAGCATGCCTGTGTAACAATAGTTTTGCATTAGAAAGATGAATACCGTCTCATCTATTTCATTTTCCCTACAATTATTTTCTTCCCAATGAGTTTTTCAAGTTATATTTGACATTAACATGACATGACAAGCTATATTCTAAAGCTCCCATGATAGCAGGTGATAAAGAAGCAAATAAGGAAATAATTGAGTGTCTTGAAATTAAGAAATGTAGAAATCATAGAGGCTGTTGTATGTAATCCAATTGCTTGGATGGTCAAGCCTAATCTCAAATTTGGCAAATTCAAATATTACTTGTAAAAAAATCTCAAATCCTATAAAAACTGAACTTGGACAACTCACACGTAGAACCTGGGCAGATATTCTTCCATCTCTAATCCTAAAATGAGGGCCTTCTTTATTGAGGGTTGGTGAATATTATGTCAAAACTTCTACAATATTAAATTACCCTGGGGCTCCTTTAAGTCCACTGACAGTTAAGGGTCTACGAAATTTCCGTTAAGGCATTCTGGACGATGTTCCTTAATGAAAGCAAAAGAATTAAACATGTGTTGATTCTCTAGACAATCTTTGAATGAGAAAATAAGAGCCAAATCTTCATGCGAGTGTTCCTCAGCTTATGTCATTGATCAGTGCTTATTCAATACACGGAAAAATAAATAAAGAGGTGATCAAAAGTTGTCAAGTTGCTTGATGAAGACATCCAACGTGTTTGTTGGTTCTCATGAGATTTGTTCACAGTAACTTGATGGGAGACTTGCTTATAGGATACACGAACATAGTAGTTAATATTCGATGCAATAGCCTATGCACTAATTAGTTGAATCTACCACAAAACAAGCTTTGAACTCTAACACGATGAATAAAGAGGTGATCAAAAGATTGGATGATAAGATTACCCATCATGTTTTTGTAGGATTCTATATGCCCAAGACACGTAGAATATTGATGCGGTTAGTACGTTATGATCCAAGTCGGGTTATACCCAATAACAAGCTTTGCAATCACCAAGAATTATTTTATTGATGATGAGATCATGCAATTGAATAATTGCACCATGTTTAGAAAAGGGTTTTCTAAACAAAGGCATTCGAGATGGAACAAATTATAAGGATAATTTGTTGATGGGTTTATTATTATTTTGTTATTTAAAAGAGTTTAAATAACACTAATAACATGAGAGTGTACTTTAATTAAATTGTTTAATTAGAGAAGACATATGTCACATTTTAAATAAGTCTAGTAGATGACTTATTAATGTGTGACAAAAGACTAGTTTATAATAAGTGTGTGTTTAATTAAAGAAAAAAAATAAAACCACTTTGTTTTTTTCTCCTTGGCCGTCCACATGCATGTGTGAGTGGGTCTTCCATTATCTTGAGAACACACAAACTTATTATAAGCTTGCACTCCTCACTTTTCCCTAACTCAAGACATGCAAAAGAATCAAAACATTCTCCCTTTCCTCTCTCAAAACTCACGGGTTTTAGCAGTAGAAAGCAAGGGGTTTTGAGCTCTTCTTTGGTGTTCATCTTCTTAACAAGAAAGTTATTGCAAGTAAGCTTGGGGTATACAAGCTTGAGGACTTCTAATCTTGAAGTCTTGGTCGATTTTCAACATCATCCAACATTCTTTTCTGTCGATTTTGCTGCTGCAGAAAGGTAGTAATCACAGCTCTATGTAGCTGTGATTTTATGTAGTTTTTCACATATTCATAGCTTGCTAATTCACATAAATGATCCTTTGTTCTTTGGGTTTGTTTTATACATTAATATGGTCACCTAATGATCATATTTTTCAGCTTATAAACAAGTTTATAAAGTTGTAATTCCGCTGCGTTTTTCAGTAAGTTTAAGAGGTTAAACTATGATTTTATATTCTAACAAACCATACAATGGCATCTAGAGCCGGTTATGTGGATAGCATGCTTGTTAGTATCCCTTAAAAATTTGTTTTATGGGATATTATAATACTTTAAAGGGCTGAAATATTGTTGTATGTTGAATCCTCAAGCTTCAAAGTCATATCACACATGGTTGTGATTAAACCTTGAAAGATATATATGATGATATGTACATTGTTTGGACAATGTTTAAAACCCGAAATTTCAGTTTATGTTGGCTGAAATTTCGTGGTTTTAGTGGGGTTTCTTTAATATATTTGGATGATATGATCATTGGTTATTAGTGTGCATAACCTAGCTTTTGGCCTTATGTTATTTGGATGATTGGAATGGTTGTTTTAATTCATTCAATTGGGTTGTAATATTTATGTTTATTATTTGGGTTGTAATTATTTATTCATTTGGTTATGTAATAAATAGATTAGGTGCATTTCTTTTATTAGAAAAATGTATTAGGATATAATTTTTGTAAAAGGAAGATGCACAAGATCAAGACCCAAAGATGGACATCAAAGACATGGACCTTGAAGTATTTGGATATGGATTCAAGTGGGAGTCCATGGACACATATAATGTGTCATTACAAACCCTTAAGAAAGACCTTATGACAACACTTGTGATGGCAAACAAGTGTTGTCACCTTAGTGGCTATGGTTATGCACTCATGTTTATATGTTTACGCTTGTTTGAATGTTTGTTGTTTGATTGTTTGGTTGATATTTGGACATATATTACAAACTCATTAACAAACTTAACAAGCTGAAAATTGATGGTTCTTAATCATTAAAAGTTAATAAAAGGTTATTAAAAGGATTAATGATTTTATAATAAAATGGGTTTTATTAAAAGAACCATAGGGTATCTTGTATTTGAAAGCATACAAATACAAGTACATAGAGTTTTCTAAACTAAAATTATGAAACCTCTAAATATTCAAATCCCTTTTAAAATAAGTCAAACACCATCCTCTTATACAACACTCGAATCATTTGAGAACTTGATGTGGGATAAATGTCACCTAACCACATTAGAGGGAACTTATGAGTTTGAGGTGGGTTTGCCATATTTATGGGAGAAAGGTCACCTAACCACTAATATTAGCAAATCCACACGTGTGTCTAAGTAGGATGACTTAATTTGGAAATCATGCATTAGGATCACCGAAGCATGACGTACAAAGGGCGTTGATGGGATAAACATGCCAAACAAAACATAAGATGTTTAACCGATCCCATACACTAGAAATTGTAATAGGTTACAGTTGTCAAACGTTGACTACCTTGTTAATTTAAATAAAGGGATAAAGGTCATCTAACCGATATTTAAATGTAATGTTGGATTCTAAATTTTGACTATTAATTGTCTATGAGACAAAAGGGTATTAATAATCAAAATACATTAATATTAAAAATACTAAAAATTGAACTTTGTATAATTGTAGATGGCTAACAACAACAACGCAAACCCGACCGTCCATAACCTATCACTAAGAACAATCCTTGAAAAGGAACGTCTAAACCATGGGAACTTCATGGATTGGTACCGAAACTTGAGAATCGTTCTCAAGCAAGAAAGGAAGTTCTATGTGTTAGACGATCCCATTCCCGATCAACCTGATGAAAATGATGTTGAGGCCTTTGCCGAGTGGGTCAAGTACACCGAGGACTCTGTGCAAGTCGCATGTCTCATGCTAGCAAGTATGATTCCCGATTTGCAAAAGGACTTTGAGAACCACAATGCCTATGACATGATCATCCAGTTGAAGGAAATGTTCCAACAACAATCAAGGGTGGAGCGCTTCGAAACGGTTTGAGCACTCCATGCATGTCGGATGGATGAGACCCAATCAGTGTCATCTTACGTTCTTAAGATGAAGAGCCACATTGATCGCCTCGAAAGGCTTAACTGTCGTGTGTCCAATGTGTTGGCAACGGATTTGATCCTCAAATCTCTATCCAAGAAGTTTGATAGCTTTGTTATGAACTATAATATGAATGGATGGGACAAGAGCATTGGTGAGCTTCACTCAATGCTCAAAATGGCCGAGGCGGGCATGGGTAGAATGGTTCTACCGGTCCTTACGATCAATGAAGGAGGTAGTAGGAAGAGGCACCTCCCCGACCCTAGGGCAAGTGTTGCAAAAGGGAAGGGGCATGTCAAAGGGAAGGGTAAGGGTAAAGCAAAATGGAACCGCCCAAACCGAAAGAAAAGAAGCAAAAGGTTTCTCATGATGACCCATGTTTTGAGTGTGGTGAGGTACGCTATTGGAAACGCAATTGTCCGGTCTATCTCAAAGCTTTGAGATCAAAGAGGGATGCGGGGCAAACCTCAGGTACAATCTTTATGATACATGTTGAGCTAAATGTTATTTCTTCTAACACATGGGTATTAGATACCGGATGTGGAACTCGTATTTGCATTTAGTTACAGGGGTTCAAAAGAAGTGAGCATTATGCAAAAGGGGAAATTAGTCTCTTCATGGGGAATGGTGCAAAGGTTCACGTGGAAGCCCAGGGAGACTACATTTTGAAGCTTCCAAGTGGTTTGGAAGTTATTTTAAAGAATGTTTTGTATGCTCCTAGTTTGACTAGGAACATTATTTCTGTTTCCCATTTAAGACAATGTGATTATGATTTCAAGTTTGTTGACAATGATATTCATGTTTCTTTCAATCATGTGTTTTATTTTAAAGCTATACCTTGTAATGGTATTTATGAATTGATTCATGAAAACACAACATATGATAGCTCAATGTACCAAGCAACCACAAAAAGGCTCAAATTAGATTTGAGTGATTCCTATCTTTGGCATTGTCGCCTTGGTCATATAAACAAGAATCGTATGCAAAAACTACAAAAGAATGGTCTTTTGAAAACTAATGAAAATGATTCATTTGATGTATGCGAGTCTTGTTTACACGGTAAAATGACAAAGGCCCCTTTTAGTGGGACTAATGAAAGGGCAAAGGATTTATTAGGAATCATACATTCGGATGTATGTGGACCTTTTAAACCAATAACTAGGAATGGTGAAAGATACTTCATTACCTTTACCGATGACTATAGTCGTTATGGGTATGTGTACTTGTTAAGACACAAACATGAATCTTTTGAAATGTTCAAAATCTTCAAGAATGAAGTGGAAAATCAACTCAACAAAACGGTCAAGATTCTTCGTACAGATAGAGGGGGTGAATACCTAAGTAGTGAATTTCAAGAGTATCTTAGAAGTTGTGGGATTATCTCACAACTTTCTCCACCTGGAACACCATAACATAATGGTGTGTCTGAGAGGAGGAATCGGAATCTATTGGATATGGTTCGATCTATGATGGCTAGAAGTACACTACCTCTATCATTTTGGGGTTTCGCGTTGCTCTCCTCGGCCCGTATTTTAAATATGGCTCCAACCAAGAAAGTAGAAAGGACACCTTTCGAAGTATGGCATGGAAGGGTTCCATCATTATCATATTTAAAAGTTTAGGGGTGTGATGCTTATCCTAAGCAATACACTCAAAACAAACTGGAAGCCCGATACACAAAGTGTATCTTCATTGGATATCCTAGAGATTGTATTGGATATTATTTCTATGATCCGACATAACAGAAAGTGTTTATTGCTCGAAAGGCAGAGTTCTTGGAAACTAAGTTTCTTTTGGAAGAAACTAGTAGAAGAGCAGTGGAACTTGAAGAGGTTCAAGATTCACAAGACGATACACAATTGGTTGCAACTAGCAATCAACATGAGGATGTTGAGAATGATCATGTGGATGATCATGATACACAAAATGTTCGCAAATCTGGTAGAATTAGTGTTCCTCCTGAGAGATATGGATTTTTCATGGATGGATGCTATGTGGTAGATTCGGATGAACCAACCACATACCATGAGGCAATGTCAAAACCTGATTTTGACAAATGGCAAGAAGCCATGAACGTTGAGATGCAATCCATGCATGATAACCAAGTTTGGGAATTGGTTACACCACCTCTTAAGTCCAAGACAGTTGGAAGTAAGTGGGTTTTCAAGAAGAAAACCGATATGCATGGAAACTTGGATACCTATAAAGCTAGACTTGTAGCAAAAGGTTTCACTCAAACTCAAGGGGTTGATTATGATGAAACCTTTTCGCCTGTGGCAATGCTAAAGTCTATCAGGATATTGTTTGCCATAGCAGCATATTATGACTATGAGATTTGGCAAATGGATGTCAAAACCGCTTTCCTTAATGGATATCTTGAGGAAGATGTCCATATGAAACAGCTTGAAGGTTTTGTCGATCCAAAACATCCTAACAAGGTATGCAAGTTAAAGAAATCAATCTATGGATTGAAACAAGCGTCAAGAAGTTGGAATCACCGTTTTGATGATGAAGTAAAGAAATTTGGCTTCATCAAAAACGTTGATGAAGCTTGTGTATATAAGAAAGCTAGTGGGAGCATTATTACTTTCCTTGTATTATATGTCGATGACATTCTACTAATTAGAAACAACATTCCAACCTTGGAAGGTGTAAAAACCTGGCTTGGAAGCTGTTTTTCCATTAAGGATCTTGGTGAGGCCACCTATATTTTGGGAATAAAGATCTATAGGGATATATCAAGGCGGTTAATAGGTTTAAACCAAAGTACATACATTGAAAAGATCTTGAAAAGGTTCAAGATGGAGAATTCTAAGAAAGGTTTGGTACCTATTCAAAAGGGGACTATATTGAGCTCTTCTCAATGCCCTAGTTCAAAGGTTGAACAAGAAAGAATGAATGGAGTCCCATATGCATCTGCTATAGGATCCATCATGTATGCAATGATATGTACTAGGCCAGACGTGTCATGTGCTCTAAGCATGACAAGTAGATATCAACAGAATCCTGGTAATAGTCATTGGATGGCTGTTAAGAGTATTTTGAAATACCTTAGAAACACTAAGGATATGTTCTTAATATATGGATCTGGTGAGGAGGAGCTCGTTGTAAAGGGTTACACGGATGCGAGTTTCCAAACTGATCGAGATGATTCTCGATCACAGTCGGGATATGTCTTCATTATGAATGGAGGAGCAGTCTCTTGGAAGAGCTCAAAGCAAGATGTAGTGGCACTATCTACAAAAGAATCAGAATACATCGCCGCTTCATTGGCAGCTCAAGAAGCTGCGTCGCTTAGGAAGTTCATTGCTGATCTAGGGGTTGTTGCTACCATTCAAGACCCCCTAGAGATCTTTTGTGACAACGAAGGTGCGATTGCTCAAATCAAGGAACCTCGTGCTCATCAAAAGACTCGGCACATTGAACGGAGATTCAACTACATAAGGGATGAAGTTGAAAAGGGGAAGATATGTATTCACAAAGTTCATACCGATCAAAACATTGCGGATCCATTCACGAAGCTCCTAGATAGGTCAAAGCATGAAAGTCATACTTGTGCCTTAGGACTTTGATATTCTAGTGATTGGACTTGATCAAATTTTGTCTTTGGATATGTGGAACTCTTTAATATTTGAGTAAAATTATTTGGTTATAATGTTTTAATTAATGTTCCAATTTAGCATGTTTAATCCGTGAGTAAATTGTTTACTCTAAATATCCGTAGTCGTTCAGACTTGTGAGAACAAGTGTGAGGGTAAGACTATTATGAACTTGGATTGGTTGATATTCATAAGGATGAATATAGAGCAATGGGTTGCTACCAAGGTTCATAGATATTTGTGGGATACAAATATTGGACTAACCCGCATCTCAAATTTTACTACATGGAATCTTATCGATTGATCATAAGTAAATCTGAGTAAAGGAGAATATCATTTGGTATCCTCGACCTGAGATACATATTGGGTTTTGATATTCACCAAGTATTATACCTTGACCTAATTCTTCACTGTCCTGAAATAGTGGACAGTACATAAGGGTATGTTCAGGTATAACACGAGGTGTTTGTGAGAAATGTATGTAGTCAAGATGGAATTTGTTCCTCTTATTCGTTGAGAGTTAGATGTCTAAGGCCTGATAAGTTAAATCAACAAGGAATGATCATTCTGTGTTCTTGGATTTAACATGACATCTGTAACAAAAGGAGAAATGATTGATTCACCTAAATCATTCAAGTAGGGTACTTGAATGGGATGATGTTATTGAATGACTATAAGTCATGCGTATTAAGGGTAGTAAACCGTTGTTAGGCGGTATTTACTGCTTGCATCAATCTTCTATAAATCTTGGGCAAGTGGGAGATTGTAGGATTCTATATGCCCAAGACATGTAGAATATTGATGCGGTTAGTACGTTATGATCCAAGTCGGGTTATACCCAATAACAAGCTTTGCAATCACCAAGAATTATTTTATTGATGATGAGATCATGCAATTGAATAATTGCACCATGTTTAGAAAAGGGTTTCTAAACAAAGGCATTCGAGATGGAACAAATTATAAGAATAATTTGTTGATGGGTTTATTATTATTTTGTTATTTAAAAGAGTTTAAATAACACTAATAACATGAGAGTGTACTTTAAATAAATTGTTTAATTAGAGAAGACATATGTCACATTTTAAGTAAGTCTAGTAGATGCCTTATTAATGTGTGACAAAAGACTAGTTTATAATAAGTGTGTGTGTTTAATTAAAGAAAAAAAAACCACTTTGTTTTTTTTCTCCTTGGCCGTCCACATGCATGTGTGAGTGGGTCTTCCATTATCTTGAGAACACACAAACTTATTATAAGCTTGTACTCCTCACTTTTCCTACTCAAGACATGCAAAAGAATCAAAACATTCTCTCTTTCCTCTCTCAAAACTCATGGGTTTTAGCAGCAGAAAGCAAGGGGTTTTGAGCTCTTCTTTGGTGTTCATCTTCCTAACAAGAAAGTGATTGCAAGTAGCTTGGGGTATACAAGCTTGAGGACTTTAATCTTGAAGTCTAGGTCGATTTTCAGCATTATCCAACATTCTTTTCTGTCGATTTTGCTGCTGCAGAAAGGTAGTAATCACAGCTCTATGTAGCTGTGATTTTATGTAGTTTTTCACATATTCATAGCTTGCTAATTCACATAAATGATCCTTTGTTCTTTGGGTTTGTTTTATACATTAATATGGTCACCTAATGAACATATTTTTCAGCTTATAAACAAGTTTATAAAGTTGTAATTCCGCTGCGTTTTTCAGAAAGTTTAAGAGGTTAAACTATGATTTTATGTTCTAACAAACCCTACAGTTTTTGTTAGCGTTGGGCTGCAGACACACATTAAAAGTCTTCATCACCATTCTAAGAAAAAAATCTACGAGAAAATGTCCTCTCTTGTTGTTTAACAGTCTACAATGATCATAGAATGTTGAATGTTAACCAACACAGATCACAATGTACGTTAATCGACACACTGTCAAGAAGTTAGCTAGCTAAAGCTTTTCTAGCTTTCTTGTTGGTTATTCAAGGTATGATCAAGTGGTCATTCATCAATGGTCAACATATTGTCAAGAAGTTGGCTAGCTAGAGCTTCTATTGCTTTCTTGCTGGTTATTCAAGGTATGATTAAGGGGTCATTCATCTATGGAGCTAGACAAAACTACAACTAGCCATCCACATGAAACATTCTCAGTTTGTTCTTGGCTTGTGTAAAACATTGTCCAATGACCTGGCTGAAAATCCTAAATCTTCATTATTAACTTCTCTTAGACAAGTGTTAGTCCTAGATGCTTGTATCCTTGACCAACATCATCCCAAGGGGTCTTTGTTTAAGGAGTAAGTTAACCTGAAGATGGTTAGAAATATCTTATCCTAAGAGTGACAAGAAGAGTAAAAATGCAACTCTTCATAGGAAGCTCATTGTTCTCGGTGTGCCTTACAGGAGGCTACAAGTACTTCAACGACATTGAACCTCAAAGCTGATACCTAGTCCAATTTTATTACTGTTCTCTTGCTTCTCTAATTGTGGAACAGATGTTATGTTGTCTTTAAGGATAATTTAAGAATAAAATTTGTTGTATTATGGAGACTAAGAATCATGCCATGAAACAAAAACCTGCCAGTTTTGCTCTGCAATGGCCATGTGCTATCATCAAATCCCTGTGAAATAGCCTTTGCCAATTGGACCCTGTGACCACATTAGTTATCTCATGAAATATATCGGCCAAATAACAATAATAAAACATCAATGAAGCAATGATTCAAGGCTACCATAAGCAATAGGAAGATGATGACTATTGACAAAGACTAATTACTTTCCGTTGCCAATGAAGGCATCATGATGAACAGTATTGCTATTCCAAACACTAACATTCAACTCCCTTAGCCCTTCAATTAATGTATACACGAACTTCTCTTGAAAACTAGGGTTCTTAGCTCCATCTACACCAATCGAACAACCCAAATTACAACACAAATCCTCAAACATCAATCAACAAAAGAGAAGAACCAGAGAGACAACCTGTACATGTACGCGTACGATATCGATCACTACCGTATTCAACACACACGTAAGATCTTGCCTTGAAATCCACTATGTATCCTTCAAATTATTACAACTAGCAACTGAGCGCAAACAAACACAAATTCATTTCAGTTTTAGTGCTACGAAGCCGTGAACCAATTAACAGATCCTTTCATCCAAATCACGAATCATGTATGTGAAATGACTAACATTCTCCTACGGAAGCACAAATCAATTAAACGAAGAATCATATACGTACCAGTGACTTGAAGATGATTACCATGAATGCAGTGAGTCGTCATTTACAGATGATAGCTTCATGATGAAATGAAATGTTGATTTATTATAGAGGCAGTTTTGTTTACTAGTGTGGAATAAGTCTCACGTTCAGTGACAAATAGAACGCGCTATCGGAGACGACTGAATTAAATATCTAACGTGTGGAATATGATTGGAAATTGAGTAACGTTCGATTGAGGTTCAAATGAAACCACAAAAAAATAAAAATAAAATAAAATAATAATAATAAATAAATAAATAAATAAATAAATAAAGACAAGCTACTAAATAGAGACGTAAATTTCTATCGCTGAAACCGTGGCCTATATAATCTATCGCATGAACCATCGTACGTAGTGATGAGAGTATTTGTCTGATTGTCTCTACTAAAGAACAAATCCAATGATCAACGCTTCTCAATTTGACTAATTACCCTATTCTTAAAAAAGCAACGCCATGAACAATAACTCACGGGTATTTTTGGTATATCACTGTTCTTCGGGTTCCGTGCCAGGCCTTCTTATGTGATGTCTCATCGTTCATTGTTGCTCGGGTTCATTTGGTGGTGGTGGTTGCCGAAGGCGCTGGGTGGCCGGCTGTTGGGGTCGCTTCGTTTTCCCCGGTCGGTTGTCGTCTTTAAACACTGGTGGTTGTTCGTACGTGTGTTGGTGTAGACGATGCTAGGGTCCGCCTCCCTACCGTGCCCTCGCCTTTGTGTGTTGTCGGTGCCAGGCTGATGGGGCTTACGATTTACGGGTCTGAAGAAGGCGGTGCTGGTGGCGGTGGAGGCGGATTACTCTCGGCCGGATGTCTGCGCACCGTCGGATCTTCAAAATCTCTTCGTTACCCTTTTAGGGTTTTCGGATGGCGCCGCCCACTGCCGCCCGGCGCCGCCCACTGCTGCCCGGCGCCGCCCACTGCCGCCCGGCGCTGTCGTCGCACGCATGTGTTGATGGTGGCGACTCCTGCCGGCAGCGGTTGTATCTGTTGTCTGTGGCGTTTCGTTTTGGGTTTATCTGACCTAATGGAGTGCCATGAACAGTAACTCAGAGGTATTTTGTGTGTGGAGTAATCGTCGGGCGTGGGTTGCCGACGCGTTGGCCGTTCGGTTGTTGGTGGGTTTATGTTACCCTAACCGTCAATGATGATGACGATCGGTCATCTGAGACCCTTATACCTCTGTTTTTTTTCGTTGATTGCTTTAAATCTGTTCTTGCTATGATGATGACTGTGGTAGAGGTGGTTTCTTGGCGTGGTAAACTTGGTGATGGCAAGTGTGTTGTACTGCACTTGCAACCTGAGTTGCAGCCATAGAAACCAAAAACCAAGATCTGAGCAAATTACCTAATCTTTTGAGTTTTTTGCTTTGTTTTCTTACTTACTTTATTAACGTGAGCCCAACCTTATGATTTAATGAAGGTTAGTCTCGGTTAAAAAATTACTTTGGTTTTCACATAATTTCTCATTTAATATATTCAGTTACTTGTACCATATTGTTAGGTAATCGTGAGTATTCATATTTTCCCATAATTTCTCATTTAATGTGTCTCATGGACACATTGCACACATTTTATATAACTCAAGTACCCATATTATTCATATGTTTTCACTTTTTATATCACATGTACACATTGCACATATACTAGCATGGGGTATGTAGAGTCACATGAAGGATACGTTCGCTAATCATGTGCTATAACGTTCTCTGGATCATGTATCCTATTATCATTACTGTACTCTATATCAGTCCAGCATTATCCTATTTTAGTCTTGTGTCTTAGACCCATTACCATAGGACTTTCGCCCTGTTGGGTGACTAATCCTTATTCTCAAAGGAATTTCGCTTATACCTTACAGGTATCTCACACGCACATCTCTTGGTTCATTACATGTATCTCACAAGTAATTAACTCGTATACCTTTCGCATACTTAACACGTACCATTGAGTTTCTAACATGACCCAATTCCTATTCTATGAAAGAACTCTTACCTGACTTTCACCAATCTTCCACTAGGCGAACTCTTCAATAACTAACTCAAGTTGGTTTCAACACTTAATAGAGCGTTTAAAACACGTATCAAGTGCTGGATGATTTTTCAAATGACACGCCAAGGTTTTGAGAAAAGATTATAAGGAGACAGGTCTTTAGGGGCGACTAAAGTCGCCGCTAAAGACTCAATTTGTTGCCGCTATTGCCTTTAGCGGCGACATGTCACCGCTAAAAAGTCGCCGGTAATAAAACGTCGCTAATGGTCAAACTTTCGCCGCTAATGTGTCGCCGTGTCGCCGCTAATTCCTCCTGTCGCCGCTGAGTCGCCGCTAAAGGCCTCAAAAATGACGAAAAACTGTCGCCCCTAATGCCTTAAGTCGCCGCTAAAACCCCTGTGCAGGTTTTACAGCTTCTTGCTGCATTTTTCAGTTTTTCCATATTTTCCAATACAAATTTTTACATAACAACCTGCAATATTACATAACAACCTGCATACATTCATACAGTACAGTCAACATCCATCATTCAATTCGTTAAAAACTAAACCAAGTCGCCGCTAATCAACATCCATTCATACGTACATTACAATATTACATTCTAAATTAAGTTAACATCCATCAATTAAGCTTCATCATTTTCATCATCTTCATCGTCTTCACCGTCCTTATCACTAACTTGTTTATGTTGCCCGTAATTTGAAGTTGTTCTCTAAAATATGGGTCTTGAAACAAAGCATCAATTTGTTCCTACAATAAAAATCATGTTTAAGGTCAAACTAATAACATTTACCCGTGTAATAACATTTACCAAACTAATAACATATATATTAATGTCTGTTTTGTCTCATTTTATATTTTAAGATCAAACGGGTCAAATTTTAACTTGCCATGTGCTTTCCTTCTATCAAGCAGCCATGTGCATTTAAGTCTTAAGAAGTCATACATAAGCAGCCATGTGCATTTAAGTCTTAAGAAGTCAATAAATATTCCTTGTGAAGCCATGTGCATTTGAATGTTAAAGTATTTCCACTAAAATTCCATGTAACCCATATCTAATTCTAAAAGTGCACATGGCATATTGAATTATAAAAAAACAGTAAGGTCATGGTTAAAGCGCATATAGGTCATGTATACTCCTATTTTCACTCTAATTCCATTTGACCCATATCAAATTTTAAATATGCACATGACACATCAATTTTTAGAAACAAGCATTAGTAAGGTCAACTTGGTTAAAGTGCATCTAGATAATTGTACTCTAATTCCACTCTAATTCCATTTGACTCATCAAATTCCACTAAAAATAGTAAGTTCACATTCTAATTTCACTCTAATTTTATTTGACCCATTTAATCCGCAGAGAAGATTTATCAAGCCATGAAAAGAATCAAATTACATTTGCCTATTTGACCCATTCTACTTAAAGAACAATAAAAAACACAAGAATCTACCCGGATGTAACCATATTCATTAGTAATTTCAATCCATTTGACCCACAGAGAAGATTCATCAACCCATGAAAAGCATGAAATTCCATTTGACCATTCCACTAAAAAACAGTAAAAAATAATCTAAAAAACAAGATGATATTCTATTTGACCTATTTGACCCATTCCACTAAAAAACAGTAAGTTAAGTACTTTTAAAAAACAACAAGCTACCCGGGTGAAACTATATGCATTATGTAATTTCAACCCATTTGACCCATAAAGAAGATTCATCAAACCATAAAAATCATCATGTTACTACATTAAACCTTCAAAAGCATAAAGTTACTTCTAATCTCTATATATTTTGTGTTCCTAACAGGAATCTTCATCCTATAAAATATTATTAATCTTAATCGTTATCTATATAAATAACCTACTACAATCATCAAACGGGTCAAACGGGTCAAACTAATAACATTTACCAAACTAATAACATATATATAAATTTAAGGTCATTATAAAGAAATGTTATTGTTACCCGTGTGAATGCGACCGTTGGCTGCGGTTGAGACTTATCATGGGTAACCGGGGCTTTTGAAGAAGGTTTGAACCCAATCCCTCGGATCCATCCGCGCCTACTACCGAGTACGTTTTCAAACGCATTCACTTGATTATCTCCTTCAGTTTGGGCAGCCAACTCATCCTCTAATCGCCGCTGTAGTTTACAAAAGGTGAATTATATATGCAAGTAACAAAAAATTAAATTTAAATAGTTACTAACAATTGTTTCAGTTGCTGCGCTATCAATCGTTCCATCTTTAGCTGTATGAGCATCAATGAACGTCTGTAGGTGACTTTGAGCCTGTTTAACATTAAATATTATTTTTATTACAACTAGTACGTATAAGATATATATATATATATATATATATACCAAATATTACTTTTTTATAAGTTGTGCTGCTATAAGACGATGTCCCCCTCGGTTTGGGTATTTTTGAAGTTGACGATTTGCTTGGTTAACGAGTGACTGTTTTTGATGCTTCTCTGACATGAAATGTCTAATGGCACTCTCCCAATTAGCTGGAGTCATCCCTTCAGGAACATTGGCTAGAGCTCTCTCGACATCCCCTCCAAACTCTCGAAAACGCCTTTTTGCATCTGCCTTGCGATCTCTGTATCGCTTCATGTATATTGAATAAATTCCCAACTTTAACTTAGATCGATCAACGTCCCGATCAATCTGCTCTAGATCGAATGATTTCTAAAAAAAATAAACAAAAAAAGTTAGTCAAGTAAAAAACAAAGATCTCGACATAAGATAAACTTAAATAAATCATTTACCGCGAGGTGCTTCGTATAATGCATTCTGTTGAGCTTCTGAAACCTCTCTCCAACTACCTTTATCAAATGCGATGTTCCGCCACATGTATAACCCCACTTCCCGGCTAAACAAATGTGTCCAACCGGGGTAAAAGTCGCTTGCCTGTCAAATTGCAAACTTAAACGCCCTCCTTCTAAGACCTCAGATTCTAGGCGATAGTTTTTTGCAATTCCACGAGTTTTCCTACGAGGTGGTGCTGCAAAATCAATCAAAAATTATCATTCACAATAAATAATTATCTGTCACAGGATTTATAAATAGTTTATACTAAGACTTACAACCCTCCTCGTAGTGTCCATGCCCAGATCCAAAGCCGCCAGGTGGTGGGGGGTCCTGTCCAGAACCATCTCCTCCATGGCCCATCACATCGGCCATCATGTACTGAAATGTTATAAGATATGGAAGTCAAAAATATAATGTGAATACAGTTTTACAACCTACTTTAAAATATAAATACAAATACAATATGAATACAGTTTTCCAACCTACTTTTAATCAGACCCCTCAGATATCTCTCCCTCATATACTTCAGTATCACTCTCAAACCCCTCAGTGTAATAATCCGATTCGTCCTCGGACACTTCATCATGCTCGCCCTTAGACAATTCATCGGTCTCATCCTCGGACACTTCAGCGGGCTCACCCTGGGAAACAGAACTGCTTGGCAAGTATTGCCTAAAGTCGATGAACAATCTTATACCAGAGGAAGAGTTGTTATGGACAACGTCAAGATCTTCGGGTAAGTCATGGTCAACATTTTGAACATTCTCGTCAACTGTTTGTACATTCTCGTTCAACGGTAGATCCCATATTTTTCGATGATTAACTTGCTCGACGACCCATTTGTTGTTATTGTTTTGGTTTCCTCGAGAAGGTTCTTGGATGTAGAACACTTGTTTGGCCTGCGAAGCAAATATGAGTTGATCTTCTTTGTCCCATTCTTGATCAGTGTTGATACTTGTGATATTATTTTCAAATCTAACACCCCTTCGAGTATCGTACCACTTGCACCGAAATAGGACAGTTGAATAACCATTTGGATAATGCATCTCAATAATCTCTTCTAATTGACCATAATACTTCTCACCATTTTCTCCTTCCACTAACACACCAGAGTTTTGTGTTGTACGCCGTGCATCACGGTCAAGTACCATAAACCTAACACCGTTTACTATACACGCGGTGTAAGTAAAGACATTTATACTCGCACCCATGGAAATAGAATACAACTCTGAGTGAAATTCTGGAGAATTTTGTTTTTTCATCGAATAGACCTAATATAGTTAGAAATATATAGTTATACACATGTTATATAGATATGTATAACTAACTGACAACTATATATGTATTACCTTCTCAAGAAACCACATAGGAAAATTAGTTTGAACATCATCATGGGGCTTTTCAGATTTGAATTCACTACATTGATAATAAAAATATACAAGTAAGGAAAAAATAAATACTTAACAAATATATTATGAAAAGTTAATGATAGTAACACTTACTTCATGTAGTTCCTAATTTCTTCGATGCTATCGAGGACAAACCATTCCAATTTTAATTTTTCGCTTACAGAAAGATGTTTGATCTTCAAGGCACTAGCCGGACGACAAAGAGACTCAAACACCCACAACTTTCTTTTTTCGACAACAACATCCTCGTTTCTGTCAGGGCGATTGAACTGAGTTTCAACATCTCGAAGGTACCTCGAACAAAATGATAGAGCTTCTTCCGCAATATAGCCTTCGGCTATACAACCTTCTGGCTTTGCCTTGTTTCTTACATAATTTTTAAGTTTTTTCATATATCTTTCAAATGGATACATCCATCTCATACACACTGGACCTCCAAGAATCGCTTCATCAGGTAAGTGCAAAACCAAATGAACCATGATGTCAAAAAAAGCAGGAGGATAGATCAACTCTAACTGACATAAGATTGTCAGAATGGCAAGTTTTGCTTTCTTCATATCTTCAACCAATAATGTTCTAGAACAAAGTTGCTTAAAAAACATACAAAGATCGATTATTGGTGCATATACATCCCTTGCCAAAAATCCTCTAACCCCAATTGGCATCAAACGTTGCATTAGAATATGACAGTCATGAGATTTCAACCCAGTAATGTTTGTATAATTATCTGTCACTCTCTTGCTAATATTAGATCCGAACCCATCTGGCAATTTAACATTTTTAATAAACTCACAGAAAAGCTTTCGATCATTGACTTGGAATGAGTATTTTGGGTGCGGCTTACATAACTTGCCATTAGCATTTTTTCAACCACAACGTCTTTCGAATGTTTAGCTTTTCCAAGTCAACACGTGCGTTTGACGTGTCTTTTGTTTTATCATTCATTAAAAGAGTACCGAGCAAACTATCGCACACATTTCGCTCAATATGCATCACATCTAAATTGTGCTTAAGCTGCAAAGAAGACCAATACTCAAGTTCAAAAAATATGCTTCGTTTAGACCAGTTTAACTCAAACTCCTCTCGCTTTCTCATAACACCTCCAAAACTAGGATGCTTGCCCGGTAGACGAGGGAGTAAACGATCGAGTTGAGCCTGTACATCAGCATCACTAAATTGTTTAGGAGGTGCTCTTGTATCTGGTTGTCCATTAAATTCCAAATTTGTTCTCCATGGATGGTTAGCATCTAAGAACCGACGATGACCAACATATACAACTTTATTTGTTACGCGTGTTGAAGGAGTGTCTTCGTTGCAAGTCGGGCATGCTTTGTATCCCTGTCCGCTCCAACCTGATAGACTACTACGGGCTGGAAAGTCGTTTATAGTCCATAACAACACCGCCTTCATCGTGAAGAATGTGTTTGTTGCCGCGTCTTTAGTACGTATGCCTGTATGCCATAATTCGTTAAGCTCATCCACCAACGGTCTAAGAAAAACGTCCATATCCTTCCCAGGTGATTTAGGGCCAGGAATCAATAAAGTTAACATGAATGAGGACTCTTTCATGCATAACCATGGAGGCAAATTGTATGTGGTGAGTACAACCGGCCACGTGCTATGAGCTGAACTCATGTTACCAAATGGATTAAAACCATCAGCTGCAAGCCCTAGGCGAACATTTCGGGGTTCCTTCGCGAAGTTAAAGTATTTTTATCAAATTCTTTCCATGAAGATCCATCAACAGGATGACGCATCGTACCTTCTTCTGATCATCCAGTACTGTGCCATATCATATCCTTTGCCGTGTGCCTTGAACAATACAAACGTCGTAGGCGGGGGGTCAAAGGAAAGTATCGTAACACCTTGTGAGCTACTTTCTTACCCTTTGTGTTTGTATCAACCCATCGACTCTCCTTACAAACGGGACAATTCTGTAACAACTTGTGGTCGTTCCAGAAGAGAGCACAATCATTTTTGCACACGTGTATCGACTCATACCCTAAACCAATCTTCTTTAGTGTCTTTTTGACAACATAATGCGAAGGGGGATCTTGTTGCCTTCTGGATGTGAAGATTGCAACAACTTAAGGAGCTCATCAAATGAACTATTAGTCCATTTGTTTTTCACCTTGATATGCATAAGTTTTGCTAAAAAGTCAAGGGAAGAAAACTTAGTACAACCGGGATATAATTCTGATTGGACTTCATGTAACAAGTTTTCAAAATCATCAGTGACACCTTCACTCTCTGTACAAGGGTTCTCTTTGTTAAGGTTGGTATTCACTTTCATAAGATCTTCAATAACGCCAGCCATATCATTAGTACACGTAACATCATCTTGTACTACAACTTGAGAAATTGAGGGTTCATGATGATAAATCCAGTCCGAATAACTACGCTGGAAACCCCACGCGTACAAATGATACTTCACTTTTACCAAAGATAGCATGACCGAATTCCGACATTTAGTACACGGACAAAAAACATAACCTCTATTGTCGACCAGACTCTTGCACATCTCAAGAAAAGAGCTGAGTCCATTATTATACTCCTCTGAGCTTCGATTTGGATTGTTAAGCCAACTTTTATCGACAACCATGATGCAACTGAAATATAATATAGAGAATTTACAAGGGTAGGCTGTACACTTTTATCGACAACCATGATGCATATGTACATACATGCTACATGCTACATACAAACATACACACATACATACACAAGCACACATACAAACACAAACATGTATGTGCATATATACATACATGCTACCAAACTACATGAATATTAAGCAAATACGCCAAAAAATACCACCTCTATATATTCTTTGATGCACTTGGATCATGCCATGAAATATAAAATTAAAAAGATATAGTGTATCACAAAAACCTAAAACTTGGCATCCAAACACAAATGCACAAAAGTCACAAACACACCATTCTTTAATAGGTTACTAATAAACTTATGTTATTTTTCACAAATTGCTTTCATATTTCCTACCAATTGTAACAATACCAAATGACACATATATATTTCCTACCAATTAACCGACTAACCATGTATAAATCAATTAATTATTAATCAACTAAACAACTAATTTTTAACCAACTATATTGCAAAATACCCAAATTTATTTTGAAAATCAAAGACCAAATCTCAATATCGTCTTTTAAATTTTTATGCATTAGCTGTTAAATAATAAATAAATATATTAGTAAGTCTACATCTCCCAAACCCTAGGTTTTAAAGTTTTAAATAAATACAACTATATATTAGTAAATCTATATATTCTAATTCTATTTGAGTTGGTATTTAGTTTTAAAGTTTTCAAATTTGATAACCTGATTCAAAATAACCTCAATAATCTGAATAATATTCGATTGAAACCCTGAATATTCTATACCATAAATATTGTAAAGCAGAGTTCTCAAAAGGGGTGTCTTGGTGTCTAGAAAGACACGAGTTTTAAGACAAAACTGAAACATAAACATATAGAATTGTAACTTGTCCTTGAACTTTGTTGCTATGTAAAGACACGAGTTTTAAGACAAAACTCAAAAGGGGTGTCGTGGTCATTCGAACCCCAAGTTATGAAAGAGACTTCAATATATTATTAACCAACTAAACAACTACATTTTAAACAACTAATTAAACCATAACAACAACTTGATCACAACCTATAACTACCGACTAACCATATATAAATCAATTAATTATTAACCAACTAAACAACTAATTTTAACCAACTACATTGCAAAATACCCAAATTTATTCTATTCAAACCTACAAAATACACAAATACAACTCAATTTCACATAAAATCCAACTACATTCAATTCACTATACTTAAATTCATATAAAATCCAGCCAAAATTGAGACAAATAAGTGTTAATGTTACACGAACCAAAATCTAAGAAAAGAAAACCAAAAAAATTACCTTCAAAAACAGATCTAGCGGCGACAGTGAAGTAGCAACAACGGCGACGATCGCGAGGCAGCAGTTAAAGGAGGCCGGTGAAGGGTCGCGAGGCAGCAGCAGATCGATGGGTGGTCGGCGATGAGATCGAGGGCCTCTGCGAGGCAGATCGACGGCTGATGGGTGGTCGGCGAGGACCGACCGGTGTACGTGAGGAAAGGCCGACGCCGGCGAGGCAGGGGTGGTCGGCCGGCGAGTGGTGGTGGGTCGACGACGAAGGTGCAGGCACTAGTGTGGAGGTGAAAATCGTGGAGGGTGCTGAGAAAATGGCGCCCCTCTTTGCCCGCGGTCGATGTTATTGGTGAAAAAGGCATTAGCGGCGACGCGGTCGCCGCTAAAGGCGTCGCCGCTAATGCCTTTTGTACGACGTTATCTTAGCCGTCAGATCTGCAGTTGATCAACGGCCAGAAATTTGTCGAACACGAGTCGCCGCTAAAGGGGTATGTCGCCCCTAAAAGTGGCGCCACTAATAACAAGATTTCTTGTAGTGTTAGTTACGTTGATTTGTTTGAGATGAACGATCGAAACATCGTGATGATGAACCGGCCCGTGGTTGAATCTTCGTTTGAAAAGTTGAGCATCATTTTCTTAATTGAGTTTTTAATTAGGATATTAGATGGTGTAAAGAAATGGAGTGTATGTGTCTATTTGTTAAATTATATATTAAAAAAAAAAATTAATGGCTATATAGCCCTTACACCAACAATCAAAATTGAAGGGTTAATCCACAGGTTAGGCAAACCAATGGAAGCCATCTTTTTAGAACCATATGAGGGTAGTGTTCTTGCCGGCTTCCATGCGACCTTGAGAGGAAGTCGCTCCTAATCGTCCACCCTAACGTCTTAGTCGATTTCAAGATTATTTGAATTAATAACTTCAAGTAATGATAAACATCATGGGATTGAATTGTAACTTACAAGTGATTCTAGATTTAAAAGTACAATTGCTTTTGCATAGGATAATGTTACGATTTTGAGCACAAGTGCTTTAAATACAGTTGGTTTTTGATATGATAATGTTACAAATGTTATAATCAGATAGACTTTGAGTTTTGATATTGTTATTTTGTAATTTTTATTTTCACCTCTTATACTATATGTTATACATGCTTTGAATCCGTTTTGCTTTCTACTAATTTCATATACTTTAAAAAGTTTCGTTTGGTATATTTTATGAAAAAACTGAGCGTGTGGGAGTTTTTCTTAGTTGTATTCAAAATTTAGTGTTCTTTTATCGTAGACTATTGCCGCTGACGTTAGCGTGGCGCGTGTGGGATCCAACGTTTATGACTGAGCAAAATCGTTACCATTTTTATTATTGGAACCAGCATTTGTCTTCGCTTATATGGTTTTTGATAGGCTGGACCAATGAGTACCAAACTCTTGTACGTAGCACGGGAAAACGATCAGATTCCCGGACGTAAATCGCAGTGAAAAAATCTAGTTTATTCTAAATATAGGAAAGAAGAAGGAAGTTAGAACACTATTTTGTAACTTAAAGTTATTACATAAACCATATATGCATTCATAGACGAAGATGGATAAATATAACCGCAATTTGATTTGTAACTAGAATAAAGCCACCTCACAGCGTAAAACTGTGCCAAACATCATCAATGTCACACCACTGCCAGCGACCATCAATTGAAGTTGTAGTGTGTTAAAGTAAAGAAATTAAATTGAAACGTAAAATATATAAAAGTATAACTAGATCGATCTAGTATCCGCGCGTTGCGACGTACCTGCAAACGGGGAAAATAAATGTAAAAGCATTAAACCATACATGCATGCTGCGTCATGTTAACTCACAAAATTTAGACGAAACATAAAGCAAAACTTAAAAATATTGAACTACACATGCATGTTGCGTCATGTTAACTTACAAAACTTAAAACGAAACATAAAATGAAAATTTGCAAAAGATGAAAAGGATAAAAGAACAAAGTTTAAAATAAAACGGTTCTAGTGTTTAATTGAAAAAGATGAAAAGTTTTAGGTTAGAGTATAAAAATAAAATTTGTGAGCTTACATTGCAAAAGATTAGAAGCTTTGGGTTAGAAGTGAAAAATCAAATTGTTTTTAAAACCACCCTAAGCATAAGGTACATACCATTATGCATAAACAAGTTGCAAATTAGTATAATAAAAATAAGTATTATATTATTTTTCAAACAAAACAATATATACTATACAATTATCAACTGGATCTATAGTAATACATAAGTGTTTCAGCCATACATACAACTTAATAATGCATGCATAACTCTTAAACCTTATTGGTTATTTTGGGTGGTGATTGGCTTTTTTTCTTTTTGCTATGAACCCACTTTTCACTACCGCCATCAAAATCTCGCTCGACCATGTTTCCATAGCTATATTGTTGACCAGAAGTTTACTCTCCCACCCACCATAACACCAGTTCCGCGGCCATCTCCACCCACATACAAACACTATATCTTCTTATTTTACTCTATCCTGAAACCCAAATCAGAATAGCTTGAATAAATTTAAAAGATTTAGCATCTTACATCACTGGATCTGACATTGGAAGACACATGAGCCCTCGCACATCGCCGATGGAAGATACAATGATGCCGACCTTTAAACATCACTTTGATAAGCTAGACCATATTGAGCTTAGTCTCTATCTTTGGTATGGAGTTTTGTTCCCGCTGGTTTGGTCGTTGAGATGAGGGGGTGGTGGTGATGAGAGATGGTAAAAGGGGGTGACAGGAAGTGATGGCGATGGTTGATGCCGGAAAGGAACACAAGAGAGGGAGAGAAGAGATTATAAAGATGGTCTGTGGTATTGGAGGACCAGTGGTGGTGGAAAGTTAATTGGCGGTCGACTAGTGGTGGTAGAGTGATTCTAGGGTTGTAGTGCTTTGTCGAATTCCATTTCTTTGAAACTCGGATGAATCAAATGACCCCTTTATGAATTTTTGTTTTAGATAGAGAAAAAAGATTGTTTAGTTTGAACCTCTTTTCCTTTAGCTTTTCAATACTTGAATGAATACCCTTAAAAGATGGGTTTAGCTTTCCTTTCTTTAGTTTTTTAAATTGTTTGAATATTTATACATTTTCAAATATAGTTTTTTATATTATGAATTACTATCATAGCAAGTGGATGAACTCTTTATCAAACTTGTAAATAAATTTACTATGCTACTTACCTACCAAATAGTTTTACTTGTCTACTAAAATGATTAATCTTTGTAGTACTATAAATACCACCTCAATATAGAGGAGAAGATGCACTTATTGTATACACTTTCATAAGTTATACAATTCTCTTCTTCTTACTCTTGCAACTATCTTTAAAGTTCTTAAGGTTATAACACGTTATCAGCACGGGAGCTCTTAAACTCTAATGAAGAAGATCGATAAAGCACAAAGTCATCCATTAATCAAGATTAAAATAAACATCACTGGAGGGCAAGATCAAACAAATGAAGCAGATTTATGTATAGCGGATAGTGGAGCCACACACACTATGCTTAGATCTAAGAAATATTTTTATGAACTTAAACTAACAAAAGGAATCGTTAATACTAGAGGTGGCAAAATGGGTGGGTTGGATCGGGTTAGTAGTTAGGTTAGGATGGGTTTGGGTCAAGATGGGTTGGGGTCGGAATGGGTTATTGAAAATAAAGAGTCAGGATGGATTCGGGTCTGGATGGGTTCGGGTCAGGATGGGTTCGGGTCAGGATGGGTTCGGGTCAGGATGGGTTCTGGTCAGGACGGGTCGGTTCTAAAATTTACCCTAAACTTAATAGTGATAGGAGCGAGAGTTGGAATGAGTTGAAAGAACATCTAGAATTAAACATTAAGAGAGCATCTTCATAACATCTGGAGTAATTTAGTAATTTAGCAGCAAAACCAAAACGGGTGATGAAAGTAATCAAAACAACACCAACAATTATACAATTATATTTATGACACAAATGGCAAGTCATGAATCATGATTATAAATCACATTAACTTAAAACAAGAGGGAGACAACCAAATGCAAGTTATCAAGAGGGAGACAGGTGATGAGTGGATCCGATTTTTCTTTAATCTCATTATGAGCTCAAGGAGTCAAGGCTATCAAAAATATTAGCAAATTACCAAATTGTTGAAACTGACGAATGAAAGTTAAACATAAAAACTGACCACAAAACTAGTGATTGGTTTGGCAGGTTTCATGATTTTAAACCGAACCATGAACACCTCTAGTCGAAGTCGACGACCACATCATTAGACGAGAACACCAAATGACAAAGCTTGCGAACAATGAATTTTTTTTTATGTTTTTTCATTATTACAAATATGGATCTAAAGTTCATATTATGAAGTAGAGGTGCACAAACCGGGTTTAGAATCCAAACCATGTTGGGTTGAACCCGGTTCGGGTCATGGTCAACAAATTCCAGACCGGGTTTGACCGGGGTCGTCCAACCCGGGTTCGTATTATGTAATTTATAATAATATGATGTATTCATAGTGGGTTGAACCGGGTCGGGTCGTGAAAAATCCGCTCGGTTAGAAACCGAGTTGGTGAACGGACGAGGAACCCGGTTTGAATCGTCATGTTATATGGGGTCGAAACCGGGTTGAACCCAAGTCGATTTCTGGTCGCATCCTAAACCCGGTTTATTGTGCACCTTTATTATGAAGTTTTAAGTTTGAAAAAAAACAAAGTGTTAGGTAATGACATGTACAAAGAACAAAAGTTACAGATCTTTTATTGAAGATGAAAATTGTTACAATGAAAAATGTGAATACAAAATGTTAACACTCAACTCCATCTTATACCCAACTCTCCGTCTAAACAAACAACCAAAACATTTTGCTTTGTGCACACATTGTTGATTTTAATTATACCTGGCAAGATGGGCGGGTCGGGTTGGGTCGGGGCCACGTCAGAATGGGTTTGGGTTAGGATGGGTTTGGATCAGAATACACTAATTTAAAAATGGGTTAGAATAGATTCAGGTTAGGATAGGTTTGGGTCAGGATGGGTCGGATCAAAATGGGTTTAGACTAAAAAAACCACATGGATTAACAATTCCATACATAGATCAATCCAACGTAGTGGACAACCATCTTCTAATGAAAGAAAAATATAACTAAATATTATTCTAATACCTTAAGGTATGGTTGTTTAAACAGCACGCTGCTCGCTCGATATTCGTTTGAAATTTGCTCGAAAAATGCTCGTGCGAATTTTTGCTTATTTTTGCTTGAAAAATGCTCGTTCGAATTTTTGCTTGAAAAATGCTCGTTTGAAATTTTGCTCGGTTGTAAACGAGCCGATCCATGAGCAAAGGTCCGCTCAGTTCGGTTCGGATTGAATTAATATGTATTTATAGTTTATACGTAGCACTCTAGTAGATTTGACCATTTTATACAAATATATAATTATATTTATGCATAATTGATCACTCAACCTGATAAAGAATTTTACATTAAACATAAAGTGAAATCCTAAGCCGTTAAAAAGATATTTTTTAGATCATCTCCCGCTCTCACCGCCATCATTATCTGCAATATGCCCTTCGCCTTATCGAATACAACCTTAACTTCATCGTCAGCCACAACGTATTATCATTCACGAAAATATTATATAATGAAATGTGGTTTTTTTAAGTCATTAAACCTTATTCGCTGAAGTATAAATCGTATGACACACAAAATAGCTGGGTTGTATAAATTGTTTTCCGCTCGTTTGCGCTCGCTCGACGTTCGCTCGAAAATCTAAGGCTCGAAAAATGCTTGTTCGATTTTCCGCTTGGTTGTAAACGAGCCGATCGGCTCGGTTCGGTTTGAAAACGAGCCAAGCATGAGCAAATGTCCGTTCGGTTAGGCTCGGCTCGGCTCGTGAACAACCCTACCTTAAGGTACAACTAGACAAACGCGTTTAAAATTAAACTTTAAGCAAATATTTATAAAATAAAAATAAAAAGTTATAAACTGCTTGGTGATGGTAGACGTGGTTGTGCATGTATATTGTGGTCTTTTATGACGCCCGGTTGCCGACCCGGCTGCCGACCCGCTCATCTCATATGACCCGTAAACCGATCTTGACCCGTTCATAAGTCCAATATGTTTATCGCTATCACTTAGATGTGAGACTATGTGCGGATTTTAGAGAAAAAATGAGGTGGAGAAAGATAGGTTATGAGAAAATCTAATCAACCCATCCTGACCCGTTCCTTGTTTTTTATAACCCATCTTGACCCGTTGATCATTTTTTCTAGTTTTAGAGTTACTCAACTTAACATTCTTAGAAATATAATTTAACCCAATCTAACCCATTACTTAATTATTACTACCCAAATCAACCCAAATATCCCTATTTGGGTCAAAATTGCCAGGTCTAGTTAATACAATATTAGGCCCTGCAGACCTGATAGAAGGAGTAGGAAAAGCTATTTCACATTACCAAATGGTATAAATCTTATAATAGAAAATGCTTTATTTTTCCCAAAATCAATAAGAAATATGTTGAGTTTTAAAAACATACATCATAATACATATATCATAATGGATATGATACTCAGTCAAATACTATTGATAATGAAAAATATTTGGATATCATAGGCAAAGTTTAGATATTAATAAAACCACCAATGCTTCAGTCTGGTTTACATTA
Source organism: Flaveria linearis (assembly GCA_024085815.1). Taxonomy (NCBI): domain Eukaryota; kingdom Viridiplantae; phylum Streptophyta; class Magnoliopsida; order Asterales; family Asteraceae; genus Flaveria; species Flaveria linearis. The sequence goes on along the minus strand of CM044015.1, from coordinate 20,334,453 downwards.
TACACACATTAATATGCCATATGCATATATGACAGTTAAAGAAAAATTTTATGATCTTGAAACACTTAACTTATGGCATGACAAATTAGTCCATCCAGGATCTACAATGATGAGAAGAATAATTAAGAACACTCATGGGTATCCATTAAAATATCAAAAGATCTCACAATCAAATAAAATTCCTTTATGTACATTTTATTCTCTTGGGAAATTAATTACAAGGCATTCGCCTGTGAAAATTAAAAAGGAATCACCTATATTTCTTGAAAGAATTCAAGAAGATATATTTGGGCTAATTGAACCACCATATGAATCATTTAGATACTTTATGGTTTTGATAGACGTGTCAAATAGATGGTCTCATGTCTATTTGTAATCAACTCGTAATGTAGCATTTGCGAAATTTCTTGCTCATTATCAAATTACGAGCACATTTTTCTGATTATACTATTAAAAGAGCGAGACTTGATAATACTGGTAAATTTACATCACATGCTTTTAATGGTTATTGTATGTCTTTAGAAATTATTGTTGAACATCCTGTTGCTCATGTACACACACAAAATGGCATAGCTGAGTTGTTAGTCAAACGTCTACAACTAATAGCTACACCATTAATATGAGGACAAAACTCCTTGTGTCTATTCAGGGTCATGCAATTCTTCATGCTGGATCACTAATACGTGTGAGACCAAGTGCAAATTTTAAATACTCTATGTTACAACTTGTTTATAGCAATGAGCCAAACATTTCCCACCTTAGAATTTTTGGGTGTGCTGTGTATGTCCCTATTGCACCACCACAACGCACAAAAATAGGTCCTTAAAGAAGGTTGGGAATATATGTTAGATATGAATCAACTTCCATCATAAGATATCTTGAACCTTTAACAGGTGATGTATTTACAACATGTTTTACTGATTGTCACTTTAACGAGTCAGTTTTCCCGACATTAGGGGGAGGAAAGAAAAAACAAGAAAATGATATCTCATGGTATGTTCCTTCATTATCGTATCTTGATCTAGTAACTAAACAATGTGAGACAGAGGTTCAAAAGATAATACACCTGCAAGAAATTGCAAATCAATTGCCTGATGCATTTACTGATACAAACAGAGTTACTAAATCTCATATACTAGTTGCTAGTGCTCCAACTCGAATTGAGATTCCATATAAGCAAATAGAACGCAATGTATTATGAATCTTAGAGACATTTAAAACGAGGAAGACCAATCGGTTCCAAGGAAAAAAAATCCTCGAGGAAGAAAAATTCATGAAGAGGAAGTTGAACATAAAGTGAATGATCTTGATGCAATGCTAAATACCAAAACCTTTCATGAGGAGGATTTGGATGAAAATAACAAAGAAATATCAATTAACTATGGTCACACATATATCTTATAGAATTTAGATAAAAGGGAAAGTATGATGAAATATTTTCTTATTCCGTAGTAAGTGACATCATAAGTGGAGATGATGATCATGGACCAGAATCAGTTAATGACGGTCAAAATAGACATGATTGGGATTAAAGGAAAGGAGCTATGCAAGCTGAATTAGATTCACTTAACAAACAAAAGGTCTTTGGACCTATTTTTATTACTCCTATGGTCGTAGAGCCTGTAAGGTATAAATGGGTTTTTGTACAAAAACGAAATGAGAAAAATAAAGTTACAAGGTATAAAGATAGACTTGTAGCTTAACGTTTTTCACAAAGGCCAGGGATTGATTATGGCATACTCCCCTATTATGGATGCAATAACTTTTAGATACTTAATTAGCTTAGCAGTCTCTAGAAATTAAGAGATACGTCTTATGGATGTTTTCACAGCTTACTTGTATGGATCACTAGATAGTGACAACTATATGAAAATTACTAAAGGTTTTAAGTTCCCCAAAGCAAACAAACAAACAAACAAACAAACATACCCAGTGTATCCCGCTGAAGAGCAGGGTCTGGGAGGGGTATGTGGTGGCAAGTCTTTCCTCTATCCTGAGAGATAGAGAGACCGCTTCCGAAGAGACCCCCGACTCGTTAACAAAGGCAGTAACCATAACAATCATAATACATATCACATATTACATATACATACAACTGACATATTACATATCATACATATCACATATCACATATCACATATCACATATCACATATCACATATCACATATCACATATCACATATCACATATCACATATCACATATCACATATCACATATCACATATCACATATCACATATCACATATCACATATCACATATCACATATCACATATCACATATCACATATCACATATCACATATCACATATCACATATCACATATCACATATCACATATCACATATCACATATCACATATCACATATCACATATCACATATCACATATCACATATCACATATCACATATCACATATCACATATCACATATCACATATCACATATCACATATCACATATCACATATCACATATCACATATCACATATACAATATCACATGCAGAATTAGATAGAGCGCATATCATAAAAAGCGACATGTAACACCCAAAAAGGTTAGATGACGAAAAACTACACCTGACGCGGAGGGTCCCGCCACATGTAACCGTAACCCGTCCCACCCACAAATCCCACTAAAAGTCCTTAGTTTTTATTCTACGCCTCCACTCACTCCTATCCTGGATCATGTGCTCAGAGAGGTGCAAGTCTATCATATCTCGCCTAATAATCTCATCCCAAGTCAACCTAGGTCTACCCCTACTCCTCCTACCCTCTACGCTTATGTTCTCTACTACTCTAACAGGTGCTGCCATCGTTCTCCTCTTCACGTGCCCAAACCATCTTAATCTTCCCTCTCGTATTTTCTCTGTGATACATGCCACCTCTAGCCTCTGTCGAAAGACGTCGTTTTTGATCCTATCCAATCTTGTGTGTCCACACATCCACCTCAGCATTCGCATTTCTACGACCTCTATTTTTCTCTCTTGCGATTTCTTTATAGCCCAACAGTCTGTGCCGTATAGCATAGCTGGCCGTACTGCCATTCTGTATAGTTTTCCCTTTAGTTTTGGTGGGAACCTCTTATCACACAGAATCCCTGATGCTGCTATCCACTTGCACCATCCTGATTGCACACGGTGTACTACATCGCTGTGTATCTCTCCGTCCTCCTGTATATACGAGCCAAGGTATTTGAACCTAGACGTCTGGGGGACCGCCATGCCCTGTATACTTATTTGGGTGTCCTCTTCGGCCTCACCACTAAAGTTACAATGCATTTATTCTGTCTTAGAGCGACTTATCCTTAAGCCCCTGCGTTCTAGTGCTGCTCTCCACTGTTCTAATCTCTCGTTAAGCACCGTCTTAGATTCTGATATTAAGACAATATCATCCGCAAACAGCATACACTATGGGGATGGCTCTTGTATAGACTTGGTCATCTCGTCCAACAATACTGTGAAGAGGAATGGGCTCAATGCCGATCCTTGGTGGAGTCCCACTTCCACCGGGAAGAAGTCTGTGTCTCCGACAGGTGCTCGTACACACGTTTTTGCCCCGTCATACATATCCTGTATTATTTTGATATACCTCTCTGGTATCCTTCTAAGTCGTAGACTTTCCCAGATTAGTTTCCGTGGCACACTGTCATAGGCTTTTTCTAGGTCAATGAATACCATATGTAGGTCTCTTTTCTTTTCTCTATATTTCTCCATTATCCTCCTTATGACGTGTATAGCTTCTGTTGTAGAGCGTCCTAGCATAAATCCCAATTGGTTTACCGCTATCTGAGTTTCTCGTCGAATTCTCGTGTCAACAATTCTTTCCCATAGTTTCATCGTGTGACTCAATAGCTTTATTCCCCTGTAATTTGCGCAACATTGGACATCTCCTTTTTTCTTATATATAGGGACTATGACACTGCTTCTCCGCTGCTCTGGCATCTTTCCTGTCTTAAAGATAGTGTTGAATAAGTCCGTTAGCCATTGTAGTCCCTCATCTCCAAGGCACTTCCACACTTCAATGGGAATATTGTCTGGCCCCACCGCCTTAGCCCTTCCCATTTTCTTCAAAGCTCTCATAACTTCATCGACTGTGATGCTTCTACAATAACACTTGTTTTGTTACGTCGTTTAAGTTGTTTCATCGATATCTGTTTGTTGATTACAGTTCGTTATGTTGAAGAGGTTATCAAAGTAAGTTTTCCATCTCTCCTTGATGTCTTTCTCCCTCACCAAGACCTTACCATCCACGGCCTTTATAAACTTTACCATTCTCAAGTCCTGTGTTCTATGTTCCCTTGCCTTGGCAATCTTAAAATGTCATGTTCACCCTCTTTCGTCTCTAGTCGCTTATACATCCTCTCGTATGCTATGTTCTTTGCCTCTGACACAGACTTTTTCGCCTCTTGTTTAGCCTCTTTGTATTTATCTTTTAGCTCAGCTCGTTCTTCCTCATTATCACAACGTAAAAGCTCTTTAAAACTTTGTTGTTTAATTCTTATCTTCTCCTGTACGTTTTTGTTTCACCACCAGGATTCCTTATGACCGAGTGTCCTATTTGTTGTAGTCCCAAGCGTTTCCTTAGCTGCTTGAATGACTCTAGTTGCCATAGCCTCCCACTTTTGGTTGGCGTCTTCCTGTTGCCCACACAGGTTCATTGGTATGATTTTATCTCTAAAGATGGTAATCTTTTCGTCTTTGAGTTGTCCCCATCTGATTGTAGGTCTACTTCTCTTGGTTGGTTGGACAATTGCTCTCTTCATTCGTAGATCTGCAACCAACATGTGATGTTGAGTGAGTCCTGTCTGTCCCGGTATTGTCTTGCAATCCTTCCACGAGCTTCGATCTTCTCTCCTCATCAACAAATAATCTATCTGTGTGTGTCTCCCGCCACTGCTAAACGTGATTAGATGCGAGTCTCTTTTCTTGAAAAACGAATTTATGATGCTTAGTTCATGCGCTAATGCAAAGTCAAGAAGCTCCCTACCGACGTCATTACTCAGACCATACCCAAAACCTCCATGCACCAACGGGAAATGATCGCTGTCCTTACCTATATGCCCATTAAAATCTCCTCCTATGCATATTTTTTCTTGTCGCGATATGTCTCCCATAACGTGGTCTAAAGTCTCCCAGAACTTCTTTCTTTCCGTTTCCCCTAATCCCACTTGTGGTGCATACGCACTAACTACAGCCACTAATTCGTCCCCTATTATTATCCTTAACAACATAAGTCTATCGTCGTATCTTCTAACCTCCACTACATTATCCTGAAGTTCTTTAGAAACTAGAAAACCTACTCCGTTTTTTGTTCCATCTGACCCTGAGTACCATAGTTTATACCCATTACACTCCTTTGCCCTCCCACCCCGCCGTCTAGTCTCCTGGAGGCACGCTATCTGAACCCTACGTCTCCTTAACACATCTACTAACTCTAATAACTTACCAGTAAGGGTTCTACATTCCACGAAACCAGTCGTAATCTATAATCCTTTTTCCCTGTAGTTGCATCTCTCGTCACCGAACATGATCTAGGGGCAACATAATGTCTCCTGTTATCTATTATAACTCACTCACTCAGCGTGACAAGAAACACCTTAAAAAGAGGTTCCACAGTAATAAAGCATAAATAAAAGCCGTCACACAGCAAATATAATCACAGTTATGTGAAAAAATACTCAAGCACACGCACCAAACTACCACCACTGGATCAGTGCCAGGTTTTCACACCACACAAGTGGTAGATCAAGGATTAAACCCGAGTGTGAATGCAAGCACACAAGATCTATCTCTCAAATGATGCACCAATAATAATCAGAGAACAATAGAAATATAGAAAACAGAGAACACAGGTAATAAAAGAATGTAATATAACGAACGGATGAAAACACACCAAGTTAAGAGACAGATACTGGTACTTCTAACCCAGTCAAAACAGGCCTATCAGACTATAGAACAAAAACATAAAGAAATAAGGGAGAAAGAATATCCTCACAGCGGGGGTTTTCCCAAGTTAGGGTTCTCCTTCCAGAACTCAAGTAACTCGCAACCTTCTAGGGTTACAAGTCACACGAGCGAAAAAACAAGTAGCAGTAGATTTTTATCTCGCAACCTTCTAAGGTTATAAGCAACTGAAGCTTTAGAATCCTTTAGAATCCTGAGAGAGGATCCTTAGTGTAGTCCCAAACGCGCGGAAGCTTATCCAAGACCAGATCGATAAGCTAGAGTTTCAAATCTGAAAACCCTAGACTTTGTAACGCCTTTGTAACCCTCACAAAACGTAAGACAGCAAAATTAATCGTAACAGCACAGTGGAAAACAATCCAAAACTCCCTTTAAAACACCACAAACCACCTAATCCACCGGTCGGATCTACGAACCCCCAAGATGATCAGTTTGAACTCGCCGTTTGCGAGATACAGGGGGAAATTCAGATGCCCTGTAGAAGTGATGAAGAGAGGGAAGATGGTCAGAGGAAATTAGCACCGGTGGTGGCGGTGGCGGTCGCTTCCCTCGGCGAGAGAGAGAGAGTCGGTGGCTCCGGCGAAAGAGAGAGAAGTCGGATGGAGAGAGAGGTCGGTGGCTCCGGCGAGAGAGAGCCGTTAGCAGTATTCAAAATAAGTAAATTAAAAAACAATGATGTGTATTAGATTGAGAAACAGAAAAACTAAAGCATTAAGCTTAAATCTTAAGGAAATGTATTTCATCAAATTACAAAGATCCTTGTATGGACTCAAACAATCTAGAAGGATGTAGTAAATTGTTTGAGTGATTATTTAAGAAGTAAAGGATACACAAGTAATCTTATTTGTCCATGCGTCTTTATTAAGAAGACAACATCAGGATATGTGATCATAGATGTGTATGTTGATGATCTAAATATAATTAGGATGCAAAAGGAAATTATTAAAGCAATTGCTCTTTTATAAAAGGAATTTAAAATGAAATACCTTAGGAAAACCAAATATTGTCTTGGTTTGCAAATTGAGCATATGCATAATGGAAACGTTCATGAACTGTTCATGAATTGTTCGGTGGGAAGTTCGTTTATGTTCGTTTATTTATACTTTTAATAGTTAATTATTACCATTTATTATTTATATAATATTAGGTTCAATGCAAGAGCAAAAACGATAAGATTCGGTCCAAAAACGAATTAATTACGCAAAATAAATAACACACGAGGAGAGTTAACGTGCTTCACGCCAATTAACGGACCTGATAGTGACGGATGTCACAGTATCCCCCAGTTGAGAGAATTTCATCCCAAAATTTAGCTGGAGTTAGATCCTGAAGCTCTACCAGCGAACAGATACGGATATTTGAGTTTCATCTGGTCTTCCCGTTCCAATGTGAATCTGAACCTCGCTTAGAGTTCCATCTCACTCTGACAATTGGGATCTTGCGTGTTTCAATCGCTTGACTTCCTGATTCATGATTTCTATCGGTTCTTTCACAAAATAGAGTTTCTCATCATTCTTAATTTCTTCAATCGGGACATGGAGCGATCCATCGACTAAACATTTCTTAAGGTTTCATACATGGAATGTATCATGCACGCCACTAATCTCTTGAGGTAATTTTAATCGGTACGCCACATGACCAATTCTTTCAGTGATCTCGAATGGTCCAACATACCTCGGAGCTAACTTTCCTTTCTTCTCGAATTGTACGATTCCCTCCAAGGAGAAACCTTCAACAAGACATAATCACCCACGCTAAACTCTAGAGGTTTCTGACGGTTGTTGGCGTAACTTTTCTGACGGTCTCTAGCTGCCTTAAGTCTATCCTTGATTTGGAATATCTTATCGGTCATTTCCTGAATAATCTCTAGACCTGTCAGTTGACTCTCACCTACTTCAGTCCAACATACGGGGGACCTACACTTCCTTCCATACAACACTTCAAATGGAGCACATACAATGCTCATATGGTAACTATTATTATAAGAAAATTCGACCAATAGTACATAAGTATCCCAACTACCATTAAAGTCGATCATACATGCCCTAATCATGTCTTATAGTGTTTGTATCGCATGTTCACTTTGACCATCCGATTATGGATGATAAGCGGTACTTAGGTCCAATCGAGTGCCCATCACCTTCTATAAAGTCTGCCAGAACCGCAATGTAAATCGACTATCACGATCTGATATAATTGACATAGGCACTCCATGCCTAGCCATGATCTCATTCACATATAATGTCACCAGCTTTTCCATCTTATACTCCTCGCGAATCGGTAAGAAATACGCAGATTTTGTCATTTGATCCACAATACCCAAATCGAATCATGGCTACTATTTTTCTAAGAAACTTAGTGATGAAGTGCATCGCTATATTTTTCCATTTCCATTCAAGAATTTTAGGTTGTTGCAATAGACCTGACGGTTTCTGATGTTCGGCTTTGTCTTTCGAACAAATCAGACATTCACCTACATACGTCGCAATATCTTTCTTCATACCTAGCCACTAGTACAACTCTTTAAGATCTTGGTACATCTAGTTTGCACCAGGATGAATAGAATACTTGGACTTGTGCACTTCGTTCATAACTAGGATTCAAACATCTCCCCACTTAGGTACCCATATACGATCCACAAAGTATCGTACGCCATCCTCTGTATAGTTCATCTGTTTATCTAACCTTCAAAATTCCTCGCAATATTCTCTTCCTTCAGTGCTTCACCTTGTGCTGTCAAGGATTTGACTTTTCAGATTCAATTGAATAATCATTCCCAATGCTCGTGCACGTAAAGGTTTTACACGTTCCTTCCTACTCAAGGCATCAGCCACCGTATTTGCTTTTCCAGGATGATATCGGATCTCATAATCATAGTTGCTGAGAAGTTCCACCCATCGTCTTTGGTGCATATTTAGTTCCTTTTGATCGAAAATATGTTGTAGACTCTTATGATCAGTGTAGATAACGAACTTAGTCCTATACAGATAATGCTTCCATATCTTAAGTGCAAACACCACTACGCCTAATTCCAGATCATGTGTTGTATAAATCTTTTCGTGAACTTTAAGCTAACACGAGGCGTAAGCAATCATCTTATCCTTTTACATTAACACACAACCCAACCCTTGGTGATGCATCGGAGAACACCACAAAGTCGTTGGATCCATCAGGAAGGGTCAATATTGGCGTGTTACATAATCTTTCCTTTAATTTCTGAAAGGCCTCTTCTTGTTTATGACCCCAATCAAATTTCTTATCTTTCTGGGTTAACATCATCAACGATTGAGCAATCTTAGAGAAGTTTGCAATAAATCGCCGGTAGTAACAGCTAATCCTATGAATTGGCGAATCTCTGAAGGCGTCTTAAGTGTATCCCATTTTTTAACTGCTTCAATCTTTCCAGGATCAACATAAATTCCCTTCTCGTTCACTATGTGTCCTAGAAATTTCACTTCTCGTAACAAAAAATACACTTCGAGACTTGGCGTAAAGTTTCTCTTCCTTTAATAGCTCCAGTATCGTTTGTAGATGCAGATCATGATCTTCTTTCGTTCGATAATAAATAAGGATATCGTCTATAAACACTATCACAAACTTATCCAGATAGGGTTTACAAACCCTATTCATCAAATCCATAAACATTACCGGGGCGTTGGTCAGTCCAAACGACATGACTAAGAACTCGTAATGTGCATATCGAGTTCGAAATGTTGTTTTTGGTATGTCATCTTCATGAACCCTCAATTTGTTATAGCCTGATCGAAGATCGATCTTAGAGAAGTAACAAGCTCCTTGTAATTGGTCAAATAGATCATCGATCCTAGGGAGAGGATATCGATTTTCACGGTCAACTTATTCAGTTCCCCATAATCGATGCATATTCAAAACGATCCATCTTTCTTCTTAACAAACAATATTGGTGCTCGCCGTGGCGAATGGCTTGGTCGTATGAAGCCTTTATCCAACAACTCTTGTAGTTGACTCGATAACTCTTGCAATTATGATGGTGCTAATCGATATGGCGTCTTAGCTACAGGTGTTGCTCTAGGAATTAAATCTATGCAAAATTCCACGTGTCGAGCAGGGGGAAAACCAGACAAGTCGTCAGGGAATATTTCTGGAAAGTCTCGCACCATTAGAATGTTCTCTAGTCCTTCATCCTCTTTTGCTTTCTTTTCCACTACATGTGCCAAAAACACATAGCATTACTTCTGCAAGCATCGACGAGTCTTCATATAGGAGATAAGCTTTAGGTTTCTTCCTGGTCTTTCTTCTTGAATCTTGAGCACCTTATCGTTAGGCATGGGGATTCGAACAACTTTCTCGTGACAGACGATTTTGGCTCCACATTTCGATAACCAATCCACACCCACTACTACATCGAAACTTCCCAATTCAAAAGGTATTATGTCTATGTCAAAGGCATGGTCCTCTAAGGTTATCGTGCAACCTCTAATTATCTCGCTAGCTTTCACAAAATTACCATTAACCATTTCTACTGAGTAACTAGTCTCTAGAAAACTAGGGTTCAAACCAAACAAGGGTGCAAATTCTGAGGAAACGAAGCTATTATCTGCCCCAGTATCAAACAATACAGACGTGAAATAATTATTGAGGAGGTACGTACCCGTAATGACATTCGGGTCTTGACGAGCATCATTTGCTATAATCACAAATGTACGTCCTCGGGGAGCATTCCCTTGATTCCCCTGTCCTTGGTTACCAGCTATTTCCATCACTTGGTTTTGATTATTCCCTTGTTGACCCGGTGCCCGATTCAATCTTGGGCACACATTCCGATAATGGTCAGGCTTCCACACTCATAGCAAACCGTAACGTTTCCTGCTGAATTAATTATGTTTACCGGTGTGACCAAGTTGGGTGCCACCCTACAGTCTTTCGCAAAATGCCCTAGGAACCTACAGTTTACGCACGCCCGACATGGTATTGCTTGCGGATGATGAAAATTGCACCTACCATACTTAGGATGTGGCCCAACATATTTTTTCCTACTTTGGCTCACCACCGCAAAGTTTCTCGTCACCCTCGCCTTCTTATCAAATTTCACGGCGCCTTGCCTACTCGTCTCCCCTATATCTTCCCTCTTCTCTCCTCCTCTACCCAATACTCTAGTCCTTACTATTTCATCAGTCAAAGTGCTAGCTTTTAGAATCACGCTTTGGATTGTAGGAGGAGCGGCTGCAGTTACCATTGCCTGGATTTGAGGAGCCAATCCCCAGATGTACCTCTTGATCCTTTTAGACTCTGCGAGGGATGGAAAAGCAATTAGAGATTAAATCTGATGGAGTTTGATATTTCATAGAATGAATGTGGGTTTCAAAATATGGGAATTTACGAGTGCTAGTAATGGATGAAGCTCATAAGTCAGGTTACTCAATTCATCCAAGTTCAGACAAAATATACCAGGATCTGAAGGAGTTATAATGGTGGCTGAACATGAAATCTGAGATTGCCACTTACCTAAGCAGATGCCTAACTTGCTCTAAGATTACGGTGGAGTATCAAAGGTCATCTAGTTTGCTTCAACAACTAGAAATCCCAGTATGGAAGTGGGAACAGATACCAATGGATTTTATCACGAAATTGCCTCGAACTCCCAGCGGATGCGATACCATTTGAGTGATTGTAGATCGCTTGACGAAATCCACTCATTTCCTGGCAATCTGAGACACTGACCGAATGGAAAAATTGACTCGTATTTACTTAAGGTAAATAGTCTCGAGGCACGGTATGCGTATCATGTTACGTGATTATGTGAGCGTACGATCCAGACCTTATCATCCGCAGACTGACGACCAGAGTGAGCCTACGATCCAGACGTTAGAAGACATATTACATGCTTATGTGATGGATTTTGGTAGTAGTTGGGAGACTCATATACCATTGGTCGAGTTTTCCTACAATAACAATTATCATACCTCAATAAAGGCCGTTCCATTTGAGGCATTGTATGGACGCAAGTGCCAATCACCTATTTGTTGAGCAGAAGTTGGAGAAAGCCAACTTACGGGTCCTGAGCTTATGCATGAGATGACTGAGAAGATCGTGCCAATTCGAAACTGTATGGCAGCTGCACGTGATCGACAGAAGAGCTATGCTGATAAACGTCATAAACCATTGGAATTTTAGGTTGGCGACAAGGTACTTTTAAAAGTCTCACCATGGAAAGGTGTAATACGCTTTGGAAAGCGTGGGAAACTAAACCTTATATACGTTGGGCCATTTGAGATTATCAAATGGGTTGGTCCGGTAGCCTATCAGCTGAACCTACCTTAAGAGCTCAGTGGAATACATAATGTGTTTCACGTATCAAATCTAAGAAAGTGTCTAGCCGATGAATCACTTGTCATTCCATTAGAAGAACTTAAAATCGATGAACAACTTCATTTCCTTGAAGAACCAGTGGAGATTATGGATCGAGAAGTCAAAACCCTAAAGCGTAGCATGATTTCCATATTGTGCGTTAGATGGAACTCGAAGCGTGAACCAGAATTTACCTGGGAACACGAGGATCAAATGAAGAAAAAATATCCACAGTTATTCAAAGATCAGACATCTACTTTTTAAGGTATCATTTTTAAGATATCTTTTCTTTCAATTTCGAGATGAAATTCCCTTCAACAAAGGGATGATGTCGTAACTCTCACGAAATCTAAATTTTTCATAAATTCTTTCATTTGGACTTGTTTTAGGGTTTCTTGGAAACCATCCTAGATACGCAATCGGTTATTGCAACTATTGTTCTTCACTGAAACTAATGTTTTAATTTTCGGGACGAAAATTCTTTCAATTGGGGGATGATGTGACAACCTCAATTTTCAGGTTAACGTCGTTTTTTTAACCAAACCCCTACTATTATCTATAACTAGTTAACTTATTATTACTAAATGATATTGGTTGTTATCCTAAATATTATTAATAACTAACTCCAAATAAATTAAATTTAACTAAACTCAAAATACAAATTATGTAAATTAGGGAAACTAGGGGGACCAATGGCATCAACTTACCCAACTTTAATAAATATTTAGCCAACCCTCCTTCCCCCCTCCCCGTCACCACCACTTCGAAAGAAATCTCCCTGTAACCCTAATCACTACTGCTCGACGGCAACTCTCCACCATAAAACAGCCTCATTCGGTCCTTTGACCACTTCAAACTCCGATCGCAGGCTCTCACCGGCGACTCCGGCAACCTTCTTCGCGATCAAACAACTACAAGATTAACCGCGAGTAACCAACGATAGAGAACGACAAGTGAAACAGCCTCGTACCCCGTTTGGTAAGGTTCTCCGATCGACAATTATGTTCGTGTTGCTACGGTTTTGAGGTTCGAATTACGGTCCAGTTGCGGCTTCGTTTCCAGGGGGTACTTCATGGTTCGGGTCTTGGTTGGGTTGTTGTGTGGGTTCACGTATATATGAATGTGCAACTGTTATATGTTGTGTATGGATGTAGATGTGTGTGTGTGCGCTAGACCGAGAGTGATCATGAGTTCGTATTCGGCTTATCGGTTACGGTGGATCTTGTGCGTGTAAAAGTAATGGTATGTACGGCTTTATGTGTGTTACCCGTGTATACATTCCTGCTGTGTTTGTGTTCCCGTGTGTATGTGAGTGTATGTATTGCTACGGGTGCTTATGGGTGTCCTGCGATGGTGGGTTTCGTTGGGGTTCTTAGGTGGCCGGTTGGGTTGGATGGTGTTTATGAGTTTGGTATAGCTGAATTAAATCAAGAATGTGAATGTGTATGCATGTAGGTAATCGATGGTGGTTGAGTTTCAGGTATGGGTTTGTGTTAAATATTGTTCAGTGGGTGTGATGGGTGTGAATAGAATTCTAGTTGCATGTTGTGTGGGTATTGTCATTTATATGCATGTATCATGTATGCATTGTATGCATGTTAATGGATGTTGTAGGTGCAAGTTTACTATGCATGTATGTGGTGTGGAGCATGTGCACGTTTTGTTGTGAATTCATGTGTATATGACTTATCATAAATGCATATGTATGGGTCGTTACGTATTTGTGATTTGTGGGATTAGGTGGTATTAAAAGTATGAGTTTCATTATAAAAAAAATGTCAGATAATTAAAGTGTATAAAATATACTTTTCTTCGTGATAACTGGGTACCTTATGTTGGATGTGGGTTAGTGTTTAACTGTGTCACTTGTGAATGGGAGATATTGATAGCGTGCACCGAACCGAGTCGTGAAACGTAAAACCATACAACTATTATATTTGTAATTAATAACTAATATTAATTATATATTAAATGAAATTCAGGTTATTTGAAACCCTAATCTGTGTGCTTTCGTTTACTCATTGTTGTGCATCCAATGTGAGTTTTCACGGCCCCTACATTCTTTCCTTTCGGGGGAGAAGACATGTAAACACTATTTTTGTTATGGTTACCAGTATTATTGATATCACCTGTTATATTAGTGTAGACACATGTGAAAGTTCTTACAGTATTAAACCGTTAGTAATGGGATTAGCGAGGTAATTCTGAGTAGTACTACTGGGTTTGACAAACCCTGCCCGGGCTAGTCGCGCTAGGTTAATTAGAGATCGAATGGGTGCGTAATTGACCTAACAATTGCCACGTTCTGTGATAGACGTGGTGGGAAGGCATAAAACACGTACACTCAGCTTCGGTTTGAAACGCTAAGTAACTTGTTTATAGGCTAGCTACCTATCGATATGCTTTATATACTAAACCATATGAAACGCTTTCTGACATATTACTTGTTGTTTAAACCTGTGGACTCACCAACTTTATGTTGACACATTTTAGCATGTTTTCTCAGGTCACAGGAAGTCATAAGGTTAGGAATTCAGCTAGGATACATTCATGGCATACATTACAATTCAATCAATTATTTAGGCAAACATTATTAACTTTTATGGTTTAAACACATGATGACATGGTTTATCGTTGACTCATAGTTTTCAAATCGCTTTTGCAAGTTTGAAACATTTATGGTTGATTTAAAAGCCTGATTTCTTAATTAGATATTTTGAAATTATTAATTCTATGTAACTGGTGCTATCTGAGATCGTGATGTATCACACGCCTGACGGTAAAACCCCGTTAGCGGATTTTGAAGGTGTGACATAAAACAACTTTCAGAAAACATATTTATGATATTGGCATGCAGCAAATACACAGAATATGATAATTTACAGAAGACAATTTGAGGGGAAGTTATAAGCTGCGCTCGTTTTTCCTTAGTTAAGATTTTTTCCCACTGGGTCTTTCTTTAGCAAGATTTTAATGAGGCAATACTTAAACTCTTGAAGTTTAAAAAGTTTCATTCAAGGAGGAGTATTATGAATTATTACCATAGCAAGTGGATGAACTATTTGCCAAACTTGTAGATAAGTTTACCATACTACTTATCTATCAATTAGTTTTACTTGTCTACCAAAATTATTGATTTTTGTAGTATAAATACCACCTCAATATAGAGGAGAAGATGCACCTTTTGTATACACTTTTATAAGTTATACATTTCTCTTCTTCTTGCTCTTGTAATTCTCTTTAAAGTTCTTAAGATTATAACACTAATATTATGTTGATTATAGTGATATTATAACATTTTACCTTTATTTTAATATTCAGGACTTTTTTTACTTTGTAACACACATAAGTTCGGATCCACCCTCCCCTTCTACGTTCAATCCTTAATTTACCTATTTTTTTACTTTGTATTAACAAAGAAACTGAACGAGAATAAACAACAAAAATGCCTCTAACTACTAGCAAGGTGAGCACACTTTATTTCTCTTTTTTCTATTTTATTTTTCTTCTTTTCTCTTTCTTCCTATATTTTTTTCATTTTCATTTTTTATTTTTTAGTTATTTTGTTATTTCACATTTCAAAGTATACTACAGCAGTTTAGTACCACCCGCGTTCCCGCCGCAAAGCACGGGTTACAACCTAGTTATTATTATAGAAGCACACAACTAATATATTTAAGTATTAAAATAATTTTGTTAACAATATAAAAACCACATATTTTAGAAAATATAGAATTAGTTAAGCAGGGCCGGTCCGAAGGATTTTAATGCTCGGGACGAGCATGGAAAAAACGCCTCTAGGCCCTAATGAACTAAATTATATAAACTAGTTTGTTCAAACAAAAGCACATGTTTTACCAATAAACATAGCAAAATCGTAGTATTACAACGACATACTGTAATAATTAATCGATAACTCATGAAACCACAATTTCACTAATAACTAACAAAAGTAGCAGTCGCACAAGAGCCCTAGGGGTGTATGAAAATATAAAACAAAATTTGTTATTTTCATGTCACATCGGATTTGTTTTTTTATGTGAGTAGATGTATGTTGAAAGTTTTTATGATAACACTTCTCTAAAGAAAGTGCAAAATATTTGGAATGATGAAGACCTACTACCTTTGAAGAAACATTTCAAGATCAAGTGAAGAATATAAAAATGCATACTAAATTTTAGGGAGTGATTATTAGACATAACTTTAGTATGTCTATTAAACCTTGTCATGTAAGTAAATGTGTGCCAATGATCCCTTGATCGAGTGGTCAAGGGGAATTTGGAAGGCTTTGCCTCTCTTAAGTCCAAGGTTTAAATCTTGACATTGGCAAATGTTGAGTGTGAAACCACTTCACAATTTCACACGGAAAGCAGGTAAACCACTAATAATAATGGTGGAGTTGGTTTCTTCTTGTTTATCCTATATATGGGATCTAAATCTGTATTTTAAAATTGTACCAAGCTTAATAAAAACCTCCTAGTTACCAAGAGTGGACGTAGGTCAGAGCCGGACCGAACCATTATAAATCTTTGTGTTGTTCTTGTGGTTGTGTTGATTGTGTTCGTGTGTGTGATAACGTCTGATCCTAACAACTGGTATCAGAGCCTCAGGCTCTTAATCGACTAACACGAACAGAGAAGGAGAAGATACTGACCTGTGAAACTGGAACTAGGGTTCCGATCAGAAACCATCGTCGCAGCCTGCCCAACCACTGCCGCCGCTCTCTTCGCCGTCGCAAGCAGCCGCAGCCGCCGCCGCTGCCCAACCGCTGCCGCCGCCGTTCTCTTCACCCTCGCGACTAGTGTTTGCTGACCCAGTAGCCGCCGTCACTTAGGTTTTTTTGATCTTTGCCTAGTCTGGTGTTGATTGCGTTCAGAAGAGAAGAGAAGAAGGAGATTAGGTTTCTTTTTTTTCTTCTGGTCTGCTCAGGAAGAAAGAAAGAAAAAGTGAAGAGAGCAGAATTTTAGGTGGAGAAGAAAGGCACGCATGATTCACTTTTTAGGTGGAAAAGTGAGTTTTTTTTTCAATTCTACCACAAGGCCCCTCAACTTTGAACAAAGATCTCATTGTCCATCATAATTTGTTCCTTGCCAATTAAAGCTTGAAACAGATAAGTTATTTTTGTTTCTGATTATTACATTTCTCGTATAAATTACTACTTAGCAGCATGAACCCGTTTGGTCAGTAGTAATTTGGTAATATTTTTTAATGGCAGAGGACGGTAAAATTAAGATTGATAAGTTTGATGGAAGTGATTATGGATTTTGGAGAATGCAAATTGAAGATTTGTTGTATCAAAAAAGTTTGCATTTGCCTATGTTGGGCGAACAACCAGATGACATGTACGATGAAGATTGGAAGTTGCTGGATAGACAAGCTTTGGGCGTGGTTAGGCTTTCTTTGGCAAAGAGCGTTACGTATAACGTTGTCAATGAAACAACCACATATGGTGTGTTGAAAGCTTTGTCCAACATGTATGAAAAACCATCTGCTTCAAACAAAGTATTCCTCATCCGACAATTGGTTAACACCAAGATGAAGGAAGGCATGTCGGTTGCCGCTCACATAAACGAGTTCAACTCGATTATCTCTCGTTTGGCACTGTAAAGTTGAAGAAGATCAAAGGAACTGAAAATCCAGCTGATATGTTGACTAAGGTTGTTACCTTAGAGAAGTTGAAGCTTTGCACAGCTTCAACTGGCCTTCAGGATAATTGAAGAGAAGGCCGGGGTAACTAGGAAGATAGTGAAGATGAAAAGTTTCTTACAGAAATACAGATACACAGTTGAAGCACAGGTGAAGATTGTTCCGTGGCTTCAAGTGGGAGATTGTTGAGTGTGAAACCACTTCATAATTTCACACGGAAAGCAGGTAAACCACTAATAATAGTGGTGGAGTTGGTTTCTTCTTGTTTATCCTATATATGGGATCTAAATCTGTATTTTGAAATTGTACCAAACTTAATAAAAACCTCCTAGTTACCAAGAGTGGACGTAGGTCAGAGCCGGACCAAACCACTATAAATCTTTGTGTTGTTCTTGTGGTTGTGTTGATTGTGTTCGTGTGTGTGATAACGTCTGATCCTAACAGCAAATATTACTAACTTGGTGATACTAACAACTATCTATTAACCAACCGTTCAAAAAAATAAATAAATGTGTGACAATATCTATATCTTTACTATTATATTATACAAAACCTTAGAACAAATTAGTAATTTTTTTCTTATTTTAAGACACCATATGAAAAGTCATAGTGTATTCTTGTTAATCTCTCTAGATTTTTTTTCATATTTGTCGCTTCTTTGATAAGAGTTTTTTTTTAATATATTTGTTTTAATTGAATTTCTTTCCTTTTAACATATTTGTTTATATTAATATCCTTGCCCTATCAAATACTATGTATATTTAATAATAGTATCATAACGATATAATAGCGAATCGTTAAAGCATATGTAATCATCAACTATCATTGTGATGTGTCTATGTCACTAAAATCACCAAAACCAAAATAACAAAAAAATAATTGTGACGCTCTCATATATGTTCGAAACTGAACCGCGGTAAAGCGCGGGCCTAATCTGCAATACTATATAAAACAGTTAGGGATGATAGAATTGTAATTTCTTCCTGATTTAAGACAAGATGTGATATGAAAAGATTTACATTGACTTCAAACTTTCATTCCCCAAATACCCCTAATTCAATGCTCCATTTTCTCACTTGTCCATTTCACAGTTGAATCCTTCAACGCGAATGAAATGTCCACTACTCGATCCCATCGTCTCCGGTGGATTACCCTCCTTCAATGACATTGTCGGTTTGATTTACCACTTTCTTTGCTGGTTTCCAGCATCATCTCCTATACCCTGCAGTTTATGGCCTTTGCTAATAACCGACAATGGAAATCATCAATATACAACTACAAGTGGGTTCCTCGGGTGTGTATTTGTGCGTTACTCGATTTTATGCTTACCGCCGTCATCTCAAAGCTTGTGATCGCAATATCAAACATAAGGGATGAACAAGTTCGGGTTTGCGATTAGGTCCCGGGTATAGCCAGTTTTGTATTACGGCTATTATGTTCTTCACAATGAATTTGCCATTTACAAATCAAAAGGCGGTCTATTATGTTTATTGATTATCATATTCACGTGTTTTTTTCTCGATTTATTCATGTTATTTCAATTGATTTGAGTGTAATTAGATGGCCCTTAGATTGTAGAATTTGGTGATTTTGTGTGATTTGTGATGAAATAGGCAACCAATCGATTTGCATGGAAGAGGAATATAGGAATGAGGGGTGGTGTTTAGGACGATTATCTTAGGTTTGTAGTTTTAGTCCGAGGCTCCTCCCACGTCATTTGAAAAAGGTATGGATCTTGCTTCTTTTTATAAAATCTCTAATTTGGTTGTTGATGTATAATATAGGATTTCCTACGTATAAAAAAGTGTTTTAATGTGCAAATTTGACAGAAGAAGGTTTGATTTGCCTTCAACATGTTGCTGAAAATTGTCGATTAAGTCTGTAAATTAATGATGCTAATTATAGAATTAGTTGTTTTTAAAAATTATAGTATAAGTTAAGAAGAAATAAAAAGAAAGGGGTCAAAATGGTCAAAAGACATCAAAAAGTATTTCAATGCATATGCGATCTAAATCATTAGGTGTGTGTTTTTAGTCTGGGACAACTAATCCCTAATTGTAAGACCTCTCACATTGTGGCCAAAGTTTTTCCTATTTAAACTTTCATGGGTTGTAATACAGTTAATGTTATGATAATTTTCTAGGTGCAAGTAAATATAATAAACCACATGCTAAAAGCTTAGAAAAATAAATCAAATCTTATTTTAATATTTGACAAAGACATGGTTTTGGAAAGGGATTTTATAAACAATGTCTATTTAAGGACTAATAATTATATGATACAAGTCGTATAGATAAGCAATTTTCAAGCATGCTCAAGGCTACTTATTGCTGCATCAGAAACAGTTATTGTAAGTTATTCTAAATACCACTTAATTAAGCCTAAAAAGACATCCTAAATAACATTTTTTTAAGGATTTGGACACTTTCAAATAGGAGAATTTAGCGGTTGTATCGATTGATACATAAAAAAGTAATTATTGCACTTTAAATGATCAATATTTTTCTGTCTGCTATAGATACCTTATTGCGTTCATTGTTCTTGAATGATTGGCTACATGAGCTACACTAAGTTGTATGGAATCTGTAAGAGTTATCTTAGAGGTTGATGCTATTGAAGTATAATCTACACTAAATTGCATGCTAAGAAATTACATGCTAACCAAAGATCTCTTAGCATGCAATTAAAGTATAAGGAAGTTACTTCAGAATATTTGACCATACTCAAAGAAAATTTACTAAGTGTCAAATCTTCTGAAGCCAAAGACAAAAATCTTCCGAAGCCAAAAGTTAAGTCTTCCAAATCTAGAAGAATAATTTATTTTGAATACTTAGAATACATGTGTCCCTAACACACTTTTAACAAAAGCTAAAGACCTTTCCGCTGCCAACTCTGAACACTCATCAACTTATACAAGTTGGTGATTATCTCCATACTTTTATCAATTGTACATTATGTTGTCTGTGTTTGTAACTTTCCACTCTTATACTTTTATCATTTTGTAATACAATAGGATATGAGCTATGACATGTTATAGTCACATGTCAAAAGGTAATCTGCCTTTTGACTCTAGATTGATCTTATTGTCTAGATTAGTGTCTAGCTTGCATTCAAAGTATGGTCGACTGTAGGATGTAGTATAAAGTTTCTCATGTAACCAGTCTTAGCACTAATCATTGTAACACTTGTAAAATTACTTGAGAGCAATATACATCATGCTTAAAAACCAATCTTTGTGTTATTAAGTTCTTTACTTATTTGTTCTTTGGTTAATTGCCCGGTTCCTTATATGATCTACTAAGTGTGTCCTCTCTGAATAAACCATAACCAGGATTCGGATATCCAAAATTTAGATATCTAAAATTTGGATAGTTAAATCTATTATCAGATTCGGATAGTGAAATCCATTATCTGAAATTTTCGGATATCTGAATTTGAACACCCCTACATTCAATAACAACATATAGAATATATGTTCAATATCCTATTTATGTTTGATTGTTCTTGATGGTGTATGATCTATAAACATATGACAATAAGTGGTATCAAAGCCACCAAAATAGGTGTATTGACCATTGACTTTGACCGTTGACTTGACTTTTGACTTTGACTCTTTGACTTTGTCTTGGTCTAATTAATGAATTTTGACTTGAAAGCAGATATAATGTTAACTTGGTCTGAGAATAGTGTACTAGACGCGTATAGATACGCTAAGTTCTAGAACTTTTTATTATGGGTTAATACATTCTAGTGGGCCTTGGCATGGTGACAGTGTATGTTCATAGATTTAGATTTAGAACGATGGTTACGTGCCTCAAATTGGACTAAAGACTTATAAACATAAATACATACATCTTACGTTTAGAATGCAACAAAAATCAGATAATAGTAGGCTTTTCGTGAAACCTACCAAATAGACATAATTTAATATAAAATATATAAATTAAACAATTTATATAGCATATAATAGTCCGTTGGAATCGTATTAACGTGTAGAATTTAAAAACATAAAAACTGGACGACGCGTGATTGGAGACAAGTCAGATTGGACGAGACGGGCCAAGGGCCCGAAGGCCCTTGCCCCTCCATTATTGCGACCGAACTCTAGACAAGGGGGAATTCCCCCTTGTTTCCTCACTTTTGCAAAAATCCTTCTCCAGGTAACTTCCATGTTGCAAACCCTAGACACCACTAGGGGTGTGTTTTTTACCCGAACCTGAATACCGAACCCGACCAGAATCAACCCGAACCCGATTAAGGAAAAACCCGATCAACCCGAACACGATTGTAAAACTAAATCGAACCCGATGTAGTCTTTAGTATCGGTTATTGAGTTGGTATTGTTGTTAATCGGGTTAACGGGAATAACCAGATTATGGGTTTAAAATTCAAAGCCCGAATTTTTCTAGGTTTTTAGTAATTACAGCATTACAAATTTATATATTGTTGATCCATATTGAAAAATTGAAGACGGCTGTAACAATTAAAAACCAAAGATAATTCAAAGAGTGATGCATCGGAGATTCAGAGTTTGGCAATAACACATTATTAATTGAAGGTGGTGTCTTGAAGCTTGTGCTTTAAGCCTGCAATAACGTTAAAAGGTTTGGATACTTCCAACAATTAACTTTTAAACTTTTGATAACTATTTTATGATGCTTTAGTTTTATTTATATTTATAACGACACATGTTCGATTTGTCAGTTTGTGGCAGTGGCTTGTAATCGGAGTTAGGCAATATAATACATTCAATCAGCAACGGTGTTGGCTTGTGGTTCGTTCACAATTTTAATCGACGGTGGTTCAACGACCGGCTTGTGATTCAATCAAATTTCAAAGACAAGGTTTGGTTTTCTTATGTTTTTATCGTTCAAACGCTCAAATCTTATCGTGTATATGCGTGTTTATTTTATTCATATGAGTGTGTATTCATAACATATTTTTTACGATGTGTATTCGTAGTTTATATATATATTTGTGATACTTTAGTTCAAACAATAGCTAATATTAGTGACAAATACAATTTTTATGACACTTTAGGTGTAAGGTTATCTATAAGGCTGATCCAACCCAAACACCCAAAGTCTCTCCTACATGCATGCACAAGTGTACTGATGCTTCGGAAGTTTCATAGTGCCTTAGAAATTATTCTAAGTGTGAAATCTTCCGAAGCCAAGACCAATATCTTCCGAAGCCAAAAGATGAAGTCTTCCGAAGCTTCAAGGACAAAGTCTTCCGAAGCCAACTACTGAAGACAGATTTCTTCCAAAGACTTTTATATTACATGCTTTATCTGATGTACTTTTTACCTAAAGCTGAACCACTTTCTGTTGCCACTCTGATAAGTCACCAACTTTACATGAGTTGATGAAAAGGTCCATGCTTTTGGTAAACTATATATTGAGGTTTTGAGTTTGTAACTTTCCACTTTATGTACTTTATCCTTTTTGTAATATATTAGGATGTATATGGCATGTCATAGTCATTAGTTAAAAGGCAATCTGTCTTTTGACTCTACATGGATTTTGTTGTCTAAATCATGTATCTAGCTGGCCTTCAAAGTATGGTCGGCTGTAGGTTGTAGTATAAGTATTTTCCGGTCCTTTTAACTAGCAAGTTGAGAAGAACTTTATAAATCATTTGTAAAGAACTAGAGATCAATATACATCAACCTTGAAAACCAACTGCTCATGTGTTGTTCTAGTTTCTATCTCATTTTTACACTCGTGTTTCTTAGTTCTCTAAACTGATTTTCCCAGTTCCCCATTGGAATTGTTAAGTGTTGTTCCACACTCTCCTCTTTGTGTTGTTATGTTGTAAAGTGCATAACCCTTCACCTGGTCCTGCAATTGATATCAGAGCTTCTCAGGCTCTTGATATAAGATCTCACCATCTTAAGATCACTCACACACACCAAAATACTTAACCCTTCAAATGGCAGCTATCTCTAAAGCTGATATGGAAACTGGAACCATGACAAATTCCCCACTGATCATTCTTGATGACTTTGACACTTGGTGCCAAAGAATGGAAGGTTTCATCAAGTGTCAAGACTCAAGAATGTAGGAATCTGTTATCTCTGGACCTTACATACCAAAAAATCCTTCAGCTGCTGCTGGAGGTGGTATGATCCCCAAGGATGTGGCTGACTACTCAGAAGAAGATAGAAAGAGAGTAGAAATTGATTAAAAGCCATGAAAAACCCTTCAGACTACTCTTCCAAACTCTGTATACAAAGGTTTCAAGAAATACAAAACAGCTAAGCAGCTGTGGGATGCATTGAAACTAATGTATGAGGGTTCTACTGAAGCCAAGGAGAACAAGAAGGATCTCCTGAAGCAGCAGTTTGAAAATTTCACCTTCAAAACAGGTGAGACCATGACTCAACAATACTTCAGGTATGTTGAGATTGTGGATACCCTAGTGGATGTTAGAGTAACTTTTGAGAACAGGGATATTGTAAGGAAGTTTATGTCCTCTCTTCCTAGGCAATGGACACATTATTGTGTTGTAATCAAGAGAACTGAGAACCTTAAGACTCTCACTCTGATAGAGTTGTATGGCATTCTCTGTGGATACTAGATGGAGATGAACATGCAAGGTTCATCTGGTAACTCCAGCAATCAAATGGGTTCAGCCCTTCATATGACTAAAAGGGATAGAATAGAACCCCAACATCATCTCATATGCTACCCTGACATCTCATAAAAGGGTCCTTTCATCACCTTCCCGGAGACACCAAGGGAGAACTATACTCAAGGAAGCCCATTCCAAGAGACAAGTTCTTTTCAAGCCTTTGTGTCTTCTGATGAAAGTTGTGGCAACTTCTTATTCACCCTTAAAGACCTGGACTGTATCTATCCAGATGACCTGGAGTACATGGAGATAGTCCAACAAATGGCTGTTCTCACTCATAGAGCCAAGAGGTTCTATAAGAGGACAAGAAGGAAGTATCCCAGCAATACAGCCAGTGGAAAGTTTGGGTTGGATAAAAGTAAGGTTAAGTGTTACAACTGTAACTTGATGGGTCACTTTGCTAGGGATTGCAAGGCACCAAGAACAAATAGTGGACAAGCACAATCCAGACCAAACTACACTGATGAAGCTACCCAGAATGAGAAGCCAAAGCAGCAAGCTGTAGTTGCTGTTGAAGAAGGAGGCTTTGACTGGAGCTTTCAGGTGAAAGATGCGTCTCCAAACCAAGCATTGGTGGCTGACCATGATGAAACCAAGGTATTGGAACATCTTTGTACTCCTGAATGTATTGCTAAAGTCAACAATACAAGTCCTATAACTTAGAGATGAGATCTGATCTTGAGTCCTTGAACATCTTGAAATCTGATTTTAGAAAGATTGAAAATGATTATAAGTTAAAGATAGAGGACTTAGAGAAAACCATTTCAGTTTTAAAACATGAGCATACAAATTACAGGACTCAGATCAAGGATCTCATAACTAAGTTAACTGAATGCCAAGCTGAGCTTGTGATCAAGAAAGCCAGGGCAAAAAAATGTGTTCTTGAAGAAGAGACCTTCAAGAACATCATATCCTTATCCTTGCATGTAAAAGTTTGTTATCAAAATAAGCAGGGACTAGGATCTAGTGAGATAGCTCCTCCACACACAATCTTGTCTGTAAGATCACTTAGGTGTGGAACTTGTGAAGATGAGCTTCCTCACATAGACTCCTTGAGTGAAGAGGATGAAGAAGTGGTAGTGAAGAATTCCTCTGAGAAGAGTGAAGAGGAGGATTCTAAGAAGGGTCAATATCCTTCTGAGGAGAGCAGGAAGCCTGGGATGACCAAGTCTATGAGGAAGAACTTGATTAGAAAGAGCAAGAGAAAGGCTAGGAGGGCTCAAGAGATCAAGGCCAATTTCAATTCTAAGTAGAAACAAGCCTTTATTTCTATAGGGTTTGACATGGTTAAGACTGAAGATATCAACCTCAACTCTTATACAAAGAGTTCTGCTTCATGTTCAGATAATCTCAGCATCAAGAAGAAGGCTGATCCGTTGTGTACCACTGCTACACAGCCTGAACCATCCAACTCCAAGAACAGTCTTCAACCCAAAGGGACTGTCTCAGTATCTGCAAAGATAAAGGTGGAGAAGGGAAGTGATAAAAGTCAGCCTTGTTCTCAGAAGAAAACTCTTGGGAAGAAAAAGATGAAATGTGTTATGTGTGAGAGTACTTCTCATCTAGCTAAGGATTATCCATACAATCCAAAGAGTACTCTTCGTGTGACCAAGAAAGAGACTCCCAAGAGATCTAAGAAGAATTCAGCTTTAGAAGGAAAATCTGTTTCCTTCGAAAGCTCTAAGGGGAAGAAGAAGGCAAGTGGAAGATTGTCTTTGGAAGAAAATTTGGTCTTGGAAGAAAGGAATACTTCCGAAGCACTGAAGTCTGCTGCAGTGTTAGCAGGATCTTCTGAAGGTACACTCATCAAAATTTCCAAAGTCTCAAAAGCTTACAAAGTATTAAAGGTCAGGTCCAAACTTTCAAAGGTGGTGTGGAAGTCAAGGAAAGACCAAGTGACTGAAAGTTCTCCATCAATAACAGCAAGAGATCCCCAGAGCACAACTATATGATCTATTACTGTTTCATTACCTTCTACTTCCTTTAATGAGCCCAAGACCAATAAGGCTTGGGTTTCCAAATGTAACTAATCATTCTCTTTGTGCAGGAACAACTCAAGACAAATAAAAGTGACTGGATCATTGATAATGGCTGTTCTAGGCACATGACAAGCAATAGGTCACTACTCCAGAACTTTGAAAGGATTAATGGAGGACCAGTTTCTTTTGGAGGAGATGAAGGAGGTTACATTTCTGGAAGGGGTAAAGTCACAAATGGTAAGCTCAGCATTGAGAAGGTAAACTTTGTCAAGGAGCTTGGGTACAATCTTCTGAGTGTATCCTAATTTTGTGATCAGAGTCATAACATGCTCTTTACTGAGCATGAGTGGATTATTCTTAAGCCCGGGGTGATTATTCCTCATGAGCATATCCTACTCAGAGCCCCCAGGAGAGGGAACATGTATAAGATGGACTTGCAAGAAACATCTCCCTCAGGAGAGGTTTCATGCTTTCTATCTAAAGCCAATAATGATGAGTCTTTTCTTTGATATAAAAGAATATGCCATGTAAACTTCAAGAACATGAATAAGCTAATTAAGAATGACTTGGTACCTGAAATGCCAAAGAAATAATTTACAAGTGATGACCATTGTGTTACATGCCTGAAAGGGAAGCAACATAAGATATCTCATAAGCCTAAGGAAAGACACTCCATCACTACACCCCTACACTTGTTACATATGGATCTCTTTGGCCTCACTAGTGTAATGAGTCTAGGAAGGACCTCTTACTGTCTGGTGATCACAAATGACTTTACAAGATTCACTTGGGTATTCTTTCTTTGAACTAAGGATGAGACCCCTGAGATTCTAAAGAATTTCATCCTAAGGATTGAGAATCAATGTGTCACAAGTTCACAACGATAAGATGTGATCAAGGAACTGAATTTAAGAACCAAATCCTTGACCCATTTTATGATGAAAAGGGTATTGCAAGACAATACAGTGCTCTCAGGACTTCTCAGCAAAATGGTCTTGCTGAGAGGAGAAACAGGACACTAATTGAGGCTGCAAGAACTATGTTGTCTGACTCTAAACTACCCATCACCATTTGGGCAGAGGTAGTCAACACTGCCTGCTATGTGCAAAACAAAGTTTTAGTGGTTAAGACTTATGGTAAGACTCCTTATGAACTTTGGTACAAGAGAAAACCTTTCATTGGTTTTCTTAGGTCATTTGGATGTCCATGCAACATCTTGAATACCAAAGATCAAATCGCCAAGTTTGCTGAGAAATTAGATGATGGACACTATATTGGATACTTTTCTCAAGCTAAAGCTTATAGAGTATACAATCTCAGAACTAGAGTAGTTGAGGAGTCAGCCAATGTGACTTTCAATGAGCACACTCCCAGTGTGAAAGGTTCTGGTCCAGATTGACTATTTGATCTTGATTTAGTTACCAACTGTTTTAACAAATCTTGTGAGAATGTTTCAGGGTCTATAGACATTTTACCTCTAGGTGATCCTGATCCAAGATTTGAGCTAAGAAGACCTTCAAGTTACACATCTTCAGCTCTAGTTGTAACCACTTTAGCAAATGAAGTTTCTATCACTAAAACAATGACAAATTCAGCTGATACATCTGAGATGCCTTCAAGTTCCAGCTCAGAGGCTCAACAGACAAACAAAGAAACTTCAAATGCAGAAGAAGATGATGGTGGTGGTGACAGTGATCAAGATTTTCTTGATACTGATAACCACTCCATAGATGAACATATCAATGATGTCACACACTAATTGGATCAAGTTTCTCTTGATAAGTGTGTTGAAGTGGTGGAAGAAGCATCTATGTCAGATCTAAATTTCTCTAATTTAGATCTCTCTCAGCAATTGGTTGTGATCCCTCAGCCAAGGATCCACAAGTCTCATCCTACTATAAACATCATTGGAGATGTTGACACTGGGGTAAGAATAAGAGGACAAACCCATAAAGCAAATGTCTATCTTCACTCTTGTTTCTTGTCTCAGATAGAGCCCAAGAAAGTTGATGAGGCTCTCAAGGATGGAAGTTGGATTGAAGCCATGCAAGAGGAGCTACTTCAATTCAAGAGAAAGAAGGTTTAGAACCTATGTCCTCTTCCTCATGGGAAGACTACTATAGGAACCAAATGGGTATTTAGGAATAAGAAAGATGATAGAGGTATTGTTATAAAAAACAAAGCTAGACTAGTTGTTCAAGGATACACACAATAAGAAGGAATTGACTATACTGATGTCTTTGCTCCTTTAGCAAGACTAGAAGCTGTTAGGATATTCTTGACATTTGCTGCGTCCAAGAACTTCAAGATCTATCAACTTGATGTCAAATGTGCTTTTCTGTATGGGGTGATTGATGAAGAGGTGTATGTTAAACAACCACCTGGTTTGCAGATCCTGATCATCCTGATTATGTCTGCAAGCTTGATAAGGCTCTTTATGGGCTATACCAATCACCAAGAAAGTGGTATGGGACTCTATCTCAGTATCTCTGCAAGCATGGATACATAAGGGGTACTATAGATGGAACTCTCTTCATCAAAGGATAGTGAAATGACTTGTTGCTAGTTCAAGTGTATGTAGATAATATCATCTTTGGTTCAACTAATCCAAGGCTCTACAAAGACTTTGAGAAGCCGATGAAGGACAAATTTGAAATGAGGGCCATGGGGGAACTTAATTTCTTTCTGGGAATTCAAGTGAAACAAGTTGAAGATGGAATCTTCATAAGTCAGTCAAAGTATGTTCAAGACATACTCAAAAGATTCAACATGACTGATTGTAAGATTGCTAAGACATCCATAGCAAGAAACCACTCCCTTGGGCCTGATATTGAGGGGGAGTATGTGGATGAACACCTTTATAGGGCTATGATTGGGTCTCTTATGTATCTTACAACTAGCAGGCCTGATATCATGTTTGCCACATGTATTTGTGCAAGATATCAAGCCAACCCCAAGATATCTCACCTCATCACTGTTAAGAGAATTCTAAGATACCTCAAAGGTGCCTCAACACTTGGTCTTTGGTATCCCAAGAATTCTGACTTCAATCTCTATGCATATACAGATAGTGATTATGGTGGTTGCAATAGGACTACAAAGTCAACATCTGGGGGATGTCAGTTCCTTGGTGGAAGGGTTGTCTCATGGCAATACAAGAAACAATCCTGTGTCTCTGCATCAATTGCTGAAGTTGAATACATTGCAGATGCAAGCTGCTGTATTCAAGTGTTTTGGATTCAGAATCAGATGCTTGCCTATGGTTTTAACAACAAGGAGACTCCCATTCATATAGACAACAACAGTGCTATCTCTATCACAGAGAATCCTGTGCAACACTCAAGGACAAAACACATAAACATCAGGTATCATTTAATTAGAGATAACTTTAAAAAGGAATTAATTAAACTAGTTAAAGTTAACACAAATGAACAATATGCTGATCTGTTCATAAAAGCCTTTGATGAACAGAGATTTAAGTATCTTATATCAGCTATTGGGATGATTAACTTTGAGTAACTTTTTCTTAAAACTAATTCATTTATTTCTTAAAATCTATGTGTCCTAAGTTGTCTAGTCTATCACCTTCATAAGCTCATGTTTTCTATGGATCAAAACTTTTTGAAGAGTTTTTCTTAGATTTTTGACAAATCTCGATCCTTCATAAGATATGATTTTATCTTCGGAAGAAAATATACCTTCAAGACAAATAACTGTTCTAAGTAAGATTTGCCTTCAGAAGAAATTTCTAAA
This sequence comes from Flaveria linearis, assembly GCA_024085815.1. Classification (NCBI taxonomy): domain Eukaryota; kingdom Viridiplantae; phylum Streptophyta; class Magnoliopsida; order Asterales; family Asteraceae; genus Flaveria; species Flaveria linearis. Next base: position 20,304,155 of record CM044015.1, on the reverse strand, counting down.
ATATCTTCTGAAGCTTAAAACTCTCTTGGGACTTATATGTTTTAAGGATCATTTTTCTTCCGAAGGAAATTAACTCTCGGAAGCTTTGTTTGTTAAACAAAGCATCCCAGTTTAAAATTCTCTTCCGAAGCAAATTTGTCAAAACTCTTTGAGAAATTCTTCTTGTTAGGACCAAGTATGGACGGAGTACTAAGTGATTCTACGTGAAACCGAATCAAATAGCATGGAATTCTATTTGATTGGTGATCCATCAGGGAGAACGTTAACCGAATCAAACCTAACGATTAGAATACGTTAAGAATGAAGTAGGAATGATCTGAAACGCTCTGTGAAGTTGGAAGGGACGCTCTGTGCGAATTGGGACGGCTAGGGTTGTGAATTATTGAAGTTTCTCGTTTTTCCACGAATTAAGTGGTATTTATAGGTTACAGCTTTCAATCGTACGACTGAGCCAAGCGACTGGCTCAGTCGTGCGACTGAGTCATACGAGTGATTCATTCGTACAACTGAGTCAGTCTTATGACTCAATCGTGCGATTGACTCAATCACCTGGTTCAGTCGTGCGATTGGCCCATTCGCATGGTCCAGTCGTGCAACTGAATCAGAATACTTAGTTAAACACATTCTTGAACCTTTAATGATTCAGAACTATGTCTAACAACTGTAAACCTACATAACATGTTCATATATGTGTGTAACAATAAATAATACAAATAGATATAACTTTAAACAACCAATAAACATTACACAACCAGTAAACATTCACAGAAGAGTTTTTCATTACATAGATTCAACATTACATATGTGTTACAAGATGAAAGTCTATTACATTGAAGCTCACTAGAGTAGACCTAGGGACATGTGTACCAACAAACTCCCCCTTGGACCTAGACCTATCTAAACTTTGACTTCCTTCTTGAACTCTTCAAATCTCTTTACTTGTTCTACTTTCGAAACCCCGGCATGGATATTCAGTGCGAAGCATAGACGTATGATATGCTAAAACTGTAGTGCTTGCACTATATCCTGCGTGTCAAAAAATAATGGCCACTTGTATAGCGTATAAACATCTGACGCTGACAAGTTGATAAGCCACATGGGGTCGAACACCCTTATTGTATCCACCGTTCCTTCCCTATCCAAAACAATGACGGCCTCTCCATAGCGCCAGTCATAGTACCACCACTTAAAATGTGGGGTAAAGTCCTGTGGCATTTCCCTCAATGGAATTCTGGACATCGTACGCGGAGGGCGCCACTTTAGGACTATCTTTGGTAGACCAGTGATGGGACTCACTTTAGACCTATGGATGTTCCTCGTAGCCTGCTGTGGTCTGAAGTTTACCCATCTCGTCCGATATTCCCTTTTTAGGGCAGCCTCAAAATAGCCTGACATTTTCTTCGGATCAGCATATAGTAACTTCAGGCGTGCTAGCTGGTTGAGCTTAAACCCGGGGAGAGTCTTCAGATCATGAGGGAACCTGAAATACTCGATTCCCCTCTCCCTCTTCATCGCATAAACACCAAGGTCCTCAAAATAAGCCCAAGCAATGATCTTCCCTGACACCTTCATGTTCTTCTTGACTTTGTATAGCTTGGTGTAGGTACTCTGAGTTGCTGTAGCGCGTTGGGCTCGGACCTCAGCGAAGCAAGCCGCCCATTCAGCCTTTCGGATATCGACATCATTGTCCGAGGCTTGGGCTTGGCTCGTTGATGCTTCAGCTCCCTTTTCCTTCTCACTCAATTTTTCCAGAATATCACTGCCAAGGGTGTTAACCAGATCTGGAAACACATTGCCCTCTCGATCAGCGTATTTTGGATAATGCTGATCAGTGATGTCTTCTATCTCAATTTCTTCAACATCGTTGAGCTCGTCATCATAAGCATCATCAAAAGTTGGAGCATCCTTTACAATCTCATCCGGATTCAGTCGAAATATCTCAGCAAGTTGCTCGTCAGTTAGGTCGTGAATTATTTCTCCTTCTTCAAGAGTATAACTCACTGACCTTCTGACGATACCCTGCAAATCAAGAATCATTGTGAGTTGAGACTTGATCTGTTGGAGGGGAGCAACATCGTGCTCATCTTGCTGAAATCCTGGATCTGCTTGATTTAGACATATAGAATAACAATCATTAGTAAGTAATTAAGATAATCAAACAGTAATCATTAAACATTTACATAAGTTACATAAACATTTACAGATGATTCAAGTACAAAAGTTGAATAATAAAAACATCTAATCTGTACTTTTGCCCTGAATCATAGCCGGATCGTCAGCAGATGGGGAGGTAGGCGAGGCAGACAATGATGCTCCCTGGTCCTGTTTCTTCTTGGTCCTTTGCTCGTGACCAGGAGCAGAGGCGGATGCAGCTGCATCCCCTTCATCGTCATTACCATCCTTGTCTTGAGCCTCGCTATCACCCTCTTCATCATCATCCTCATCTTCATCACCATCATCATCATCCTCTCCTTCCCCTATCTTCAGTGGCTCAGCTTGCGACCCCTTCAGCTTTAGCAAAATCTTCTTATTAGCTGAATCAAACTCCTTAATCTTCTGAGTAGACAGGACGTTTTGCTCCTAGAGTTGGGAGATCTGCTTAGCTTGCTGAGCAATAAGCTGAGCTTGAGAAGCATTTTGCTCCTCAAGCTGATGAAGCCTAGCCGACTTCTCCTCGTCGGCAGCTAGCAGCTTTAGCACCATTCGATTTAGTGCTGCAAGCTGTTCCTCCACTCTAATAGGAGGGAGGGATGATCCTGTGGGAAGGAGGATGGGCCGGCTTGGTTGCTCATGGTGGTGGTAAAGATTGGGGGTGGTATAGAGGTGGTCGGTGGTGTAGTGGTGGTAGTGAAGATTGGTGGTGGTAGTGGTGGTTGGTGGTGTGGTAGTAGTGGGTGGAGGAGTGGTAATGGGTGGAGGAGTGGTAGTGGGCGGTGGAGTGGTAGTAGGAGTGGTTGAGGTAGTGGTGGTGGCTGTGGAGGTAGTGATTAGGGTGAATCTCCTTCGCTTGGGCTTCAGCCCATGAGGCTGAGCCATCCGTTTCCTCCGGGTCCCCCTAGACCTGGAGGCTCCCCCTCGGCTACTGGGAGAGTTGGGATGTAAGATAGGTCAGTGACAGTGTCCCCAGACCCTCCAGGGCGTCCGCCAACCTCCCTAATACCCCTCTCCGTGGCTACGATACGGCTTCCTACCGTTCGTACCAGGGGCTCATCATCCGACTCGTCATCAGGCTGAAAATCCTGATGGAATCCTGCCGTCTCTAAACCTTCTCGTGGTGATGGTGGAGATGTAACATCAGCAGTAGTGGTCTCAATACCTGTATCTCCACCATCATCGCCATCATCATCAGAATCATCACCAGGGAGGACTATGTGCTCCACATCGGAGTCACTGTCATCGTGGCTCGATTTACGTCTTGCCGGCGCCACGTAGTCCTCACGGGCTAGGTGCCCAAACAACCTCCTCACCGGTGGGGTTGACCTGCTTGCCCCGGTATACTTTCATCCTTCCCAATGTAGTGTCGTCCATGATCTCCAGGACGACAGCATCCTCTTGAGCTTTCGGCAGCTGAGGGAGCTTCTGGTCTATAATCATGTGGATGAACCTCGGGTACATACAGAAGCTCTCTTTCCCTTTTGCGTCGATGTTCTCCACTAGATAAGTGAAGATCATCCTAGAGAAGCTGAACTGGAAGTTCAGCACCAGAGCAGCAAATGCATTCTGCATCTGGTATGATAGCTCATCAAAACCGCCCTTCCTTGAGGCTATACACCGTAGAAGCACATGGGCAAGGTACTTGAATTGGGGGCACAAGTTGCTTTTGTTAAGCATACTTGAGTTGATGTCCCCCGAGTACTTTGCCCTCACAAAACAGCCTCGAACAGTAAGGGGATGTAGTCTAGTTGGGCATCCTGCATCGTCCCCAAACTCCAGTACCGTCCGTATGTCATCCTCAGATAGCTCGATATCTTGTTCAAAAATAGAGCTTCTAATAGTATAAGGCTCCCTGGACCTGTCGACCACAGCGCTTTCCCAAAACTACTACTGTATCGACCTATAGGGTGTACACTGAGCTGAGATCGCTCGGAATATCCTCGAGCGTCGTAGAAAGATAATGATCCCAATGAAGTCCGCCGCGTTGCGGGAAGTCAGGTCTAGATGAGCACATATGTTGTGCTTAGTGCTCATAGACCACCTACTAGCCATCTGTTCACACAAAACAAATAACGTTAGTACATGTTGAAGATAGCTAATTTAAGTTAATGAACTTTAAACTTTGGTATAGTCGTGTGAATGAACACACGACTGAGATCTAGTCGTGCGATTGAATTCATTCGGACGACTGGGTCCTGCGATTGGACTTAGTCGCGTGACTTCTCATATGTTTACCTTAGTCGTGCGACTGGGCTCATACGCATGGTTCAGTCGTGCGATTGAGTCAATCGTTCATCTCTGTCGTACGATTGAGGTTCATCAGAGTGTCCAGTCGCCTATTCGACTGTTTGTCCACTCAAATTCATGTTTTGAGCAAAACTTGATGTTAAACATTGAGATTAGGCTCATTACACTCAGAGTAGGCCGACTAAGCATCTTTTACCATTAATTTGATCTTATAGTTCATTTTGGATGGTTTATTTGTCCATTAACGCTGAAGTTACTGTTAGGTCAGATTGTCCAGTCTATACGATGCCTATAATCCAAATTTTTGATGTATCACCACGCATATTACCTGTATGAGCAAAATCAAACGTTAGAATGTGCAAGTGTATGGTGGAAATGGATCAAAGAAATTTTGGCAGAGTGTCAACGTATCGTACGAATAAAGGGCGATTTGGATGAATGGGGTGACTGAGGCCGACTCAACTTGTATTTATACTAGGGCTACCTCTAGTTGTGTGACTGAGCCTTGTCGCATAAGTTAGTCGTGCGACTGAGCCTAGTCGCATGAGTGAGTTGTGCGACTGAGCTTCAGTCGTACGATTCACCCAATCGCTTACCTCCAATCGTACGATTGAGGTTCATTCAGACGTCTGACACAGTCGGTCACCTCCAATCGTGCGATTGGGCTCATTTTCATGGTCCAATTGTACGATTTGACTCATTCGTATGCTCCAATCGTACGACTGGTCCATACTTATGGTTCAGTCGTGCGAATGGGCCATACTTGTGACATTTTGACCATTTTACCATACGACACTTAGTTTGATTTATCAATAGATAAACATTATGAGCAGTTGATCATCTCAGACATGATCACTTTTAGATTAAAACCTATTGATCACCTCAAACGTGATCCATTTATCCACCAGATCACCTCAGACGTGATCCATTTAACCACCCGATCATCTCAGACATGATCCATTTAACTTTTCAGAAACAATTTATTTTAGATTAACTTTAAGCTCATTTTATGACATTAACTGCAATAAGTAACATAGCACAGTCCGACACTGACACACATTACAAATAAATTAAAAGACTAAACTAAGTAACAAAATATACATGTTTTTGTGATTTTCTTAGGGTTGGGTAGAACAGCCTATTTGCATTAACATCATTTCCAAGACAGATTCTTATGGAATCAGACAGGCATAAACTTAATTACTTGGAACTTTTTATATATTTATTGAAATGGAAACTAGCATATTTACATATCACAGTATCTCATTCATCTGAGATTTCTAAGTTCTAACTGGGAATCATGCTTGATCTGATACGTAACACACGCTGATTATCAACATCAGGCGGTGCATCCACGACGATTGTCAGTATACTTGTCCACTTAAATCCATACACAGACTTTTGACACACATTGGTGATGTATTAGGTTACATTATTTCAACCAACATTTGTGGATCCCATGCTTATATGGTAATCAACATTCCTCAGGAGACTTTTGAGCGGTCTACGGTATTTTGACAAGAAGAGACTATTCTTAGAATTTTCAAAGAGAAGCCAAGCCTTAGGTCCGTGCCACCGCATAGCAGAGAGGCGGCAAACAACAGTGAATTCTAGAATATCTAGGTTGTGCTTATCCTCAGGTCAGTGCCATCGCAAAGCAGAGAGGCACACAACCTATCTCCTTGTTAGAGCATTTCTTATTTTCTTTTACACATAACGTACCAACAACATAGGTTATCAGCTTGATTGCGTTTATTTTCATTTTTTCCATGCTTTGCTCCTTTTGTGGTCATCCGCACACTTTTAGTGGCGTTTATTTGCTCATCATCCCTTATTAGAAATAACTGATTGTGTTAACCAGTGATAATATGGGAACCCACAGTCAGTTGAACAGATTAGTTTAAATTGAGTTCACCAATGATGTCTACTAGTCTATTGTGTTGACTCTACCGACACATCGTATAATGAACCAGCACCTCCCTAGATCAACTTTCTCCGTGTAATTACTGTAACACCCAAGCGTACTATCATTTTCCCAATTGGTTAGACTTAGATTTCTCTGACTAACGATTTTTTGTGATTTAATTAAAACTAAAATAGCAAACATTTAAAATCTTTTTGATGTTCCAAGTAACTAGACGCCTGTGCACTATCACTTTCCGTTGTGTAGAATCACAGTCTTATCTTTGTTGTTTTTGCCTTTTAGCTTATCTGGCATTCCCTTTTTTTAAGTAAATAAATACTGAACGTAACCTAATCTCCTCCTAAAATTCTAAAACAGAAAATGTTTTTGTGTTTTTGGATTTTTATAAGATAAAGAAATTAACAAAATAACATAAAATAAAAAACTGAACTAGTGTCGGACTAAGCATCTGTGTCTTCAGAGATAATGTCACTTTTCTTTTTCACGCCGTTGACCTCTAACAGATAGAAAAATCTGGGTTTATCAAATGGTTTGGTGTAGAGGTCGGCGCGTTGAAAATCCGTATTTATCTTAACCACATCAATTAATTGTTTTTCATAGTAGTCGCGTATGAAGTGATACTTTATGCCGATATGTTTAGTTTTAGGGTGTTGAACTGGATTTTTAGTTACAGCTATGGCAGCAGAGTTATCAACATATATAGGAGTGTTAGAGAATTGCAAACCGTAGTCTTGCATTTGCTGTTGGATCCAGATAATCTGAGAACAGCAGCTTGCAGCAGCAACGTATTCAGTTTCACAGGTTGATAAGGCAACCGAGGTCTGTTTCTTGCATTGCCACGTGACTAAACGCCTTCCAAAAAACTGACACCCTGCTGATGTAGACTTGAAATTCATCTTGCAGCCGCCATAGTTTGAATCACTATACGCCGTTAGCTCAAAGTCATCGTCATGAGGATGCCACAACCCCAGTGTTGGAGTACCCTTCAGATAACGAAAAATTCTTTTCACCCTGATCAGATGATTTACTTTTGGTTTCACTTGATATCTGGAGCACAAACATATGGCATACATGATATCTGGATGTGAGACAGTGGGATACATGAGAGATCCGATCATCCCACGATACATAGTGGCATCCACCAAATCCCCTTTCTCATCAGGAGCCACATCATGATTTGTGGCGAGTAGGGTATCGGCAGCAGTGACATTTTCCATATCAAATCGACTAAGAATGTCTCCGACATACTTAGTCTGATGCAGAAAAATACCGGTAGGTGTCTGATCCACCTGTAATCCCAGGAAGAACTTTATTTCTCCTATGGCGCTCATTTCAAATTCTGCCTTCATCACAGATTCGAATTCTTTACACAGATCTTTGTTTCGCGAACCGAAGATGATGTCATCCATATAAATTTGCACCATCAGTAAATCTCCATCTCTTTCCTTGATAAACAGCATGCTGTCAATCACACCTCAGCGAAACCCATGTTTCAGTAGGTGGGTGGAGAGCTTTTCATACCAAGCTCGAGGAGCCTGATGCAGCCCATACAGAGCCTTGTCCAACTTGTAGACTCTTTCCCGATGATAAGGATCTTCGAATCCCTCGGGCTGACTGACGTAGACCTCTTCACGGATTTCCCCGTGAAGGAACACACTCTTTACATCTAGTTGATAGACTTTGATCTTCATGTAAGATGCGTAGGCTAGAAAGATGCGGATTGCTTCCATTCTAGCTACTGGTGCAAAGACGTCATTATAGTCGACTCCTTCGACTTGTCTAAAGCCTTGAACAACTAACCGTGCCTTGTTTCTGATAACGACACCTTGGTCATCCTTCTTGCAGCGTAGCACCCATTTGGTGCCTATCACTTTCACTCCTCTCGGCCGGTCAACAAGTGTCAACACTCCAAGTTTCTTGAACTGTAGCAGCTCCTCTTGCATAGCATTGACCCATGCCTCATCCTTCAGGGCATCGCTTACGTGTTTGGGTTCGACTTGAGATACAAAGCATTGAATGCTCCATCATTCACGTAGCCCTTTTCCATAATTGCAGCGTAATTGTTAGAATACAACTGATTTCTCGTCTGCACGCCAGAGTGTAAGTCTCCAATGATAGCCTCCTGCGGATGATTCGTACTGATCCTAGTCACAGGTGTCGTAGGGACGACAACTTCAGTATCCAGATTTGTGACAGGAGGTTCAGTATCCAGATTTGTGATAGGAGGTTCAGTATCCATATTTCCTGATGCATGTTCAGCAGCTGATGAGCTTTCCTCTTGATCAACATTATTCTCAATGTCTGTCTCAGCTGCTTCCTCATCATCTAATGAGTCATCACTCTCGTCCTGAGCAGCTGGTGAAGATCCCGATGAACAATTCGTAGGTGTTGTGTTGCTAGTATCCAGATTCGGTGTGTTTATAACATTGTGCATCATCTGAGTAGCAATCTCTTTGTCTGAATCTATCTGAGGAAGGTTGAATGATTTGAAAAAACCATCGTAGTCGAAGAACGACGATGGGCCTTTTCTAGCAGGGGAATGGTGAATCGTTGAACGTCAACATTGCACCATACTTCGACCTGACCAGTTGAATGTGACAACCCTAAAATTTTTAGTTACGATATTATGTCAAAATATATATAAATTTACGTATACATGTCACATGCATAAATATATGGAATGTATGTATGCATGTTTACATGCATGCATATATATTAGAAAAATTTACGTGTGCATACCGGTATATATATTAGAAATTTACGTATGCATGCATATATATGAAAATTTCGTATGCTTGCATGCATGTATAAAATTCAAGTATGAATGTTTTGCATGTACATATATATATATATATATATATATATATTCTATTTATGCATAGCCATGAATATATGTTTTGTAATGGTTATCTATACTACTAAATGTAGATATAAACCACTCATGCAAACGTAAATTAGGTACCACAGCAACAATGTAACCCAACCAAAACATCACAACACAAGTTAATTATTATACCACTCGGCTAATTGAAAACATATAAAACACTAAACCAACCGGTTTAAACAATGAACTAAACATAAAATTATGACTTAATCCATCTTAACACCAAGAACCACCATAACCCGCCACCTAGCACCACCCTATACACCATAATTCGCCACCACACCACCATAATCATTTCAATAGAGGAAAGGTGGCATCCTCTCAGCCAAAGACACCATGGAACCGCCACCTCTCATCTTGACTCACCTAAGCTAGAACATAGGCGTCATGATTGCCTAACTCGGTCGAACCCCCTTAAAACCTCTCACTCGGACACTTTGCAAACCACACGCCACAAACCATAGCCATTCGGAAGTTCTAAGCCGCACACCATCGCCCTTGTTGTCTTGATTCTCTCGGGTCCCTTTAGCACCACCATCGAACAAACCACGATCAATATCACCTTTATCTCTCGAACACAACCATCTACACCATCACCCTCACCCGCAACCAACACCACCTCCTATAACCAACAACATCACCATCACCTTCCATCACCACCATCGCGGTTTCCTCTCGGATACTCTAAGAACACCATCGTCATCACTCAAGCAACCATACACCGGCTGCCTTGACTTCCGTAACAACAACAACACCAAAAGGTTTTCAAAATTCTAACCCTAATTAGTTTTACATATCAAGATATTAATACATATATACATACATAAACATGTTTAAATACATATGGTCATATGAATTTCTCTCATGTATGTACATATATATCTAGATAATCTTTATATAATAAAGCAAATAATCTTTATAAAAACAGAAAAATTACATTTTGGAATTTATGAGAATTAATCTTGGAATATTAAAGAAATTAAGTAAAAATAATAAATAAATGCGATTGTGGGAATAAACATTGGAAAATTTTTAGAAAAATATTTACTTATCCTTCTGTAAATTTTAGTAAAAATATACTAAACAAAGTAATTTATATAGATTATTTAAAAATGAAGAAAATATTCAAACATACAAAAAAATTTGAGAAAATTCTGGAAAATCACAGAATGACTCTTTTGGAGTATAAAAGCTCCAGGAATTATTTGGTATTTTATTTCATTATTATGCTTGAAAAATGAATTTTTAAGTGATCTATAGTAGAAAAATCTAAAGAAATACTTAACCAGTACCATAAATTGTGAAACATTCACTGAAGTTATGATAAATCAAGATCAATAGATTTTATAACTTTAATAATTTTTGGTGATATATAAGTATTTTTAGTGAAATTTAGGAATATTGTGAGATTTACAGAAAGAAATCTGTTGGGACTTGGATATCCAGAAAATTATGGAAAGATTTAGATTGTTGAAATAACATCTTGTAAATTTTGATGATTTTTGGATAACCCTACCTAATTTTGATGATTTATGGAGACTTTGGAATAATTATAACTATTTATGTATAATAGAATAAATGTTGAGAATTTTATGGTAACATCATTTGACCATTCTACAGTTAATTTTTCAAGAATTAGTAAAATCTGAGGTTCTAAAAATTTTAAAGAAATTTATGTATGATTTTATGAATTATTTTATAGGTTACAATTTGGAGACACGGTGAGAATCATAGTCCCATTTTGACCTTTTGGTATTTGTAAAGTTTTTAGGGAAAAAGCATACTGGTTATATTGATGCATTATTTTTGAAAATATTTTGAGACTTACTATCATTTGTGATACAACCATTATTTCGAATGAGGAACCGTCTAATAATATTAGTAGCGCTACTTAGGAGAATATTTGCACCAACAGGATGAGTGTTGTGATGCTATTTTCCTGCACCTAACCGAATGAGGGTTGAGATGTAATATTATCTGATTTTGTAAATTATTTCGTGACACTATGATTATGTGTGTGAACAGGTTTGGTTGTAATTGGTGCATCAATAAAATGTTTTGTCTGTATATAAACCTATGATCTCACCAACTTTATGTTGACTGTTTAAGTATGCTTTTTCAGGAAATGATGCCTAACACGTTTGACTTTAGTTTTGATGTCCATAATGTTGACTGTTTTGGAGATGGCTTGATGGGCGGTTTTGAAGGAGCCTTTAAGAGACAAGGATCCGTTTTCACTTGGTTGTTGGACAAGGTAGCCGCCAATCAGATGGCTCGCTCAACTGAGAATGGTTCGGCTATGGTGACGGTGTAACGGATAATAGGGGGAAGGCCTTTTATGTACTTGGCTATGGATCGGTCGGTGGTGTTGACCAAGTGAGGGACAAGGATACTAAGTTGCTTGAAGCGAATGGTGTAAGTCAAGTTGTCTCCTCCAATTTGTTAGAGGTTCCAGAATTCCTCTTCAAGACTTTGCATCTCATGAGGAGGGCAAAACTCATCTATCATGAGTTGCTTCACTTCTTCCCATGGTAGAGCGAAGGCGACCTCGTTTCCACGAGTGCTCCTTTCACTTTTCCACCATTCAAGTGCCCTCGATGTGAAAACACCGGTGGCACTATGAGTCCGAATATCATCGGGACATTCACTATTGATGAAAGTAACTTCGATGCTATCGAACCATTCAAGCATCTTGGAGGCACCCTCTTCACCCGTGAAGGGTTCGGGGCCACATGACTTGAAGTGCTTATAGGAAAAGGCTGAGGTTTGGGACTAGGGTTTCGGGATTCAATGGAAGTGTTCGGGCTAGGGGTGGAATTGATTTGCTTAACAATATCAGGAATAACTCGATCCATTTGCTTAGCCATGAAAGCGACCATTTTCTTATTGGAACTTCGCTTGGAGCTTCTATGGGATTTGGAAGACATCTACAATGTAGGTCAAAGAGAATGATGAGACTTGATCAATAGTGTTTAAAATATATATATTTTTTGCATATTTAGAGCATGATAGCATAGTATCTAAGCAACTAAGTTTTAAATCGGTTCTCATAATGAATCATATAATCACTTAAAATAATTGCTAAACAACAATGAAAACTTTTAAATTTTTGTCGGTTCTTGATTATTAGCGTCTTAGGTCGATAGGTTAGGGCGATTCAGATGATTTGATCTTTACAAGAGGAAAAAGGTTGAAGCATAAATGCATAAAACAACTACAAACATAAAGAGATTCAATTAAGGCTTGGAATATTCCGGTTTTGGAACTAAGACTAATCCAAAGTAGTCAAGACTTCTTTTGAGTTCGGGAATCATGCTTTGTCTTAACGGGTTTTAATACTCTCGCCGACAAGTCGGGTAACGGTATTCGCCCTTCCAGTTACTACATGTCCCTTGTCAACCAAAATCTTAAGACTTTGGTGAGATTGAAAATCAAAGAATGGGACTAGTCACCAAGATATGGATATCACTCCTAACTTGGTGGTGTCGTTCCCTAAACGTGGTTGGTACTTATCCATCAAGGTAAGGAAATTAATCCTAACTCATTGGTAAGGGTCCACAAGAGTGTAATAAGTGAAATTGTCATCAAGGTAAGGAAATCACTCTTATCTTAATGGTCTAATTTCATAAAAACAATAATGGTGGATTGAAAGTCATCACCAAAGTAAGGGATTCACTCCTATTTTGGTGAGGTTGTTTCATTTGTAAAATACGAGTGTCTTCGTATCGTCATCGCATGATTACACCTTAAGAAAGGTGTATTTCTTTCTAGCCGAGAATAAGATAAGGGGCAAGATTAGATAGATTCGAGTTTTTTTTTGGCATAAACATAAGATATTCAAACAAATCATAAGCATTACTAATAGGAGTCCTAAGTCATAGTCTAGGTCAAAACATGGAAGTTTTCCTAATTCCCTATAACTATTGCTTTGATACCAATCTGTCACACCCCAACCGATGGCAGAAACATCGGGGCACGAGAAGTGATAGATTGTTCAAAAACATCATAGAACTAAAGTGACAATAAATTAAGATTAAATTTCATTTCCATTAATGTAACATCCGGTTCTAAATCCGGACTTGTAATTATATTATAGTTATGATTAATTAACTAAGTTGAGTTTGTTTGATTGTTTTGGTGTTCAGTCGCATGGAGGTTCAGTCGTGCGATTGGAACCCAGTCGCCTGGTTAGAAGGCCGAATGAAGATGAGTGAACACTGGATACGAATGAGAACTCAATCATGCGAATGAACGGCTAGTCGTACGACTGAAGGTTCAGTCGCATGGTTCATCCGCATAGGTTCAGTCGCATGAGTACTCATTCGCATAAATGTTCAATCGCATGAGGGCCCTGTTTGAGAATAAGTTTACTGAATCAAGGTTTATTGCTTTAGATATACCTTGATTAGAGGAAGGACTAGTTATCTTGTGTACGTGGATTGTGTAGATTATGGTGAGGAAGTTGATAAGGTGAGTTCTAAGCCCTTTTCAAATGTTTGGTTTTAACATTCGGGCTAGCACACATACAACGATAAATGAATTGAATGTTTTAGTACCAGAAATGTGTTAGTGACGTTGATATGTTTCTAACAGTTTGTAAAGCTGTTAGGGGAAAGTGGGGGTAATGAATGATTACCTGAACATTGTTAATCATTACGTGATGGTAAGATTTCCGTGGGCCAGGTAGAATGTAAAAGATGGTCATGTGAACATTGTTAATCATTACGTGATGGTGATGATTCCAATGGGTCAGATGGGGTGTAATGATTAATAAAAATATGATAAAACTGGTGCTAAAAGAAAGAATGTGTGGGGTGTAATGAATGTGATAATATTGGCAATAAATAAAAGAAATGTTTTTGAAATGGTAATGTGATGTAAATCTCAACAGGCCAGTTACGGTAAGATGCCTGAGTGTATAAACTGTACAGTTTGATAGGAGTGATGACGATCACTCAGCTTTGTGAACATCTTGTGGTGACGACCCTAGATGATTAATTGGCATCCTACTGGATGAGAGATAGTAACTTCAGTTTCTGGATGTGGGAAACTGACAGTTACTGGGTATGGGAAACTGGTAGTTGCTGGATGTGGGCAACCGATGTTTCTGAGTGTGAGAAACTGGTAGTTGCTGGATGTGGGCAACCGACGTTTCTGGATGGGGGGAACTGGTAGTTGCTAGATGTGGGCAACCGACGTTCGGTGGGACAGGTCCAGTGGGACAAAGTAATGATAAAAGTTGAATTTATAATATTGCCAATATAAATATAACTCTTGTGTGCGTAATGATGCTGTTAATGTTTTAATGAAAATTTAGAACTCACAAATTTATCTGATGTTTTGAGTATGTTGTGTGCTAGGTAAGGAGGGATCATCTAATAATAGGGGAAAGCAAGTATGAGTTAAACAAGGATGCTATCCCGGAGTAGCTGCTGGCATAGGATTTAGGACCTGTTAATACTGTAAATAGGGCAATGTGTAATTAAATACAATCATATGTAAAATGTGTTAAACAGTTGGGTTAATACATAATGTTGTTTAAGTCTTCCGCTATAAGTAGAAAGCTTTGATTTATGTTTAAAATATTAATCCAACTGCGTGACGTGTCTCCGGTGCCCTGCCGGGATTAGGGCGTCACAATTAATCAAGATAACATTACAATGTTTCAAATAAATATCCAATAATTTTGAAAAGTACAAGTCTAACATAAACATGACAAAATGATAGGTTTGGTGTGTTTCTAAGTCCACCTAATTGAATTTCTTGATAAAGCTTCAAGCATTTCCTAAAACATGTATAAAATATTGGTCAACATATGATTATGTTGGTGAAAATACAAGTTTGAATACATAGCATAATAGTGAATAAATCTCAATTCAACATGAGTAAAGTATACTAAAGTTTATACATTGCTAGCATGCAAAGCCAATAATCAAACCAAAGTGTCCACTAGCGTAATCTTAGTATTAAAAATGACCAAGACCGTAAATATTGAATAACTTAACATAGACCCATCATAATAGGGTGGATGTGCAAGTCCTATAACGCTATACATGTTAAGGGAGGTTTAGATTGCTTGCAAGATAATGTATTCTAGAATGTATTCACAAATAGTATAACAAGCAAGTATGTTTATATGAATTGAGTTTTAGAATGAGTTTGATTGAATGTGTGATTGAGTATATTTGATAATTGGTACATGTTGCAACCCAAATAGTGTTAAAACAAAATGGGTGAAGTATGACTCACGGTTTGGCGATTAGAATCCACAAGAATAGATGATTGAATTTAAATATTAGAGTGACCAAAGTTACCCTAAAAGGTAAACAAAAATGTGTACGTTTAGAATTCAAAGTTTGAGATTTTAGCAATTGGAAAGTGTACGAAAATTACGAATATAAGACTACATGAAAGTATATACTACTTAGACACTTATTTGGACACCATGTATTGTGTGTGTTCTTTATGAGTATTACTCACTCATTGGAAGTCCAAAATAAGGAATCATAAGATTAGTATAATGTCTACCTTAACACATAACATTCCACCGTGGTTTGATTGACGTTATGGTTTGGTTTTGACTAATTAATATATAGATATAAATTTAAGTCATGCATTAGAGGTAGGGTAATCCCCAAACCTCAAGTGTTATATTCATATAAGTCATGTATTAGAGGTGGGGATATCCACAAACCTCAAGATTGTCACCATTGCACAAAATCTCCACATAAGGGTGATTCGGCTGGTCATGAGTACATTAATGAAAGTAATAAAGTAAACTAACTAGTTTGACTAAGTGTTCAAGTGGGGTATGGAGGATAAATTAGTTGTAGAACCAAGGTTCAACATCACCATTTCATACCATAACACAAGGCTTTCAACATTGGTTGGAGGCTCGGTTTGGTTTCATCCACTTCTTGATTTGTAGATCATTTAGTGTTTTGTAAAGATGAAAGAATGGAGTGTAAAAGCCTTAAAATTTCAGAAATATAACTTCAACACAAGCCTTCCAACATTGAAGTTGTTGGTGACTTGGTTTAGTATGTAAAAGGTTTAAAAATAAAACAAGAAAACATGTATAAAAGAATCAAATATAATATTTCACACTTGGACCTCAAAATGGGGGTTTACCATACTTGTGTCACCTTGGTGACTAAGTGGTTATGTCCGAGAGGTTATTCCAAGTGTTTAAAGAAAATGAATAAGAAAGTAAGAAAAAAAGTATAAATGAATAAATAAATAAAACTCACAAGTTGTTCTTGAATATTTCTTGCAAAAAGGATAGAGTTCTTGGATGGATTATGATAGTTTACAGAGAGTTTAGAGAGAGTTTAGAGTGATGAAAGTGATTAGAGGGGGATTTGGATTAGTATTTATAGGGGAAAATTATGGTTGGGTATTAATGTAAGTAGTTGGGGAGATGAGTAAATACAAAGTTTTAATTTTAACCCCTTAACTTATTTTATTTATTATTTTGCATCATAAACTAATGATTAAGAATGAGTATTTTAACATATGAATTATAAGAATAAAACTTATAAATAATTTTCTAAAAAATATTTATATAAATCCCGATAAGTTGCTCGGTTTTTACGTTCAAACGCGTATTCGCAATTGTTTAATCGTTGCACAAACATATAATCAACAAGAATAATATAAAAAGATATTTTCACTATGATCAATCTTGAGATTATAAGGATTGAATAAGGAGTAATATTACATTTAAAAAAATAAATAAATGTAAAATACGAAACGTTACAGTCTCCCCTACTTTAGGGAATTTCGTCCCGAAATTCATTTAGAAGAAGGTTCAGGGAAAAGATGCGGGTACTTGATCTTAAATTGATCTTCACGTTCCCAAGTAAATTCTGGACCACGTGTTCCTTCCTAACGCACCTTAATAATTGGGATACAACTTCGTTTGAGTTGCTTCACTCCACGATCCATGATTTCAACAGGTTTCTCAACAAAATGCATGGTATCGTCGACACGTATGTCGTCAAGCGAAATTTGAAGTCCTTCGTCAGATAGACACTTCTTGAGATTGGAGACATGGAAGGTCGGGTGAACGTTGCTAAGTTCTTGTGGAAGATCAAGTCGGTATGCCACCTTACCAATTCTTTCGAGAATCTTGAAGGGACCTACTTATCGAGGAGCAAGTTTTCCTTTCTTACCAAAGCGCACTACTCCTTTCCAAGGTGATACCTTGAGGAGTACGAGATCACCAACATTGAATTCCAAGGGCTTACGCCGTTTATCGGTATAACTCTTTTGTCGGCTTCTTGCAGCAAGTAAGTTGTCATGGACTTGCAAGATTTTATCCGTTGTCTCTTGAATGATTTCGGGACCGGTGACTTGTGCCTCACCGATCTCGTGCCAACAAATAGGTGAACAACATTTGCGACCATAAAGAGCTTCAAAGGGTGCCATTTCGATACTAGAGTGATAACTGTTATTGTATGAAAATTCGACCAATGGTAGGTGTACATCCCAATTGCCACCAAAATCAATAACACAAGATCAAAGCATATCTTCGAGTATTTGGATAGTACATTCAGTTTGTCCATCAGTTTGGGGATGAAAAACCGTACTAAGATTGAGTTGAGTGCCCAAAGCTAGCTGAAAAGTTTTTCAAAAACGGGAAGTGAATCGACCATCACGATCGGAGATGATATCGAGAGGGATACCCTAACAGCTAATGATTTCAGAAGTGTAGATACGAGCTAGCCTTTCAACGGAATAGTCTTCGCGGATGGGAATGAAATGAGCTGATTTGGTCAATCGATCGATAATTACCCAAATACTGTCATGCCCGGAAGATGTTCGAGGGAGTTGGTGATAAAATCCATAGCGATACTCTCCCACTTCCACCTTGGGATTTCAGGTTGCTCAAGTAAACCAGAAGGTCATTGGTGTTCGGCCTTTACCTTTGAACAAGTGAGACATTTGGCCACAAAAAGAGCGATATCCTTTTTCATGCCCGGCCACCAATAAGAACGACGAAGATCTTGATACATCTTGTCTGCACCGGGGTGAATGGAGTATCGTGATTTATGTGCTTCATTCATTATAAGAGCATGAAGGTTGTCACGGTTAGGAATCCAAATATGATCAAGGTAATGGAGAATTCCATTAGATTTAGACTCAAGTTGGTCTTCAACACCACATTGCATCTCGTTATACAAATTGTTTTCGACGACCGATGAGTGTTGGGCTTCGCGAATACGAGTTTGAATGTCGTTTTGGATTTGCAAACAATGAAGACGATTGATTAGACAAATGCTATGAGCATTGACATGACTCTTTCAGCTAAGAGCATCAACCACGACATTTGCTTTTCCGGGGTGGTAACGAATTTCACAATCATAGTCATTCAACAATTCAACCCATCGCCGTTGACGCTTGTTGAGATCCTTTTGATTAAAGATATGTTGGAGACTCTTATGATCGGTGAAGACCACACATTGAGTACCATAAAGGTAGTGTCTCCAAATCTTTAAAGCGAAAACAACGGCTCCGAGTTCAAGATCATGGGTGGTGTAGTTCTTCTCGTGGGTTTTGAGTTGTCTTGACGCATAAGCGATAACCTTGCCTCGTTGCATAAGAACACAACCGAGACCTTGATTAGAAGCATCACAATAAACCAAAAATCGTCATTTCCATCGGAAGGGTTAGGATGGGTGCGTCACTGAGCATACGCTTGAGGGTTTGAAAGGATTCCTTTTGTTCGGGACCCCAAACAAAAGGTTTATCTTTTTAGGTCAAAGAGGTGAGAGGTATGGCAATTTTTGAAAAGTTGGAGATGAATTGATGATAGTAACCCGCCAATCAAGGAATGAACGTACTTCGGTAGGGGATTTTGGAGCAATCCACCATTTGACAGCTTCAATTTTGGCAGGATCAACATGAATGCCTTTTTTGCTTATGATGTGACCAAGGAACTGAACTTCTTTCAACCAAAATTCATATTTGGAGAATTTGGCGTATAGTCGTTCGGCTCGAAGAAGTTCTAGGATCAAACGTAAGGAAGCGAAATACGGACATATTTTTCAAAGCAAACGACTTCGGCATGAACCTTGGCAAGCCAATCCATGCCTACTATGACATCAAAGCTACCTAATTGCATGGGTATGAGTTTGATGGGAAATTCATGTTCATTAAGACTTAAAATACAATCAATGAGAATGGAATCAACGGTGACAAATTTTTCGTTAGCGACTTCAACGATGAATGATTTTGGCAATTTAGTACGTGTACATTTTAGCATTGGTTCAAATTTTACGGAAACAAAACTTTTCCGCACCAGTATCAAATAACACAGAAGCATAAATTCCATTTATAAGAAACGTATCGTTTACAACGTCATTGTCGTTTTGAGCTTGACGCGCATTTATGTTAAATGCGCGTCCACGTGGTGCTTGCACTTGAACCTGATTGTTACGGGGGCATTGGGGAGCAAGATGGTTTGGGTCACCACATTTGAAGCAAGCATGACCATTTCCATTAGTCGGGGGTCTTTGGGTATCGGTGTGAGCCGAAGGTGGGTTACCGGGTGGGCTAGGACCACTTCGACATGCTGAGGCAAAGTGCCCATAACGGTTGCACGTTGTGCATTGACAGCACTGAGAGGCAGGTGGGTGGTGGTACTAGCATTTGGCACATTTGGGAAACGTACCGGTGTAAGCTTTTCTAGTTGGTTCATGGTTCGAGTTGATGGGAGCTTGGGTTGTTGGTGTTGTCATGGCATAGTTGCGGCTTTGAAACTTGCGTTTCTTGCCGTGATGGGCGTTTTTGGATGATGTTTTTATGTCTTTGGGTTCCTCAGGTGTTTCGGATATGGCTTGATGTGCGGTTTTGAAGGAGCCTTTAAGAGACAAGGACCCGTCTTTCACTTGGTTGTTGGACAAGGTAGCCGCCATCGGATGGCTCGCTCAACTGAGAATGGTTCGGCTATGGTGACGGAGTCACGGATAATGGGGGGAAGGCCTTTTATGTACTTGGCTATGGATCGGTTGGTGGTGTTGACCAAGTAAGGGACAAGGATACTAGGTTGCTTGAAGCGAATGGTGTAAGTCAAGTTGTCTCCTTCAATTTGTTTGAGGTTCCAGAATTCCTCTTCAAGACTTTACATCTCATGAGGAAGGCAAAACTCATCTATCATGAGTTGCTTCACTTCTTCCCATGGTAGAGCGAAGGCGACCTCGTTCCACGAGTGCTCCTTTCACTTTTCCACCATTCTGGTGCCCTCGATGTGAAAACACCGGTGGCACTACGAGTCCGAAGCTCATCGAGACATTCACTATTGATGAAAGTAACTTCGATGCTATCGAACCATTCAAGCATCTTGGAGGCACCCTCTTCACCCGTGAAGGGTTCGGGGCCACATGACTTGAAGTGCTTGTAGGAAAGGCTGAGGTTTTGGGACTAGGGTTTCGGGATTCAATGGAAGTGTTCGGGCTAGGGGTGGAATTGATTTGCTTAACAATATCAGGAATAACTCGAGCCATTTGCTTAGCCATGAAAGCGACCATTTTCTTATTGGAACTTTGCTTGGAGCTTCTATGGGATTTGGAAGACATCTACAATGTAGGTCAAAGAGAATGATGAGACTTGATCAATAGTGTTTAAATATATATTTTTTTTGCATATTTAGAGCATGATAGCATAGTATCTAAGCAACTAAGTTTTAAATCGGTTCTCATAATGAATCATATAATCACTTAAAAGAATTTGCTAAACAATAATGAAAACTTTTAAATTTCTGTTGGTTCTTGATTATTAGCGTCTTAGGTCGATAGGTTAGCGCGATTCAGATGATTTGATCTTGACAAGAGGAAAAAGGTTGAAGCATAAATGCATAAAACAACTACAAACATAAAGAGATTCAATTAAGGCTTGGAATGTTCCAGTTTTGGAACTAAGACTAATCCAAAGTAGTCAAGACTTCTTTTGAGTTCGGGAATCATGCTTTGTCTTAATGGGTTGGAATACTCTCGCCGACAAGTCGGGTAACGGTATTCACCCTTCCAGTTACTACATGTCCCTTGTCAATCAAAATCTTAAGACTTTGGTGAGATTGAAAATCAAAGAATGGGACTAGTCACCAAGATATGGATATCACTCCTAACTTGGTGGTGTCGTTCCCTAAACGTGGTTGGTACTTATCCATCAAGGTAAGGAAACTAATCCTAACTCGTTGGTAAGGGTCCACAAGAGTGTAATAAGTGAAATTGTCATCAAGGTAAGGAAATCATTCCTATCTTAATGGTCTAATTTCATAAAAACAATAATGGCGGATTGAAAGTCATCACCAAAGTAAGGGATTCACTCCTATTTTGGTAAGGTCGTTTCATTTGTAAAATACGAGTGTCTTCGTATCGTCGTCGAATGATTACACCTTAGGAAAGGTGTATTTCTTTCAAGCCGAGAATAAGATGAGGGGCAAGATTAGATAGATTCGAGTTTTTTTGGCATAAGCATAAGATATTCAAACAAATCATAAGCATTACTAATGGGAGTCCTTAGTCATAGTCTAGGTCAAAACATGGAAGTTTTCCTAATTCCCTATGACTATGGCTCTGATACCAATCTGTCACACCCCAACCGATGGCGGAAACATCGGGGCACGAGAAGTGATAGATTGTTCAAAGACATCATAGAACTAAAGTGACAATAAATTAAGATTAAATTTCATTTCCATTAATGTAACATCCGGTTTCTAAATCCGGACTTGTAATTATATTATAGTTATGATTAATTAACTAAGTTGAGTTTGTTTGATTGTTTTGGTGTTCAGTCGCATGACTTGCATACGAATGAACTTCAGTCGCACTCCTTATGTGCGATTGAGACTCAGTCGTACGAATAGTAGGCGCATGAGCTTCAGTCGCACGATTCAGTCGTACGAATGGTTCAGTCGTGCGACTGGAAGTGAGGCGGTTAAGTTGTAGGAATGGATAAGTAAGGCGGTGCATAGGGTTAAAGGCAGATTCCTATCTGCATCATCTTCAATCTCTTGTTCTCTTTACACCCAAAATACCCTGTTCTTGCCAATCGACTAGGCTAAACTCCGTTTTGGTAAGTTTGAACATCACTGATCAATCCGGAGATGTTATAAGCTATGTAAATGGTTGAATTTGATCCAACAACATGTTTTAAATCATTGAATTGGTCTGGTTCATTTCTAAATTAAAATCCGGAATTCGGATCCAAGTTTTTATGAAGTTTTGATGAAATAATGGTCCGAAACCATTGTAAACGATGTGTATATGATCTGTTTTGAATATGATATGATTTGGATGGTTAAAACTCAAATTTTGAGTGAGTTTGGATCAAAAACGTCAAGAACACAGCTGCTGATCTGTTCCAGACGAATGGGCTCAATCGCATGCCTCAGTCGTACGAATGAGAGTCTAGTCGTGCGACTGAGTGCGAATGGAGGTTCAGTTGTGCGATTGGAACGCAGTCGCTTGGTTAGAAGGCCGAATGAAGACGAGTGAACACTGGATACGAATGAGAACTCAATCGTGCGAATGAACGGCTAGTCGTACGACTGAAGGTTCAGTCGCATGGTTCATCCGCATAGGTTCAGTCGCATGAGTACTCATTCGCATAAATGTTCAATCGCATGAGGGCCCTGTTGAGAATAAGTTTACTGAATCAAGGTTTATTGCTTTAGATATACCTTGATTAGAGGAAGGACTAGTTATCTTGTGTACGTGGATTGTGTAGATTGTGGTGAGGAAGTTGATAAGGTGAGTTCTAAGCCCTTTTCAAATGTTTGGCTTTAACATTCGGGCTAGCACACATACAATGATAAATGAATTGAATGTTTTAGTACCAGAAATGTGTTAGTGACGTTGATATGTTTCTAACAGTTTGTAAAGCTGTTAGGGGGAAAGTGGGGGTAATGAATGATTACCTGAACATTGTTAATCATTACGTGATGGTAAAGATTTCCGTGGGCCAGGTAGAATGTAAAAGATGGTCATCTGAACATTGTTAATCATTACGTGATGGTGATGATTCCAATGGGTCAGATGGGGTGTAATGATTAATAAAAATATGATAAAACTGGTGCTAAAAGAAAGAATGTGTGGGGTGTAAATGAATGTGATAATATTGGCAATAAGTAAAAGAAATGTTTTTGAAATGGTAATATGATGTAAATCTCAACAGGCCAGTTAGGGTAAGATGCCTGAGTGTATAAACTCTACAGTTTGATAGGAGTGATGACGATCACTCAGCTTTGTGAACATCTTGTGGTGACGACCCTAGATGATTAATTGGCATCCTACTGGATGAGAAATAGTAACTTCAGTTTCTGGATGTGGGAAACTGACAGTTACTGGGTATGGGAAACTGGTAGTTGCTAGATGTGGGCAACCGACGTTTCTGAGTGTGAGAAACTGGTAGTTGCTGGATGTGGGCAACCGACGTTTCTGGATGGGAGGAACGGGTAGTTGCTAGATGTGGGCAACCGACGTTCGGTGGGACAGGTCCAGTGGGACAAAGTAATGATAAAAGTTGAATTTATAATATTGCCAATATAAATATAACTCTTGTGTGCGTAATGATGCTGTTAATGTTTTAATGAAAATTTAGAACTCACAATTTTATCTGATGTTTTGAGTATGTTGTGTGCTAGGTAAGGAGGGATCATCTAATAATAGGGGAAAGCAAGTATGAGTTAAACAAGGATGCTATCCCGGAGTAGCTGCTGGCATAGGATTTAGGACCTGTTAATACTGTAAATAGGGCAATGTGTAATTAAATACAATCATATGTAAAATGTGTTAAACAGTCGGGTTAATATATAATGTTGTTTAAGTCTTCGCTATAAGTAGAAAGCTCTGATTTATGTTTAAAATATTAATCCAACTGCGTGACGTGCCTCCGGTGCCCTGCCGGGATAGGGCGTCACAATTAATCAAGATAACATTAGAATGTTTCAAATAAATATCCAATAATTTTGAAAAGTACAAGTCTAACATAAACATGACAAAATGATAGGTTTGGTGTGTTTCTTAGTCCACCTAATTGAATTTCTTGATAAAGCTTCAAGCATTTCCTGCAACATGTATAAAATATTGGTCAACATATGATTATGTTGGTGAGCATACAAGTTTGAATACATAGCATAATAGTGAATAAATCTCAATTCAACATGAGTAAAGTATACTAAAGTTTATACATTGCTAGCATGCAAAGCCAATAATAAAACCAAAGTGTCCACTAGCGTAATCTTAGTATTAAAAATGATCAAGACCGTAAATATTGAATAACTTAACATAGACCCATCATAATAGGGCGGATGTGCAAGTCCTATAACGCTATACATGTTAAGGGAGGTTTAGATTGCTTGCAAGATAATGTATTCTAGAATGTATTCACAAATAGTATAACAAGCAAGTATGTTTATATGAATTGAGTTTTACAATGAGTTTGATTGAATGTGTGATTGAGTATATTTGATAATTGGTACATGTTGCAACCCAAATAGTGTTAAAACAAAATGGGTGAAGTATGAATCACAGTTTGGCGATTAGAATCCACAAGAGTAGATGATTGAATTTAAATATTAGAGTGACCAAAGTTACCCTAAGAGGTAAACAAAATGTGTAAGTTTAGAATTCACAGTTTGAGATTTTAGCAATTGGAAAGTATACGAAAATTACAAATATAAGAGTACATGAAAGTATATACTACTTAGACACTTAGTTGGACACCATGTATTGTGTGTGTTCTTTATGAGTATTACTCACTCATTGGAAGTCCAAAATAAGGAATCATAAGATTAGTATAATGTCTACCTTAACACATAACATTCAACCGTGGTTTGATTGACGTTATGGTTTGGTTTTGACTAATTAATATATAGATACAAATTTAAGTCATGCATTAGAGGTAGGGTAATCCCCAAACCTCAAGTGTTATATTCATATAAGTCATGTATTAGAGGTGGGGATATCCACAAACCTCAAGATTGTCACCATTGTACAAAATCTCCACATAAGGGTGATTCGGATGGTCATGAGTACATTAATGAAAGTAATAAAGTAAACTAACTAGTTGACTAAGTGTTTAAGTGGGGTATGGTGGATAAATTAGTTGTAGAACCAAGGTTCAACATCACCATTTCATACCATAACACAAGGCTTTTAACATTGGTTGGAGGCTCGGTTTGGTTTCATCTACTTCTTGATTTGTAGATCACTTAGTGTTTTGTAAAGATGAAAGAATGGAGTGTAAAAGCCTTAAAATTTCAGAAATATAACTTCAACACAAGCCTTCCGACATTGAAGTTGTTGGTGACTTGGTTTAGTATGTAAAAGGTTTAAAAATAAAACAAGAAAACATGTATAAAAGAATCAAGTATAATATTTCACACTTGGACCTCAAAAATGGGGGTTTACCATACTTGTGTCACCTTGGTGACTAAGTGGTTATGTCCGAGAGGTTATTCCAAGTGTTTAAAGAAAATGAAGAAGAAAGTAAGAAAGAAAGTATAAATGAATAAATAAATAAATAAATAAAACTCACAAGTTGTTCTTGAATATTTCTTGCAAAAAGGATAGAGTTCTTGGATGGATTAAGAGAGTTTAGAGAGAGTTTAGAGAGAGTTTAGAGTGATGAAGTGATTAGAGGGGGATTTGGGTTAGTATTTATAAGGGAAAATTATGATGGGTATTAATGTAAGTAGTTAGGGAGATGAGTAAATACAAAGTTTTAATTTTAACCCCTTAACTTATTTTGTTTATTATTTTGCATCATAAACTAATGGTTAAGAATGAGTATTTTAACATATGAATTATGAAAATAAAACTTATAAATAATTTTTTATAAAATATTAATATAAGTCCCGATAGTTGCTCGGTTTTTTACGTTAAAACGCGTATTCGTAATTGTTTAATCGTTTCACAAACATATAATCAACAAGAATAATATAAAAAGATATTTTCACTATGTTCAAGTCTTGCGATTATAAGGATTGAATAAGGAGTAATATTACATTTAAAAAAAATAAATGTAAAATACGAAACGTTACACTAACAATATTGATTTTTCCTTGACGTCTACAACGGATGGGGAGAAGTAGTCGGGCGAGTTTGTGTTAGCTTAACAGTTAACATCTATGATGGAAGTGTAGTAGTGGATGCACATTTTCATCGTACTTGAAAATGTTAGCTAAATAATATGTTGTAATAAGGGTTATATCAAATTTTGACTTATATGTAATGATGTAATCCAAATTATAATATATATATATGAAATATGTGTTTCATGTTTTCATTTTATTGTGTTTTAAATTCCTTGTAATCAATTGCGTTCTGATCAAACAAGTCACATCCAAATATCGCTTCACGCTTCCGGCGGGATGTGACAGGTTGGTATCAAAGCCATTGGTTATAGAGAATTAGGTATAATAAAAAAATACCTAGACTATAACCATAAGCTCAATTAATGGTAAATATTGGTATACTTATGTTTGTTTGTTTATTGGTATACTTATGTGATATAATTATTATGTGAAATTCTATGATTTATGATTTTATGCTTAATAATTACAATAATATGTGACTAACCATTTTGTGAAATATTATAAAGAATTTCATGCAGTTATGAATTCAGATAGTTACCCCAATGAGACCGATACTTCCGAATGTCCAGATCATAGCAACTCTAAGAAAATAACACCTGAACCAGAACCCCAACAAGCTATGGAAATCCCTCAACTGGAAAAAGTATCAAAATTTTATGTTCGACGTGCCCCGGTACATGTTGGAAGATATACAATTAAGACCCCTAGAAAAAAGATACAACGTGGGAACAGGTTTATGACTAAGCAAACTGAGGACATAGAAATGCAACATTCTGATTCCTCCGAGAGTAAAGATAAGATAACTAAAAGACAAAAGTTGGATCAAGTGAAGACAGCTCGGCGAACTCTTAGAAAACTTAAGAAAATACAGCTAGGAATCTGGAGAATCCAGAAGGACATCAAGAAACTCAAAACACCCAAGAAGAATATCTTCACAAGGATATGGAAGTGGATTCGCAGGAACTAGAAAACTATAGTCTTAACTCATCAGAATAAAAGAAATAAGAACCCAAAAGATATATGTACTTTTGTGTTAAAATATTTATTTAATATATCCTAAATGATTTTGTGTTAGAATATTTATTTGTGATACTAATATTATAATTCACTACAGTGAATCATGCTTCCAAAAAGAAACACTCAGCCTGTCCGAAGAACAGCTCGAGTGGGACGACCCAGAACCCGACTTGGGGAAGAAACGCCCGTGAACACTGACACAAATGAGAATGACAGGATTTCTCAAGTAGTAGCCCAACAAATAGAATCTACCCTACCTACCTTGATAACTCAACTACAACAAAATCTAAATTTTGGAACCACCTCACACCCACCAGAAGAGCCTGAAAATATTAACACAAATGGGCGATAGGAAGAAGAAATCCTGAATGGAGTCTCAAAAGGATGTTCTTACAAGACTTTCATGTCCTGCAGACCCTGGGAATTCAATGGAAGAGGAGGAGCTGTGCAAGCCTTAAGATGGCTAGATGAAATGGAAGGAGTTTTGGAAATCTGTAATTGTGCTGAAAATTTCAAGACACTGTTTTCCTCGCATTCTTTAAAAGGAGAGGCACAGTCCTGGTGGAAAATGGAGGTACACACTAGAGGTAGGAATGTCATGAATAAAATAAGTTGGGAGGAATTTAGAAAGCTAGTAATAGAAAAATACTGCCCTTATAATGAAATAGAAAAACTAGAAGCTGAATTCTTAGCACTAGAAATGAAAGGAGCTGCCCACCGAGAATATACTGACATGTATAATGAACTGTCCAGGTTAGTATCACATCTGATAACCCCAGAATCAAAAAGAATAGGGAGATATATTTGGGGACTAGTACCGCAAATAAGAGGGTTAGTGAAATCTGCAAGAACCAAAACCTTCCAAGAAGCAGTAATCCTGTAAGGAAGTTTGACAGATGAGATGATCAGAAATCGATCATTAAGCCATCCACAGGTAGGGGAGAAAAGAAAATGGAATGAAAACCACTCAGGAAGAAGATTTGGAGAGAACCTTCAAAAGAGAATAACCCGACCTCCACCAAGAAATTTCCTAGGAACAGCCCAGGGAAAGAGGATGGAAAAACAACCACAGTGTAATATTTGTCAAAGATATCATACAGGGAACTGTATGACAGTGGTTTGTTACAACTGCAAAAAGAAAGGGCACATCTCTCGAGACTGCAAAACCCTACCAACCCTAAAACAGTCTGCTTTCAGTGTGGAAGTGAAAATCATTTTCGTAGTGAGTGTTCACAATGAAAGGCAAGGCTCCAGTTAACCAGAACAACCCCTGTGGAAGAGCTTTCGTGATACAAGCTGATGAAGCTCGTCATGAACCGGAAGTGGTAACGGGTACGTTCCTTATCAATAACCAGTACTCAAAAGTATTATTTGATACAGGAGTAACTCGTAATTTTGTTTCAAACATCTTTAGACCCTCACTTAGTGTAACATCTGAAAAATTAAGTGATAACTATGTGATAGAATTAGCTGAATGTAAATTTATAGAAGCTGACGAAATCATTCCTAACTGCATTTTGATTTTAGATGAGTATTGTTTTGATATAAATCTAATTCCTATTAAATTAGGAGGATTTGATGTTGTAGTAGGAATAGATTGGTTGAGTAAGAACCATGCTGAAATCATTTGTGATAAGAAAATGATAAAAAATCCTTTGATTAAGGAAGACAAAACTATCTGTATATACGGTGATAGACCAAATGATATTGTGAAATTGATTTCTTGTGAAAAAGCACAAAAATGCTTAAATAAGAAATGTTTAGCTTTCTCAGCTCACATAATTGATGCAAAACTTGATAAGGGGAATTTGGAAAGTGTTCCTGTTATAAATGAATACCCTGATGTTTTTCCTAATGAATTACCTGGACTACCACCCCCTCGTCAAGTAGAGTTTAAAATAGAGCTAATACCAGGAACAACCCCTATTGCTAAAGCACCCTATCGTTTAGCACCAACTGAAATGAAAGAACTCATGACCTAATTACAGGAATTATTAGATAAAGGATTTATACGTCCTAGTGTATCGCCTTGGGGAGCACCAGTTCTCTTTGTTAAAAAGAAAGATGGAAGTTTTAGGATGTGTATCGATTATAGGGAACTTAATAAAGTTACTATGAAGAATAGATATCCTCTCCTAGGATTGATGATTTATTTGATCAGTTACAAGGATCTAGTTATTTTTCTAAAATAGATTTAAGATCTAGATATCATCAATTAAGAGTACAGGATGACGATATTTCTAAAACTGCATTCAAAACTAGGTACGAGCACTATGAATTTCTTGTGATGCCATTTGGATTAACCAATGCCCCAGCAGTGTTTATGGATTTAATGAATAGAGTGTGTAAACCTTATTTAGATAAATTTGTTATAGTTTTCATAGATGGCATACTGATTTATTCTAGGAATAAGGAAGATCACAAACAACACCTGAGGTTAACTTTGGAATTGCTACAAAAGGAAAAGTTATATGCAAAATTCTCAAAATGTGAAATTTGGAAAAGAGAAGTACAATTCCTAGGGCACATAGTTAACCAGCATGGAATTCAGCTTGATCCAGCAAAGATTAAAGCAGTCAAGAAATGGGAAGTTCCAAAAACCCC
Source organism: Flaveria linearis (assembly GCA_024085815.1). Classification (NCBI taxonomy): domain Eukaryota; kingdom Viridiplantae; phylum Streptophyta; class Magnoliopsida; order Asterales; family Asteraceae; genus Flaveria; species Flaveria linearis. Next base: position 20,274,224 of record CM044015.1, on the reverse strand, counting down.
AACTGAAATACGACAATTCTTAGGTTTAGCAGGATATTACAGAAGATTTATAAAAAATTTCTCAAGAATAGCTCAACCATTGACAGAATTGACCCAAAAAGATAGAAAGTATTTATGGGAAGAAAAACAAAATGAAGCTTTTGAACTCCTCAAAAGTAAATTATGTAGTGCACCCATATTAGCTTTACCAGAAGGGACAGATAATTTTATAGTATACTGTAATGCATCACGTCAAGGTTTTGGATGTGTTTTAATGCAGAAAGACAAGGTAATTGCATATGCATCCAGACAACTTAGAGGTAGTGAAAAGAATTATACCACCCATGATCTAGAATTAGGAGCTATAGTATTTGCACTGAAAATTTGGAGACATTATCTGTATGGGACTAAGTGTACAATATATACGGATCATAAAAGTATGCAACACATCTTTGATCAAAAGATGTTAAATATGAGGCAGAGAAGATGGGTAGAATTACTAAGTGATTACGACTGTGAAATCAAGTATCATCCCGGTAAAGCAAATGTAGTTGCTGATGCTCTAAGTAGGAAAGAAAGAACTATGCCATTACGGGTACGTGCTATGAGAATGGAATTACGTTCAGATTTGTTAAGTCAAATCCGGGAAGCTCAACAAGAAGATATGTTAAAACTAAAAAGACAATTAAAAGACATGAAAGAAGAAGCAAATGAAATTCTGAGATTTAAAGGAAGAATTTGGATACCTGACAACAGCATGATTAGAATAATTGTTCTGCAAGAAGCTCATAAGTCAAGATATTCTGTGCATCCAGGGAATAATAAAATGTACAAAGATTTGAAAAGCCAATACTGGTGGCCAGGCATGAAAAGGTCAGTTGGAGAGTTTGTGGAACAATGTGATGTCTGTTCAAGAATAAAAGCTGAATATCAAAAACCTTTAGGATACCTGCAGCAACCAGAGATTCCAGAATGGAAATGGGATCAAATTACAATGGACTTCATAACTAAGATACCAAGAACCAGAAATGGATACGACACAATTTGGGTTATAGTAGATAGATTAACTAAGTCAGCTCATTTCTTACCTATACGAGAACATTATAAGATTGAGAGATTAGCAATAATTTACATAAAAGAAATTATGTCCAGACATGGATTACCTGTATCCATTATATCAGATAGAGATAGTAGGTTTACTTCCAGGTTCTGGCAAACATTACAAAAAGCCTTAGGAACCCAAGTGAATTTAAGTATAGCTTATCATCCACAGACTGATGGATAGAGTGAAAGAACAATACAAACCCTAGAAGATATGTTAAGAGCTTGTGCTATCGATTTTGGTGGAAATTGGGATAGTCACCTACCATTAATAGAATTTTCATACAATAACAGTTATCACTCTAGTATAGGATTAGCTCCATTTGAAGCTTTGTATGGAAGAAAGTGTAGATCACCTTTATGTTGGAATCAAATAGGTGATAGACAACTCACAGGTCCTGAATTAATCCAAGAAACCACAGACAAGATCACTGAGATTGAAAACAGATTGAAAACAGCTCGTGATCAACAGAAAAGCTATACAGATAAATGAAGGAAGCCATTGGAATTTCAAATAGGAGACAGGGTTTATCTAAAGATATCTCCCTCAAAAGGAATCTTTCGGTTGGAAAATCCAGTAAGCTAAACCCTAGGTATATTGGTCCATCTAAAATCATTGATAGAATTGGTCGTGTGGCATATAAGTTGGAATTACCTCAAGAATTAAGTGAAGTGCATAACACTTTTCACGTGTCAAACCTTAAGAAATGTCTAACCAATGAAACCTTAAAGGTACCAATTCAAGAAGTCAAAGTAGATAGAAAACTCCATTTTATGGAAGAACCAGTAGCCATTGTAGGAAAAGAAGTAAAGCAGTTAAGAAGAAATAGAATTCCCATCGTAAAAGTTAGATGGAATGCAAAGAGAGGACCAGAATACACATGGGAAAGAGACGATGAGATCAAGAAGAAATACCCCCACTTATTCAAAGGTAATAATCAGTTAAGTTTTCAAAAATTTAAGGAGCTACACTCCAAGGAATTTCGGGATGAAATTCTTTTAACAGGGGGAGAATATGACAACCCTAAATTTTTTAATTACGATATTATGTCAAAATATATATAATTTACGTATACATGTCGCATGCATAAATATATGGAATGTATGTATGCATGTTTACATGCATGCATATATATTAGAAAAATTTACGTGTGCATACATGTATATATTAGAAATTCACGTATGCATGCATATATATGAAAATTTCGTATGCTTGCATGCATGTATAAAATTCAAGTATGAATGTTTTGCATGTACATATATATATATATATATATATATATATATATATATATATATATATATATATATTCTATTTATGCATAGCCATGAATATATGTTTTGTAATGGTTATCTATACTACTAAATGTAGATATAAACCACTCATGCAAACGTAAATTAGGTACCATAGCAACATGGTAACCCAACCAAAACATCACAACACAAGTTAATTATTATACCACTCGGCGAATTGGAAACACATAAAACACTAAACCAACCGGTTTAAACAATGAACTAAACATAAAATTATGACTTAATCCATCTTAACACCAAGAACCACCATAGCCATTCGGAAGTTCTAAGCCGCACACCATCGCCCTTGTTGTCTTGATTCTCTCGGGTCCCTTTAGCACCACCATCGAAAAAACCACGAACACTATCACCTTTATCTCTCGAACACAACCATCTACACCATCACCCTCACCCGCAACCAACACCACCTCCTATAACCCAACAACATCACCATCACCATCACCTTCCATCACTACCATCGTGGTTTCCTCTCGGATACTCTAAGAACACCATCGTGATCACTCAAGCAGCCATACACCGGCTGCCTTGACTTCCGTAGCAACAACAACACCAAAAGGTTTTCAAAATTCTAACCCTAATTAGTTTTACATATCAAGATATACATATATACATACATAAACATGTTTAAATACATATGGTCATATGACTTCTCTCATGTATGTACATATATATCCAGATAATCTTTACATAATAAAGCAAATAATCTTTATAAAAACAGAAAAATTACATTTTGGAATTTATGAGAATTAATCTTGAAATATTAAAGAAATTAAGTAAAAATACTAAATAAATGCGATTGTGAGAATAAACAGTGAAAAATTTTTAGAAAAATATTTACTTATCCTTCTGTAAATTTTAGTAAAAATACACTAAACAAAGTAATTATATAGATTATTTAAAAATGAAAAGAATATTCAAAAATACAAAATAATTCGGGAAAATTATGAAAAAATCACAGAATGACTCTTTTGGAGTATAAAAGCTCCAGGAATTATTTGGTATTTTATTTCATTATTATGCTTGAAAAATGAATTTTTAAGTGATCTGTAGTAGAAAAATCTAAAGAAATATTTAAACAGTACCATAAATTGTGAAAAATTCACTCAAGTTATTATAAATAAATATAAATAGATTGAATAACTTTAATAATTTTTGGAGATATATAAGTATTTTTAGTGAAATTTGGGAATATTGTGAGATTTGCAGAAAGAAATCTGTTGGGAGTTGGACATCCAGAGAATTTTGGGAAGATCTAGACTATTTGCATAACATCTTGTAAATTTTTAATGATTTTGGATAACCGTAGCTAATTTTGATGATTTATGGAGACTTTGGAATAATTATAACTATTTAGGTATAATAGAATAAATGTTGAGAATTTTATGGTAACATCATTTGACCATTCTACAGTTAATGTTTCAAGAATTAATAAAATCTGAGGTTCTAAAAATTTTAAAGAAATTTATGTCTGATTTTATAAATTATTTTATAGGTTATAATTTGGAGACACGGTGAGACTCATAGCCCCATTTTGATCTTTTGGTATTTGTAAAGTTTTTGGGGGAAAAAGCATACTGGTTATATTGATGCATTATTTTTGAAAATATTCTGAGACTTACTGTCATTTGTGATACAACCATTAGTTCGAATGAGGAACCGTCTGATAATATTAGTAGCGCTACTTAGGAGAATATTTGCACCAACATGATGAGTGTTGTGATGTTATTTTCCTACACCTAACCGAATGAGGGTTGAGATGTAATATTATCTGATTTTGTGAATTATTTCGTGACAGTATGATTATGTATGTGAGCAGGTTTGGTTGTAATTGGTGCATCAACAAAATGTTTTGTCTGGATATAAACCTATGATCTCACCAACTTCATGTTGACTGTTTAAGTATGCTTTTTCAGGTAAAAATGACTAACAATATTGATTTTCCTTTGACGTCTACAACGGATGGGAGAAGTAGTCGGGCGAGTTTGTCTTAGCTTAACAGTTAACATCTATGATGGAAGTGTAGTAGTGGATGCACATTTTCATCATACTTGAAAATGTTAGCTAAATAATATGTTGTAATAAGGGTTATATCAAATTTTGACTTATATGTAATGATGTAATCCAAATTATAATATATATATATATATATATATGAAATATGTGTTTCATGTTTTCATTTTATTGTGTTTTAAATTCCTTGTAATCAATTGCGTTCTGATCAAACAAGTCACATCCAAATATCGCTTCACGCTTTCTCCGGGATGTGACAGTTGAGTTGTTGTAAACTCGTTTATCTGGTATGCTGTATCCTAGAAAAATCCCCTGATCTGCCTTTTCACTGAACTTGCCCTCCGGAGTTTTCTTTAGTAACGTACATGGAGCTCCGAATGGTTCCAGATACTCCAGGTTAGGTTTACGTTTCTGAAGCAACTCATAGCAAGTCTTCCCATGCCTCTTGACAACTGACACACGATTAAGAGTGTAGCATGCGTTGGCAACCGCTTCATTCCAGAACTGCACTGACAGCTTTGAATATGCCAACATAGTCCTGCCAGTCTCGATTAAGCTCCTGTTCTTCCGCTCAGCAACTCCATTCATCTGTGGTGTGTATGCAGAGGTGAACTGATGGACAATCCCCTTTTCTTTGCAGAAAGCAGCCATCCACTGATTCTTGAACTCTGTTCCATTGTCTGAGCGAATCCTCCTAACCTTCAGCTTGTAGAGAGACTCTAGTGTAGTAACGAGCACCTTGAGTGACTCAAAGGTTTCTGACTTTGCTTTCAGAAACATCACCCAGGAGAACCGTGAGTAGTCATATGTGACTACAAAGCAGTACCAGTCTCCGACGATACTCAGTACCAGTCTCCGACGATACTCTTCATGCTGACAGGAACGAATAGATCCATATGCAATAGCTCCAGGGGCATCTCGATAGAGTTGACGTGCTTGGTCTTATGAGATTTCCTGGTCTGCTTTCCCTTCTTGCATGAGACATAAAAATCAGGAAGTTTGAAGTTCTTAACAGGAACTCCATCAACTAAGTTGTTATGAATCATATGATTCATCTTCCTGTGATTAATGTGTCCCATTCTCCTATGCCATGAGATGGAATCCTTCTCTGTAGCTTTAGACAAAAAGCATTAAACAGTAGACACACTAGTAGAAACATTAGACATATCTAGAACATACAAGTCATTATACCTAGATGCTGACATTAATACCTGCTCCTCTGGAATCTCCATGTCTTTCTTCAGAATGTAACACTTCCGATTGTCAAACATAACTTTGAATCCCTTGTCACATATCTGAGACACTGAAAGCAGATTGTTTTCCAATTGTTGAACGAAATTAACTTTATCGAACCTTACCTTTGCATTACCTACTTCTCCTTGTGCGGTAATGTATCCTCCTTTGTTTCCAGCAAAAGAAACGTGTCCCCCTTTAATTTGTTTAACATTGTAAAGGAGAGACTTATTTCCTGTCATGTGCCTGGATGCTCCACTATCTACTATCCATGTGTTGGTAGAAGCACTATAGCGGACAACCTTCACATAATAGAAAATAATTAGTTAAGGAGGGGGACCCAAGCCTTGACTGGCTTGGGTTTCCCAGAGGCATCACACATCACGAACTCGACCCACTGTCCTTTATCAGTAGGTGGAACCTCAATCTTCAACTTATCCATGCTTTCAGACACTTCAAGTGTTTTGGCTTTCCACAAACCATCCTTGTGAAAGGATTGTTTATGATAAACCGATGACTGATTTACAGTTTGAACCTTAGGTTTAGTTTCAAAAACAGGTTTCACCTCAGGCATCACAGACTTGCCAGTGACTTGTCTGTGTTGTCTGTGGCGTTGAGGAGAGGTATAAGACCTAGCAGGAGTTTTAGACCTAACAGGAGTCTTAGACCTAACCAGAGTCTTAGATCTTTGTTTTGAAACCAGTTTAACTTCATTGTCTAGTTCAATTTTAATTTTCGGTGTCTGATAGTGTATACAGTTTGAAGAGATGTGACCGTGTTGTCCACAAGTATAGCATGATCTCCTTTGAACTGGACTGGGAGATCTCTTGTGGGGCGGTGAGTAAACTTCAGGTACTGACTTTTTGGTCTCACTCCTTTGATTTTCACCTTCCTTGACAAATATTACTTGTTTAACGTTATGGGTGATTTGTCTTTGAAGATGATTGTTATCTTGCTTAACCGGTTTAGTTTGAGTGGTTTTGGAAATCTTAGGTTGTGTGGTAGCAGATTTTGGACCCAACCCAAGAGATGCTTGAACATTCTCTTCCACCCGTTTGCAAATGATGTTTTTCCAGTTGTGCCTGATGTTGATGTTGTCTGATCAGTAGCCGGAGGAGCAGGTTTAACTGCTATGTTCGGATCGCTGACCGGAGGAGTAGTCACCACATGATCCTTTATTGAATTATTATTAATAGAATGTTGTTTGGTGTTCAAAAGTATCTCATGTGGTGGAGGCACAACCTTATAACCCAACCCTTCCCGTTGTTGCGTTCCTTAACCAAGTTTTCAAAATATGAGAAGAACTAGCTAGACTGTGGAGTTTTTGTTTTAAAGACTCATTTTCAACTTGCAAAACAGCTCTGTCCTTTTTAGTTTCCTCAATTGTCTTTAAATAAAACTTTATATCGTTTTCTTGGTTAAACGCTACAACCTCAGTTTCCTTAAGTTGTTTCTTTAACGCTTCAATTTTCTTCTTATAGCTGCTCTCGTTTTGTTTTAACACTCTATTTGCCTCAGTGCACAATTTTAAGTCATTTACTAAGTTATCATTATGATCTAATAACATAGCAAATTTCAGATCAATGTTTTCCCTAAATTTATCACATTCAACACAAGCATGTTTAATAAACATATCATCCTTTGATTCTACCTGTGCAGATGTAGACGTTCCAGTCATGAAAGACTTTTGAGGTTTCGGTTGTACTTCAGATTCAGCATTCAGTTCATTTTCAACAAGTTGATTTACAGCAGCTAAGGTCTCATCCATATCAGCAGTGTCAAGTTCAAATGAGTTCTCCCCCTCACTCACTGAGTCTTCATACAGATCTTAACAGATGTAATGTTGGCTTCGCCATCAGTTAAGAATCGGAAGGACCAGTCCTGTCCTTCATCACCTTGAGCAACCATTGCCTTTGAATCACTGCTTGTTGAAGCTGTCTTTTTCTCTTTATCTTGTTTGTTGAAGGACGAGAACAGGTTCCCATTGCCAGTTTTCTTTGGTTTGACACATTCTCGCTTGAAGTGGCCTTTTTCACCACAGTTGAAATAGGTGACTTTAGACTTGTTGAATCCAAAAGTAGTATCTTTGGTAGCCACCAGATTCTATCCCGTCTTCTTCACAAACTTCTTCGCTCGTCGCACAGCACTTGCAAGAGCCCACATTATGTCCATTCTTTCCAGTTCATTTTCATCCACCTGCTTATAGTCTTCATCAGCCAAGTGGCAGTTCCCAATCTTTCCTGCAACCAAACCATCATAAGAATGAACCACAGCAGCAAGTAGGTCCATGTGCTCCTTAGCCACATCAACAGTTACTTTCCCAGATTTTCTATCACTAACTTCGTTGATTGAGTAACTGTAGGACTTTGTTGAACCCCTGATGCAACATGTGACTCACCACCAGACGATGAGCTTTGACCAGTTGCAGATGATGCATTAGACAGAAAGGCAGTCTGCAGAGGGGCACTGGAGGATTTGGCAGTTAGAGTAGGAGTAACATTGTAGAGAGATGGATCCTGAGTGTATGCTCCCTTCTTTGTCTTGTACTTATGTCTCACCTCTTCTTCTCTCAGTTTCAGGATGAGATCATTGATATCCAGAGTCTCCAGCACTGAGTTGTATCTCAGAGTGGAAATGAATGAATCCCACTTCTCTGGTAGCCCATCAGCCAAGCTTACCACTTTTTCTTCTTTAGACGTTGTAACACCATGAGTGTGAAGTTCACTCATCAAATGGTAGAAGCGATCTATGATCTCATCCAAGCTTCATTCCCAATAGAAGAGAAGTTATCAAATTCTTTCTTCAACGCTTTCGCCTTCAGTGACTTGAGTGTTGAATTACCTTCATATCTCTTCTCAAGAGACTCCCAGAATTTTTGCTCTGCTTATGTTCTGAATATTGATGGAAGATGTCTTTGGGAATTGACTGGGTCAACATGGCATAGGCTTTCTTTTCTGCATTATAAGCAATCTTTTGTGCATCACTTAGTCTACTCAAAGTCAGGGGTATGACATCAGCACCAACTGGCATAGTGTATCCAGTTTCAATAGCATTCCAAAGATTGGTATCCACTCCATTAAGATGAATCTCAAATCTTTGCTTCCATTGAGGAAATTCATCAAGAGACAGCAGCTTAGGTGGTTTATTATGGTTACCAATCTCATTTTCCAATAGCAGAAGGTTCTGGATCCTAGAGTCCTTCCCTGCTGAGAATGCAAAGTTCTCTGAGTCCATAATGAAGTAGTCTTAAACTTGAAAAACAAATTGTGTATGCGACTGAGAGAGGCGACTGAAGGCCGACTGAGACAATCAATGTGCGATTGAGCTGAGTCGGATGACTGGGCAGGCGATTAGAGTAGTTGTGCGAATGAGCAGAACGACTGGGACAATCGTGTGATTGAACGGGCGATTGGTCTAATCATGCAATTGAACTGGGCGATTGGATTTCAGTCGTGCGATTGAGTCAATCGTGCGACTGAGACCGCTGACTTCGAAATTTTTAACCTTTTTCACACAATTCGACCTAAAACACGATTTTGAGTACCCTAGACGGCTGCAACTCGAAAAAGACTCAATTTTCAAAGCATGCACACGTAAAAACTGGATTTTGAGCAGAAAGAACGGATCTTTTCACTTAAAAACGTTGACTTTTTCAAAAACAAGATTGAATCCACGGAGAATCAAGAGCCAAGGCACTGATACCACTTGTTAGGACCGAGTACGGACGGAGTACTAACTCATTCTACGTGAAACCAAATCAAATAGCGCGGAATTCTATTTGATTGGCGATCCGATCAGGGAGAACGTTAACCGGATCAAACCTAACGATTAGAATACATTAAGAATGAAGTAGGAATGATCTGAAATGCTCTGTGAAGTTGGAAGGGACGCTCTGTGCGAACTGGGACGGCTAGGGTTGTGAATTATCGAAGTGTCTCGTTTTTCCGCGAATTAAGTGGTATTTATAGGTTACAACTTTCAATCGTACGACTGAGTCAGTCTTATGACTCAATCGTGCGATTGACTCAATCACCTGGTTCAGTCGTGCGATTGGCCCATTCGCATGGTCCAGTCGTGCGACTGAATCAGAATACTTAGTTAAACACATTCTTGAACCTTTAATGATTCAGAACTGTGTCTAACAACTGTAAACCTATATAACATGTTCATATATGTGTGTAACAATAAATAATACAAATAGATATAACTTGAAACAACCAATAAACATTACACAACCAATAAACATTCACAGAAGAGTTTTTTATTACATAGATTCAACATTACATATGTGTTACAAGATGAAAGTCTATTACATTAAAGCTCACTAGACTAGACCTAGGGACATGTGTACCAACACTTCCGAAGTCATTTTGGCTTCGGAAGCTTTTCATTAAAACTTTCGAAGACAATTTACCTTCGGAAGATTTTCGATTTCCAAGAAAACCACTTTTTGAGCAAAAAGCAAACTACTTTTTCAGAGGTGGGACCTCCTTCTGGATTTCAAAGTTTATCCTCTTTCATTAACTTTGTCTCAAATCCTTTTCACACATAAACCTGTCGGTTCCCCCCTCTTTCTATCATCTTCATCTTCTCTCCAAACCTAAAATCTAGATTTCTCTCTGAAACCGCCTTCGTTCATTCTTCCTTCACCTTTAAGCTTACTTAAAATGGCCAACCTTGACAGACGAAATGACCCAGATTTTTCTATGCAGTTACACAGGCAACATAATTAGGTTGCACTGTTAAACTCTGAGAAAGATCCACATTTCTCAGAGGTGTGTCAATTCTTGGCTTTGTCTAACTACTTCACCTCCCTTACCATTGATCTTCCTCTCTATGAGGATCATTTGCTTGAGTTTTAGAAGATCTGCTAAGAGGTCATTATGGATGGGGAGAATGCACTGTCTGCCCAGTGCAGGGGAGAACAGTCTTCATCACTCCGGCCATCATCAACACTCATCTTCAGCGGGTGATGAAGAAGGTGAGGTGTTCTTCCTAAAGGAAGCTGTAAATTATTCCTTCGAGCAGATGGGCTATGAGGGAGATTTCTCTGTAAAGACCTTCAGGAAAGGGAAGGTCTCAACTAAGTGGAAGTATCTACTTCATATGGTTATCCACAGCTTGTCCAACAAGCATAGAGGGTGAGACCAGATTCCTAAAGATCTCTCCTTCATAGTACATGGAATGGTTCAGGGAGTCAAATTTAGGTACTCTCAATTTGTTTATACAAATTTGATTGCAAACTTAGACTCCTTAGAGTATTACATGTTTCCTAGATATGTTCAATACATTCTCAACTGTGAACTGGGCTCATAGTTGAGGGAAACAGGTAATATTCTTAAATTAGGACAGATGAAGCCCAACATCTTTAAAATTTTGAAGAACCAACTGTTGGCTTCTCAGGGGTAGAAACAACCCTTGTCCAAAAAATGTTAGAGCTCATTTCTCAAGGTGAGAACCTAGCAACACAAGCTAGTGTTGAACCCACACCTTTAACATCCCAACTACCACCAAAACAACCATAAATCACCCTCACCTACCAAAGAAAATACAAACGAATCCCTGCACAAGCTATTGAGTCTGTGCAGGACCCCAAATACTTACTTACACAGGAGGAAGTGGACACTGGAGCTCCCACTTCCCCTAAGGAGCAAACCACTCCCATTACTTCAAGGATCAGTGCTGAGGTTCCTTATGCTCAGCCTGATGAGCTCACAAGCCCAACGGCCTTAAGCCTTCACTATGAGTCTCAACACTTAAGTGAACAACCTTCGGGGATAGCTACCATCCCCAGCCTTTAGATTTAAACCAACCAATTCCCAACCTTGACTTCTATGCTGATAAGTACTTAGATGCCAGTGAGTACCATGAGTCTCCCTACTACACCACTCCTCAAAGGGAGATGAGTGCTCCTGAGTCACCTAGGTCTAGCCCACATCAGTCACCTATGATTGAGATGTATACTTCTGAACATGTTCAGGATATCCATATGGAAGAGGCTCTCACTTTAGCAAGTGATTACATCATTCAGATCTCAACCATAGCAACTCAACCCATTGACACTTCAACTGAAGTTGTCACTGAGCAGAGGAAATCCAGTAGCCAAGAACACCATGCTGGTGATGAGGAAGAGGACCTTGGTCCAATTCTCTCATCCCCCAGTGATTCTGATGAAGATGAGGGGAAACTGAGACTAAAGGTGCAAAAATTGTCAAAAACATGCACCTATTTAGTCTCCAAGGTTAGTCATCTTGAATCTCAAGTGACTACCTTGCAACACAGGGTCAATGATCAGTAACTTGAGATATCTCATCTCAAGGAAAAACTAGCTGGGATACCCTTAAGAGGAGCTCAACCAGGAACACAAGAACCTATGGACGTAATTGACCTAACTCCTAGCTCACCTGTGCAAGAGGGTGATGCTACCAAAAAGGGGGAGGAAGTCATTACAATCGCAGAACCTGGGAGTTTCTCAGGGAGTATGGATACTGAGGACCCACCATCCTCACTTGTAGTTATGCATAGTCATCAACTTTCTCAAGTTCATATTGATATAGACAGTATAGACTCAGTCATTAGGAGTCTATTTGAGAAAGGCATCCCAAGAGCTGTATCATCCTCACCAACTTTAATTCATATTTTTAGGTGGACATATGCTACTGATAGAAGAACTCTTATTCTTCAAAGAGTTCAAGATAAGAACACTGCAGAGTTTAGCCTTAGAAGAAGACAAAGGCAATCAGGCAATACCATCGGTCAACTGGATGTTGAGGCAGACCCTGAGATTATCTTCAAAGTGAAAACCTTGACTGAAAGCCCAGTGGTAGAACCTAAGAGCACTGTCTCACCACCAACTACTGCAGAGGTTCAGACCCTTAATGAGACACGTGCTGGTAAAGGTGCATCTCAACCTCTCTTTGGCCAGAGCTTGGAAGCTACACCAAGCAATGAAGGCCAAAGCTCTCTCCACCCTAAGTCATAAAGGTCTGTAAGTGACAAAGGGAAAAAAATTAACCTCTGAGGAAATTGAGGAGGTGGAGAGAGAGAGAGAGAGGAAAAGGAAGCTAAGGGGAGAAAGTTCCTCTACTGGGTCTGCAAGACTCATGGAAAGTGCTATCAGGGCTGCTTCCAGACCAAATACTCAGGATGATAAGTTAAGGGCAGTCAGGATTAACTACTTGCAGACCAGGAACTATGATATTGACAATATCATCTCTCTCCCTGTAGATGAGTTAAATGAACTGGCTGACATGGAACTATCAAAAGAGAGAAAAGAAGAAGAGGATGCAGAGCTACTTCTGAAAATCAAAGAAGAAAGAAGATAGAAGAGACTCTATAAATATATGCCTACTCTCTCACCAGTTCAAGAAACTCATAAACAAGAGGATGTGGTACCACAAGAACCTCAGGTACACAAGGAGAAGGATAGGATCAATATGATTAACTACCTGAGTGCCACATGCCTCTATCAAGCTGATACACTTCTTCCCTTACCCTTTGACTACATTGAGTTTGAGTACCTAAAACAACTTGAACTTGATGTAGCCAAAGAAAGAAAGACAACCAAAAGAAAACTAAAGGAAGAGGCTGTAAAATCAAGAGCCATCATCCATAAAAACTTGAAAAGGTCTGCTGATAGGCAGAAGATGATGAGCTTCTTGAAGCTGTACGGATTATCCGGAAGGAGACTTGGTCCCATGTCTCCGTCCACCATGGATGAGCACATCAACGTAATCAAGCAAAAGATTCAAAGAGGTGAACTTATTGACATACACTCCCCACAAAGTCAGGTACCTTAGGAAGTGGAGATTAAGGTTGAAACACCTAAGACAACACAACCTAAACCTCCTACTGAACCTCAGCAAGCTTCCACTTCTGATCCACAGCAGGGATCTGTCTTCTCTCAATCTGAACCTGTGAGAGAGGAAGACCCAACTGAGAAAGACAAAGAAGATCAATCAGGTGCTGCAGACCAGTCTTCTTAGTTAAAAAGTTCAAAGAGGAGAAAAAGGATGGCTTCCATACCAAAGTCAAAGAAAAGGAAGAAAGAAGCATCCATCTCCAAACCTCAGGATGAGTCAGAACATCTTGAGGATGTGCAACAAGAGGATGCTCCACCAACTCCAATTCAAGCAGCTACTCTGGCATCAGGAAGACCCATCTTATAATGGACATACACCACAAATCCAGAAAGATGGCATGTCATAAGGATCAAGGTATTGAACATGTCTACACATGGTAGGATATATTCAATCTACCTCTGCATGATCTCTTTGACATGAGAAGATACTATAAGAGTTTGAGTGATCCTGATCATCTCGTGAAGAAAGGGATGATCATCATCATAATAAGGACTGTCAACATCTGAAATCTTCAAGTGTTTTGGTAGCATCAGCCTAGGGGGAGTTTGTAAGGTTATCTATAAGCCTGATGAAACCCAAACACCCAAAGTCTTTCCTGCATGCATGCACAAGTGTACTGAAGTGGGATGCTTCGAAAGTTTCATACTGCCTTAGAAATTATTCGAAGTATGAAATCTTCTGAAGCCAAGACCAATATCTTCTGAAGCCAAAAGATGAAGTCTTCCAAAGCTTCAAGGACAAAGTCATCCAAAGCTAACTACTAAAGACAGATTTCTTCGAAAGACTTTTATATTACATGCTATATCTGAGGTACTTTTTACCTATAACTGAATAACTTTCCGCTGCCACTCTGATAAGTCACCAACTTTACATGAGTTGGTGAAAAGGTCCATGCTTTTGGTAAACTGTACATTGAGGTCTTTTCCACTTTATGTACTTTATCCTTTTTGTAATATATTAGGATGTGAGCTATGGCATATCATAGTCACTAGTCAAAAGGCAATCTGCCTTTTGGCTCTACATGGATTTTGTTGTCTAAATCATATATCCAGCTAGCCTTCAAGTATGGCCGGCTGTAGGTTGTAGTATAAGTATTTTCTGGTCCTTGTAACTAGCAAGTTGAGAAGAACTTGTAAACCATTTGTAAGAAACTAGAGATCAATATACATCAACCTTGAAAACCAACTGCTCGTGTGTTGTTCTAGTTTCTGTCTCATTTTTACACTTGTGTTTCTTAGTTCTCTAAACTGATTTTCCCATTTCCTCATTTGAATTGTTAAGTGTTGTTCCACACTCTCCTCTTTGTGTTGTTGTGTTGTAAAGTGTATAACCCTTCACGCGGTCCTGCATTAGGTTTATATAGTTATTGTATGATAGTTTATTGTTTAGTGCTTATCAATCCTTATGCTTGAATTTGATCTAATTCATGTATGCTTTTTTACATATAGATGTCAGAAACATATGATTCGGCTGAAAAACAAACGATTGACCTTGATGGCAATGATGATCAAATTCCACAAACAACTCAAGCAACTACGAAAAAACCTAAAAAATAACAACCAAGCTAACATGTGTTGGGGGAGTTTGAAAAGATCACCGATAAAGATGGTGTTAAAAAAGCCAAGTGCATTCATTGTTCTTTGGTGTACAAGGCTGACTCCAAATCTCAAGGTACAACAAATCTAAGCAATCATTTAAAGAAATATGCCCCGTACCTAGCTAAAAATAATAGTGGGCAAACATAAATTGCTTTTCAATATGGGGATGAAAATAAAATGACCTTGTGGAAATTTGATCAAAAAGCAATTAGGAAGGCTTTATGCTATACGATTGTAAGTGATGAGCTGCCATTTAGTTTTGTGGAACGAGTGGCTTTTAGGTATTTCATGAGTATATGTCAGCCATCTTTTAAAGTTCCAAGTAGAACCACAATTACCAAAGACATTTACAAGTTGTTTCAAGAAGAAAAAATGAAAGTTCATGATTTTATTAAAATCAATGCCGGTAGGATTTGTTTGACCACTGACACTTGGACTTCTGGTCAAAAATCTAATTATATGTGTCTCACCGCTCACTTTATCGGTAATGAGTGGAAACTAAAGAAAAAAGTTTTGAACTTTGTCCTCAAGAGAATCATCGTGGGGTAGACATTGGGAAAGCGGTTGAAAAATGTTTGCTAGAATGAGGGATTGAAAATGTTTTAAATTTGGTGGTCCAGGATGGGATAAAAAATGTTAATATGGCAGTGGAAAAGATTCGATGGGTTGTTAGGTGGATCGGGCAATCATCTAATAGGATAGAGAAATTCCATAACATTGCTAAGACCGTTAATGTTGATACAACAAAACACCTAGTTAGAGATGTACCAACAAGATGGAACTCTACGTACCACATGCTAGAAGTTGCACAATCTTATGAAAAAACCTTTGAGAGATACGATCTTGAGGAGTCTGACTTTAGATCTGATCTTAGTAATGCGGGTTTTGGGGTACTTACACTTGCTGATTGGAAAAGCGTTAGAGACTTTTGTCATTTTCTGAAACCGTTTTATGATGTTACATTGACGGTCTCTGGGACACTTTACGTGACATCGAACTCATGCATAGAAGAGATGTACTCTATTCGAAGTGTATTGGATAATGCTATTAAGACTCCGAGTCTTTGTCAGATTGCATTGGCAATAGTTTGATAAATATTTTGGCGACATACTAAAAATGAATTTGTTGCTATACTTTGCTTTGATTCTAGACCCGTGGAATAAAGTAATGTATTTAAATATACTATTAGTTGATCGTTATGGGAAAGATGTGGCGGAGAAGAATATGAAATCATTATGAAATTTATGTATGATTTATACAATGATTATATTAGAATTCATTCAGCAAGTTCTAGTACTGTCGAGTCTTCAACATCATCGGTATTAAGGAAACGCCAAACCACAGAAGATATTGCATCAAAACCCCCCTTTAGAAACAAACTAAGAGAACAAACGAATACACAAAGAGTTGAATGTGTTGGTGAGTTATATAAATTTTTGAAAGAAAGTGTTGAAGAGGATTCTAATATCTTCAATGTTTTAGAATGGTGGAAAGTTAATAGCCCGAGATTTTCGATTCTATCCTTAATGGCTGAAGACTTATTTGTCATTCCCATGTCAACTGTGGCTTCTGAATCAGTTTTTAGCACAAGTGGGAGGATTTTGGACTCATTTAGGAGCTCTTTGACTCCTAAAATTGTTGAAAGTCTAATCTGCACCCAAGACTGGTTACGAGGGAGTTCAACTTCAACCAAAACTCATCAGTGAAGAAGATTGGGATACAATTTAGGAAATCGATAATGGTATTTTTATTACTAGCCTGTTTATAATATTTATTCTTGTTATAACTAACCTTCTTAATTCTTATTTTCTTTGATTTTTTAATATAGCATTGGAAACAGACGAGCATACATGAAGGTGGCAACGTGAACATTGGTAGAACTTTATTGGTTGTTTGACGTTCTTTTTTTTCTTGATATTAGTGGTTGATACAATTTTAGATTGCGGTTTTATCATGCGATAGATTTTAACAATTTGGGTTTGTAGTCGTAGTAACTTTTTAAAGTTTGGTTTGTGTTTTTGCTACTTTAATATTATGGTTTTTAGCTTGACATACATAAATAGTTTGTTAACAATTGAAATACATTAATCTCTCAAATCATTAGTATAGTATGGTAACCATGTAATATTACATATAGTTCATACTAATATTAAAATACTTTTTGATAGTCTAGTTACTAATTCGCATCCCATTTAAGCTCCAAAAAAGTATTTTATAGTAGTTCATGTAGTACTTTATTTAAATGAAAAACATATTAACAACTCATTTAGTATTCTAATTAGCAACCCGATTACCGATTATACTGACCCGAATTGATTACCGATTTTACCGATTCTTATTTGGGTCGGTATTTGGGTAGGATTACCAATAATAAAACCCGACGAACCCGACCCGACGAACCCGATACCCGATTAAGAAACCCGATCAACACCCCTAGCCACCACAACTCAAATTCACCTTGTTCTTCATCATCTTCATCAAAAATCAGCATCAATCCACCATTCTTTTGATTTATGAAACAATCAAGACATTCAAGATCATGTTCTAAACAAGCCTTGCTCATCTCCTTGTTTTTCCGGTAAGAAAAACCGTTTCTTGATGATTTTATTCCTTGTCTAGCTTGATATTGATGATATTCATCATCTAAACACAAAATCATCATCTAATATTTTCATATTATTTGTTTTGGATGTTGGATCATGAAGATCTAGGTGTTACGGGTGTTGGACTCTCTACCAGGTAAAACCCTAATCCATGGTCTTTGAATATTCTTGAATCTATTGATAACTAGGTTGTAACCTTGTGTGACCTGATCTAAATAGATATCTTGGTAACTTAAATCGTTCTTAAAAATCATTAATTTGTTTCTTGATCAAATGGACGAGTTGGACAATCAAAAACTATGGAACAATTATGTAATGATGCCAACCGGAAGACTAACATCAAACTAACTGTTGGAGGAATGAAAATTGGAATGATCCAAGTGTTTAATTAAAATTTTGTACAATTAGAACATGGAATAAATATTCTTTATATACTAGGGTTCATAATGGTCGAATATTGAGGTTTGGGATGCAGAACAACAAGACTAATGAACTGGACAGTTTGCTGTCAGAAAAATACGACATATTGTACAGGTCGTAACTTAGTCATAATAACTCTAAATGCATCTAATTTTTCTTCTAAAAACAATTTTAATGAGCCCTCTAACAAACCCAAGTGATCTCGTGTTGTTTCAATATCGTTTGGTCCTCCAAACATGGCAAACAAAACTAAAGGTCAAAACTGATGAATCTGGGCAGCAGGTTGATCTGTGTTGGTCGAGTAATATCTTTCTTATATTTTATCCAATGGATACGATTCTTTTTATAAAGTTTATTTTAAAGTCTTATCTTTCAAACGATACAAGTTACGCAACTTTTCATTATCGTTTTGACCTCCAAACAGTTTATGCAAAACGGGTGCACAATCAGCTCTACATGCTGAAATATTTTGATAAACTAAAAATTAAGGATTTGAAACTAAATAATCAAATGAAGACAAACTTTATACTTAAAAGTGATTAAATGTCTTTTAAAAGGATAAGCTAATAATATCCTTAATTCATTGAATATGGATGAAAAGATGTACTGCAAAGGACATTAATAAAGTGATACTAAGTGACAACTAAAACCCTAAACGTGACAAAAATTTAAAGTTTCAATATGATTTTGGACTTATCCTTATAGTAAATTATGTTTTTAATAAAATAAGAACCATGATGGACATTAAGGACTGGGCTACAAGAATTACACCCATATTGGTCATTTTGTCATTTAGTAATCCTTTTGTGATTTGTAATTTTAGTGCTTGCTTTACGTATTATAGGATTTGGACTGTACTATTTCAAGGTGAGTTCACGGCCCCTTTTCAATTATGTTTTCATGGGGGAAAAGCTTGCTCGATGTTTTGTTCTATGTCATGCTTTAAAGAATTTGTGTGGGTTGAGTCATAGGATTGAGTCTAGATTTCTTTCATAAATGTGTATTGTACTTGAACTGTACTTGGACTGAACTGGACTGTACTTGGACTTGACTGTCATGGAGAGGTATTGCCAGTATTAATGGGTTGACACCCCACCCTTGTTGTTGGTATTCTAGGTAAGACTGATTTGGCCTTATGTGAGCCCTTGGTTGAATATAATTCGGTTATTGGACTTGGACTCATAAATGGACTATTTTGGAATTCTATGACTACTATGCTCTCTTACTCACACACTTATTTATTTACTACTTTAAAAGAGATGTCTTTTGTACTTATAAACCTATGAACTCATTAACATATGTTGACTTTTTAGAGCATGTCTTTTCAGGTAATGCTGCTTATGTACTTGGATAGTGGACTATAGACGAGATCGCTCCCTTGGGAGCATTAGACTTTGCATGGGATTATTAGACTTGTTTGGACCTGTTTCTTTTGTTGAATTGTAATTTTTTTAATTTATACTTGGAATTGTTTTGGAACTTGTGCTTCTTTGTTTCTGAATGGAAACTTTGGATTATTCATGCATTTATGATATGATGTTTTGGAATTGATTATACATGACACGTGTTCCTATATGTCAGGTGAAGTCATGACCCATTCATGGAGAATACCTTTAGTAATTCTCTTAGACTCCCAATGTGTTATGACGATCTCATACGTCGCATCCTCGTGTTTCTGCTTCTAGCGAGGGTGTAACAGATTGGTATCAGAGCCATTGTTTATAAAGAATTAGGTGGATTACTCGACCTAGACTATAACCTAAGTACCCACATGTAGTATGCATCATAGGACTATGTGTGTACTGTTATACATGTGAATATTCTATGTGCATTATTTGTTATGACGTGTAGCTTGTTTTACATGTTATTTGTGATGTACCTTTTTGGAACATTTTTGGTTATTATATAATTTGTATGTGCCTTAATAAAGCATTAGGTAAGGACGTCCTCTCGTTATGCGCTTGACTATTATTTGGTCCGGATTGATAAGTATTACTATAAGGATTTTTAAAGGATTTAGGTTGTTAACCCAACATTATTATATGCGTCTGCTGGTGATACCTATGTTGTGAATTAAATCATGGGAGATGAACACGCCACTTGACATGACACCAACAGACAAGAACCATGGCGTACTCAGGTCAGACGACTACTTTATTAGATTTCAAACTATACTGAATGGACTCTTTTGACTGTTCCTTACCCAAGTGAATGTTTTCTTAATTAATTCCTCTGTACAACTTTGGTTACTTAACCATTGGTTAGTGACCATATACTTGAATCTCCAATCATGGATAACACTCTGTACTTGACATGATGCGTTGACTCTGACAAGAGGGGCTGGGGGTGACCATGCAAAGCAAATTACCATTACGGGTGCACACATAATTGCAATTTGCAGTGCATGCGACATCTAGCAAACCTTTTCGTGAGATAACGTCATAGTTAGTATGAATCTTCCATTCTATACATGGGACATTGGAGTTCATGTTCTTATTATAATCAATGGTGTGGAAATATCTATCTCCTTTATCCTTGCATAAGTACAAATCGATCAGGAGCCTTTATGGGAATCATACTTTGACATTTTAGCTTTATAGCCATGAGTTGTTTCTCCTACTTTTGTTTCTGTGATCATGGAAATTGACTACATATTCAAAATAAACTTGGTCTTTGAAGAGTTGAAGTAGAGAAGTAAGAATCCATGTACCTATGTTGCTTTGTTCAGACTAATCTTAAGACTTGGGGCATCGGCTATTTGAACATCCTAGCACTACATATAATGGAATAAGCGGATGTCTTGTAACCAGTTTCAACATCATTCTTGGTATATTGTTGGTGTGGTGGGAATGCTGTAGGGAACGCTATATATAAACATCTTCGGTATACTAAGGATGTGCTTGAACTGGGCTATGTGATGATCCTAGCGGTTTGGAGTTAGATATGGTGGGACTGATGACAGGGAAAGAAATGGTACTAGAGGCAGGATTGGTTGTATGTACATGAGGTTCATGACGTGCAAACAAAGTAGTACGACAGAAAAGTTGGAGCAACAGTCTGACCCGTTGCATTGAGGAAATTAGAACATGTGGACATCGAAATCAGTGCCGAGAATCCAAAGGTAAACTGTGTCGCCTTTTCATTAGTGGGCGAAGAAGTAACGTAGTAGAATGCCCAAACACTAGTTCGAGCTATGGAGGTTGTAATGGACATGACTTTGAATGAGTTTAAAGGACTGGTAACTGAGGAGTAGTACCTTATAGACTAGATGGAAAAGTTGGATCATGTGTCTTGGATTCATGTAATACTATGATGTGGTCATGACGCCCATACCTACCAATTCCATAAGCTGGCAAAGATAGTGCCACAATTATGACAAATAAAAAAAGGGTTGAGAGCACATCAGGGGGCTGGGTCTATAGTCATGAAATGATGGCCGATGCTGCACCCCAACCGTTTAGAGTGCAATACTGAAACATGCACTTTGGTCGACGAGATGGTTTGTATCAGAGTTACGAGAAAGCTAGTGAGATGAAGAAGGATGTTAGGGAATCGGGTAAGATAGATGGTGTTTAAATGGACAAGAAGGACAAGGTCGTGAAAGGATATTTGGCTGTCGTGCTGACAACGAAGGACTATGCCGGCACTTGTTCGGCGTGTAATAAGTGCCATCTGCACCATCCGACTATGACGCCACATCATGTGTATTTCAATATTTAGCAAATGTAGCGCTTTGCCAAGGGCTTAAAGGTGTTGGTGAACCCAATTATGCCAATTAATATGGTCAAATTGGTAAGAATTTGACATTGGCATTATGAGTGTGGAAGCTAGAAGCATCATTGAAATGCATATGCGAGGTAAATGGGATTCAAGGTCAAATGATCGATGACAAACAAAGGAACAATTCAATATATGGCGTGCAACTTGTGATAACCCAACACAAGGTAATCCAGCAACCCTGTTCATAGAAAGGCATTTGGGATTGGTGTCAATAATGCTCGATAGGACCCAGATGAAATGACTTTGACTTTTATAACTAACTTGGACTTGACCCTAATTATGAGGATGCATGTTATGAAATGGGCTAATGGTAGTCTTGTTAATATTAAGGAAATAATTTAGGATTGTGTTGTGCTAGTAGAGGATCATGCCTTTAGAATAGATCTTATATGATTTGGACTTGGAAGTTTTGACATGGTCGTGGGAATGAACTGATTATAAGGGAATAGGGTCGAGATTATCTTATGCGAGAAAACTACTCGCATGCCGTTGTAGAACGGTGAGACACTTGACGTACATGGAAAGAGATTAGAAGAGTACAAGATGCGGATCATGAGCATTAATGTGAAGGAATAAGAGCTAGACGACATACATGTTGTGTGAGAATTTCAGGAAGTGTTCTAGAAATATTTGGCTTAATCACCTCTTTCACAATAGATGGACTTTCAAATTAACCTAGTATTTAATGCGATGCATGTTGCTCGGACACCTTATCGCTTAGCATATTTGAAGGTGGAAATTTTGTCTAATCAACTTCAGGAGTTGTAAATAAGGGTTTTCTACAACCCGGTCACTCACCATGGGGCACTAGTGCTTTGTGTCAAGAAGAAGGATAAATCCTTTGACGTGCGTGGATTATCAAAAGCTGAATAAGTTAACGGTAAAGAACCGCTATCCTTTGTCAAGGGTAAAGGACTTATTCGATCAGTTAGAAGGATCGACATACCTTTAAGAACATTGATCTCCATTACGGAATCGTCAATTCAGAGTACATGAGGATGACATACCCAAGAAATCATTTAGAACTAGTTATAAAGATCACGAGTTAATAGTTATGCATTTTAGGGCTAACAAAGGCACCTGCAATGTTCCTGGACCTGATGAATCAGATGTGTAAGCCATTTCTGAGTAGATTGTCATAGTGTTCATTGACGATATTCTAATTTATTTGAGGACAGGGAGGATCATGAGAAACAGGTGAGGACAGTCCTGGAATTGTTAGAAAAGAAGAAACCATACGCTAAGTTCTCTAAGCATGTTATATATACTGACCACAAGTGTTTTCAACATATTTCTCATCAAATAGGATTGAACATGTGACTGAGACGTTGGATTGAGTTGTTTAGAGACTACGACTTTGAAATCTGATGTCACCCAGGAAGGGCAAACATGGGGTCCAATGTGTTGAGGCGTAAGAAAAGAGTCAAACCCATATACGTATGGGCATTAGGGAGGATGGTTCATTTAGGAATCAAATCCCACATCGATGTTACTCGAATTGGATCAATAAGGAGACCAAGTGTGAAGGATTAGGCTTTGAGAGGTTTAGAACAACAGCTGTACAAAAGGACAATGGAGGATTGTACTTTATTAAGCGGATTTGGGTTCCATTTACAGGAAATGTGGATACATTGGTGTTGGAAGAAGCACACAACCTTACGTATATTGTTCATCCTAGTGCTAACAAGAGGTGCCATGATCGATAGGACATGCGTTGTTGTTCTTGAATGAAAAGGGTAGCAGACTATGTGTGCTAGCTTTCAACTTGTTCAAAGGTCAAAGAAAAGCATCAAAGGTCATTTTGTATGTTGCAATAGCCTAAGATTTTGGAATGGAGGTGGGAAAAAGTTCGTGTAGACTTCATCATAAACTATTAGTGGGAATGACTTGATTTGGATCATTAACCATATCTGCCCATTTCCTGACTATTCGTGAGGGGTACAAGATGGAAATGCTAGTAAGGATTTATGTCAGTGAAATTGTGGATAAAAATGGAGCATCTTTGTTGATTGTCTTCGATTATGACAGTTGCTTCATGCCACGATTCTAGCAGAGCCTATAGAAGGTGCTAGGAACAGTCAGGACAGGTGTATAACTTATTACTCTCAGACTAATGGTCTGAGTATGTGAATTGTTAAGACATCGCAGGATATGTTAAGGTCTTGTATTATTAACTCCGGAGGTAGTTAAGACACTCATAAACTATTAGTTGAGTTTTCTTATAACAATAGCTACCATTGGAGTATTATATTAGCACGAGGCATTATTGTTAGATCTAGAAAGAATAGGTCTAGATCAATTTGTATAGGCTTAGAACCTTAATCAATTCTTGTAATAAATGATTGTAACTCACTACTTTTATGTATGCATTAAGCATATAGGTTAACTCATATATATGTGTTGCTTGATGTGTATTATGACAGGCAAAAGCAATATAATTGGTGAATTCTTGTAATCGGCTAAGTGTAAGAAACATCTACGGACGAACATCTTTGTTAATCCGTAGATATGTTTCTTACAAGACAAGGCTTCCATAGATTGTCTACGGATGAATATCAATATTCACTGATGATCACAAGATGAAGTGAAGACTCCTACAGAAGAACAAGTTCCTACGGAAGAACTAGAGCTCCTATGGAAGAACAAGTTCCTACGGAAGAACAAGAGTTCCTGCGGAAGGCAAAATTCCTACGGAAGACAGACACTTGAATGAATTCAACAAGTCAACATGTCAATTTCAAATCCCAAGAGATCTGGTGTTCCCTTAATTGAATCATAATTGCCTATAAATATGAGTCCTATGTTTCATATCAAGGACAGAACACAAGAACATTATTACAGAAAACACACATCACATCACCCAATCAAACCCTGGCCCCCGTCACATCAACAACAATACGTTCGACGAATCTTTGTTCATAACATTCTTAATTATTCTTTTGTAATTATTATTCAGTATTAATGAAATACATTTGAAGTAATTCTTGTTTGCTTATTTATTACGTATACATAATTGTGTTCATCATAACAAGCTTTAATTTTTTATATTAAATTATCAATTAAAACAATTAAACAACAGTTAATGATTATTTCGCAATCATTGACTTGATTCCATTCTAATACTGATAATTCCTGATTGCGATCCTTGGATTCACAGGTGGTATCAGCGCTAAGTGCTTGTTGATTTATATCGATTGATCTATCAGTATTAGAATTGTTTAATTGCCTTTTTGATTAATCATTTAAAATCATGATCTATCTTTCAGCAAACACTATTTCATTACTTGATTAATTTAGATCTATATTCACATTAACTGAATAGTAGATGTGAGTTATTGATTGACAATCATTAATTGGTCAATTCACTTGATCAAATACATTAACAAAGTCCTTGACTTGATAATTAATTATCATTGAAAGGATTGACTGATTTGTGATCATTATAACTTAATTATCACTAATTAAGTATTGTCACTGATTAGTTCACAGAAACAGTTATAGTTAAATTCCTAAAATTTAACTAAAATGAGTACTTTTGGTGGATCATACCAACCTCCGAAGTTAAAAACAATGGTGGATTTCAAATCCTGATTCCGACTTATTGGAATCAATAACTGAAGGTCCTTATATTCCACCTACCCTTGGGCCAGATTATAATGATAAAAATCAACCCATAAGTACTAAAGATTTGTCACCTGATAATGTTAAGAAGGTCAAAGTTGATATCAAAGCATAAAGTCTGCTTAGTATGGCTTTACCTAAAGAGATCTTAATCAGGTGTGAGAACTACAAAACAACAAATTCCTTGTGGAAGATACTTCATACACTCTGTGAAGGGAGTGATGAAATCAGAAGCATTAGAAAAGACACCCTTCGTTCACAATATGAAACCTTTCATCATATTGAGGGTGATTCAATTCCTCAACAACTCCACAGATTCATGCAACTTGTAACTGAGATGAACATCTTGGAGTTGAAGTACACTAATGAGGAGTTAAACAAAAAGATGCTCTATACTTTGCCTGAAAGTTGGAAGCAAACTGTGTCCATGTTCAAGAACACCATAGATCTGAAATCAACCGGTTTAGATACACTGGTTGCTAAAGTGAAGCTCTTGAAATGGATGAAAAATCAAGAAACAAGAGTGTGAGAACCCATGTCACACCCTATCATTTTAAAGAAACAAAAAGTACAGGAAATGCCTTCATTTCTAACAATGATAGTGAGAACTCTTGTACTTTGAGTGATGATGAAGAGGAAGTGAGTTTCTATGTATCAAAGCCTTCAAAGAAATCATCTCAAAGTAAACATGGAAAGGACAAAAGAAGAACTGCTGACTGAAGAGATGCATCTACAGCATCATCAAAGTCCTCACAACATAACAATCAATCAGAACCCGTTACTATGATCCTGGATTCTGAAGAACAGAAAACAACTTTTGCAGGTTTTAGTTCTAGTTTTCAAGCATACTTGGGAAGTTCTCTAACATCAGCAAATATTTGTCAACAAGACTTGGAAGAACTGCATCCTGATGTAGTTGAGGAGATGGATCTCCAATGGCAAATGGCAATGATTGCTTATAGAGCCAAACAATATCTTAGAAGAAACAAAAACTTGGCCGTAGCAAGCAAAACATCAAAGATTGGTGTTGACAAGTCAAAGGTAAGATGCTTCAAGTTCAATCTCTATGGACATTTCTCTAGAGAATGCAATCAACAATCAAATCCGGACATGAGACAACATCAGCAATCTCAGTCTCATCAACATCAATCTCATCAGCTATCAGCATCTCAAAGATCTTCAGACAACGTCAGCTAATAAACTCATCCCCACCAGCCATAAATGATTCAGCAGGACCTAGTAATTCAAAGGAATCTGGGCTGATCATACTACAAGATGGAACATGTGACTGGAGTATGTATGAGAAGGAAGTCTTGGAAGAGAATCAAGCTTTAATGGCCCACATGGAAAACAAAGTTCCACCAATGGCTAGAGAGGTAAGAGAAAGACTGTGTTCATCAGTATGTGTTGAGGAAATTGAACGATATAGAGTCCATGCTTAACAATTGGCTGATAAAGTAAAAGAAACAATGATTTTGAATGAATCCCATGTAAGAGAACATAAATTATATCAAATCAAAATTAACTCTTTGCAAAAGGATTTAGAAAAATTTGTTTTAGAAAATTACAGCTTAAAAGCCAAAGTTGAGCATCTGACCACTGATGCGGTGTGAAAGTATATATATTTGATAAAGAATTTTCACACAGATTCAGTTTTAAATGGTTGTTACTATTACTAACTACACACACAAAAGGCAAGTGCACCTATCGTGAGGTAATATAGTGATGGTAAGAACCGAGTATCAATCCGTGGACACACTAAGACTACTCAACAATCCTTGTAATTGACTATCGATTTTGTTTAAGAGAATGATGAATTGACTTGATATAAATTAGGGTTTTAAACTAACGATAAAAATAAGAAATAAAGTAAAACAAGTTGAAACTTTGGATTTAGAATCAAGGGATAAAGGCTATCATCCTAACTTGGACTACACTTATGTAATTGTGATGAAGTGGTGGTGTGATTAAAGATATTGATTAAAGTAATTGTGTTAACGTTTATAAAGATGAGCTGGCGCGATTTCTCGTCTATCCGCTCCGTAGTGACCAAGACCAACACAGGCTGAGATTTACTGCTTAGGTCAAGGCCCTAGTGATGTAGGTAAATCTTTTGTGCCCTTTTCGACATACGATTTCTGAAAACATAACTTAATGTAAGAAAAGAGTTGATCAAGTTCTATTCTAACATACCATTAATTTTAGAAAACCATAACAATTACTGTAGATTTCTCAGACTAATAAAAGGGAACCCGTAAATGATCAGAAAGTTAAGATCTTATGATTTCTAATAACCATCTCTAGTTAATTAGCCATAGTTGTTATGAATAAAAGTTGATCATACGTTTTTCAACCGTGTATGACAATCACAATTACAAACCATAAACTTATAACCCCCCGTTCAAATGTAGGTGCTACCCATCGAAAGTTTTCCCAAGACCACCATAACATTAACACAATATTTATCACACCATTAATTCATCACAAATTACATAAGTTTCATCCAAGTAGGATGATAATATGAGTTTAGCTCATGACGAGCTGTAATGTAACAAACAACATAGAAGATAGATATGGATTCATTGATAAAATAGAACAATCAAACCAATGATCCACAATGGATGGTGTTTAGACAATCCCGAGCTTCTTCCAAGTGTTGTATACACCTCCCGAGCCTCCAAATGATCTTCAAAGTGTGATTCCCGAGAGAATTCTGCAGAGTGTCACTTCCACCAAAAGCTTTTTCAAATGAAGAGCTTGGACCTCTATTTATAGGCTTCCCGGAGTGCTTAAGCACGGCCCCGTGACAAAAAGGCACGGCCCCGTGCTAGTACAATGCTTACGAAAGTTGGTCGGTTCGTACG
Organism: Flaveria linearis; assembly: GCA_024085815.1. Lineage (NCBI taxonomy): Eukaryota > Viridiplantae > Streptophyta > Magnoliopsida > Asterales > Asteraceae > Flaveria > Flaveria linearis. The sequence goes on along the minus strand of CM044015.1, from coordinate 20,245,839 downwards.
TGCAGGAGCTGTCGGGGCACGACCCCGTGACAAAATAGGCACGGCCCCGTGAAAGGGGGAATCACGGCCCCGTGTCCATATGGGGCACGGCCCCGTGATCACTTTTGGGGGACAGTACTTTTGTCCTGTCAGATGTCCAAACACGGGGGTGTGTCAAATTAGCACGGGGGCGTGTTTCAGGCAAGGCATGGGGGCGTGCTTAATGAGGCATGGCCCCCTGCTTGGAGCTTTAAGCTTGGATTTCTTCAATTTCTTGTCCATTATGCTCCTTTTGTCCATCTTGCCCTTCACAACACCTGAAAACACAATTAAAAGATTTTAAGTACATAATCACCATATTTCGGGAGGAATCAAGGAATAAATGATGTGCTTTTGATAGTGTTTATATGTGTAATTTGGAGCACATCAAATATCCCCACACTTAAACTTTGCTTGTCCTCAAGCAAATCACTTAAAATGACAACTCCACCAAAAACCAAATAAAACAAAAGATAAATATGTCTTTCGGGAAATATGCAAGTAAAAATTATTTCATCCAAATGCAAACATTTTAAGCATATATAGAATGATATCCTAGCAAGCAATGGGATTGTTAGTAAAGATTATAATCATGCAAAGTCCACACTCCTCACAAAATACTCTCACGCTCGGCTGAATATATGAAATCATACATAAGATGAAGTATGACTAATACGCTCAATTGCCTAGCATGAATACGTGTGGAATCATAAGCTTGCTAAGGGATCAATTCTCCACCTACTTAGATATTTACTTGCATAAATCATTAGGTATTTTGATGGGTTATAACTTGGCTCGGGCTCGGGTGTGGAGTGTTTGGAAAGAGTGGCTAAATGCTAAAGACGACGGTCTTGGTTTATTTTTCTAACATAAACTACAAGGAAAGCAGTAAAGAGTTCCCTATACAATACTTCAAGCTAGAAGGGATATGCTAACTTGAGGACTCGTTTAAGGTCAGATTGTCAAGACCGTATTTTGCTTTTAGAAACCTTACTTCATCCTTTACCCGAAGATACACAAAACTATCCTTTCGTAAGGATCGTTCGGCTTGAAGCCTAATAGCACCCAATCGGATCAGTTCTGTGTATTCGTATTGGGATTCAGTTTGGTTCTTTTTGCATTTTCCATCGTGTGACCAATTTCCACAATTCGGGCATCTTTCGTATCTTTTTGCCCGTCTCTTTATGGCGCTTTTTGAAATTCCACAAAATGGCGGAACTTGTTCCTTTTTTCGCCATTTCTTTCTTGCTTCGTACGTGAGGTTGTAAATTTGTTCGCGGATTTCCGGGGGAAGTCCCGGTTTTGCGTGATGAAGGCAACAAAGCAAATTAAAATCAAAAGAATGCATTCCAGTTCTTTTAGGTCTGCCGGTAAAAGACCAAATTTTTCTTTTTTTTTTTTTTTAAATAAACCAAAATCGTGTCTTTAACGAAAAATAGGTTTTGTTGAAGGCTTTTTGGTTGAGTGACTTGGTGATTCGGGTGATAAAAAAAATAAAATGTTTAGGCTCAACGGGGCTAACTAGGGTTGACGTTCGGGAAAGGAAGATTAAAAGAAAATGGTTGTGGCTTGAATGGTTAAGGGCTTCCTAATGCCTAACTCATTTTTATGCAGAAAATACTAATTAAGGTCTTGAAATATATACCCAAAGCAAGTTCTAATCACACGTATCATGAGGTACTCTCAATTGAATCCAGAATGAAAGTAAAATTGCAAATATTTCAAATATTTGCAAAAGCTGTTCAGGGCTCAAAAATAAACTCACAAATGGATGGAATTGGGTAAAAGTGTTTCATTTTGCATGATTACATATGTTTACTTGATTATTGCTTTTAAGGATATCACAAAAAATATTTTCAATTTTTATTTGGATTTCTTTTATTTACTTATTTATTTCCCGAAAACGTATATTTATAATTTGGATTATTAAAAAAAATTGTTTAAATTTTTGGCTTCGTGTCACAAAAATTGATGGTTAAGTGATTTGGTTAAAAATTTTCAATTTGGACCTAATCTTAGCAAAGTATTAAGTATGTGTCTCGATTAATCCATCCCCACACTTAAAATTCACATTGTCCCCAATGTGATAGATAAATTAAAAACAAGGTATGGAAACGAGATACTCCCCAAAATATTATGAAGTTGACTTGTATCTTTGCTTGCGAGAACCATCGGGATCACCTGAAATATCATCCATTTATTGAAAGCATTAAAATCCTAAACACACAAAATAAAAATAAAATAATTCAAAGATTATACGTTAAACATTTTTATCAATTGTTAATAATTCAAGATAAAAAAAAATATATAATGTTTCAACATTACTTATCAATCCTTGTATCTTGAACATGATTAACAAAGAATTCACCACACATTATGAAGATAGTCTTTGTAACACTAACGGGAAACATACTAACACTAACACTAATTCTATGGAAAATGACATTTAAACACTAATTACTAACTAATCAAACTAATTATCACTAATCAACTTTCAAAAGAACATAAACAAAGAGGCATGAAGCATTCATAATTCCATTACGTTTAAGCATAAGCTCTTACATATAACCATTAGGATTTCGGTTGCTTAGAAACCTAATCACCTAAATACATGCAAATAGCTATCATAATCATGGAAAATGACATACTAACCTTCTTGATTATCACCTTGAAATGAAGCTTGAACACAAGAAAGAAAACTTGAAAAAATGATATGAAAATGAAAGAGAAATGGAGTTGCAGGTCAAAATAATCGGGCTTTAACACTTGACATTGAAGGGGAACAAGACAAAATGCTGAAACAAGTCAGGTTTTGTCGAAAATTTGTCGTCACGGGGCCGTGGTCATATAGGCACGGGGCCGTGATTGACTTGTGAAGTCTCGGTTCAGAATTTTGTTGTTCCGTTTTTCAATTTCGCGCGTTGCGTAATTTACCCGGATAAGTTTTGACACGTCCAATTCATCAGAGAAGTTACGAAATTAGTCCTAGAATTCAAATAAACAAACCAAGCGACAAATACATTTTCCTATCTCCTACTATTACATAATACGTTAATAACCGGGAATCTGAAACTGCAAAACCAGACTCCTTAACGCGCACTAGCGCACATGACCCTGCACGGAATGCTTCTAAAAGAAGCCTCCACACATTTCGTGTGGAAGGGTCGGGATAGGGTAGTGCGAAGTGCGGTTGCTGAGTTCCGCGAGCCGACGGTTGATGGAAACAAGCTCCTCGCTCATGTCCTGAACCTTCTGGATGAGTTCAGCCAAGCGTTGAGTTACGGTGAGATTCATCTCCGTCAATTTCTTGATCAGCTCATGGAGCTTAAAGAAATACTCTTGAGTCGTTGGCTCTCTCGTTTCAGTTCGAGGCTTCGTTGCGGGATTCCAATTGGAACTTCCTTGACTGGATTCTTTCATCTTTTCTTCGTGAGATTTTTAGCAGAATTGGGTGTGATGAAAGCTTGGAACAAGTGTGGTATTTATACACAAGTCTGCAAAGTTGATCATGGGGGCGTGCTTGGGTAGGCACGGCCCCGTGCTTATCAGAAGTCGCCTTAAATTCGTCCTGCAACGTTCAAGAGTCGTCAGCGGAGATCGTGGAAAAAGTTTGTCAGAGTCACGGGGGCGTGCTTGGATAGGCACGGCCCCGTGCTTGTGCTTGGGAGTCTTACAAAAAGCTAAAATTTGAAATAAAATCTATGTACAGGTGCCGTGTTTTCGTTTCGGGTCTTCGGCGCGACCCTTCCCCACACTTAATCCTCGTCGGGGCGGAGGTGTAATTCCTCTGAGAAAATCTTGGTTGGCCCATCGTTATATGGCTTTAAACGATGTCCATTCACTTTGAAACTCAAACCGTCTTGGTTGTCAATTTCGATTGCACCATTTGGAAACACATTTTTAATCGTGTAAGGTCCAGACCAACGTGATTTTAACTTTCCGGGAAACAGACATAAGCGAGAGTTATACAGTAAGACACGTTCCCCCACGCGAAATCGTTTAGTGCTCCTTAAACGAGAGTCGTGGAATTTCCTTGTCTTTTCCTTGTAAACCCTAGCGTTTTCGTATGCTTGTTCTCTCAGTTCCTCGAGTTCGTGGATTTGTAGAAATCGATTCTTTCCTGCAAGGCCTTGGTCTAGATTTGCTGCTTTGAGTGCCCAATAGGCTTTATGTTCCAATTCCACAGGTAGATGACACGACTTCCCATAAACGAGTTTAAACGGTGTTGTGCCAATGGGAGTCTTAAAGGCTGTTCGAAAAGCCCATAATGCGTCGTCTAGCTTGGCAGACCAGTCCTTGTGATTTTGTCCTACGGTTTTTTCCAGGATTCGTTTGATACCTCGATTAGTGACTTCCGCTTGGCCATTCGCTTGTGGATGATAAGCGGTTGTAAACCGATGATTTACTCCATAACGGGCCATTGCTCTTTCGAGCTGGTTGTTACAAAATGGGTCCCTCGATCACTAATCAAAGCCTTGGGGGTACCAAAACGAGAGAATAATTTCTTAAGGAATCTGACAACATTTCTTGCATCGTTGGTGGGTAGGGCTTGAGCTTCGGCCCATTTTGAGACATAATCAACTGCTACTAAGATGTAACGATTTCCAAATGATACCGGGAATGGCCCCATGAAATCAATACCCCATACATCAAATACTTCGCATACTTGAACGGGTTTCTGAGGCATCTCATCCCGTGTCGAGATGTTGGTTGCTCTTTGACATGCATCACAGGTGCGTACCATGTTGTGAGCATCTTTGAAGATCGTTGGCCAATAGAATCCAGAATCGAAGACCTTTTTGGCTGTTAGAGTTGCTCCATGGTGGCCTCCTGTGGGTCCTTCATGACAGTGCCTTAGGATTTGTTCCGCTTCACTTCCGTATACGCATCTTCGAATGAGTTGGTCTGCACCGATTCTGAATAGGTATGGATCTTCCCAATAGTAATGTTTAATATCAGTAAAGAATTTTTTCTTTTGCTAATAAGTCATTCCTTTGAGAAGGATTCCGCTTGCCAAATAGTTTGCGAAGTCGGCAAACCAAGGATACTCATCGATTGAAGATTGGATGTTCAAAAGGAATTCGTGAGGGAAATTATCGTTTATTTTGAATTCCTCGGTTTGTGGATGGTTTGAATCTTCAAGACGCGAAAGATGATCAGCCGCAAGATTTTCTGCTCCTTTCTTGTCACGAATCTCAATGTCGAATTCTTGAAGCAGAAGTATCCATCGTATCAATCTCGGCTTTGCATCTTGCTTGTTGAACAGATAACGTAAGGCTGCATGATCGGTATATACGACTGTTTTTGACAGGACTAGATACGAGCGGAATTTGTCAAATGCAAAAACTACTGCGAGAAGTTCTTTCTCAGTGGTTGTGTAGTTTTCTTGTGCGTCGTTTAAGGTTTTGCTCGCATAGTGAATTGGGTGGAATTGCTTGTCCTTCCTTTGTCCTAACACGGCTCCTACCGCAAAATCGCTTGCATCGCACATGAGTTCAAATGGTAACGTCCAATCTGGGGAAACCATAATTGGAGCGGTGACCAACCTATCTTTTAATAGATCAAATGCACTGATGCATTCGTTGGAAAACACGAATTTTGCATCTTTCTCAAGAAGTTGAGTCATCGGTCGTGCGATTTTTGAAAAGTCTTTAATGAAACGGCGATAGAATCCTGCGTGACCTAGGAAACTTCTAATTTCTTTCACGGTTGTGGGATATGGAAGTTTGGAAATAGTGTCCACTTTAGCTTGATCAACTTCGAGGCCTGCTCGAGAGATCTTGTGTCCCAACACTATTCCTTCAGTAACCATGAAATGACACTTTTCCCAATTTAGAACAAGGTTAGAGTCCTCACATCTAACCAGCATTTTTTCCTGATTTTCAAGACATTGTTCGAATGAGTTTCCAAAGACTGAGAAGTCATCCATGAAAACTTCCATTGAGTGTTCAATCATGTCATGAAAAATTGCTACCATGCATCTTTGAAATGTAGCAGGAGCATTACACAATCCAAACGGCATTCGTCGATACGCAAAAGTGCCATATGGACAGGTGAATGTCGTTTTCTCTTGATCTTCGGGAGCAATGGGAATTTGAAAGTACCCTGAGAAACCGTCGAGGAAACAATAGAACATTTTTCCAGAGAGTCTCTCGAGCATTTGGTCAATGAAAGGTAAAGGAAAGTGATCCTTTCTTGTGGCGTCATTGAGTTTGCGATAATCGATGCAAACTCTCCAACCTGTAACCGTACGAGTTGGAATAAGCTCATTCTTTTCGTTAGTTACCACAGTCATTCCTCCTTTCTTTGGAACAACTTGGACGGGACTGACCCAAGGCGAATCAGAAATAGGGTAAATCAAACCGGCATCTAGCAGTTTGATTACTTCTTTCTTCACCACCTCTTGCATGCTCGGATTTAAACGTCTTTGAGGTTGAATGGCGGATTTGAAGTCCTCCTCCATCAATATTTTGTGAGTGCAAAAGTATGGATTGATTCCCTTGATGTCCATGATTTTCCATGCAATTGCTCGTTTATGTGCTTTCAGCACATTGAGCAATTTATTCTTCTCTTCTTTTGATAGGGCGGATGAGATTATGACAGGAAGCTGAGAGGTATTTTCAAGAAAAGCATATTCGAGATGAGATGGAAGTTCTTTGAGTTCTAAGGCCGGAGGGTCTTTGATAGAAGGTTTGGCTTTAGGTTCTAATTCTTGATCGATGATCTCAAATGCTTCTTGACAAGATGATGTTTCGTCAACTTCGAGTTCTTGGATGATTTGGTGCTCACAGACGGGTTCAGTGGTTTGGATTTCTATTAATTGAGTATCGCAGGCTTCAATTTGACTAGTGTTCTTCAGATGACAGCTTATGATTGAGTCGCAAACATCAATGTAATAGAGTGAATCGTCATGATGTTGAGGATGTTTCATGGATTGTCCTATGTCGAATGTCACTTCCTCCTCATCCACTTGGAGTGTGAGTTTGCCGGTGCAAACATCAATGAGGGCTCGAGCGGTTGCTAAGAAAGGTCGACCTAAGATGAGAGGAACATTCTTATCCTCATCCATGTCGAGGATCACAAAATCAACGGGAAATACAAACTTGTCGATTTTAACTAAGAGATTTTCAACAATGCCCCTCGGATATTTGACAGAACGGTCAGCTAATTGGATGCTCATACGAGTAGGTCTAGGCTCACCTAAGTTTAGTTTTTCAAAAACTGCATAGGGCATGAGGTTAATACTAGCACCTAAATCGGCTAACGCGTTGCTGACAGAAAGATTTCCTATTAGGCAAGGTATGGTAAAACTCCCTGGATCAGTCATCTTTTGAGGTAGTTTGTTTTGAAGAACTGCTGAGCATTCCTCATTCAAAACTACATGTGATAACTCTTCCAGTTTCTTCTTGTTTGACAATACACCTTTTAAAAACTTAGCATAATTTGGCATTTGGGCTAAGGCTTCCACCAATGGCAGATTAATATGGAGTTGCTTGAACAATCCCAGAAATTTGCCATATTGTGCCTCCATTCGTTGTTGTCTCAGACGACCGGGATATGGAGGTGGTGGAACATAAGGTGGTGGTGGTACGTATTTCTTGGCTGGTTCTTCAACAATGACAGGTTGCTTTTGCTTGTCACTTGTATTACGTGGTGTCTCGAGTTCTATTTCTTCAAGGATGGGCTGTAATACAGGTGCATCACCTTGAGTGGTTTTGCCACTCCTTGTGGTGATGGCTTTGACTTGAGCATTAGGGTTTGTTACAGTATTGCTGGGCAAAGCAGCTTGGGGTCTCACAGATAGTTGTTGTGCTATCTGTCCCAACTGGTTTTCAATGGTTTGCAATGATGCTTTGTTGCTTTTGATTTCAGCTTCGTTTCTTTGGAACCTTTCCTCGTTTCTTCGATCAGATTTCCGGATGTACTCATCTGTGGCTTGTGTGGTTAACAACAATTGCTGTAGTAAATCTTCCATTGATGATGCTCCACGGTCTTGATTACTACTGCTTGGACCTTGATATGGTGGTTTCTGTTGCTGGTAAGGTGGCCTACGGTTGAATCCAGTTGATGGTTGGCTGTTACCGGCTTCTCTGTAATTCGGATTGCTCCTCCAATTTGAGTTGTTGCTATATGCGTTGTTTGGGCCTCCTACGTAGTCAACATCTTCCATCATCATAATGCCTTGCGGGCATTCATTGGTCTTGTGTGAGCTTCCACATGTGTTGCATCGTGTTGGAGTCTTTTTAAGTTCAGCTTGCAATTGTTCGAATCGTTTGGTTAAGGATTCTAACTGGGCTGTGATCAGTGTTTCAGAATCTACTTGATGAATTCCTCTAGAGTTGATTTTGTTTCTCAAGGGATTGTAAGCAAAACTCTTCTTAGCTGCTTTCTCTAGGGCTTGGTATGCTTCTGTTGGTGTGACACTTCCGAAATCTCCTCCCGCACTTTGGTCTACGGCTTGTTTGTGTGCTCCGCTGATTGCATCATAAAAGGTTTGACACTGCAGCCACAGATCGAGTCCGTGATGTGGGCATCTCCGAAGGAGACCTTTATATCTCTCCCATGCTGCGTGTAATGATTCATCATCGTCTTGGCGAAAGCTTGTGATGCTGCTTCTCAATTTGGCAGTGCGATCGGGTGGAAAGTATTTCAACAGGAATTGTTCAGCCATTTCCGCCCATGTGGTGATGGAACCAGGCGAAAGTGAATCGAGCCAGTCGATGGCTCGGCCGCGAAGTGAAAATGGAAAAAGTCGTAGTCTAATAGCATCGTCTGAACAGTTGTTGATTTTGAAAGTTGCACAGATACGAAGGAATCGTGAGATGTGAGCGTTAGGGTCTTCGTCTTGCAATCCGTGAAACTGAACAGAGTTTTCTACGAGTTGAATAATACTAGACTTAATCTCGAAATTGTTGGCCGCTATTGCTGGTTGGACAACACTAGACTCATAACCGTCGATTGATGGTGTGGCATAGTGCGTCATCTTCATTTCCTCATCTTGATTAGCCATGTCTCCCTCGGATGGTGTATCTTCTGAGATGTCTTCTTCGATGATTGTTGCTGCTTGTTGCGGTCTTTCACGTATCCTTTGTCGGAAAAGTCGTTCAGGTTCCGAAAGAGGTGAAACAAGTTCAGGACTAGACGAGTCGGACATACACTAACCTAAGGAAGCATAAACTATCTAAGGCAAAAATGAATCAGGCAATTGTAACTAAACTAACTAAGGTAAACTAACTATAAAAATCAAAATGAATTTGAACAAAAATATTAACAAGATATAAACAGGACAGTCAAAAATTTAGATTGTCTTTCAAACTTGCCGTGTGTTCCCCGGCAACGGCGCCAAAAACTTGATGCGGTGTGAAAGTATATATATATTTGATAAAGAATTTTCGCACAGATTCAGTTTTAAATGGTTGTTACTATTACTAACTACACACACAAAAGGCAAGTGCACCTATCGTGAGGTAATATAGTGATGGTAAGAACCGAGTATCAATCCGTGGACACACTAAGACTACTCAACAATCCTTGTAATTGACTATCGATTTTTGTTTAAGAGAATGATGAATTGACTTGATATAAATTAGGGTTTTAAACTAACGATAAAAATAAGAAATAAAGTAAAACAAGTTGAAACTTTTGGATTTAGAATCAAGGGATAAAGGCTATCATCCTAACTTGGACTACACTTATGTAATTATGATGAAGTGGTGGTGTGATTAAAGATATTGATTAAAGTAATTGTGTTAACGTTTATAAAGATGAGCTGGCGTGATTTCTCGTCTATCCGCTCCGTAGTGACCAAGACCAACACAGGCTGAGATTTACTGCTTAGGTCAAGGCCCTAGTGATGTAGGTAAATCTTTTGTGTCCTTTTCGACATACGATTTCTGAAAACATAACTTAATGTAAGAAAAGAGTTGATCAAGTTCTATTCTAACATACCATTAATTTTAGAAAACCATAACAATTACTGTAGATTTCTCAGACTAATAAAAGGGAACCCGTAAATGATCAGAAAGTTAAGATCTTATGATTTCTAATAACCATCTCTAGTTAATTAGCCATAGTTGTTATGAATAAAAGTTGATCATACGTTTTTCAACCGTGTATGACAATCACAATTACAAACCATAAACTTATAACCCCCCGTTCAAATGTAGGTGCTACCCATCGAAAGTTTTCCCAAGACCACCATAACATTAACACAATATTTATCACACCATTAATTCATCACAAATTACATAAGTTTCATCCAAGTAGGATGATAATATGAGTTTAGCTCATGACGAGCTGTAATGTAACAAACAACATAGAAGATAGATATGGATTCATTGATAAAATAGAACAATCAAACCAATGATCCACAATGGATGGTGTTTAGACAATCCCGAGCTTCTTCCAAGTGTTGTATACACCTCCCGAGCCTCCAAATGATCTTCAAAGTGTGATTCCCGAGAGAATTCTGCAGAGTGTCACTTCCACCAAAAGCTTTTTCAAATGAAGAGCTTGGACCTCTATTTATAGGCTTCCCGGAGTGCTTAAGCACGGCCCCGTGACAAAAAGGCACGGCCCCGTGCTAGTACAATGCTTACGAAAGTTGGTCGGTTCGTACGTGTAGGAGCTGTCGGGGCACGACCCCGTGACAAAATAGGCACGGCCCCGTGAAAGGGGGAATCACGGCCCCGTGTCCATATGGGGCACGGCCCCGTGATCACTTTTGGGGGACAGTACTTTTGTCCTGTCAGATGTCCAAACACGGGGGTGTGTCAAATTAGCACGGGGGCGTGTTTCAGGCAAGGCATGGGGGCGTGCTTAATGAGGCATGGCCCCCTGCTTGGAGCTTTAAGCTTGGATTTCTTCAATTTCTTGTCCATTATGCTCCTTTTGTCCATCTTGCCCTTCACAACACCTGAAAACACAATTAAAAGATTTTAAGTACATAATCACCATATTTCGGGAGGAATCAAGGAATAAATGATGTGCTTTTGATAGTGTTTATATGTGTAATTTGGAGCACATCAACCACTTCCTTAACCAAATCCATGGCTGATCATGCATCAACTGAAGTGAAACTTCAGAAGTTTTAACTTTCATCTCTGCAATATGAGAAATTGTTAAATTCTCATATTGAATCAAAGAATAGGTATGGGTTAGGATATAATGCTGTTGCATCTCCAATAAATGATAACTACACAACTTTACCTGAAACAATGACAAACATTTTGTCAAATCATTTTATGTCAAGTACCAAGTTTGAAAGAAAATCTAATCAGCAAAATACTAACAATGAAACTGAGGTGAGTGAAACTGAGTCTTCTGAATCAGAAAACTTTAAACATAATGACTCAGAATTTGACTTTGATAAATGTGATGACTTGGATGATTCTGATGAACATAATGATTATCAAATGAATATCGGTAAGAATGTTGCTGTTGAAACTGTCCTCCCTAAAGTACTTGAAGAATCAAAACTGCAATATCCTCCAAAACAAAGAAACATGTTGAAAACTATCTGCAAGAGGATTGCTTAATTAAATGAAGGACTTCAAGAACTTAATCAGCATAAAAATTTTTCAACAAAAGGAGTCGATCAGTGCAGATCTGCTGAGGAGGTACCCATATCCCCCGTAGATAAAGGTAAGAAGAAACAATCAGCAATTAAGCACCAGAAAAGTACTTCAGTAGAAGATCTGCGGAAGGCAAAATCTGCTGAATCCATAGAACATCTACGGAAAGCAAAAACATAATCTACGGAAAAGGTGCCAAAGAGAGAAACTGCCAACAAACCTAATCAGAAAGTGTTGGATCTTAAGCAACAGAAGTCATCAAAAGTTAAACAAGAATCATTTGATAGTGCTCCTAGCAAAAGCAAGGACAAATCAAATGCTCCACTGGAAAAGGAGTTGAAGACTCACAAGCTGAATAAGAAAAAGAAGATAGTTGAGACTGATGAAGAATCTGAGGAAATGTATTGCAAATGGTGTGATATGAAAAATCATAATAGTGATGATTGCTACTTCAGCAATTATTGTTCCATTTGCAATATGAAAATCACATGACCTCTGATTGCTACTTCAACAAACATTGTGCAATCTGTAACAAAAATAATCATTCAACTCAGGAATGTTATTTCAACAAAAAGAACAAGACAAAGGGCACAAACCAGTCAAAATCTGAATTGGCTAAATCAGACTCTCAATCCACTGAAAGTCAAGAAGATTCAAAGCCAAAGAAGAGGCAACAAAAACAAAAGCCAAACCAAAATAGAAATCATCTGCTAAGGATAAAATTTTGAAGAAAAGAATAAGTCAATCCAAAACACCTCACAAACAGGTGGACTTGACTGATAAGAAGTCAAATGTTGATGATACTTCCTTTGATAATTTTGAAAAGGGAACACATGTATCTCATTCAAAATCAAAAGATGATGAAACCTTCAAAAATCAAGGTTTATTGTCAAAATCAAAGCATCAATCAAAGAAAGACAAGGTGAATGAAGAAGAAGCTAAGAAATTAGATCCAAACTTAACAACCTTATTTTCAACAGAATCATCCTAACCACTACCAACTCAAAATGAATCAATTAAGCCTAAAATTAATACTGAAACTTCAAGACAGATTCATGAAGGAGTAACAATTTTAGACACTGCTGGCAAACCCAAGATCATTAAGGCTTGGGTTATCAATACTAATTGTTTTTTTATTTGTGCAGGAACAATCGTGGAGAGCTGACAACAAGTGGTATGTTGATAGTGGTTGTTCTAGGCATATGACAGGAAACTATTCTCTTCTCCATGACTTTAAGCATAAGAATGCCTCATATGTGGCATTTGGTGGGGATAAGAAGGGAGGTAAAGTAGTTGGTGAAGGAATGGTAACTAATGGTGTGCTCAAATTTGAGAAAGTAAATTATTGTGAAAAATTGCAGTATAATTTATTAAGTGTGTCTCAAATTTATGATCAAAATTACAAACAAACAAACAAACAAACATACCCAGTGTCTCCCGCTGAAGGGCAGGGTCTGGGAGGGGTATATGGTAGCAAGTCTTTCCTCTATCTAGAAAGATAGAGAGACCGCTTCCGAAGAGACCCCCGACTCGTTAACACAGGCAATAACAATAACAATCAAAATACAACGCATATACAAAGCATATAACAAAGCATACCAAAGGCAATAACCATCATAATACGAAGCAAATAACACAATGATATATATCAATAACAATCATAATACAACGCATATACAAAGCATATAACAAAGCATAACAAAGGCAGTAACTATCATGATACGAAGCATACAACACAATGATATATATCACAAGAAGAATTAGATAATGCGCATGTAACACCCAAAAAGGGTAGATGAGTAAAACTACACCTAACGTGTGGGGTACGGCCATATGTCACCGTATACCCTTCCCACCCACAAAACCCACTAAAATCCTTAATTTTAATTTTTCGCCTCCACTCGCTTCTATCCTCGATCATGTTCTCAGAGAGATGCAAGTCCATCATATCTCTCCTAATAACCTCGTCCCAAGTCAACCTAGGTCTACCTCTGCTCCTCCTACCCTCTAAGCTGATATTCTCTACTGCTCGGACTGGTGCTGCCATCGTTCTCCTCTTCACGTGCCCAAACCATCTTAATCTTCCCTCTCTTATTTTTTCTGTGATACACGCCACCTCTAGCCTCTGACGAAAGACGTCGTTTCTTATCCGATCCAATCTTGTGTGTCCACACATCCACCTCAGCATTCGCATTTCTGCGACCTCTATTTGTCTCTCGTGCGATTTCTTTATGGCCCAACAGTCTGTGCCGTATAACATAGATGGACGTACTGCCACTCTGTAGAATTTTCCCTTTAGTTTTGCCGGGAACCTCTTATCACACAAAATCCCTGATGCTGCTCTCCACTTGCACCATCCTGATTGTATACGGTGTGCTACATCGCTGTGTATCTCTCCATCTTCCTGTACGTACGAGCCAAGGTATTTGAACCTAGACGTCCGGGTGACCGCCATGCCTTGGATACTGATTTGGGTGTCCTCTTCGGCCTCACCACTAAAGTTACAATGCATGTATTCCGTCTTAGCGCGACTTATCCTTAAGCCCCTGCGTTCTATTGCTGCTCTCCACTGTTCTAATCTCTCGTTGAGCACCGTCCTAGATTCTGATATTAAGACAATATCATCCGCAAACAGCATACACCATAGGACTGGCTGTTGTATAGACTTGGTCATCTCGTCCAGCACCACTGTGAAGAGGAATGGGCTCAATGCCGATCCTTGGTGGAGTCCTACCTCCACCGGGAAGTAGTCTGTGTCTCCGACAGGTGCTCGTACACATGTTTTTGCCCCGTCATACATATCCTTTATTATTTTGATATACCTTTCTGGTACCTTTCTAAGTTATAGACTTTCCCAGATGAGTTTCCGTGGCACACTGTCATATGCTTTTTCTAGGTCAATGAATACCATATGCAGGTCTCTTTTCTTTTCTCTATATTTCTCCATTATCCTCCTTATGACGTGTATAGCTTCTGTTGTAGAGCGGCCTGGCATAAATCCAAATTGGTTTACCGCTATCTGAGTTTCGCGTCTAATTCTCGTGTCAACAATTCTTTCCCATAGCCTCATCGTGTGACTCAATAGCTTTATTCCCCTGTAATTTGCGCAACATTGGACATCTCCTTTTTCTTATATATGGGGACTATGACACTGCTTCTCCACTGCTCTGGCATCTTTCCTGTCTTAAAAATAGTGTTGAATAAGTCCGTTATCCATTGTAGGCCCTCATCTCCTAGGCACTTCCACACTTCAATCGGGATGTTGTCTGGTCCCACCGCCTTAGCCCTTCCCATTTTCTTCAAAGCTCTCTTAACTTCATCGACTGTGATGCTTCTACAATAACACTTGTTTTGTTGCGTCGTTTGAGTTGTTTCGTCGATCTCCGTTTGTTGATTCCAGTTCGTTATGTTGAAAAGGTTATCGAAGTAAGTGTTCCATCTCCCCTTGATGTCTTTCTCCCTCACCAAGACCCTTCCATCCGCGTCCTTTATAAACTTCACCGATCTCAAGTCCTGTCTACTACGTTCCCTTGCCTTGGCAATCTTAAACATGTCATGTTCACCCTCTTTCGTCTCTAATCGCTTATACATCCTCTCGTATGCTGTGTTCTTTGCCGCTGACACAGACTTTTTCGCCTCTCGTTTTGCCTCTTTGTATTTATCTTTTAGCTCTGTTCGTTCTTCCTCATTATTACAGCGTAAAAGCTCTCTAAAACTTTGTTGTTTAATTCTTATCTTCTCTTGTACATCTTCGTTCCACCACCAGGATTCCTTGTGACCGATTTTCCTATTTGTTGTAGTCCCAAGCGTTTCTTTAGCTGCTTGAATGACTCTAGTTGCCATAGCCTCCCACTTTGGTTTGCGTCTTCCTGTGGCTCACTCGGGTTCATTGGTATGATTTTATCTCTAAAGATGGTAATCTTTTCGTCTTTGAGTTGTCCCCATCTGATCGTAGGTCTACTTCTCTTAGTTGGTTGGACACTTGCTCTCTTGAGTCGTATATCTGCCACCAACATGTGATGTTGAGTGACTACTGTCTGTCCCGGTATTGTCTTGCAGTCCTTCCACGAGCTACGATCTTCTCTCCTCATCAGCAAATAATCTATCTGTGTGTGTCTCCAGCCGCTGCTAAACGTAATTAGATGCGATTCTTTTTTGAAAAACGAATTTATGATGCTTAGTTCATGCGCTAATGCAAAGTCAAGAAGCTCCCTACCGACGTCATTCCTCAGACCATACCCAAAGCCTCCATGCACCAACGGGAAATGATCGTTGTCCTTACCGATATGCCCATTAAAATCTCCTCCTATGAATATTTTTTCTTCTCGGGGTATGTCTCCCATAACTTGATCTAAACTCTCCCAGAACTTCTTTCTTTCCATATCCCCTAGTCCGACTTGCGGTGTATACGCACTAACTACAGCCACTACCTCGTCTCCTATTACTATCCTTAACAACATCAGTCTATCATCGATTCTTCTAACCTCCACTACATTATCCTGAAGTTCTTTAGCTACTAAAAAACCTACTCCATTTTTTGTTCCATCTGACCCTGAGTACCATAGTTTATACCCATTACACTCCTTTGCCCTCCCGCCTCGCCATCTAGTCTCCTGGAGACACGCTATCTGAACCTTACGACTCCTTAACACATCTATTATCTCTAATAACTTACCAGTAAGTGTTCCTACATTCCACGATGCCACTCGTAATTTATAACCCTTATTCCCTGTAGTTGCATCTCTCGTCACCGTACATGATCTCGGGACAACATAATGTCTCCTGTTATCTATTATACCTCACTCACCCTAACAATCAGACTAGAAGCAGGGATATAAACTAACAATCAGGAGCAGAAAATATGAACTAACAATCAGACTAGAAGCAGTGATATAAACTAACAATCAGACTAGTAGCAGAGATATAACCTAACAATCAGAACAATCAGTCCAAATGACAAAATATAAATAGATCACCCAAATTAAACGAACAAGTAGCTATTTAAGAACAAAATATAAGTAGATCACCCAAATTAAGAACACAATTAGATGCTCACAAATAGAGACAGGGGATGGCTCTCCTGTTAAAACAGTGCTGGTCCTCCTAACCCAGCCCAAACAATGCCTACAACAAGAGAATATTCGTGATGCAGAATAATAAAAAACAGGAAGAAGAGAATGATGGAACGAACTCACCCAGGGGTACCCAAGTTAGGGTATTCCAATCCTTTAGCAAAACAACCAGAACCAACTAGCACCACCCAATTCGTGATGCCGATCTAGGATTTTAACCCTAGAACACCAAACAAAACAGCAAATTTCAGCCGTGAACCAAAACAAACCAGCGAGCACGAGCGGATTCTCAGATCGCCGGTGGGCTATTGCTCTGTTCACAGATCGTCGGTGTGGAGGTGGGGGCGATTTCACTGTTCAAACCAGCGAGCACGTTTGGGGGGGTGATGTGGGGGCTACTATTCACAAACCGATGGGCTACTGTTCACAAACCAGCGAGCACGTTTGGAGGTGGGGGCGATTTCACTGTTCACAAACCGGTGGGCTACTGTTCACAAACCAGCGAGCACGAACAAGTAGCTATTTGTTGCACAGATCGTCGGTAACCCTAGAACACCAAACAGAAACTTTCAGCTGTGTACAGATCGCCTGTTTGGGGGGGTGATGTGGGGGGGCGATGTCTCTGTTCACAGATCGCCGGTGTATGAGCGATTTGCACTATTCACAGAATCGCCGGTGATGTGGGCGATGTCTCTGTGGAGGTCGCCGGTTGCTTTGGCCGGCGGAGGTGGCCGGTGAGGCTTAGGCCGGCGGAGGTCGCCGGTGGGGGGAGCATTGCCGTCGGTGTACGTTGTTGTCGGTGAGAGAGAGAGAGAGCGAGAGAGAGAGAGGAATGGGGAAGTTGAATCTCAATTGTGGCATAGAAGGCTTGTTCATTCCAACATGAAGAATATGAATAAATTGGTGAAAAATGACTTAGTCATTGGACTACCAAAGAAAGAGTTTTATTATTCAAATCATTGTTCTTCCTGTTATAAATGAAAACAACATAGAGTGTCTCATAAATCCAAAATTATCAATACTAACACTACACCACTCAAGTTGCTTCACATGGACCTTTTTGGTCCAACCAATGTGATGAGCATTGGAAAAAGGCAATATTGTGTAGTGATAGTGGATGATTTCACTAGATTCATTTGGGTCTTCTTCTTAAAACAAAAGAGTGAAACATCTGAAACCTTAATGGACTTTTCATCAAGATTGAGAATCAATTTGATTTAAAAGTTAAAATTTTCAGGAGTGATAATAGGACAGAATTTGTTAATGCTGATTTAGATTCTTTTTACAGGAATAAAGGTATTGCAAGGCAATTCAGTCAACCAAGAACTCCACAATAAAATGGAGTTGCTGAAAGAAGGAATAGAACTCTTATTAAAACAGCAAGAACAATGCTAGCTGACTCTCAGTTGCCTATCACATTCTGGGCTGAAGCTGTGAACACAACATGCAATGTTCAAAACAGGACATTAATCGTCAAAGAACATAACAAAACACCTTATGAGCTTTTATTCAAAAGAAACCCTTTTATAGGATATCTTAGAGCTTTTAGGTGTCATGTATCTATGTTAAATACAAAGGAAATATTGGGAAAATTTTCTGAAAAAGCTTATGATGGTTTCTTTATTGGATATTCTTTAACATCTAAATCATATAGGATCTACATTCTATAACATTACATTATGGATGAAACTCCTAATATTTTATTTGATGAATCAGTATTTACCAAATCTGTTAAGGGTTCATCATGGTTGTTTGATATAGATGCCTAACAAACTCATTTAGCTCTGGATATTTGATTAATACAGGTTCTGCTGATACATGTTATCCATTTGTTCCTCCAAATCTAAATAAAGTATTACTATCACTTGATCCTCCAAGACCACACACCTCAAGTGTCATGGATCAAGGAACAACCAATGTACCAGTTCAGCAAAATGGAGCTACATCCGTAGATGGAAACTCTATATCCGCAGCTGACAATGCTCTATAGATAATCATCCTTCATCCGGAGATATGGATAATGCTTCAGTAGATGCTCCTAAAATTAGAGAGGATCAGTGGCATTCTAGAGACTTGTTAGCAGCCCAACAAATACCATCCGTAGATGTTCCTATAACTCCTACGGATGAACAAAACACTTCCGTAGAAGTTCCTGTGAAAGACATTCATAATGTTGCTGATGTATCAAATGAAGATCCTGTTATTTCAAATGCTGAACATGAAGAACACTTTGATTACTTCATTGATTCATCATCATAGCTGAATCCCTCTGCCCCAATGGATATGCGTAACTTGGAATCAACCATCCCGGTTGATTCTATTTCAACGACCAGAATTCACAAGTCTCATCCATCTAACAACATAATTGGAGACCTAAATGCAAGAACAACAAGAAGCAAAGGGGGAGCTGCAAACATTTGCTTGTTTACTTGCTTCCTGTCTCAAGTTATTCCTCCAAACATCACAGCTGCTCTAAATGATAATAGCAGGATTGAAGCTACGCAGGAAGAGCTTCAATAATTCAGAAAGCAGAAAGTGTGGAATCTTGTTGATTTGCCTGAAGGACAACATCCAATTGGAACAAGATGGCTCTTCAAAAACAAGCTAGATGACATAGGTATAATTGTGAGAAACAAAGCTAGGCTGATTGTTCAAGGATATATACAAGAAGAATGGATAGACTATGATGAAGTTTTTGCACCTATTACAAGAATTGAAGCAATCAGAGTATTTCTAGCCTGTGCTTCCTACAAGAAGTTCACTGTCTATCAAATGGATGTCAAGTGTGCTTTCCTTTTTGGAAAAATTGATGAAGAGGTCTATATGGCTCAACCTCCTAGTTTTGAAGATCCTGACTACCCACATAGAGTTTACAAGCTCGACAAAGCTTTGTATGGCCTTCATCAAGCACCAAGAAAGTGGTATGAAACATTATCATCTTTCTTGCTCAAGCATGGATACAAAAGAAGGACTATTAATCAGACACTCTTTCTCAAACAAGAACATCAACAACTTTTGGTGGTTCAAATATATGAGATGACATCATATTTGGATGAACCAATAAGAGGCTGTGTGTGAGTTTTTAAGAGTTAATAAAATCTAAATTTTAGATGAGTTCAATGGGAGAGTTAACTTTCTTCCTTGGACTACAAGTTCATTAGAAAACAGATGAGATTTTTATCAATCAAGAGAAGTATATATATCAAATATTGAAGAAGTACAATCTTGCTGATACATCTTCATGCAAAACTCCTGCTTCAACAATAGACAAGATCGTACCTGATCCTACTGGGAAAGTTGTTGATCAAAGATTGTATAGATCTATGATAGTACCTCTTATGTATCTAACTTCCAGCCAACCTGACATAATGTTTGCCGTGTGTGTTTGTTCCAGGTACTAATCTGATCCAAAAGAGTCTCATCTAAATGCTGTCAAGAGAATTTTCAGATATCTGAAAGGGAAACCAGCTCTAGGACTGTGGTATCCAAAAGATGGAGACTTCAGTCTTTACTCATACTCAGATAGTGATTTTAGAGGATGCAACAATAACAGAAAATCCACGACTGGTGGATGTCAATTTTTAGGACCAAGACTTGTTTCATGGCAGTGCAAGAAGCAAACAAATGTATCTGTATCCATAGCTGAGGCTGAGTACATAGCTGCTTCAGCTGGTTGCTCTCAAGTACTTTGGTTGCAAAACCAATTACTTGATTATGGTTACAATTTTCTTCAAACACCAATTTGTATTGATAATACAGTTGCTATGTTTATCACTGCTAACCCTGTTCAACATAGCAAAACAAAGCATATTGAAATCAGATATCATTTTCTGAGGATTGCTTAGAAAAGGGATTAATGAAGTTAATCAAAGTGGATACAACAAATCAACTTGCTGACTTATTTACTAAAACATTTGATTCAGTTAGATTTAATTTTGTAATTGAGTCTTTGGGTATGATTAACTTACATTAACTCATCATAAGAAAGGCATGTGACTATCCTTGTAAATAGTAATCTGTTGTGTATTTTGTTTCAGCTTGTGATATGTATGGGAAATGATAGTACAGCCTTTGCTTACTCTCGGTAATCAACTAATTTTAAATCTGATCAAAAACACCTTGATATGTGAGTAGGTTCAGCTTGAGTGGAAACTACACTAAGAGCATGCCTAACATAATGAAAAGGTGACTGTTTATGGGAACTCCATTTTAAGGATCAAGCAAGTAAGTCTTATCCTGATATGATCAAATCACTCACCCAAGTACACTATGTAAAACACTTTATAACTTCTATCTTTTCAAATCATATTCCCTCTGTTTTGTGTGAACAAAGACCCGGGTTTATGATTTAGAGTATGATCTTCATCCTCCCTCTGTTTTGTGTGAACAAAGACCTGGGTTAAAGGCACCTCTGTTTTATGTGAGTAAAGACCTGGTGACCTTATAAGGATCATATTTCAGCTCTCAAAAGAATCCATTGTGATAAACTGTATATTATCTAAAAGAGCATTAACAACAAAGCATTTATGAGACTACAAAGTTGTCTCAAGATAGAATTTATAACTTAATGTACATAGTCTCTAAGTGTGAAAAAGTGATGATTTGACTCACAAACGGAGGACAAACTCTAATGTGAATTGAATGTGGAGCTCATACCAATTAATCTCTAATAAACATTAAAACATGATAAATAGCATGCCTAGTTGATACAATACTCTTGCTTGGATTTAGTTGGAAATATATACTTGCAATTGGGTGCAGCATCAGATCATATCTCACCAAACAAATCAAACAGAGAAGAAGCTTAGGGTTATAGTTTGATCCCATTATATCTAATTGCATGCATTCTTTCTAACAGATTTCATCACATCTAGACTATCATATGCCTTTCATGCTATTCTTCTACATAAATTTTTGATAAATGCTAAATCTTATCATTAATCATAAATTTAGGGGGAGTAGTTAATGTATGAAAAACAATAAAATCTGAATTTTGATCAACCAACTAAGAAGGAATTGGAACTTGAGCACTAACTTGGCTGCATGATATAGACCTTCTTGTGCATAATTGTCATGCAAACAAAGTCAACAAGGTCCAATAGCAATAAATGGTTCTATCACTTGATTAGGACCACACAATCAAAAGAAGTTTGACATGGAATTTAACATCAGCAGAAGCTGCAGTGAAATTTCAGCATCAGCAGAAGCTACAGTGAAATTTCAGCATCAGCAGAAGCAACAGTGAAATTTCAGCATCAGCAGAAGCCACAGTGAAATTTTAGCATCAGCAAAAGCTACAGTGTGAAACTTAACCAAATAAAATTTAACCATCCGTAGAATTGGTAAACTATGGATGTGTTAAGACCTTCAAAGTATAATCCATGTTCATAGAGTGGTAATCTATGAATAATCAAGTTATATTTCAAATTCTAATTCAGTACTGGATAGTTAGGCATCCGCAGATGCTATGCATCCGTAGATGTCCTACGAAAGAAATAACTTCCACCGAAAGGGTAAGGTAGTAGGACCCACTTAATTAAATAAGTGAAATTAATATGTCCGAGAGTATAAATGATGTTTTTGACTTGAAACTTTCATTACTCACTTTTTCAGAGCACTTTTCAGACCTAGAAAAGCGCACCCTCTTTTCCCCCTTCCACAAACATTCAAAATTACCAACTCAAAAACTTAAAACAAACACGTAATCTTGATCACCGATTATTGTTTTCAAGGTAAATCATGTCATAATCATCAATAATGAACTGTTTGATTCCTGATTATCGTTAACACTATTCGTATTCATGTCTGCACCACTGATACTAACATACTCTTTATTGTTCTTATGTACAAATGACGAATAGGTTTGCGAAAGAGCACAATGTGTGTGCATTCCTAAATTCTGATGATCCTGCATCAGAAGGATGTCAAGATATCATCAGATATCTTCGACAGTCCAGGCTTTTCTATGCCCTGACGATGGAGCCTGTGATTCATCAAACTCATATTGTAGATTTCTGGAATTCGGCACAAATAGAAAAAGATGGAGAAGATAAAGTGATTGTTGCTGAAATCCAATTTGAGAGAATAAGAATCAATGAACAAACGATCAGAAGATCTCTTAAGCTGGGCGAATGAGAGGTGGGTCACCCAGATGTTTTTTAGAATAAATACATAGAGAAGGTGTTCAACCTAATAGGATATGATGGTATTTTGACAAGGGTGAGATCAAGAAGGGGAGATTATGCAAGCCTTATCGATTCCTATGTCACACTTACCTTAAGTGTATCTCAAATAGGAAGTCAGGACTGGATAGGTTTTCAAGGCGCATCTCTTCGGGTATTATAGGCATCCTTGAGGGTAGAACCTACAACTACTCAAAGTACATATTAAACTGTTAGTGCGACCAAATAAGAGTGCAAAAGGTCGACAAGATGTATATGTTTCCAAGGTTCCTACAACTGATTATAAATGCTAAGTTGCCTGGTATAGCAAGAGAGGGTGAAGTGTTTGTACAGGCTTATTTGGGTAGAACTGTACTAAACAAGATCAGTGGAAAATACCAAGGGGAAGACATGCCAATGTTTGCCCATATGGTGGATGCTAATGCCAACATTCCATAAGAGTTGGTTTGGGATGATCAGCAAGAAGAGTCATCATCTAACTCTATCCAAGCCTCACATTCACCCCAACAAACTAACTCTCACCAACATATATTTCCAGCCAGTGAAAAAAATGCCCATATCACCTATTCAACAAGAATCACCACCATAATCTCAATCATTCACTGAACATACCCAACCAATCTCTCCAATTTTCAATCAATCACCTATCCATCAACAAACTGAAACTCCACAATATCAAACTCCTGGGAGCTCTCACACCGAGTCTATTCATATGACTCAGTCCCAGAGCTCATTTTACTCTGGTGAGACTGATATGTCTCAAGCTAGAACCATCCCACTCTTAGTCTCCAACTCACAAAACCCATCATTATCTGATCACACTGCACCCATAAGTCCAATCCTTGAAGCTCAGTAATTGTCTGAACCTCAACATCAAGAGCATGTTGATCAAATAGTTGGGACTTGCTCAAGTTCAGCAAGTGTTGCTTCCACTGAAGTATATAATGATGAGACTGCTGCTGAACCTGTAGTAGAAGAACAAGGAAACTTTGTTGATGTTATTGCATATCATGAAGATGATCTAAGTGATAAAGACATCCCTATGAGTAAGAGTTACCTGGTGGCTGAATACAACAAACTATTGCTCAAGTCAAATAAAAGAAAACAAAGAATACAAGAGCTGAAGGGGGTGATAAAAGAAAAAGATGAAGAGTTGATGTAACAAGAAGGAAAACTCAAAGGGCTCAGAGAAGATGCTCAATGCAACAATGAAGTCATTGATGCATTACTTCAACATAAGAAGGAATTGTTGGAGTTTGTGAGCTATGAGAAAAGTGAGAAGGATAAGATGGTCTTGAAGGTTGAACAAATCACTAACTCTCTCTCAGCTAAATCAGATCTGTTAAAGTTTAAAGAAGAACAAATTAAGGAGGTAAAGATGAAAATCTGTGCACTAGAGTCAAATGCAGCTCCATCAACAATGCAAGCAAAAGAATCTTCTAAGGTTGCAAAGCACCTCATTCCTTACTCAAGGAAGAGAAAGTACTTAGGTACTACCCAGAAGAAGGTGACCAATGTTGAAGGTTCACCTAAGAGATCAAAGCTTACATCCCCTTAACACTCTCCTTCAGTAGATTTATCTACTGTGAAGTCTATATCTCACAAGGATAGTGAAAGTGATGATGAATGGAATGAGCTGATCAATATGGACTCCCCAACAAAACAAAAACTCTCAAAGGCTGATGATCTTCTGACAATAAAAGATATCTTGGATGAGAGGCCTGAGTCAACCATGTTTATGACTCTTATCAACCATGGGTTTCCCTATGACATGGTTGAAAGGATGAATGTTACTGAATTAAAAGATCTGCTGAAAAAGTTTGAGCTTGCAAGATTTATGATCCCTAACTGTGACTATGAAGCATTCACTACCTTTCAATCAATTCAAAAGATCAAGAAAGAGTTAGGCCACTGTGACACAGCCAAACTGAGCAAATACAACATGACTTGCTGGCTACAAGGTCATAACTACAAGTTACATGAGCTGAAGGGAAGAACAGTTGGTGAACTGAGAAGGATGATGGAGCATGTTATGAAGGCTAAACTTGAGACTGGTGTAAGATTCCGAACTAAAGCTCCAAGCCCTGCTATTGAACACCACAACAAAGCTGCTGCTGATCCAGTGGTTGTAGAAAGCAGTGATCAGCACAAAGGGAAAGACAAACTGATTAGAGAACCAAGAGAAGTTATACCAGGAAAAGTATGGCCTCTTAGAACTACTGTCAGAGAAATTACTAAACAGAAGTCCACTTTGATACAACTAATTGATCATCTCACAAATCCTAGTTCTGTGGAAGAGAACAGGATTATGGCCTGGAAATATGATCCAGACTGGGATTGTGCAGTAATTAAGAGAACATCCGGAAGAGTTGAATACTTCCATGATGTATTTTCATTATTAAGCCTGCCAGAAAATGATCTCAAAGACTTATAAAGCCTTATCATAACTAACTACCCAATACACCCAAGAGGAAGAGACTTCTCATCATTGGTGGGTAAGTTGAAGACCAAGTTCAGAGATGATGTGCTAACTGAGGCTAAGAGAGAAGATGTTGAGCACAAGAAGAGAATAAAAGGTCTATAAAGGTTTAAGTCCAATGCCTCAGAATCAGTTGATGATAAATTTTTAAAGAGGATTGGATATAACAACATGAACTCAGTAGCCATCAAAACAATTGAAGGAAATCAATACACATATCCCATAACAGAATGGGGATACGTTAAAAGAACAAAGGAACTGGTGCTATTGAGGAATGCTAAAAACAAGAAAGCTGATAGAATCAGGATCTTGGATCCTATGGAAATCAAATTATTACATCCCAGCTACACTTCATACTTACATGACAAGTTCTTTCCAAAGCTAACTGATGAAAGAGCACAGAATGACTTGTTCTTGAATGTTCATGTAATCCAAGTGGTTGACAAACTCCATGCCAAAGCTTACAAGAGGAGAAAACATAATGTTGGACTGTTAAAGGAAACCAATTTTGATGAAGTCTCAGAACTAAGGATCTTAGAGCAGGATGAGCTAGAAGTGGTGCACAACAATAATATGTTGGACACACTCACCATAAAAGAAGATGTTCTAGGACTGAGTTTTGAAACTCTGAAGAAGCTCAGCAAGATGAAAATCAACTACACGTATGATGATCAGAAGACTGTTGTGTCTTTCTTCTACAACAAGATCATTGCTAGAGTGAAGGAGCTTTGATTTTTGAAGAACTGGTTACAAGGATCTAATCCTAAAGGGGAGTATTGTTATATCTAGAAAGAATATGTCTAGATCAATTTATATAGACTTAGAACCTTAATCAATTCTTGTAATAAATGATTGTAACTCACTACTTTTATGTATGCATTGAGTATATAGGTTAACTCATATATATGTGTTGCTTGATGTGTATTATGACAGGCAAAAGCAATATACTTGGTGAATTCTTATAATCGGCTAGGTGTAAGAAAGATCTACGGATGAACATCTTTGTTAATCCGTAGATATGTTTCTTACAAGATAAGTCTTCCATAGATTGTCTACGGATGAACATTAGTATTCACTGATGATCACAAGATAAAGTGAAGACTCGTATGGAAACAAGTTCCTACGGAAGAACTAGATCTCCTAGGGAAGAACAAGAGTTCCTGTGGAAGGCAAAATTCCTACGGAAGACAGACACTTGAATGAATTCAACAAGTCAATAAGTCAACAAGTCATTTCAAATCACAAGAGATCTGGTGTTTTCTTAACAGACTCATAATTGCCTATAAATATGAGTCCTAGGTTTCATATCAAGGACAGAACACAAGAACATTATTACGGAAAACACACATCACATCACCCAATCAAACCCTAGCCGTCGTCACATCAACAACAATATGTTCGACGAATCTTTGTTCATAGCATTCTTAATATTCTTTTGTAATCATTATTTAGTATTAATGAAATATATTTGAAGTAATTCTTGTTTGCTTATTTATTACGTATACATAATTGTGTTCATCATAACAAGCTTTAATTTTTTATATTAAATTATCAATTAAAACAATTAAACAACAGTTAATGATTATTCTGCAATCATTGACTTGATTCAATTCCAATACTGATAATTCCTGATTGTGATCCTTGGATTCAAAATTATATAGATGTAAGTGTTGGTCACCAATGTAATGGGCAGAAGTCAGGCACAGTTAGATGACTGGATCGTAAATCATTCAAGAGGTGAATGATTAGGGATTTTGGATCAAGGACAGACTAAAAGCAGCTCAAGATCGTGAGAAATTTACACTGACAACCAAAGGAAACCTTGTTTTTAGACACATCCACTCAGATGTTAGTTGAATTGGAAATTACTTACGGTTGGTGAATGATGCACTATCAAGGTATTAGCAGTGTGGTGGGTTAGTTGCGGTACACCCTATATATAAACACTAATGATACCTTGAATGAGAAATCAAAACCAGACTGGGAACTAACTTTTGGTAATGGACAACAACCATACTCTAGAGACATCAAGAAATAGGTTATAGACCTAAACAGTCATCTCTAGAGACCTTAGTTTATGGGCTGAATACGAGTTGTTGCCTTAGAAAGCATTGTCTACTTTGGCAAAAAGAGCAAATTAGCACCTATATTGGTAAGTGCAATTAAGACTTACAAATAGATTTGGTCAGTGGATTATTGGTTCGAGTTAGAGCAAGAACCGAGAGGGGTGCATGACACGTTCCAAGCATCAAAACTGAAGTTGTGTCTTGCTGATGAGACCTTATATGTGTTGATCAAAGAAATTCAAGTGGGTCGTAAACTTTGATTTGTCAAAGAACTAACTAAGATCATGACTAGGAAAATTTGATCTTTGAAAATTAGTAAAATACTGATCATAAAGATTAGATGAAACTCAAAGTAAGAACCAAAATTTTATCCGTGCGTGGGCAGATCAAATGAGGACTGGGTACTTTCACCAATTTACGAAAGACGTCGTAGTTGATAACTCCGACTGAATTTTGAGATGAAATTCTTTCAACGGGTGGATACTGTGACACCCGTCACCAAAATAGGTGTATTGACCATTGACTTTGACCGTTGACTTGACTTTTGACTTTGACTCTTTAACTTTGTCTTGGTGTAATTAATGAATTTTGACTTGAAAGCGGACATAATGTTGACTTGGTCTGAGAATCGTGTATTAGAAGCGTGTAGATACGCTAAGTTCTAGAACTTTTTATTATGGGCTAATATATTCTAGTGGGCCTTGGCATGGTGACATTGTATGTTCATCGATTTTGACATAGAACGATGGTTGCATGCCTAAAATTGGACTAAAGACTTATAAACATAAATACATACATCTTACGTTTAGAACGCACAAAAATCAGAAAACAGTGGGCTTTTCATGAAGTCTACCAAATAGATATAATTTATTAAAAAAATATATAAATTAAATAATTTATATAGCATATAATAGTCTGTTGCGATCGTATTAACGCGCAGAATTTAAAAACGTAAAAATTGGACGCGACGTGATTCAAGACAAGCCAGATTGGACGAGATGGGCCAAGGGCCCGAAGGACCTTGCCCCTCCATTGTTACG
Organism: Flaveria linearis; assembly: GCA_024085815.1. Classification (NCBI taxonomy): domain Eukaryota; kingdom Viridiplantae; phylum Streptophyta; class Magnoliopsida; order Asterales; family Asteraceae; genus Flaveria; species Flaveria linearis. Next base: position 20,217,409 of record CM044015.1, on the reverse strand, counting down.
GCCGAACTCTAAACAAGGGGGAATTCCCCCTTGCTTCCTCACTTTTGCAAAGATCCTTATCCAAGTCACTTCCATGTTGCAAACCCTAGCCACCACAACTCAATTCACCTTGTTGTTCATCATCTTCATCAAAAATCAGCATCAATCCACCAATCTTTTGATTTTTGAAACAATCAAGACATTCAAGATCATGTTCTAAACAAGCCTTGCTCATCTCCTTGTTTTTCCGGTAAGAATAACCGTTTCTTGATGATTTTATTTCTTGTTATAGCTTGATATTGATGATATTTGTCATCTAAACACAAAATAATCTTGACTCTAGGTGTTATGGGTGTTGGACTCTCTATCCGGTAAAACCCTAATCCGTGGTCTTTGAATATTCTTGACTCTATTGATAATTGGGTTGTAACCTTGTGTGACCTATTCTAAATATATATCTTGGTCTCTTAAATCATTTTTAAAAAATCACTAATTTTGTTTCTTGATCAAATGGACGAGTTGGACAATCAAAAACTATGAAACGATTAAATAATAATGCGAACCGGAAGACTAAAATCAAACTAACTGTTGGAGGACCGAAAATTGGAATAATACAAGTGCTTAATTAAATTTGGATAATTAGAACATGGAATAAACATTATTTATATACTCTGGTTGATAATGGTCAAATATTAAGGTTTGGGATGCAAAACAACAAGACTAATGAAGTGGACAGTTTGCTGTCAGAAAAATAGGACATTTTATACAGGTCATAACCTAGTCATAATAACTCTAAATGGGTATAATTCTCCTTCTAAAAACAATTTTAATGAGCCCTCTAACAAATTCAAGTGGTCTCGTGTTGTTTCGACATCGTTTGGTCCTCCAAACGTGACAAACAAAATGAAGGTCAAAACTGACGAATCTGGGCAGCAGGTTGATCTGTGTTGGTTGAGTTATATCTTTCTTATATTTTATTCAATGGAGATGATTCTTTTTTTGGATTTTAGTTTAATGTCTTATGTTTCAAACGATACTGGTTACGCAACTTTTCGTTATCGTTTCACCATCCAAACAGTTTATGCAAAACTGGTGCGCAATCAGCTCTACATGCTGAAATATTTTGATAAACTAAAAATTAAGGATTTGAAACTAAATAACCAAATGAAGATAAACTTTATATTTAAAATTGATTAAATGTCTTTTAAAAGGATAAGCTAATAATATCCTTAATTCATTGAATATGGATGAATAGATATACTGCAAAGGACATTAATAAAGTGATACTAAGCGATAACTAAAACCCTAAACGTGACAAAATTTAAAGTTTAAATCTGACTTTAGACTTGTCCTTCTAGTAAATCATGTTTTTAATAAAATAAGAACCATGGTAGACATTAAGGACTAGGCTACAGGAATTACACCTATATTGGTCATTTTGTCTTTTAGTAATCCTTTTGTGATTTGTACTTTTAGTGCTTGCTTTGCGTATTATAGGATTTGGACTATACTATTTCAAGGTGAGTTTCACGGACCCTTTTTAATTATGTTTTCATAGGGGAAAAGCTTGCTCAATGTTTTGTTTTATGTCTTGCTTTAAAGAATTGTGTGGGTTGAGTCATAGGATCGAGTCTACATTTCTTTTATAAATATGTACTGTACTTGAACTGTACTTGGACTGAACTGGACTGAACTGGACTGTACTGGGACTGAACTGGACTGTACTTGGACTGAACTGGACTGTACTTGGATTGAACTGAACTGTACGTCATGGAGAGGTATTGTTAGTACTAACGGGTTGACACCCCACCCTTTTCATTGGGATGCTAGCTAAGACTGACTTGGCCTTATGCGAGCCCTTGGGTGAATATAATCCGGTTATCGGACTTGGACTCATAAATCGAATTTTATGGAATTCTATGACTACCATGCCCTCTTACCCACACACTTATTTTATTTACTACTTTAACGGAGATGTCTTTTGTACTTATAAACCTGTAAACTCACCAACATATGTTGATTTTTAAAAGCATGTTTTTTCAGGTAATGTTGCTTATGTACTTCGATAGTGGACTGTAGATGAGACCGCTCCCTTTGGAGCATTAGACTTTGCATAAGATTATTAGACTTGTTTGGACCTATTTCTTTTGTTGAATTATAATTTATTGGATTTATACTGGGGATTGTTTTGGTACTTGTCCTTCTTTGTTTCTGAATGGAAACTTTGGATTATTCATGTATTTATGGTATGACGTTTTGGAATTAATTGTACTTGACACGTGTTCTTATGTGTCGGGTGACGTCATGACCCATTCACGGAGAATACATTGAGTAATTCTCTTAGAACCCCAATGTGTTATGACGATCTCGTCCATCGTATCCTCGTGTTTCCGCTTCTAGCGAGGGTGTGACAGTGAAATCCATTATCCGAAATTTTCGGATATCCGAAAATTTCGGATATTCGAATTTAAACACCCCTACATTCAATAACAACATATAGAATATTGTTCAATATCCTATTTATGTTTCATTGTTCTTGATGGTGTATGATCTATAAACATACGACAATAAGTGGTATCAGAGCCACACATCAAGAGCAATTTAAAAAAAAAGGAATTCGATTTGTGCAATTTGAATCAAGATGCCATCAAATAGAATATCGGCAAAGGGATGCCCGATCGTAAATAGTCTCTTAGGACTATGGATTGATGTAAGTCCCCGTTTACAAGTAACCTCACAATCGGTTTCATCTCTCAAAACCTCGATTCTGAAACTGAAAAATTTCATTGAAATAAGCAGTGGAATTATGAAAGTTAGTTAGACAAACAAGTCACATATAAGCTAGTCTATTATATAATAGGTTTCTTTGTTCAAAATATTCATAACATAACTAGACTTTGAAACGGGATGCTAGTCTTTAGTCTGGGAGCTTTGATGTTGTCTAAATTATGTATAAAATATATAAACATTTGCTACACTTTTAAATAGCTTTTGGTTGCTTTTTAATACATATTACTCTTATTTTGTTAATATTCTTTTTCTGAAATTTTTATAATACTATGTGTGAAAATATTGCATTATGATGGAAGTTGCAAGTAACAAGCAATTAAAATCGTTTATCTAAATTAAAATTAAATTAGAAAAGCAAAATAAATTAGATGTTAAAAAGTTAGGTACAAATCAACGTGAATTGATATTGAAAAAAAATATATAATGATAAATTTTATAATTGCAATATGGATTTAGTATGTTTTCATGCATGTCCATTTGAATAAACTAAAAGCTAAAAGCATCTATGTTAATTATGGGATTTTAATGTGCAGACAACAATATCAATATGTCAAATTATCAAAACTTACAAATCATGAGTGGGCTTACGTGCACTACAACTAACAAAAACAAAAGATATGGATTTTCATTGGGCTACAACAATTAAAAACGGGCCACAAAGGTGATTGGTCATAGGAACACACAATAAAATAGATGTAACAGTAGGTTAAGAAAAAAAACGGCAGAAGCAAAAAAGGAACGGACGGAAGAAAAGAAAAAAAAAAAAATATATATTTCATTGTTTGAACTTGAACCTGGGTTTTTGAGCACGATTGGAGAGCAAATCTTAAGCAGAGAACAAGATCTGAGAGCAACTATTGAATCATTCAAGCATTGGAAATCATTCGGTTTCGTCTCGTTATCGATTATTTTTCTTTGTTTCATTGATTATCTCATTTATGTTATTAAAGTTTGCAACTTTACTATTGTTCTTAATATTTTTCGATATCATAAGTACCTAATTTTTTTAGTACTATCTAGGTTGAGTTAAAAATTATTCATGTTTTGATTAAATATTTGGTTTTAATTTCATATATTTGTTTATTAATCTTAGAACTTGATTATTTTCTCAATTAAATATGGATCTGTATATTGTTTTATACTTAAAAGTCATTGTCATGCTCGTGTGTGTTTGATCTTGATTTATTGCGTGACATCTAGATTTGGTTTACACATTAAAATTAATTACTTTGTGCTTTTAATTTTAAACTTTGATTAGAGATAATCTTAGGAGCATTGGTTGTGATTAGATGATATTTTTCAATGTGCTACCTTATCTAAAATCTAGGGGTAATAGATATTGCTTAAAACCTACTACCCATTGTTTGTTAGGTTTAGATGTCGCGAGAGCGTGTTTTGCCTTTTCATTTGTGGTGTTAGTGTTTTAGGGTCTTTGATTGGATTTAATCAAGTTGTCCTTTGTCTTGGGTTATAAAATGTAATCTTAAAGATAACGTAGTAGAAAACCTAGAGGTGGTCTTCCATTAGACATTTTAATAAACCTATCTTGTGCTTCAGATGTGTCTTTGGTTTTTTAAGGAGTAGCAAAATACCTAGTTAACCCTAGATTCGTATTTTTGGAGATAGTCATACGAGTCATTGCCTTTGTGTCATTACATGTTAGTTGGGTCCCTACCTAGATAGTTATTTAAAAAATCTGATCATATTCAAGTTTCCAAGTTTGAATTCTTATTTGTTTATTTCTTCCGTTGTGTTAGACTAATTAATTTTAGTTAAATTGTCTATTTTGCTTAGTAATAATTAATTAAAATAATCCAATTAATTAGGTTAGAAGTTGATAGAGTTTTTGTAATGAAAGCCGCCAAACGTGTCTCTAGGGTTCGATACCCGGACTTACCTAAACTTTACTAAATCACGACTGGTACACTTGACGTTTGTGTGAAGTTTAGTTAAGAATTTCCAAATTTTAAAACTAATTTGTGACAATTTTTTTCTTCATAAAATAATATATTTTTTCACACATCAAGTTTTTGGTACCATTGTCAGGGACACTATTTTGGTGATTTTGAGAACGACCGCAGTCGGGGATCTAATCATTTATTTTCTAGTTTAGAGTTTATTTTTTAGTTTAATTTCCTCTTATTTGCTTAATTGTGCATGTACTTAGTATTTTATTATTATTTTTTATTTTTATTTGTTCATACCTTAATCAGTTAGGTAAATTTCTTTTCTTTTTCAATTTTAATTTTCTTTTAGTTTATGCGCCACACCCGTTTTGCCGGACCACCAGAATTCCAGCCACTTGACGATCCAGAGCGTGCATTTGATCGACATTCGAAGGAGTATGACACGGAGCTTGAAACCGAGGAAGATTCCTACGACAGCGAATCCACTAACGCCATAGAATCTACAATGGCCGACGAACAAGCACTAGCAAGGAAAAGGATGGCCGACTACGCAAAGCCCACTACTGCTAGAGCTAGGTCTAGTATTGCACGTCCACCTGTCACTACCAACAATTAGCAAATCCGTCCCCAAATTATTTCAATGATCACAAATACTATTCAATTTCACGGGTTGCTTGCTAAAGACCCTAACTCTTATTTAGCTCGCTTCGCGAGAATCTATGACACCTTTTAGGTGAATGGTGTTTCTGAGGACGCATTCAAGTTGCGCCTCTTTCCATTTTCTCTTACTGACCGCGCCCACAGCTGGCTTGAGTCCCTACCCACAGGATCCATTACTCCATGGGCTGATATGCAAGACAAGTTCTTGTGCAAGTACTTTCCCCCTTCGAAGACCGCTCGTCTGAGGAGCATGATTCATTCATTTCAGCAGAAGTCGGGAAAGACTTTATACGAGACATGGGAGCACTTTAAGGAGCTAGTTCACAAGTGTCCACATCATGGTTTGGAGGATTGGGCATTGATCGAGAAGTTCTATAATGGAGTTACTCCTGCAACGAGGAACATGCTGGATGCTACTGTTGGTGGTAATCTGATGACCACCAAGACCGTTGAGGAGAGTAAAAAGATGTTCGAGGACCTAGCCATGAGTAGTTATGAGTATCCTGATTCTAGAGCCCCGGTTGCTACTCAGCGAGGAGCCACCGAGTTGATTCTAGTACTGCTTTAGCCGCCCAGGTTGAGGCATTAGCTAAGATGGTAGAAGAAGAAAGAGCAGGCCTGTGAGATCTGTCTGGGTGGTCATGATACTATTGATTATCCTATTTCTGCTAATAGTTTTCAAGAGCAGGTTGACTTTGTCAGCGATCCCAACCGGAAACAAGGAAATGCCTTGGGTAATTCATATAATCCAGGTTGGAGAAATCAATAGAATTAGAGAGTGGAAACCCATCGGGTTTCTAACTGCGTACTCAGAGTTTATTTTAAAATCAGAGTTCGAGTAACGGTCATACTAGTAGTATAGGTCAGGGTGAGAAGAAGCCCACCCTTGAGGAGATGATGATGCAGTAGTCACAGATGTTGACTCAGTTCATGGCGAGGGATGACATTAGGTATAAGGAAGCACAGGCTAGAGATCAGGTATATCAGGTTAGGTTCTAGGAGAACAAAGCCATGATCAAGAATCAAAGAGCATTATTGCAGAATATAGAAAAGACTGTGGGCCACTTATCAGATATGGTTCAGGAAAGGCAACCTGGAGGCCTACCTAGTAATGTAGTGAAGAATCCAAATGCACATGTGAAAGTAATGATGAAAAGGAGTGGTAAGTTGTCTGGTGTGGTTGTGCCTCCTCTAGTGATTAAGGAGGAGGTCGATGAGGAGATAGAGATGGAGGCTCCTACTGGCAAGGTATAACAGAGGCTACGCCCAGCAAGTAGAGCACAGCCAGAGGAGTCCTTAGAGAAGGTTACTGAGAAGAAGGTGAATTATCCATTAGTCCATTTTGACAGACTTCCATATCCAGGACGATTGGCTCAACATTGATCGGAGGAGCAGTATGGAAAGTTCCTTAAGATGTTTAAGCAGCTCAAGGTATACTTGCCTTTTATGGAGGCATTACAACACATGCCTAAGTATGCTAAGTTTCTGAAGGATCTGCTCACGAATAATAAGAAATTAGAGCAGATCTCAACTATGACGTTAAGCGAGGAGTGTCCGGCTGCTGCGCAGAACAAACTACAATAGAAGATAACTAATCCAGGTAGTTTTACTATTCTATGTATCATAGGGGGTTTGTCTTTGAGCAATGCTTTGGCAGATCTAGGGGCTAGCATCAACTTGATGCCATATTCTGAGTTCGCTAAGCTAGACCTAGGCAAGCCAGCACCGACACGCATGAGCATTCAATTGGTAGATAGGTCGGTGAAGTATCCGTGAGGGATCATAGAGAACATACTTGTTAAGGTAGATAAGTTCGTTTTTCCTATTGATTTTATGATCTTAGATATGGATGAGGATGAGAAGGTCCCATTAATCTTAAGAAAACTTTTCCTAGCTACTGCAAGGGCATTGATCGATGTCCTTGATGGCAACCTAACCCTACGATTTACAAATAAGACGGTTACATTCGATGTGAACAAATCCATGAAGAACACACACGATCAGGATGACACCTTGTACTTTATAGATACCATTTGGACATAGGTGACTACAAGTTTTTGAGTGTTTATCAGATCAGATTAGACGTTGATTGGTTTTGCCTTTGAGCATGACTCGGTAGATCGTGAAAGTTCACCCGTCAATGAGGCCAACATGTGTGAGGTGATTATAAGAAAGGAACTGATAGAGAAGCCTTCAGTTGAGACTCCCCTATCCTTAGAGCTAAAGGAATTGCCATCTCACCTGGAGTATGCATTTCTGGATGAGGGATCTCAATTACCTATCATCATTTCTGCTGGATTGACAGAGGAGGAGAAGAGGAGACTCGTAGATGTGCTAAGGGCACACAAATAGGCTATAGTATGGAAGCTTATAGATATCAAGGGTATCAACCCTTCCTTTTGCACATATAAGATACTCATGGAATATGAGTATAAGCCTGTTAGATAAAGTCAGAGGATATTAAATCCTAACATGCAGGAGGTAGTTAAGAAGAAGGTGATTAAATTGTTAGATGCGGGATTGATCTTCCCCTTCTCTAACTCGAAGTGGGTGAGTCTCGTGCAAGTTGTTTCCAAGAAAGGGGGGATGACAGTGGTGACTAATGAGAAGGATGAGTTGATTCTGACAAGGACAGTCACCAGGTGGTGAGATTGCATTGATTATCACAAGCTGGATGATTCCATAAGGAATGTACATTTCCCGCTTCCCTTTATCGATCAGATGTTAGAGCGTTTGTCAGTGCAACAGTTTCACTATTTTCTTGATGGCTTTCCAGGTTACTTCTAGATCTCCATCACTCCAGAGGATCAAGAAAAGAGACCTTTACATGCCCATATGGCACCTTTGCGTATCGCCGCATGGCGTTTGGGTTATATAACGCTCCAGCTACTTTTCAACAGTGTATGTTAGCTATATTCCAGGACATGATCGAGGACTCCATGGAAGTTTTCATGGATGACTTTTCTGTGTTTGGGAGTTCGTTCGATTCATGTTTGGAGTGTTTGGAGAAGATGTTGGCTCGATGTGAGGAGACCAACCTCATGCTAAATTTCGAGAAGTGCCACTTCATAGTGAAGGAGGGCATTGTTTTAGGGCACAAGATTTTACACGTGGGGCTTGAGGTTGATATGGCAAATATTGAAACTATCAGCAAGCTTCCGCTACCTACATCGGTGAAATCTATTAGGAGTTTCCTAGGCCACGCTAGTTTTTATCGACGTTTCATTAGAGATTTCTCTAAGATTGCGAGGCCGATGTCACAACTCCTAGAGAAAGATGTGCCATTTGTGTTTTCTAAGCAGTATAAGAGATCTTATGAGCTTTTGAAGGAGAAGTTGGTGAATGCTCCGATTATGGTCGCCCCGATTTGGAGTTTACCTTTTGAGTTGATGTGCGATGTGAGTGACTATGCGATAGGAGTGGTGTTAGGTCAGCATAGGGACAAACACTTCCACCTGATCTATTACGCGAGTAAAACGCTCACAGACGTGCAAAAGCATTACACCACGACGGAGAAGGATTTGTTAGCAGTAGACTTTGCATTTGATAAGTTTAAATCTTACCTCATCCTTTCTAAGACTAATGTTTACACCGACCATGCAGCGGTTAAGTATTTGTTTAGTAAGCAGAATGCTAAGCCGAGATTGATACGATGGATTTTGCTACTTCAAGAGTTTGAGATTGAGATTAGGGATAAGAAAGGAGCGGGGAACGTAGCAGTGGATTATTAGTCACATTTAGAGTACTTCAGGCATGAAGAGATTAGGGAGGACATGATTGATGATAACTTTCCACATGAGACACTGGTGTTTGTGAAAGCACGTGAAAAGGGTTTTTCATGGTTTGTAAATCTAGCTAATTACTTAGCGACATGGGTTTCGATGAGAGGCATGACACATCAGCAAAAGAAGAAATTCTTTGCAGATGTTAAGCATTACATTTGAGTGCCATGCGACTATGTGTCATGCGACTGAGGTTCATACGCATGAAAGTTATACGACTAAAGGCTATGCGACTGGGAGTCCATACGCCTCAGTGTTCATTCGCCCCTAGTGTCCATTCGCCTAAGTGTTCACATGCGCGTGTGAGGCCGTGCGACTGAGTGGTGTCCATACGACCAAATAGGGCTCATGCGCCCGAAAGGACATAGTTTATCTTCTGATTTTCGGGGGATGATGAGTAATGTAGGCTTTGACTTGGGAGGTTCCTGGGGGTTATGTTAGTTGAATTTTTGAAGTCATAGATTAATGTGATGGATGACGTATGATGTGACTTGTTGCATGATGATTATATATGTTTGTATGACATGTTCCTTATTACGTGTGATGGTGTGACTTTACGTGGTGTGATTATGATAATGAACGTAAAGTATTAACTTGACAAAGTGAAAGAATTAAGATAATGAAAGTGGAACATAATGAATGAACGAAAAGTCTTGCAAGCAAATGAAAGGAGGTTCACAACTCATTGAGAGTTGTTAGCTCAATTGTGTGTTTACAGCGTGCGATATTGCCTAACTCATAAGGGTTCATACACATAGTAAGAGTTAGTCTTGGTGACTGCTCCAATACGTGCGATTTTAATTACTGTGTGTTATGTAGCGTGCGATTTTGGCTAACCCATAAGAGTTCACACACACAGGGGGAGTTAGTCTACTCTATATGTGCGATATGGGGTCCTTGTAGCTTAACCCTAGATGATATGGCTTTGTGCTCAAGAGGGGGGTTAAGTACATGACAGGACCCAGATAGAAGTGAAAATATAATAAATGTATGAAAAGTGTGATAAGTACGAAATATGCGAAATGTACGAAACGAACGATGATGAAGATAATAACTATTACCTTGATGTACGTACGATGTGTGATCACGTGCGATAGTAAAGAAAATGTTTTAACGAATGAAAGGTAATATAATGTTTTATAAAACTAGAACTCACTGAGCAACGCTGACTTTTTATGTGTTTCCAGTTGGCAGGTAGTGATTGCTGAGGATGGCACAAGGCGGCTACTTGGCTCATTTTTGGATGGCATTCTTTTGTATAACGTTTTTGCATTGTAATACGAATAAACGATATTTTGTAATGAATGATGTATTATTTTGCAAAAGTGTTTATTTAAAGGAAATGAAATGTTTGTTTAAAGTGTTTCCGCTGTATGATTTTAGTAAGGTTAATATAATCTATATGTTTTAAGCACGATGAGTGACCAGCTGTGAGCGTCCCGGGAACGGGGCCTTACAAGTTGGTATCAGAGCTAAAGTTTAAATGAAACGGGTAAATTTTCAAAATAAACCTAAACTTAAACTGAAAGTGGGACGGAAAGGGAAGGGATGTCAGTTTGAGTAGCTGCGTGCCATCAGGTATTTTCTAGATGTTAACCAGTATTACGTGCACATGTTATGTGGGTTATGTGCTGCTTGTAGATTTAGATACTGATGTAGTCAGGACAGGTAGTGCTCGGGGTATGAAGAGTAAAGTAAGTGGCTAATCATAACTGGCCACTGTAATTAGGGACTTACTATACTTGACATAAGCTATTCCCTTGAATTACCGTGTTGGTGTTTGAATCTTTCAGTGTGTGTTAGAGGATGGCCTGTGGTAGATCATCTAAAGCTTCCCGGGGTGGACTTGGTGCTGCACCGCGGCCCAAAAGAGGCAGGCCTAGAGTTGAAAAGGTGGTTCATGAAGGACCCGAGACCCCTCATCCAGAGGGTGGAGATGAGAGCGCCAATTTAAGAGCCTCAGTAAACGAGGCTGTTGTGGAAGAAGTTCATCAGGTCATGCAGACGATCTTACCGTCTGTGGTGACTGAAGTAAATAAGGCTGTAAGGGAAGGAGAAAGAAGGGAGAGGAACCTGTCCTCGGGATGACGGGAGCAACTGGAGACTGAAACGGTCCTCTCCGATGATGATGAGGAGGAGGAAGAGCTTGCGCCGGAGGCGGCACGAGGCTGTAACTACAGGGAATTTCAAAGGTGTAAGCCCCCTACTTTTAGGGGTAATGGCACTGCTGCCGCTGCTCACCGATGGGTGAGGGAAATGGAAGTTGTTCTGAATATCAGTGAGTGCCAAAAAGACCAGAAGGTGAAGTTTGTTGCCCACTCGTTTGTTGACTCGGCTCTATGTTGGTGGGAAAATATTGTCCAAGCCGAGGGTATTCGTGCAATTAGGAGAATGAAGTGGTCGGAGTTGAAGAAGTTGGTAATTGAGGAGTTTTGTCCTCACCGGGAGATAGACAAGGTGGAAAGGGAATTCCTGCAGCTCGAGGCGGGAACAATGACGCACCAACAATACACCACCAATTCAATGAAATGGCACGGTTGGTGCCGGATCAAGTAACACTTCTATCCCGAAAGATTAAGAGGTACATCCAGGTCTTGCTGGCGGATATCCGTAGGCACATGATCACTGCCCGACCGAGCACGTTTAGGTCGGCGGTTGAGCTGGCGGGGAGACTGTATGATGAGCGGGAAGTGGTGGTGGCTGAGGTGAGTAAGAATGATGGAGGTGACCGGAGCTGGAATAGGAAAAGGTTTGGTCGGGGTGGTACCTCGACGAGTAACAAGAGTGCACGGGTGGATGACTGCCGTGTGGTCACATCTGGTGCAGGGTCAAAAAGGTGTGGTAAATACGGGAAGGAGAATTCGGGAGAATGCAAATGGAGATAAAATATCTGCTTCAAGTGTGGGAAGCCTGGTCAAATGGCGAGAGATTATGGAGTTATAAGGTGTTATAACTGTTGAGAAAATGGTCATCTGAGCAGGGATTACAAGAAGCCAAGGGCTGAAAGTTCGGGAGCGAAGAAGGCTAGAGGAGAAGGGCAGAGGGCAAGTGCCCGACCTTTCACAATGACTTGGGAGGAGGCTAGAACGGACCTCGATGTGGTGTCAGGTACATTTCTATTAAACCAAACTCTTGCATCTGTGTTACTTGACTCTGGAGCTAGTAGGAGTTTTGTTTCTGCTGCCTTTTGTGCTAAGCTGCCTGTTAGAAGTAGAAGTATTGATGAGCCCTTTGATGTAGAAACTGCCATAGGTAAGTCTACCAGAATTTCTGAGGTGATATAAGGTTATGACATTGAATTAGAAGGTCATAAGTTTCCAGTTAGATCATTCATGATGATCTTAGGTGGTTTTGATATAGTCCTTGGAATGGATTGGTTAGCGGACTACGAGGCAAACATTGCGTGTTGCAAGAAGATGATTAGATTAACAGCGCCTGACGGGAGTATGGTGACGGTTTATGGTGATTGAGTCACTATGATTCCGAGAGTGATTTCGATGGTGGTGGCGGGAAAGTGCATGAGGCATGGATGTAGTGCCTACTTGGCCTATGTAAAGAATGAGGATACACCAACACCACAACTGTCTGATGTACCGGTTGTGTGTGACTTTCCCGATGTGTTTCCTGAAGACTTTCCAGGAGTACCACCTGACTGAGAGATCGAGTTTCAGATTGATTTGATACCAGGTGCCTAACCTGTTGCCAAGGCACCGTATCGGTTGGCCCTGACTGAGATGAAAGAGTTGATGGAGCAATTGCAAGAACTGATTAATTACAGGTTTATTAGACCAAGTATCTCTCCTTGGGGTGCCCCGGTCTTATTCGTAAAGAAGAAAGATGGTAGTATGAGGATGTGTATAGACTACCGTGAGCTGAACAAGTTGACGGTGAAGAATCGATACCCGTTACCGAGGATTGATGATTTGTTTGATCAGCTTCAAGGTGCCAGTTGGTTTTCAAGGATAGCTCTTTGATCTGGCTACCATCAGCTAAAGGTGAAAGAGCAGGATATCCCAAAAACAACTTTTTGCACACGTTATGGTCACTACGAGTTCCTCATTATGTTTTTTGGTTTGACCAACGTGCCAGCTACTTTTATGGACTTGATGAACCGAGTGTGTCGGCCGATGTTGAATAAATCAGTGATTGTGTTTATCGATGATATCCTGATTTATTCGAAGAGTGAGATAGAGCATGCCGGTTAGGGAGCGTCGAAGTGGTCAAAGCTACGACTGAGAAGTTGGAAAGGATTAAAGCCTTCATGAAAGCAGCCAAAGACGGACAGAAGTCGTATGCTGATAAACGACGTAGACCGATTGAGTTCCAGGTGGGTGATAGAGTTATGTTGAAAGTCTCACCTTGGAAGGGCATCATTCGGTTCAGATTGCGGGGCAAGCTGAGCCCAAGATACAAAGGGCATTTCCAAATCATTGCTCGAGTAGGAGAAGTGGCCTATAGACTGGAGTTACCAGAAGAGTTAAGTGGAATTCATCCGACATTTCACGTATCTCATCTGAGAAAGTGTTTAACAGACGAGGATATGATTATTCCACTGGAGGATATTGAGGTAGATGAACGGCTCAATTATGTGGAGCAACCAGTGGCGATCATCGATCGTCAAGAGAAGAGGTTAAGGAATAAAGTAGTTCCCCTTGTGCGTTTACAGTGGAAGCACAGAAAGGGATCTGAGTCTACTTGGGAGACTGCAGAAGAGATGAGATGGCATTACCCTCGTTTGTTCAAGGAATTACAGGTTTCGGGGACGAAACCTATATGTGGGGATGGACTTGTAACACCCGGTTATTTTCCTTTAAAGCCAAAGAAAGAATAAAAAGAAAGAAAATAAATAAAGCCCAAGTTAAGGGACCAATCTGGCCAAAAAGAAGAAAAGGTCTGGAAGAGGGGGTAAAAGGGAATGGCAGCCCTTTCCCCTCTCCCATTCATCATTTCAATCGGCCAAGAGATGGAGGGGAAGAAAAAGGGGCAAAACTTTGGGTTTTTGAAGAATCAAGGTGCAAAAGTCAAAGTCAAGCGGGTTTATAGGAAGCTCCTCTAGAAGAGGCTGTTAAGGTGAGTTCTAAGACCCCTCTTTTACACATTTTTGACTGATTTTGGGGCTGGGACACATCTAAAAACCTTTTTGTTATGTGGGGTGTTAAACCCGTATGTATGTGTTTAGGTATGTGTGTGACTCGGGTGGGGTTTGATTTCAGGCTTGGTTGTGCTTGAATGATGTTGTGGTTGTGTTTCTAAGGCTTAGGATGGTTGGTTTTAGCCTAGAAGGTTAGAAACGGGGCTGGAGGCCGAAACAGCAGTGCAGGTCGAAGTAGACGGCATTCTGCACCCAGCTAGGGCTCATGCGACTGGGAGCCATGCGACCGAATGGCATGCGATTAGAGGCCATACGGCCAAATGGCATGTGACTAAGGATTATACGCCTGGAAAGCATGCGACTGAAGGTCACACGACTGGAAGCCATGCGACTGAGTGCCATGCGACTATGTGTTATGTGACTGAGGTTCATACGCATGAAAGTTATTCGACTGAAGGCTATGCGACTGGGAGTCCATACGCCTCAGTGTTCATTCGCCCCTAGTGTCCATTCGCCTAAGTGTTTACATGCGCGTGGGAGGCCGTGCGACTGAGTGGTGTCCATACGCCCAAATAGGGCTCATGCACCCGAAAGGACATAGTTTATCTTTTGATTTTCAGGGGAAGATGAGTAATGTAGGCTTTGATTTGGGAGGTTCCCGGGGGTTATGTTAGTTGACTTTATGAAGTCATAGATTGATGTGATGGGTGACGTATGATGTGACTTGTTGCATGATGATTATATATGTTTGTATGACATGTTCCTTATTACGTGTGATGGTGTGACTTGACGTGGTGTGATTATGATAATGTACGTAAAGTATTATCTTAACAAAGTGAAAGAATTAAGATAATGAAAGTGGAACATAATGAACGAACGAAAAGTCTTGCAAGCAAATGAAAGGAGGTTCACAACTCATTGAGAGTTGTTAGCTCAACTGTGTGTTTATAGCGTGCGATTTTGGCTAACTCATAAGGGTTCATACACACAGTAAGAGTTAGTCTTGGTGACTACTCCAATACGTGCGATTTCAATTACTGTGTGTTATGTAGCGTGCAATTTTGGCTAACCCATAAGAGTTCACACACACAAGGGGAGTTAGTCTATGTGACCACTATATATGTGCGATATGGGGTCCTTGTCGCTTAACCCTAGATGATATGGCTTTGTGCTCAAGAGGGGGGTTAAGTACATGACAGGACCCAGATAGAAGTGAAAATATAATAAATGTATGAAAAGTGCAATAAGTTTGAAATGTGCAAAACGTGCGAAATGTACGAAACAAACGATGATGAAGATAATAACTATTACCTTGATGTATGTATGATGTGTGATTACGTGCGATAGTAAAGAAAATGTTTAACAAATGAAAGGTAATATAATGTTTTATAAAACTAGAACTCACTCAGCAACGCTGACTTTTTATGTGTTTCCAGTTGGCAGGTAGTGATTGCTGAGGATGGTACGAGGCGGCTACTTGGCTCATTTTTTGATGGCATTCTTTCGTATAACGTTTTTGCATTGTAATACGAACGAATGATATTTTGTAATGAACGATGTATTATTTTGTAAAAATGTTTATTTAAAGGAAATGAAATGTTTGTTTAAAGTGTTTCTGCTGTATGATTTTAGTAAGGTTAATATAATTTATATGTTTTAAGCACGATGAGTGACCAGCTGTGAGCGTCCCAGGAACGGGGCCTTACAACACTGTTTTGGATGATTTATGGGAAAACGTGTCATCTACTAGTGGATTTGGAGCATCGTGCGTACTGGGCATTATGGATAGTGAATTTAGATATGTCCACGGCTGGAGCAAAAAGGTTTCATCAGTTACACGAGTTGGAGGAATTGAAAGATCATGCGTACGCACATTCTAGCCGATACAAGGAACGTACGAAAGAATTACATGAGCGCCACCTGAAAGGTAATAAAGAATTCAAGTGTGGGGATCAAGTCTTACTGTATAATTCACGATTGAAAATGTTTCCAAGAAAATTAAAGTCCCGATGGTCGGGACCATACATTGTGCATGAGGTATTTCCATACGGAACAATTGAAATCGAGGAAAAGGACGAGGAGACATTTAAGGTAAAGGGACATTATTTGAAGCATTACATTAGCGGGTCGGTGATTGAGAACGAGGACAAAATGTTCGACCTCCCCCCTGTAGGGCGTGTTTGGGATTTGCAGGATCGTGTGTTGGTCACTCAACAGATGGTTTTTCTCTCAAACTCACCTTGAATAACACTCAGCAAGAGTCTATGAAGAGTTGATCACAATATAACAAGTAACAAGCAGTAAATAAACACAGAATGTAACTTTTCAAGGTACTTTTATATATTGCTTCTCAACTCAAAGGATTACAAGACTCTTGGACTCAAATCGCTTTTTTAATGAGTTACATGGAGAAGATATATATAATACTACCTACAGCCGGATATACTTTGATACCAGCTGGAAACCTCTAACCTAACATCTATACTACAAGACTCTAGGTGAGGTCTTTCAGACATTTTGCCTGAGAGTTGGTAGTCAGGACATGTCCCTGACTTACCTTTTGTCACCAACTAAAGTTGGTAACATGTACTATCATAAAAAGGTGAACAGTAGAATAAAGTATGGTCAACAACATGGCTCTTTAGGAAGATGTCATGCTGTATCAGAGGTCTGCAGCGGACTGTCAGGGACCATACTTATATCTACTGGACATAGCAATGTCTTCCGAAGGATAAAATGGTTCGAAAGAATAACTTCTTCCGAAGCCACTTATACTTCAGAAGACTGCTTCTTCCGAGGCTTGGAGTCTTCTTTGTCTTCGGAAGCAGACTTTGTCTTCAGCTCTTTCTTCAGACTTTGTCTTCGGAAGCAAACTTTGTCTTCAGCTCTTTCTTCAGACTTTGTCTTCGGAAGTCTTCAGACTTTGTCTTCGGAAGCTCAGACTTTGTCTTCAGCTCTTTCATCAGACTTTGTCTTCGGAAGCTCAGACTTTGTCTTCGGAAGCTCAGACTTTGTCTTCAGCTCTTTCATCAGACTTTTTCTTCGGAAGATAGTGTTCAGCTGTTGGCTTCAGCTGTTGACATCAGCTGTTGCCTTCAGCTGATATCTTCAGCTGTGTTCTTCAGACTCTTGGAAGATCTCATGCTTAGCTTTGGAAGCCCTTGAATGTAGCATCAAAATGACTATGTGAAGTGGTTTTGGTTGCACCAGCCTCATCATGACCCAACAAATTCCCCCTAGGCTGATGCTACCAAAACTTCACTTCCCCCTTCTTCTCAAAACTCTCAGCACCATTGAAAGTAAGTGTTTATCAGTTTCTTCATTCTTTCCTGATGTGGTGTTGAGGAGTTTGTACAAATCCTTGGTAGACAAAACCTCCACTCTGTCACCTTGGATTATATGTACCCTTTGTTGTGGCCCTCTGAAAAGAGTTAGTTGATGGGAACTATAGTCATATTCCAATCTAACTATTGGTTCCAATTCCGGACCTTCCACCATCTGTAGAAAGGCTGTGCCTTTGGTGGTAGGTCTTTCCTTGTCTTCCGGTCTTTTCAACTTCAACTCTTCTTCAATCTTGGCTTTAGCTTTTAGTTCAACCAAGTGGAGACTGCTGATATAGTTTCTGATGTGAGCAGCAGTCTCAGAGTTGGAGGGATTGGAGAATGGCTTCTCTGCAAGCTCAGCAATGTCAAATCTGCTGAGATGCAATAGAGAAGTGGCGTTAAGCCTGTTGGTTTCACCATTCTCTCTTTCCACAACAAAGTTGTGAGAAGGTTCATCGAACCTCCACTGGATTATAGCTTTCCTAGGTCCAGGAGATTGACTAGAAATTCTGTCCTCTTTCCTTGTGTCCAGTAGAGTCACCAGTCTCCTTCTTAGTCTCTTCTCTTCAGCATTGAGGGTATCAGAGTTGAGACCAAGAAGTCTTGCAGCCTGGCCCAAAGTATCTCTAGGCAACTCAAGAAATTTTCCTAGGGTGAGGGAGTTTGAAGAGTTATCAACATAGGTGATGTTGATAAGGTCTCCCTCACAGGAGATGCTGCTCATAGTAATGCAGTTGATGAGCCTAGTCTTGAACTCCTTTTTCTCCTCAAAGGAGAGATGTTGAGAAGGCTGAGGGGATGATCTTGGTTTCTGTTGGGTAGGTTTAGGTTTAGTGGTTTTGGGTTGTGTTTTGGGTTTTAGGATGGGAAGTTTAGGTGGTTGAGGTGAAGTGGTAGGTTTGGGTAGAGTTGTGGGTTCAGGGGTGAAGGTTTCATCAGTGGGTTCGGTTTTGATAGGAAATGGGATTGGTTCTTCTGGTGTGGGTTGTGGTTTAGTGGTTGGCTGTGGTTAAGTGGCAGGGGTGAAGACCATTCCCTGTCCCCTCCTGTACATCTCCTTCCTTTTCCCCATACGGATGTCAACTTTTATTTCACTGACTATCCGCTGGAGTGTCCTTTCGGACATAGGTCCCACCTACCTACCAGAGAAGCCATGAGCCCGGAGATAGTCTTTCATCCAGGCTTTGTCATTAGACTTCTTGGTGGCAGTGACCCCATTTTCTTCCTCCCTCCGCTTCTTCTCCTTCAACTTCTCCCTGGCAGCTTTCTTCCTTTCCTTCTCCATTTGATCCTGCTCTTTGTTGTGGAGCAGCAGGATCATGTCATCATCAAGTGGAGACAGTTCCGGAAGACTAAATCCTCTTGAGAGTAGAAATTTAATCCTAGCCTCTCTCAGCTGCATGGCTGCTTCCCTTTGTTCTTTTTCTTCCTTCTCCAAGGCCAACCTGGCTTCATCTTCTTGCCTTAGCCTAGTTGACCTCTCCAAAGTCACCAACTCCTCTAGTGGTAGCAGGAGTACTTTCTCATTAGCAGCTCCTAAGCTGATGAGCTGGTCAATGAGTGCTGTCCTTCTCTTAGTGTTGATTTCCTTCTGATTAGCTGCAGCTGCCTTAGAACTAGCAGGTAGCAGCTTCTCAGCAGGAAACCTACCTTTCTTCTTGATCTTTTCAATCCTTTTCTCTTCCTGAAGCTCTTCCACAGTCAATTTCCTTTTGCCTTTGTCTTTGGCAGAGCTTGACTGTGGTGGTTCTTGGATGGAGGGTTCAGATTGAGAGAGAGGTTCAACTGGTGTTTGGGATGGAGGTATATCAGAAATGTCCTCCCTGCTCACCTCAGATGCTATTTCAGCAATAACATCTGTGATGGTCAGTTCCTCAGACATTTGGAACAAACCTTCCGCAGCTTCCATCTCTGCTTCAAAAGACTTGTCTTGTTCTTCCGAGGCTTCAATGTCAGCTTCGGAAGTTTCAGCCTGACCTTCGGAAGAAGAGGCTGCTGCAAGTTCTGTCCCATCTGTTTTAGTTGCTGGGCCATCAGTCCCCATTTCCCTTTCGAAGTTAATCTCAGGTTCCGTGTGGACCTAAGGTTGACCAACTTCTTCCAGAGTGGTAGAAGGTGCAGTCAGTCTTTGAAGCTCCTCAGCCCCAAAATATATAAGTGTGGTGTCAGGGCTGGGCTGTTCTAAGGAGGATCTCAATACAAACTTGGTGAAAAGTCTGTAGAGATCATGAAGCATCTTTGAGTCAATCTCTAGAAATGATTGAGATGACTCAGGTAGTGTGATGAGTTGGGAAGTAAAGGACTGGGTCTGTGGTTCCTCAGATGTTTGTCTCTGAACTTTCTCCCCCTTTTTGGTAGCATCATCTTGAGAGCTAGATGAGCTAGAGGAATAAGTCAATGAGACTTGAATAGGTACATGCCTAACAGACCTCTTCGTCTGTTTCTCAGCTAGTTTAGCCTTGAGATTGTTAATCTCAAGTTGCTGAGTGGCAGTCCTTGATTCTAAGATCCTCACCTGTGATTCCAGGTTGGAGACCTTAGAAAGCAAGTACTGAAGTTTGAGTTGCATACTTCCCTCATCTTCATGAGAAGAATCACGGGGAGATGAGATAACATACCTAGTATGCTCAGTCTCACCACCAGATATGGCTTCTTGGCACCCTGGATACCTTTGCGCAAAATCATCTCTTTCAGAGATGTCAATGGGCAAAGTTGCCGTAGATTAAGTCCTATTGATGTTACCGCTGTCCTGAGGGCTCAATGAGAGACTCTGAGTAGTGGCAGCTGAGCCTACATGAGTCCCCTTGACATCAGTGGGACTCACCTCAGTAATTGGCTGCTGATGGGGGCTAGAGACAAGGGATCTCTCTTGGCTCTGTTGATCTTTCAGAGGGTGTTGTAGATCAACTTCATGGACATGGAGAGATGTAATCTCTTCATCAGTGCGGAGTAAAAGGTCAGTGAAAGATAAGGAGGTTAAACCTACTGACCCGGGACCTAGATCAATGTCTACAGGCATTGAGCCTATGGTGGGGCTGTCCCTTGAAGGCTGCACAGGGGAGTATAAAGACTCACCCTGTGGGCTTAAGGCTTGGGGTTCGGGCTCTTGGGTTAGAGACTGAGGAGGCTCAAAACCCACATTGACGTCAAATGTGAAGGATGGTGTGACCTCGGACTGAGTGGGAGCCCATGGTTCCACTCTAGCCCTTTTGGTTTGAACTGGAGGAGCTTGTTCAATCAGAGTAGATTGAACAAGGGTTCGTTTGGGGCGTCTCTGGTATGTAATTTTGATGGGTAAAGAAGGTGTGGGGACATTTATGGTGGAGGTTGCTGGTGTGGGTTCATCACCTGTGGGGATAATAGGGATGTCACCAGGAGCTATGCGCTCAGTCATCTCTGGAGGTAATAGAGTGTACCTTCCAGTGAAGTTGATGGACATCTTCTTCAATGTTTTGAAAATGGTAGGCCTCACTTGGGGAACAGTAAGAGAAGCTGCACAGACAAGCTTGCTAGGTTCCAGCTCACAGTTGATTATGTGTTGAATGAATCTGGGATACATGAAGAATGTATCCCTTCTCAGATTTTCGATTAGGTTGGTCAACACAAATCATGAGTATTTGAAGTGTAGACCTTTCACCAACCTATGAACTA
The DNA here is from genome assembly GCA_024085815.1 of Flaveria linearis. NCBI lineage: Eukaryota > Viridiplantae > Streptophyta > Magnoliopsida > Asterales > Asteraceae > Flaveria > Flaveria linearis. Next base: position 20,196,225 of record CM044015.1, on the reverse strand, counting down.
GGCATCCCAGTTCATATGCGATTTGATCCCATCCCCCTGACTTGTTGGATAAGCAGTGCAGGACAATGTGCAGCAGGAACTTCCATTGGTATGAGAAGTTGAACTTGTAGACGGTTGACCTGCTCACATCCCCACCATATCCCATGAGGATGTAGGTGCTATCCAAGTCTTCTTTGGGAAACTCAGTAGGAGCCCCATCATCATGAAGCTCAAAATGCTCCCTGATGAGTTGTTCAGTGATGACCAACTCCTGGCCACAAATGTGGGTTCTCAGGACGCGAACCCCATTCAGAACTTCAGTTTGACCGTTACTCCAGAATTCGGACATGTGGTTGGAGTAGACGGTGGGGTTAACAGTTAGCGCCGTGAGGTAGGTGGATTCAGTAAGAAAGGTGATGATTTGGGTAAAGTCAGCATCTCTTGACGAATCAAGCAATGCGACTTGGTTGTACTGAGGGTTTAGCGCCATTGCAGAGAAAGTAAGCTTGAATTTGGGTGAAATTGCAGGTTTGACAGTGAAGGGAATAGTTAGGGCAATAAATTGGTAAAAGAAGATGAAATTGATCAGTCAAGATTATTTAAATGGGATGAAGTGTCGTAGTGATAATTTTAAATAATCTGACCATCATGAGTAAAATCTTTACCTTTTACAGAGTGGGCCCAAAAGATATCCGTTACATAGTAAAATCTTTACTTCCGAATGTAAAACATTTTCGAAGGTAATTGTCTTCCGAAGGCAACTTCTCTTCCGAAGCAAGGCGTTGCTTTCGAAGGTAGAATTGTCTTTCCGAATGGAGAGTTATATAAGCTTTGGAAGTAGATCTGATGTAAAATCAATCGCTTCTTCCGAGACCAAAAACTCTTCCGAGAAGAAAATTTACATTGAGGAATTTGGCTTCGGAAGATATTCAAGAATATCTTTCGAGAGTTAATTCCTCTTCGGAAGGAATTTACACTTGGAATAATTTAAAGATCTTTTGTAACAAGGCTTAAATTGTATTGACACAAGACATTACACATTTAAAAGCTTTTCAAAAGAGGTAGTTAATCAATGTTTATCATCCCAATAGCTGATATGAGATACTTAAATCTTTGTTCATCAAATGCCTTTGTGAACAAATCAGCATATTGTTCATTTGAGTCAACTTTGATTAACTTTATCAGATGTTTCTCATGAATATCTCTAATGAAATGATACCTGATATCAATGTGCTTTGTCTTGGAGTGCTTCACCGGATTCTCAGTAATGGAGATAGCACTATTGTTGTCAATATGGATAGGAGTAGTCATGAAGTTGAATCCATAGTCTAACATCTGATTTTGAATCCATAGCAGTTGAGCACAGCAGCTAGCAGAAGCAATGTATTCAGCTTCAGCAGTTGATGTAGAGACACAGGATTGTTTCTTGCATTGCCATGAGATGATCCTTCCACCAAGAAATTGACATCCTCCTGATGTTGATTTCTTGTCAATGTTGCAGCCATCATAGTCACTGTCAGAGTTTCCATAGAGATTGAAATCACTATTTCTTGGATACCAGAGACCTAGTTTAGGTGCTCCTTTGAGGTATTTGAGGATTCTCTTTGCAGCAGCTAGGTGAGACACCTTTGGGGCAGCCTGATATCTTGCACAAATGCATGTGGCAAACATGATATCTGGTCTACTAGCAGTGAGATACATCAGAGAACCAATAATTGCTCTATACTGATGTTGATCAGTATCCTCCCCCTCAAGGTCAATGCAAAGATTATGGTTTCTGGGTATGGGTGTCTTGGCTGGTTTACAGTCCTTCATTTCAAATCTATCTAAGATGTCTGAGACATACTTAGATTGACTTATGAAGAACCCTTCCTTCATCTGTTTCACCTGAATTCCAAGGAAAAAGTCCATTTTTCCTATGGAACTCATCTCAAATTTCTGCTTCATAATGCTCTCAAAGTCCTTGCACATTTGGTCATTTGAAGAACCAAATATGATGTCATCAACAAAGACTTGTATAAGCAAAATGTCTTCTCCAGACTTCCTAATGAAGAGAGTCTTGTCAATGGTACCTCTAGTGTATCCATTCTTCAGGAGAAACTGAGACAAGGTCTCATACCACAGCCTAGGTGCTTGGTGCAACCCATATAGAGCTTTATCCAGTTTGTACACATAGTTGGGGTGTTGTGGGTCTTCAAATCCTGGAGGTTGACATACATAGATTTCCCTATCTATATCCCCATATAGAAAAGCACACTTGTCATCAAGTTGGTAGACTGTGAAGTTCTTGGATGCAGCATAAGCAAGGAAGATCCTAACTGCCTCAAGTCTTGCAACAGGTGCAAAGACATCAGTATAATCAATTCCTTCCACCTGGGTGTACCCTTGAACTACTAGTCTTGCCTTGTTCTTGATAATCAAGCCTCTATCATCTTTCTTGTTTCTGAACACCCATTTAGTGCCTATGGGTACTTGACCAGATGGTAGTGGGCATAGATTCCAGACCTTTTGTCTTCTGAATTGAAGCAGCTCCTCCTGCATCGATTCAACCCAACTACTATCCTTTAAGGTATCTTCCACCTTCTTGGGTTCCATCTGAGACAAGAAGCATGAGTACAAGCAGACATTCCCATGATGAGTTTGTCCTTTTGTTCTCACCCCCTCAGAGACATTCCCTATGATGTTCTCAGTTGGATGAGTGTTGTGAATCCTAAGACCAGGAATCACTTCCAGTTGCAGAGATAAGTCTAGGTTGGACATATTCTGATCAGGAACTGGATCACTCTGTCCAGCTGCTGTTTCAAAGTCATTCAATGAGGACTGATTGAATGATTGAGAAACATCATTAATGGTTGGTTGTGAAGTAGTATTAACAGTTGCCTGTTCCTTCAGAATACTACTTCTCTCAACCTGGTGTTGTAATAGATCACCTGAAGAGCTTTAGGGTTCATCAGGTGATTCACTTGTTGAAGCTTCACTATTCCTGGAGATAGTTACACTATCAGATCTGTGAATGGTTGAAGCTTGTTTTCTTTCAGCTCTTGGAGAATTTGGAAGAGGTCTGGGAAGCTCAAATAGTTGATCTGCATCCGCATCAGCATCACCTTGAGCACCTGTTCCAGCTGAAACATTCTCACAAGATTGTTTAGAATAGTTTGGAAATAATTCTAAATCAAAGATATAATCAGGTCCATCCCCCCTAACACAAGGAGTGTGCTCATTAACAACTATATTGGATGACTCCTCAAATTGTTGATTCTTGATGTTGTATACTCTATAAGCTTTGGAGCTAGAAGAGTATCCAACAAAGATAGCATCATCCGACTTCTCAGCAAACTTTGCTAAGTTGTCCTTTGTGTTAAGTATGGTACACCTACCGCCAAAGGACCTTAGAAAGCCAATGAACGGTGGCCTCTTGTTCCATAACTCATAAGGGGTTTTTCCATGGGGCTTAACTACAAGAACCCTGTTCTGCACATAGCATGCAGTGCTAACTGCCTCTGCCCAGAATGTTAGAGGCAGCTTTGAATCAGCTAACATGGTCCGAGCAGCCTCAATAAGTGTCCTATTCCTCCTCTCAGCAACACCATTTTGTTGAGGAGTTCTGGGAGCACTATATTGTCTGGCAATCCCTTTTGAGTCACAGAATGAGTCAAGAACAAAGTTCTTAAACTCAGCCCCTTGATCACTTCTAATAATCTTAACCTTGTGATCAATTTGATTTTCTATTTTAAGAATAAAAGATTTTAACGTTTCAGCAGTTTCATCTTTACTTCTTAAAAATAATACCCATGTAAATCTTGTAAAATCATCAACAATCACAAGGCAGTATGATTTCCTTCCAATGCTCATTATACTTGTGGGACCAAATAGATCCATGTGCAATAAGTGCAATGGAGTAGTGATAGAGTTAACACATTTGGATTTATGAGATGATTTGTGTTGTTTTCCTTTCAGGCATGCAACACAGTTATCTTTGCAGAAAAATTCCTTTTTAGGCAAACCATGTACCAAGTTATTTTTAGCCAATTTATTTATTGTTTTAAAATTCACATGACACATGCGTTTATGCCATAGTGTTGACTCATCACTATCAGCTTTGGAAAGAAAGCATGATACTTCACCCATAGGAGAAGCATTGTTCATATTCAGCTTGTACATATCCCCTTTCCTGGGAGATCTAAGAAGCACCAATTCCGGAGGAATTGTCATCCCTGGTTTGAGGATAATGCACTCATGTTCTGTGAAAAGCATCTGATGCTTCTAGTCACAGAATTGAGAAACACTTAACAGATTCTGTTCAAGCTGTTTGACAAAGTGAACTTTGTCAATGTTTATTCTGCCATTGGATATACTTCCTCTGCCAGAAATATATCCTCCGGACTCACCTCCAAATTGGACAGGCCCTCCATCAAAGTTCTGGAATTGTTGAAGGAGAGATCTGTTCCCTGTCATGTGCCTGGAGCATCCACTATCTATAATCCAGACATTATTGTTCTTGTCAAATGGATGTCCCTGCATATAAGATGAGATGGTTAGTTTTGTTTGGAAGCCCAAGCCATGCTGGTCTTGGGCTCTTCCAAAGATAGTGACATAATTGAACCAAAAGATATGCATTGGGGTTCAATAGAGGTCGTTGAAGAAGAGGTTTGGGCTGCAGCATCTTCCTTGATCTTCCAATCCATCCCTTGGTTGATCTTTGAGGATGAGCTTGTTGAAGCTTTTGCAGCATGGTCTTCTTCCGAAGCTTCTTTCTTTTCGGAAGAAGCCTTCACCACCTTTTCTTCCGAAGTAGTCTTCTTCTGAGATGGTTTCAAGGGAGCCTTCTTGTTCTTCCGAACCTTAGAAGCTTTGGCTTCCGAAGCCATTTTCCCTTCGGAAGAAGTACTTTCTTCCGAAAGCAACTTGGCTTCCGAGACCAACTTTCCCTTTTTCATCATTTGGACCGTTTGAAATGGTCCAACTGAGAAACCTTCCCTAACTCCTTCTTTTCTAACATTATTTGCATAATGTGTGCTTGCTGGATTGTAGTAACAATCTTTAGCCATGTGGTTGTGCAGACCACACATTATGCATGCAATGTTAGATCAAGAATAGTAAGAGTGTGGTGGAGCTATTTCATTGGTTCCCAACCCTTCTTTGTTTTGATAAAACATTTTGGAATGAGAGGATGATGCAAGAATAGTTTGAAAGTTTTGCTCAGCAATAGCTTGCTTCCTGGCCTGAGCCTCAGCAGTGACCAACTGGGCTTGAACTTCAGATAGTTTGGATATCAGATCTTTAATTGAGTCTTATAGTTGGTCTTTTCATGTTTTAAAAGAGACACAGTTTTCTCTAACTCTTCGATTTTCCTTTGATAGTCAGATTCAGCTCTTTTAAAATCAGATTTTAACACATTTAAAGACTCAACCTCAGATCTGATTTCCGAAATGTAATCCTTATAGAGTTTAACTTTAGCAATACAGGCAGCAGTACAAAGATGTTCATATACCTGATCATCATCTGTTCCGGCCATGAGTGCTTGAGCGGGAGTCACATCCTGTACCATGAAGCTCCAGTCAACTTCTTGAGCTACAGCAGCTATTTCAGTTGACTTCTCTTCATGTTTTGAAGCAGTGGGATGTGTGGAGGCCTGTGGGGTTCCCGGGTTGTTCTTGGGAGCCTTGCATTCCCTAGCAAAGTGACCAAGTTGGTTGCAGTTGTAACACTTTGCTTTGGTCTTATCAAACCCAAACTTGCTGTTGACTGGGTTTTGAAGGAATTACCTTCCAGTTCTCTTGAAGTACTTCTTCGCTCTATAAGTTAAAAGAGCCATCTGTTGGACAATGTCCATATACTCCACATCATCTGGACTGAAGCACTCAAGATCATCAAAGCAGTATTGAAAATCAACAGAGTGTTTACTTCTAGAGACAAAGGCACAACTATCCTGAAAGGAGTTGTGTTGAACCTTTTGAGACTTTAGAGTCTCAGGTAGAGTAATGTAGGGTCCACTATGTTAGTTGTCAGGGTAACACAGCAACTGATGTTCTGGTTCTATGATTTCCTTTTCAACCACATGAAGGGTTGAACTCAGTTGGTTATTGGAGTGACCAGAGGAGTTCTGCATGTTCATCTCCATCTGGAATGCACTTAGGATACCATACAACTCTATGAGAGTAAGAGTCTTAAGGTCCGAAGTTCTCTTGATTACAACACAATAGTGTGTCCATAGTTTAGGAAGGGAAGACATAAACTTCCTAACTATGTCTCCATTCTCAAGAGCTACTCCAATATCCACCAGAGTATCTACTATCTCAACATACCTGAAGTATTGTTGAGTCAAGGTCTCACTAGCCTTGAAAGTAAAGTTCTCAAACTGCTGCTTCAAGAGATCCTTCTTATTCTCTTGGGTTTCCTTGGATCCTTCATGCATAAGCTTCAATGCTTCCCATAAATCTTTGGCTGTCTTGCACTTCTTGAAGCCTCTGTAGACGAAATTGGGGAGAGTAGTTTGGAGAGAAGTCATAGCCCTTTGATCTAGCTCTATTCTCTTCCTATCTTCTTCTGAGTAATCATCAACATCTTTTGGAATGATGCGATTACCAGTGGCAGAAGTAGTGCTTGGTACGAAAGGACTATTGACAATGGAGTCCCACATTCTTGAATCTTGACACTTGATGAAGCCTTCCATTCTAATGCACCATGTGTCAAAGTCTTCAGGGGTGATCAGTGGGGACTTGGTCATGGTACAGGTTTCCATATCAGCCTTGGAGAGAGCGGCCATTTTAGTGAGTTGTTTGTAGTGAGGAGTGAAAAATAGGTTGATTTGGATGGTAAGATCTCACAATCAAGAGCCTAGAGCTCTGATACCAATTGCAGGATCGTGTGTTGGTCACTCAACAGATGGTTTTTCTCTCAAACTCACCTTGAATAACACTCAGCAAGAGTCTGTGAAGAGTTGATCATAATATAACAAGTAACAAGCAGTAAATAAACACAGAATGTAAATTTTCAAGGTACTTTTATATATTGCTTCTCAACTCAAAGGATTACAAGACTCTTGGACTTAAATCGCTTTTTTAATGAGTTACATGGAGAAGATATATATAATACTACCTACAGCCGGATATACTTTGATAGCAGCTGGAACCTCTAACCTAACATCTATACTACAAGACTCTAGGTGAGGTCTTTCAGACATTTTGCTTGAGAGTTGGTAGTCAGGACATGTCCCTGACTTACCTTTTGTCACCAACTAAAGTTGGTAACATGTACTATCATAAAAAGGTGAACAATAGAATAAAGTATGGTCAACAACATGGCTCTTTAGAAAGATGCCATGCTATATCAGAGGTCTGCAGCGGACTGTCAGGGACCATACTTATATCTACTGGACATAGCAATGTCTTCCGAAGGATAAAATGCTTCGGAAGAATAACTTTTTCCGAAGCCACTTATACTTCGGAAGACTGCTTCTTCCGAGGCTTGGAGTCTTCTTTGTCTTCGGAAGCAGACTTTGTCTTCAGCTCTTTCTTCAGACTTTGTCTTCGGAAGTAGACTTTGTCTTCAGCTCTTTCTTCAGACTTTGTATTCGGAAGTCTTCAGACTTTGTCTTCGGAAGCTCAGACTTTGTCTTCAGCTCTTTCATCAGACTTTGTCTTCGGAAGCTCAGACTTTGTCTTCAGCTCTTTCATCAGACTTTGTTTTTGGAAGATAGTCTTCAGCTGTTGGCTTCAGCTGTTGACATCAGCTGTTGCCTTCAGCTGATATCTTCAGCTGATGTTCTTCAGACTCTCGGAAGATCTCATGCTTAGCTTCGGAAGCCCTTGAATGTAGCATCAAAATGACTATATGAAGTGGTTTTGGTTGCACCAGCCTCATCATGACCCAACAGGATTGCTTCTCAAAACAGCTTATTGACTTATTGACTTTTTCAATAAGTTAATAAGTTAGTTGGAGTGACTTATTAACTTATTTCCCTTATAACCATCATATTGTCAAACACTATAAAATGACCTTTTTACTTTTTAAAAGTTAATGAGTTAAAAAGTAAGTAAAAATGTACTCCTAAACACCCACGTATACTAAAAGTTAGGGTTACTAAGTAAGTTCTAGTATTTGATTAAACATAACTATAATTAGCTACTAGAAACTTGGAGCCTTTAACCAAGGATTACATTGAAGTAAAACAACCAGTGACTCAGCATATCAGAGAAATAATCATAATTTTACAAATATATCCACATGCTTTAGTAGGAATCATAATTCGGGTAACATATTTGTACCGAAGTACAAGACTCCAATGAATCTTGAATCATACTAGCACTAATCAAGTTAACTAATTCCTTGCACAAAGCAAGACTCTAGTGATATGCTTACACGAAGCAAAACTCCAGTAAATATGCTTGCACAAGACAAGTTCTAGTGAATATGCTTGCACAAGGCAAGTTCAGTGAATATGATTGCACAAGCGAAGATTCCAGTGATATGCTTTCATAAAATAATTTACTATGACCATGCAATGCACTAAGTAGGGCAATCATTTGCTAGCACAAAGCTAGTCCTTGGTAAGGGGTAAGGCATAATCAAAATCCATTTACTCATTGACTTTGATTAATAAACATTAGGTTGACTAGGAGTGAGTTCTTTGGACTGAGAGTTTAGGTAAACATTAAGGATAATATTCTAAGTGTGACTAATGTGATTGAACATTATCTTAATACAGATGAAGTGTGAGTGTATGCAAATGGTTACTGGTTATTTGGCCAAGTATGGGGCAATGTGGTTGCAGGTTGGTCTAATGCAGCTAAGTACCCTTAATGTGGATGAATTATATCAATGCGGATGAAATAACTTTCATGTAAATGGATTAGTTTCAATGCAGATAAGTTAACAACTACATGATGGGTTAACTGTCACACCCCGATCATCAAGGCAAACGAATATGAATTGATTATTCATAGCACATCGAATTATATAAATTGAAATAATATTAAATGTCATTTTCATTGAATAATACTAATCAAGTGGTTTTGGAAGCCCTTGAATGTAGCATAAAATGACTATATGAAGTGGTTTTGGTTGCACCAGCCTCATCATGACCCAACAGGATTGCTTCTCAAAACAGCTTATTGACTTATTGACTTTTCAATAAGTTAATAAGTTAGTTGGAGTGACTTATTAACTTATTTCCCTTATAACCATCATATTGTCAAACACTATAAAATGACCTTTTTACTTTTTAAAAGTTAATGAGTTAAAAAGTAAGTAAAAATGTACTCCTAAACACCCACGTATACTAAAAGTTAGGGTTACTAAGTAAGTTCTAGTATTTGATTAAACATAACTATAATTAGCTACTAGAAACTTGGAGCCTTTAACCAAGGATTACATTGAAGTAAAACAACCAGTGACTCAGCATATCAGAGAAATAATCATAATTTTACAAATATATCCACATGCTTTAGTAGGAATCATAATTCGGGTAACATATTTGTACTGAAGTACAAGACTCCAATGAATCTTGAATCATACTAGGCACTAATCAAGTTAACTAATTCCTTGCACAAAGCAAGACTCTAGTGATATGCTTACACGAAGCAAAACTCCAGTAAATATGCTTGCACAAGACAAGTTCTAGTGAATATGCTTGCACAAGGCAAGTTCAGTGAATATGATTGCACAAGCGAAGATTCCAGTGATATGCTTTCATAAAATAATTTACTATGACCATGCAATGCACTAAGTAGGGCAATCATTTGCTAGCACAAAGCTAGTCCTTGGTAAGGGGTAAGGCATAATCAAAATCCATTTACTCATTGACTTTGATTAATAAACATTAGGTTGACTAGGAGTGAGTTCTTTGGACTGAGAGTTTAGGTAAACATTAAGGATAATATTCTAAGTGTGACTAATGCGATTGAACATTATCTTAATACAGATGAAGTGTGAGTGTATGCAAATGGTTACTGGTTATTTGGCCAAGTATGGGGCAATGTGGTTGCAGGTTGGTCTAATGCAGCTAAGTACCCTTAATGTGGATGAATTATATCAATGCGGATGAAATAACTTTCATGTAAATGGATTAGTTTCAATGCAGATAAGTTAACAACTACATGATGGGTTAACTGTCACACCCCGATCATCAAGGCAAACGAATATGAATTGATTATTCATAGCACATCGAATTATATAAATTGAAATAATATTAAATGTCATTTTCATTGAATAATACTAATCAAGTAATACATTACATTGCAATAAAGATCAAAATAGCATAATATAGTTTTGTTTATTGTTATCTAAGTCCAATCCTGTATGAGCAAGAAGTAGTCCACTAAACAGCATTTCCTCAAATCATGTGAAAAAATAAGAAGTAAGCTAAAGAATCAGCCAGTGAATAAACATTGGTTTGCAGACATATATAGATTAATTGAATGATTGAAAAAATTCAATTCATATGGTAATGTCAAGACTTATAATACAATAGTGTACATAAAAGACTTACCAACATAATCAAATCTAATGATTGAATTGATGTGGTACCCAGACGAAGCCTTATAGAATAAATGATTTTGATTCCAATAACCACGCGACTAAGAAAATGGGGTGGGTTTGTCAAAGTAATAGATCTATCATTGTTACCGTGCTTGCATGAGTTAATGATTGTGTTATCATTAAGTTTATCTAACTATAAACACATAATTGCAAGTAATAACATAACATGTCTTGAATTGTATTTAGAATGAAATGAAATAACAACAAATATCAATGATTAAATATTAAATCACATGATTTTTCTAAAATAAAAAGGACAATGAATACTCATATTGATAATAGAATGCGTTTTGAATAAGAATAATGCTACATTAGACACCAATAGTTTTACTCATGGTTTTAACCTAAAGGATGATGTCCTGGATTAGAATAATAATAATTTAAAAACGAAACATGAATTAGGGTTTCAATTTGAGATTTGGGTTTTAATAAATTTTTAAGAAAAAAGATATAATTTATATAACTTAAATAAAAATAAAATAAATTAATTAAATGATCAAGATTGAAAATGAAAATGAATCATTACTGAAATTGGATAATTAAAAATTACTTTAAATATTTAGTCTATAATAATTGATTAAATAAAGTTTGAGTGTTAAAGTGAAAGATAAAAATAAAATAGATAATTAACTAATTTAATAATTAATCATTTGATATCTTGATCGAAATAATTAATTGAATAATTATCTATTTAACTAATTTGTAATGTTAGTCTTTGAGATAATCTATATTTGATTTCAAATAGTTTTTTAACTTAACACTTATAAATTTTAATAGTATTTACAATAAAAATGTGAATATGATTTCTTGAGATGTTCAAAAATTAATAAATGATTTCTGAGTTAATTTTTTTAACCAAATAGTTTTTATTAAAGATTTTCTGTAAATTAATTTTTGATTAAAAACAATGATTTAAAAGTATAGTCGGTGCCTGATGTCGAACTCGGGTTGCCCGTATACATGACATGAGTACTAACTAGTTGGGCCAAGGCCATGATTCATGTTTCCCCCTTATTATATAGCTTTATGTTTCGAGTCAAATCCGCTTCATTTGGCTCTCGAACATCTCGAGCATAATCCGCGAGTACGATCTTAATCATCATTAAATGTGATTTCGAATGGTAATGATTTCAAGAATATTTTTTATCAATAAATTGGTTTAATTCAATCAAACTTGAGATGAAACCGATTCGATTGTGAGTAATGGGTTTGATTTCTTTTGTAACCGTCTAAGCCACTGATTAACTCAAATTATAATGCGTCCTTGCTTCGTAACCGATGCATGAAGCTCAAGGAATGGTTTATTGGAATGTAAAGGGCTGATTTTGGCTACTTGGTTGTCGCCAGAGTAATAGCTAGAGGTGGTCGGAGGAGGGACGGTCAACCGAGTGGGGTTGGGTTTGAGGGTATTTAAAGATAGGTCCCTGAGGTTTGAATGGGTTATTAGTTTCTTGTACAACATTTTAAACCAAGTTGTTAAAATTATAGTTTAAACCCTGGGTTTAGAAAACTTATTATTTCATGTATAAAAGTTTACAAAATAAGTTTTAAATTTTACAATTTAAACCTTAATCTTTTAAAATCCTAATTTAAAAATAAATCAAATTATTTATAAAACATTTTAACTTTATAAATTTGTTTAAGTTTGAAATTTAATTATGTATTTCCATTTAATATTTAAAACTCATAAATGACCAAAAAACTTCATAAATTTATAAAACTTATTCTATAAATTATGAAATTATCATATATTGATTAAATGGTATAATAAATTAAGATTATATAATAATATTCACAAAATTAATTAAATAATACATTAGGTGGTTTTGATTCATCAAAATGAATAAATAATTTAATAATGAGTTTTTTCAACGTATGAAAATTCAATATGGGTTCGGGTTTGAGGTTATAGTTTGAAAATGCACCGGATGTTACATTAACTTCAATACTAAGGGTCTAGTATGGTTTGATGTGGATGGATTATTAATATTTGGATATGTGTTGTTACGAATGAGATAAGGCACGTGAGTAATCATTGATGAAGATAGATAAGCATTGATGCAGATGGTTAGGTATTGATGCAGATGGTTAGGTATTGATTCGGATGGAGAGTTTGGATAACTGACCAAGTGATGGTCGATACGAGTGAGTATTACATGATGTGGGTGCAATGAACTCAATGCGGATGAACACTTCATATTCGGTTAACGTTGCTATAGTAGACATTGACAACGAATATGAATACAATGAGAACTATGCATAGTTATACTATTAACCTTTTTTGAAAATCATTGAAACATTGAGGCACATTTTAGAGTTCTTTCATAAAGATTGAATAACAACATTAGATAGATTGACTATGAACCCTAGTAATAAAGGTGGTAGCTGATTTGTATAATTGATAGATCTAAGTGTGAAACACGTTTAAGCATGCTTATCATCACCGAAATCATTGAAAACATAAAATGTGTGAAATCTAGATCCCACCTTGATATTTTTGAAGAACAAATGTAAGGCTCCGATCCTGGCACCTCACAGTTGGTCATTCACAGTTATAATTACATAAAACATTTTAAGTTTACGAATTTAAGCAGCGGAATTAACATTAACAAAAACCATTCATCTCATTAATAACACTGTTATTAAGCAATACACCTTAGTTTAATCAGTTTACAAAAGAATAGTTTAACTGCATTACAAAACAACAGTGATTTCTATTAAGAACGGATGTCAGTCTTTTCCCTGTCGAGTGGCTTCACCCTCGTGCCATCCTCATCAATAAATTACCTGCCAACTGAAAATGTATAAAAGTCAGCGTTGCTGAGTGAGTTCTAGTTTTAAAAGTATTAAAATACCTTGTGTAGTGTATATATGAAAATACTCTTTCTGTAAAAATTACATCTCTTACTCTTTGTACGTGAGCACGCATTAACTATACAACAAGATGGTGTTCTCTTTCTTTACTGTATACCTTGTTTATTTCGTACTCTTTTAACTTTATCTTTTACTGTCTATGTGGACCAATGAGCAATACCCTAAACTATGTGTGTGGAGGAACTGGTGCTGAGCCCCTTTACAGTCAATGGTCTGAATTACTGTATACAAGGCCGACCCAGTCACCTAGGGCATGCTACAAAGGTCCGCCAATCTCAATTGATTGGCCCCGTGAGCATAAGGGGTAGCTAACCCGCATCATAGTTGAGCTAACGACAACATGGTCGTGCACCTCTTATAAGCTTGCAAGACTTGTTAACTCTTTAATTAAGTTCCACTTCTCTTTGTTATTTCTCTTTCACTTTGTTAAAATAATACTTGCATTTGTGATCATATGCACACCACATAGGTCACACAATAATAATTACTATGATCATAGAAATAACTTAAAATAATGCAAATATATTAACAATTAAAAACCCTAAGTCAAACTTGGGTCAAACTCTAATAATTCTGTTTTACCCAAAATTTCAGAAATTATTCTAAGTGTTGGGCGTAAAGACACTATTTGGGCGCATGAGCACTATTTGGGCGCATGAGGACTGTTTGGGCATTCCTCCACTATGCAGGCGCCTGAGCCTATCCTTAACTGTTTCAACATTTAGGCACATGAGCCTCTTTGGTGCATGGGCACTATTTGGGCGCATCACCCCTATACTTGAGCGTTTCTGCCTAAAACTTAGGCTCATGAACTACTGTTTAGGCGCATCATCTTATACTTGGACTTTTAAGCCAAATTTTTAGGCGCATGGGTCTTGTTTGGGTGCATGACCTTACTTAAAACTTTTCTAAGGCAATTTTGGGTGCATGAGGTTACTGTTTGGGCGCATGAGTTACACTTGGTCGTTCTAAGGCAGTTCTAGGCGCATGAGCCTTATTTAGGCGCATGAACAACCTGTTTAACATACTTCTCAATTATTTCCAGTCCCAAACATCCGTCTAACCTTTTCTAAGCTTATTACCACTATTCTAAGTATAAACCCAGCAAAAACACCCATAAAACATCATCACACATTCATGAAACATACGGGTATACACACATAACAATTATAAAACCAGTTTAATACATTTTTAGCCCCATGAATAGTTTAAAACAAGTAAATCCGGGGTCAAGAAACTCACCTTTGCTACTTTCAACCTTCAAACTTTAAACCTTGAACTTTCCAAAGAATTCAAACACCTAGATGGGTCTAAAACATACAAACCCGAACACATATACACATAAGAACATATAACCGAGGCTAAAGCTAGCCATTGAATCTGGTTTTCTTCTTGTTCTTCTTCAAAGTCCGAGAGGTTCTACTCTTTCTCTCTTCTTTTCTTCTTTTGGTCGACAAAAAGAGCAAATGGGATGTGCAATATGGGCGGCCATACCCCATATATATTAAAATAATGTGTTGTTGTATTATTTTACACTTTAACCCCCTCTACTTTAGCTCCTTTTCCTTTTTGGAAAGACATTTTTTATTTCTCTCTTATTTTTACAAAGTTTCGGGTGTTACAAGTCTACCCCCCTTAAAGAGGTTTCGTCCCCGAAACCTGTTACTCTTCAAATAACTGTGGGTAAAGCCATCGCATTTCTCCTTCCGTCTCCCACATAGACTTGGATCCCCGCCTGTGCTTCCACTGTTCACACACAAGAGGAACCACTTTATTCCTTAACCTGTTCTCTTTACGATCGATGATTCTCACTGGTTGCTCCACGTAATTGAGTCGCTCGTCTACCTCGATGTCTACCAGTGGTACAACCATATCCTCATCTGCCAAACACTTCCTTAGATGAGATACATGGAATGTCGGGTGAATTCCACTCAACTCATCTGGCAATTCAAGTCGATAGCCACCTCTCCTACTCGTGCAACGATTCGGAAAGGTCCTATATATCTTAGGGTTAGCTTACCTCGCTTCCTGAATCGGATGATTCCTTTCCAAGGTGAGACCTTCAACATAAATCGGTCGCCAACCTTAAATTCTATCGGTCTTCGCCTCTTGTCAGCATACGACTTTTGTCTATCTTTCACTGCCTTCATGAAGGCTTTAATCTTTTCCAACTTCTCAGTCGTAGCTTCGATCACCTCGACACGTCCCAGCTCTTTCTGCCTAATGTCTCCCCAACACACGGGTGTTCTACATCTTCTACCGTATAGCATCTCATATGGTGGCATGCCAATACTGGTATGATAACTATTGTTGTAAGAGAATTCTGCTAACGGTAAATGATCATCCCAACTTCGTCCAAAATCGATCACGCACGCTCGAAGCATGTCCTCGAGTGTCTGGATCGTCCTTTCAGACTGGCCGTCTATCTGAGGATGATAAGCCGTGCTGATATGTAGTCTCGTTCCTATCGCATCGTGGAACTTCTTCCAAAATTTGGATGTAAACCGGGTGTCGCGATCAGACACAATAGACACCGGCACACCATGACGAGCCACGATCTCCTTGATGAATAGATCCATGAGTCTCTCAGAAGAATACGTCTCTCGGATCGGTAGGAAGTAAGCACTCTTTGTCAAGCGATCAACTATCACCCATATAGCATCATACCCTTTCGGGGTACGTGGTAACTTCGTAATGAAGTCCATGGTGATATGCTCCCACTTCCATTCGGGAATGTCCAAAGGTTGGATCTTCCCGTACGGCTTCTGATGTTCTGCCTTCACTTGCAAGCAAGTGAGACACTTACTCACATACTCCCCTACATCAAGTTTCATTCCCAGCCACTAGTAGTCTTTCTTCATGTCGCGGTACATCTTGGTAGCACCAGGATGAATGGAGTATCGAGTTTTATGAGCCTCATCCATGATCCTCCCGCGTAGATCCCCGTATCGAGGAATCCACATTCGTCCGGATCGGGTCTTAACACCCAGAGTGTTCTCACCCAACTCCGTAACTAGTCCTCTCATCCTTTCAGAGTTAAGACGATCTTCTTTCAAATCCTCGTCTTGAAACTCCTTGACCTGCACCAACACATCAGAGGTCATAATCAACTGATATGCCTTTACCTGGATCGGCTCGGGCTTTTCATTTCGGCTAAGGGCATCTGCCACCACGTTGGCCTTGCCCGTACGGTAGTGGATCTCGCAATCATAATCCTTGATGAGCTCCAACCATCGCCTCTGCCTCATGTTCAGGTCCTTTTGATCGAAGAAGTATTTCAAGCTTTTGTGGTCTGTGAAGATGGTGCACTTCGTCCCGTATAAGTAGTGTCGCCAAATCTTTAATGCGAAAACCACCGCAGCTAGTTCTAGATCGTGCGTGGGATAGTTGACTTCATGGGTTTTCATCTGTCGGGATGTATAGGCTATTACCCTTCCGCGTTGCATCAGCATGCAACCTAGCCTAGAATAAGAAGCATCCGAATATACCACCAAGTCTTCACTACCTTCGGGTAATGTCAAGACAGGAGCTTGTGTTAGTCTCGTCTTCAACTCCTCAAAGCACACTCCTGTTCTCAACCCCACTCAAATTTCACATCCTTGCGAGTCAATTTAGTCAAAGGTGAGGCTATCTTGGAAAAGTCTTAAATAAATCTTCTGTGGTAGCCCGCCAATCCTAAGAAGCTACAAATCTCGGATGGCGCCTTTGGTGACTTCCATTGCATCACAGCCTCAACCTTTGCTGGGTCCACCATGATTCCCTCCGTATTTACAACGTGACCCAGAAATTGCACCTCGTGTAGCCAAAAAGCACACTTGGAGAACTTAGCATACAGTTTCTCCTTTCTCAAAGTCCCCAACACTTCCCAAATATGACCGGCGTGCTCTTCTTCGCTCCTTGAATAAATCAAGATATCATCAATAAACATAATCACTGATTTATCCAACATCAGCCGGCACACTCGATTCATCAAATCCATAAAAGCAGCTGGCGCGTTGGTTAAACCAAAGGACATAACGAGAAATTCATAGTGTCCGTAATGCGTACGAAAAGCTGTTTTAGGAATGTCCCGCTCCTTCGCTTTCAATTGATGGTAACCAGATTGAAGATCTATCCTCGAGAACCAACTGGCACCCTGGAGCTGATCAAACAAGTCATCAATCCTTGGTAATGGATACCGATTCTTCACCGTCAACTTGTTAAGCTCTCGGTAGTCGATGCACATCCGCATACTACCATCCTTTTTCTTCACGAACAAGACCGGAGCACTCCATGGAGAGATACTCGGTCGAATGAATCCCTTATCCATTAACTCCTGCAATTGTTCCATGAGTTCCTTCATCTCAGTTGGAGCTAATCGATACGGTGCTTTGGCAATGGATTGAGCACCGTGTATCAAATCAATTTGGAACTCAATCTCACGATCCGGTGGTACGCCAGGTAAATCCTCTAGGAATACGTCCGGAAAGTCGCACACCACTGGTACATCGGACAGTTGCGGGGTTGACGCGTCCACATCCTTCACATAGGCCAGGTAGGCACTACATCCACGTCTCATGCATTTCCCCGTCACCGCCATCGAAATAATCTTCGGGATCATCGTAACACGGTCTCCATAAACTATCACCAAAATTTCCCCGAGCGCAACCAGTCGAATCATCTTTTTACGACATACGATGTTTGCCTCATAGGTTGCTAACCAGTCCATCCCTAGTACTACATCAAATCCACCTAGGGGCATCACGTGTAACTTAGCAGCAAACTTATGACCTTCTAGTTCTAGGGCACAGTCCTCTATCACGTCAGTAATCCTAGTGGACTTACCAATAGCAGTTTCTACATCGAAAGGCTCACTAATACTCCTACTGCTAACAGGCAACTTAGCACAAAAAGGTAGTAGAAATAAAACTCCTACTAGCATCAGAATCAAATAATACAGAGGCACAAGTTTGATTAACTAGAAACATACCTAACATGACATCAGGATCTACTCTGGCTTCTTCCCGGGTCATGGTCTAAGCTCTAGCACTTGCCCTCTGCCCTCCTTCCTCCGGCCTCTTGCAGTCTTTGGTCGCGTGGCCCTCCCTGCCACAGTTATAACACTTCGGCACCTTACAATCTCTAGCGATGTGGCCGGGCCTGCCACACCTGAAGTATACATTAAGTCCCAACCTACACTCACCAGTATGCTCCCTTCCACATTTGCCATACCTCTTCGACCCTGAGCTTGATGACAGGCTTCGATCATCTACCCTCATCCTCTTGTTGTTTGGGGTGAAACCACCACGCCCAAACCTCTTCCTGTTCCAATTTTTATCGCCACCACTCGTCTTCTTCACCTCCACCACAGTCTCCTCTCGCTCATCATATAACCTACCCGCCAAGTCCACCACCGATCGAAAGGAACCTGGCTGAGCAGCAATCAGATGCCTACGAATATCAGCCGGCAGTCCCTGGATGTTCCTCTTGATCTTCCTTGACACCTGTGTCACCTGATCCGGTACCAGCCTCGCCATTTCGTTGAATTTGATGGTGTACTGCTGGTGGGTCATGGTTCCCGCCTCAAGTTGCAAGAACTCCTCTCGATCCTGTCGAGTTCCCTGTGAGGACAGAATTCCTCGATCACTAATTGTTTCAGCTCCTCCCATCGTATCTTCCCGATGGCTCTAGCACCCTCAGCTTGGGCAATATTGTCCCACCAACACAATGCCGAGTCGATAAAAGAATGAGTCGCAAACTTCACCTTTTGATCTTCGCGACACTCACTGATCTCTAGCACTGCCTCCATCTCCCTCACCCTGCGGTGAGCGGCAGCAGCATTGCCATTACCATCGAAGGTCGGGGGCTTGCACCTCTGGAATGCCCCATAACTGCATCCCTTGGTCGTCATCCCCACTACATCATCATCCTCTTTATCGGACAACACGGTCTCAGGCGCCGGCCGTTCCTCCTCCCCTCTGCTCCCCTTGCCCATGGACCCCTTCTTATTCTTCTCTTTTCTCTCCTCGCTCCTCACAGCTCTGATGACTTCGGTCACCACAGACGGTAAAACTATCTGCATGACCTGGTGCACTTCATCAGCAACTGCCTCCCTAGCTGAGTCATTCAGGCTCGCATTCTCATTTTCCTCACTCCATCCACGAACCTCAGGGTTCTCATGGGTCGTCTCCGGAGCCTTAGCACTACTCCTAGTCACACGTGGTCGACCTCTGCCTCTAGAAGCCTTGGAAGATTTCTGTCCAGCCATTTCCTAAGCGCTATAAGATTCAAACATTAACACCATCATTCAAGGTAATAGCTCAGTTTATGTCGAGTATAGTAAGTCCCTAATGATAGTGGCCAGTTATGATTAGCCACTTACTTTACTCTTCACACCCCAAGCATTTCCTATCCTGACTACATCAGTATCTATATCTACTAGGAACACCTAAGTCAAATAGCACACGCACATAATACTGATTAACTTTAAGAAAAAATACCTGATGGCACGTAGCTACTCGGGCGACATCCCTCTATCTGTCACATTTTCAGTTTAAGTTTTTGAAAATATTTTACCCAATTCACTTAAACTATGGCTCTGATACCAACTTGTAAGGCCCCGATCCCGGGCACCTCATAGTTGGTCATTCACAGTTATAATTACATAAAACATTTTAAGTTTATGAATTTAAGCAACGGAATTAACTTTAACAAAAACCATTCATCTCATTAATAACACTGTTGTTAACAATACACCTTGGTTTAATCAGTTTACAAAAGAATAGTTTAACTACAATACAAAACAGCAATGATTTCTATTAAGAATGGATGTCAGTCTTTTCCCTGCCGAGTAGCTTCACCCTCGTGCCATCCTCAGCAATAAATTACCTGCCAACTGAAAATGTATAAAAGTCAGCGTTGCTGAGTGAGTTCTAGTTTTTTAAAAGTATTAAATAACTTGTGTAGTGTATATGTATGAAAATACTCTTTCTGTAAAAATTACATCTCTTATTCTTTGTACGTGAGCACGCATTAACTATACAACAAGGTGGTGTTCTCTTTCTTTACTGTATACCTTATTTATTTAGTACTCTGTTAACTTTATCTTTCACTGTCTATGTGGACCAATGAGCAATACCCTAAACTATGTGCGCGGAGAAACTGGTGCTGGGCCCCTTTACAGTCTATGGTCTAAATTACTGTATACAAGGCCGACCCAGTCACCTAGGGCATGCTACAAAGGTCCGCCAATCTCAATTGATTGGCCCCGTGAGCATAAGGGGTAGCTAACCCGTATCACAATTGAGCTAACGACAATACGGTCGTGCACCTCCTATAAGCTTGCAAGACTTGTTAACTCTTTAATTAAGTTCCACTTCTCTTTATTATTTCTCTTTCACTTTGTTAAATAATACTTGCATTTATGATCATATGCACACCACATAGGTCACACAATAATAATTACTATGATCATAGAAATAACTTAACATAATGCAAATATATTAACAATTAAAAACCCTAAGTCAAACTTGGGTCAAACTCTAATGATTCTATTTTACCCAAAATTTCAGAAATTATTCTAAGTGTTGGGCGTACAGACACTATTTGGGCGCATGAGCACTATTTGGGCGCATGAGGACTGTTTGGGCGTTCCTCCACTATGCAGGCGCATGAGCCTATCCTTAAATGTTTCAACATTTAGGCGCATGAGCCTCTTGGGCGCATGGGCACTATTTGGGTGCATCACCCCTATACTTGAGTGTTTCTGCCTAAAACTTAGGCGCATGAACTACTGTTTAGGCGCATCATCTTATACTTGGACTTTTAAGCCAAATTTTCAGGCGCATGGGTCCTGTTTGGGTGCATGACCTTACTTAAAACTTTTCTAAACAAATTTTGGGCGCATGAGGTTACTGTTTGGGCGCATGAGTTACACTTGGTCGTTCTAAGGCAGTTCTAGGCGCATGAGCCTTATTTAGGTGCATGAACAACCTGTTTAACATACTTCTCAATTATTTCCAGTCCCAAACATCCGTCTAACCTGTTCTAAGCTTATTACCACTATTCAAAGTATAAACCCAGCAAAAACACCCATAAAACATCATCACACAGTCATGAAACATACGGGTATACACACATAATAATTATAAACCAGTTTAATACATTTTCAGCCCCAAGAATAGTTTAAAACAAGTAAAACCGGGGTCTAGAAACTCACCTTTGCTGCTTTCAACCTTCAAACTCTAAACCTTGAACTTTCCAAAGAATTCAAACACCTAGATGGGTCTAAACATACAAACCCGAACACATATACGCATAAGAACATATAACCGAGGCTAAAGCTAGCCATACCCCATATATATTAAAATAATGGGTTGTTGTATTATTTTACACTTTAACCCCCTCTACTTTAGATCCTTTTCCTTTTTGGAAAGATATTTTTTTATTTCTCTCTATTTTTACAAAGTTTCGGGTGTTACAACAAACCCTAGAAAAAGCATCAAAACCCGAGATGTAAGCTTTGTTACGTAAGTGTGAAAACTTTATCATGAGATCTCATAGAAACATGCTTAAAGATGAAGATCTATGCTCTTCAATGATGATAGAGGCATAAAGTATTACCTTTTGCATAAAACGTAGTGTTCTCTCTAGAGTTTGTGCTTTACATCTCTACTATCCATATACTTCTATGCAAAGTTTTCCTACAAAGGCAAGGGGAGGCTAAGGTCCCCTTTAAATACGAATAATTTAGGGTTAAATTTATATTAACAACCCCCCCAACTCCCACCCCCCGAACTTTCTTTTGTTCCCATTTAAAGTAGAACTTGAATCCTTTCCTTTCATTCAAAATTTTTAGGACGTTACAATTGACGCATATGAGCTCTTCATTTAATTTCAATTTTTGGGACGTTACAATTGACGCATATGAGCTCTTCATTTAATTTCAGCGAAGGATCGTCTGGACCAAAGATGTTTAATTTTAATATAAATACCGAAGGTCAATGGAATTATCATCAAAATGCTGACAACAAAATCAGTGAAGCACTATCATCTTGCATCCAAATTAAAAACAAATCACAGATTTAACAAAGGACTATTGAATTCATTTCCAAGAAGGACTGCTAGAATCTAGAAACGGAAATAAGAGACAAGAACGGGAAGTTTGTCGGGAATAAACCTTCACGTAGATACCATAAACGACGAGCGCGACCTCATCAATTTTCGTCAGAAATCATTAGATCTTGTTACAACATTAGGAATCGTCGTTTCCATTCAAAATCATAAAGGTTCTCATCAAGGACTTCAATTTAAAAACCTGGGACCCGTGTTGGAAAAAATGTTATGCTTTATAGTTACAAAGTCAAAAGAAATCATTGGAATTTTAATGTAAGGACATAAGTTTAAGGATGCATATTCAAGGCATAAGGTTATGAATTATTAAATTTCTATCCTTCGAGTTAAAAATATTTAAAATATTAGTCAAAAGAAAATAAGAAAATTCATGCATATAAAAGTCAAAACAAAGAAAAAGCAAAAAAAAGGAAGAAAACGAACTAACAACTGTACCACTCCAGGCTAGACAAAGGGCCGTTGTAGACCTAACCGCAAAGAAAAGAAGATTATGAGAAACGATTAAAGGACAATCATGGTATATAAGTAAGAACACTAAGATGATTGATACAATCAAGTCGTCAAGGGACTAATAAAACTCGTTTGACTTGGGATATTAAAGGAAACAACTATCATGGAGTATGTTAAAGTTAAAAGAAGATTGTTGGAACAAACCAAACTCATAAGAACCGGCCCACACAAACACACTTAATGCCATCGGTAGTTATATCAATTATGGTAGTTATATTGACGGTGTAAGGTCGCTAGTTAGTTATTATGGTTGCCTATGAATACCATTGTAATCTTCATTTGTAATTAAATGAAGGTTGATCAATCAATAGCAACATATAGAATATTTATTCAATATCCTATTTAAGTTTGATTGTTTGTAATGGATTACAATCCAAAAACATGTGACACTAGATAAGACACCAAGACAAAGAAAGAAGGGCACCAACCAGCAAGACGGAGGAGATGGTGTCGGTGGTGGCTGAAATTTCACCCCCAACCACAGTCTGCTATTATTCATGTCACACATCCCCTCTATGTACCTTTATAAGATTTCTCATCTCTAACTCTCTACCTTCATTTGCAGAGACATATAAGAGTTTTCTCCATTCCTTTAGTAAAATTTGACAGAACAAATTTCATTTTGATAAACGATAACGTGAAAACTAACATACCTATCAATTAAGAGTTTTAAGAATATTTTACCAAATCTAATTTGATTTCAAGTTGAGTTGAATCAATAAATGAATAATGTCCGATGGCTTCATTTAATTTAATTATACTAATGAAAAAAACAAGTTTAACCATTAATTTGTAGCTTAAAGTTATTAAAAAAACCACATACATATTAATAAACAAAGATGAATAACAATAATTGCAAATTGATTCTATAAAACTATAATATTATTATTAAGAAAACATACTACCAATAAGTTCACATCAACATGATGCCACGGACAACTCCACACCTTGGGCGAGAACGGACAACTGAAGAGGAGATGAGAGGCCGACTTCACGGCCCCAACACACATAGAACAGTCCGTAGTCCCAATACCCACTCCCCTGTGACCAAGATCCACTTTAGATGGGATTCTATCTAACTGGGCACGCCACACAAAGCTTCTCACCTTCAAAGGGATCCAACTACACCACAACATTGGACTTAAATTTAGATGGAACCGATTATACTCCAAAATAGATCTTAACAATTTAACTAGAGTACATACCCGAGTCATCTCCATGCCAAACCCATTTATCTTCCACACTTCCAAACTGATAGTACCAAAGTAAATTGCATAATTGAACCACTTGGGGCTGCTCAACACCAACATTTGGACTTCTTTTCCATTCCCACTTCCAAATTAAATTTGAACCATTTCTCTCCAGCCTGTCACATACTTTGCAACCTTTCTTTTTCTCCAAGGAGAGCGCCTCAGGGAACAACTCAGAAAGAGGACAGTTTGCAACCCAAGGATCTAACCAAAAAGCAATAGACTTGCCATCACCCACTACCCCTTTCAGCAGCGAATTAAATACCACATTCTCCTTGTATAGGTCCGATTCAACCCCAATAATTTGTTTCCAACCTGCCACAACAACAGCCTTAATAGGGATCGATTGAAGTTTCCTGGGCATTCGATGAATAGCCGACACCACTTTGACCCATAAATCTTCACTTATGGTCTTAAACTTCCATCTCCATTTTGATAATAAAGACAAGTTCATGTCTTTCAAGCTACCAACTCCTAACCCTCCAATATCCTTTGGAGCCATAACGTCATCCCATTTTACCCATGGGATGCCAGAAGACTCACCCGCACCACTCCACAAGAAAGACCTCTGCAAACTCTCCAATTTCTTAATCACAGATTCTGGAGCCTTAAACATAGACAAGTAATAATAGGCAAGTTACTCAAAACGGACTTGACAAGCGTAAGCCTACCGCCAAAAGATAAACACTTTGCCTTCCAAGATGATAGTTTCTTTTTGAATTTATCCACCACTGGATTCCAAGCCTTAATCCTTCCCATGTTCTCTCTAATAGGAATACCAAGGAGAGAAAGGGGTAACTTGCCCTTTTGACAATTTAAAATCCTAGCAGCAATGTCCACTTCCACCCCATCTATCCCAACACCAATAATAATACTTTTCTGAAAATTGATTTTAAGCCCCGAAGAAAGGTGAAAACAATTCAGAATTCGCATAAGATTTTATTAAAAATAGACCATTCACCCATTATGAGAACATCATCCGCATACAAAAGGTACGAGATGATCGAACCCCCGTTTGGGAGAGTCACACCGTGGAACCACCCCCTCCTAACCGCAGCCTTCATAGACACATGAAACGCTTCCATAACTATAATAAATAGGAAAGGCGAAAGCGGGTCACCTTGCCCAAGACTTCTACTCGAAGAGAACTCCCTAGTAGGAGATCTGTTGACTAAAATCGAGGACTTGGATGATTCTAAACCATTTCTTACCCATATTCTCCACAACTCCGGGAACCCTATTTGAACCATAATAGAGTCCAAGAAAGCCCAACTCACCATATCATACGCCTTCTCAAAATCCACGTTAAACAAAAGAGCTTTATGTTTCACAGCCTTGAACCAAGCTTGAAAGGATCTCAGCATCTAGTTTGATCAATTAGATTGGATTTACAGCGGAATTAGTACATGAATTAACAAATTAAAGCAAGAACACAATAGATTTATCAATGAAACAGTACGGTTATAGAATAAGAGAGAGTTTCTGCACAAAAGATGTATTTCATTCAATATAAGCTTCGGCAACATTACAATTAGGTCATCTTTCCTTTTCTAGGGAAAGATGACGTCAGCTGATGTCACTTGACAGTGACATCTAACTGTTATTACAACAAACTACTAATAGTTACACAACTACTGAAGATGTCAAACAGCTGACATCTTCTTACAAAAGACAAGTGTAAACTATCTCTACAACTACTCATAAGAAACTACTGAAACTACAACTACTAAAACTACAACGACTGAAGAACATGCTCTTCAGTCGTTTTACAAGTACTGAAATAGAAATGAAACTGCTGAAAAGAAAAGACTGAAAGGAAACCATCACAACAACTGAAGAATACTTCTTCAGCTGTTGTAACAAACTTTGAAGGCTTCAGTACTTGGACTTCAGACTTGAACTTCAGTTGTTGTCATCAGCTGATGTCTTCAGTTGTTGTCATCAGCTGAAGTCTTGAGTCTTTGTCTTTAGTCTTTGTACTTCAGCTGATGGTCTTCAGTACTTTAGTCTTCAGCTGATGATCTTCAGTACTTTAGTCTTCAGCTGATGAAGCCTTCAGTCTTTGTCAAACAGCTGATGAGGCCTTCAGCAGTTGTTGTGATGTCTTGTGGGACTTAAAGTTTTTTCTGATCTGGCTCATTGGTTCTTTTGGTCCAACAAACTCCCCTTGAACCAATGCAGCCAAAACCTTTAAGCTTATTAAATGTCCCACTTATTGAGGCAGAATGATTGATCTTTTTCTTCTGGATCAGCTCAGGATGACCCATATCAGCACAAGCCTGGGAAGAAGTCTCAAAGATCTGATTGGCAAAGGATGGATGGGAACTCTGTCTTGGGGAACTGGACACAGAGCTGTTACCCCATCCATGAGACCTACTTCCTAACTATAAGCCTATATGATTCTCTGGTGTAGACTTCCAAAAATACAATCTGTTCCTCCATGGTGAGCTCTTCTGCCTCTCCCTCAAAGAATCCTTCAGGCCCATAGAACTCAGAAAGGAATTTGACCTGTTTACCATTCTTGAGCTCCACTGTTGTGATCTTTCTGTATGCAAACTCATCAGGGTGATTACCCTCCAGTAGCAAGTGGAGCTCATCCTTCCTGATTTCCTCAAGCCTCTTATACACCAACCCCTTCTTCACCATTCTATTTTCCAGCATCTTTTATGGGGGCATGTTGGATGTATAGGCCTTCTTGAAATCTTCATGGATCTCCCAGGGTGATACTACAATGGCAAGTGTGATCACTGCATTTACGATCTTTTTCACTTGCCCATTGTATCTCTGAGGAATGTTTCTCTTTTGGATCCTATGAGACACCCTGGGATCAGGCCAAATCCTCACTCTCTCTTTCTGATATTGAAATGTGTGCTTGAGAGTGTACAGTCTCTGAGCTTGTTTCCTCATGTTTATGATTGATGAGGAAGCTGCATATGCTTTGTCTACCCTTCTCAACAACTCCTCATCATGTAGTTTGTGATGCTCTTCTTCTTCTAGCTTCACTTTAACTGTTTGTCTTTGGAGCTCAGGAGTAATTGTTAGAGGGAGACTTTTGGCCTTAGGCAATGACATGACAGTCGAGATTGGCAGCCTATCTTCTTCCTCGTCATCTTCTTCTACTTCTTCTTCTAGCCTCAACACCCTTCTCTTCCTCTTCAAGGGTGCATCATTAGCTATTGGTTTTGTGGGTGAGGGAGTTGGTTTTATGGGTTGTGGTAGTGGTTGTTTTGGTGTGGGAATTTTGGCAGGCTGTTCTAGCAGTTTGGATGTGAGTGAGGCTTTGGTTTGCTTGGCTAGAGCAGTCTTGTTCCCAGCACCGGCTTCACTCTTGGCTTCTATGACCAGCCCCTTGGTAAATACCTCAGACGAATAGATCTTGGTGGTTATTGCCAAGATGTTGTCCCTGGGCCATGACTTGATCTCCAGGACTGATCTCCCCAGATACTTCGAAGTGAATCTTGCCATAGCCTTAAGTCTCTCCTTCTCTTCTTGGCTATAGCAAGTCTATCGGTTTTCTATCTCTTGTACCTCTAACTTCAGGATCTCTGAGTCAAGTTGAGCAGTATCAAAACCCTGCCTAAACAACTGATCAATGATGTAATCCATTGATCGGCTGTGTTGGGCATCAGCTTCCTTTATCATCTCATCCAACTTCTTCTCAGACTCCTTTTCTCCCTTCTTCTTCTTGTATGTGATATGAAAGTCTTTTGCACTTTCAGTCACTTTCTCCATGTCAGTTCCCTTCTCAACCTCCTTCTCTTTCTCAGTCTCCACAACCAACTCCATCTCAGTTTTTACCTCTTTCTCAACTTCTTTCTCTTTCTCCTCCTCACTCCTCTTCCTCTTGATTGCTTTCACTGACTGAGTCTCCCCCTTTTTGGTTGCATTGGTTGTAGGGGTTTGACTGTCAGAAAGCCTCTTTGCTACAGCATCATCCACCATTAGCTGAATAGTTGAGGAAAGCCTCTCATCAAGGGTTTTAATCATAATGTCAGTGATAATGGGTGTGATAAGAGGCAGGGAGTTTTGAAAGATAGCAGCTATTTGCTCAGGGGGTTTCTGGCCCTGAGTAATAGTGCCAGAAGCAGAGGCTGGTGGTTAAGATTTTAGGAGTGGCTCTGTGTTTGTGAGACCTTCAGATGAAGGTGCCATCTGTTGGGTTATTATAGTGGTAGATGGACTTGATTCTTGAGAGAGTTTGGCAAGTAGCTCTTTTAATCTACTTACCTCCTCCTCAAGAATAGTGTTCTGGGCTAGAATATCATAAAAGAAGCCCAGGTCATCATCAGCTGTAGCTGAATCACCTGACCTCCTGATTAGATCAGGATGTACATGTGCTGAGTGTGGCTCAGTATCCACATGTGCCCCTTGTTCTTGGTACTGGGGACTCCTACCTTAGGATTAGAACCGTCATCGGCAGTTGCCTCTGGTGAGGACTTAGAGATGGTACCAGCTTCATCCTGTTCATGTGCTGAATCAGGGGAAGTGGCAGCCTCACTAGATGTTCTCATCTCCTCTTCCACACTGGGAGAGAGAACATTGTATTCCCTGTGCTATGGGATCTGATCAACACTTTGATCCCCCCTCTCATTGGTTGGGGTCTTCCCAGTTGTGATAGGTGCCTGGGGAGAGGGTGGAGTGTTGAGATGAGTCAGCACTTCTGCAATAATGAATGTTGGGCTTTGAGGGGTGGTTGCAGTGGGAGATGGGGTAGAAGCAGTGTGCACCCGGGGAGATTGGTGCGTTTCAATGGCAACCTCCTTAAGTGAGAAAGGTTCCAGATGTGTGGTTGCCCCGGAAGTGGTTGCTTCAGGCTCCTGTTAAGAGGATGCCTGAGCGGTTGAGGCTGGTTGAGTCCTTGTGATTACTGGGGGACTAATACCAGTAATTACTTCCTGCCTTTGTGTTACAGGGGCATCCTCAGGGGACTCATCTCCCTGAGTAGCCTTTTTGGGTTTCTTGTGTTTGGGTTTGGTGGGGACTTTGGATTTGGAGGTGGAGGCTGTGGGTTCAAGCTGCTTGGGGTTTCGCAGCTTGGCAGCCTGTTTCAGTGTTTGGTCAGAGTTGTGCCTGGAGTATACTTCAGGGAATATGGCCATAGCAGGGACTCCAAGGCCAACAATTCCCTCAGCATTCAGCTGGTTCTCTATAATGGCCATAATGAACCGTAGATATAGTATCCATCGGTTAGCAAGAGGTTTTGAGGCCATATCCTTAAGTTCTAAAAATATGATTTCAGAAAAATTTAAGTTTTGTTGCTCAAGGATAGAGAATAATACCTGCTGCCACCTAGATGACATTTGATCCCAAGAAGAAGTCTTATGGGCTAAGCAGACATTCACCATGTGAAAAATAAGGCGTTCCGCGTCATGGAAATGCTTCTTGAGGATGGTAGAAGCATGTAGATCACCTTGATATCCATGGTGAGCAAAGGATAGATCAGTGGTGCCCTTTGGATAGCCAGTGGGGAAGGTGGCATCATTCAGTTTTTGGGTTTGGCGAAGGATTTCAGGAGTGATCACCACCTTCTGGTTGTTGACGAACGACTGGAGAGAGACCTCGGTGTCATTCTCCCCAGTGAGGGTGACGTTCGTCCAAAACTGATGAAGAGATTCGGCATGAATGGTCGGGTTAAGAAGAAAGGCCGTTTTGTATTGGGAATGGACCATGAGATCAATGGCATTGTCGAACTTGGTCCAAAATGGTGATTTGGTAAGGTAGGCAACGCAGTTGTGTCTGGGTTTGAGCTGCATGATCGCCATTAATGTTAGGAGAGAGGTTTCAGAGTTTTTGAACGTTAGGTTATGAGAGAATGAAAAACTCTGAAGTTAGGGTTAGGTATTTATAATGGTTATGAAACAGCTTAAAGGAAATGACTGAAGGTTTTGGTGTTAGTCATCAGTTGTTTGAAACGACTGATGACATGGTTTTAACCTTCAGAGGTTGTAAACAACTGAAAGCTTGGTGTTAGTCATCAGTAGTTGTAAACTACTAAAGACATGGTTTTGCTTTCAGAGGTTGTAAACGACTGAAGACTTGTTGTTAATCATCAGTAGTTGAGAACTACTGAAGATATGGTTTTCATCTTCAGACGTTGTAAACAACTGAAGACTTGGTGTTAGTCATCAGTAGTTGTAAAGTACTGAAGATATGGTTTTGCTTCAATTGTTGTAAACAACTGAGGACTTGGTGTTAGTCATCAGTAGTTGTAAAACTACTGAAGACATAGTTTTGTCCTTCAGTTGTTTGGATATGAAACAGCAGATATTGAAATCAGCTAAAGAGTAAAATTTACTCATCAGCTGTTGTCGTCAATTCCATTTACTCATCAGACTTTGTCTGAATTTCAGATGTTTCATTGGCCTTCAGCTCTTGTGAATATTTATTCTTCAGCTCTTGTGAACATATGTTCATAAGATTTGATGAAATAAATTATTCTTCAGAGCTTATGAACAAATATTGTCTTCAGTACTTATGTGTAAAATTACTCATCAGTACTTGTGGACAAAATTTGTTCTTCAGTACTTATTTGTGAAAACTAGGCATCAGTAGTTATAACCACATCAGTAATTGTAACTACATCAGTTGTTTTCAACAAATAATGCACTTCAGTACTTTGAAGCATTTTAGTCTTCAGTAGTTATGAAAAATGCTGAAGACTAAATAACTCATCAATACTTATATTTGACTTTTGTATACTAATGCTCATCAGTACTTGGCTGATCATCACTAGTATCAGTCAATTTATGCCAGCTGCAGCATACCAAGCTTTAGCACCAGATTTTGAAAGGTGGCACTATCTAAAGGCTTAGTAAATATATCTGCAAGCTCATCAGCACTAGGGACAAACTTTGGATCAATTAGACCTTTTTCATAGCAATCCCTAATAAAATGATGTCTGATCTCAATATGTTTGGTCCTAGAATGCTGGACTAGATTCTTAACAATACAAAGAGCTGAAGCACTATCCATTAGTAATGGAGTCTTAGTCTCTGTAATGCCATAATCCAATAATTGATTCTAAAGACAGAGTACCTGGGATGTATAACTTGCAGCAGCAATGTACTCAGCTTCAACAGTGGATGTAGCAATTGATGTTTGTTTCTTACTTGCCAAGAAACTAAACAATTGCCTAGGAATTGGCATCCTCCAGAAGTTGATTTTCTGGTCACTTTGCATCCTGCGTAGTCACTATCAGAGAAAGCAACTAATTTGCAAGAATGCCCAGTGGAATACCAAAGTCCTAGTGATTGAGTACCTTGCAAATATCTAAAGATCCTTTTGACTGCAATCAAATGGGATTCTTTAGGTGTAGCCTGAAATCTAGCACAGACACAAGTTGCAAACATAATGTCTGGTCTAGAAGCTGTAAGGTACATCAAGGACCCAATCATACATCTGTAAAAGGTTTCATCAACCGCTTTACCTTTCTGATCAACATCCAGTTATGTGGTGCTGCTCATGGGAGTAGAACAAGGCTTATAGTTTTATAAATCAAACTTTTTCAAAAGATCTTTTGTATATTTGGACTGATGAATGAAAGTTCCATCAGCCCTTTATTTGATTTGCAAACCTAGAAAGAACTGTAATTCTCCCATGGCACTCATTTCAAACTTTTGCTGCATCAGCTTTGTGAATTCATCACACAACTGTGGATCAGAGGATGCAAAAATAATATAATCAACATAAATCTGAACAAGTAGCTTATGCTGTTCCACTTTCTTTATGAATAAAGTTTTATCAATGGAGCCTCTAGTGAAATTATTTTGTAGAAGAAAATTTGATAATGTTTCATACCAGGCTCTAGGAGCTTGTTTCAACCCATAAAGAGCCTTATTAAGCTTATACACCCAATCAGGATGTTTATTGTCCTCAAAACCTGGTAGTTGACACACATAAACTTCCTCTTTTATTTTACCATATAAAAAGGCACTTTTGACATCCATTTGAAAAACTTTAAGATTGTGAAAAGCAGCATAGGCTAAGAACAATCTAACTGCCTCCAGTCTGGCTACAGGGGCAAAGGTTTCATCATAATCAATACCTTCTTCTTATGCAAACCCCTGTACAACCAGCCTGGCCTTGTTCTTAACAATTTGGCCCTTTTCATCAGTTTTATTCCTAAACACCCATTTAGTGCCTATTGTACACTTACCTTGGGGTAAAGGAACAAGCTCCCACACTTGCTGCTTTTTGAACTGAAGAAGCTCAAGATGCATTGCTTCAACCCATCCATTGTCTCTTAGTGCAACATGGTAGTTCTTTGGCTCTTGCTGACTGATGAAGAAGCATAGAAGCAGAAAGTGGACAATTGACTTCTTGTTGAAACTCCAGCATTGATATCACCAATGATTTGAGACATTGGGTGATTCTTCAGCTCTTGATAAACAATGAGATCTGTGCAAGTGTTTGTAGGACTTTCAGTAGCAACAGATGGTGATGCAGATTCTTGAAACCATGTTGGAGATGGCAACTCAAATGAAGTAGATAATTCAGAAATCTTATCAGCATTTGTTGTGGATGGAACTGCTGAAGCTACAGGAGCATCAGGTTTAGATGACTCAGGCAGTTGGTCACTAAACCTGAAAAGGTGAGTACTGGCTACATCATCATCAGTACCACCAGGTGGAGAACTGTTGACAGGAGCAACAGCTGGAGCCTGATAAGGAACATATTGCAGTATGTCCAAATCAAATAACTCTACAGGGTTTTGTGGAATCTTGTACTTTGGAGCTTCATTAAACTTCACATGCAAAGTCTCTTCAACTATCTTTGTTCTGCAGTTGAAAAATCTATACGCCTTGCAAGTTGATGAATAACCAACAAAATACCCTGCATCCACCTTTGATTCAAACGTATGGAGTGGATTGCTTGTGTTGAGAATGTAACAGGGACACCCAAATGCTTTAAAGAATGAAATCAAAGGGGCCAAATGATGTAGTACTTCATAAGGAGTCTTCATCAACCTTTGATTCACTAATACTCTATTGTGCACATAGCAAGCTGTGTTGACAGCTTCAGCCCAAAAGGTCAGTGGCAAACTTGAATCAGCCAACATTGACCTTGCAGCTTCAATAAGGGTCATGTTCTTTCTCTCCACCACTCCATTTTGTTCAGGAGTTCTTGGAATGCTGAACTGCCTCTTAATTCCCTTTGACAAGTAGAAGTCATCAAGTGTATGATTTCTAAATTATGTGCCATTATCACTCCTCACACACTTGACTGGAAGGGAATACTGCTTCTCCACATATAACACAAAGTTCATAACAGCTTTTGCAGCTTTATCTTTGTAATGCAAGAAGAAAGTCCATGCAAATCTGGAGTAAGCATCCACAATTACCAGACAGTATTTCTTCTTTGCCATTCTCATCACTCTGATAGGACCAAAAAGGTCCATATGCAATAATTGCAAGCAGGCATTGGACTTTGGCTCTTCTATTGGAGGGAATGAGACTTTGTGTTGTTTCCCCTTTAAACAAACAGTGCAGTTGTCTTTACATTTGAACTCCTTCATAGGCAACCCTCTTACTAAACCATGGTGTATCAGCTGGTTCATGTTTTTAAGATTCACATGACCCAGCCTTCTATGCCATAGAGAAGATTCTTGAGCAGAAGCCTTGGAGAATAAGCAAGGATGGCCTTTTAGATCTATGTTCTTGGAAAGATCTAAGGCATATACTCTTCCTGTCCTGTTGGCCTTCAGAAGAGTATGATCATCCAACACCTTGTCAATCAAACTCAGAACTTTGGATGACAGAATCCTGCAGTTCTGACTGGTGAAAAGAGCAATATGGCCTTTATCACACATTTGACTG
Source organism: Flaveria linearis (assembly GCA_024085815.1). NCBI lineage: Eukaryota > Viridiplantae > Streptophyta > Magnoliopsida > Asterales > Asteraceae > Flaveria > Flaveria linearis. The sequence continues at coordinate 20,162,147 of CM044015.1, read as the reverse complement.
ACACTCAAGAGGTTGTACTGAGATTCTCCACATGGTTAACATCATCAAACCTTATTTCCCCATTGGAAACAAAGCCTTTGCCGATGATGTAACCCATAGCATCATTGCCAAAAGAGACAAACCCCTTCTTTCCTTGAGAGTAGTCATTAAGAAGAGAGCTGCTCCCTGTCATATGCATGGATCCTCCACTGTCTACATACCAGATGCTTCTTTGACATGCTGAAGAACCCTGCAATCATCACAATAAACTAGTTAGCTTTTGAGACCCAAACCTTTTTGGTTTTGGGTCTGTTCTCATCAACAGATGGTATACTAACTGGTTTGTTATGAATAATAGCCTGAGGTAAGGGAGATGGTGTAGAAGAGGATTCCTTTGGCTCCGATTTCCTTTTCTGTGGTTTCAGCACATGAGCATCTAATTGGTTGACTCTCCTTAATAGATGTTGAACCATCATAACAAGTTGTGTCTGATTTTGTGATAAAGCCTTCAGCTCATCAGACACATTAGTACTTGAGTTTGATGGATTCCTGTGTTGTACCATCTTCCTTTGAGCAACCTCAGCTGTTACCTGATTAACCCCTTCCTTTTTGGATTTCTTTTTGGACTTTGGGGTTACAGGTTTTGATGTTGCTGGTACAAACTTGGTCTCAAACTCAGTTTTCATTTTGTCCATTTTCTTTTTAATGTTCTTATTGTGTTTGAGTTTGGAGCCCTTTTTATACCAGCAATCATCAGTAAGATGATTGAATAAGCCACATATTTCACATGGCTTTTTCTTCATCTTTAGTTGATCATCTGCTGAAGAAGATGAAACTACTGAAGACTTGTTCTTCAGCAGTTTTCTATCAGTACTTGCAGTTTTCTTCCTTACAGTACTTGCTTTCCTGATATCTTTTTCAGTAGTTTTCCCACCCTTTCTACTTGCAGTTTTCTTCCCTTTAGTACTTGCAGTAGTTTGGGTTTGTTCTTCAGGTGTTATAACTTGCTCTTCAGTACTTTCAGTACTTTGTGAGATAACACCTTAAGTGATCAATCTTTTGATCATGTGAGTGTCAGCATTTAAACCATCAGCTGTTTCAGCATCAGCTGATTGGTTTTATGAGGAATTAATGCTGACTTCAACCTGTGATGGTGCTGTATCAGATAGTAAATCACATGATGAGAAGGATTGGTTATTGCTTTCTCCTTCAAATTCTACTTCTGCTCTGGAAATAAATCTGTAGGAGGAGCAGTGTGATTATAACCAATGCCAAACTTCATATTGGAAGCTGACTGCTTGCTGAGAAGCATTTCAAAACCCTTGCAGGATTGTACCCAGCGATCACACTCTACCTGGGTAGCTGCAAGTGTTTCTTTGAGGTCTCTATACTTCTCTAGAAGTACCTCTTCCCTAGCCTTATCATCAGTGATTTGGCATCTAAGTTTATAAATCTCATCATTCTTATCATTAAGCACAGACTCAAATTCAGCTTTTCTTTTGGAAATTATTTGCTCTAGCTCAAGGTTTTTGTTAATTAAAGCTACATTTGCTTCTCTAATAGATGCAAATATGGCTATGCATGATTCAGAACATAACTTGGCTTTGGCCTCAGAGGATACCTGTGATACCTGTGATATGGAGGCATTGGAGGATGAGCTATAAGCAGACTCCAGGGCCATGAGAGCAAGGTTTCCAAAAAGGATTGTCACCACCATGTTGACCAGCACCAGGAAACAGCTGTTCATGACCAGACATATCATCTGGTAAACTGCTCCAGTCAACAACTCCTGGGGTGAAAAAGCTGTGTTGTTAAGGTTGAGATTGTTGATGAGATTGGGATGGTTGAGGCTCAGGAAGAGCATGTGGTTGTTGAGCAATGGGTGTTTGAACTTGACTGGTCTATGGCATGTAGAAGTAGGGGTAAGGATATGGCATATGACCTTGAGGGACAAAATATGCAGGTGATGACTGAGCTTGTGATGGATGACTGAGCTTGTGATGGATGACCAGAACTGGTAGAATGTTGCCCTTTGTTCTGTGAGCTATTGCTTGGGAAAGTCACAAAGGATGCTGATGAGTTAGATCCAGATGATCTACACTCTCTAGCAAAGTGTCCAAGCCTATGGCATTTGTGACACCTCAACTTGCTCTTGTCAAAACCAACTTTGGTTTTGCCAGAGAGTCCAGGGAATTTCCTACCAGTTCTTTTGCAAAATTTTTGAGATCTGATATTGATCATTGCCATTTGGCTCAAAATATTCATCTCTTCCAGATTATCATCTGGAATGCCCTTTAGATCCTCCATCAAAAAGCATAAGTTATCACTGCTACCACCTGAACTACCATCAACACCAACAAAAGCATGTTCAGTATTAGTAGAGAAATCAACATGCTCATCATAGGCACCCTCTAATGCAGCATATTCTGACTCCTGACCTATCAGTGCAGTATTGTCTGATACAAAGTCATCAGTGAGCTTACCAGATGATGACAACTACCTTTTCTGTTCTATCTCTCTTTCAAATGTAAGCAGTTTCCCATGAAGTTGGGTGAGAGATAGAGTACCCAGATTTGCACTGGAGCGTAGGACAATGGTGTAAGTGTCCCATCTCTCAGGCAGGGATCTGAGGAATCGGTTGTTCATCTAGCTGTTTAAATACTCTTGTTTAACCATTTTCAGCTCATAAATCAAACATGAGATTCGCTCAAACTGTTGATTTAGAGTCTCACCCTTCCTATGAGAGAATGTGTCATATTGTTGGGCGAGGATTTCCCTAGTGTTTGCTAAGACCTCATCAGTTCCTCCGAATTGTTCCTTCGCAACCCAGAGATCATGAGCAGTTTCATGATGCATAAGCCCTGAATAGATTTCATTAGGCAGTGCCATGGCCAGAATTCCATGGGCTTTAGCATCAATTTCGAACAGCTTTAGATCTTCATCCGAATATTGATCAGGTTTCTTTGGAACCCTCTCATTTGGTTCAGGAACGCTCACCATAGGCTTGTATGGTCCATGCACCACTGATTTCCAACAACCAGCGCTGTTGATAGACAGATGATGGAGCATACGTCGTTGCCATATGTTATACTCACTCCTAACAAGCATCAGAGGCTTTGTTGAGGAGCCAGTATTGTGAGGATCATTTGTTGGTGTCGCCATTTCAGAATTCAGACAAATTCAAGGTAAACTAAACAAATCTAGCTCAAAACCACTTAGAATCTCAAATTGAATGGCCAGAAGCAACAGAAACTCAATCTCTATAACCGATTCTTCCAAATTTGCTAATTCGAACAAATGTAGATAGCAAAATAGCAGTTTCAATGATCAATTGTTAAATCGATCAATAATTAATCAGCTCTGATACCATTTGAAAAGATCTCAGCATCTAGTTTGATCAATTAGATTGGATTTGCAGCGGAATTAGTACACGAATTAACAAATTAAAGCAAGAACACAATAGATTTATCAATGAAACAGTACGGATATAGAATAAGAGAGAGTTTCTGCACAAAAGATGTATTTCATTCAATATAAGCTTCGGCAACATTACAATTAGGTCATCTTTCCTTTTATAGGGAAAGATGACGTCAGCTGATGTCACTTGACAGTGACATCTAACTGTTATTACAACAAACTACTGATAGTTACACAACTACTGAAGATGTCAAACAGCTGACATCTTCTTACAAAAGACAAGTGTAAACTATCTCTACAACTACTGATAAGAAACTACTGAAACTACAACTACTGAAACTACAACGACTGAAGAACATGTCCTTCAGTCGTTTTACAAGTACTGAAATAGAAATGAAACTACTGAAAAGAAAAGACTGAAAGGAAACCATCACAACAACTGAAGAATACTTCTTCAGCTGTTGTGACAAACTCTGAAGGCTTCAGTACTTGGACTTCAGACTTGAACTTCAGTTGTTGTCATCAACTGATGTCTTCAGTTGTTGTCATCGGCTGATGTTTTCAGTCTTCGTCTTCAGTCTTTGTACTTCATTTGATGGTCTTCAGTACTTTAGTCTTCAGTACTTTAGTCTTCAGCTGATGATCTTCAGTACTTTAGTCTTCAGCTGATGAAGTCTTCAGTCTTTGTCAAACAGCTGATGAGGCCTTCAGCAGTTGTTGTGATGTCTTGTGGGACTTAAAGGTTTTTCTGATCTGGCTTATTGGTTCTTTTGGTCCAACAAAGCTAACGACTCATTAGCAATCATAGGGCCGTCAAGAATGCTCCTTCCTGCAATGAAAGTCGTTTGCTCAGCACTAATAACAGAGTCAATAACTTTCTTAAGCCTATTCGCCATCACTTTAGGCATAATTTTTCTAATACAACCCGCAAGACTTATGGGCCGAAACTTCGATGGGTTTAAAGGACTCGAGACTTTAGGAATTAGCGCAATAAATGCCGAATTACATTCATGACTCACGGGACCACCAGCATGATAATAGTCTAAAACTTCTTTGACATCCTCCGCAATAAGAGACCAAAATCTCTTTAAAAAATTAAAATTAAAACCATCAGGTCCGGGAGCCTTGTCCCCACCACACTCCCAAACCGCATTTTTTATCTCATCAAGAGTGAACGACACCGCTAGACTATTCGAATCATCTTCCGAAAGGCGCTTGAACTCGGTGCTAATAAACACCGGCCTATTGTGATCATCTTCAATAAAATGGGTACGATATTGCTCATAGAACTCCTGTTTGATAAATATAGGATCCGCTTCCTAGATCCCATTCGATAGAAGACCAGAAATGCGAGAATTATTTTGATTTATCTTCAGAGAAGCATAAAAAAGCCGAATTTTCGTCATCGTCCATCACCCATTTCACCCTAGCCTTCTGTTTGAGATCACTAAACTTTATTTTTTCCAACTCTGCCACCTCTTTTATCCAATTCAATTTGTCCTTCAGTTCATCCTCATTTAAACCCCTTGATTCAGCCAATACCTCCAAGTCATTGATCTTTCTATAAAGTTGTTCTATATTGCCACTTTCTTTAACCTTCTCATCTTTCCTCCAATCCTTAATCGCAAACTTCACGGCCTTTAATTTCGACATGAACCTTAAATAAGGGGGACCCTGGACCACCGCCTCTTTATAAGTTTTGGAAACTACATCCTCAAAACCCGGTCTATCTAACCAAGAATTGAAGCAACTAAAAGGACAAGGGCCGAAATCACATGCCACAGTTTTGAGAAGAACAAGACGATAATCCGAACATCTCCTAGGGAGAACCGTGACACTCGCCTCTGGCCACAACCTTTTGAATCCATCAGAAACCAAGAATCTATCCAATTTACTCATCTTGGTGCCATCGTCCGACACATACGTGAAATTACCGCCCCTCATATTAAACTCAATCAATCCAGAATCAAGGATAAATTCATTAAAAGCTTTTGCACTAGATGTACAAAAAGCAAAATTAAGTCTTTCCCCAGCATGCCTGACAACGTTGAAATCTCCAGCAAAAATCCAAATACCCTGCAACGACTCTTTCAACCTAGCAAGATGACTCCACAGCTCAGCTTTTAGAGGCTGACTTTGAGGAGCATACACATTCACTACAATCATATCCAAAGCACTACCATGACAATTGCCAATGATAGCCAAAAAGAACCTATTTTTAATTGAACGCTTAACTCGAAACCTCCCCGGGTCCCATATGGAAATTAGCCCACTCGACATACCTTGTGAGGAAACGAAATCAAAAGCTAACGAAGATTTACCCCAAAAACCAATCAAATCCTTAACATCAACAAACTCGATTTTAGATTCCTGCAAGGCAATAAAGCTAACCTTAAACTCCTTTTTGATCCCTTGCACCCATGATTTTTTGGAGCTGCCCCTCACTCCTCTAATATTAATTGATAACTAGTTTTCACTTCTACTCCATCAACAACATCCTTAACTTGCTCCGAATGTCCGTGCAGATTATACCTAATCTCAACACCCATATTAAAGGTTTCTTGTATCCCTTCACCTTTACTATTATATCTGTTGCACTCTGAAACACCCATATCCTTAGACATCAAAGAAAAAGATTTGCTACTCCCCTTCTTAGTTTGCCACTTTTCATTCATCCATAAAGAATCTTTCAGCTTCATCGACAACACCTTCTTCTTTGACTTGACGTTTTACCCACAGAAGCAGATGAATGATAATAATTAATAGGGATTTTGACTTTAGATTTAGGCATGGGGCAAGAGCCAATCGATTTATTCAGGTCCAGAGATGGGTTTAATGATTTTAGATCATTAGCAGGCTCAATCTCCACATCTAACCCAACAGACCCACTAACTCCATTACTAATAAAACCACCACCATTTTTAGGCCCATCAGTAATAATATGGTCCACCACCTTTTCCCCATGATCATTGATCACATGACTGCCACATGACTGCCACTTTCTTTCTCCATATCCACTCTATCATCTTGGAACTCACCACACCCAGTCTCCATGCACATCTAGCTCCCCCTAACATCATTGACCCCAACCGATTCAACTTCCACCAGCGACTGCACATCTTCTCGATCATCCCTCCGAATCGCCACCAAAATAGTGGCAGTAAAATCAGGGCTCCACTCTTGCCTATCTTCCGTCACCCAGATTATGTCTTCCTCCCCATTCCATGAAATCTTCAATTTTTCTTTATCCTCTATCCTTCTGGAACTAAAACACAGCACTTCGCAATGGAGATGTTAGAATTTAAAAGAGAAATTTCAGAATTCATGACAGCTTTACAAAATATTTCACCCACCCGATCCACCATCAAGGAATCCCACAAGGCCGGTGGGATACCCCTAATAGAGATCCATGCCAATCTATTCTTAGCCTTTCTCTTGCCATCCCATTCATAAAGAGAATGGAACCATAGCTGCCAAGAGGCCTGCCCCGATTGAAGAAACTGCTTCACCATTAACCTCGACGGGAAAACAATCAGAACACACAAACCCCCCATATACTTGAACTCCACCTCCGGAAAACCCATCGTCTCAAAACTCCTTCTGATATTTTCAAGGCAAAAAGGGTTTTTTGTTTCACCCTAAAGAGACACCGATTCCCATGCAGAGTACGCCGTAGTAGGAACAGGGTTAATTAACACGACCCTTAGAGATTCTTCCGATTTCTCGATGAGCAAAACCTGTTTGAATGAGACCCCATCTCTACACATAGAATTATCATACCCTAAAGATGAAGATGGACATGAATTCCTTGACTTCCTAGGCTTTACCGCTTCCACCTTCGGTTGCCGAAGATCTAAAATTTTGCCGCCTCTAACTGTAAAATTTCAGGAGAACTTTGCAAGACTTTCTGATATCTTATGATTGTCCATTCTGACCTTATTCAGGACTTCCAAGAATTCCTTCACGTTTGAAACTTCCACAAACCTAATAAAAGCGAACGCATTACCATATCTCCCCTTCTTGAAAGGAACAAAAGCATCCCTCATCTTCCCTAATTCTTGAAAAGATCTCCAAAGATGTTGGATCACACATCCAGCTGGAAGATTTGATAGATAGAATGTGGTGATGATCTCCTTTGTCGTCGTCGTCCGTCTCCGTCTTGGCACTTCCCATTGCCCCCACCGTCTCCATTAAAACTATCTGAGTTTTTTTATATTATTAATTATAGATTTTCTGTAAATTAATTTTTGATAAAAAAACAATGATTTAAAAGTATAGCAGGCTCCTGAGGTCAAACTCGGGTCGCCCGAATACATGACATGAGTACTAACCAGTTGGGCAAAGGCCCTGATTCATGTTTCCCCCTTATTATATAGCTTTATGTTTCGAGTCAAATCCATTTCATTTGGCTCTCGGAGGTTTCGAGCATAATCCGCGAGTATTAACACGATCTTAATCATCATTAAATGTGATTTTGAATCTGTAATGATTTCAAGAATATTTTTTATCAATAAATTGGTTTAATTCGATCGAACTTGAGATGAAACCGATTCAATTTTGAGTAATGGTTTTGGTTTTTTTTGTAACTGTCTAAGCCACTGATTAACTCGAATTATAATGTGTCCTGGCTTCGAAACCGATGCATGAAGGTCAAGGAATGGTTTATTGGAATGTAAAGGGCCGATTTTGGCTACTTGGGTGTCGCCGGAGTAATGGCTAGAGGTGGTCGAAGGAGGGACGGTGAGGGGGGGTTGGGTTTGAGGATATTTACAGATAGGTCCCTGAGGTTTGAATGGGTTATTAGTTTCTTCTACAAAATTTTAAACCAAGTTGTTAAAATTACAGTTTAAACCCTGGGTTTAGAAAACTTATTATTTCATGTATAAAAGTTTACAAAATAAGTTTTAAATTTTACAATTTAAACCTTAATCTTTTAAAATCCAAATTTAAAAATAAATCAAATTATTTATGAAACATTTTAACTTTATAAATTTGTTTAACTTTGAAATCTAATTATGTATTTCTATTTAATAATTAAAACTCATAAATGACAAATAAAACTTCATAAATTTATAAAACTTATTCTATAAATTATAAAATTATCATATATTGATTAAATGGTATAATAAATGAAAATTATATAATAATATTCACAAAATTAGTTAAATAATACATTTAGTGCTTTTGATTCATCAAAATGAATAAATAATTTAATAATGAGTTTTTTTCCACGTATGAAAATTCAATATGGGTTCGGGTTTGAGTTTATAGTTTGAAAATGTACCGGATGTTACATTAACTTCAATACAGAGGGTCTAGTATGGTTTGATGTGGATGAATTATTAATACTTGGCTAAGTGTTGTTACAAATGAGATAACGCACGTGAGTAATCATTGACGCAGATAGATAAGCATTGATGCAGATGGTTACGTATTGATTCAGATGGAGAGTTTGGATAATTGACTAAGTGATGGTCGATACGAGTGAGTAGCACGTGATGTGGGTGCAATGAACACAATGCGGATGAACGCTTCATATTCAGTGAACGTTGCTACAGTAGACATTGACAACGAATATGAAAACAATGACAACTATGCATAGTTATACTATTAACCTTCTTTGAAAATCATTGAAACATTGAGGCACATTTTAGGGCTCTTTAATAAAGATTGAATAAAAACATTAGATAGATTGATTATGAGCCCTAGTAATAAGGTGGCACCTGTCACACCCCAACCTTAACGGCAGAAACTGTAAGGCCCCATTCCCGGGCACCTCACAGTTGATTATTCGTTGCACATAAAACATACAATTATTTAAAACATTGCAGCGGAAATTAAATAAAATCATTTCATATATTTTAATGAAAACTTTTGCAACGTATTACAATACTGTTAACTATTACAAAATATTATAAATTGTATTACATCACAAAAATGTCATTATTATACGAATGGATGTCATCACAAAAATGCCAAGTAGCTGCCCCGTGCCATCCTCAGCAACTATTACCTGCCAACTGGAAAACACATAAAAGTCAGCGTTGCTGAGTGAGTTCTAGTTTTGTAAATAAAACTTTTTATACAAAACTTCTCTACTTCCATACGCGATCATTTGTCATACGTACAGATAGAGAATATTATTTTTATTTTCATTAACATTCACCATTCATCATCATGTTCATAGCATGTTTTCATTTCATGCCTTTCGTTATCATTCTCTTATCTTTATTCTCATTCTTTCATAATGTACTCATTATCATTCTTTTACATTCATACTTGTTTTCTTACTTTCTTTCTTTCTTTAGTACGTTACGTCATTCTTTTACATTCATATGGATTGATGAACAATACCCCGAACATTGTGCACGAAGCTGATGCTAGACCTGTGGTAATTAAACCACGAACATTGTGCACGAAGCTGATCCAGTCACCTAGGGCAAGTCATCTCTCCCGTTCATACAAACCGTTTCGTCCTACCCCAAACATTGTGCACGAAGCTGTTGCTGGACCTGTGGCAATTAAACCACGAACATTGTACACGAAGCTGATCCAGTCACCTAGGGCATACCAAAGGGTCTTGTCAATCTCAAAGATTGACCCTGTGTGCATCCTTTGGGGTAGCTAACCCGCATCACAGTTGAGCTAACGATAACATGGTCGTGCACCTCCTTTCGTTTGCTTGCAAGCCATTCGTTCGTTCATTACATTTTACTTTTCATCATTGTTATCTTTTCTTTCATTACGTTATTTCTTACGTACATTCATTCATTTGTCATACTACGTAAAGTAATAACATAATATATAATGTATTTTACAATATGTACAAATACGTTTAATCACTATTAAAAGATAACACATCATACGTACTGTACATTATTCATACATTTTATACCCATCATGCATCATACATACAACCCATAACCCTAAAACATCTCATAATTATACTTAAATTGGGTAATCATTACCCATAAGTCAACCTTAGTCAAAACCCTAGACTTTCTGTTTTTCCAGAATTTCAGAAAATTATTCTAAGGGTCTAGACGCATGGACACTATTTGGGCGATCTGTCCTGTACAAACGTTTTGACACTATTGAGACGTCTGGACTTAACTTACTCTCTTTTTCACTTAGACCCATGGGCCTGTTTAGGCGCATGGGCCCTATTCAGACGTTTGGGTCTACACAGCCATTTTTCTACTTAGACGCATGGGCCTATTTAGACGCATGGGCCCTGTTTAGACGTTTGGGTCTGCACTTGGCCATTTTCTTACATAGACGCATGGTCCTGTTTAGGCGCATGGGCACTATTCAGACGGTTGGGCCTTTGGGCGGTTGGGCATACTTAGCAAATCTAACCGTTGGACGCATGGTCCACTGTTTGAACGGTTGGGTAACTAACTTCCATTTAAACATCATAAATCAGTCCCAAATCATCCTAGATCATAATCTAAGCTTAGTACTAACATTCTAAGCAAAAAAATACATACTTAGTCATAACCACAACATTGTTTACACCCAAAACAAACACCCACCCACGTACACCTTCACACACATACGGGTAGAAATTTATTTCTATAAAAACATACAAACATGCGTTTTTCAGCCCCAAAATTGTTAAAAACATGTTAAAAAGGGGATTCTAGAACTCCCCTTAGTTGTTTTTGGGTTTGATACCCTTCTTTGGAGACGTTTCTAGCACCTAAAACCCATACACATACACAACCCGAACACACAATCTTATTTATAGGCACGTAACCGAGACTAGAATCATCTAAAACATCATAAAGCTGGGAATTCTTACCAAAAACTTCAAAGTTCTTGTTTCTTCTAAAATTCCCGAGAGTTTCTGCTCTCTCTCTTTCTCTCTCTAGCAAAAATCCGAATGTCATGATGTAAGAAGCAACATGGGCGGCCATGTTGCTTTATCCACCAACTTTCCAAAAGTTGTGTCCTTTTGGACACTTTCAACCCCTTAACTTGGGTTAACTTGCATTTTCTTTCTTTTCCTTTGCTTTTATTCTCTTCTTTATATTTAACAAAATAACCGGGTGTTACAAGTCCACCCCCCTTATATAGGTTTCGTCCCCGAAACCTGTTATTCCTCAAACAGATGAGGGTAATGCTTCCTCATCTCTCCTTCAATCTCCCATGTAGACTCGGATCCCTTTCTGTGCTTCCACTGTACACGCACAAGAGGAACCACTTTATTTCTTAACCTCTTCTCCTTACGATCAATGATTGCCACTGGTTGCTCCATGTAATTGGGTCGTTCATCCACTTCGATGTCCTCCAGTGGTACAACCACATCCTCATCTGCTAAACACTTCTGCATATGTGATACATGGAATGTCGGGTGAATTCCACTTAACTCATCTGGTAGTTCCAACCTATAGGCCACCTCTCCTACTAAAGCAATGATTCGGAAAGGCCATATATACCTTGGGCTCAACTTGCCCCGCTTTCTAAACCGAATGATACCTTTCCAAGGTGAGACTTTTAACATAACCCTGTCACCCACCTGGAACTCAATCGGTCTACGTCTCTTATAAGAATACGACTTCTGTCTATCTTTAGCTGCCTTCATGAAGGCTTTAATCTTTTCGAGCTTCTCCATCGTAGCCTCAATCACTTCAATGCTCCCTAACTCCTTCTGACCAATATCACCCCAACAAACGGGTGTCCTACATCTCCTACCATATAGCATCTCGTAGGGTGGCATGCCAATGCTGGCATGATAACTGTTGTTGTACGAGAATTCTGCTAACGGCAGATGGTCACTCCAACTTCCTCCGAAATCGATCACGCACGCTTGAAGCATGTCCTCGAGTGTCTGGATCGTCCTCTCAGACTGACCGTCCGTCTGAGGATGGTAAGTTGTGCTGATATGTAGTCTCGTCCCCATCACATCGTGGAATTTCTTCCAAAACTTGGATGTAAACCTAGTGTTGTGATCAGACACAATAGACACCGGCACACCATGACGAGCCACAATCTCCCTGATGAATAGATCCGCGAGTCTCTTAGAAGAATACGTCTCTCGGATTGGTAGGAAGTGAGCACTCCTCGTCAAATGATCAACTATCACCCATATAGCATCATACCCTTTCGGGGTACATGGCAGCTTCGTAATGAAGTCCATGGTGATATGCTCCCACTTCCACTCGGGTATGTCCAAAGGTTGGATCTTCCCGTATGGCTTCTGGTGTTCCGCCTTCACCTGCAAACAGGTAAGGCATTTACTCGCATACTCCTCTACGTCGCGCTTCATACCCAGCCACCAGTAATCTTTCTTTATATCGTGATACATCTTGGTAGCACCGGGATGAATGGAGTATCGAGTCTTATGAGCCTCGTCCATAATCTTTCCACGTAGATCCCCGTAACGGGGAATCCACATTCGCCCATATCGGGTTTTAACACCGAGAGTGTTTTCACCCAACTCCGCGACCAGGCCTCTCATCCTTTCAGAGTTAAGATGATCTTCTTTCAACGCCTCATCTTGAAACTCCTTGACCTGCATCATCACATCAGAGGTCATAACCAGCTGATAAGCCTTCACCCGAATCGGCTCAGGTCTCTCCTTCCGGCTAAGGGCATCTGCCACCACGTTGGCCTTGCCCGAATGGTAATGGATTTCGCAATCGTAATCCTTTATGAGCTCCAGCCATCGCCTCTGCCTCATATTCAAATCTTTCTGCTCAAAGAAGTACATCAAGCTTTTGTGATCTGTGAAGATGGTGCACTTCGTCCCGTATAGATAGTGCCGCCAAATCTTCAACGCGAAAACCACCGCAGATAGTTCTAGATCGTGCATGGGATAGTTGACTTCGTCGGTTTTTAGAGTATCTCTCCTTGGGGTGCTTCAGTCTTGTTTGTAAAGAAGAAGGATGGTAGCATGCAGATGTGTATTGACTACCATGAGTTGAATAAGTTGACGGTAAAGAATCGGTACCCACTACCAAGGATTGATGACTTGTTCGATCTGCTCCAAGGTGCCAGCTAGTTCTCGAGGATAGATCTTCGATCTGGCTACCATCAGTTGAAGGTGAAGGAGCAAGATATTCCTAAAACAGCTTTTCGCACGCGTTATGGACACTACTAGTTTCTCGTTATGTCCTTTGGTCTAACCAATGCGCCAGCTGCTTTTATGGATTTGATGAATCGAGTGTGCCGGCTGATGTTGGATAAATCAGTGATTGTGTTCATCGATGATATCCTGATTTATTCAAGGAGCGAAGAAGAGCATGCCGGTCACTTCGGGATGTGTTGGAGAAGTTGAGAAAGGAGAAACTGTATGCTAAGTTCTCCAAGTGTGCTTTTTGGTTACGCAAGATGCAATTTCTAGGTCACGTGGTAAATGCGGAGGGAATCATGATGGACCCGGCAAAGGTTGAGGCCATGATGCAATGGAAGTCTCCTAAGATGCCATCCGAGATTCGTAGCTTCTTAGGATTGGCAGGCTACTACAGGAGGTTTATTCAAGACTTTTCCAAGATAACCTCACCTTTGACAAAGTTGACGAGCAAGGATGCAAAATTTGTGTGGGATCGAGAACAGTAGGATGCTTTCGAGGAGTTGAAGATGAGATTAACACAAGCCCCTGTCTTGACATTGCCTGAGGGAAGTGAAGACTTAGTGCTATATTCGGATGCATATTATTTTGGGCTAGGTTGCGTATTGATGCAACGCAGAAGGGTAATAGCCTATGCATCCCGACAGCGGCCTGATAAAACCCTTATCGAGCAACTCTTGCAGCTGCTCCATTAACTCCTTCATCTCAGTCGGAACCAACCGATACGGTGCCTTAGCGACAGGTTGAGCACCGGGTATTAAGTCAATTTGAAATTTGATTTTACGATCTGGTGGCACACCTAGTAAATCTTCTAGAAATACGTCTGGAAAGTCACACACCACCGGTACATCAGAAAATTGGGGTGTTGACGTGTCTACATCCTTCACATAGGCCAAATAAGCACTACATCCACTTCTCATGCACCTTCCCGCCACCGCCATCGAAATCACTTTCGGGATAGTTGTAACTCGATCACCGTATACCGTCACCGAACTCCCGTCAGGCGCTATCAGTCTAATTATCTTCTTTCGACACACGATGTTTGCTTCATAGGTTGCTAACCAATCCATCTCTAGTACTACATCGAATCCACCTAGGGGCATCACATGTAACTTAGCAGCAAACCTATGACCTTCTAATTCTATGGCACAGTCTTCTATCACATCAGTAACTCTAGTGGACTTACCAATAGCAATTTCTACGTCAAAGGGCTCATCAATGCATTTACTACTAACAGGCAGTTTAGCACAGAAAGTAGCAGAAATAAAACTCCTACTAGCACCAGAATCAAATAACACAGAAGCAAGAGTTTGATTTACTAGAAACGTACCTGACACAACATCGGGGTCCGTCCTAGCCTCCTCCCTGGTCATCGTGAACGCTCTAGCGCTCGCCCTTTGCTCCTCAGTCCCGGTCTTCCTACCTGCTCCGGAACTCTCAGCCCTCGGCTTCTTGCATTCCCTACTCATGTGGCCTATTTCACCACAGTTAAAGCACCTCGCCGCTCTGCAATCTCTAGAGATGTGGCCGGGCTTCCCACACTTGAAACAGACGTTAAGCCCTAGCCTACACTCAGTGGTGTGCTCCTTTCCACACTTCTCGCATCTTTTCACTCCTGAGCCTGCAGCAACCACTTGGCGATCATCCATTCTAGCCTTCTTGTTTTTCGGGGTGAAACCACTACGTCCAAGCCGTTTTCGGTTTCGATCATCACCACCCGTCTTCTTCCCTTCGACCACCATCACCTCCCTTTCATCATACAGCTGCCCGGCCAAGTCAACCACCGGCCTAAACGTACTTGGTCGGGCATCAATCATGTGCCTGCGAATATCCGCTGGCAAGCCCTGGATGTATCTTTTGATCTTTCGTGACGAGGGTGTCACCTGATCCGGCACCAGCCGTGCCATCTCGTTGAACTTGGGGTGCATTGTTGATGTATCATGGTCCCCGCCTCCAGCTGCAGGAACTCCCTTTCCACCTTGTCCAACTCCCGATGAGGATAGAACTCCTCGATCACTAACTTCTTCAACTCACTACACCTCATCCTGCAAATTGCTCTGCTACCCTCGGCTTGGACGATGTTATCCCACGAGCATAAAGTCGAGTCAACAAACGAGTGAGTGGCGAATTTTACCTTCTAGTCCTCCCGGCACTCGCTGATCTCAAGAACAACCTCCATCTCCCTCACCCATCGGTGAGCAGCAGCAGCAGTGCCATTACCATCGAAGGTAGGGGGCTTGCATCTTTGGAATGCCCCAGAGTTACAGCCTCGTGCTGTCTCCGGCACAGGCTCCTCTTCCTCCTCTTCTTCACCGGTAGGGATAACCGTCTCAGTCTCGGGTTGTTCTCTCCCTGCCGAAGACCTGTTCCTATCCCTCCTCTCTCCTTCCCCACCGCCTTGATCACCTCGGTCACTACAGATAGCAGTATCGTCTGCATGACCTGATGAACCTCCTCCACCACGGCCTCCTTCACCGAGGCTCTCAAGTTAGCACTCTCGTCACCACCCTCCGGATGAGGGTCTCAGACTCCTCGCGGGTCACCTTCTCAACCCTGGGCCTTCCTCTATTGGCCCGTGGTTCAGCACCACGTGCTCCACCTCGTGAAGCCATAGAAGATCTACCTCCAGCCATTCCTAATCGCTATAAGATCCAAATGCTAACACAGTCATTCAAGGTAATAACTCAGTTTATGTCAAGTATAGTAAGTCCCTAATTACAGTGGCTAGTTGTGATTAGCCACTTACTTTACTTTTCACACCCCAAGCATTTCCTATCATGACTACATTAGTATCTAAATCTGCTAAGGGCAAACAGGTCAAACAACATGCGCATATAATACCAGTTAACGTTAAAGAAAATACCTGATGGCACGCAGCTACTTGGTTTGGCATCCCTTCCCTTTCCGTCCCATTTTCAGTTTAAGTTAAGGTTTCTTTTGAAAATATTTACCCATTTCACTTAAACTTTGGCTCTGATACCAACTTGTAAGGCCCCATTCCCGGGCACCTCACAATTGGTTATTCGTCGCACATAAAACATACAATATTTAAAACATTGCAGCGGAAATTAAACAAAATCATTTCATATATTTTAATGACAACTTTTGCAATGTAATACAATACTGTTAACTATTACAAAATATTATAAATTGCATTACATCACAAAAATATCATTATTATACGAATGGATGCCATCACAAAAATGCCAAGTAGCTGCCCCGTGCCATCCTCAGCAACTATTAACTGCCAACTGGAAAACACATAAAAGTTAGCGTTGCTGAGTGAGTTCTAGTTTTGTAAATAAAATACTTTACTTTTTATATAAAACTTCTCTACTTCCATACGCGATCATGTGTCATACGTACAGATAGAGAATATTATTTTTACTTTCATTAACATTCACTATTCATCATCATGTTCATAGCATGTTTTCATTTCATGCCTTTCGTTATCATTCTCTTATCTTTATTTTTATTCTTTTGTAACGTACTCATTATCATTCTTTTACATTCATACTTGTTTTCTTACTTACTTTCTTTCTTTAGTACTTTACGTCATTCTTTTACATTCATATAGATTGATGAACAATACCTCGAACATTATGCACGAAGCTGATGCTGGACCTGTGGTAATTAAACCACGAACATTGTGCATGAAGCTGATCCAGTCACCAGGGTAAGTCATCTCTCCCGTTCATACAAACCGTTTGGCCCTACCCTGAACATTGTGCACGAAGCTGATGCTGGACCTGTTGTAACTAAACCACGAACATTGTGCACAAAACTGATCCAGTCACCTAGGGCAAGTCATCTCTCGCGTTCATACAAACCGTTTGGTCCTACCCTGAACATTGTGCACGAAGCTGATGCTGGACCTGTGGTAATTAAACCACGAACATTGTGCACGAAATTGATCCAGTCATCTAGGGCATACCAAAGGGCCTTGTCAATCTCAAAGATTGACCCTGTGTGCATCCTTTGGGGTAGCTAACCCGCATCACAGTTGAGCTAACGACAACATCGTCGTGCACCTCCTTTCGTTTGCTTGCAAGCCATTCGTTCGTTCATTACGTTTTACTTTTCATCATTGTTATTTTTCCTTTCATTACGTTATTCCTTACGTTCTTTCATTCATTTGTCATACTACGTAAAATAATAACATCTTTAGTACTATATAAAACATAAACAAAGGGTAAAATAGAGATTTCATGCGTTTTTTAAGACGCCAGCCGAAAAGTCTTGTGCAGAAGTTTCTGTTTATGCACATCTTCCCAAATTGCCCTCATTCAATGGTTACCATCACCATTCATCAGCACCATCTCCACCATGAGACATCGAACGCTTATCAGTTTTCCACCTGCATTCATCATGATTAATCACATCATATTCATCATCATCAAAAGCGCATCGGTTTCGCATTCATCACCATTAACCATCAGTCGATTGGAATCCCATGGCCTTCAATTCAATCGTCTATTTCGGCCCTTCCTCTTCAATGGGCGATCATCGATCACATTTCCATTTCAGTCTCCTCTCCCTTATAAACTCTGCTCTCATCAAATCAGTTTCAACATCCACACCGACAAAGCCAATGAGGTATGCTACGCTACGATCGATGAATGTCCTTCACTAAATGACGTTAAAGTCTACCTTGAGAGCATAATTTGAATATCGTAAATCGAAACCGACTATTCTTCACTAACCGATCAAATTTCTGGATCAGGTATGTAGATTTGGATATAACTTCATGAATTTCAGTTTTTCATTTTTCGTTTCTTCCTAATTTGATGTGTTCTAGCAAATGTTACCAAAATTAGGGTCCGTTTTAATCGTTTGTTGTGTTAGAGATGATGATTTTAAAGTGACTTCTGTTTGTATTGTTGTAATCTTGTTATTGATCTCACTTTCAAAGAAAAAGGAAGTCGATCTTTGGTTTTCCAAACCTTTTTTTCTTATTTTGGGGCTTCTAAACCTTTTTTTCTTATCTGTCTCTGTATCTAATCTTTTACTTGTTTCAGGTTTATACGTGTTTAAGCATCTTTATTCCTCAAAAGAACTATAATCACATTTACAAACAAACAAACAGGTATAGCCACACATAGTATGAACTATTTGAGAGCTAAAAAATTGATTTGCATTTTCTTGAAAAGTTGACACATGTAATATATATTTCAAGACTAAAGTTTGATGTGGTGAATAATCTTCTTGACTTGAATATAAGCTATGTTTACAGGTCTGCATATGTTTGGTAACCAACTGTAGATGTATTCACATAGTGATTCAAACGACCAGTTTATAAAGTTTGAACTTCATGTTTTGTAAGTACTTTAACAGGTGAGTAGGAACCATGGTAAAATTATAAAAACCTCCAAAACCTCTTGGATCTTTGGTTAAATTTTGTGAGAATATCCTCAAACTCAAAACCTTTACTTCAATAGGTATAGAATTTCTGATGGCAACGTGGTGAAAATAATAGCATTTATACCTTTGCAACTTTAACCATCTTAATTCCATCCAGTGAGATACTTTTTGATGATAATCAAACTAGATCCAACTACTATATCATTACCGACAACCATTGCACTTCCTGCTAATAGGCTGATTATTACCACCGAATATGATAGCAATAGGTCTGACACAGTAAGTGTATGAATTACCCATCAAAATCTGTTTTCATATTCTTCTCTTTTTAAACAGGATCATGTGCAATTTGCAATGGCATATTTGTTGTAGATATTGGCATGCCTTGAATATTTTTTAATCTCATCCTACCTGCTAGGTACATAACATTTTATTGTTATGGGTTCAAAAGCAATCGTTCCCTGATTGCTCCATCATGTATTTAAGTTTTTTCCCTTTTATGTTAGTTTTATTTGATAATTTTTAGAATGAGCAGTTGATTTTAATAGTCAAGTAAGTTAGAATCAGAGTTTATTCTTTAGTAGCAAAAGTCCAAAAGCTATAACTTTATGCATATATCATACTTCCCCACAATCCCTAGAATCAGAGTTTACTGGCCATTGAAACATGGTAGTAGATATATTTCTATTGATAATTTGAGGATGCATTGTATGAGTTGATGTCCTGTATATGATTCTATGTGGGTCCAGAAGGCTTTCCTGACAGTGTTAGCCCGTTATATGTGCCTTACATAGACATGGAGAAAGGTATAATATTGTATATCATTATGAATGAGTTAATATGATAGAGATTATGTAATATGGTGCTACGTATGCCTGATATGTAGGATCTTTCTGGACGGATTGGCAAAATGTTTTTTACTCATTAAGGAAAAAATTGATTACAATTTAAATCATGTGAATTCTTCTATTTCAAGGCAATAATATCACATCTGGCTTGTGTTTTATATACGCCATGGAGTTGACAAATCTGGATAAATTGGCGTTTCTTTTAGCTTCGATTATCCGGAGACCTATTGATGCAGTTAATTGCTGGTGTAGAATTGGCAAATGCAGTGGCACCACGCCTCCTTTTGCCTCTTGCTTGTGTTGCAAATGTTGCATAGGTTTTGTCGTTGTACTGTCATGCCTCCATTTATGAAGTCATACATGTATCTATTGTGAAACTAACTATGATGTTTTTCAATTTCAATTGTAGATTGTTGCTGCAGTTACATCAACATCGACACCCCAGTATGTTGGGTTAATCTTGACAATATATGGATTAGTTTGTTGGGTCACCAAACATCAGATGGGGTCATGGGTATGCTCTCATTGAGTTAACTTGATAGAGTCAACGTTGAAGTCGTTATTTTGAATAAGAACGTGATTGCATGGGAAATTATTGTTAGCTTATTTTACAGTTTAGTAGTGGGTTTTCTATTGCATTTGTATGGCTATGTAAAGCTTTGATGTTAGTGAATAAAGTATCTCTGAAATCAATTATCTCAAACCCAAATTATATTGCATATGTAAGTTTGTGTGTTTAATTGGGGCCTGAACCAACACAGTATACAAAGTCGTTGCAAAGGGTGAAAACATAGGTGACGTTACTGTCAAGGAGAATGTGCTGGAAATGTTGCAGACCTGGTATGATCTATCTTGCCATTTTGAGAACTTTCCGAGTCACAATATGGAAATGCTTGTCCAATATGCATTAGAGTGGACTTTGTGAAGGCTTGATTGTTAAACCGACCAATGGGTGGCGTGTTTTCGTCAGGATTACAGATTATACCTTCTATTTCTACGTAGACGACGTAATGTTGGGCAAACAATAAAGTTTCCATATCAATATTTTGTCTAAAATGCTAATTAATAATAATCAAAGAGAGAAATGAAGTGCAACAATCCCCTAAATAAATAAATATGATCATCATGGGGAATGAAGTAACTTTAGCTAGAGATTTTGTCAAATAAGAAAATGTTAAGGACTTGCACTTAATGACATACCAATGTAGAAATTGTTGAAATTGAATAGGACAGGGTTGGATAAGTGGTTCCTTTCTAAAAAGTTATTCACTCCGACGCTACATAGTGTGTGCTTTCTTAGGGGTGATATTCTTCTCAATGACATCCCATGCCACTAATGTTCTTGTTTCCAAATATATGCCATTGGTATAAGTTATTTGATGTAAGTTAACTGATAAGGGATCTACGACCAATATGAGTAAGGCTAGAATCTTTTCAAAGATGTAATAAAAACATTGCTGGTAGCTTGCTATATTTACATGTATAATCAATTGTTTTCATATCTCTCTAAGTTTTTCAGTTATATAGACTTTTGAACCATTTGTGAGTGTGTTGTTGCTACAAAATGCAGTGGTTTGTGTTTTTTTTTTCAAATAGCAAGTAATTAACCGTTAAACTTAAAATGTCATTCTGATGTTAATGGGGTTGAAAGTCACCGAAAGTCTAGATTTCTATAAAAATTTAAGAAATTATTTAAGCACGTGATGTTTTTGCAATTTAATAATTTATGAACTTAGCAAATGATTCTCAGTTTCTCACATCTAAATATTACAATGCCTATTATCATTTAACATGGAACACTCACCTATACAAAGTTTGGTGATTAAATTATACTATATGATGATTGAGTTGCTACAGATCGTAGCTGTAAAGGTTAACATGTAAAGAAATGACCCTTAAAAGCTTGAATTATATTACAATGTTCATTGAACTAAATAATGCTACAATGGTTGCTCTATGTTGTCATATCTTTCTAAGGTGTTGCAGTTATACAAGCTTTTGAAACATTTGTGATCGCTGCTCCGGTTCAGGTATCATAGTCGATTTTTTCTACTTATTTTAAACTAATTTAAGATTTGAACTCATTTTAGTTAAACTGAGTTAACGATTAACTTTACTTCGTATGAACAACCAATGTAAATCCAGTTAGTCTAAAAAGAGGCTTGATGCATTTACTAATGTCACTGTTTTTCCTAATCTACATTTACTGATTAATATTTCACTAATGTACATGTTTTGAACCTACTCTAAATGAATTTGTTTATATTTTCAGCAGTTCACTTATCTTGATATTTACATATTAATATTTCACTAAGAGTATTTTTCTATTAAAAGATAGTACTATACGAGAAATATGAAGTTTTTCCAGCTAACTGAAAATAGATATCTGGGTATATGGTCTTCTTTTATGGTTGTTTATTTACATAGTAGTAATATCCTATTTATTTTCATTATTCAAATAAAAAAGTTTAGCCTATAAAATAAATGTTAATACTTTTATTGTCTTTTGTAAGTTAGGTCACTTATATATTCTTTATAATACTTGCTTTAAGCATCTCTTATTAAAGTTATAATACATTATTTGTTACTGTTTCAAACTCTTATATTAACAATGTAGTGTTTTAATCATTGTTTTTAAATCTCTTATTAACAAACTTTCTGCCCGCCTCAACGTGCGGGTAACCCCGCTATAAGTTTTTAAAAGTGTAGTACTGAGGTGTGTAGTCGTTCAATGTTTTCATTGTTTGCAAGTTCGTTTATGTACCGTGAAAACCTTCCAATTCTATTTTTGCTTCTTAGATTTTCTAAACTTTGCACTACATACTCACTTAGAGCTCCATACATTGCTTTGCTATAAACTATCTGGCATTTTGTTATTTTACTATTATTGTTGATCTGGTCGAGTTGAATGCAGGTCCTCTTACTTTTCCACCTTTTGTTACAGTTGCCAGTTGGTTGTGCAACTCATAGGATTCACATATCGTATATAAGTTATGTGCACTTGAATTATAGAATCAAATATGTGTATATTAATTATTGCTTAAGCTATAGAGCAGATGCTATAAATCTTTTCTATTTGTTACATTATTCAACAACCATATAAAAAACATGAACGCGATTCAATCTGAGCATCGACGATGAAGCGTCTCATTTTTTATCCTGATGCTATAACGGTTCTCAAACGCACAATTAATTAGCATATAGCGCAACTCTTTTACACCTTCATACAAATGCAATACAATTACTGCATATAACTTTTCTTAAAAAAACGACACCGAGGCAACACGCGGGGAGTAAACTATATTAGCTTATATGTTTTTGCAGCAACTCCAACAAGAGTATAGCAAATTTCATTATGTTACAAGCATTATCTATCAATTGAACTCGAACATGTATTTAAATTGGATAAAATGTTAAAGAGAATTTCATTGATTCCTGGACTGGATTTATAACTCAAATTATGTTTGATTTCTTCATTTGGGTTCAAACCCTTAAATTTTTTTAATTTCTTTTAGAAATTTACTTATGTCTTTTTGTTTGACATTTTGTTTTTAGCTTTCCTTTGTGAAGCCCCTGGTAAAACTGTACAATAATTGTTTAAACTGTTGGTTGAGACTAAACAGTAACATGCTAGGATATTTAAATCCTGTTTTTCATATCTAACATTTTCTAAAATATTGAAATAATCTACCATTCCAACCTAAGCATTGTAAGAATTCTAAAAACAAACTAAACCGCCCTGATGCTCTTGGTTGTGTGTTTATCATCTGATCATAAAGAATAATCAAGAATATTATATATAATGTTTTTGAATTCAAGTTTATTTTTACATCTAACAAAACTACAACAATAATAAACGAAAAAAATAGTTGAAAGGTGACCATTGTTTGAAATACTGCCAAAAGTTTTAAGGATCGATAAACAAATAAAAACTGATTGCCGTGTTGGAAATTGTTTATCCTGCCGCATCGCGCGGGTTTCCTGCTAGTAATATATAACGTATTTTACAATATGTACAAATACGTTTAATCATTATTAAAAGATAACACATCATACGTACTGTACATTATTCATACATTTTATACCCATCATGCATCATGCATACAACCCATAACCCTAAAACATCTCATAATTATACTTAAATTGGGTAATCATTACCTATAAGTCAACCTTAGTTAAAACCCTAGACTTTCTGTTTTTCCCAGAATTTCAGAAAATTATTCTAAGGGTCTAAACGTATGGGCACTATTTGGGCGCTTCTACCCTGTACAGACGTTTTGCCACTATGCAGACGTTTGGACTTAACTTACTCTCTTTTTCACTTAGACGCATGGGCCTGTTTAGGCGCATGGCCCTATTCAGACGTTTGGGTCTACACAGCCGTTTTTCTACTTAGACGCATGGGCCTCTTTAGACGCATGGGCCCTGTTTAGACGTTTGGGTCTGCACTTGGCCATTTTCTTACTTAGACGCATGGGTCTGTTTAGGCGCATGGGCACTATTCAGACGGTTGGGCCTTTGGGCGGTTGGGCATACTTAGCAAATCTAACCGTTGGACGCATGGTCCACTGTTTGGACGGTTGGATAACTAACTTCCATTTAAACATCATAAATCAGTTCCAAATCGTCCTAAATCATAATTTAAGCTTAGTACTAACATTTTAAGCAACAAAATACATACTTAGTCAAAACCACAACATTGTTTACACCCAAAACATACACCCACCCATGTACACCTTCACACACACATACTGGTAGAAATTCATTTCTATAAAAACATACACACGTGTATTTTCCAGCCCCAAAATTGTTAAAAACAGGTTAAAAAGGGGATTTTATAACTCACCTTAGTTGTTTTCGGGTTTGATACCCTTCTTTGAGCTTCCCAGACGTTTCTAGCACCTAAAACCCACACACAAACACAACCCGAACACACAATCTTATTTATAGGCACGTAACCGAGACTAGAATCATCTAAAACATCATAAAACTAAGAATTCTTACCAAAAACTTCGAAGTTCTTGTTTCTTCTAAAATTCCCGAGAGTTTCTGCTCTCTCTCTTTCTCTCTCTAGCAAAAATCCGAATGTCAGGATGTAAGAAGCAACATGGGCGGCCATGTTGCTTTATCCACCAACTTTTCAAAAGTTGTGTCCTTTTGGATACTTTCAACCCCTCAACTTGGGTTAACTTGCATTTTCTTACTTTTTCTTTGCTTTTATTCTCTTCTTTATATTTAACAAAATAACCGGGTGTTACAGAAACGTTGAGATGTGAGGGTTAAGATTGTTAATACCACACAACGCTGATTTAAAATGACATTATTATTAATTTCCAAGATTCAAGACATACAATAAAGATATACATAAGTTTCAAGTAAAACAGGAATACAAGCACAAATAACGTCATGTGACAAATATGACAATTTATTTTATTTCATTGAGTCCAGGTCCTTAAATCAAGCCTTCAAGAGCACTTAAGCGGTAACAAGTCCTGAAACATGTTAAAGATAAAAGGTCAACATAAAGTTGGTAAGTTTTCCATAGTTTTCACACATAAATATAAAAGATGGCAATTCATGTCATACGTTAGTGAATAAAGAAACTGAAGATGTATGAACAAATGTAACAATCAAACATTGAAGATTACAAGATTACAAGATTAAACGATTAGCTAAGTGTACTTGGTCCCTATAGTGCTCAAGAATACGATACTAGGGCCACCAAATAGGCTTGTCAGGCCCATAGATCTATACGTCGTCAGGCTAGCAATAGTTAATAATTATACATATAATAGTCCTCACATGGTAATTACTAAAGTTCAATTAACCACGACAAACAAGATGAATTGCCCAAGTGTTTACAAGGTTCAAACGAGTTTACAAGTGCAATGATTATAAGGTTAACATGTTTCACCCTAAAATGTAAAAATAAATAAAAGGGATAGGGAAAAACTCACACGGATAATAAGGGTGATCACATAAGAGGTCTTGTATTTAATGCTGAAGATTCGTTAAAGTTTAACCTAAATGAACATCGTAATAACGATTATTATAATGTTAACGTTTCATAATTTATATTTGGGCTTTTGGGTTGACAATTGTAACGATATGATTTATAACTTGTTAACCCAGGATTTTAGATTATAAGATAGGTACAATTTATAATTGCGTTAATATTTAAAAGATTAAATAAGAATTTTAGTTATTAAACCCTTAATAAAAGTTAAAATTTTCTCTATCAAAAGATTATTATTTACTATTAAAAATAGTAAGTTTGTGAATTTAAATAATTCTTTTAATCCAAAAGATGCACATGTTAAATATGTACATATATATATTTATTTTGTTTTAAATATATAATTTGAACTTATAAATATTGTTTATATTAAAAGATTTATCTAATCACAATTTCTAAGAATGTAATTACAATTTAATACTAATAAGAAGATACATCCTATATCATTTTTTTATAATTTTCCGAGGTAAAAAGATAAAAGATTTATTAATTAATTGCTAAGAAATTTAAAAGAAAATTATTTTATTTAGTTTCTAATTAAAAATAAACTTTAGATATTTTCTGAAATTTTAAAATTTAACAAGAACCTTTTAAAAAAAATAAAGGGAGGGACTCGGGTTCAAACCCGGGTCCCTTGCCACCCTACACCACACTCGAACCACTAGGCCAAGGCCTCGGTTTGTGTTGTTGTAAGGCCCCGTTCCCGGGCACCTTACGGTTGGTCATTCATCGCACATAAAACATTTTAAAACGTATATTTACTTTGCAGCGGAATTTAAAACTTTATTATAACTAAAAACATGTCATTTCATAACATTACAATATTCATTTTTCTTTGCAAATACAATGACATGTCAAAATACGGATGTCAGCCTCAACAACTGAGTAGTCGCCCTGTGCCATCCTCAGCAACATACCTGCCAACTGGAAACACATCAAAGTCAGCGTTGCTGAGTGAGTTCTAGTTTTATATTAAAAACATACTTTACTTTCCATCAAAACCGTACTTACATACATACGATCATACAACATACGTACGCGTAGATAATATTATTATTATCTTCTTCATTCATACATTAGCTTTCGTTCGTGTATCGTGTATCGTTAACGTTCACGTTCTTTCTTAACTCTTTCTTTCGTTCGTACATTCCTTACTTTCATTTATACATTCGTTACATTCGTTCGTACGTACATTACTTTCATTCTTACGTTCATTTCATTTATTCGTACGTTCATTACTTTCGTGCATCCTCTATCTTTCACTTCCATCTAGATCCGGTCACACTTTACCCTCTTCATGGCACACAGCCATGATTACTGAGGTCGAGTGACAAAGATCCCGTTCCATACGTCATCATTATGATCCTTCCGTTCATTACTTACGTTCGTTCTTTAGCTTTCATTACGTTCATTATCTTTCGTTCGTCTCATACTTTCTTTCTTTCACAATTACCTTTCTCATTCATCAACTCACGCGATACTCCCGACTCATGCCCGAAGACTGATACTGTGCCGGGGCCCGCTCACAAACCCCCGACTCATGTCCGAAGACTGACACAGTACCGGAGCACGCGATCTGTTCCTCATTCGTCTCATCTCACTCTCACGCACTACTCCCGACTCATGTCCAAAGACTGATACTATGCCGGGGCCTGCTCACAAACCCCCGACTCATGTCAGAAGACTGACACAGTACCGGAGCATGCGATTCTCTACTCATTCGACTAGATCCTGTCTCATGCAATATCCCCGACTCATGCTCGAAAGCTGATGCTGCGCCGGGGCCTGCTCACAAACCCCCGACTCATGTCCGAAGACTGACACAGCACCGGGATACGCGACAAAGATCCCGTCGAGTCAATCCCCTGGATTGAACTCCATCCGAGTCTGTTGCAACGCAAAGTTGCTCACCTCACTGTCTCGTCTCATGCAATACCCCCGACTCATGTCCGAAGACTGATACTGTGCCGGGGCTTGACAAACAAACCCCCGTCTCATGTCCGTAGACTGACACAGTACCGGGATATGTGACAGAGATCCTCTTTCGAGTCTGTTGCGACACAGAGTCGCTCGCCTCGTACATACACTCATTAGCTTTACGTTCATTCATTCGTTCATTAGTGCATGCACTCATTCGTTACGTTCCTCTTTCATTATCTTCCACTTTACGTTACATACTACTTTTCAATTCATTCATTAACGTTCAACGCAAAGCCCAGGGAAGACAAACATACAATAAATAAAAGGAACATACACATAATCATAAACATACATCATCACCATACAGGCATCATCATACATTCATGACACACATCCGACATACAATGCAATCACACACCGTCAGGCATACACTTCTCTATTCATTCACATCCGCCCTATTCGGGCGACTGAACCTATCTCAGTCGCATGTCCTCCATGCGACTGGACCGTGCGATTGGGCTGTCATGCGAATGGGCATACAATCGTGCGACTGGACTTCCTTCCGTACGACTAGCCACTATGCGACTGGGTTATATGCGACTAACTCTTAACCGTACGACTGAGCTATTCTGCGATTGGACCTATGCGACCGACACCCCCATCGCATAGCCCATCGTGCGACTGAGGCTCAATCGCGCGTCTGAGCCTCAATCGTGCGATTGGACATCAACTATTCCTCATTCGGCCGAATGGCCCTTCAGTCGCATAACCCTAACTGGGCAGCGACTGGAGTTCTTCATAACTGCAGTCGCGAACTCCCGCACCCAAACTCGTCTTAAACCCATTTTTAGCCCAAATCGACCCTCCCTAGCCTCAGGGATTCATACTAGGACATCATACAAGCATATACAAGTCCTAATTCATACCATAAACACATTACTCAAGATTTTACCCAAATGGGTCAAACTTACACTATTTCAAAAATAGGGTTTAGATGTGATTCCAGCCCCAAAATCGTTAGAAACATGTAAATGAGGGGTCCTAGAACTCACCTTAACAGGTAGGAGTTGATGAGCTTCGATTTGGCTAGTCTCACGACAAATCCGGAGCTCGGTCAGCACTTTCCCTCTCTTCTTCTCTGCTCTCTGTCGCTCTCTGCTCCTTTCCCGACTGAAATTTTAGGAAGGAGAATGGAGCTACTCCCCTTTTATACCCACATCCCAGTCGCATCTGGTCCAGGGGCGACTGGACCTTCAGTCGCATGAACACCATGCGATTGGACCCCAGTCGCATGTGTTCCATGCGGCTCGTCTTTCATTCGGGCGGTTGAACTCCAATCGTACGGTTGAGCTTCAATCGGCCGAATAGCATGCGATCGAACCTCCAGTCGCATAAATCCCAGGCGACTGAGGCTCAGTCGCACAACCTATCAAAAGGTCAAACTTTCGGGTGTTACAGTTGTGTTTCACAACTCGAAAGTTAAATCCAATTATCCAGATAATCCCCAATTCACATAAACCATAAAAATCAAACAGATCATCCAAACGATAATGATAACAAAATTAAACATAGGGCTTTGATTCCCTATGGTTAATTGGGTGTGTATGTTGGACCAAAAGAACCAATGAGCCAAGATCAGGAAAACCTCTAAGTCCCACATAACATCACAACAACTGCTGAAGGCTTCATCAGCAGTTTGACAAAGATTGAAGACTCAACAGCTGAAGATCAAGATCTGAAGAACAACAGCTGAAAATCCCAAGTACTGAAGATAAGTACTGAAGTCTGAAGTACTGATGAATACAAGTACTGACGACTTCAAGTACTGAAGACAAGTGCTGAAGATCAACAACTGAAGAACTGATGAGTTGATCAACAACTGATGCACAGTCTGAAGACAATGACTGAAGACATCAGCTGATGACAACTACTGAAGTCATTAGCTGATGAATCATCTGAAGATCAGTTTGAAGACCAAAGTGCTGAAGCTTCAGACTTTGTCACAACAGCTGAAGAAGTCTTCTTCAGTTGTTGTGATGGTTTTACTTTTCAGTTGTTTTATGTTTTTCCTTTTCAGTAGTTTGTACAACAGCTGAAGAGTTTGTTCTTCAGCTGTTATAGTTCAGTAGTTGTAAACGACTGAAGAGTTTGTTCTTCAGTCGTTGTAGCTTTTCAGTAGTTTCCTTTTCAGTACTTGTAATAGGTAGAACACTTGGTAATTTTGTAAGAAGATGTCAGCTGTTGTGACATCTTCAGCAGTTTAGTTAGTTCTCAGTAGTTTGTTAATAACCGTTTGATGTCACTATCAAGTGACATCAGCATACGTCATTTTGCCTATAAAAGGTAGATGACCTAATTGTATTCGGTGCCGAAACGTGTGAGCAAATAGAATATTACCTTTTTGGCAGAATTGTTCTCTCTCTATATATTTACTGTTACATGCAAAATCCTGTATGTTCTTGCTATAATAGCTAATTCTCGTGCTAAATCCGCTGCGAATACAACCTAATTGATCAAACTAGAGGCTGAGATCCTGTCAAATGGTATCAGAGCAGGTTAATCATTGATCGATTTCATCATTGATCATTGAAACTGTTCTTTTGATCTCTACATTTGATCGAATTAGCAATTTGCAAGAATTAGCCTTAGAGATTGAGATTCTGCTGTTTCGGGCCGTTAAACTTGAGGTTCTCTGTGGTTTTGAGCTAGATTTGTTTTGTTTAATTTGATTTTGATTGAAATCTGAGATGACGACACCATCGAACGATCCTCACAATAATGGTTCCTCTACCAAGCCCCGATGCTTGTGAGGAACGAGTATAACATATGGCAGCGTCATATGCTTCATCACTTGTCTGTCAACAGTTCTGGTTGTTGGAAGTCAGTGGTGCATGGACCGCACATGCCTATGGTGAGCGTCATTGAATCAAATGAGAAGGTTCCGAAGAAACCTGAACAATATTCGGACAAAGATCTTAAGCTGTTCGAGATTGATGCTAAAGCCCATGGAATTTTGGCCATGGCTATTCCAAATGAGATCTACTCAGGGCTTTTGCATCATGAAACTACTCATGATCTCTGGGTTGCTCTGAAGGAACAATACGGAGGAACCAATGAGGTCTTAGCAAACACTAGGGAAATCCTCGCCCAACAATATGAGACATTCTGTCATAGGAAGGGCGAGACTCTGACTCAACAGTATGAGCGTTTCTCTTGTTTGATCTCTGAGTTGAAGATGGTCAAACAAGAGTACACTAATAGCCAGATGAACAACAGATTCCTCAGATCACTGCCTGAGAGATGGGACACTTATACCATTGTCCTACGCTCCAGTGCAAATCTGGATACTCTATCTCTCACCCAACTTCATGGGAAACTGCTCACATTTGAGAGAGAGATAGAGCAAAAGAGGAAGTTGTCCAACTCTGGCAAGCTCACTGATGACTTTGTCACTGGCAATGCTGCCTTGATAGGTCAGGAGTCGGAATATGCTGCATCAGAGGGTTCTTATGATGAGCATATTGATTTCTCTACCAACTCTGAACATGCTTTTGTTGGTGTTGATAGTGGTTCAGGGGGTAGCAGTGATAACCTGTGTTTCCTGATAGAGGACTTAAGGGCATTCCAGACGATGATCTGGAAGAGATGGATACTTTGAGTCAGATGGCTATGATAAATATTCAATATCAAAAGTTCTACAAGAGAACTGGTAGGAAATTTCCTGGTCTCTCTGGCAAAACCAAAGTTGGTTTTGACAAGAGCAAGTTGAGGTGTCACAAGTTCCATAGACTTGGACACTTTGCTAGAGAGTGTAGATCATCTGGATCGAACTCCTCTGCACCCTTTGTGACTTTTCCAAGCAATAGCTCACATCACAGAGGGAAACATTCCACCAGCTCCAGTCATCCATCACCAGCACAGGCATCACCTGCTTACTTTATGCCTCAGGGACATATGCCATACCCATACCCCTGCTACTATGTTCCTCAGCCCAGTCAAGCTTAAGGACTTTCTGCACAGCCACCATATGCTCTCCCTGAGCCTCAACCTTCCCAATCTCATCATCAACCCCAACCTCAACAACACAGCTTCTTCACACCAGGAGTTGTTGACTGGAGTAGTCTGCCAGATGATTTATCTGGTCAGGAACAACTATTCCAAGGTGCTGGTCAACATGGTGGTGATCATCCATTTGGAAATCTTACTCTAATGGCCTTTGAGTCTGATGATGGGTCATCATCCAATGCTTCATCACAGGTATCTTCTGAGGCTAAAGCCAAACTTTGTTCTGATTCATGCATAGCAGCATTTGCTTCTATTAAAGAGGCAAATGTGGCTTTAACTGATAAAAACTTTGAGCTAGAGCAAACCATTTCCAAAAGAAAAGTTGAATTTGAGGTTGTGCTTACTGATAAAAATGATGAGATTTACAAGCTTAAATGCCAAATCAAAGAGGATACGGCTAGGGAAAAGGTACTTCTAGAGAAGTACAGAGACCTCAAAGAAACTCTTGTAACCACCCAGGTAGAGTGTGATCGATGGGTGCAATCATGTAAGGGTTTTGAAATGCTTCTTAATAAGCAATCTGCTTCCAATGTGAAGTTTGGCATTGGTTATAATCACACTGCCCCTCCTACATATTTTACTCCAAGAGCAGAAGTGGAATCTGATAGAGAGAGTAATAACCAATCCTTCTCATCATATGACCTCCTATCTTTTGATTCAGCATCCTCAGAGATAGAAGTCAGCATTAACTCCTGCCAAAACCAATCAGCTGATGCTAAAACAGCTGATGGTTCAAATGTTGACTGTCACATGATCAAAAAGTTGATCAACTCAGGTGTTGTCTCTAGAAGTACTGAAAGTACTGGAGAGCAAGTGATAACACCTGAAGTTCAAACCTCAACTACTGCCAGCACTGAAGAGAAGAAAACTGACAGTAGAAAAGGTTTGAAGACAACTAAAGAAGAGGTCAGGAAAGCAGGTACTACAAGGAAGAAAACTGCTAGTACTGATAACAAACAGCTGAAGAACAAGTCTTCAGCAGTTTCATCTTCTTTAGTTGATGATCAACATAAGATGAAGAAAAAGCCATGTGAAGTATGTGGCTTGTTCAATCATCTTACTGATGATTGTTGGTACAAAAGGGGATCCAAACTCAAACAAAAAGAGAAAGTTAAAGAGCAAATGAATAAAATGAAAAATGAGTTTGAAACCAAGTTTGTACTAGCAAGATCAAAGCCTGAAACCCCTAAGCCCAAAAGCAAATCCAAAAAGAAGGTAGGGGTTACTCAGGCAACAGCTGAGGTTGCTCAAAAGAAGAAGGTGCAACATGGGAAACCATCATCTGCAAGCCCTAATGTGTCTGAAGAGCTGAAAGCTTTATCACAAAGTCAGACACAACTAGTAATGATAGTTCAGCATCTAATGGGAAGAGTCAACCAATTAGATACTCCTGTGTTGAAACCACAAAAAAGGAAATCCAAGCCAAAGGGTTCCTCTTCTACACCATCTTCTTCACCTTAGGCTGTCACACATAACACACCTGTTAGTGTTGCACCTGTTGTTGAGAACAGACTCAAAACCAAAAAGGTTTGGGTCTCTAAAACTAACTAACTGGTTATTATGCTTGCAGGGTTCTTCAACATGCCAAAGAAGCATCTGGTATATAGACAGTGGAGGATCTATGCACATGACAGGAAGCAGATCCCTTCTTAATGACTACTCTCAAGGAAAGAAGGGATTTGTCTCCTTTGGCAATGATGCAAAGGGTTACATCATCGGAAAAGGCTTTGTTTCTAATGGGGAAATAAGGTTTGATGATGTTAATCATGTGGAGAATCTCAAGTACAACCTCTTGAGTGTCAGTCAAATGTGTGACAAAGGCCATGTTGCCCTTTTCACAAGCCAGAACTGTCGGATTCTGTCATCCAAAGTTCTGAGTTTGATTGACAAGGTGTTGCATGAATATACTCTCCTGAAGGCCAACAGGACAGGAAGAGTATATGCCTTAGATCTTTCCAAGAAAATTGATCTAAAAGGCCATCCTTGCCTATTCTCCATGGCATCTCCTCAAGAGTCTACTCTATGGCATAGAAGGATGGGGCATGTTAATTTCAAGAACATGAATCAGCTAATAAGCCATGGTTTAGTAAGAGGATTTCCTTTGAAGGAGTTCAAGTGTGAAGACGACTGCACTGCTTGTTTAAAGGGAAAACAACACAGAGTTTCATTCCCTCCAATAGAAGAACCAAAGTCCACTGCCTGCTTGCAACTCCTGCACATGGATCTCTTTGGTCCTGTCAGGGTGATGAGCATGGCAAAGAAGAAATACTGCCTGGTAATTGTGGATGATTACTCCAGGTTTGTATGAACTTTCTTCTTGCACTCCAAGGATGAAGCTGCCAAGGCTATTATGAACTTTGTGCTACTTGTGGAGAAGCAGTATTCCCTGCAGGTCAAGTGTGTGAGGAGTGACAATGGAACAGAGTTTAGAAACCACACACTTGATGACTTCTACCTGTCCAAGGGAATTAAACGGCAGTTCAGTATTCCCAGAACTCCTGAACAGAATGGAGTGGTTGAGAGAAAGAACAGGACTCTCATTGAAGCTATAAGGTCAATGCTGGCTGACTCAGGATTGCCACTGACCTTTTGGGCTGAAGCTGTCAACACAGCTTGCTATGTGCAGAATAGAGCATTAGTGAATAAGAGGTTGATGAAGACTCCTTATGAAGTCCTTCATCATTTGGCCCCTCTGATTTCTTTCTTTAGAGCCTTTGGTGTCCTTGTTTCATTCTCAACACTAGCAATCCACTCCAGAAGTTTGCTAGTAAGGTGGATGCAGGGTATTTTGTTGGTTATTCATCAACTTGCAAGGCATACAGAGTTTTCAACTGTAGGACAAAGATGGTTGAAGAAACTTTGCATGTCAAGTTCAATGAATCTCCAAACGACAAGATTCCACAAAACCCTGTGGAGTTGTTTGATCTGGACATACTGCAATATGCTCCTTATCAACCTCTAGCTGTTGAGCCTGTCAACAGTTCTCCACCTGGTGGTACTGATGATGATGTAACCAATACTCACCTTTTCAGGTTTAGTGACAACCTGCCTGAGTCCACTAAACCTGATGCTCCTGTAGCTTCAGCAGCCCCATCCACAACAAATACTGATGAGATTTCTGCATGCTCTACTTCATTTGAGCTGCCATCTCCTACATGGTTTCAAGAATCTTCATCACCATCTGTTGCTGTTGAAAGTCCTACAAACACTTTCACTGACATTATAGTCTATCAAAAGCTGAAGAACCACCCCACATCTCAAATCATTGGTGATATCAATGCTGGAGTTTCAACCAGGAGTCAATTGTCCAATTTCTGCTTCTATGCTCTCTTCATCAGTCAGCAAGAGCCAAAGAACTACCATGTTGCACTCAGAGACAATGGATGGGTTGAAGCAATACAACTTGAGCTTCTTCAGTTCAAGAAACAATAAGTGTGGGAGCTTGTTTCTTTACCCCAAGGGAAGTGTGCAATAGGCACTAAATGGATATTCAGGAACAAAACAGATGAAAAGGGCCAAATAGTTAAGAACAAGGCCAGGCTGGTTGCCAGGGGTTTGCACAAGAGGAAGGCATCGATTATGATGAGACCTTTGCCCCTGTAGCCAGACTGGAGGCAATAAGACTGTTCTTAGCTTATGCTGCCTTTCACAGTCTTAAGGTTTATCAAATGGATGTCAAAAGTACCTTCTTATATGGTAAAATAAAATAGGAAGTTTATGTGTGTCACCCACCAGCTTTGAGGAAATAAACATCCTGATTGGGTGTACAAGCTTGATAAGGCTCTTTATGGGCTGAAACAAGCTCCTAGAGCCTGGTATGAGACACTATCAACTTTTC
The DNA here is from genome assembly GCA_024085815.1 of Flaveria linearis. Taxonomy (NCBI): domain Eukaryota; kingdom Viridiplantae; phylum Streptophyta; class Magnoliopsida; order Asterales; family Asteraceae; genus Flaveria; species Flaveria linearis. Next base: position 20,126,628 of record CM044015.1, on the reverse strand, counting down.
TTCTCCAAAATAAGTTCACTAGAGGCACCATTGATAAAACCTTGTTCATTAAGACTATGGGACAGCATAAGCTCCTTGTTCAAATTTATGTAGATGACATCATTTTTGCATCCTCTGATCCAAAGTTGTGTGATGAATTTACAATGCTCATGAAGCAAAAGTTTGAAATGAGTGCTATGGGCGAATTACAGTTCTTTCTAGGTTTGCAAATCAAACAAAGGGATGATGGAATCTTTATCCATCAGTCCAAATACACCAAAGAGTTGTTGAATAAGTTTGATTTACAAACCTGTAAGCCCTGTTCTACTCCCATGAGCAGCATCACACAACTGGATATAGATCAGAAAGGTAAAGCGGTTGATGAAACCCTTTACAGATGTATGATTGGGTGCTTGATGTACCTTACAGTTTCTAGACCAGACATCATGTTTGCAACATGTGCCTGTGCTAGATTTCAGGTTGTACCTAAAGAATCTCATTTGATTGCAGTCAAAAGGATCTTTAGATATCTGCAAGGTACCCAATCACTAGGTCTTTGGTATTCAACTGGGCATTCTTGCAAATTAGTTGCTTTCTCTGATAGTGACTATGCAGGATGCAAAGTCACCAGAAAATCCACTTCTGGTGGTTGCCAATTCCTAGGCAATTGTTTAGTTTCTTGGCAGAGTAAGAAACAAACATCAATTGCTACATCCACTGCTAAAGCTGAGTACATTACTGCTGCAAGGTTGTACATCTCAAGTACTTTGGCTTCAGAACCAACTTTTGGATTATGGCATTACAGAGACTAAGACTCCATTGTTAATGGATAGTGCTTCAGCTCTTTGCATTGTTATAAATCCAGTCCAGCACTCTAGGACCAAACATATAGAGATCAGACATCATTTTATTAGGGATTGCTATGAAAAAGGTCTGATTGATCCAAAGTTTGTGCCTAGTGCTGATGAGCTTGCAGATATATTTACTAAGCCTTTAGATAGTGCCACATTTCAAAACTTGGTACTAAGGCTTGGTATGCTGCAGCTAGAATAATTTGACCAATACTGATGCTCTCAGTTCACAAATACTGATGAGCATTAGTATGCAAAGGTCAAATATAAGTACTGATGAGTAATTGAGTCTTCAGTATTTTCACAACTACTGAAGACCAAAATGCTTCAAAGTATTGATGTAGATTATTTGTTGAAAACAACTGATGTAGTGAGGTGGATTACAACTACTGATGTATAATTTTCAAACAAATAAGTATCGAAGAACAAATTTTGTTCACAACTACTGATGTGTAATCTTACACAAGTACTGAAAGACAAAATTTGTTCACCAGCTCTGAAGAATTTATCAGCACTTATGAACATCTGATCACAAGAGCTGAGGAATAAAATATTCACAAGAGCTGAAGGGCCAATGAAACATCTGAAAGTCAAGCCAAAGAGCTGATGAGTAAATGTGAAGGTCAGAATGAAACAATTGTATTGACGGAAACAACTGATGAGTAACTTTACTCTTCAGCTGATACCTACATCTGCTGTTTCATACCCAAACAACTAAAGGACAAAACCATGTCTTCAGTAGTTTCACAACTACTGATGATTAACACCAAGTCCTCAGTTGTTTACAACAACTGAAGCAATACCATGTCTTCAGTAGTTCATAACTACTGATGTCAGTAGTTTACAACTACTAAAGGCTAACACCAAGTCTTCAGTTGTTACAACGTCTGAAGATGAAAACCATGTCTTCAGTAGTTTATAACTACTGATGACTAACAACAAGTCTTCAGCCGTTTACAACATCTGAAGAACAAAACCAACGTTTCAGTAGTTTCAACTACTGATGACTAATACTAAGTCCTCAGATGTTATAACTACTGAAGGTTCAAACCACGTCATCAGTCGTTTCAACAACTGATGATTAACACCAAAACCTTCAGTCGTTTTCTTTCAGCCTTTGCCATACCCTATAAATACCCAACCTTTAAGCTTTTCATTCTCACTTGACCTAACTTTCAAAAACCTCTGAAACTTCCCATATACCATTAATGGCGGCCATGCAAATCAAACCTCGACACAACTGTGTCGCACATCTCACTAAATCGCCATTCTGGTCCAAATTCCATAATGCCGTCGATCTGATGAACGACTCACCATACCAAACGGCCTTCTTACTCAACCCCACCATATACACCGACTCCTTATTTGAGTTCTGGATGAACATTACCATTCAAACCGGAGAGAACGATGGCGAGGTCTCTCTCCGGTCGTCCGTGAACAACCATCCGATGGTTATCACTCCAGCTACTATTCGACAAACCCTAAAGCTGGAGGATGCCACCTTCCCTACCAACTACCCCAAAGGCGCCATTGATCTCTGTTTCACTACCAATGACTATCAGGGTGACCCTCTGCCTCAACCTTGTTGAAGAAACACTTTCCAGATCCCCAAGACTCATCTTCCATATGATGAATGTGTGTTTGGCCCCCAAAACATCCTCATGGGACCAGATATCGACAAGGTGGCAACATGTATTGTATTCCATCCTTGAAAAACAACCTTTGAACTTCACCGAAATAATATTTTTGGAAATCAAGGATATGGCCACAAAACCTATTTCTAACCGTTGGATCTTGTATCCTCGGTTCATTATGGCCATCATCGAGAACCAGCTTAATGTGAGGGACTTGTTGGCACTGGGGTCCCTGCCATGGCTGTTTTAGCTAGGTATACTCCAGGCACAACACCGACCAAACCCTAAAACAGGCTGCCAAGCTGTGAAAACCCACGCAGCTGGAACCCACAGCCTCCTCCTCACAATCCAAAGTCCCCACCAAACCCAAACCCAAAAGAAAACCCAAAAAGGCTACTCAGGGAGATGTGTCCCCTGAGGATGCCCCTGCAACACAATACAGGAAGTGACTGCTGGTCAGATTCTCCCAGCAGTCACCACGACTCCACCTACCACAACCGCACAGGTTTCCTCTCAACAGGAGCCTGATGCAACCACTTCAGGGGCTTCCACACATCTGGAGTCTTTCTCACTTGAGGAGACTGCCATTGAAATGCACACTCCTCCCCATGTGCACACTGCTTCAAGCCCATCTCCCACTGAAACCGCCCCACAAAGCCCTACCCTCATAATCGCCAAAGTGTTGACCCATCTAAACACTCCACCCTCTCCCCAAAAACCAATCACAACTAGGGTATCTCCAACCGAAGAGAGGGTGGAACTAAGTGTTGATGGGAGCCCACAACATAGAGAATCACATGTCATATCTCCAAGTGTGGCCATGGAGATAAGACAATCTGGTGAGGCTGCCACTTCCCCTACATCAGCATATGAGCAGGAAGAAGCTGGTACAAGCAATAAGACCTTACCAGAGGCAACTGCCGATGATGGATCCAATCCGGAGGCTGGAAGTCCCCAGAACCAAGAAAAAGGGGCACATGCAACTACTGAGCCATACTCAGTGCATGTACATCCTGACACTGTCAGGAGGTCAGCTGATTCAGTGCAAACTAATGATGACCTGATCTTCTTCTACGATGTAGTTGCTCAAAACACTATCCTAGAGGATGAGGTAAGCAGACTCAAAGAGCTGCTTGCCAAAATGTCTCAGGATAGAAGTCCATCTGCCACCATTGACCCATAGATGCCACCTTCACCTGAAGGTCTCATAGACACTCAACCACTCCCATAAACTCAACCACCTGCCTCTGCTTCTGGCACTAGTTCTCAGGAACAGAACCCTCCTGAGCAACTAGTTGATATCTTCCAACAATCCCTGCCTCTCATCACACCAATAATCACAGAAATTGTGATGAAAACCATTGATGAGAGGCTTCCCTCACAAATACAACCCATGGTGGAGGTTGATGTTGATAAGGCGCTTGCTGATAGTCAAACCCCAACCAATGCACCCAAAAGGGGGAGATATCAGTGCAAGCTAAGAGGAAGAGGGTAGGGGAGGAGAAAGAAGTGAGGAAAGAGGTGGAAAATGAGAGGGTGTTGGCGGAGGAGACTGAGAGGGTGAAGGAGAAGGAGAAGGTGAGGGAGGAGAGAGCTGAACCGATTACAGTGGCTGAAATCCAAAAGGATTTTCATGTCACTTACACAAAGAAGAGAGGAGAAAAAGAGGGAGAGAAGGTAGAGAAGGTAGAGGTGGATACTGATCTAGCAGCCCTTGTCAAGGAGGCTGATGCTGAGCATAGCCGATCAATGGACTCTGTCATTGATCAGCTGTTCAGGCAAGGCTTTGACAAGGACACTACCATGCTAGATCAGGAGATTAGGAATATGGAAAGAAAAGAGATTGAATACCGATGGACCACTTATAGCCAAGAGGAAAGAAAGAGACTTGAGGCTATGAGTAGGTTCATTTCGAAGTATCTGGGGAGACCAGTCCTTGATGTGAAGGCTTGGACCAGGGATAGACTCTTGGCTATAGCCACCAAGATCTGTTCAGCTGGTGATTTTACCAAGGGGCTGGTCGCTGAAGCCCTTTCTAAAGCCGGTGCTGGGAACAGGACTTTGCTAGTCAAACAGACTAAACCTGCACTTATCTCTAGGTTGCTAGCAAAGCCTGCCCACATTCCCACACCAATAACCCAAACACAACCCACAAAACCAACCCCTTCACCATCAAAACCTACAGCCGATGATCCACCCTTGCAGAAGAAGAGAAGGGTGTTGAGGCTGCAAGAAGAAGAAGAAGAAGAAGAGGATGAGGAGGATAGACTGCCTCTTTCTGCAGTCATTCCTCTACCCAAAGCCAAATCTAAAACCATCACTCCCACCTCACAGATGGATACTGTGAGGGTTAAGATAGAAGAAGAGGAGCAGCAGAGATTACATGATGAAGAGATGCTGAAAAGCATTGACAAAGCTTATACTGCTACTTCTTCTATACTTAACATGAATAAGGAAGCTCTGAGACTCTTCACTCTCAAACAAACCTTCCAATATGATAAAGAGGAGTGAAGACTTGGCCTGATCCTAGGGTGGCTCACAGGATCACTAAGAAAGACATTCCTGTGAGATACAAGAGCCAGATGAAGAGGATTGTAGATCAAGTGATCACAGTGGCTCTTGTAATAACACCCTGGGAGATTGTAGATGAGTTCGAGAAAGCCTATAAGACTAAGCAATCACCCGAAACGATGTTGGAGAATAGGGTGGTCAGGAAAGGCTTAGTCTATAAGAGGCTTGAGAACTTCAGAAAGGATGAGCTCAACCTGCTACTAGAAGGCAGACATCCAGATGAATTCGCCTATAGGCAGATCATAACTGTTGAGCTCAAAAATGGCAAACAGGCCAAGTTTGTCTCAGAGCTGTACGGCCGTGAAGGATTATTCGAAGGTGCAGCTGAGGACCTATCCAAAGAAGAACAAATCACATTCCTCAGAGCCTACACCAGAGAATCCTACAGGCTCGTACGTGGGAGGTAAGTCTCATGGATGGGACAACAGCCCTGTGTCCAGTTCCCCAAGACAGGGCTCCCATCCATACTTAGCCAAAAAAATATCAGAGACCTCCTCCCAGGCCAGTGCTTATCAGGGTCAACTTCTGATCTGATCCAGAAGGAAATAGACTAATATTTCTACCAACAATAAGTGGGACAATAAATAACTTAGAGGTTTTGGCTGTATTGGTTCAGGGGGAGTTTGTTGGACCAAAAGAACCAATGAGCCAAGATCAGGAAAACCTCTAAGTCCCACATGACATCAGAACAACTGCTGAAGGCTTCATCAGCATTTGACAAAGACTGAAGACTCAACAGCTGAAGATCAAGATCTGAAGAACAACAGCTGAAGATCCCAAGTACTGAAGATAAGTACTGAAGTCTGAAGTACTGATGAATACAAGTACTGAAGACTTCAAGTACTGAAGACAACTGCTGAAGATCAACAACTGAAGAACTGAAGAGCTGATCAACAATTGATGCACAAAGTCTGAAGACAATGACTGAAGACATCAGCTGATGACAACTACTGAAGTCATTAGCTGATGAATCATCTGAAGATCAGTTTGAAGACCAAAGTGCTGAAGCTTCAGACTTTGTCACAACAGCTGAAGAAGTCTTCTTCGGTTGTTGTGATAGTTTTACTTTTCAGTTGTTTTATGTTTTTCCTTTTAGTAGTTTGTACAACAGCTGAAGAGTTTGTTCTTCAGCTGTTATAGTTCAGTAGTTATAAACGACTGAAGAGTTTGTTCTTCAGTCGTTATAACTTTTCAGTAGTTTCCTTTTCAGTACTTGTAATAGTAGAACACTTGGTAATTTTGTAAGAAGATGTCAGCTGTTGTGACATCTTCAGTAGTTTAGTTAGTTCTCAGTAGTTTCTTAATAACCGTTTGATGTCACTATCAAGTGACATCAGCATACGTCATTTTGCCTATAAAAGGTAATGACCTAATTGTATTCGGTGCCGAAACGTGTGAGCAAATAGAATATTACCTTTTTGGCAGAATTGTTCTCTCTCTCTATATTTACTGTTACATGCAAAATCCTTTATGTTCTTGCTGTAATTGCTAATTCTCGTGCTAAATCAGCTACGAATACAACCTAATTGATCAAACTAGAGGCTGAGATCCTGTCAGTGTACCTGTTTTTAATTTCCATAATTCGTTTGGATTTGTGAGAACAAAAAGATGAACAGTCGATGTTTTCCAATGAGCAAATCAATGTGTGTGTGTGTTTGTTTTGTATCAGATTGGATTTTCAGAGAGCATCAAAGGGTTTCGTTGTTGGTTTTTCCTCGTTTATATAGCTTCAATTTCTTCGGTTTCAACATTACGGGTTAATGCATTCGACCTGGAGTCATGAACCTGCTCAGGCGAAATTAATCGGTTTTAATTGTCAAGAGTGAATCTTTTTAGTTTTGAATTGATTCCTTGAGCGTTTTCAATAATTAATTTAACATAATTCAGTCGAATTGGGGTTTGAAAATGTTGGGTCTTGAAGAAGATTTCGGCTTCGGACGTGGGCAGTGAAGAACTCGACCAAAACCGAAATTGAGGACAATTATTGATTCGAACTTGTTTTAGACCGTTTGGGTTCTTCTTCGCATGTTAAAAACGAGTTTTGGGTGGTTTTGTGGTGTCGCCGGAGGTGACCGGAATTGTGGCCGGAGTTTGGCCGGGAAAACGGGGTGGGGGTTGGGTTTTCAAGAACTTACACTTAGGCCCCTGTGGTTTTAAGGTTTCTAATTTAAATTCAAAGTTAAACTTTTAACTTTAAAGCTCATTACATTATAGTCCCTGAGGTTTTAATGTTATCATTTTATGTCCAAAGATAGCATTTTATAAGTTTCTCAATTTTTTTTCAATAAATAGATTTTATTTTAAATCTATTCTATTTACTTGATAAGTTATCACTTATTATGATTATCAAACTGATCATCCAAACGATAATGATAACAAAATTAAACATAGGGCTTTGATTCCCTATGGTTAATCGGGTGTGTACCTGTTTTTAATTTCCATAATTCGTTTGGATTTGTGAGAACAAAAAGGTGAACAAGTCGACGTTTTCCAATGAGCAAATCAATGTGTGTGTGTGTGTGTGTTGTATCAGATTGGAGTTTCAGAGAGCATCAAAGGGTTTCGTTGTTGGTTTTTCCTCGTTATATAGGTTCAATTTCTTCGGTTTCAACATTACGGTTCAATGCATTCGACCGGGAGTCATGAACCTGCTCAGGCGAAATTAATTGGTTTTAATTGTCGAGAGTGAATGTTTTCAGTTTTGAATTGATTCCTAGAGCGTTTTCAATAATTAATTTAACTTAATTCAGTCGAATTGGGGTTTGAAAATGTTAGGTCTTAAAGAAGATTTCGGCTTCGGACGTGGGCAGTGAAGAACTCGACCAAAACCGAAATTGAGGACAATTATTGATTCGAAACTTGTTTTAGACCGGTTGGGTTCTTTTTCGCATGTTAAAAACGAGTTTTGGTGGTGTTTGTGGTGTCGCCGGAGGTGACCGGAATTGTGGCCGGAGTTTGGTCGGGAAAAACGGGGTGGGGTTGGGTTTTCAAGAACTTACACTTAGGCCCCTGTGGTTTTAAGGTTTCTAATTTAAATTCAAAGTTAAACTTTTAACTTTAAAGCAGATTACAGTTTAATCCCTGAGATTTTATGTTATCATTTTATGTCCAAAGATAGCATTTATATGTTTCTCAATTTTTTTAAATAAATAGATTTTATTTTAAATCTATTCTATTTACTTGATAAGTTGTCACTTATTATGATTATTAATATATTATTATTATTATTATTATCATTATTATTATTATTATTATTATTTATTCATAATAATTATTATTATTAACATTATTACCATTAGTATTATTGTTATTTTATTATTATTATATTATTATTACTTAATTATTTATGAATAAAAGATATCAAGTTACAATATTGCATTAATGACAAAACATACAGTTACAAGGGATAACGGAGTTTAACAAAACGTTTAACAAAAACACGAGAGTTTACAATCTCCCCAACTTTAAGAAATTTCGTCCCGATATTTAGTTTCAAGGAACTTATGGTAAGAGGTGAGGATACCTAAATTTCATTGCGAACTTTTAGGATACGTTTAAAATTTTAACGAACTGTGATTGGTGTTTGGTTACGGGTGAGTTGCTTCACTTTGCGAATTATGGAATTTCATAGTTTTCTTGACAAGATGCATGCAATTTGAACTCCTCCAGTAGGATACGGAAGTTATCACTGACAAGATAATTTTTTTTGAGATTTAACACATAATGAGATGTTGGATAAACAATGTTAAGTTCTTAGAGCAGTTTGAGTTTATAAACCACTTTCTTAATACACTCAAGCATTTCAAGTGAGCTTACAAAATGAGATGATATCTTGATACTAAAGGAAAAGACCTGTAATTGTAAGAAAGTTTGATCAACAGAAGAATTGGAAATCTCAAGAGCTACTAAATAAAATGACGCAAGCTCATATATCGGAAGGTTGTATCGTTCTTTCCGCTTCGGTCAGCGAATGATGAATTGTACTAAGATTGTCTTGTGTTTTCGAAGACGATTTAGAGGTTAGGTGAAAAGGAAAGATAAGTAGACCATTACGATCAAAGATTTGCAAGACACACCATGGTGGTTAACTCTTTCATTGATGTAGATATGAGTAAATTTCTTGACTCAATTTCCTCAAGAACCGATAAGAATTTCACCAGTTTAGTCATTCCTTCAACGATGAATCAAGTGTTATATGATGTATAGAAATAAAAGGCAAATTGGTGATGGACTCCATTGATAACGGTTTCCTTTTAAACGTAAAAAACTTCAAGTTAAACAAAAGACTCTTAGGAATACATGTTTGGCTTTGACTGTTGAGCAGGTAAGGCTCTTGGACATATGCCAAGCTATGCCTCTTTTCTGTATGCCAAACCATGAATACTAATCAAAAAATTCATGAAACTTTTGACCCACGTCGGGATGGATGTAATAACAAGTCTTGTAATTCTCAATCAAGATGGAGATTTACAGATTTTCAAGGTTAAGGATTCAGAGACGACCAAGAAATGATGCAAACAATAGGGGTTGCATTTTTAATTATAATTCCAGAATAAACGAAGATGTCATTCATAACTGAATTAAAATTTGAATAATTCAGGATATCGTCGATAAGGGCAATGACATGTGGTTCATCAAACCCATGAACATAGCCAATATTGATATAACCAGAAAGGTATGACATAAATTTATAATGACTTTATCTTGTACAAAGGATTGTTTTAGGAGTGTTATCATCATGCAATTAAGTTTTGATGATAACCCGAAAGAAAATCGATAAGTAAGAAATAAAAGGTTCCATAAAGCTAGATCAACGACAAATTAAAACATAACAGCGTTAGAAGAGAAGTTGATTTAAATGTTCCAGTCTTGGAACTAAGATTAACCTAAAATGACAAGGAACTTTTTGAGTTCAGGAATCATGCTTTAGCTTGATAGGTTGGAACACTATCATTGATAAATCAAGTAACGGTGTTCGCCCTTCAAGTTGCTACATATTTCTGGTCAATTGGAGTCTTAAAACCTTTTTAAATTAAAAATCAAGAAATGAGAATAGGAACCAAGGTGTGGATATCACTCCTAGCTTTGTGGTGTATTTCCCAAAACATGACTCTTAGCTACCAAAATAAAAGCTTGATCCTAACTCATCGTTAAGGATCCACAAGAGTAAAATGAGGTAGTTTACCCTTAAGGTAAGGAATATTACTCCTACCTTAACGGTGAAATTTTATGGAAACAAAATATAGCAAAATGAAAATCTTCATCCAAGTACACAATTTACTCCTACTTTAATGAGTTCATTCCATTCGAGGAAATACAATCCATGAAATTTAAATGGGTGAAATTATCATCAAGGTATGGAATTCATGCCTATCTTGATGATTGGATTTCATAATAACAAGAAAAACAATCGAGAATTGACATTTGTCACCAAAGTACGGGATTCTCTCCTATTTTGGTGAGGTCATTTCACTCGTGAAATACGAGTTCATGAGAAAACAAATGAGTGAAATTTGTCCTCAAGATAAGAAAATCACCCCGATCTAGAGGATGAAAATTCATAAACACATAATAGAAAATTAAAAACCATCATCGAATACGAAATTTACTCCTATTTTAAGGAGGTAATTCCATTGGTAAAATACAATTTCATAAGAACATGAATAAGAAATGGTCATCAAGGTATGGAATTCACTCTTGTCTTGATGATGAAATTTCATAAGAACAATAATAGCGAATGGAAAGTTATCATCAAAGTAAGGGAGTCACCCCTGTTTTGATGAGATATATTCATTTAAGAGATACGAGTGTCCTTAGTAATAGATTGACTTGCAGACTCTTGCATTGCTTACGGTGAAAACGGTTAGAAGATTTACAAAGCTCGTTTTAGCAAACGAAAAGAAACGAACATCGGCTAGAAATTCAGAAATTTCAAATTACTTCTATGTAACATTAACAGGAAAAAGAAAATCATGCTTGCTAGGATTAGGGTTACCGTACGGAATAACAGAATCATTTGTGATAGATTTTCAAATCTTGAATGGTTTAAATCAAGGAAAACAAATTCAATGACAAGAATGATTCAATACAACAACATGATGTAAACACTCGGTTTGCAATCAAAAAAGGAATAGATTGACTTCTCAAAGTGTGACATCAATCATAACTTTATTGAAGACACACGTACTTATAAGTGGACACTCATCTCAGAGGTTCCAGGTCAGGTAAACGGATCCAACGATCGAATCGGATTAATGTGTATACCTTGCCTAGACAAAGTATCCTGAGATACAGTTATCCCACTTTTCAGCATTGCATGAATTCAGTTATGGGACACACTTTAAAGAGATTTGAAAATCATAAGTAACAGTTTAAAGTTTAGAAACTATCCGATTTAGGCACAAAATGCCTTTAAATATGCATTAAGATTTATATACGTATTGACCAACGTATAGAGATAGTTACATGAAGCACATGATGTATAACGATGTTTTAACCATAGGAATTGAGGAGTAAACGAGTTCAACTTAACGAGAACATTCTATAAGATGAATGAAGATATTAGAATTCGATAATAAATTAGTTCAAGAAATCAAAATTTTTGATATTTTTAAATATAATAAGGATGGTTCCATTTAGTACCACATAGACAATAGGAACATGGACACGTCAAGGTGACTTAATCCCAATTACCTTGAGGAATATGTGTATGTTGCCCAAAATTCTGCACTCATCCCATAAATCCCTAAGTAAGCATAACAGGTCTCGTAATGAGATTTATACGAAATGCTTGCCTTAGCCCGAGGCCTTTTGCCAGGAGATCCAAAATACAGGTGTTTATGTGTCACACACTTCCCTAAAGGATATTAGAATTAAAATCTCGATGAGATTTTCAAGATTTAGACATATCGTCTAAGGATTTTTTCCACCCAATAAGGTGCTTAGATTTCCATGTAGTCGAGAATGAGATTTAGAAAGGATTAAACGCGGTAGAATCGTAGAGACATAAGAAAAGGATTAGATAGTTGGGGTTTACAAGGTTCAAGGCACATTCCTAAGGCACTATTTATAAATATAATCAAATAGCACATAAGGAATTTAGCATGTAATAAGGAACAACATAAGATAGACATATAAGTAAGCTTATAAGATCATAACGAGTTTTCATGAAAGGGTCCCTAGGTTAACCATAGTCTAGGCCACCATTTCTAATAACCTAAATCCTTATAGTTATGGGCTCTGATACCAATCTGTCACACCCCAACCTTAACGGCAGAAACGTTCAGATGTGAGGTTAAGATTGTTCATGCCACACAACGCTGATTTAAAATGACAATATTATTAATTTCCAAGATTCAAGACATACAATAAGGAGATAATAAGGAGATACATAAGTTTCAAGTAAAACAGGAATACAAGCACAAATAATGTCATGTGACAAATATGGCAATTTATTTTATTTCATTAAGTCCAGGTCCTTAATGAAATCAAGTCTTCAAGAGCACTTAAATGGTAATAAGTCCTGAAACATATAAATATAAAGGTCAATATAAAGTTAGTGAGTTTTCCATAGTTTTCATACATAAATATATAAAAGATGGCAATTCATGTCATAGGTTAGTGAATAAAGTAACTAGAGATGTATGAACAAATGTAACATCAAACCTTGACAGATTACAAGATTACAAGATTAAACGATTAGCTAAGTGTAATTGGTCCCCATAGTGCTCAAGAATACGACACTAGGGCCACCAAACGCTTATCAGGCCCACAGATCTATGATGTCGCTATACTAGCAATAGTTAATGATTGTACATATAATAGTCATCACATGGTAATTACTAAAGTTCAACTAACCATGACAAACAAGATGAATTGCCCAGTGTTTACAAGGTTCAAACGAGTTTACAAGTGCAATGATCATAAGGTTATCATGTCTCACCCCAAAGTATAAAATAAATAAAGGGGTACGGAAAAACTCACACGGATAATAAGGGTGATCAAATAAGAGGTCTTGTATTTAACGCCGAAGATTCGTTAAAGTTCAACCTAAATGAACATCGTAATAACGATTATTATAATGTTAACGTTTCATAATTTATATTGGGCTTTTGGGTTGACAATTGTAACGATATGATTTATAACTGTTAAACCAGGATTTTAGATTATAAGATGGGTACAATTTATAATTGCATTAATATTTAAAAGATTAAATAAGAATTTTAGTTATTAAACCTTAATAAAAGTTAAAATTTTCTCTATCAAAATATTATTATTTACTACTAAAAATAGTAATTTGTGGATTTAAATAATTCTTTTAATCCAAAGATGCACATGTTAAATATGTACATATATATATTTATTTTCTTTTAAATATATAATTGAACTTGTAAATATTGTTTATATTAAAAGATTTATCTAATCACAATTTCTAAGAATATAATTATAATTTAATACTAATAAGAAGATACATCTTATATCATTTTTTTATAATTTTCCGAGGTAAAAAGATAAAAGATTTATTAATTAATTTCTAAGAAATTTAAAAGAAATCATTTTATTTAGTTTCTGATTAAAAATAAACTTTAGATATTTTCTGAAATTTCAAAATTTAACAAAAACCTTTAAAAAAAACAAAGGCAGGACTCGGGTTCAAACCCGGGTCTCTTGCCACACCACACCACACTCGAACCACTAGGCCAAGGCCTGGTTGTGTTGTGTTTCACAACTCGAAGTTAAATCCAATTACCCAGATAATCCCCAATTCACATAAACCCTAAAAATCAAAATGATCAAACTGATTATCCAAACGATAATGATAACAAAATTAAACATAGGCAAATCAATGAGCAAATCAATTCGTTTGGATTGTGAGAACAAAAATATGAATAAGTCGCGGTTTCCAATGAGCAAATCAATGTGTGTCTGTGTGTTTTGTATCACATTGGAGTTTCAGAGAGCATCAAGGGTTTCGTTATTGGTTTTTGGTTTTGCCTCATTTATAGGTTCAATTTCTTCGGTTTCAACATTACGGGTTCAATGCATTCGACCGGGAGTCATGACCTGCTCAGGCGAATTAATAGGTTTAATTGTTTGTCGAGAGTGAATGATTTTCAGTTTCGAATTGATTCCTAGAGCGTTTTCAAAATTAATTTAACTTAATTCAGTCGAATTAGGGTTTGAAAATGTTAGGTCTTGAAGAATTTCAGTTTCGGACGTGGGCAGTGAAGAACTCGACCAAACCGAAATTGAGGACAATTATTGATTCGAAACTTGTTCTAGACCGGTTGGGTTCTTTTTCGCATGTTAAAAACGAGTTTTGGGTGGGTTTGTGGTGTCGCCGGAGGTGACCGGAATTGTGGCCGAGTTTGGCCGGGAAAACGTGGTGGGGTTGGGTTTTCAAGAAATTACACTTAGGCCCCTGTGGTTTTAAGGTTTCTAATTTAAATTCAAAGTTAAACTTTTAACTTTAAAGCAAATTACAGTTTAGTCCCTGAGATTTTAATGTTATCATTTTATGCCCAAAGATAGCATTTTATAAGTTTCTTAATTTTTTTAAATAAATAGATTTTATTTTAAATCTATTCTATTTACTTGATAAGTTGTCTCTTATTATGATTATTAATATATTATATTATTATTATTATTATTATTATCATAATATTATTATTATTAACATTATTACCATTAGTATTATTGTTATTGTTATTATTATTAATATTATTATTACGTAATTATTTAAGAATAAAGATATCAGTTACAATAAATCACAAGCGAGTCTTTGTATTTGCATTAATGACAAAACACACACTTACAAGGGATAACGGAGTTTAACAAAAGTTTAACAAAACACGAGAGTTCACAGCAGCTGATTGTGTAATTGATAGATCTAAGTGTGAAACACGTTTAAGCATGCTTATCATCACCAAAATCATTGAAAACATAAAGGTGTGAAATCTAGAGCCCACCTTGATATGTTTGAAGAACAAACCCTAGAAAAAGCATCAAAACCCGAGATCTAAGTTTTGTTACGTAGATGTGAAAACTTTATCATGAGATCTCATAGAAACATGCTTAATGAAGATCTATGTTATTTAATGATGATAGAGGCATAAAGTATTACCTTTTGCATAAAACCTAGTGTTCTCTCTCTAGAGTTTGTGCTTTATGTCTCTACAATCCACACACTTTTATGCAAAGTTTTCCTAAAAAGGCAAGGGGCGGCTAAAGTCCCTTTACATATGAATATTGGGTTAAAATTACATTAACAACCCCCTTAACTTCTTTTGTTCCTATTTAAAGTAGAACTTGGATCCTTTCCTTTCATTCAAAATTTTTGGGATGTTACAATTGACGCATATGAGCTCTTCATTTAATTTCAGTGAAGGATCGTCTGACCAAAGATGATTTATTTTAATATAAATACCGAAGGTCAATGGAGTTATCATCAAAATGCCGACAACAAAATCAGTGAATCACTATCATCTCGCATCCAAATTAAAGACAAATCACAGATTTAACAAGGACTGTTGAATTCATTTCCAAAAGGACTGCTAGAATCTAGAAACGGAAATAAGAGACAAGAACAGGAAGTTAGTCGGGAACAAACCTTCACGTAGATACCATAAACGAGCGCGGCCTCATCAATTTTTCATCAGAAATCATCAGATCTTGTTACAACATTAGGAATCGTCGTTTCCATTCAATATCATAAAGGTTCTCATCAAGAACTTCAATTTAAAACCTGGGACCCGTGTTGGAAAAAATATTATGCTTTATAGTTACAAAGTCAAAAGAAATCATTGGAATTTTAATGTAAGGACACAAGTTTAAGGATGTATATTCAAGGCATAAGCTCATGAATTATTAATTTCTGTCCTTCAAGTTAAAAATATTATAATATTTGTCAAAAGAAAATAAGAAAATTCATGCATATAAAAGTCAAAACAAAGAAACAGCAAAAAAGAGGAAGAAAACGAACCAACAACTATACCACTCCAGGCTAGACAAAGGACCGTTGTAGACCTAACCGCAAAGAAAAGAAGATTATGTGAAACATTAAAGGACAATCATGTTATATAAGTAAGAACACTAAGATGATTGATACAATCAAGTCGTATAGGGACTAATAAACTCGTTTGACTTGGGATATTAAAGGAAACAACCATCATGGAGTATGTTAACGTTAAAAGAAGATTGTTAGAACAAACCAAATCCATAAGAACCGGCCCACACAAACACACTTAATGCCATCGGTAGTTATATCAGTTATGGTAGTTATATTGATGGTGTAAGGTCGCTAGTTAGTTATTATGGCTGCTTATGAATACCATTGTAATCTTCATTTGTAATTAAATAAAGATTGATCAATCAATAGCAATATATAGATATTTGTTCAATATCCTTTTTAAGTTTGATTGTTTGTAATGGATTACAATCCAAAAACATGTGACAATAGATAAGACACCAAGACAAAGAAAGAAGGGCACTAACCAGCAAGACGGAGGAGATGGTGTCGGTGGTGGCTGAAATTTTTACCCCCAACCACAGTATGTCACACATCCCTTCTATGTATCTTTATCAGATTTCTCATCTCTAACCCTCTACCTTCATTTGCAGAGTACATATAACTTAAATAAGAGTTTTCTCCATTCCTTTAGTAAAATTTGACAGAACAATTTTATTTTGATAAACGATAACGTGAAAACTGATATACCTATCAATTAAGAGTTTTAAGAATATTTTACGAAATCTAATTTGATTTCAAGTTGAGTTGAATCAATAAATGAATAATGTCCGATGGCTTTGTTTAATTTAATTATACTAAAGAAAAAAACAAGTTTAACCATAATTTGTAGCTTAAAGTTATTAAACAAACCGTCATACATATTAATAAACAAAGATGAGTAACAATAATTGCAAATTGATTCTATAAACTATAATATTATTATTAAGAAAACATACTACCAATAAGTTCACATCAACATGATGCCCGTGACTCCCTTTCATATTTTTAAACACATTCTTCCCATCTCAACTCCACCATCTTCCCAAGACATGGGTGGCGGCCATACACTTCTACTCTTCATCATCCTCGCTCTTTTATTCGTCATTAATGGCGAACAAATTATCCAGAGAAAAGCTCTGGATATAATCATCGGTGGTGGTGAGACCCCACCTCCGTCACCACCACCAGAACAAGAATATTGCCCCCCACTCCACCTCCCCCTCCCCCTCCATGTCCACCACCACCACCACCAAAATCTACCCATCACCACCAAAAATCTACCCATCACCACCGCCACCAACCGCCTTCGAAAGCCCACGCTTGGTGCTGGTGTATCCAGCAATTCAAACTTTTAAACTGAAAGTGAAACACGACCCCAAGGGATCACCAAAACATGGAAAGGCACAAACATTTGCAAAGACTACAAAGGCTTCCTATGCGACACCTTGCCGGAGTACAACCAAAAGCCCTCGCCGGCGTCAAGTTCAACGGCTTCAACTTCTCCGGCCCCGATCTCACCCTCACCGACTTCCTCACCGCCTTGCCGGACCTCGTCTTCTTCCATGCAAACTCCAACGCCTTCTCCGGCGACATCCCACCAACATCACCAAACTCCGGTACCTCACAGAACTCGACCTCAGCAACAACAAATTCTCCGGCGATTTCCCCACCACCTCCTCCGTACCACCAACCTACAGTTCCTCGACCTCCGGTTCAACGCCTTCGCCGGAAAAGTGCCCCCAGAAGTCTTCCTCCTCACCCTCGATTTACTCTTCATCAACATAATAATTTCATGCAAAAGCTACCCGAAAACATGGGTCAACAACAGCTTTGTATATAACTCTAGCCAATAACAAATTCATCGGAGGGATACCTCCGAGCATCGGTGAGGCTGCCGATAGTTTGTTAGAAATTCTGTTACTAAACAACCGGTTAACGGGTTGTTTGCCGTATGAGATCGGGTTGTTGAAGAAGGCAGCTGTGTTTGATGTAGGATTCAACGCGTTAACGGGTCCGATCCCACACGCGTTTCAGTGCTTGAAGAAGATGGAGATTCTGAACTTATCGTACAACAAGTTCTACGGTGGTGCCGGAGGCGGTGTGTGGGTTGCCGGAGTTATCGAATTTCAGTCTTTCGTATAACTATTTTACGCAAATTGGTCCGGAGTGTCGGAATCTGGTGAAAAAGGGGGTTCTTGACGTGAAGATGAACTGCATTTTGGATCTGCCGGAGCAAAGATCGCCGGAGGATTGTGCTCGTTTCTTCTCAATGAGTGATCATTCGTGTGCGAATGAGATCTCTGAGTTATGTACCTTGTTCTAATGGGTATTCTCGTGTTGATGAGTTGGAGTCGTCGGATGTTGAAGTGAGTTCTCCGGCGACGGCACCGGTGCCGGCGCCGGCGAAGGGTTCATGGGGAGTGAGTTATGGGGCTCTTTCACCGCATTAGGTCGTGTATAATGATTAGATGTAAAGGGTCAAGGTGAAAGCAAATTGTTGTTTTTTTTTGGTTTTACGTGAAGATCATAGATTATACCTGAATTCATGGAAGTAATATATCTGAATTCTGATGTATATAAGGTAATTACCTGCTATATTCTCTTGTAAACTTAATTTTATATATGAGAAAAGTTTAAATACAAGGGGAGCATTATGTAAAAAATGTGAGAAGCAATCGGTGAGTGATATGTGACATATTTTTAAAAATAGAAGGAGGGGTATTTTAGGAAATCTAATTTATTAAGATAAAGGTGTGGGATATATTGACTTTTTCTGTACGATTGAGGTTTTCAAAACGATCAAACATCAAATTCATCTTATATCAATTTTAAAATTTGAAGATTTAGACGTACGAAGTTTCAGCTTACATTAATTTCAATCGTTGAAGATTCAAACGATCGAATTCATCTGTTGAAGATTGTTTTACATCAATTACTTCGCCGACGTCGACGATTGATCATCAGTTTGGTACGTATGAAGACGATTATATACTGTAATTGAAATAGTATGCTAATTTTCGCACCGTATTTTGTCGTTTGGATCATCATTGTGTCTATACTGTCTGATTCTGTGAATTTTGTTATTGATTGACATCATCATTGGTCATAGGTATCATTATTGTGCATAGGTATCATCATTGTGTCTCTTTGTTCGTCATTCTGTCTTTTGTATTGTCATTGTGTCTGAATAAAACAGTTATTGTGTCTATACTGTTAGATTACTTTGGACATTATCAATATGTTGTTGAACATATTTTATAAATATCAGGTAAGTCTCTATATGTTGTTCTTTTATGATGTTGTGTTTGTTATATGAATTTTGTTATTGATTGACATCATTATTGTTTCTTAGATATCATCATTGTGTCTTTTTGTTCGTCATTGTGTCTTTTGTATTGTCATTGTGTCTGAATAAAACAAATATTGTTAATCAATTGGTTACGAACAAAGACGAGTTTTGTTTTTATCTTAATTATTTAAATAGTTACAAGTCTAAGGCCGATAAAGTTTAAATGGTCGCCCCACCTCCCAGCAGGAGAGATAGGTTTGCAGAGTTAACTGGAGGGAGTGAACGAAATGAAGCAAAATTCCGTGCACCTTTAAGCAAAAGACAAAAGGTAACCGAAAAGAATAAAGTCAGCTCATGAGTTAGCTATCGAACAAGCAGGAAAAAAGTTAAGAAATTGTGGGTTTTGCAAACAATCTGATCACATTATACGTAATTGCAGCTTATATCTTCAAAGCATTAAGGATAAACAAGCTTTAAACACCTCAACAGTTGATTTTATGCCTATTCAAAAATAGGATTCATTATGTCATAAGATTAATTGTGTCATTATATTCATTGTGTCATTATATTCATTGTGTCATAAGACTCATTGCGTCATATTTGAAGAGTTTTGTTTACGTTTGATTTTGACGATAAAAACAAGTTACCAAATACTATTGTGTAATGTAAAGCAACATATAACAACAAATATTAACATGCTAACACATAGCAAAATATAACAACATGCCAACATACCAACATACAAATTACTATTGTTTCAAATTAACATTGTGTCAAACTACCATTATGTCAAACTAGCATTGTGTCAAACTACCATTGTGTCAAACTACCATTGTTTCAAACAATCATTGTATCAAACAACATTGTGTCAAAAAACCATTATGTCAAACAACCATTGTGTCAAATTACTTTTTTGCCCCTCCACCTGTTAGCAGTTTTCACTTATTTACATGGTTGCCACCGCGTTTTTTTGAACCATTGATCTATTTTAATGAGTTGATCCAATGACGAGAACTATTTCTCACCCTTTTAAAATATATAGCCTTTGTAGCATATCATCTCCCTTTATATATTTATGTATGGGATATAATGGGTTTAAAGCATAGTTTAGGAAAATATATAATTTCTTAAGTTTACAGAGATATGAAATTATTTATATTTTATATATAATTCTATATTGTTTAATTAGTCTTCTTTTCTTTCATATTTTTTCTAAAGTATACAGTAAAAGCATGAGAACAACTAAAAAATGAGGTTGTAAAATTTGTAGCTTCTCGTGTTCACTTTAATATATAATGGTCTTGTTTAAATCAAATCTTCTCCTTATTGTTATTTCTTAAATATAAATATTTTAAACAATAATTGTCTACAAGATGATTATCTATATTATATATAAAGCATATGAGATGAGTATTTAAGATACCATAAAATTAAAAACACATAATATTTCAATGCATAAGATACAACCACTTTTAAGGGTAAAAATAGTATTTATAACATTATTTACACATTACCTCTTATAATTAGTTACATAATAATAACCTTACACTTACTAATATTGCATAAAATTATATATTATCTAACCATACACAAAAAAACTTAACATGTTTTAAGATTTCAGCTCTATCTTTTAATTTATCACATTAAAAAACGTTTTGAGACTACAACTTAACCTGTTTTTATTTTTAAACATTTATTATAAACTTTTTGCTAAAACGATCTGTGTTTTATAAGGTACAATAAGTTAATGCGTATATACAAGTTGTCATGCAGACTTATTTATTTGGTGTTTTAAATTTAATTAGCTTAGAAAAACCATAATAAACTTTTATAAAACTAATACAAGAATAACAAATATTAAATGCACGTGTCAAATGTAAAATATCGTCTACTTGCATTGTGCGGGCACCCTTCTAGTATATTAGTATACATGTACAGGATGAGTGTATTTTAAAATAATAAAATACTACTTTTCCCCCAATAAAATACACATATTTTTAGAAATATAGTATTAATTAGGGTTGATAGTTAAATAAAACTAGTTTGAAATACAAATGTAAATTTCTTTTTCTAATAAAGATGTAGTAACATCGACAATAATCAATCAAATCAAAAGCCAACTGGAACTGGGAACAAAAATTAAACCACAACAAACCTTAAAGATGTAGAACCCAAGTAACAAAGACAACAGTAAAGTTGCAGGGAAGACGTGTGCACAACTTCACACAAGGAGAAAAACAATATAATCTATAAAAAACAAACATGTGGCAAGGGACAAAGTGAAAAAATTACAAACCATAGGGGGCTAAATGAAATATATCAAAACTATAATGTAGATATGTCGATGCTTCATAATATTAAATAAAATTAAGAATATAAACTTAACTAATTATTTAAAATTGGCGTAAAGAAGAAAATATAAATCAAAATTTGTTATTTTCATGTTACATCGAGTTTTTTTTTAAATATTTTTATGTAGGAAGATGTATGATTATATTTGAAAGTGATTACCAAGAATACATACAATCAATTTAAGACAAGTTTATAAATTAAAAATATAGGTTGTTCAGACTATGCTTGTTCAATGATTGCCCTATACCTTTTTTATATCAAATTTGGCAATATTAAGAAATTAGCGAACCTTCCCTTGGATTGTTAGAAAAAAGGTTTATAAAAAAGACTACTAGTCAAGTTTATTTATTTATACAATATAAAGTAAATAACATATTAATAAGACTCAATCTACCTACTCTAATGAAAAGTTATCTTAAGATGACACGTGGAAGCATCACAATCATTCTTATCAAATTTATCCGCCTCTCTCTCCTATTAAATAATTACCTTAATTATTAATAATATTCCTTAACAACTTTTTAGATTTAATAAATGAAGAAATAAATCTATTTATTAATATTATTTCTAAATAATAATTTTTTTATAAAATAATATATTTTTCTAAAGCATATTTTTTAAATACAAATTTTTTTAAAATTGGTATTTTTAAAAAGTCACTTTTTTAAAAAAAAAAATCAAATTTGAGAGTTATAATGGAAAAATTATTAAAAATAATATTTTTATACGATTTGTTTTATTTATTTTAGAAAAAAGTTTAAAAATAAAATTTTAAAAAATTGATATTATTATTTTATTATATGTTAAAATATCATTTTATAATTAATAAATATTATATATTAATATTTTATTTATTCAACCCGTGTAATACACGGATTTACTAAAGCTAGTATTGTTATATTTCAATATAAAATAACAAGTTTTAGTAACTAGTTTATTAGCTTGATTAATGAAATATTAAATAAAATTTTATTAACTATAAAACGACATTCTAATATAAGATATGATTGAATTTACGTACGAGTAAAGAGCATAAGTAACTATCAATTTTTTAAAGTTTTGCTTTTAAAATATTTTTATATATTTTTTTAAAAATAATAAACATTTTATTTTAAAACAGTCATGTAGAAAATGTCTTTTTACATTTTTTATTATAACTTCCAATTTAATTATTTTTATTTTTAAAATTTTTGCTCTTTAATAACACTAGTTTTAAAATATTTCGTACTTTAATAAAGTTTGATGTTTTAAAAAAATTTATTTTATAAAAATTGTTTTTTTAAAATATTAATAAATGGATCTTTTTCTTAAAAACCTATTTATCATCTAAAAATAATTAAATAATATTATTAGTTATTAATATAATTATTTAATAAGATAGAGAAGCGGAAAATATTGATGCTAAAGAATATGATACTGTCACGTGTATTCATTGATTATTATCTCATAAGGATATTAGAATATATAAGATTTTATTGGCCAGATCTTTATTCAAAAGAAATTTAGCATAAATTAAATAATCATTTCATAATTATTTTTTTGGAAAGAATGAGGTTTTTTTTCTAAGAATGGTTATTTTGAAGAATGAAATAATTTGGCTTTATTTAAAAGCATGTAAATAAATTTTTAATAATTTGTATTATTAAGTGTACAAAATAACAAATTTTCCTATACTTGTAAAATGTAACAACCAAAATATGATTTGATAAAAGTATCGGTATGTGCTTTTCGAATGATAATCCAATATTAAAATCGATGAAATTTGGACATGACTAGCAATCGTTAAAATTGTGTGAAAAATATAAAATGTTAATCAATTTGGTCAAATGTGGTCTAAACGTTTAATATGAATTGAGAAATATAGAGAACCGAAATTTGAGCTGGAAATATGATAGAACGAAACATGACAATTTTAAGTAACAAACGAGTAAGGTGATTAGGTGAAGTTGGTTAAAAAGCAAGGCTCAACCGATTCTGATTGCTCCAATTGAACTCCAATTTTCCGAGATAACAGATAGACTTCTTCCGAGTATAGTATCTAGGACCTCTTCTTGGTTTTGCTTTGTCATCTCCGTCATTCCAAGACTGCACACAATCAAATACCACCGTTAATGCGTCATAGAGAGAAAAGTCTATATCTGTATTAACCATGCTGTGTGAGAATAAGTAATAGGAATAAAAGTGTAAAAGGTGTGTGTGAGAGTGAGAGAGAGAGAGAGAGTTTAGGGACTATTTGTGCATGGGAAAATCAATCTTCCGTACCTTTTATTATAGTATTGCATGATATATACGTAATCGGTCATGTATGAGGATGTGAGTGATCTCAAAAGATTTTGTTACGTAATTGAGTTCTGCCCCTCATGCAATTGGGGTGTGTCTCATCAACGGTTAGAATCGGTGATATTGACATACCTTAGATCTGGGACACGTGCCAATGCCTAATTATGAAGTGGGTATTATATGTATTTTTCTTGATCCGGGTTGCCTTCGAACGCCCTACGTCTACATAAACGTTGTTCATGTGGCTAGCTATATAAATTGACATGTTATAGTGAAATATGATTATAGATTATAGGTGGTAAAATTATCAATTTAGCTGAAATAGACCATCAGATATACTTTCACTAATTAATAACTAACTTAAAATTTAAGTGTGAAAAAGATAGAAACGTGGAAGAACCGGAGGCAGAAGATTAATCCTTTCTTTCAAGATGAAGAAAAAAATATTTTGTGTGTGGTGGGGGTTTGGGGGGGGGGGGGGGGGGGGGGGGGGGGGGGGGGGGGGGGGGGGGGTGACGTTGCGTTTTAGGCCTTCGCATTTTTTAAAGATAGGGTTCTCACCTTGTGTGACAATGAGGTTTGGTTTCACTTCTTCGGGTCTTTCATTTGTGGATTCAGAGTGTTATAACCCTTGAAATTGACAATCACCATTCATTACTTTAGCTTGTGGGACTAGTCCAGGCTCTTGTCTCTTAAATTGTAGGTTCTGGATTTAAACCCAGACATTATGGATATTTGTGTAACATTGACCGTTTAAAAAAATTCATTACTTTACAAACTTAAATTGGTATTTAGGGGTTTATATAAAAAAAGTTAATTGTTCAACTAGTTGATTCCTGATCAGTGTTGTTGAGACCGGATTGGACCGGCCGATCCGACCGGTTCGACCGCGAATCGGGGGCTGGTCCGGTCCGGTCAGGGGTGATTCGTTTTTGTGCCATTGGACCGGCCGGTCCGAACCGAACCGGCGGTTGGACTGGCGAACCGGCCCGGTTCCGACCGGATTTCAGTTTTTTTTTTTTTTTTAGTGGGTAAAAACGGGGTGTTAAACCATTAATTAGTACGTAGGATATACAAATATAGTTATGTTTTATATATAACTAAAAATATATGTATAAATCATATATAATTACTTATATTTAATTACATATATAAATATAATTAAAATATAGTTAAATGCGGTCCATCCGGTCGGACGGGTCCGACCGGTCCGACCACCAAACCAGTAAGGCGTCCGGTTCGACGTCCGATCCGGTTCTGAAAACATTGTTCCTGATTGCTTTTGTAATCATCATTGTAATAGTGTTCTTCACATTCTAGACATGGAATTATATTACTGATAAGGGTTCAGGGTTCAATTAGATTATATTTCATTTTAACTAGTGTTATTCTACCTCGCGCGCTGCGCGAGTATTTTAAAACCGATAATCACCGGTACAACCCTAGTTTCAACCCTTGGCTCAGATCCGGCTTCTCATTATGGCTGCAAACCAAACGTGGTTGTCATGTCAAAACAATGAATTTTTTTTCGAAATCATCACAGCCATCCTATTATATACCCAAACCAGAAAAATCAGACCAAACCACAAAACCAACTACTCATTACATTAGCTTTTTAAACATGTAGGTTCATATAAGTGGATGACGTAATAATGCTTTGGCTCAGACCAACTCACGGTGTCAGGCTGCAAACCATCTACATATGGTTGCCCCGTCAGGATAACAACATGTTTATGGTTTGACCATCATTGCCAACGGACTTCCTGACATAGCCAATAATGCGCAATCTCATAAATTGAAGCCAAATTACCAAATTACCTAAACAGGTGTTTCCACAAGTTTCTATTTCACCAGACCAAACCCTAGACGAAGGTGGCTTTCAATCACTGAAGAATCAAAGGGGCAAAATCTACCTTCTATCGATCGACGGTGGAGGAATGACGACTATTCTCGCCGGAAAAGCGTTAGCGTATTTGGAAAAAGCGTTGAAGGTGAAGTCCGGCGATCCCAACGCCGGAATCGCTGATTATTTCGACGTCGCCGCCAGAACCGGCGTCGGAGGTGTGTTTACGGCGATGTTGTTTGGGAGTAACAACCACCTCCGGCCGATTTTCACGGCGGAGGACACGTGGCGGTTGCTGGCGGAGCAGGGGAAGCGGTTGTACGGGCACAAATCGACTTCCGGCGATGGCGGTGGTTTGTTTAAAAGGTTTTTCTCCGGTGGTAGAGGCGGTGGAGCGGTGGCGCGTGCGACCACGGGGTTTGAACACGCGATGAAAATCTTTGATTGTACCCTTAGCTGCAGTCCCAACCGATATCAAAGGCAACGGTGGCGGCGCTATGGTGGCAATGCGACGGTGGTGGCCTGACGGTGGCAATGCGATGAAAATCTTCTGCTTCTGCGATTGCTGCTAAGTTTGGAGCTAATAGTGCTGGTGGAATTTGTGTAGAATAGTTAAAATACCGAAATTGCCCTTGAACACTGTAGATACTGTTCATTTCCAATGCTTTTTAAATATATAGGGAAATTTTAATCTCTTATCTCGATTAATATCTTACAAAGCAAAGAAACCGGGAAACATTGAATCGAGTCATATGAAGCAAGACCCAAGCGGTCAAGCCCAATTTAATCTTCTAAACCCTCAACAAAAACTCCATAGCAGCTCCGGCGACCGACACACAACCCTCAGACACCAACGTTCCACAACTTCCGACATCCAAACTGTCAGCAATGACATCACCCGAAAAGCCACCGCCGGCGATCATCGTCCCACCGGCATCCCCCGGGCCCCCAAATCTGGCATGTTGACCGCCGGAGGTCAACGCAAAGTCGCCATAGCAGTCGACCTTAGCGACGAAAGTGCATACGCCGTCAACTGGGCGTGCAGATCTCCTCCCCGGCGACACCGTTATCCTCCTCCACGTCCGCCCCACCTCCGTCCTCTACGGCGCCGATTGGGGCGCCGTTGAAGGCCCCGACGCCGCCACCGATGAAGAATCGCAACAAAAACTTGAAGATGACTTCGACGCCTTTACGACAACCAAAGCCAACGATCTCGCGAAACCCTTGGTCGATGCTCAGATCAACTTCAAGATCCATATTGTGAAAGATCATGATATGAAGGAGCGATTGTGTTTGGAGGTTGAACGGTTAGGGTTAAGCGCTGTGATCATGGGTAGCCGAGGGTTTGGTGCTTCGAGAAGAACTTCTAAAGGGCAGAGGCTTGGGAGTGTGAGTGATTATTGTGTGCACCACTGTGTGTGTCCGGTGGTGGTGGTGAGGTTTCCCGATGATAAAGACGGTGGTACCACCGTTGGATCGCCGCTTCGAGTTAACGGTGGCAGTGAGGGTCGCTGCATCCGGTGCCGGAGGAGGAACCGGAGTTTCATGATGCATCTGATAAGCATACAGGTTAGGATCTTGCTGGTGGAATTTGTGTTGAATAGTTGAAATACCGAAATTGTCCTTGGACACTATAGACACTGTTCATTTCCCATGCTTTTTAAATATATAGGGAAATTGGTACCATCCTAGATTTGATTGTTGTAGAAAAACGTACACTTTAAAATTCTAAAATGAATCTCCTATTTGGCTATAATTCAATCAATTTGGAATCTGAATATCGTTGTATTTGACTTAAAAGGTCAACTTCTATCCATTTCAAGTATGAGTATTATGATGGTTAGAGTAATAATTTGTGATTGTTTAATCTCATTCGTGATATACTTACTTGGTGTATAGCTTCAAGGAGGTTCAGTTGAATTCATTGATTTGATAAACATCATAAACATATTATTTGTTAAATTTAAAGTTTATACAAGCATACACATGTAGATATCAACATTAGCTACTAGATGTTTAGTCAACGTTATGTCAATGCTAATTGTTGGTCCATTTGATCGAATTTCAGTACAAATGATAAGTTGAATCGTTCAATATCAGAAACAATAACAGAAAACAAGATGAAGATGAATAAGAACAACCACAATGTATTCAAATATAAGCAATAAGAATCCAATACTATAAAAGATAACAAAGCTCAATATATTTCAGTAAAGAACCAGCTTACAATAGCCTCTTGCAACAGAAATATTCGATTAGGGTTTTTGCAAGGATGCCCAACAATGAGAAAGATCAAAAGTATATATAGCAGTCATAGTTTCGTAGACAGTTTCTTTGTAAGCGAAACTATGGTGCCGAAACTATAGTTTCGCCCGACAGAGACAATAGTTTCGCCGGGTGAAACTAAACAGCTGACTATGAGCGAAACTGCAGTTTCGCTCATAGTTTCGCTAGACAACAAAACTTAAACTAAATAAACAACATTGAAAAGTAAACTAACATTAAACATATTACAAGGAATATAAACATAATCTAATCTAAGGTGAGTCCAACCTATACATGATCTTCATACTACTCCCCCTAGGTTGGATCTCACCGTCTTCATTGGTCTTGATTTATCTGATCGGCTCCAGTCTCTACCGCTACCTCTGATTATTCTTTTGTAGTTCCTGCAGCATCTTCCTCAGGGGTTTTACTCACAGATTCTCCTTGGTCAGCTTCAGTCTCCCCTGCTGCCTCTGATATATCTTCATCAACTCCTGCAGCATTACCTCCCTCGGGACGAGCACCAATTTACTTAAGTTGTTTTGTTAAGTCCCGGACATCCATGTTCAAATCATCTTGTTTTCTCACCTTCTCTGCCAACTCCTTCAGCTTAGCTTTCACACCCCGTACCTTGTTTGCCACATTCATAAACCAGCTGGCTTCTTTTCTAATCTCCTCCCCAGCTCCTGCTTTAATGTGATTCTGACAAAGTACCAGCAGGTCCTCATCATAAAAGGTGAATAGCTCCATAGGATCAAACAACCTATACTCAATCCCATTCTTTACCTTGATCATTGCCTCCTCCGTGTTATTGTTGTAGAACCATTTCTCAAAATCCTGTAGTCGTTGGGGAAGGGGATCCGACAGTCTAACTCTGTTCACTGTTTTGGGGGTTTCACCCTTAGCACGATCTTCCCTTTTCCTGTCTCCCAATCTTTATCCTTCTTTGACCGTCTTCGTTCAGCCTTCATAAAACTAACTGATTTAAAATTATCATTCATTCTATTCTTGATCTCCTTCTCTAACAGCGTGGCCCTCTCACTGAGATCAGCATCCAGTAGTGGCAGCACAGCGAACCTTCTCAAGTCCCATTTTGGCAAGGTCTTGAACGCCTTCCTCTTATGCATATATGTAATGCCTCCCCTCTCCTCTTTATCATAAACATCTTGAGGCCGGGGTTATACTTCCAACTTATGATTCTCTTATCAGCCTCTTTCTTGCTCAACCCTTTCATGTTTTGGAATAGGGAGTTAACTCTTCAGGCTCTTTCTCTCTCACAAACCATTCCTTCTACTCTATCTCGACCACATCATTCTTATCATCTACTTTCTTGACTACATAAGTTAGTGGTCTTTCATCCACTTCATAATACTCAGGCTCAGAGTCATAATCCACTAGCTGTTCATCATCCTCCTCCTTATCAATTAATCCCTTCTCAACACCTCCAGTCTGTTCTGGGAACATTTCTTCTCCTCCAAGATCATCGATGTTCATCCATATATCAACAAATCCAGCTTCAAACACCTCCTCCACATTCTCTTTCTCAGCTTCCTGCCTCACTCCAGAGCCCCCTGCCTCCTCAGTTGCAGCACCAGATGTGCCCTCTCCTGCCCAAGAAGATGTACCCACATTCAGAAATGGGTACTTGGAGGTGTCAGTCAAATCATCTAACTCAGGTCGAGTTAGCTGATTGGGCAGGCCGACAGCTTTCTTGAGCTCATTCACCTTATTCAACAATCTTTTGATTAATCTTTGTTGATCCATCATCATCTTTGTCATGCCTTCAATCATCTCATCCTTTTGTTTTTCCCTCAGTTCTTGGTTGGTAAGTTTGGTCTTGATCATGCTTAACTCATTAGAAATAGATGAGTTGAGGTTTCTTATCACGTCCTCATCAAGCCTTGCTCTCTCCGTTGTTCTCGGGGGCTCAGTAAAAGACTGATGTCTGTATTTAGTCCATCTTTCAGTTTCTCCCTCATCTGCTTTCTTCTTGGGCCTCTTTTCTTTCTCAACTCTAGCCTCAGATGCCAACTCATGAATTTCCTGCTCAAAATCATAATCCTTCTCTTTTGCATACCTCTTCCTTTTCTTAACAGCTTCAGTCTCCTTCTGCCTCGTCTCTTCTACTCTTTTCTCCTCTGACTCATTTACCCTCCTTATATAGTTCTAATGTTCTGGAGGGTACATGTTTTCCCACAGACAAGTAATCTTTCCACTGAAGTCATGTCTAATAGCACAACAGTCTGTAAAAATACGGGTGTTCATCTGTACTAATCTTTTGATCTTTCCATGTCTGGGAATATTAGGAATAAGATCATCTATAATCATTTGAAGGAATCGAGGGTACAGCAGCCACTTGTATTTCTTTAGTGCCATCACATTCTCTACCATGCAATCAAAGATCAATCTTACAATGTTGGCCTTCTGACCTCTGCAGCAAATCACCATGGCTTTGGCCCAGTCTAGGTCCCGTCCGATCCACCTTTCTCTAAGCACATGATAAACACGTGGGTTATGTATCTCCACTCCTTGGAGAGAAAGGAATTTTTGATTTCCTTTCTCGTGCCAAACGGAGGTCCCTCATATCCCATAGATATAAAGCATCAAACACCTCCTGATCTAATAGTATAACCTCCTCTCCAGTATCCTCATCGAGTCTCAACAACCTGGATATAACCTCAGCAGTGATGATCAGGTCATTCTCCAGACTCTAGCCACAATCCTCTGAGGATTGGCTCTCGTGTCATACTCTGTTGTGTGCTAGAAATCTCTAATGTGTAAATCATATACTGTAGAGGAATGTGAGATCGCATAGGCTATTGGAGATCTCTGTAGCCAACGGATGCAGTCTCTAAAACCATTTTCTTTTGGATGAGTGTCATCTAGTAGAGCAGTGATATTATTCCTCTCATCAAATTTGAGATTAGCCATAGAATCTGAAAAACAGATGAAATGCATTAGTAAGGTATGTGAAAAACTAATATTAAAGAAAAATAATTAAAAGAAGAAAAATGAATGAAACTCAATTTAATTTCTCTAGCCGAAATTATAGTTTTGCTGGATGAAGTATTAGTATCGGCAAGCGAAAATATAATTTCGGCAACAATTATTAATTAGTTTCGGAAAGACAGTGTAGTAGATTCGACAGGCCGAAACTATAGATTCGGCGTAGCGAAACTGAGATTTGATCAGCGAAACTATTAAGTTCGCTCGGACAGCATGACTACACAGTTTCGCTGAAAACCATTGAACTTTCGTTCAGTTTCGCTAGACTATCGATACTTTCGCAGAAGAGTCTCAATCGAATAAACTCAAAATGAAGCCATTAAACCTAGATTAAACTGCGATCCTTAGTTCGAAACTCACTTGCGAAGATAAAACAAGGGTCAATCGAGAATCATAAGCACAAAATATCAGATTCGCTAAATAAGTACACGGGAGGGTTTTCAATAACATAAAGTTGCGATTGTGCGAAAATGAGAAGGTAATATCACAAGTTGAGTTATATAGGACTTAGTTTCGCAGGCAGTTAAACTATAGTTTCGCTCGTGTAAGCTCTGGTCGAAACTGACCTTGCAACGTGCGAAAGAGCCAGCGAAGCTATAATTTCACCCTGCGAAACTACCAGTGAAAGTATAATTTCGCTAGATACTTAAAAAATTAAAATTTTACTTATTTATTTTTTTAAATAAAATAAAGAAAAATTATTTAGAAAAGAATTAAAACAAAATAAGCAAAAATAAAAGAAATCAAAAGAAATTTGGCCTACAAGACCTCACCACATTTCACGTATTTTAAACAAAATCAAACAGTAGAAAAAGGATATGAACGAGAAGCTAAAAAGATCTTCTGAAGAATCAAAGTTTGGCGGGATTGTTGATATACTTGTCCCTTTAAGTCCATGCCTTCTTCGTTTCAACAAGTGCACTGCAGCTACTGTTATCATGTTTTGGTTCCATTAAAGAAAACATTGAATGACCCAGTACCCACAGACATTTGGCAAAGAAACTTATCCTGTCCTCATGATATATTGAACAAATGACACGCTCTGCTTGATTATTCCTCTCAGAAGCAACGAAGGTCCTTTTTCATAAGAAGGAAAGCCCTTATAGACATCAAATGATGAGAGCTCCAGGTCTATACTTCCGTATAACAGAGGAGTTGATAAATTGAGTCTTACGGATGAGAGCTTCAGGTCTATACTTACGTATAATAGAGAAGATCATCATTTTATGCCGATGAGAGCTTCAGGTTAGTACTATCGTACAGCAGAGGAGATCATCACTCCAGGTCAATGTTCACATATAACAGAGGAGATAAGCAAAAATAATGTAACAAGGAGCTTCTTAGATGTGAAGATGACTAAGCATTTAGCTTTTAAGATAGGGTGGAAGATATCGCAAAGATACTTTAGATAAGAATGACTCAAAACAGAGATATGACGTTGTTCTCAATCCTTTTTGAACAAGGACTTGAATCTTTGTGAAGGCCAAAAATGTCTAAGGAATAATCCAAGTCATCAAGTTTCTTGTTCTTATTAATTAAGCTACAAGATTACTGTCTACTTCGCTTTCTGGCTGAACCTATCAAGCCTATCCCACACAATACAATTAACCTCCTTTAAATCGTCCAGTATTCTCATTTATTCTGCAAAAGAAAACAAGAAGAGTATTTAAATATATATTCTCCCCTGAAATTTCTACGAATTAAGCAAGATGTAGAAATTTCTTATTTAGTATTTTTTTTATGTGAATGATGAGGAAGGAGTATGGAGGGAGCAGAATGAAAAGGAAAGAAAGAAAATAAGAAAGAAATAAAATAAATAAATAAGTAATAAAAAAATATGTACGTTAAATAATTTTTAAAAACAACATAATTTTTAAAGAAAATGGGTTTAAAATGATATTAGACCTAACATAGAGATCAATTCATAAAAGCGAGATTTATCAAACGTTTTAATGAAGAGATCTGCTTTTTGATTTTTAGTGTCAATGGGAATAATATCAATAAAACCTTTTTTCCTGAGCATCACGAATTGCAAGAATTCATGTCTCAATGTACTTGGTGCGGGAATGATGAATAGGATTCTTGGCAATACCAATAGCTGCTTTGTTGTCACAGAACAACGGTGTATGAAGAAAGTTGATCCCGTAATCAATCATCTGATGTTGTATCCAGAGCACTTGAGAGCAGCAGCTTGAAGCAGCAATGTATTCTGCTTCCCCTGTAAAAAGAGAAACAGTGGTTTGTTTCTTGCTCTGCAATGATACCAGACAATTTCCTAAGTATTGACATCCTCCGGTAGCTGACTTTCTGTTCAACCTGCAGCCATTAGAATCACTATCAGAATAAGCATGTAAGTCAAAATTCCCACCATAAGGATACCAAAGCCCTAAACGAGAAGAGCCTTTAAGATAACGAAAGATTCGTTTTACAGCCTTTTCGTGAGACTCTTTCGGGGCAGATTGGTATCGAGCACAATATCCTACACCAATGGTTATATCAGGACGACTTGCTGTAAGATACATAAGGGAACCGATCATTGATCTGTAGAGATGAGGATCAACAGGTTTCTCATTCTCGTCAGGAGTGAGACAAGTTTGAACAGTGAAAGGAGTGAGTTTAGGAGAAGCATCATCCATCTTGAATTTCTTCAGAATCTCTTTAATATACTTCTTCTGATGAATGAGAATTCCCTCTGGCTATTATTCAACCTGCAACCTGAGGAAAAAGCACATCTCCCACATCATGCTCATTTCAAAGTTCTTCAAACTCCCGACATAACTTCTGATTGGTGGAGCCAAAAATAATATCATCGACATAGACTTGTACAATCAGCATCTCACCATCCACTTCCTTCTTGAATAATGTCATATCGATAATGCCACGAAAAAACCATTGGTTAAGAGATATTATGTTAAAGTCTCGTACCAGATCCGAGGTTCCTGATGAAGACCATAAAGGGACTTATCAAGCTTGTAGACTTTGTCAGGAAAGTCGGGATCCTCAAAACCTGGTGGTTGACACACATATATCTCTTCATCAATGTCTCCATAAAGAAATGCACATTTGACATCCATCTGATAGACTTTGAACTGCTTGTGTGTAGCATGAGCCAAAAAGATTCTGATAGCTTCAAGATGGGCTACAGGAGCAAAAACTTCCATGTAGTCTATTCTTTCTTCTTGGGCAAACCCCTGAACCACTAAACGAGACTTATTTCTTATCATAATGCCACGGTCATCGGGTTTGTTCTTGAACACTCATTTTGTCCCAATTGGATATTTGTTTGGTGGAAGATCAACCAGGGTCCACACCTTGAGCTTCCTAAACTATTACAGCTCGAATTGCATCGATTCAACCCAGCAAGGATCTTGAAGAAATTCCCAATAACCTTTCTGAGAGGATGAGTAACCGATGAAGTAACATTCATCCAACACATCACCGATTTCCTCTTTTGCGATTGGGTATGCAGTAAAGTGCACGGGCAACCGAATGGTCGAAAGAAGTCAGTCAAAGGCTTTCTCTTATGAAACAATTCATAAGGAGTCTTCATTTTGTCTTTCACGATCAGCACCTTGTTTAGAACATATGAAGCACAATTCATGGCCTCTGCCCAAAAGATGATGGGTAAAGAGGATTCAATTAACATCGTACGAGCAGCTTCAATGAGGGTGCGATTCCTTCTTTCTGCAACACCATTCTGCTGAGGTGTTCTCACAACACTGAATTGTCTCAGAATTCCTTTACCAGCACAGCAAGAATCAAATATTTGATTCCTGAATTTGGTACCATTGTCACTTCTAATCGCCATAACATCCTCTTGCATATCATCTCAATAGAAAGAATCAACTTCTGTAGCTCCTCAGCAACCTCTCCTTTGTGGGCAAGAAATCTCACCCAAGAATACCTGGAAAAATTATTTATGACCACAAGACAGAAAGATTTTTTAGTAATTGATTTAAAACTGATTGGGCCAAACAAATTAGTATGTAACAACTCGAGGGGATTAGATATGCTATCTTCAATTTTTGGTTTATGTGGTTTCTTATGCTGTTTTCCTTTGGCACACGCCATGCATTTTTCAACCACTGAAAAGTCCTTTAAAGGTAATCCCCTTACAAGATTGTTTTTAATTAATTTGTTTATATTTTTGAAATTAACGTGGCCCAATCTACAATGCCATAGGAAAGACTCAGAAGTGGAAGCTTTGGACAAAAGGAAAGTGATGGTAGACGTTGACTCCCTTGAACCCATGTCAAGAAGATATGTGTCATTCTTTTTTGGAGCCCGCATTAACACAATCTCTTCTGGAATATCAATCTCTGATTTCAGAAAAAGACATTCATTGGACTTGAACAAGACCGGAGTGTCTTTATCATAAATCTGAGAGACACTCAACAGATTAAAAGCAAGTTCAGTGACATAATTTACTTTCTCTAGAGTAAGAAAGCCGTTGGAAGCCTCACCATAGCCAACTTTTTTCCCTCCTTTCTTGTCACCAGCAAATGCGACATAACCACCATTGATTATTTGATAGTTGGTCAATAGATCTTTTAGCCCCGTCATGTGTCAGGAGCATCCACTATCAACATGCCATACACTGTTTATAACTTTAGTGGATGACTCCTGCAAAAATATCACGAAACAAATTAACCAGGTGAAACAGGAACCCAAGTTTGAGCAACTTTTGGTTTTGGGGAGATTGGCTTCTTACAAAATAAATTATTAACTAGTTGAGTCAATCTATTCCTAAATGAATGCTTATTAACATTTCTATGATGTAGCTCAGGACAATGCTTAACTACATGATCATCTTTACCACACTTGAAACAATGTGATTTTAATCTAGGTCTATTATGCTTCAAATCAGGAATCTTATCCATGAGTATTTCCTCATCACATTCAGACAATCTTGAATCATCATCACGATAGATCTCATACACATCATTGGGCCTGTTTTTATTTACAAAAGAATGATTATTTACAAAAGAAGATGAGTTTTTATCTGAAATACATGTGATATTTGTACCACTTGTACTTGCCTCAGATGATGGCATTACCCTTTCAAAAGAGATATTAGTTGGGGTAAAAGATGGGATAGGGTGAGAAAAGAATTTTTCAAAACAATTGTGTTTAATTTTCTCGTTACTCTTCACAATGGAATCATTCATAATATTAACACAATCAGAAGAAGTATCATCATTACAATCCACATCACTTGAAGAGGAAATAGAAACATCACTAGAACAAGATGAAACAGTGTCTGTTACAGATTGACTTGAAACAAAGATAGAATTTAAACTAGATTTATGATCTAAGACAGAATGCTGAGATTCAGGTGTATTAAGACTAGTGCATCCAAGCCCGCTAGTCGGTCCATAATCGTAGTCCTCACGAACGTGCTTAGTATTCACACCTTCTAAACCTGCAGATATACTGTTAGTATCTATTGTGATCAAATCATTAGAAGGATGAGGAACGTGCATAGGTGAATAACAATAAGTACTAGGAGGAGGATAAACCTAAGCATTTTCATAACCCAAACCTGTTTTAATCCTAGCCCCCTTTGAGATTTGCATAAATCATCATGTTTCATCCCCGATATTGTCCATTTATTGATCTTTGACTGAAGTTTGCTTGTCTTAAATTCAGCAAGTGCAACCCTTTCAGTCAAAGTGTTAATCTCAATATTTCTTTCCAAAACAATTCTTTTTAGATGATCATTTTCTTTCAAGGCTTTGTTTAATTTAACAAAATATTTAGACTTATTTATTTTAAGTTCATCATTAATTCGTTTTAAATCTTTTTCATTGTCAATTAACAAATGATTAGCTTTGTATACCCCAAATAACCTAATTTTGCATGCTGAAGAACACATGTCCTGAATTACCTCATACGGGAGTCCCATCACCACTTTTTCCACTGCTAAAGCTTTCTCACATTGGCATACCGGAGTACTCAACTTGTTTTCCTCGACAGTGGCAGCAACATCATCCTTTCCATTACTTTGCTCAGTGGTTTTACTTCCCTCCTTCTGTATCTTCTTAAGCTTACTTTCTTTCCCAATCTCATCCTCCTCAGTTTCAGCAACTTCACTTCTAAATTTTTTAAATGGATCAAATTCTTCCTCACTGTTTGTTGGTACACATGTCCCTAGTTCTAGTTCTAGTGAGATTAAATGTAATTAACTTTCATTTGTAACACTGATGTAATATTTGATATATGAAATGAAAAACTATTCTTTGAATGTTTATTGGTTGTTAAATGTTATATCTATTAATATGAGTTATTGTTACACGCTTATATGAACATGTTATATAGGTTTACAGTTGTTAGACTTAGTTCTGTATCATTAAAGGTTCAAGAATATGTTTAACTAAGTCTTATGATTTAGTCGCACGACTGGACCATGCAAATGGGCCAGTCGCACGAGTGAACCAGGTGATTGAGTCAATCGCATGATTGAGTCATAAGACTGACTCAGTCGTACGGATGAATCAATCGTATGAATCAGTCGCACGACTGAGCCATACGCATGGCTCAGTCGTACGAATAAGAGTTGTAACCTATAAATACCACTTAATTCGTGGAAAATAGAACACTTCGAGAATTCTTAACCCTAGCCGTGCTTGTTTGTCCAGAGAGTCCCTTTCAACTTCATAGAACGTTTCTGATCGATTCTAATCAATTCTTAACGTATTCTAATCGTTAGTTTTGATCAGATTAACGTTCTCCCTGATTGGATCACCAATCAAATAGGATTCCGCACTATTTGATTTGGTTTCACGTTGAATCAGTTAGTACTCCGTACATACACGGTCCTAACAAGTGGTATCAGAGCTTTGGCTCTTGATTCTTAGTGGATTCAATCGCGTTTTTGCAAAAGTCAACGTTTTTAATCAAAAGGTCTGTTCTTTCTGCATAAAAATCCAGTTTTTACGAGTGCATGTGTTCAAAAGTTAATCTTTTTCGAGTTTTAGTCGATTAGAGTTTTCAAAATTGTGTTTTTAGGTCGAATTGCATGAAAAGTTTGAAAAATTTCAAAGTCAGCAGTCTCAGTCACACGATTGACTCAATCGCACGATTGAACTCCATTCGTTCAGCTCAATCGCACAATTGGCCCAGTCGCTTGGTAAATCGCACGATTGCCCCAGTCGGTTTGTTCATTCTCATAACTATCCTAGTAGTCTGCTCAGTCGCAAGACTGAGCTTAGTCGCACCCCAGTCGCATACACAGTTGGTATTTCAAGTTTTGAACCTAATTCAATATGGACACACAGAACTTTGCACTCTCAGTAGGGAAGGACTCCAGGATCCAGAATCTATTGCTCTTGGAGAATGAGATCGGGAATCATAACAAACCACCAAAGCTTCTGTCTCTTGACGAATATCCTCAATGGAAGCAACGGTTTGAGATTCATCTGAATGGAGTGGACACAAACTTATGGAGCACTATTGAGACTGGCTACACTATGCCAGTCAGAGCTGATGGTGTTCCACTGACTCTTAGTGGATTGAACGAGGCGCAGAAGGTTGCTTATAATGCAGAGAAGAAGGCCTATGCTTTGTTAACACAGTCCATTCCAAAAGACATCTTCCATCAATTCTCAGAGCACAAGCAGTGCAAAAAGTTATGGAAGGCTCTTAAGAAACGTTATGAAGGAAATGCTACGCTTAAGTCTTTAAAGGCTAAAGCTTTGAAGAAGGAATTTGACAATTTCTCTTCATTTGGAAATGAAAGTTTGGATGATATGATCGACCGCTTCTATCATTTGATGAGTGAACTGCACACTCATGGGGTTAAAACGTCTATGGAAGATAAAGTGGCAAGTTTGGCTGATGGGTTACCTGATAAGTGGGATTCATTTGTTTTCACTTTGAGACATAATGATATGCTAGAGACATTGGACATAAATGATTTTATTCTGAAATTGAGGGAGGAAGAGGTTTGACATAAGTACAAGTCTAAGAAGGGTAACTACACTCAGAATCCTTCTCTCTACAATATGACTCCTACTACAGCATCTTCTAGTGCACCTTTGCAGATTTCCTTCGTGTCTAACACATCTACAAGTATTCCAAGTGCATCCTCAAGTTGTGAATCAGGTGGATCATCAAGTGTCCAATTCAGTGCTCCAGAAATTCAACCAACGAAGTTAACTACCGAAAATTTGAGCAACGTAATTATTGAAGTTGCTAAGGAGCATATGGATTTACTGGCTGCTGTGGTTCAATCATACGACGGGTTAGTTGTAGGAAAGATTGGAAATTGCCATCTAGCAGATGAAGATTATGAGCAGGTTGATGAAACAGAGCTTGAACGGATGGATATAATGTGGGCTCTCGCTAGTGCTGTGCGTAGAGCAAAGAAGTTCGTTAAAAAGACGGGACAGAACCAGGTGGCTACAAAAGATACAACTTTTGGATTTGACAAGTCAAAAGTCGCCTGTTTCAACTGTGGTGAAAAAGGCCATTTCAAGTGAGAGTATGTCAAACCTAAGAAGACAGGCAATGGCAACCCGTTTTCATCATTTAATAGGCAGGATAAAGATAAGACTCCAAAGTCAACATCAACCAGTCATGAGTCCAAAGCAATGGTAGCACAAGGTGATGAAGGAAAAGACTGGTTCTTCCCTTTCTTATCTGATGGTGAAGCTAACATTGCATCGGTTGATGATTTCAACAAAGACTCAGCGAGTGAGGGGGAGAACTCAGTTGAGCTTGATACTGCTGATTTGCATGACACTATGACTGCTGTTGATCAACTAGTGGAGGATGAACTAAATGCAGAATCTGAAGCACACAAGGAACCCCAGGCTACTTTCATGGCTGGCACCTCTACATCTGCACAGGTAGAATCGAAAGGTGATTTATTTGATAAACATGCTTGTGTTGAATGTAATAAGTTTAGGAAATGCATTGATCTGAAATTTGCTAGGTTATTAGAACATAATGATAACTTGGTAAATGACTTAAAACTGTGCACTGAGGCCAATAGAGTATTAAAGCAAAATGAAAGCAGCTTTAAAGAGAAAATTGATTTGCTCAGAAAACAATTAAAAGAAACTGAGGTTGTTGTCTTTAACCAAGAAAATGACATAAAGTTTTACTTAAAAACAATTAAGGAAACCAAAAAGGACAGAGCTATTTTACAAGTTGAGAATGAGTCCTTAAAGCAAAAACTACACAGTTTAGCTAGTTCCTCTCACATTTTGAAAAACTTGGTTAAAGAAAGAAACAACAGGGAAGGGCTGGGCTACAAAGTTGTGCCTCCACCACATGAGATCCTTATAAACACCAAACAGAGACCTGTTAATAATAATACCATCAAGGACCATATGGTGACTACTCCTCTGATTAGTGATCCAGACACTACAGTTAAAACTGCTACTCCGGTTGCTGATCAGAAGACATCAACTTTAGGCACAAAGGATAAAACCATCATTGAGAACAGGATGGTGCTGAAGCTGTTAGTAGCTGATGAGGAGAAGTCTACTAAGTTACATCAGCTGGAGGAGCTCAATGCTTCTCAAGCTCAGCAGATTTCTCAGCAGGCTGAGCAGATCGCCCAATTCCAAGAGCACAAAGAGGAATCAGTTAAGAGATTGGAGGAGTTAGAGGCTGCGAACAAGAAGATCATGCTCCAACTAAAAGGATATAAAGATGAGCCTCTGAAGCTTGGTGAAGGAGACGATGATGGTGATGATGATGAGGATGATGATGAAGAGGATGATAGTGATGATGATGATGTGAAGGGTGACGGTGAAGCAAGAGGTAGGGAGGATGATGACGATGAAGGAGATGCAGCTGCATCTGCCTCTGCTCATGGTCAAGAGCAAAGGACGACGAAGAGACACGACCAAGGAGCATTGACGAATCAGGACGGTTGGTGGACGTCCAGGCGGGTCTGGGGAGACTACTTCAGATTCATCATACACCCCGGACCAGCCTAGCAGGCAAGGGGGAGCCTCCGGGTCCAGGGGGACTCGGCTGAAGAGGAATGGCTCAGCCCCATGGGCTGAAGCCAAAGAGACGGAGGATCACGTTGATTACTACCTCCACTACCACCTTTACCACTACACCACCTACCACCACTACACCACCTACCACAGTTACCCCTCATACCACTCCACCTATTCATACTCCACCACCCATATTTACCACCGCCACTGCTACCACCACCAGCCACCAAGTTGGCCCTTCCTCATTCCCGACTGGATCATCCCTCCCTCCTATTGGAGTGGAGGAATAGCTGGCAGCACTCAACAGGATGGTGCTGAAGCTGTTAGCAGCTGATGAGGAGAAGTCTGCTAAGTTTCATCAGCTAGTGGAGCTTAATGCTTCTCAAGCTCAGCAGATTTCTCAACAGGCTGAGTAGATCGCCCAACTCCAAGAGCACAAAGAGGAATCGGTTAAGAGATTGGAGGAGTTAGAGGCTACGAATAAGAAGATCATACTCCAACTAAAAGGATATAAAGATGAGCCTCTGAAGCTTGGTGAAGGAGATGATGATGGTGATGATGATAAGGATGACGATGAAGAGGATGATAGTGATGATGATGATGTAGAAGGTGACGGTGAAGTAAGAGGTTGGCAGGATGATGACGATGAAGGAGATGTAGCTTCATATGCCTCTGCTCATGGTCAAGAGCAAAGGACAACAAAGAGACAAGACCAAGGAGCATCGACGTCTGCCCCGCCTACCCCCATCTGCCGAAGACCCGACTATGATTCAAGGCAAAATTCAAGATTAGATGTCTATTTATTATTAAACTTTTGTTCTTGAAATCATGTATCAATATTTATTTAAATAAATAAATGAAAAGAGGAACTACCATTTGTCCTGTGCATCATGTATACTAACTTGTATTGTGTTTGGTTATTTCTTTAACAAGTTCATCTAAACAGGCTGACGAGCATGATGTGGCACCCCTTCGACAAATCGAGACTCAATTGACAATGATTCTCGATTTGCAAGGGATAGTACATCGCTCTGTCAGCTACACACCTGAAGAAGGAGAGATCATACACGATATGACTGATGAACAGATTACCAAACTGTTCAGTCTAAATCTAGATGAGCTGGTAAAGGATGCTCCAGAAGTCGACGTAGTCAGTGATGAGGAGCTACCGGATGTCGACGAGGTGGAGATCGATGATGTGACTGCTGACCATTATCCCCAGTATACTAACGCCGAAGGCGAAGTACTACCGGATCTGGGAGAAATATTTGGTAGCAGTGCATTCGACAAGGTAGAAGAAAAGATTGCTGCAAAAGAAGCTACAACAGAAGATCCTCAGGTGGATGATGCTGATCTAGCATCCAAAAAGGCTGAATGGGCAGGCTGCCTGGAGGAAATGAAGAAACAACGAGTGCCTACAAAGCCAAACGCCTACACCAAGCTCTACAAGGTAAAGAAGCATCAGAAGGTGTCAGGCAAGATTATCAGCTGGGCGTACTTTGAAGACCTCAAGGTATATGCCGTCAAGAGGGAGAAGGGCATAGAGTATTTCAGATTCCCACACGATTTGAAAACTCTCCCTAGATTTGAGCTAAACCGTCTAGCCAACTTGAACCTCCTGTATGCAGTCCCCGGAAAGATATCAGGATGGTTCGAGAAGGCATTGAAGAAGGAGTACCTTACGAGGTGGGTCAATTTTAAACCTTAACAGCCCAAAAGGTTTATTCATAAGACAGAGGTTGTCCCCACCTCAGGAAGACCAAAGGTGGTCTTGAAATGGCACCCTCTATGCACAATGTCGCGTATTCCATTTAGGGAGATGCCATAAGATTTTGCACCCCATTTCAAATGGTGATATTATGACTGGCGTACTGGAGAGGCCGTCATAGTTTTGGATAGGGAGGGGACGATAGAGACAATAAGGATATTTGACCCAATGTGGCTCACAAACTTGTCTGCTTCTGATGTCTACATATTGTACAAGTGGCCACTATTTTTTGACACACAGGATATCGTGCAAGCACTTCAGTTTCCACATGTTATACGTCTATGCTTCGTACTTGAGATTCATGCTGGGGTCTCAAGAGAAGAAAGAATGAAGAGATATGAAGAGTTTAAAAAGGAGGTCAGAGATTAGATAGAACTAGGTCCAAGGGGGAGTTTGTTGGTACACATGTCCCTAGTTCTAGTTCTAGTGAGATTAAATATAATTGACTTTCATTTTGTAACACTGATGTAATATTTGATATATGAAATGAAAAACTCTTCTTTAAATGTTTATTGGTTGTTAAATGTTATATCTATTAATATGAGTTATTGTTACACGCTTATATGAACATGTTATATAGGTTTACAGTTGTTAGACTTAGTTCTGTATCGTTAAAGGTTCAAGAATATGTTTAACTAAGTCTTATGATTCAATCGCACGACTGGACCATGCAAATGGGCCAGTCGCACGACTGAACCAGGTGATTGAGTCAATGGCACGATTGAGTCATAAGACTGACTCAGTCATACGAATGAATCAATCGTACGACTCAGTCGCACGACTGAGCCATACGCATGGCTCAGTCGTACGAATGAGAGTTGTAACCTATAAATACCACTTAAATCGTGGAAAAATAAAACACTTCGAGAATTCTTAACCCTAGCCGTGCTTGTTCGTCCAGAGAGTCCCTTCCAACTTCATAGAATGTTTCTGATCGATTCTAATCAATTCTTAACGTATTCTAATCGTTGGTTTTGATCGGATTAACGTTCTCCCTGATTGGATCGCCAATCAAATAGGATTCCGCATTATTTGATCTGGTTTTACTTTGAATCAGTTAGTACTCCATACGTACACGGTCCTAACACTGTTCGCTATCTTTTTCTCTACCACAATCTCAGCTACCAGTGCTCGGTTAATTTCTTCTCTCGTCTCTTCAACTTCTGCACTCCAGTCAAAATTAGAGATCAAGGCCGTCTCT
This sequence comes from Flaveria linearis, assembly GCA_024085815.1. Classification (NCBI taxonomy): domain Eukaryota; kingdom Viridiplantae; phylum Streptophyta; class Magnoliopsida; order Asterales; family Asteraceae; genus Flaveria; species Flaveria linearis. Next base: position 20,082,622 of record CM044015.1, on the reverse strand, counting down.
TTCTTCTGTTTCATTTCTTCTTTATCCCCACTTGAAACCAGCTTTGGGACTCCTGAATTGCTAGGATCAGTGACAATCGGCAATGGACATTCACGTTTAAAGTGCCCCAACTGTTTACAATTAAAACACTTCAGTTTAAACTTATCAAATCCCAGTCTGGAGTTAGAGCTTTGACCTCCGAAGTTCTTCCTTCCAGTGCGCTCCATGAATCTTCGGCCTCTGATCAAGCCAATTCGAAAGTAAATACTGGAAAGTCAATTCCATCTGAAACGATGGCCCTCTTTGGTATGTTTGTTCAGAGTTATGAAGCTTTGGTAGCTGGGGAGTTGAAAGGAAAAGGAATGACAATGGAGGATATGTATCAGGTGGATCCTAATGATCTTGAAGAGATTGACATTGAGTGGCAAATGGCAATAACCAGTATTCACTCTACTTTGTCGAGATGCCTACATTGGAGAGCTTGCAGCGAAAGACAGTAATGCAGCATTCTGAGTGATACCAGATGTAGGAATTATGGTTTCGTTGAATTCCCTTATCTTCATGTCTAACTCAAAGGACCTAAGCTTATTTATGATGTCCATAAGCTTGTAGTCAGTGAAACCTCTTTCCTGCTTCAACATTCTCACCTGAAGACTCCACTGAGGTGGAAGAGAGTCTAACATCCTGTTAACTTGCTCGTTGTTGGAAAGTTTCTCATATATATATATATACATATATATATATATATACATATATATATATATATATATATATATATATATATATATATCTTCAGTGTATATATACATATACATTTCTTTAGTGTATATATTTCTTCAGTGTACTTGAAACTATCAGAAAATGATTTGTACGATCTGTGAGACTCTCATTCTTGTATCCCACAAAAGAGTTGAACTCCTTTTCAGCTTGGATGCTCTTGTCTTTTACCAACTCATCGTTTCCATCATAGAACTCACAGAGAGCATCATAGAGTGACTTAGCATTCTTATGTTCAGCAAATTGATTGTAGATGTCAGGTGCAAGACATAGAATTAATGCTCCAAAAGCTTTCTAGTCTCGATCAATCAGCTTCAGATCCTTCTCCGTGAACGTGGTTGGGTCTATGTTTTGAGACACGACATCACTAACAGTGACAATTGGTATGTGTGGACCGGATATGGTATCAGAGCCTTAGTATGATTCACCTTTAGTGACAATTGGTATGTGTGGACCTGAAATTCGATCAATTGGTATGTTTTGAGACATGCCCCATTTTGTTGGTCCATTTGATCGAATTTCAGTACAAATGATATGTTAAATCGTTCAATATCAGAAACAATAACAGAAAACAAAGATGAAGATGAATAAGAACAACCACAATTTAAAGGATCTAATACTATAAAAGATAACAAAACTCAATATATTTCAGTAAAGAACCATCTTGCAATAGCTTCTTGCAACAGAAATATTCGATTAGGGTTTTTGTAAGGATGCCCAACAATGAGCAAGATCAAAAGTATATATACCAGTCATAGTTTTGCAGACAGTTTCGCTGTAAGCGAAACTATGCTGCTGAAACTATAGTTTCGCCCGGTAGAGACAACAGTTTCGCTCATAGTTTCGTTTGACAACAAAACTTAAACTAAATAAACAACATTGAAAAGTAAAGTAACATTAAACCTATTACAAGAAATATAAACATAATCTAATCTAAGATGAGTCCAACCTATACACGATCTTCACTAATATTGTCAAGTGGTAGAATATCGTAATTTTAATGGGAAAGGTTAGTTTGTGGTTTGTGTTGATGCTAAATCCGATAATGATGGTAAGCCATTGTTATGATTGTAAAACAATTACTTTTAATACAAAAAGACCTCAAATTAAGCATTTGTTTTAGACCTGAAGTAGATTAAGTCGACAATGACTTTCCAAATTTGTATGATTCACCTTTAAAATAGATATCACATTGATAAAAGAATATATATGTTATCATGTTATATTCTTTATCTAAAAGAATGGTATGACTGGTGTATTTTCTAATGTATATATTTTTTTGATAATTTTAAACATAATTAAATTTTAAAATTGTAAAAGCAATATGACACGTCAACAAACTACAACAAACAATAAGTGTATCTATAATATTCGTAGTATAGTTATGATAGGTACCGTGTATCATTGAAGGAAACAAAGGCTCTTAATTCTCAATCTTAATCACCGGCTAGCCAAATAATTAGAGATCCTTTTGTACGAAAATAGTAAATAACACTATAAGTAAATAATGTAAAAGACAACAATTACAAGAAAATATCACCGAGCCTAACGCCTCTTGATGATACAATTGACTCAACATATGCATTCTCGAAATATCACTGAAGTCAAATACAAGATTTGCTTATGTAAGGTTACCAACCCATGTGACTCTTTATAAAGCTAAGTGATGAGACACTTAAAACACCTAAAATCATACAATAAATTGGAAAGTTGGCCCTGTGATAAGGTGAGACAACCACAATGTCGAAATATATGATCAAGCATAAACTTTCATATCAAGGCTCAACTTATCAATACATTGTTTATAAAGATAAGAACGTTCAAGTCTTCACACCGTGATTATCCTACATCTATAGGGCATATCAAGATTTATCAAAGCTGTAACTTTTCACCACCATTTCTAGCAGTGAAAACATGTTTTGATAACATAGACATAATTAAACATGAATGTTTGGGTAGTAGAGGCTTTTCCACATGCTTACCAATAACAAACACCAAGTTAGTGAGTTAGAAAGAAAGGTTTAAAGTTCAGTTTCAATAATGAAAGTTCATATCTTGAAATCATTAACACAAACTAAGATTAAATCTATATATTGAAATCAAAAGATCAAGTAAGGCTCATTCTATCAAGTGATTAAAACGTTTTGCCAAACATGATAATAGATAAGAAGATAGCAATCAAACTTGCATTAATATAATTAATCATTATTACAAGATTTGAGTGTTGTTGAATTCTTCATGATCCTTGGAATTGAAGAAACTAATAGTAAACTAAGCGAAAATATTGCAATTGACAATATGATGACAAAGTATTATTATGTAGGAGAGCTCTATTGCGAATGGAACCTGAATTCTATTTATAGATAGTTCGGGAGGGTGGGGCACAACCTGTGTCACATGGGGCATGGCCCCTTGTTGTCCTTGCGTTCCATGTAATGGATTCTAAGACCCTGTAGTGGCATGAGGTCGTTTGCACGAAGTCACGGGTGTCACACCCTCAAAATCCACTAACGGGGTTTTACCGTTAGGCGTGTGACTCAACCAGGATTTCAGATAAGCACCGGTTACACCAAACGACTCGATAATTACAAAACATATAAGTTGCTTAATTATAATCAAACAAACCAAACTTGTTTAAGTATTGCGGAAGCGAAATTAAAAAACATTTAAACATGTGTTAAAACTGCGCAACTCGCGCCCAAACCGATTTAAGTAATGTAAACGTAATTAAACCATAGATTAGTTTTAAAGTGAAAGCAGAATGATATGCAGTGGATGCAGTGCTCCTAGATGTGCCATATCAACGACCTGAGAGAAAACATGCTAAGATCAGTACAAAGACTGGTGAGTTCACAGGTTAATCAGAAAACAGTAATTAATAGTAATGAAATTCCAGATTTAGTAATCAAAGCATATACGTAGGTAGCTAGCCTACAGCAAGTCACTATGTGTATGAAGTCGCAACCGAGCTGATAGCAATAATAATAATAATGTATGCCCCGACTGTGGAATCCCGACCGCAACACTGTAAAACAGGCTAACTATTCACCCGTTTGACCTCCAGTCAAGCTAGCGCGACTAGCCCGGGCGGGGTTTGTCAAACCCAGTAGATCTACTAACAATTACCTCGCTAGTAACATATTAACGGTCCGAAGAGGCGTAGTATAACATCATAGTACCAGGTATATGCAGTATTACGAAATCTAAGGCATTGTATCGTTGTGAAAAGCAGCATGTTTCTCTCCCCCAAAAAGAGTGAAAATTATAAAAGTGGGGCTGTAAACTCACCTTGATTGCACAACGATTAGGAAAAATGCAGAGAGCGGGAAATTAGATTTCCGAATAACCTGAATTTCAGTTAATATATAATTAATATTAATTATTAATTATGAACATAAAAATAGTACAGTTTCGCGTTCACGGCTCGGTTACGGTATGGGTCACCGACATTTCCATTCACATGCCGGCACACTCAACACCAAAACACTCCAAATGTATTAGATTCGATTATCACATATCAAAGGATTGCTATTTTTTTATTAAACCATATGTTTACTAACACGACCTATACGTAGCATACGTATATGTACTACATATATATATTCCCATTATGAATCCAAAGCATCTATAAACTTTATGCATGCCCCACGGTTTTCAGGAACAAGCACACCATTCTTCAATAATCATATCCAAGAAACACACCTACACTAATATCTATATGCATTCACTTAACCAAGAGCATAACCCTATGATACATACATGCTTACGGCAGTAACCACACACCAAGAACTTAAGCACCCAAAACCATTATACGCACACAATAATATATGTACTCATTGCACACATATTAACACACAATAATATATATACTCATTGCACACATATTAACACACAATAATATATATACTCATTGCACACATATTAACACACACACACAACACAAGCTCATGGTAGGACCTTTGCTCAAGCATGCATGACATGCATATTAGGCCCATATACATACATGTCAATAAGCAATCCAACTAGTCCCTTGCCCCCTGCACCCACCATGCAGAGTACTTACAACACCCCCAATATAATAATTATTATCATATACACACATAGTAATTCAAGTCCAAACACCCCTGCCGATCGTAAATAATAATTATTATTATTATCATATACACACCTACAACACCACATAATAATTATTATTGTCATGAGCAGCCCCATATCACAAAGAACACATACCTACGCATGCATCCACCCAACATTTATAGTGAGCATATATACATACAATTCGATATATATATATATATACATGAGTTTTGCAATCATCCATGGCAGCAAACACACATATATATAAACTCAAACATGGCAGAAGACATATATGAATACGCACCGAAATATTTATATCGTGTACACATGAACGCACCGCACATACGTGTATAACCGCACATTCATACACAGCCAACCCCCACACACCAAACCAACCCTTGCAAACTGGACGTAACCGACGAGTAACAAATGAAACCATAACATAATGAGTAACGAAGGATCGTCGGGGGAATGAAGTTCACGGTTGAAGAGGAAGCTTCGCCGGAGGTTGCACGGCTACGGAATTACTTGCACAATCTGCCATAAAGGAGGAGGCTCTAGTGTGCTAGGGTTGAACTTTGTTTTTTTTTTAAGGAGATGGAGTTTCGGATGTGGGAACCGAATATGGTATTGTTGAATGTGGTGATCTCTATATGGGGAAGGAGTCGGTTATGGGGAAGTGCCGAGAATTAGGAGAAGAGGTTATACTTGGATATTATACTTGGTACTCATGTACATGATGGTCCCTCAACTTTGTTCCACTAACACAATGGCCCCTCAAGTAACGCTAAATCAACCTAAACCAAAATTTGTTTGCTTTAATTTATTAAATCAATTAATCAAGTAAATTAATTAAATAAAAAATTTATCGGTTCAGAATGTTGGAATAGTTGAAGGTTGAATTTACAGTGTTAACCTGAAAATACGGGGTGTCATATTATCCCCTTGTTGAAAGAATTTTCTTCCCAAAAATTAGAACACTGAGTTTCTGAAACAACCCGAAACAAGGAAATATGATGTTTCATAAGGAACGTAGTTTCGCGAGAGTTACGACATCATCCCCTTGTTGAAGGGAATTTCGTCTCGAAATCGAAAGAAGGTGTATCTTAAAGTAATACCTTAAGAAGTGGAAGTCTGATCGTTGAATAGTTGTGAATACTTCTTCTTTATCTGATCCTCGTGTTGAAGGGAAATTCTGGTCCATGCTTAGAGTTCCATCTAACGCGCACATGGGAATTTTGCCACGCTTTAGGTTTTTGACTTCTCGATCCATAATCTCTACTGGTTCTTCAACGAAACGAAGCTGTTCATCGATTTCCAGTTCTTCTAACGGAACGACAAGTGATTCATCGGCAAGACACTTCCTTAGATTTGATACGTGAAACACGTTGTGAATACCACTGAGTCCGTTGGGTAAGTTCAGTTGATAAGGTACTGGCCCAACTCGTTTGACAATCTTAAACGGCCCCACGTATCTAGGGTTTAGTTTCCCCCGCTTTCCAAAGCGTATTACACCTTTCCAGGGTGAGACTTTCAACAGTACTTTGTCACTAATCTGAAACTCAAATGGCTTATAACGCTTGTCGGCATAGCTCTTTTGTCGATCACGTGCTGCTGCCATACGGTTACGAATTTGCAAGATCTTTTCAGTCGTTTCGTGCACAAGTTCAGGTCCTGTAAGTTGGCTTTCTCCTACTTCTGCCCAACAGATAGGTGATCGGCACTTACGTCCATACAGTGCCTCAAATGGTGCGGCCTTGATCGAGGTGTGATAACTATTATTATAGGAGAACTCAACCAATGGTAAATGAGTTTCCCGGCCAGCTGCTGCCAAAGTCGATCACTTAAACACACAACATGTCTTCTAGTGTCTGGATCGTACGCTCACTTTGACCATCGGTTTGCCGGGTGATACGCAGTACTCATATCCAGCCGCGTTCCCAATGATCATCGTAATGATTGCCAGAAGTGAGAAGTGAACCGAGCGTCACGATCAGAATAATAGATATCGGCACACCATGCCGAGAGACTATTTCCCTTAGGTAGATACGTGTCAGCTTCTCCATTCGATAAGTCTCTCGAATTGCCAGAAAGTGTGCTGACAGGATCTTAGCCTCTAGTTTGATCAATTAGGTTGTATTCGCAGCGGATTTAGCACAAGAATTAGAAAAAACAAGCAAGAACACAATAGATTTAACATTAAAATAGTAAGTTATAGAGAAAGATGGAAGTTCTGCAAAAGAGAATATTTCATTCAATGCATGCTTCGACTGCGGCTGTGATTAGCAACGGCTACAATTAGGTCATCTTCCTTATATAGGGAAGAATAACCTAATGCTGATGTCACTTGACAGTGACATCAACCGTTATTAACAAACTACTGATAGAACACCTAAACTACTGAAGATGTCAAACAACTGACATCTTACAAAATAACTAAGTGTTCTACCTATTACAAGTACTGAAAAAAAACTACTGAAAAGGTACAACAACTGAAGAACAAACTCTTCAGTCGTTTACAAACTACTGAACTATAACAGCTGAAGAACAAACTCTTCAGCTGTTGTATAAACTACTGAAAAGGAAAATTACAAACTACTGAAAGAAAAAAACCATCACAACAACTAAAGACAACTTCTTCAGCTGTTGTGACAAACTCTGAAGCTTCAGCACTTGGTCTTCAGACTTTGATCTTCAGATGTTTCATCAGCTGATGACTTCAGTAGTTGTCATCAGTTGATGTCTTCAGTCTTTGTCTTCAGACTTTGTGCAGCAGTTGTTGATCTTTAGTTCTTCATTTCTTCAGTTGTTGATCTTCAGTACTTGAGTCATCAGTACTTGAAGTCTTCAGTACTTGTATTCTTCAGTACTTCAGACTTCTGTACTTGTGGTCTTCAGTACTTTAGATCTTCAGCTGTTGTTCTTCAGTTCTTTGATCTTCAGCTGTTGAGTCTTCAGTCTTTGTCAAACTGCTGATGAAGCTTTCAGCAGTTGTTGTGATGTCATGTGGGACTTAGAGGTTTTCCTGATCTTGGCTCATTGGTTCTTTTGGTTCAACAAACTCCCCCTGAACCAATGCAGCCAAAACCTCTAAGCAATTTATTGTCCCACTTATTGTTGGCAGAAATGTTGGTCTATTTCCTTCTGGATCAGATCAGAAGTTGACCCTGATTAGCACTGGCCTGGGAAGAGGTCTTAAGAACTTTTTTGGCATAGTATGGATAGGAACCCTGTCTTGGGGAACTGGACACAGGGCTGTTGTCCCATCCATGAGACCTACTTCCCATGTATGAGCCTGTAGGATTCTCAGGTGTAGGCTCTGAGGAATGTAATTTGTTCTTCCATGGATAGGTCCTCAGGCTCACCTTCAAATAATCCTTCACGACCATACAGCTCTGAGACAAACTTGGCCTGTTTGCCATTCTTGAGCTCAACTGTTGTAATCTGTCTATAGGCGAATTCATCAGGATGTCTGTCTTCTAGAAGCAGGTTGAGCTCATCCTTTCGGAAGTTCTCAAGCCTCTTATAGACTAAGCCTTTTCTAACCACCCTATTCTCTAACATCGTTTGGGGTAATTGCTTAGTACTATAGGCTTTCTTGAACTCCTCTACAATCTCCCAGGGTGTTATTACAAGAGCCACTGAGATCACTTCATCTACGATCTTCCTCACTTGGCTCTTGTATCTCACAGGAATGTCTTTCTTAATGATCCTGTGAGCCACCCTAGGATCAGGCCAAGTCCTCACTCTCTCTTTATCATATTGGAAAGTTTGTTTGAGAGTGAAGAGTCTCAGAGCTTCCTTCTTCATGTTCATTATAGAAGAAGAAGCAGCATAAGCTTTGTCTATGCTTTTCAGCATCTCCTCATCATGATGTTTCTGCTGCTCTTCTTCTTCTATCTTGACCCTCACAGCATCCATTTGTGTGGTGGGAGTGATGGATTTAGGATTGGCTTTAGGTAAGGGTATGACTACAGAAAGAGGCAGTCTATCCTCCTCATCTTTCTCTTCTTCTTCCTCTTGCAGCCTCAACACCCTTCTCTTCTTCTGCAAGGGTGGATCATCGGCAATAGGTTTTGATGGTGAAGGGGTTGGTTTTGTGGGTTGTGTTTGGGTTGTTGGTGTGGGAATTTGGGCAGGCTTTGCTAGCAACCTAGAGATAAGGGCAGGTTTAGTCTGTTTGACTAGCAAGGTCCTGTTCCCAGCACCGACTTCAGATAGGGCTTCTACGACCAGTCCCTTGGTAAAATCACCAGCGAACAGATCTTGGTGGCTATAGCCAAGATTCTGTCCTTGGTCCAAGCCTTCACATCTAGGACTGGTCTCCCCAGATACTTCGAAATAAACCTACTCATAGCCTCGAGTCTCTTTCTTTCCTCTTGGCTATAAGTGGTCCATCGGTATTCTATCTCCTTTATCTTCATTTTCCTAATTTCCTGATCTAGCATGGCAGTGTCCATGTCAAAGCCTTGCCTGGACAGCTGATCAATGACAGAGTCCATTGATCGGCTATGCTCAGCATCAGCTCTTTACTATCCTAGATCCCTCTCTACCTTCTCTCCCTCCTTCTCTCCTCTCTTCACTTTTTATTTCAGAAATCTATCTTCTATCTATCAGCTCTCTCCTCCCTCACCTTTCCTTCCCCTTCACTCAGTCTCCTCTCCTCTCCCTTTTCCTCCTCTCTCCCTACTTCTTTCTCCTCCTCTACCCTCTTCCTCTTGGCTTGCACTAATGTCTCCCCCTTTTTGGGTGCATTGGTTGGGGTTTGACTATCAACAAGCGTCTTAGCCACAGCAACCTCCACCATGGGTTGTATTTGTGAGGGAAGCCTCTCATCAAGGGTTTTCATCACAATGTCTATGATTATTGATGTGATGAGAGGTACGGATTTTTGGAAGATAGCAACTAGTTGCTCAGGAGGGTTCTGTTCCTGAGAACTAGTGCCAGAAGCAGAGGCAGGTGGCTGAGTTTGTGGGAGTGGCTGAGTGTATGTGAGACCTTCAGGTGAAGGTGCCATCTGTGGGTTAATGGTGGCAGATGGACTTGATTCTTGGGAGAATTTGGCAAGTAGCTCTTTGAGTCTACTCACCTCCTCCTCAAGAATAGTATTTTGAGCAACTACATCAAAGAAGAAGCTCAGGTCATCATCAGTTTGCACTAAATCACCTGACCTCCTGACTGTGTCAGGATGTACATGCACTGAGTGTGGCTCAGTAGTTGCATGTGCCCCTTTCTCTTGGTTCTGGGGACTTCTAGCCCCGGATTGGATCCATCATCGGCAGCTGCCTCTGGTGAGGTCTTATTGATGGTACCAGCTTCTCCCTGCTTAGATGTTGATGTAGGGGAAGTGGCAGCCTCACTAGAATATCCTATCTCCCTAGCCACACTAGGAGATGAGATATGTGATTCTCGGTGTTGTGGGCTCCACTAACACTTGTTTCCACCCTCTCTTTGGATGGAGATACCCCAGTGGTAATTGGTTTCTGGGGAGAGGGTGGAGTGTTTAGATGGGTCAACACTTTGGTTATTATTAGGGTAGGGCTTTGTGGGGCGGTTTCAGTGGGTGATGGGCTAGAAGCAGAGTGCACATGGGGAGGAATGTGCTCTTTAATGGCAATCTTCTCAATTGAGAAAGATTCTAGATTTGTGGCTGCCCCTGAAACGGTTGCATCAGGCTCCTGTTGAGAGGAAACCTGTGCGGTTGTGGTAGGTGGAGTCGTGGTGACTGCTGGGAGAATCTAACCAGCAGTCACTTCCTGCATTTGTGTTGCAGGGGCATCCTCAGGGGACTCATCTCCCTGAGTAGCCTTTATGGGTTTCTTTTTGGGTTTGGGCTTGGTGGGGACTTTAGACTTGGAGGTGGAGGCTGTGGGTTCAAGCTGCGTGGGTTTTCGCAGCTTGGCAGCCTGTTTGAGTGTCTGGTCGGTGTTGTGCCTGGAGTATACCTCAGCTAGAACAGCCATGGCAGGGACCCCAGTACCAACAAGTCCCTCAGCATTAAGCTGGTTCTCTATCATGGCCATAATGAACCGAGGATATAAAATCCAACGGTTTGCAAATGGTTTTGAGGCCATGTCTTTGAGTTCTAAAAATATTATTTCAGTAAAATTAAGTGGTTGTTTCTCAAAGATAGAGTACAATACCTGTTGCCACCTTGTGGACATCTGGTCCCATGAAGATGTTTTCGGGGCCAGACAAACATTCACCATATGAAATATAAGGCGTTGAGGATCTGGGAAATGTTTCTTCAACAAGGTAGAAGCAGCGAGGTCACCCTAATAGTCATTGGCAGTGAAAGAGAGATCAAGGGTGCCTTTGGGGTAAGAGGTTGGGAAAGTGGCATCCTTCAGCTTTAGGGTTTGTCGGATTATAGCTGGAGTAATGACCACTGGGTGGTTGTTCACGGACGACAGGAGAGAGACCTCACCATCGTTCTCTCCGGTTTGAACGGTTATGTTCGTCCAAACTGGGCAAGCGAATCGGCATAGATGGTCGGATTTATGAGAAATGCCGTTTGGAAAGGAGAATCGATCATAAGATCGATGGCGTGATGGAACTTTGTCCAGAATGGCGATTTTGTGGGTATGCAACACAGTTGTGTCGAGGCTTGAGTTGCATGGTCGCCATTAATGATGTATGGGAAGTTTCAGAGGTTTTTGAAATTTAGGTCAAGTGAGAATGAAAAACTCTGAAGGTTGGGTATTTATAGGGTATGGCAAAGGATGAAAGAAAACTACTGAAGGTTTTGGTGTTAGTCAACAGTTGTTGAAACGACTGATGATGTGGTTTTAACCATCAGTGGTTGTAACATCTGAGGACTTGGTGTTAGTCTTCAGTAGTTGAAACTACTGAAACCTTGGTTTTGTCCTTCAGATGTTGTAAACGGCTGAAGACTTGTTGTTAGTCATCAGTAGTTATAAACTACTGAAGACATGGTTTTCATCTTCAGACGTTGTAACAACTGAAGACTTGGTGTTAGCCTTCAGTAGTTGTAAACTACTGACATCAGTAGTTATGAACTACTGAAGACATGGTTTTGCTTCAGTTGTTGTAAACAACTAAGAACTTGGTGTTATCATCAGTAGTTGTGAAACTACTGAAGACATGGTTTTGTCCTTCAGTTGTTTGGGTATGAAACAGCAGATGTAGGTATCAGCTGAAGAGTAAAGTTACTCATCAGTTGTTTCCGTCAATTCAGTTGTTTCAGTCTGACTTCCACATTTACTCATCAGCTCTTTGGCTGACTTCCAGATGTTTCATTGGCCCTTCAGCTCTTGTGAATATTTATTCTTCAGCTTTTGTGATCAGATGTTCATAAGTGCTGATAAATTATTCTTCAGAGCTGGTGAACAAATTGTCTTCAGTACTTATGTGTAAGATTACACATCAGTACTTGTGAACAGAATTTGTTCTTTAGTACTTATTTGTGTGAAAATTATACATCAGTAGTTATAACCACATCAGTAGTTGTAACTACATCAGCTGTTTTCACAAATAATGTACTTCAGTACTTTGAATCATTTTATTCTTCAGTAGTTGTGAAAATGCTGAAGACTAAATGATTCATCAGTACTTATATTTGACCTTTGCATACCAATGCTCACAGTACTTGTGAACTGAGAGCATTAGTATTAGTCAACTTATTCTAGCTGCAGCATACCAAGCCTTAGTACCAGATTTTGAAATGTGGCACTATCTAAAGGCTTAGTAAAGATGTCTTCAAGCTCATCAGCACTAGGCACAAACTTTGGATCAATCAGACCTTTTTCATAGCAATCTCTAATAAAATGATGTCTGATCTCTATATGTTTGGTCCTAGAGTGCTGGACTGGATTTCTAACAATACAAAGAGCTGAAGCACTATCCATTAGTAATGGAGTCTTAGTCTTTGTAATACCATAATCCAAGAGTTGGTTCTGAAGCCAGAGTACCTGGGAAGTACAACTTGCAGCAGCAATGTACTCAGCTTCAGCACTGGATGTAGCAATTGATGTTTGTTTCTTACTCTGCCAAGAAACTAAACAATTACCTAGGAATTGGCAACCACCAGAAGTGGATTTTCTGGTGACTTTGCATCCTGTATAGTCACTATCAGAGAAAGCAACTAATTTGCAAGAATGCCTAGTTTAATACCAAAGACCTAGTGATTGGGTACCCTGCAGATATCTAAAGATCCTTTTGACTGCAATCAAATGGGATTCTTTAGGTGCAGCCTGAAATCTAGCACAAGCACATGTTGCAAACATGATGTCTGGTCTAGAAGCTGTAAGGTACATCAAGGACCCAATCATACATCTGTAAAGGGTTTCATCAGCCGCTTTACCTTTCTGATCAACATCCAGTTATGTGATGCTGCTCATGGGAGTAGAACAGTGCTTACAGGTTTGTAAATCAAACTTATTCAACAACTCTTTTGTGTATTTGGACTGATGAATGAAGATTCCATCAGCCCTTTGTTTGATTTGCAAACCTAGAAAGAACTGTAATTCCCCTATAGCACTCATTTCAAACCTTTTCTTCATGAGCTTTGTGAATTCATCACACAATTGTGGATCAGAGGATGCAAAAATTATGTCATCTACATAAATTTGAACAAGGAGCTTATGCTGTCCCACAGTCTTGATGAATAAGGTTTTATCAATGGTGCCTCTAGTGAACTTATTTTCTAGAAGAAAAGTTGAGAGTGTCTCATACCAGGCTCGAGGAGCTTGTTTCAGCCCATAAAGAGCCTTATTAAGCTTATACACCCAATCAGGATGTTTATTATCCTCAAAAGCTGGTGGTTGACACACATAAACTTCCTCTTTTATTTACCATATAAGAAGGCACTTTTGACATCCATTTGATAAACCTTAAGACTATGAAAGGCAACATAAGCTAAGAACAATCTAATTGCCTCCAGTCTGGCTACAGGAGCAAAGGTTTCATCATAATCGATGCCTTCCTCTTGTGCAAACCCCTGGACAACCAGCCTGGCCTCTGACAATTTGGCCCAATTTTCATCTGTTTTGTCATGAATACCCATTTAGTGCCCCATTTAGTGCCTATTGCACACTTCCCTTGGGGTAAAGGAACAAGCTCCTACACTTGCTGTTTCTTGAACTGAAGAAGCTCAAGCTGCATTGCTTCAACCCATCCATTGTCTCTTAATGCAACATGATAGTTCTTTGGCTCTTGCTGACTGATGAAGAGAGCATAGAAGCAGAAATTGGACAATTGATTCCTGGTTGAAACTCCAGCATTGATATCACCAATGATTTGAGATGTGGGTGATTCTTCAGCTCTTGATAGACTATAAGATCAGTGCAAGTGTTTGTAGGACTTTCAGCAGCAACAGATGGTGATGAAGATTCTTGAAACCATATAGGAGATGGCAGCTCAAATGAAGTAGAGCATGCAGAAATCTCATCAGCATTTGTTGTGGATGGCGATGCTGAAGCTACAGGAGCATCAGGTTTAGTGGACTTAGGCAGGTGGTCACTAAACCTGAAAAGGTGAGTACTGGCTACATCATCATCAGTACCACCAGGTGGAGAACTGTTGACAGGCACAACAGCTGAAGGTTGATAAGGAACATATTGCAGTATGTCCAGATCAAACAACTCCACAGGTTTTGTGTAATCTTGTCCTTTGGAGATTCATTGAACTTGACATGCAGAGTTTCTTCAACCATCTTTGTCCTACAGTTGAAAACTATGTATGCCTTGCAAGTTGATGAATAACCAACAAAATACCCTGCATCCACCCTACTAGCAAACTTCTGGAGTGGATTGCTAGTGTTGAGAATGAAACATGGACACCCAAAGGCTCTAATGAAGGAAATCAGAGGGGCCAAATGATGAAGTACTTCATAAGGAGTCTTCATCAACCTCTGATTCACTAATGCTCTATTCTGCACATAGCAAGCTGTGTTGACAGCTTCAGCCCAAAAGGTCAGTGGCAATCCTGAGTCAGCCAGCATTGACCTTGCAGCTTCAATGAGAGTCCTGTTCTTTCTCTAAACCACTCCATTCTATTCAGGAGTTCTGGGAATACTGAACTGCCTTTTAATTCCCTTAGACAGGTAGAAGTCATCAAGTGTGTGGTTTCTAAACTCTGTTCCATTGTCACTCCTTACACACTTGACCTGCAGGGAATACTGCTTCTCTACAAATAACACAAAGTTCATAATAGCCTTGGCAGCTTCATCCTTGGTGTGCAAGAAGAAAGTCCATACATATCTGGAATAATCATCCATAATTACCAGACGTATTTCTTCTTTGCCATGCTCATCACCCTGACAGGACCAAAGAGATCCATGTACAGGAGTTGTAAGCAGGCAGTGGACTTTGGTTCTTCTATTGGAGGGAATGAAACTCTGTGTTGTTTTCCCTTTAAGCAAGCAGTGCAGTTGTCTTCATACTTGAACTCCTTCAAAGGCAATCCTCTTACTAAACCATGGTTTATCAGCTGATTCATGTTCTTGAAATTAACATGACCCAGCCTTCTATGCCATAGAGTGAACTCTTGAGGAGAGGCCTTGGAGAATAGACAAGGATGGTCTTTTAGATCTATCTTTTTGGAAAGATCTAAGGCATATACTCTTCCTGTCCTGTTGGCTTTCAGGAGAGTATATTCATCCTACACCTTGTCAATCAAATTTAGAACTTTGAATGACAGAATCCAACAGTTCTGGCTTGTGAAAAGGGCAACATGGCCTTTATCACCCATTTGACTGACACTCAAGAGATTGTACTTGAGATTCTACACATGGTTAACATCATCAAACCTTATTTCCCCATTGGAAACAAAGCCTTTTCCGATGATGTAACCCTTTGCATCATTGCCAAAGGAGGCAAATCCCTTCTTTCCTTGAGAGTAGTCACTAAGAAGAGAACTGCTTCCTGTCATATGCATGGATCCTCCACTGTCTACATACCAGATGCTTCTTTGGCATGTTGAAGAACCCTGCAATCATAACAACAAGTTAGTTAGTTTTAGAGACCCAAACCTTTTTGGTTTTAGGTCTGTTCTCAACAACAGGTGCAACACTAACAGGTGTGTTATGTCTGACAGCCTGAGGTGAAGGAGATGGTGTAGAAGAGGAACCCTTTGGCTTGGATTTCCTTTTCTGTGGTTTCAACACAGGAGCATCTAGTTGGTTGACTCTTCCCATTAGATGCTAAACCATTATCACAAGTTGTGTCTGACTTTGTGATAAAGCTTTCAGCTCTTCAGACACATTGGGGCTTGCTGATGATGGATTCCTGTGTTGCACCATCTTCTTTTGAGCAACCTCAGATGTTGCCTGAGTAACCCCTACCTTCTTTTTGGATTTGCATTTGGGCTTAGGGGTTTCAGGCTTTGATGTTGCTAGTACAAACTTGGTCTCAAACTCACTTTTCATTGTATTCATGTGCTCTTTAATTTTCTCCTTTTGTTTGAGTTTGGAACCTCTTTTGTACCAGTAATCATCTGTAAGATGATTGAACAAGCCACATATCTCACATGGCTTCTTCTTCATCTTATGTTGATCATCTATTGAAGAGGATGAAACTGCTGAAGACTTGTTCTTCAGCTGTTTGCTGTCAGTACTTGCAGTTTTCTTCCTTGCAGTACTTGCTTTCCTGACATCCTCTTTAGTAGTCTTCAAATCCTTTCTACTGGCAGTTTTCTTCTCTTCAGTACTGGCAGTAGTTGGGGTTTGAACTTCAGATGTTGTCACTTGCTCTCAAGTACTTTTAGTACTTCTAGAGACAACACCTGAGTTGATCAACTCTTTGATCATGTGATAGTCAGCATTTGAACCATCAGCTGTTGTAGCATCAGCTGATTGGTTTTGGGAGTTAATGCTGACCTCTACCTCTGATGATGCTGTATCAGATAGTAGGTCACATGATGAGAAGGATTGGTTATTGCTCTCTCCATCAGATTCAACTTCTGCTCTTGAAGTGAAATCTGTAGGAGGAGCAGTGTGATTATAACCAATGCCAAACTTCACATTGGAAGCTGATTGCTTACTAAGAAGCATTTCAAAACCCTTGCAGGATTGCACCCATCAATCACACTCTACTTGGGTGGTTGCAAGAGTTTCCTTGAGGTCTATGTACTTCTCTAGAAGTACATCTTCCCTAGCCTTATCATCTTTTATTTGGCATTTAAGCTTATAAATCTCATCATTTTTATCATTAAGTGTAGCCTCGAATTCAGCTTTTTTTTGGAAATGGTTTGCTCTAGCTCAAGGTTTTTATCAATTAAAGTCACATTTGCTTCTCTAATAGAAGCAAATGCTGCTATGCATGAATCAAAACAAAGCTTGGCTTTAGCCTCAGAAGATACCTGTGATGATGGCCATCAGCAGACTCAGGGCCATGAGAGCAAGGTTCCCAAAAGGATGATCACCACCATGTTGACCAGCACATTGGAATAGTTGTTCTTGACCAGATAAGTCATCTGGTAAACTACTCCAGTCAACAACTCCTGGGGTGAAGAAGCTGTGTTGTTGAGGTTGGGTTGATGATGAGATTGGGAAGATTGAGGCTCAGGGAGAGCATGTGGTTGCTGAGCATGGGGTGCTTGAACTTGACTTGGCTGAGGCATGTAGTAGCAGGGGTATGGGTATGGCATATGACCCTGAGGCACAAAGTATGCAGGTGATGCCTGTGTTGGTGATGGATGACTGGAACTGGTGGAGTGTTGCCCTCTGTGCTATGAGCTATTGCTTGGAAAAGTCACAAAGGGTGCAGAGGAGTTAGATCCAGATGATCTACACTCTCTAGCAAAGTGTCCAAGCCTCTGGTACTTGTGACACCTTAACTTGCTCTTGTCAAAACCAACTTTGGTTTTGCCAGAGGAACCAGGAAATTTCCTCCCAGTTCTCTTGTAGAAATTTTGAGATCTGATATTTATCATAGCCATTTGACTCAAAATATCCATCTCTTCCAGATCATCATCTGGAATGTTCTTCAAGTCCTCCATCAGAAAGCACAAGTTATCACTGCTACCTCCTGAACTACTATCAACACCAACAAAAGCATGTTCAGAATGGCTAGAAAATCAATATCTCATCATAGGCATTCTCAGATGTAGCATATTCTGACTCTTGACCTATCAAGGCAGCATTGCCTGAGAGAAAGTCATCAGTGAGCTTGCCAAATGATGATAACTTCCTTTTCTGTTCTATCTCTCTTTCAAATGTAAGCAGTTTCCATGAAGTTGGGTGAGAGTTAGAGTGTCTAGATTTGCACTGGAGCGTAGGACAATGGTATAAGTGTCCCATCTCTCAGGCAGGGATCTAAGAAAGCGGTTGTTCATCTGACTATTAGAATACTCTTGTTTAACCATTTTCAGTTCAGAAATAAGACAAGAGAATCGCTCATACTGTTGAGTCAGTGTCTCACCCTTCCTATGAGAGAATGTCTCATATTGTTGGGCGAGGATTTCCCTAGTATTTGCTAAGACCTCATTGGTTCCTCCGAATTGTTCCTTCAGAGCAACCCAGAGATCATGAGCAGTTTCATGATGCAAAGTCCTGAATAGATCTCATTTGGAATTGCCATAGCCAAAATTCCATGGGCTTTAGCATCAATCTCGAACAGCTTAAGATGTTCGTCTGAATATTGATCAGGTTTCTTCAGAACCTGCTCATTTGATTCAGGAACGCTCACCATAGGCTTGTATGGTCCATGCACCACTGACTTCCAACAACCAGCACTGTTGACAGACAAGTGGTGGAGCATACGATGTTGCCATATGTTATACTCACTCATCACAAGCATCGGAGGCTTTGTTGAGGAGCCAGTATTGTGAGGATCGTTAGTTAGTGTTGTCATTTCAGATTTCAGTCAAATTCAAGGTAAACAAAACAAATCTAGCTCAAAACCACGAGAACCTCAAGTTTAACAGTCAGAAGCAGCAAAAAATCAATCTCTATAACTAATTCTTGCAAATTGCTAATTCGATCAAACGTAGATGTCAAAAGAGCAGTTTCAAATGATCAATTGTTAAATCGATCAATGATTAACCATCTCTGATACCATTTGACAGGATCTTAGCCTCTAGTTTGATCAATTAGGTTGTATTCGCAGCGGATTTAGCATAAGAATTAGAACAAACAAGCAAGAACACAATAGAAGTTTAACAATAAGTAAGTTATAGAGAAAGATGGAAGTTCTGCAAAAGAGAATATTTCATTCAATACATGCTTCGACTGCGGCTTTGATTAGCAGCGGCTACAATTAGGTCATCTTCCTTATATAGGGAAGAATAACCTAATGCTGATGTCACTTGACAGTGACATCAACCGTTATTAACAAACTACTGATAGAACACCTAAACTACTGAAGATGTCATAACAGCTGACATCTTCTTACAAAATGCTAAGTGTTCTACCTATTACAAGTACTGAAAAAGTACAACGACTGAAGAACAAACTCTTCAGTCATTTACAACTACTGAACTATATCAGCTGAATAACAAACTCTTCAGCTGTTGTACAAACTACTGAAAAGGAAAATTACAAACTACTGAAAGAGAAAACCATCACAACAACTGAAGACAACTTCTTCAGCTGTTGTGACAAACTCTGAAGCTTCAGCACTTGGTCTTCAGACTTTGATCTTCAGATGTTTCATCAGCTGATGACTTCAGTAGTTGTCATCAGCTGATGTCTTCAGTCTTTGTCTTCAGACTTTATGCATCAGTTGTTGATCTTCAGTTCTTCAGTTCTTCAGCTGTTGATCTTCAGCACTTGAGTCATCAGTACTTGAAGTCTTCAGTACTTGTATTCTTCAGTACTTCAGACTTCAATGCTTGTCTTCAGTACTTAGGATCTTCAGCTGTTGTTCTTCAGATCTTTGATCTTCAGCTTTTGAGTCTTCAGTCTTTGTCAAACTGCTGATGAAGCTTTCAGCAGTTGTTGTGATGTCATGTGGGACATAGAGGTTTTTCTGATCTGGCTCATTGGTTCTGATCTGGCTCAGTTGTTGTGATGTCATGTGATAAACTTTGAAGCTTCAGCACTTGGTCTTCAGACTTTGATCTTCAATGTTTCATCAGCTGATGACTTCAGTAGTTGCATCAGCAGCTGATGTCTTCAGTCTTTGTCTTCAGACTTTGTGCATCATTGTTGATCTTTTTCGTCAGTTCTTCAGTTGTTGATCTTCAGCACTTGAGTCATCAGTACTTGAAGTCTTCAGTACTTGTATTCTTCAGTACTTCAGACTTCAGTACTTATGGTCTTCAGTACTTTAGATCTTCAGCTGTTGTTCTTCAGTTCTTTGATCTTCAGCTGTTGAGTCTTTAGTCTTTGACAAACTGCTGATGAAGCTTTCAGTAGTTGTTGTGATGTCGTGTGGGACTTAGAGGTTTTCCTGATCTTGGCTCATTAGTTCTTTTCGTCCAACATGTGCGGATTTCATTAAGCGATCTACTATAACCCAAATGGTATCAACATCCGCTGGGAGTCCTAGGTAACTTCGTGATGAAGTCCATTGAGATCTGCTCCTATTTCCACACTAGAATTTCCGGTTGTTGGAGTAAACGGATAGTCTCTGGTATTCCACCTTAACCTTGGAACAAGTTAGGCATCTGCTTACGTATGTGAGCTATCTCAGCTTTCATATTCGGCCACCAGTAAAATTCCTCCAGATCCTGATACATCTTGTCTGAACCTGGATGAATCGAGTAACGTGACTTATGAGCTTCATCCATTACCAGCTCTCGCAATTTCTTGTACTGTGGTACCCAGATCCGTTCAATAAAATAACGGATTCCATCAGCTTTAATCTCCAACTGTTTCTCCATGCCTTGCATGGATTCTGCTTTCAGATTCTCAGTCTTCAAGGCCTCAGATTGAGCAGCCTTGTTTGCACGGGTAGATTAGAATTTATGGTCATCTGTAATGCACGTACTCGACGAGGTTTTGGTGTTTCTTTACGACTAAGGGTGTCGGCCACCACGTTAGCCTTACCCGGGTGATACTTAATTGCACAGTCGTAATCATTGAGTAATTCTAACCACCGTCGTTGCCGCATATTCAATTCCTTCTGATCGTATATATGCTGAAGGCTCTTATGATCCGTATATATCATGCACCTGGTTCCATATAAGTAGTGCCTCTAGATCTTCAATGCAAACACAACAGCTCCCAGTTCCAGATCATGCGTTGTGTAGTTTCTCTCATGCACCTTGAGCTGTCTAGATGCATAAGCTATGACTTTGTCACGTTGGATCAGTACACATCCCACTGGATGGATGCATCACAGTAAACAACAAAGTCATCCGTTCCTTCTGATAAGGCCAGGATTGATGCGCTGCAGAGTTTGTCTTTAAGCGCCTGAAACGTTGTTTCCTCTTTACTGCCCCACTTGTAAATTGTTCCCTTATGAGTCAGGGCAGTCAAAGGTTGTGCCAGTTTAGAGAATCCTTCTATGAAACGCCGATAGTAACCCGCTATACCAAGGAATTGCCGTACTTCGGTAGGTGTCTTTGGCGTCGGCCAATCCTTGATTGCGTCTACCTTCGAGGGATCTACATGTATTCCCTTTTCGTTTACTACATGGCCAAGAAATTGCACTTCTCACATCCAGAAGTCGTATTTTGAAAGCTTGCATAAAGTGTTCATTTTTTAGTAGTTCCAAAAATAATCTTCAGATGTTCCTCAGTTCATCCCTATTCTTAGAATAAATGAGTATGTCATCAATGAAGAAGATGGCAAACTTGTCTGAATAGGGTTTACAAACACGGTTCATGAGATTCATAAAGACCACAGGAGCATTCGTCAAACCAAATGGCATGACTGCGAATTCAAAGTGCCCATATCAAGTCCTGAAGGCTGTCTTGGATATGTCTTCTTCGCGAACTCTAAGCTGATGATATCCAGACCTAATATCAATCTTCGAATAGTAACTCGATCCTTGCAGTTGGTCAAACAGGTCATCGATACGTGGAAGAGGGTATCGATTCTTTATGGTAACCTTGTTCAGTTCCCAATAGTCAATGCACATCTGAAAGGCTCCATCTTTCTTCTTCACGAAAAGCACATGGGCTCCCCAAGGTGAAGAACTTGGGCGTATGAAACCCTTAGCTAACAGTTCCTGCAACTGTGTTGATAATTCCTGGAGTTTGTTCGGTGCCAAACGATACAATGTCCAAGTGATCGGAGCAACTGTTTTGACGATTCTTGGAGTTCGTTCGTTCGCATGATAGTTCTGGAAGGTATGGACAAATTTCCGTAATTCGCTCTCAGATCTCCTCATTGCACATCCCATGGCGATGATAGTTGCATTTGTTGCTTATACTGGAAACACTGAGATGTAACAGTCGGGGTCGTCGTGAGACGCTTTGTTAACTGACCTTATGCTGAACACAGTCAACCAGGAAAATTCAATTTAAATCCCATCACCGGGGGACAAGCAAAAGTAACTTATGCTCAACATGATAAATACTAAATGAAACGAATGTTAAAACATTTAAACGGACAAGACTCTAAGTCTTAAGGTTAACCCAATGAACAAAGACTGCATGCGCAGAGAGTCTCATCACCCTATTGCAACTCATGAAGATTTGGCACATTGTAGATGGATAGTATTGTACGATCACTGAAATGCTAGGAAGAGCAACGTCTTATAGGGACTTTGACTAATGCCATAATATGAATTTCATTAAGGCTCGAGGTAGATGTGAACTTTCATACAAATGAAGGATTGTTTCCATATCATAGTGAAGTTTTATGAGAATCGAGACTCTCATGTCTCAAAGTATAGAAATGGAAATTTGTACTAACTATGATTGTTATCACCCGATAGAGTTCACCAGACTTCTCATGCACGACAAATTACAATTACGTGTGCACCCGTAATGGTAATTTGCTTTGCATGGTCACCCCTGGTTCCTCCTATTGAGCTAACATACCTTGTCAAGTACAGAGTGTTATCAATGATAGAAGCATCAAAGATATTATCATTAAACCAAGGGTCAATTAACCAAGGTTGTACGAAGGAATTAGTAAGAAGAACATTCACTTGGGCAAGAAACCATCGATATACTCAGGTTAGATGGGTAGATAGTATTATCATAATTAACCTTGATAAGTTATCTCCCAATGCCTATGATAATTTCCAGTGCAACTATTTCCTGCCACGGTGCAAGGAAGAGAAGTGGCAAGGTAGGTCAAGAAAGTATGACAGAAATAGCTCTCGTTCGAAAGAGCATTCAACAGGCGGCATAACATGCTCTCGATGAACCATCCAAGTAAAGTACCAATGGTATTGTATTCATTTTCGAAATGTATGATGGAAAAGGTACGGTAAATCTTTAATCGTAACTAATCTTTTTGTGACTCATAGTAACTCGGAGTCACCCGCGCTAGGTGGTAACAACGGCGAATCAGGACGAACTCGCCTTTTTCCCGTTAGACTTATCATAAGAAGATGAAGACACCATCCCTGTAGTCGAACGCTCACAGGAATATGCCAAGCAAACAAAACCAGCAAGTATAATTTAATAATCTACGTGTGTGTAACTAATGCAAATCCAGCTATAGTCTAAAATGCAATGCAAATGAGATGGCAAAAATTCATTTTAGTTTGCTATAACTAATGCATTGATACCAGTATGTCACACCCTCAAAATCCACTAACGTGGTTTTACCGTTAGGCGTGTGACTTAACCAGGATCTCAGATAAGCACCAGTTACACCAAATACTCCATAAATACAAAACATATAAGTTGCTTAATTATAATCAAACAAACCAAACATGTTAAGTATTGCGGAAGCGAAATTAGAAAACATTTAAACATGTGTTTAAAACTGCGCAACTCGCGCCCAACCAATTTAAGTAATGAACGTAATTAAACCATAGATTAGTGTTAAAGTGAAAGTAGAATGATATGCAGTGGATGCAGTGCTCCTAGATGTGCCATATCAACGACCTGAGAGAAAACATGCTAAGATCAGTATAAAGACTGGTGAGTTCACAAGTTTATCAGAAAACAGTAATTAATAGTAATGAAATTCCAAATTTAGTAATCAAAACATATAAGTAGGTAGCTAGCCTACAGCAAGTCACTATGTGTATGAAGTCGCGACCGAGCTGACAACAATAATAATAATGTATGCTCCGCCTGTGGAATCCCGACCACAACACTGTAAAACAGGCTAACTATTCACCCATTTGACCTCCAGTCAAACTAGCACGACTAGCCCGGGCGGGGTTTGTCAAACCCAGTAGATCTACTAACAATTACTTTGCTAGTAACATATTAACGGTCCGAAGAGGCGTAGTATAACACCATAGTACCAGGTATATGCAGTATTACGAAATCTAAGGCATTGTATCGTTGTGAAAAGCAGCATGTTTCTCTCCCCCAAAAAGAGGGAAAATTATAAAGTGGGGCTGTAAACTCACCTTGATTGCACAACGATTAGGAAAAATGCAGAGAGCAGAAAATTAGATTTCTGAATAACCTGAATTTCAGTTAATATATAATTAATATTAATTATTAATTATGAACATAAAAATAGTATGGTTTCGCGTTCACGACTCGGTTATGGTATGGGTCACCGACATTTCCATTCACATGCAGGCACACTCAACACCAAAACACTCCAAATGTATTAGATTCGATTATCACATATCAAAGGATTGCTATTTTTATTAAATCATATGTTTACTAACACGACCTATACGTAGCATACGTATATGTACTAAATATATATATTCCCATTATGAATGCAAAACATCTATAAACTTTATGCATGCCCTACGGTTTTCAGGAACAAGCACACCATCCTTCAATAATCATTTCCAAGAAACACACCTACACTAATATCTATATGCGTTCACTTAACCAAGAGCATAACCCTATGATACATACATGCTTACGGCAGTAACCACACACCAAGAACTTAAGCACCCAAACCATTTTACGCACACAATAATATATGTACTCATTGCACACATATTAACACACAATAATATATATACTCATTGCACACATATTAACACACAATAATATATATACTCATTGCACACATATTAACACACACACAACACAAGCTCATGGCAGGACCTTTGCTCAAGCATGCATGACATGCATATTAGGCCCATATTCATACATGTCAATAAGCAGTCCAACTAGTCCCTTCCCCCATGCGCCCACCATGCAGAGTACTTACAACACCCTAATATAATAATTATTATCATATACACACATAGTAATTCAAGTCCAAGCACCCCTGCCGATCGTAATAATTATTATTATTATCATATACACACCTGCAACACCACATAATAATTATTATTGTCATGAGCAGCCCCATATCATAAAGAACACATACCTACGCATGCATCCACCCAACATTTATAGTGAGCATATATACATACAATTCGATATATATATATACATGAGTTTTGCAATCATCCATGGCAGCAAACGCATATATATATATAAACTCAAACATGGCAGAAGACATATATGAATACGCACCGAAACATTTATATCGTGTACACATGAACGCACCGCACATACATGTATAACCGCACATTCATACACAGCCAACCCGCACGCACCAAACCAACCCTTGCAAACTGTACGTAACCGACGAGTAACGAATGAAACCGTAACATAATGAGTAACGAAGGAACGTACCGTACCGGGTCATCGTCGAGGGCTAAGGTTCATGATAAGAAAATAACGGGAACAACTACCGCAAGTGAAGGATCGTCGGGGGAATGAAGTTCACGGTTGAAGAGGAAGCTTCGCCGGAGGTTGCTCGGCTACGGAATTCCTTGCACAATCTGCCGTAGAGGAGGAGGCTCTAGTGTGCTAGGGTTGAACTTTGTTTTTTTTTGAAGGAGATGGAGTTTCGGATATGGGAACCGAATATGGTGATCTCCATATGGGGGAAGGAGTCGGTTATGGGGAAGTGCCGAGAATTAGGAGAAGAGGTTATACTTGGATATTATACTTGGTACTCATGTACATGATGGTCCCTCGACTTTGTTCCACTAACACAATGGCCCCTCAAGTAACGCTAAATCAACCTAAACCAAAATTTGTTTGCTTTAATTTATTAAATCAATTAATCAAGTAAATTAATTAAATAAAAAATTTATCGGTTCAGAACGTTGGAATAGTTGAAGGTTGAATTTACAGTGTTAACCTGAAAATACGGGGTGTCACAATGGAGGCATGTTAGACAAGGCACAAGTGATGTTGAAATTAGAGTTTCCTAAAGCTTAAAGTGTGAAGCATAGAGTGTGCCTCCCCATGCACAACGCATGCTTGTCATCTATTTCAAAATTCTCTTGATGGTTCATTATTTTCCTTGTTTTGTGAAACTAGAAGTTGATCATCCTACAACTGACAATGGAACTGATTAAGCATCAAATCTAGAGAACTATAAGTAAAAAATCAAAATTGAGATGTAATTGATGTATGGGAAGATGTGTATTTTCATGCAAATTAATAACCAACCCCCTTAAAATAAAAAGTTAAACTAATTTGCAAATATTTCATTTGACTTTACAATAATATTTGACCTAACTCATGACCAGCATTTCGCCTTAAAAATGCAAACAAAATGGCTCCTTATATTTTACGACACATACACAACGACTTTAAAATAAAAAAAATAGATTCTAAATGAAATGAAACATGTTAAAAGAATCAAAACATGTTAGAAAATAGAACTTGAAGAAATTGTAAAGATATTAAATGAAAATTCAAGGAAATGCTTGAAGACTCAAGGCTTAAATGACTCTAGATGATAAATCACAATTTCGGATAGCCTTGGAATATTCTTGACAATTTATTAGAAATATCCACTATATTATCTTAGGAATATCTTAGATACCAATATCGATTGATCTAAGATTCTCTTTGCATCCAGTTAGTTTTTTTTTTTGAAATTATCTAGATAATAGCACGCATGGATCTAGGAATATATTTGTATATAGGTACATTAAATTTGTATAAAAATCTCTATATTATAAACAATCTATAAAAATGTTACAACTATTGTAATAGGTAAATTGGCACATTTGGCAAATGACACAACAATTTTAAGAGTACAAGCAAATTGTGAGATCATTTGTAAGTTCTCTATAGCAACGTAAAGCAATCTTTAGTTTATGTATATCTTGCATTATGCTATGGTCGCTTTGAGTCACTATCATAATTGAATAAAAAGTTGAACGTAGCACGCATCTAAGTTTAGCCTAAAAGGTTAAAGATTTAACCATGTGGCACAGTCTAATTGATATTACTTTGCATTATAGTATCTTTAGGGTGTGTTTGGTAGCAAGACATGACTGTTTATGAGGGAGGAGGTGAGTGTGACACCATAACTACAGATGAGGCACATATGTTCTGATCCATTTATTCGAGATTATGTCACATGTAAGATCTTTTGAAGTTACCCCACACAAGAACAATCTTGAAAGTAGTTAACACATACAAAATCTTTATGATTGCTGATAATCAACACACATGTGACAATAATAAGAACAATGAAACAAATAAAATTATGACACAACAATTTTCAAGTTCAAAGTATATTTCACTTAATAGTTTACAACTTGTAAGTATAAAGTAAAATACAAGTATGAAATAGGTAACCTTTTCACTATTACAATGAGATGTTATATGCTAAGAACTACATCTAACTGCTTCTAGGCAACCATTGGAACATACTCTAGAAAAGTAATTTATATCGTCTATTCTAGGGTTTAAGATCAAAGGTACAACAATTAATCTTACACAATGTAGCATATGAAGATTGTGTACCTTATTAAATAACCTAAAATTAAGAATAAAACAAACTACACATTGATACAGAGAAGAAGAGGATCTTTATCATAATTTTAGAGTTGAGGTTGTTTCACTACTTCTTAAAATTAAAACCATTACAGTACATTAGAAGGTGTTGTCTTTTCGAAGATACAAACTTTTTGGAAGATACAGTCTATTAGCATATGTAGTCTCTCGGTAGATGCAATTTCTTAAAAGTTTAGTCATTCTTCAAGAGCTACTGATAGGGAGAAACATAAAACTTAGCAGATCACTTAATCAAGAAATGATCTGAGTTTTGAGAAGCTTCATCCTTACATGTCCTAATAGATTCCTGTTAGGATGGTGCTATTAAAAATTTATGTAAATAAGTTGTTTCTAAGATTTAGTCATGCCCAATCTGTCACTAGTGGGATTGTGTTGAGGAAGATCTGTAAGATCTCTCAAATTGTGCTTAGAAAGTCTAAGTAATTTGCAGTCACTCATTCTTTCCGTCCTAGCATCTGCATATGTAACCGTGTAGAGGCCATCAATAGAATTCTAACTTTATGTAGTGATTAGATCATGAGCATCTAATGGAGCTAAACTTTTTAACGATAAGACAAGATGAACATTTAGATTTGGTGAACGAATATGGGTGCTGAAGTACGAGATATTCAAGGTAAGATTCTCAACAAAGTCCATATATCTAAGTATACTCCACATTATGAGTCAAATAAGATATATCAGACCTTGAGGAGTCACTATGGTAGCCAAGGGTGAACACAAATATGGCATAAAAATAGAAAAATATCTAACATGACTCCAAACCAAGACTAAGCACCAAAATCCATTTAGCTAGGTTCAACTACTAAAAATACCAATATGGAAATGAGATAATATAAAGACGAATAATGTGACCGAAGTCATAAGAGCTCACATGGGTTATGATGCTATACAGGTTATTACTAACTCACTTCATATCAATGTTGCAAAAGTCGCTAGGCGCTGCCAGGTCGATCGATTTAGAAGTTACGAGTACTTGTTCTAGGCGGGGAGTACTCGGGGAGTACTCGGATATAGTAATTTATAAAGAAATTAATTTTTGAAAAATTCTACATATATCAAGTATTATAAGTTCACTAATATCTATAACAATATATGTAAATATTAATAAATTAAAAAGATATATTATCAATACTAAATATTTCAAAAATTGGTATTTATTTATAATATTATAGACATTGTAATCATTTATGTCACACTCTTAAAATCCACTAAAGGGGTTTTACCGTCAGGCGTGTGACACACCAGGATCTCAGATAGCACCAATTACACAAGAGTCAATAATTGAAAAAAATCTCATAAGAAATCAGACTTTTAAATCAACTATAAATGTTTCATACTTGCGGAAGCATTTTGAAAACAGTAAGTGAACGATAAACCATGTCAACATGCATTCAAACCATAATAGTTAATAATGTTTGACCAAAATAAATTGTTTGAGATGTAATATATGCCATGAAAGCATCCTGTAAGGTCCCGTTCTCGGCACCTCACAGTTGGTCATTCATCGCACATAAATCATATATTTATTTAAAATATCACAGCGGAAATCATATATTATTTAAAATATCACAGCGGAAATTAAACGCTAAAAAAAAGATTATAATTGCATTACATCACAAAAATGTCATTTTATACTAATGGATGCCATCCTCAAAATGCCAAGTAGCTGCCCCGTGCCATCCTCAGCAACTCTTACCTGCCAACTGTAAAATACAAAAAAGTCAGCGTTGCTGAGTGAGTTCTAGTTTTAATAATAAAATACCATACTTTCGTTAAAATCTTTCTTTCTTTTATACGCGATCATGCATCATACATACAGATAGAAAGTATTAATATTAATTTCATTATCATTCATTTTCCACCATCATAGTCATAGCATGCTTTCATTTCATACTTTTCGTTAACATTCTCTTACTTTCGTTCTCATTCTTTCGTAACATACTTATTATCATTCTTTTACTTTCTTACTTGTTTACTTTCTTTCTTTCGTACGTTACGTCATTCTTTTATATTCATATGGATTGATGAATAATACCCCGAACATTGTGCACAAAGCTGATGTTGGACCTGTGGTAATTAAACCACGAACATTATGCCCGAAGCTGATCCAGTCACCTAGGGCAAGTCATATCTCCCATTCATTCAACCAATTGGTATACCCGAACATTGTGCACGAAGCTGATGCTGGACCTGTGGTAATTAAACCACGAACATTGTGCCCGAAGCTGATCCAGTCACCTAGGGCATACCAAAGGGCCTCGTCAATCTCAATGATTGACCCTGTGTGCATCCTTTGGGGTAGCTAACCCGCATTACAGTTGAGCTAACGACAACATGGTCGTGAACCTCCTTTCATTTGGTTGCAAGCCATTCTTTCGTTCATTACGTTTTACTTTTCATCATTGTTATCTTTCATTTCGTTACGTTATTCTTTATGTTCTTTCATTCATTTGTCATACTACGTAAAGTAATAACATAATATTTAACGTATTTTATATTATAATATAAATACGTTGAATATCGTTAAAATATAACACATTATACATACCATACATCATTCATACAGTTTATAACCTTAAAGCATCCCATAATCATGCTTAAAATGGGTAATCATTGCCCGTAAGTTAAATCAGGTCAAACCCTAAACTTTCTGTTTTTCCTGAAATTTCAGAAAATATTCTAAGTGTCAAGACGCATGGGCACTATTTAGGCGTTTCTACCCTGTCCAGGTGTTTTGCTACTATGCAGGCGTCTGGACTTACACTTGGCTATTTTTCACTTAGACGCATGGGCCTATTTAGGCGCATGGACACTATTCAGGCGTTTGGCCTAACACTTAGTCATTCTGGGCAATATTCCAGGTATTTGGGTACTATTCAGACGCATGGGTCTGACTTAGGCGCATGGGCACTTAGGCGGTTGGGTACTGGTTAGGCGGTTGGGGTTCTGGGCGGTTGGGAACACTTAGTAAATCAGACTGTTAGACGCATGGGCCACTGTTTAGGTGCATGGGCAACTAACTTTCACTAAATTAACATAAATCAGTCCCAATCCAACATATATCATTTTCTAATCTTAGTATTAACATTCTAAGCATCATAACATAAACATAACCACATATAAACCCCAAATTAACACCCTCACACATACACATTCATACACACACATACGGGTAAAACCCATTTTTTAAAAAAACATGCACACATGTATTTCTAGCCCCAAAATTCATTAAAAACATGTTGAAAAAGGGGGTTCTAGAACTCACCTTAGCTGATTTCGAGTTTGAACCCTTCTCTTGAACTTATCAGACGTTTTTAACACCTACACCCACTAAAACGCACACAAACGTACATACAATAACACATATGAGCATATAACCGAGGCTAAGTCGACCAAAACAACTTAAAATACCAAAAGCTTACCTTGAACTTTAACTTCTTCTTCTTCCTCTCTCTAAAACTCGAATTCTTTGTTGTTTTTCTCTCTAAAACTGAATGTCAAAGTGTAAACAGGCAATATGGGCGGCCATGTTGCTTTATCCACCAACTTTCTAAAGTTTTGTCCTTTTGGACACTTTAAACCCTCTCAACTTTAGGTTACATTATATTTCTCCTCTTTATTCGTTTTTATTCTTTCTTTCTCATCTATCAAAATATCCGGGTGTTACAAGTCCACCCCTTATATAGGTTTCATCTCCTTTCGGCTAAGGGCATCTGCCACCACGTTGGCCTTGCCCGGATGGTAATGGATCTCGCAATCGTAATCCTTTATGAGCTCCAACTATCGCCTCTGCCTCATGTTCAAATCTTTCTGCTCGAAGAAGTACTTCAAGCTTTTGTGATCTGTGAAGATAGTGCAGTTTGTCCCGTATAGGTAGTGCCGCCAAATCTTCAAGGCAAAAACCATAGCTGCTAGTTCTAGATCGTGAGTGGGATAGTTGACTTTGTGGGTTTTCAGCTGTCGAGATGTGTAGGCTATCACCCTTCCACGTTGCATCAATACGTAACCTAGCCCAGAATAAAAAGCATCTGAATATACCACTAGGTCTTCACTACCTTCAGGTAATGTCAAGACAGGAGCTTGTGTTAGTCTCGCCTTTAACTCCTCGAAAGCATCCTCCTATTCTCGACCCCACACGAACTTCACATCCTTACAAGTCAACTTTGTCAAAGGTGAAAAAGTCTTGTATAAATCTCCTGTAGTAGCCTGCCAATCCCAAGAAGCTACGAATCTTGGATGGCGTCTTTGGAGACTTCCATTGCATCACGGCCTCAACCTTCGCCAGGTCCACCATGATTCCCTCAGCATTTACCATGTGATCCAGAAATTGCACCTCATGTAACCAAAAAGCACATTTGGAGAACTTAGCATATAGCTTCTCCTTTCTCAAGGTCTCCAACACTTCCTAAATGTGGCTGGCATGCTCTTCTTCGCTCCTTGAATAAATCAGGATGTCATCGATAAATACAATCACTGATTTATCTAACATCAGCCGACACACTTGATTCATCATGTCCATAAAAGCAGCTGGCACGTTGGTTAAACCAAAAGACATAACGAGAAACTCGTAGTGTCCATAACGCGTACGAAAAGCTGTCTTAGGAATATCTTGCTCCTTCACTTTCAATTGATGGTAACCAGATCAAAGATCTATCCTCGAGAACCAACTGGCACCTTGGAGCTGATCAAACAAGTCATCAATCCTCGGTAATGGATACCGATTCTTCACCGTCAACTAGTTCAACTCACGGTAGTCGATGCACATCCTCATACTACCGTCATTCTTCTTCACGAACAAGACCGGAGCACCCCAAGGAGAGATACTCGGTCTGATGAAACCCTTATCAAGCAACTCCTATGGTTGCTCCATCAATTCCTTCATCTCTGAAGGAGCCAAACGATACGGTGCCTTGGCGACAGGCTGAGCGCCGGGTATCAAGTCAATTTGAAATTTGATTTCGCGATCGGTGGCACACCTGATAAGTCCTCTGGAAACACATTAGGAAAGTCACACACCACCGGTACATCGGACGATTATGGTTTTGATGTGTCTACATCCTTCACGTAGGCCAAATAAGCACTACATCCACGTCTCATGCACTTTCCTGCCACCGCCATTGAAATCACTTTCGGAATCACCGTAACTCGATCACCGTATATCGTCACCGAACTCTCGTCGGGCGCTTTCAGTCTAATCATCTTCTTACGACACACAATGTTCGCTTTATAGGTTGCTAACCAATCCATCCCTAGTACTATATCAAATCCACCTAGGGGTATCACATGTAACTTAGTAGCAAACCTATGACCCTCTAATTCTATGGCACAGTCCTCTATCATATCAGTAACTCTAGTGGACTTACCAATAACAGTTTCTACATCAAAGGGCTCATCAATACCTCTACTACTAATAAGAAATTTAGCACAGAAAGCAACAGAAATAAAACTCCTACTAGCACCAGAGTCAAATAACACAGAAGCAAGAGTTTGGTTTACTAGAAATATACCTGACACAACATCACGGTCCGTCCTAGCCTCATCTCTGGTCATTATGAATGCTCTGGCGCTCGCCCTTTGCTCCTCAGTCCCAGTCTTCTTCCCTTTTCTGGAACTTTCTGCCCTCGGCTTCTTCAACTCCCTGCTCATGTGGCCTACTTCACCACAGTTGAAACATCTCGCTGCTCTGCAATCTCTAGAGATGTGGTCGGGCTTTCCGCACTTGAAGCAAACATTAAGCCCCAGCCTGCACTCATCAGCGTGCTCCTTTCCTCACTTCCCGCATCTCTTCACTCCCGAGCCTGTGGCAATTACCCATCGATCATCCACCCTAGCCTTCTTGTTATTTACTGGAGCACCACCCCATCCGAACCGCTTCCCGTTCCAGTTCCGGTTACCACCACCTTTCTTACTCACCTCAGTCACCACCACCTCCCTCTCATCGTACAACCTTCCAGGCAAGTCAACTACCGACCTAAATGTACTTGGTCGGGCGGCGATCATGTGCCTGCAGATATTCGCCGGCAAGCCCTGGATGTATCTTTTAATCTTTCGTGATAGGGGCGTCACCTGATCCGGCACCAGTCGTGCCATCTCGTGAACTTGGTGGTGTACTGTTGATGTGTCATGGTTCCCACCTCCAACTGCAGAAACTCCCTCTCCACCTTATCCAACTCCCGATGAGTACAGAACTCCTCAATCACTAACTTCTTTAGCTCACTCCACCTCATCCTACCTGTTGGTACACATGTCCCTAGTTCTAGGTCTAGTGAGCTTAAATGTAATTGACTTTCATTTTGTTACACATATGTAATGTTTGATCAATGTAATGAAAAACTATTTGATTGATTGTGTATTAGTTGTTTAATGTTTTATATATTTATATTATTGTATGTTACACGCTTATACGAACATGTTATATAGGTTTACAGTTGTTGGAGACATAGTTTTGAATTGTTAAAGGTTCAGGAATATGTTTAACTAAGTCTCATGATTCAGTGGCATAACTGGACCATGCAAATGGTCCAATCGCACGACTGAACTAGGAGATTGAGTCATCTGCACGATTGAGTCATAAGACTGACTCAATCGTACGAATGAACCAATCGTACGACTCAGCCGCACGACTGAGTCATACGCATGGCTCAGTCGTACGAATGAGAGTTGTAACATATAAATACCACTTAATTCGTGTAAAAAACAAAACACTTCGAGAATTCACAACCCTAGCCGTCCAGTTCGTTCAGAACGTCCATTCCAAGTTCATAGAACGTTTCTGATCATTCCTACTCTAATCGTTAGGATCGTCAATCAATAGAATTCCGCGCTATTTGATTCGGTTACACGTTGAATCAGTTAGTACTCCGTACGTACATGGTCCTAACAAGTGGTATCAGAGCTTTGGCTCTTGATTCTTCATGGATTCAATCGTTTTTGTGAAAAAGTCAACGTTTTTAGTCTAAAGATACGTGCTTTCTGCTTAAAAATCCAGTTTTTACGTGTGCATGCTTTTAAAATTGAGTCTTTTTCGAGTTGCAGCCGTCTAGGGTATTCAAAATTGTGTTTTAGGTCGAATTGTGTGAAAAAGGTTGAAAAATTTTGAAGTCAGCAGTCTCAGTCGCACGATTGACTCAATCGCACGACTGAACTCCATTCGCCCAGTTCAATCGCACGATTGGCCCAGTCGCTTGTTCAATTGCACGATTGTCCCAGTCGTTCTGTTCATTCGCACAACTACCCTAATCGCCTGCCCAGTCGTACGACTAAGCTCAATCGCATATTTAAGTTTCAGTCGTCCTTCAGTCGCCCCTCCTAGTCGCATACACAGTTTGGTTTTCAAGTTTAATACTAATTCATTATGGACTCAGAGAACTACGCATTCTCAGTAGGGAAGGACTCTAGGATCCAGAACCTATTGCTATTGGAAAATGAGATCGGGAACCATAATAAACCACCTAAGCTTTTGTCTCTTGATGAATTTCCTCAATGGAAGCAACGGTTGTGATTCATCTTAATGGAGTGGACACAAATCTCCGGAATGCTATTGAGACTGGCTACAATATTCCAGTTGGAGCTGATGGTATACCCCTTACTTTAAGTGGATTAAGTGATGCATAAAAGATTGCATATAATGCAGAGAAGAAAGCTATGCTATGTTGACACAGTCAATTCCTAAAGATATCTTCCATCAGTATTCAGATCATAAGCAGAGCAAAAAGTTATGGAATGCTTTGAGAAACGGTATGAATGGAGCACAACACTGAAATCTTTAAAGGCCAAAGCATTAAAGAAGGAATTTGATAATTTTTCTACTATCGGGAATGAGAGTCTGGATGATATTATAGACCGCTTCTATCATTTGATGAGTGAACTTCACACTCATAGTGTTACAATGTCTAAGGAAGAAAAAGTGGCAAGTTTGGCTGATGGGCTACCAGAGAAGTGGGATTCATTTATTTCCACTTTAAGATATAACTCAGTGCTGGAGACTTTGGATATCAATGATTTCATCCTGAAACTGAGAGAAGAAGAGGTGAGACACAAGTACAAGGCCAAGAAGGGATCATACACTCCAGATCCGTCTCTCTACAACGTGACTCCTACAGCAAAATCTTCAAGTGCCCCTCTGCAGACTGCTTTTGTATCTAATAAATCTGTAACTGGTCAAAGCTCATCGTCTGGTGGTGAGTCAAATGTTTCATCAGGGGTTTAACAGAGTACTACAGAAGCTCAATCGATGAAGTAGTGATAGAAAATCTGGGCAATGTACTGTGGAAGTGGCTAAGGAGCACATGGACTTACTTGCTGCTATGGTTCACTCTTATGATGGATTAGTAGCAGGAAAGATTGGTAACTGCCACTTGGCTAATAAAGACTATGAGCAGGTGGATGAAAATGAATTGGAAAGAATGGATATCATGTGGGCTCTCGCGAGTGCTGTGCGACAAGCAAAGAAGTTTGTTAAGAAGACGGGACAGAATCTGGTGGCTACTAAAGATACTACTTTTGGATTTGAACAAGTCAAAGGTCACATGTTTCAACTGCGGGGAGAAAGGACACTTCAAGCGAGAGTGTGTTAATCCGAAGGAGACTGGCAATAGGAACCCGTTCTCGTCCTTCAACAAATAGGATAAAGAGAGAAAGACAGCTTCAACAAGCAATGATTCAAAGGCAATGGTTACTCAAGGTGATGAAGGACAGGACTGGTCCTTCCGATTTTTATCTGATGGTGAAGCCAACATTGCTCTCGTTGATGATCTGAATGATGACTCTACGAGTGAGGGGAGAACTCAGTAGAGCTGGATGCTAATGAAGCCTTAGCTGTTGTTGATCAACTCGTTGAGGATGAACTGAATACAGAATCTAAAGTAGAACAGGAACCTCAAACTGCTTTCATGGCTGGCACGTCTACATCAGCACAGGTAGAATTAAAAGATGATCTTTTTGTTAAACATGCTTGTGTTGAATGTGATAAATTTAGGGAAAGCATTGATCTGAAATTTGCTAGGTTATTAGATCATAATGATAGCTTAGTAAATGACTTAAAATTGTGCACTGAGGCTAATAGAGTGTTAAAACAAATGAGAGCAGCTATAAGGAGAAAATTGAAGCTTTAAAGAAACAACTAAAAGAAACTGAGGTTGTCATGTTTAACCAAGAAAATGATATAAAGTTTTATTTAAAGACAATTGAGGAAACTAAATAGGACATAGCTGTTTTAGAAGTTGAAAATGAGTCTTTAAACAAATTAAGCAAGATCAAAATCATCCAAAAAGACAAATCCACCATAACGTTAAACAAGTAAAATTTGTCAAGGAAGGTGAAAAACAAAGGATTGAGACCAAAAAGTCCTTACCTGAAGTTTACTCCCCACCCCAAAAGAGATCTCCTAGTCCTATTGAAAGGAGATCATGCTATACTTGTGGACAACGAGATCACATCTCTTCAAACTGTCCTCGCTATCAAACACCCAAAATTAAAATTGAACTAGACAATGAAGTTAAACAGTTTTCAAAACAGAGATCTAAGACTCCTGTTAGGTCTAAAACACCTGCTAGGTCTTATACCTCTTCTCAACACCACAGACAACACAGACAAGTCACTGGCAACTATGATGCCTGAGGTGAAACCTGTTTTTGAAACTAAACCTAAGGTTCAAACTGTAAATCAGTCATCAGTTTACCACAAACAATCCTTTCACAAGGATGGTTTGTGGAAAGCCAAAACATCTGAAGTGTCTGAAAGCATTGATAAGTTGAAGGTTGAGGTCCCACCAACTGATAAAGGACAGTGGGTTGAGTTCGTGATGTGTGATGCCTCTAGGAAACCCAAGCTAGTCAAGGCTTGGGTCCCCCTCCTTAACTAATTATTTTCTATTATGGGCAGGTTGTCCGCTATAGTGCTTCTACCAACACATGCATTGTAGATAGCGGGGCATCCAGGCACATGACAGGAAATCAGTCTCTTCTTTTCAATGTCAAACAAATTAAAGGGGGACACGTTTCTTTTGCTGGAAACAAAGGAGGATACATTACCGCACAAGGAGAAGTAGGTAATGCAAAGGTAGGATTTGATGAAGTGAATTTTGTTCAACAATTGGAAAACAATTTGCTTTCAGTGTCTCAGATATGTGACAAGGGCTTCAAAGTGATATTTCACAATCGGAAGTGTTACATTCTGAAGAAAGAGATGGAGATTCCAGAGGAGCAGGTATTAATGTCAGCATCTAGTTACAATGACCTTTATGTTTTAGATATGTCAAATGCTTCTACTACTGAGTCTACTGTTCAGTGTTTTTTGTCTAAAGCAACAGAGAAGGAGTCTATCTCATGGCACAGAAGAATAGGACATATAAATCACAGGAAGATGAATCATCTGATTCATAACAACTTAGTTGAGGGAGTTACTGTAAAGAACTTCAAACTTCCTGATTTTTGTGTCTCATGCAAGAAGGGAAAGCAGACCAGGAAGTCTCACAAGACCAAGCACGCTAACTCTATCGAGATGCCCCTAGAGCTATTGCATATGGATCTATTCGGTCCTGTCAGCACGAAGAGTATCACCGGAGACTGGTACTGCTTTATAGTCACAGATGACTACTCACGTTTCTCCTGGGTGATGTTTCTGAAAGCTAAGTCAGAAACTTCTGAGTCGTTCAAAGTTCTCGTAACAACACTAGAGTCCCTCTACAAGCTGAAAATGAGGAAGATTCGTTCAGACAATAGAACAGAGTTCAAGAATCAGTGGATGGATGCTTTCTGTAAAGAGAAGGGAATTGTTCATCAGTTCACCTCTGTATACACACCACAGATGGATGGTGCAGGATCGGATTCTGGGTGGTTTTTCTCTCAACTCACTGTGAACAACACTCAGCAAGTAGTCTATGAAGAGTTGATCACAATATAACAAGTAACAAGCAGTAAGAAAATTAACACAGGAAGTAAATTTTCAAGGTACTTTTATATATTGCTTCTCAACTCAAAGGATTACAAGACTCTTACATCTATACTACAAGACTCTAGGTG
Organism: Flaveria linearis; assembly: GCA_024085815.1. NCBI lineage: Eukaryota > Viridiplantae > Streptophyta > Magnoliopsida > Asterales > Asteraceae > Flaveria > Flaveria linearis. The sequence goes on along the minus strand of CM044015.1, from coordinate 20,043,947 downwards.
AGGTCTTTCAGACATTTTGCCTGAGAGTTGGTAGTCAAGACATGTCCCTGACTTACCTTTTGTCACCAACTAAAGTTGGTAACATGTACTATCATAAAAAGGTGAACAGTAGAATAAAGTATGGTCAACAACATGGCTCTTTAGGAAGATGCCATGCTGTATCAGAGGTCTGCAGCGGACTGTCAGGGACCATACTTTTATCTGCTGGACATAGCAATTTCTTCCGAAGGATAAAGTGCTTCGGAAGAATAACTTCTTCCGAAGGTACTTATACTTCGGAAGACTGCTTCTTCCGAGGCTTGGAGTCTTCTTTGTCTTCGGAAGCTCAGACTTTGTCTTCAGCTCTTTCATCAGACTTTGTCTTCGGAAGCTCAGACTTTGTCTTCAGCTCTTTCATCAGACTTTGTCTTCGGAAGCTTTCAGACTTTGTCTTCAGCTCTTTCATCAGACTTTGTCTTCAGCTCTTTCATCAGACTTTGTCTTCGAAGCTTAGACTTTGTCTTCAGCTCTTTCATCAGACTTTGTCTTCGAAAGATAGCCTTCAGCTGTTGGCTTCAGCTGTTGTCTTCAGCAGTTGACTTCAGCTTTTGCCTTCAGTAGATATCTTCAGCTGTTATTTTCAGACTTTCGGAAGATCTCATGCTCAGCTTCGGAAGCCCTTGAATGTAGTATCAAAAATGACTATGTGAAGTGGTTTTGGTTGCACCAGCCTCATCATGATCCAACAAACTCCCCCTAGGCTGATGCTACCAAAACTTCACTTCCCTCTTCTTCTCAAAGCTCTCAGCACCATGGAAAGTAGGTGTTTATCAGTGTCTTTATTCTTTCCTGATGTGGTGCTGAGAATCTTGTACAGATCCTTGGTAGACAAAACCTCCACTCTGTCTCCTTAGATTATATGTACCCTTTGTTGTGGCCCTCTGAAGAGAGTTAGTTGATGGGAACTATAGTCATATTCCCATCTAACTATTGGTTCCAATTCAGGACCTTCCACCATCTGTAGAAAGGCTGTGCCTTTGGTGGTTGGTCTTTCCTTGTCTTCCGCTCTTTTCAGCTTCAACTCTTCTTCAATCTTGGCTCTTCTACTTTGTTCAGCCAAGTGGAGACCGCTGATATGATTTCTGATGTGTGCAGCAGTCTCAGAGTTGGAGGGATTGGAGAATGGCTTCTCAGCAAGCTCAGCAAGATCAAATCTGCTGAGATGCAGTAGAGATGTGGCATTAAGCCTGTTGGTTTCGCCATTCTCTCTTTCCACAACAAAGTTGTGAGAAGGTTCATCGAACCTCCACTGGATTATAGCATTTCTAGGTCCAGGAGATTGACTAGAAATCCTGTCCTCTTTCCTTGTATCCAGTAGAGTCACCAGTCTCCTCCTTAGTCACTTCTCCTCAGCATTGAGGGTATCGGAGTTGACACCAAGAAGTCTTGCAGCCTGGCCCAAAGTGTCTCTAGGCAACTCAAGAAATTGGCCTAGGGTGAGGGAGCTTGAAGAGTTATCAACATAGGTGATGTTGATAAGGTCTCCCTCACAGGAGATGCTACTCAAAGTGGTGCAGTTGATGAGCCTTGTCTTGAACTCCTTTATTTCCTCAAAGGAGAGATGTTGAGGAGGCTGAGGGGATGGTCTTGGTTTTTGTTGGGTAGGCTTAGGTTTAGTGGTTTTGGGTTGTATTTTAGGTTTTAGGATGGGTAGTTTGGGTGGTTGAGGTGATGTGGTAGGTTTGGGTAGAGTTGTGGGTTGAAAGGTTTCATCAGTGAGTTCGGTTTTGATGGGAAAAGGGGTTGGTTCTGGTGTTGGTTGTGGTTTAGGGGTTGGTTGTGGTTGAGTGGCTGGGGTGAAGACCATTCCTTTTACCCTCCTGTACATCTCCTTCCTTTTCCCCAAACGGATGTCAGCTTTAATTTCACTGACTATCCGCTGGAGTGTCCTTTCGGACATAGGTCCCACCTGCCTACCAGAGAAGCCATGAGCCGGAGATAGTCTTTCATCTAGGCTTTGTCATTGGACTTCTTGGTGGAAGTGACCCCCTTCTCTTCTTCCTTCCTCTTCTTCTCCCTCAACTTCTCCCTAGCAGCCTTCTTCCTTTCCTTCTCCATTTGATCCTAATCTTTGTTGTGGAGCAGCAGGATCATGTCATCATCATGTGGAGACAGTTCAGGAAGACTGAAGCCTCTTGAGAGTAGGAATTTGATCCTGTCCTCTCTCAGCTTCAGGGCTGCTTCTCTTCTTTCTTCTTCTTCCCTCTCCAAGGTCAACCTGGCTTCTTCTTGTTGTTTTAGCCTGGTTGACCTCTCCAAAGTCACCAACTCCTCTAGTGGTAGCAGGAGTATTTCCTCATTGGCAGCTCCTAGGCTGATGAGCTGGTCAATGAGTGCTGTCCTTCTCTTTTGGTTGATCTCTTCCTGATTGGCTGCAGCTGCCTTAGAACTAGCAGCTAGCAGCTTTTCAGTAGGAAACCTACCTTTCTTTTTGAGTTTCTCAATCCTCTCCTCCTCCTGAAGCTCTTCCGCAGTCAGCTTTCTTTTTCCTTTGTCTTTGGCAGTGCTTGACTGTGGTGGTTCTTGGATAGAGGGTTGTGATTGAGAGAGAGGTTCAGCTGGTGTTTGGGTAGGAGGAATGTCAGAAATGTCCTCCCTGTTCACCTCAGATGCTATTTCAGCAATAACATCTGTGATGGTCAGTTCCTCGGACATCTGAAATAAGCCTTCCGCAGCTTCTATTTCGGCCTCGGAAGACTTTTCTTGTTCTTCCGAGGCTTCCATGTCAGCTTCGGAAGCTTCAGCTTGAGCTTCGAAGATGAGACAGCTGAAAGTTCTGTCCCAACTGTTTCTGTTGCTGGGCCATCAGTCCCCATTTCCCCTTCGAAGCTAATCTCAGGTTCCATGTGGACCTTAGGTTGACCAACTTCTTCCACAGTGGTAGAAGGTGCATTCAGTCTTTGAAGCTCCTCAGCCCCAAAATATATGAGTGTGGTGTCGGGGCTGGGCTATTCTAGGGAGGATCTCAATACAAACTTTGTGAAAAGTCTGTAGAGATCTTGAAGCATCTTTGAGTCAATCTCTAGAAAAGAGTGAGATGACTCAGGTAGTGTGATGAGTTGAGAAGTAAGAGATTGGGTCTGTGGTTCTTCAATTGTTTGTCTCTGAACTTTCTCCCCCTTTTGGTAGCATCATCTTGAGAGCTAGATGAGCTAGAGGAAGAAGTCATTGAGACCTGAATAGGTACATGCCTAACAGACCTCTCCATCTGTTTCTCAGCTAGTTTAGCCTTGAGAGTGTTAATCTCAAGTTGCTGAGTGGCAGTCCTTGATTCTAAGATCCTCACCTGTGATTCCAAGTTAGAGACCTTAGAAAGCAAGTACTGAAGTGTTAGTTGCATACTTCCCTTATCTTCATGAGAAGAATCACGGGGAGATGAGATAACATACATAGTATGCTCAGTCTCATCACCAGATGTGGCTTCTTGGCACCCTGGATACCTTTGCTCAGAGTCATCTCTTCAGAGATGTCAATGGGCAAAGTTGCTGTAGACTCAGTCCTAATTATGTTACCACTGTCCTGAGAGCTCAATGAGAGACTCTGAGTAGTGGCAGCTGAGTCTACATGAGTCCCTCCACATCAGTAGGACTCACCTCAGTAATTGGCTGCTGATGGGGGCTAGAGACAAGTGATCCCTCTTGGCTCTGTTGATCTTTCAGAGGGTGTTGTAGATCAACTTCATGGTCATGGAGAGATGTAATCTCTTCATCAGTGCGGAGTAAAAGGTCAGTGAATGATAGGGAAGTTAAACCTACTGACCCGGACCTAGATCAATGTCTACAGGCATTGAGCCTATGGTGGGGTGTCCCTAGAAGGCTGCACAGGGGAGTGTAGAGACTCTCCTTGTGGGCTTAAGGCTTGGGGTTCGGGCTCAGGGGTTTGAGACTGAGGAGGCTCAAAACCCACATTGAGGTCGAATGTGAAGGATGGTGTGACCTCGGACTGAGTGGGAGCCTATGATTCCACTCTATCCCTTTGGGTGTGAACAGAAGGAGCTTGTTCAATCAGAGTAGATTGAACAAGGGTTCGTTTGGGTCGTCTCTGGTATGTAGCCTTGATGGGTAAGGAAGATTTTGGCATTGTGGTGGAGGTTGCTGGTGTGGGTTCATCACCTGTGGGGATAACAGGGATGTCACCAGGAGCTATGCGCTCAGTCATCTCTGGAGGGAATGGAGTGTACCTTCCAGTGAAGTTGATGGAAACCTTCTTCAATATTTTGAAGATGGTAGGCCTCATTTGTGGAACAGTAAGAGCAGCTGCGCAGACAAGCTTGCTTGGTTCCATCTCACAGTTGATTATGTGTTGAATAAATCTGGGATACATGAAGAATGTATCCCTGCTCAGATTGCTGATAAGGTTGGTCAACACAAATCGTGAGTAGTTGAATCGGAGACCTCTCACCAACCCATGAACTAGGCATCCTAGTTCATATGGGATTTGATCCCATCCCCCTGATTTGTTTGAGAGGCAGTGCAGGATAATGTGCAGCAGGAACTTCCAATTGTAAGAGAAGTTAAACTTGTAGACTGTAGACCTGCTTACATCCCCTCCATATCCCATGAGGATATAGGTTCCTTCCAAGTCTTCTTTGGGGAATTCAGTAGGAGCCCCATCATCATGGAGCTCGAGATGCTCCCTGATGAGCTGTTCAGTGATGACCAACTCTTGGCCACAGATGCGGGTTCTCAGGACTCGAACCCCATTCACAACTTCAGTTTGACCGTTGCTCCAGAATTCGGACATATGGTTGGAGTATACGGTGGGGTTAACTGTAAGTGCAATGAGGTATGTGGATTCGGTAAGAAAGGTGATGATTTGGGTGAAGTCGGCATCCCTTGACGAATCAAGTAATGCGACTTGGTTGTGCTGAGGGTTTAGCGCCATTGAAGAAAAGGTAAGCTTGAAATTTGGGTGAAATTGCAGGTTTGACAGAGAAGGCAATAGTTAGGGCAGTAAATTGGTAAAAGAAGATGAAATTGATAAGTCAAGATTATTTAAAAGGGATGAATTGTGGTAGTAGCGGTAATAGGGTAACTGTTTGGGATTATTGTGGGTGGTATGGTGGTTTACGGCAGAGAAATGATAGTGGCGGCAAAGGATAATTTTAAATAATCTGACCATCATGGACAAAATCTTTACTTTTTACAGAGTGGGGCCCAAAAGATTTCCGTTACATATAAAAACCTTTACTTCCGAATGTAAAACATTTCCGAAGGTAATTTTCTTCCGAAGGAAATCTTCTCTTCCGAAGCAAGTCATTGCTTCCGAAGGTAAAATTGTCTTTTGAAGGCACTTTCTTTTCCGAAGCAAGGCATTGCTTCCGAAGGTAAAGTTTCCTTTCCGAATGGAGAGCTTTATAAGCTTCGGAAGTAGATCTGATGTGAAATCAATCGCTTCTTCCGAGAATAAAAACTCTTCCGAGAAGAAAATTTCCATTGAGGAATTTTGGCTTCGGAAGATATTCAAGAATATCTTCCGAGAGTTAATTCCTCTTCGGAAGGAATTTACACTAAGAATAATTTAAAGATCTTTTGTAACAGAGCTTAAATTGTATTGACACAAGACATTACACATTCAAAAAGCTTTTCAAAAGAGGTAGTTAATCAATATTTATCATCCCAATAGCTGATATGAGATACTCATCTCAAACTTCTGCTTCATAATGCTTCATAATGCTGGAGGTTGACCCCTTCCTTCATCTGTTTCACTGAATTCCAAGGAAAAAGTCCATTTTTCCCATGGAACTCATCTCAAACTTCTGCTTCATAATGCTTTCAAAGTCCTTGCACATTTGGTCGTTTGAAGAACCAAATATGATGTCATCAACATAGACTTGTACTAGCAAAATGTCTTCTCCACTCTTTCTGATGAAAAGAGTTTTGTCAATGGTACCTCTAGTGTATCCATTCTTCAGGAGAAACTGAAACAGGGTCTCATACCGCAGCCTAGGTGCTTGGTGCAGCCCATATAGAGCTTTATCCAGTTTGCACACATAGTTGGGGTGATGTGGGTCTTCAAATCCTGGAGGTTGACATACATAGATTTCCCTATCTATATCCCCATATAGAAAAGCACACTTGACATCAAGTTGGTAGACTGTGAAGTTCTTAGATGCAGCATAAGCAAGGAAGATCCTAACTGCCTCAAGTCTTGCAACAGGTGCAAAGACATCAGTATAATCAATTCCTTCCTCTTGGGTGTACCCTTGAACTACTAGTCTTGCCTTATTCTTGATAATCAAGCCTCTATCATCTTTCTTGTTCCTGAATACCCATTTAGTGCCTATGGGTACTTGACCAGATGGTAGTGGGCATAGATTCCAGACCTTTTGTCTTCTGAATTGAAGCAACTCCTCCTGCATCGATTCAACCCAACTACTATCCTTTAAGGCATCTTCTACCTTCTTTGGTTCCATCTGAGACAAGAAGCATGAATACAAGCAGACATTCCCATGATGAGTTTGTCCTCTTGTTCTCACACCCTCAGAGACATTCCCTATGATGTTCTCAGTTGGATGAGTGTTGTGAATCCTAAGATGAGGAATCACTTCCAGTTACAGAGATAAGTCTAGGTTAGACATATTCTGATCAGGAACTGGATCACTCTGTCCAATTGCTGTTTCAAAGTCATTCAATAAAGACTGATTAAATGATTGAGAAACATCATCAATGGTTGGTTATGGAGTAGGATTCACAGTTGCCTGTTCCTTCAGAATGCTACTTCCCTCAACCTGGTGTTGTAATGGATCACCTGAAGAACTTTGAGGTTGATCAAGTGATTCACTTGTTGAAGCTTCATTATTCCTGGAGATAGTTACACTATCAGATCTGTGAATGGTTGAAGCTTGTTGCCTTTCAGCTCTTGGAGAATTTGGAAGAGGTCTGGGAAGCTCAAACAGTTGACTTGCATCAACATCAGCATCAGCATTCTCTTGAGCACCTGTTCCAGCTGAAACATTCTCACAAGATGGTTTAGAATAGTTTGGAAACAATTCTAAGTCAAAGATATACTCAGGTCCATTCCCCCTAACACAAGGAGTGTGCTCATTAACAACTATATTGGATGACTCCTCAAATTATTGATTCTTGATATTGTATACTCTATAATCTTTAGAGCTAGAAGAGTATCCAATAAAGATAGCATCATCCGACTTCTCAGCAAACTTTGCTAAGTTGTCCTTTGTGTTAAGTATGGTACACCTGCAGCCAAAGGACCTTAGAAAGCCAATGAACGGTGGCCTCTTGTTCCATAACTCATAAGGGGTTTTTCCATGGGGCTTAACTACAAGAACCCTGTTCTGCACATAGCATGCAGTGCTGACTGCCTCTGCCCAGAATGTTAGAGGTAGCTTTGAATCAGCTAACATGGTCCGAGCAGCCTCAATAAGTGTCCTGTTCCTCCTCTCAGCAACACCGTTTTGTTGAGGAGTTCTGGGAGCACTATATTGTCTGGCAATCCCTTTTGAGTCACAGAATGAGTCAAGAACGAAGTTCTTAAACTCAGTCCCTTGATCACTTCTAATGATCTTAACCTGTGATCAATTTGATTTTCTATTTTAAGAATAAAAGATTTTAAAGTTTCAGCAGTTTCATCTTTACTTCTTAAAAAGAATACCCATGTAAATCTTGTATAATCATCAACTATCACAAGGCAGTATGATTTCCTTCCAATGCTCATTATACTTGTGGGACCAAAGAGATCCATGTGCAATAAGTGTAATGGAGTAGTGATAGAGTTAACACATTTGATTTGTGAGATGATCTGTGTTGTTTCCCTTTCAGGCATGCAACACAGTTATCTTTGCAGAAAAATTCCTTTTTAGGCAAACCATGCACCAAGTTATTTTTAGCCAATTTATTCATTGTTTTAAAATTCACATGACACATACGTTTATGCCATAGTGTTGACTCATCACTATCAGCTTTGGAAAGAAAGCATGATACTTCACCCATAGGAGAAGCATTGTTCATATCCAGCTTGTACATATCCCCTTTCCTGGGAGATCTAAGAAGCACCAATTCCGGAGGAATCGTCATCCCTGGTTTGAGGATAATGCACTCATGTTCTGTGAAGAGCATCTGATGCTTCTGGTCACAGAATTGAGAAACACTTAACAGATTGTGTTCAAGCTGTTTGACAAAGTGAACTTTGTCAATGTTTATTCTGCCATTGGATATACTTCCTCTGCCCGAAATATATCCTCCGGCCTCACCTCCAAATTGGACAGGCCCTCCATCAAAGTTCTGGAATTGTTGAAGAAGAGATCTGTTCCCTGTCATGTGCCTGGAGCATCCACTATCTACAATCCAGACATTGTTGTTCTTGTCAAATGGACGTCCCTGCACATAAGATGAGATGGTTAGTTTTGTTTGGAAGCCCAAGCCTTGCTGGTCTTGGGCTCTTCCAATGATAGTGACATAATTGAACCAAAGATATGCATTGGGGTTCAATAGAGGTCGTTGTTGAAGAAGAGGTTTGGGCTGCAGCATCTTCCTTGATCTTCCAATCCATCCCTTGGTTGATCTTTGAAGATGAGCTTGTTGAAGCTTGTGCAGCATGGTCTTCTTCCGAAGCTTCTTTCTTTTCGGAAGAAGCCTTCACCACCTTTTCTTCCGAAGTAGTTTCTTCTGAGATGGTTTCAAGGGAGCCTTCTTGTTCTTCCGAACCTTAGAAGGTTTGGCTTCCGAATCCATTTTCCCTTCGGAAGAAGTAGTTTCTTCCAAAAGCAACTTGGCTTCCATGACCAGCCTTCCCTTTTTCATCATTTGGACCTTTTGAAGTGCTCCAACTGAGAAACCTTCTCTGACTCCTTCTTTTCTAACATTATTTGCATAATGTGTGCTTGCTGGATTGTAGTAACAATCTTTAGCCATGTGGTTGTGCAGACCACACATTATGCATGCAATGTTAGTTTTCTGGGAACTTGCAGGTTGCTGTTTCTTAGGTTTCTTCTCTTTATCAGCAACTTTTCCTTTCAACTTCTGATCCTTCAGTAGGATAGGAGTGCTGGTATTACACTCCTTTCCTGAATCAGAAGTACCTACCACTTGAAATCCGACAGAAATGAAGACACCCTTTTGCTTTGGGTCGATCTTAAGCTTGGACTCTGCAACCTTCTTGGCAGTCCTTCTAGCAGCTTTAGCTCTGCTTCATCTTGCCTTGGTGGTTAGGATTTGGTCTTCACAGGTGGAGATGAGTGTATCCTCCTGTTTCTCCCCTGTGGTGGCCACTATTTTTGCCTCATCCTTTAGTTCCAATGGAGAAGGGTCAGCAGTTGGAACCTCTTGCTCTTCAGTACCACATCTAGGTAGTCTAATAGACTCATAAGAGTGTGGTGGAGCTATTTCATTGGTTCCCAACCCTTCTTTGTTTTGATAAAACATTTTGGAATGAGAGGTTGATGCAAGAATAGTTTGGAAGCTTTGCTCAGCAATAGCTTGCTTCCTGGCCTGAGCCTTAGCGGTGACCAACTGGGCTTGAACCTCAGATAGTTTGGATATCAGATCTTTAATTTGAGTCTTATAATTAGTCTTTTCATGTTTTAAAAGAGACACAGTTTTCTCTAACTCTTCAATTTTCTTTTGATAGTCAGATTCAGCTCTTTTAAAATCAGATTTTAGCACATTTAAAGACTAAACCTCAGATCTGATTTCCGAAATGTAATCCATATAGAGTTTAACTTTAGCAATACAGGCAGCAGTACAAAGATGTTCATATACCTGATCATCATCTGTTCCGGCCATGAGTGCTTGAGCGGGAGTCACATCCTGTACCATGAAGCTCCAGTCAACTTCTTGAGCCACAGCAGTTGTTTCAGTTGACTTCTCTTCATGCTTTAGAGCAGTGGGATGTGTGGAGGCCTGTGGGGTTCTCGGGTTGTTCTTGGGAGCCTTGCATTCCCTAGCAAAGTGACCAAGTTGGTTGCAGTTGTAACACTTTGCTTTGCTTTTGTCAAACCCAAACTGCTATTGACTGGGTTTTGAGGGAATTGCCTTCCAGTTCTCTTGAAGAACTTCTTTGCTCTGTAAGTTAAAAGAGCCATCTGCTGGACAATATCCATATACTCCACATCATCTGGACTGAAGCACTCAAGATCATCAAAACAGTATTGAAAATCACCAGAGTGTCCACTTCCAGAGACAAAGGCACAACTATCCTGAGAGGAGTTATGTTGAACCTTTTGAGACTTTGGAGTCTCAGGTAGAGTAATGTAAGGTCCGTTGTGTGAGTTGTCAGGGTAACATAGCAACTGATGTTGTGGTTCTATGGTTTCTCTTTCAACCACATGAAGGGCTGAACTCAGTTGGTTATTGGAGTGACCAGAGGAGTTCTACATGTTCATCTCCATCTGGAATGCACTTAGGATACCATACAACTCTGTCAGAGTAAGAGTCTTAAGGTCCGAAGTTCTCTTGATCACAACACAATAATGTATCCATAGTTTAGGAAGTGAAGACATGAACTTCCTAACTATGTCTCTGTTCTCAAGAGCTACTCCAATATCCTCCAGAGTATCTACTAGCTCAACATACCTGAAGTATTGTTGAGTCAAGGTCTCACCAGCCTTGAAAGTAAAGTTCTCAAACTGCTGCTTCAAGATATCCTTCTTGTTCTCTTGGGTTTCCTTGGATCCTTCATACATCAGCTTCAGTGCTTCCCATAAATCTTTAGCAGTTTTGCACTTCTTGAAGCATCTGTAGACGGAGTTGGGGAGAGCAGTTTGGAGAGAAGTCATAGCCCTTTGATCCAGCTCTATTCTCTTCCTGTCTTCTTCTGAGTAATCATCAACATCTTTTGGAATGATGCGATTACCAGTGGCAGAAGTGGTGCTTGGTATGAAAGGACCATTGACAATGGAGTCCCACATCCTTGAATCTTGACACTTGATGAAGCCTTCCATTCTGATACACCATGTATCAAAGTCTTCAGGGATGATCAGTGGGGACTTGGTCATGGTACCGGTTTCCATATCAGCTTTGGAGAGAGCAGCCATTTGAGCGAGTGGTTTGTAGTGAGGAGTGAAAAACAGGTTGATTTGGATGGTAAGATCTCACAATCAAGAGCCTGATGCTCTGATACCAATTGCAGGATCGGATTCTGGGTGGTTTTCTCTCAACTCACTGTGAACAACACTCAGCAAGTAGTCTATGAAGAGTTGATCACAATATAACAAGTAACAAGCAGTAAGAAAATTAACACAGGAAGTAAATTGTCAAGGTACTTTTATATATTGCTTCTCAACTCAAAGGATTACAAGACTCTTGGACTCAAATCGCTTATCTAAAGAGTTAGAGGGAGGGAGAAGATATATAATACTACCTACAGCCGGATATACTTTGATACCAGCTGGACACCTCTAACCTTACATCTATACTACAAGACTCTAGGTGAGGTCTTTCAGACATTTTGCCTGAGAGTTGGTAGTCAAGACATGTCCCTGACTTACCTTTTGTCACCAACTAAAGTTGATAACATGTACTATCATAAAAAGGTGAACAGTAGAATAAAGTATGGTCAGCAACATGGCTCTTTAGGAAGATGCCATGTGTATCAGAGGTCTGCAGCGGACTGTCAGGGACCATACTTTTATCTGCTGGACATAGCAATGTCTTCCGAAGGATAAAGTGCTTCGGAAGAATAACTTCTTCCAAAGGTACTTATACTTCGGAAGACTGCTTCTTCCGAGGCTTGGAGTCTTCTTTGTCTTCGGAAGCTCAGACTTTGTCTTCAGCTCTTTCATCAGACTTTGTCTTCAGAAGCTCAGACTTTGTCTTCAGCTCTTTCATCAGACTTTGTCTTCGGAAGCTTTCAGACTTTGTCTTCAGCTCTTTCATCAGACTTTGTCTTCGGAAGCTTAGACTTTGTCTTCAGCTCTTTCATCAGACTTTGTCTTCGGAAGATAGTCTTAGCTGTTGGCTTCAGCTGTTGTCTTCAGCAGTTGACTTCAGCTTTTGCCTTCAGTAGATATCTTCAGCTGTTGTTCTTCAGACTTTCGGAAGATCTCATGCTCAGCTTCGGAAGCCCTTGAATGTAGTACCAAAATGACTATGTGAAGTGGTTTTGGTTGCACCAGCCTCATCATGATCCAACAAATGGAGTTGCTGAACGAAAGAATCGGAGCTTGATCGAGACAACACGGACTATGTTGGCAGATTCCAAACTACCAATACAGTTCTGGAATGAAGCTATTGCCAATGCTTGCTACACACTTAATCGTGTGTTAGTAGTCAAGCGGCATGGGAAGACTTGCTATGAGTTGCTTCAGAAGCGCAAACCAAACCCGGAGTATCTGGAACCATTCGGAGCTCCATGTACTTTGCTGAAGAAAACTCAGGAGGGCAAGTTCAGCGAGAAAGCTGACCAAGGGATATTTCTAGGATGTAGCATACTAGACAAACGGGTTTATAACAACTCGACGGGTCAGGTAGAAGTATGGTGCAACGTAGATGTACAAAGATACACCACCCCCTTGCTGGAAAAGGTCCATCGTCATTCTTCGATTATGATGGCTTTTTCAAATCCTTCAACCTCCCTCAGCTTGATTCAAAGGACGAGATTGCTGCCCAGATGATGTACGACGTCCTAAATACACCGAATCTGGATATCAGCAATATGACACTATCCAGTGGTGCTTCGGGATCTTCAACACCCGCTCAGGACGAGAATGATGAGTCATCAGATGATGACGAAGCAGCTGAGACTAATAATGAGCATAATGTCAATCAAGAAGAGAGCTTCTCAGCGGCTGAACAAGCATCGGGAAATCCGAATACTGAACCTGTTGTCACAAATCTTGATACTGAAGTTGTCGCTCCTACGACAGCTGTGACTAGGATCAGTGTGAATCATCCCCCCGACTCTATCATTAGGGATCTTCAATCCGGTGTGCAGACAAGAAATCAGCTGTACTCTGCTGACTATGCTGCAGTCATGGAAAAGGGATATGTCAATGACGGGGCTTTCTCATGTTTTGTTTCTTAAATCGAGCCTAAGTACGTTAGTGATGCCCTGAAGGATGAGGCCTGGGTCAACGCTATACAGGAGGAGCTGCTACAGTTCAAGAAGCTGGGAGTGTGGACACTCGTTGACAGGCCCAAAGGAGTGAAAGTGATTGGTACCAAATGGGTACTGAAGTGCAAGAAGGACGACCAAGGTGTTGTTATCAGAAACAAGGCACGGTTGGTTGTTCAAGTATTCAGACAAGTTGAGGGAGTCGACTACAATGGAGTGTTTGCACCAGTGGCACGAATTAAAGCGATTCGGATATTTCTGGTCTACGCATCTTACATGAAGATCAAAGTTTATCAGCTGGATGTTAAGAGTGCATTCCTTTATGGGGAAATCCGTGAAGAAGTCTACGTCAGTCAACCAAAGGGATTCGAAGATCCTTATCATCGGGACAGAGTCTACAAGTTGGACAAGGCTCTGTATGGGCTACATCAGGCTCCTCGAGCTTGATATGAGAAGCTCTCCACCCATCTCTTCAAACATGGTTTTCGCAGGGGTGTGATTGACTGCACGTTGTTCATTAAAGAGAAAGATGGGGATTTACAAATGGTGCAGATCTATGTGGATGGCATCATCTTCGGTTCCAGAAATGAAGAACTGTGCAAAGAGTTCGAATCTGTGATGAAGGCAGAGTTTGAAATGAGTGCCATGGAGAAATGAAGTTCTTCCTGGGATTACAGGTGGATCAAACACCAACCAGTATTTTTCTGCATCAGACTAAGTATGTTGGAGACATTCTGAGTTGATTTGATATGGAAAATGTCACTGTTGCCGGTACCCCTCTCGCCACAAATCATGATGTGGCTCCTGATGAGAATTGGGATTTGGTGGATGCCACTATGTATCGTGGGATGATCGGATCTCTTATGTATCTCACTTCCTCGTGTCCAGATATCATGTATGCCACATGTCTTTGCTCTAGATATCAAGCGAAACCCAAAGTCACTCATATGATTGGGGTGAAGAGGATTTTTCGTTATCTGAAGGGTACCCCAACACTGGGATTGTGGTATCCTCATGATGATGACTTTGAGCTCACTGCGAACAGTGATTCTGACTATGGCGGTTGTAAGAAGAACTTCAAGTCAACATCAGCAGGGTGTCAGTTCTTTAGGAGGCGGTTAGTCACTTGGCAATGCAAGAAGCAGACCTCGGTTGCATTATCAACCTGTGAAGCTGAATATGTTGCTGCTGCAAGTTGTGGTTCTCAGATCATCTGGATCCAACAGCAAATGCGAGACTACGGTTTGCAATTTTCTCAAACACCTATCTTGGTTGATAATTATGCTGCCATAGCTGTTACTAAAAATCATGTTCAACATCCTAAAACAAAACACATCAGCATAAAGTATCATTTCATACGTGATTGCTATGAAAAACAATTAATTGATGTGATTAAAATAAACACGGATTTTCAGCGCGCCTACCTCTACACCAAACCTTTTGACAAACCCAGATTTCTATATCTGTTAGAGGTCAACGGTGTGAAAAAGAAAAGTGACATAGTTTCAGAAGACACAGATGCCTAGTCCGACACGTGTTTAGTTTTTTCATTCTTATTTTTATTTCTTTTAATTTACTTGTCTTATAAAAATCTAAAAACACAAAAAGATTTTATGTTTTAGAATTTTAGGGGGAGATTAGGTTATGTTGAGTATTTATTTACTTAAAAAAAGGGGGGAGGGAAGATAGCTGAAAAGGTAAAGACAACAAATCTAAGAATGTGATTCAGCAAATTTGAAAAGTGATAGTACACAGGCATCAAGTTACTTGGAACACCAAAATGATTTTCCATTTTTTCAAGTTTAATTAAAATCACAGAAAAATATTAGTTAGAGAAGTCTAAGTCTAACACATTTGGGAAAATGATAGTACACTTGTTTGTTACTGTAAGTACTCCGAGAAAGTAGATCTAGGGTTGTACGAGATCACTATACGATGTGTCAGTAGATTCAACACAATAGACTAGTAGACATCATTGGTGAACTCAATTTAAACTAATCTGTTCAACTACTGTGGGTTCCTATCTTATCACTGGTTAACACAATCAGCTATTTCCAATAAGGGATGACGAGCAATAAAAGCCACTAAAAGTGTGCGGATGACCACAAAAGAGCAAAGCACGAAAAAAATGAAAATAAACGCAATCAAGCTGATAACCTATGTTGTTGGTGCGTTATGTGAAAAAGAATAAATTTAAAGATGCTCTAACAAGAAGATAGGTTGTGTGCCTCTCTGCTGTGCGATGGCACTGACCTGAGGATAAGCATAACCTAGATATTCTAGAATTCATTGTTGTTTGCCGCCTCTCTGTTGTGCGATGGCACTGACCTGAGGCTTGGCTTCTCTTTGAAAGATCTATGAATAGTCTCTTCTTGTCAAAATACCCATAGACCGCTCGAAAGTCCTCTAAGGAATGTTGATTACCATATAAGCTTGGGATCCACAAATGTTGGTTGAAATAATATAACCTAATACATCACCAATGTGTGTCAAAAGTCTGTGTATGGATTTAAGTGGACAAATATACTGAAATCGTCATGGATGCACCGCCTGATGTTCAAAATCAATGTGTGTCACATATCAGATCAAGCATGATTCCTAATTAGAACTTAGAAGTCTCAGATGAATGAGAAATTGTGATATGTAAATATGTTAGTTTCCACGTCACTAAATATATAAAAGTTCCAAGTAATTGAGTTTATGCCTGTCTGATTCCATATGAATCTGTCTTAGAAATGATGTTAATGCTAATAGGCTTTTCTACCCAACCCTAACAAAATCACAAAAACATATTTATTTTGTCACTAAGTTTAGTCTTTCAAATTATTTGCAAAGTGTGTCAGTGTCGGACTGTGCTATGTTACTCATTGATGTGAAATGAACTGAACGTTAATATTAAATAAATTGTTTCGAAAAAGTAAATGATCATGTCTGAGATGATCGGGTTGTTAAATGGATCACGTCTGAAGTGATTGGGTGGATAAATGGATCACGTCTGAGGTGATCGGGTGGATAAATGAATCACATCTGAGGTGATCAACAAGTTTTAATCTAAAATTGATCATGTCTGAGATGATCAACTGCTCATAATGTCTTATCTACTGTTAAATGGAACTAAGTGTCGAACGGTAAAATGGTCAAAATGTCACAAGTATGGCCCATTCGCACGACTGGACCATAAGTATGGACCAATCGTACGATTGGATCATACGAATGAGTCCAAATCGTACGAGTGGATCATGCGAATGAGCCCAATCGCACGATTGGAGGTGATCGACTATGACAGACGTCTGATAAACCTCAATCGTACGATTGGAGGTGAACGATTGGGTGAATCGTATGACTGAGGCTCAGTCGCACGACTCACTCATGCGACTAGGCTCAGCCGCATGAATGGAGGTTGCCCTAGTATAAATACAAGGTGAATCGGCCTCAGTCGCTATACTCACCCAAATCCCCCATTATACGTACGACTTAAAGAACCTCTGCCGAAATTTCGTTCGATTCACATTTACCATATATTCTTGTGTTCTGACATTCGATATTGTTTATACAGGTAATAATCGAGGTTGTTCAATAATAAAACCAAACATTGACATCAAGATTCACTCAAATTTCGACCTAACAGTAACCAAGGACTAAAACGGACAAATAAACCACCTAAACTGAGCTATAAGATCAAACTAAACTTAGAAGATGCTTAATCGGACTATTCCAAGTGTAATGAGCCTAATCACAATGTTTAACATCAAGTATTGCTCAAAACATGAATGTGAATGGTCAAACAGTCAAATAGGCGACTGGACACACTGATGAACTTCAATCGTACGACTGAGCTGTCCGATTGGCTAAATCGTACGACTGAGATGGACGAATGGCACAGTCGCACGACTGAACCATGCGTATGAGCTCAGTCGTACGACTGAGGTAAACGCATGAGAAGACATACGACTATGTCCAATCGCATGACTCAGTCGTACGAATGGACTCAGTCGTATGAATGAATTCAATCGTATGACTAGATCTCAGTCGCATAGTTCAATCACACGACAGATCTCAGTCGCTTTGTTCAGTCACACGACTAAACCAATTTTGGACAAATACTAATGTTTATCTATTTTATGTCACAGATGGCTAGTCGGTGGACCATGAGCACCAAGCACAATATCTGTGCTCATCTGGATCTTACTTCCTGCAACGCTGCGGACTTTTCTAGGATTATCAGTTTTCTACGCCGCTCGAGGATTTCCGAGCGATCTCAGCGCAGTGTACACCATACAGATCGATTCAGCAGGCGTTTTGGGAAAACGCTGTTGTAGACAGGTCCACGGAGCCTCACACAATTCGGAGCTCTATCTTTGGACAAATATTGAGCTAACTGAGGAGGATATACGGACCGTTCTTGAGGTTGGGGATGATTCTAACTGCCCAACGAGACTACATCCCCTTACTGTCCATGGCTGCTTTATGAGGGCGAAGTACTCAGGGGACATCAACTCAAGTATGCTTAAGAAGAGCAACTTGTGCCCCGAGTTCAAGTACCTCGCCCATGTTCTTTTACGTTGTATAGCCTTGAGGAAGGGAGGATTTGATGAGTTGTCTGATCAGATGCAGAATGCATTTGCTGCATTAGTGCTGAACTTCCCATTCAGCTTCTCCAGGACAATCTTCACCTACTTGGTGGAGAACATCGAGGCCAAGGGGAAGGAGAGCTTCTGCATGTACCCGAGGTTTATTCAGATGATCATCGATCAGAAGCTCCCCCACCTGCCTATAGAAAGAGGATGCGGTCGTATTGGAAGTTATGGATGATGCGACGCTGGGGAGAATGAAGGTCTACCGGGGCAAGCAGGTTAAGCCCCCGGTGAGGAGACTGTTTGGGCATCTAGCCCGGGAGGACTACGTGGCACCGATAAGACGTAAGTGGCGCCATGACGACAGTGACTCCGATGTGGAGCACATAGTCCTCCCTGGTGATGATTCAGATGATAATGACGGTGATGATGGTGGAGATACAGGTTTTGAGACCACTACTGCAGATGTTACATCTCCACCATCCCCACAAGAGGATTAGAGACGGCTGGGTTCCATCAGGACTTTCAGGCCGATGAGGAGGAAGAGTCTGATGAAGAGCCTCTCACCCGGACAGTGGGTAGCCGGGTGGTTGCTACGGAGCAAGGCATTAGGGCGGTTGGTGGACGCCCGGGAGTGTCTGGGGGTTCTACTGTCGACCCATCATATACCCCAGACTCTCCCAGTAGCCGAGGGGGAGCATCTGGGTCCAAAGGGACTAGACTGAAAAGGATGTCTTAGCCCCACGGAAGAAGGCGAAGCGAAGGAGGATTAATCAGCCACCCACCTACCTCCACAGCCACCACTACTACCACTCCCCACCATCTCTATTACAACACCCACATACCACTACCATACCACCCTCCACAACCACTACTCCTACACCTCCACCCACTCATACACCTCCACCTATATTCACCACCACCACTGCTACCACCACTCGACACCAAGCCGAACCCTCAACAGCTCCATCAGGATCTTCTCTACCCTCCAGTGGGGTAGAGGAATAGCTTGCAGCACTTAACCGAATGGTGCTGAAGCTGTTAGCTACCGATGATGAGAAGACTGCACAGCTAAGACAGCTAGTGGTGTAGGATTCTATTTGCCCAAGACACTTAGAAATATGATGGGTTAGTACGTCAGATCCAAGTCGGGTTATACCCAATAACAAGCTTAGCAAACACCAATTAATATTTAATTGATGATATGATCATGCAATTAACATTTACACCAATTTAGAAAATGGGTTTTCTAAATAAGTTGCATATGAGATGGAATAATTATTAGGATATTTTGTTCAATAATATATTTGAAGTGTTATTTAAATTAGTTGTATAACACCAAATAATAATGAGAGTATACTACTTATACAATTAATTGGTTAATTGTATAAACTAGTTAAA
Organism: Flaveria linearis; assembly: GCA_024085815.1. Taxonomy (NCBI): domain Eukaryota; kingdom Viridiplantae; phylum Streptophyta; class Magnoliopsida; order Asterales; family Asteraceae; genus Flaveria; species Flaveria linearis. The sequence goes on along the minus strand of CM044015.1, from coordinate 20,024,922 downwards.
AGAGTAGGCAATATATACATGTGTGTATTAATATTTAAGAGAATAAAGAAAAAGGAAATCTCTCCTTTTGGCATGAAGAAACCGTTCCCCTCTCTCTCCATGCATGTGATTGCTTTATTCTCTTGATAAGAGAATGCACATGCATGCTTGACCATCCACCAACTTATTCTCTTGAGAATTACACACACATGCATTGTTGTCCCCTTCCACTAACTTAAGTATCAGCTCTCAGATCAAAGAGACACATGAGACCAAACACAAAATGGGATCCTTCTCTCTCTCAACTTACGAAATGGCAGCAGCATTAAGAGGCTTTTTGAGCTCAATTTTGAGCTGATTTGGTTTGTTCTTGATGTGTTCTAATGACAAGAAAGGTTCTTGCATTCCATGATCATGAATCTCATTCATACATGCAACTAACAACACAAAAACACACTCCTCTCTCTCTCTATGCTTACGAAAATGCAGCAGCTTCAGCAGGAGGTTTTGAGCAGGGTTTTCGTGTTGTTTTGGTGTCTTCTTCCTAACAAGAAGGTGGTTTGCAAAGTAGCTTGGGGTATAGACACTTGAGGACCTCTACACTTGAGTTCTTGGCCAATTTCAAGCATCCAAAATCACCCATCTTTGGTCGAAATTCTGCTGCAGTAAGGTAGCAAATCACAGCTTTATATAGCTGTGATTTTATGTACATTTGTGTATGTTCATAGCTTGTCCATTCACATATTTAAGATCCTATTGTTTTGGGTTTTGTTTTCCATCTTAAAACTACATTTAGAACACAAATTTTCAGATTATAAACTTGTTATAATCCTTAACATCCGCTGCGTTTTCTGAAAGTTGAAAGGTTAAACTATGTTTTAGTGTTCTAACAAACCCAACAATGGTATCAAGAGCCGGTTATGTGGATGACTTGCTTGTTTTCTTTTGAAATTGGTTTTAAAAGAAGTTATTAGACATGTTATAGGCTGTTTTTGGGCTGATATCATGTCTTGTTGAAACCCCAACTTTCAAGTTTGCTTGTGATTAACCTTGAAAGATATGTATGTTGATATGTTGATTGTTTGGACAATATTAAAACCAAAATTTCAGTTTATGTTGGCTGAAATTTGAAGGTTTTAAATGGGGTTTCATTATATGAATAAATGATATGATCATTGGTTGTTAAAGTGCATAACCTAGCTTAAGGCCTTGTGTGATTTGGATGGTTTTAATGGTTGTTTTAATTCATTCAATTGGGTTGTAATATTTGTGTTTATTATTTGGGTTGTAATTATTTATTCATTTGGTTATGTAATAAATAGATTAGGTGCATTTCTTTTATTAGAAAAATGTATTAGGATATAATTTTTGTAAAAGGAAGATGCACAAGATGAAGACCCAAAGATGGACATCAAAGACACAAAAAAAGAGACTTGAAGCATATGGATGCAAGTTCAAGTGGGAGTCTAAGAAGACCTCTATTTTGTGTTGTATTCAACCCTTAGGAAAGACCAAATGACCACACTTGTGATGGCAAACAAGTGTGGTCACAATAGTAGCTATGGTTATGCACATTATGGTTGTTTATATTATGCTTGTTTGGTTGTTTGTTGTATGATTGTTGTTTGATATTTGGATATGCATAACAAACTCATTAGCAAACTTAACAAGCTGGAAATTTATGGTTTCTAATCATTAAGTGGTTAATAAGAGGTTATTAAAATTAATGATTTAATAAAACAGGTTTTATTAAAAATAAACCATAAGATACCTTACATCTATGGTTCTTAATCATTAAGTGATTAATAAGAGGTTATTAAAAGGATTGATGATTTAATAAAAAAAGTTTTATTAAAAATGAACCATAGGATACCTTGTATTTGAAAGCATGCAAATACAAGGTACATAGAGTTTTCAAAACTAGAATTAATGAAAACTAAAAATCCCTTTTCAAACAAGTTTAACACCGTCCTTTTTGCACAACACTTAAGTCATTTGGAAACTCATAATGGGATAAAGGTCACCTAACCATTTTGAGGGAACTTATGACTTAAGGTGGGAATACCACATTGGTGGGATAAAGGTCACCTAACCACTTGTGTTGGTAAACTCACATGTGTGTGCAAGTAGGTGACTTGATTTGCAAACCATGTTGAATGGATCACCTAAATATTGTTTCCAAATGGTGTTGATGGGATTAACATGCCGACTTTACATATGATGTTTAAAGTCGATCCCATACCGCTAGAAGTGGCAAAAGGTTGCAATTGTCAAAAGTTGACTACCTTGTTAATTTGAATAATGGGATAAAGGTCACCTAACCGTTATTTGAATGTAACGTTGGATTCTACATTTTAATTATTAATTGTCTATGAGACACAAAAGGTATTAATAATTAAAATAAAATTTTATGAAATACTAATAAGAACTTTGTAAAATTTGTAGAATGACCGCAAACAATAATGCTACCACCCCTACCGTCCATACCCTATCACTGAGAACTATTTTAGAGAGGGATCGTCTGTACCATAATAACCTTATGGACTGGTCTCGAAACTTGAGAATTGTTCTCAAGCAAGAGCAAAGGCAATGTCCTTGACGATCCTATTCCTAACCAACCCGACCCCGACGATGTTGAGCCGCCTCGAGAGGCTTAGCTGTCCTGTCTCAAAGGAGTTGGCCAAGGATTTGATCCTTAATGGCCTAACTAAAAGTTTGAGACATTCATAATGAATTGCAATATGAATGGATAGGACACGAGCATTGGTGAGTTTCACGCAATGCTCACAACAGCTAAGGCAGGATGGGTAAAAGGTTCTACCTATTCTCTAGATCAATAAGGAAAGGCCAATCCCGATCCCAAGGCAAATGTTGCCAAAGGAGAAGGGCACATCAAAGGCAAAGGGAAGGGAAGAACAAGGCGGAACCTCCAAAATCTAAGCTTATAAAGCCTAAGGTAACCAAAAACGATCCATGCTTTGAGTATGGTGAGATAGGTCATTTGAAAGGGAATTGTCCAACCTATCTCAATGAGTTGAGAAATAAGAGGATGCTGGGCAAACCTCAAGCACAACCTTCATAATTCATATTGACTTAAATGTTATTTCCTCAAAGCACATGGGTAGTTGGATACCGCATGTGGAACTCACTTTTGCAATCTGTTGCGAGGGTTCAAGAGAAATAAGCACTTTAAGAAAGGAGACTATGTTTTGAAACTTTCAAAAGGTTTGGAAGTTATTCTTCAAAACATATTATATGCTCCTAGTTTGACTAGGAACATGATTTAAGTTTCCCTTTTAAAACGATATGGTTATGATTTAAAGTTTGTAAATGATGGTATTTATGTTGCTATGGATGATGTATATTATTTCAAGGCTATGCCTTCTAATGATATTTATGAATTGGTTCATAAAGATTCGTCCTATAATAACACATCATACCCATCATGTACCAAGAGACTTAAAATGGTTTAAGTAACTCTTATCCTTGTCATTGTCATCTTGGTTACATAAACAAGAATCGGATTTAAACACTTTAAAAGAATGGTCTTTTGAAAACAAATGAAAATTGTTCATTTGATAAGTGTGAATCTTGTTTACAAAGTAAGATGACCAACACGCCTTTAGTGGTACTAATGAGAGGGCAAAAGACTTATTAGGAATCATACATTTGGATGTATGTGGTCCTTTTAAGACAATGACAAGGTATGGTGAAACTTACTTCATTACCTTAACCGACGATTATAGTCGCTATGGTTATGTGTACTTGATGGCACATAAACATGATGAATTTGAAATGTTCAAAAACTTCAAGAATGAAGTAGAAAATCAACTCGATAGAACTACCAAAATTCTCCGTTTAGATAGAGAAGGTGAATACCTAAGTGAGACTTTTGGGGATCATCTAGAATGTTGTAAGATTGTCTCACAACTTACTCCTCACAGAACACCATAACATAATGATGTGTCTGAAAGGAGGTCGAACCCTATTGGATATGGTTCGACCTATGATGGCTATAAGCTCACTACCTCTAATCATTTTGGGTTTCGCACTACTCTCCGAGGCTAGTATTTTGAATATGGCCCAAACCAAGAAAGTGGATTCGACGCCTTTTGAAATATGAAATGGAATAGTTCCATCGCCATCATATTTAAAAGTATGGGTTATGAAGCTTATATTAAGCTTAACACCCAAACCAACTGAAAGTCGATTCACTAAGTGTATATTTGTTAGATATCCAAAAGGACTGTATAGGATACTACTTCTTTGATCCAACAAAGCAAAAGGTATTTATTGCTCAAAAGGCATAGTTCTTGGAAGCCAAGTTCCTTATGGAAGGAATGACGCATAGAACAATGGAATTTGATGAAGATCAAGATCCACAAGCCGATACACGTTTGGTTGACACTAGCTGTCAACAAGAGGTTGTTGATGATGATCAAGAGGTTGATCAATACACACAAAACATTCATAGATCTGGTAGAGTTAGCATTACACCTGAAATATATGGATTTTTCATGGATGGATGCTATGAGGTTGACTCCGATGAGCCACTACATACCATGATGCAATGTCCAATTCGGATTGTGACAAATGGCTGGAAGCCATGAATGTAGAGATGCAATCCATGTATAACAACCAAGTTTAGGAATTGGTTGACACTCCACTTAACTCCAAACCGGTTGGATGCAAGTGGGTTTTCGAGAAGAAAACAATATGCATGGAAACTTGGATACTGACAAGGCTTGTGTGTATAAGAAGGCTAGTGGGAGCACAATTACGTTCTTAGTATTGTATGTTGATCGCATGCTAAATTTTGGAAATGACATTCCAACCTTGGAAGGTGTAAAAACATGGCTTGAAGTTGTTTTTCCATTAAGGATCTCGGTAAAGCCGCCTATATTCTGGGAATAAAGATCTATAGGGATAGATCAAGGCGGTTGATAGGGTTAAACCAAAGTGCATACATTGATAAAATCTTGAAAAGGTTCAAGATGGAAAACTCTAAGAAAGGTATGGTACCTATTCAAAGAGGGACAATATTGAGTGCATCTCAATGTCCAAGCTCAAAGGATGAGCAACATCGTATGAAGGACATCCCATATGCGTCTACTATAGGATCCATCATGTATGCGAAAATATGCACTAGACTGGACGTGTCATGCGCTTAAGCATGACAAGTAGATATCAGCAGAATCCAAGTAACACCATTGGATGGCTGTTGAAAGTATATTGGAACACCTTAGGAGGACTAAGGATATGTTTCTAATATACGGATCTGATGAAGGAGGACTAGTTGTAAAGGGTTACACGAATGCTAGTTTCCAAACTAATCGAGATGATCCTCGATCATAAACGGGGTACGTCTCCATTATGATAGGGTAGCATTGTCCACTACAAAATAGGAATACATAGCCGCCTCATTAGCAGCTTTGGAAGCTGCATGAATAAAAGGTTTATTACCAATCTAAGGGTGGTCTCTACCATTCAAGACCCCTTAGAAATCTTTTATGATAAGGAGGGTATGATTGCTCAAATCAAGGAACCCCGTGCACATCAAAAGATTAGGCACAATGAGCGGAGATTCAACTACATAAGGGATGAAGTTGAAAAAGGAAAGATATGTATTCGCAAAGTTCACTTTGATCAAAATATTGCGGATCCACTCACGAAGCTCCTCGAAAGGGCAAAGCATGAAAGTCATACCTATGCCTTAGGACTTCGATATTCTAGTGATTGGACTTGATCAAATTTGTATTTGAATATGTGGAACTCTTTATTATTTGAGTAAAATTATTTGGTTATAATGTTTCAATTAATGTTCCAATTTAGCATGTTTTAATCCATGAGTAAATTATTTACTCAAATGTCTGTAGTCGTTCATACTTGTGGGAACAAGTATGAGGGTAAGACTATTATGAACTTGGATTGGTTGATATTCATAAGGATGAATATAGAGCAATGGGTTGCTACCAAGGTTCATAGATATTTGTGGGATACAAATATTGGACTAACCCGCGCATCTCAAATTTTACTACATGGAATCTTATCGATTGATCATAAGTAAATTTGAGTACAGGCGAATATCATTTGGTATCCTCCGACCTGAGATACATATTGGGTTTTGATATTCACCAAGTGGCACCGATAAGACGTAAGTGGCGCCATGACGACAGTGACTCCGATGTGGAGCACATAGTCCTCCCTGGTGATGATTCAGATGATAATGACGGTGATGATGGTGGAGATACAGGTTTTGAGACCACTACTGCAGATGTTACATCTCCACCATCCCCACAAGAGGGATTAGAGACGGCTGGGTTCCATCAGGACTTTCAGGCCGATGAGGAGGAAGAGTCTGATGAAGAGCCTCTCACCCGGACAGTGGGTAGCCGGGTGGTTGCTACGGAGCAAGGCATTAGGGCGGTTGGTGGACGCCCGGGAGTGTCTGGGGGTTCTACTGTCGACCCATCATATACCCCAGACTCTCCCAGTAGCCGAGGGGGAGCATCTGGGTCCAAAGGGACTAGACTGAAAAGGATGTCTTAGCCCCACGGGAAGAAGGCGAAGCGAAGGAGGATTAATCAGCCACCACACCTACCTCCACAGCCACCACTACTACCACTCCACCATCCTCTATTACAACACCACATACCACTACCATACCACCCTCCACAACCACTACTCCTACACCTCCACCCACTCATACACCTCCACCTATATTCACCACCACCACTGCTACCACCACTCGACACCAAGCCGAACCTCAACAGCTCCATCAGGATCTTCTCTACCCTCTAGTGGGGTAGAGGAATAGCTTGCAGCACTTAACCGAATGGTGCTGAAGCTGTTAGTACCGATGATGAGAAGACTGCACAGCTAAGACAGCTAGTGGTGTAGGATTCTATGTGCCCAAGACACTTAGAATATTGATGTGGTTAGTACGTCATGATCCAAGTCGGGTTATACCCAATAACAAGCTTAGCAAACACCAATTAATATTTATTGATGATATGATCATGCAATTAAATATTTACACCAATTAGAAAATGGGTTTTCTAAATAAGTTGCATATGGATGGAATAATTTATTAGGATATTTTGTTCAATAATATATATTGAAGTGTTATTTAAATTAGTTGTATAACACAAATAATAATGAGAGTATACTACTTATACAATTAATTGGTTAATTGTATAAACTAGTTAAAAGAGTAGGCATATATACATGTGTGTATTAAATATTTAAGAGAATAAAAGAAAAAGGAAATCTCTCCTTTTTTGCATGAAGAAATCGTTCCCCTCTCTCTCCATGCATGTGATTGCTTTATTCTCTTGATAAGAGAATGCACATGCATGCTTGACCATCCACCAACTTATTCTCTTGAGAATTACACACACATGCATTGTTGTCCCCTTCCACTAACTTAAGTATTCAGCTCTCAAGATCAAAAGAACACAGAACAAACACAAAATGGGATCCTTCTCTCTCTCTCAACTTACAAAATGGCAGCAGCAATTGAGAGGCTTTTGAGCTCAATTTGAGCTGATTTTGGTTTGTTCTTGATGTGTTCTAATGACAAGAAAGTTCTTGCATTCCATGATCATGAATCTCATTCATACATGCAACTAACAACAAAAACACACTCCTCCTCTCTCTCTCTATGCTTACGAAAATGCAGCAGCTTCAGCAGGAGGTTTGAGCAGGGTTTTCGTGTTGTTTTGGTGTCTTCTTCCTAACAAGAAGGTGGTTTGCAAAGTAGCTTGGGGTATAGACACTGAGGACCTCTACACTTGAGTTCTTGGCCCATTTCAAGCATCCAAAATCACCCATCTTTGGTCGAAATTCTGCTGCAGTATGGTAGCAAATCACAGCTTTATATAGCTGTGATTTTATGTACATTTGTGTATGTTCATAGCTTGTCCATTCACATATTTAAGATCCTATTGTTTTGGGTTTTGTTTTCCATCTTAAAACTACATTTAGAACACAAAATTTTCAGATTATAAACTTGTTATAATCCTTAACATCCGCTGCGTTTTCTAAAAGTTTAAAAGGTTAAACTATGTTTAGTGTTCTAACAAACCCAACAAGTGGAGCTTACTGCTGCCCAATTACTGCAGATCTCTCAGCAGGCACAGCAGCTATAGGAGCAGACCCAGCAGATGGTTGCTCAGTGTCTAGAGCTCACCTAACTCCAGGAGCAAAACGTCATATTTTCTAAGAAGATTGAGGAGTTGGAGGAGGCCAAGAAGACCATCCTGCTCAAACTTAAGGGCACTAAGGATGAGCCTCTGAAGATCAGAGAGGGAGATGGCGATGATGGTGATGATGAAGATAGTGATGATGAGGTAGATGACAGTGATGAAGATGATGATGATAGTGGAGATGATCAAGCAAAGGAGGGGCACAATGATGATGATGATGATGAAGATTCAGCTACAAATGCTGCTGATCCTGGTCTGGAACAACGAACAAAAAGAAGACCAGACCATGGATCTACATCAGCCCCTCCATCATCACCTACAGTTGAAGCTCACGAGCAGATTCAAGGCAAAAGTACAGATTAGATGTTTTATTATTCAACATTTGTACTTGAATCATCTTTCGATATTTATGTAATTAATGTAAATATTTATTATTTAATGTTTGATTATCTTGATTACATACTAATGATTGTTATGCTACATGTCTAAATCAAGCAGATCCAGCATTTTAGCAAGATGAGCACGATGTTGCTCCCCTCCAACAGATCAAGTCTCAACTCATAATGATTCTTGATCTACAGGGGATCGTCAGAAGGGCTGTGAGTTATACTCCTGAAGAAGGAGAAATAATTCACGACCTAACTGACGAGCAACTTGCTGAGATGTTTCGGCTTAATCCAGATGAGATCGTGAAGGATGCTCCAACATATGATGATGCTAGTGATGAAGAGCTTAATGATGTTGAGGAGATAGAGATTGAAGACATCACCGATCAGCACTACCCTGAATACGCCGACCGAGAGGGAAATGTGTTTCCTAATCTGGTTCACACTCTCGGCAGTGATATTTTGGAGAAGCTGAGTGATAAAGAGAAAGAAGCAGAAGCATCAACTAGCCAAGCCCAAGCCTCGGACACTGATGTCGATATTGGAAAGGCTGAATGGGCGACTTGCTTTGCTGAGATCCGAGCCCAGCGCGCTACAGCTAAGCAAAGTACCTACACCAAGCTCTACAAAGTCGAGAAGAACATGAAGGTGTCAGGGGAATCTAGTACTTCAGATTCCCTCATGATCTGAAGACTCTCTCCGGGTTCGAGCTTAACCAACTGGCACGCCTGAAGCTGCTCTACGCTGACCCGAAGAAAATGTCAGGCTGGTTTGAGGCTGCAATGAAAAGGGAATACAGGACAAGATGGGTAATCTTCAAACCTCAGCAGGCTACGAGGTACCTCCGAAGGTCTGAGGTGAGTCCCATCACCGGTCAACCAAAGATAGTCCTGAAGTGGCGCCCTCCGCGCACGATGTCCAAAATTCCTTTGAGGGAGATGCCACAGGACTTTACCCCATATTTTAAGTGGTGGTACTATGACTGGTGCTCTGGAGAGGCCGTCATTGTTTTGGACAGGGAAGGAACGATGGACACAATAAGGGTGTTCGACCTAATATGGCTTATCAACTTGTCAGCTTCAGATGTCTATACTCTGTATAAGTGCCACTATTTTTTGATACCCAGGATATAGTGCAAGCACTATAGTTTCAGCATGTCATACGTCTATGCTTCACACTCAATATCCATGCTGGGGTTTCGAAAGAGGAACGAGCTAAGAGATTCGAAGAGTTTACAAAGGGAGTCAAAGATTAGATAGAACTAGGTCCAAGGGGGAGTTTGTTGGTACACATGTCCCTAGTTCTAGGTCTAGTGAGCTTAAATGTAATTGACTTTCATTTTGTTACACATATGTAATGTTTGATTAATGCAATGAAAAACTCTTTGATTGATTTTGTATTAGTTGTTTAATGTTTAATATTATATTTTATATTATGTTACATGCTTATACGAACATGTTATATAGGTTTACAGTGTTAGACATAGTTCTGAATTGTTAAAGGTTCAGGAATGTGTTTAACTAAGTCTCATGATTCAGTCGCACGACTGGACCATGTGCATAGTCCAATCGCACGACTGAACCAGGTGATTGAGTCATCTGCACGATTGAGTCATAAGACTTACTCAATCGTACAAATGAACCAATCATACGACTCAGTCGCACGACTGAGTCATACGCATGGCTCAGTCGTACGAATGAGAGTTGTAACCTATAAGTACCACTTAATTCGTGGAAAAACAAAACACTTCGAGAATTCATAACCCTAGCCGTCCAAGTTCGTTCAGAACGTCCCTTCCAAGTTCATAGAATGTTTCTGATCATTCCTACTCTATTCTTAACGTATTCTAATCGTTAGGTTTGTTCAGATTAACAGTTTCCCTGATTGGATCGCCAATCAAATAGAATTCCACGCTATTTGATTCGATTACACGTTGAATCAGTTAGTACTCCGTACGTACACGGTCCTAACATTACCAATCGCCCTGCTACCCTCGGCTTGGACAATGTTGGCCCACCAGCATAAAGCCGAGTCCACAACGAATGAGTGGCAAACTTTACCTTCTGTCCCTCCCGGCACTCGCTGATTTCAAGAACAGCCTCCATCTCCCTCACCCATCGGTGAGCAGCAGTAGCAGTGCCGTTACCATCAAAGGTAGGGGCTTGCATCTTTGAAATGCCCCATAGTTACAGCCTCGTGCTGCCTCCAACACAGTCTCTTCTTCCTCCTCTTCCTCATCAGTAGGGATAACTGTCTCGGTCTCGGGTTACTCTCTCCCTCCCAAAGACATGTTCCTATCTCTCCTCTCTCCTTCTCTAACAACCTTAATCACTTTGGTCACTGCAGACGGCAGGATCGTCTGCATGACCTGATGAACCTCCTCCACCACGGCCTCCTTCACCGAGGCTCTCAAGTTAGCACTCTCATCACCATCCTCCGGATGAGGGTTCTCAGGCTCCTCATGAGTCACCTTCTCCAACCTGGTCTTCCTCTTGTGGCTCGTGGTTCAGCACCACGTCCTCCACGTACTTCGCCTCGTGAAGCCTTAGAAGATCTACCTCCAGCCATCCTCTAACACACTATAGATTCAAACATTAACACGGTCATTCAAGGTAATAGAACAAGCATTTCCTCTTCATACAGTGGCCAATTGTGATTAGCCACTTACTTTACTCTTCATACCCCAAGCATTTCCTATCCTGACTACATCAGTATCTAAATTTACTAAGGATAAGAACAAATAACATGCGCACCTAATACCGGTTAACATTAAAGAAATACCTGATGGCACGTAGCTACTCGGACTGGCATCCCTTCCCTTTGTTCCATTTTCAGTTTAAGTTTAGGTTTCTTTTGAAAATATTTACCCACTTCACTTAAACTTTAGCTCTGATACCAACTTGTAAGGCCCTGTTCCTGGGCACCTCACAGTTGGTCATTCATCGCACATAACATACATTTACTTTATTTAAAACATCGCAGCAGAAATTAATTAAAACCATTTTATATAAATTAATGACGGCTTTTGCAAAGTAATACAATACAGTTAAACGCTAAAAAAAGATCATAATTTCATTACGTCACAAAAACATCATTTTTATACTAATGGATGTCATCTCTAAAATGGCAAGTAGTTGTCTCGTGCCATCCTCAGTAACTCTTACCTACCAACTGGAAAATACATAAAAGTCAGCGTTGTTGAGTGAGTTCTAGTTTTAATAATAAAATACCATACTTTCGTTAAAACTTTTCTTTTCTTTCATACGTGATCATGCATCATACATACAGATAGAAAGTATTAATATTAACTTTCATTATCATTCATTTCCACCATCATAGTCATAGCATGCTTTCATTTCATGCTTTTCGTTAACATTCTCTGTGAGTTCCCGTTATGAACGGGAACGATGAGCTTGGATCTTAGGATTCAAATTAATAATAACAAACTTGATGATTCGATGCTAAAATATAATAATGATGAACACAAAAAGTGTTTAATGCTTGATGTTTATTGCTTTGATGTAGAAATTATCATACATGTAGAATGATGATATAATGATATTCTTGATGGAATTAATTCCCACCCTTGGTGGAGAATTATTCACTTTTACATGGATGATATATGTTGCTATTTATACTAATCTAGCAATTACTATAATTACAAAATAAAACCTAGACTAATATTTTTGATGCTTTTGTTCTTCAAGTCTTCAACTTCAATAAATATTGGAAATCTTCAATTTCTTCTTAGGTAGAATACCCAACAATACTCCTTCTAAATTGTAGATTTCCGAAGTGCAATGAAGCTTGATCCTTGTTTTTGTTGAATAGTTGTTCAAAGCCAAGAACTTTGTTGTTGATACGAAAGCGAGATCTTCAAAACTTTAGAACAACCAATTTTTGTTTTTGTTTTGTTGTTATAGCTTGCTTTCATTAGCTTTAAGCTAAAACTCTAATCCATATATATATATATATATTTTGATGTTGGCGGCCCAAACAACTAAATCCAAGTCCACCTTTTCTTTTTTGATGTTGGCGGCCCAAACAATTAAATCCAAGTCCACCTTTTTTTTTGTTTTAATGATGGAGCCCAAGTAACAAACACAATGGTGTTCACGAGCCCATTTGTAACCCTAGGTTGCAAACCCTAATTCGGCATCTGTTGGATCATGATAAGGCTGGTGCAACCAAATTCACTTCATAGTCACTTTTGGTACTACATTAAAGGGCTTCCGAAGCCAAGCCAGATATCTTCCGAGAGTCTAAGGAACAACAGCTGAAGACATCTTCCGAAGGCAAAAGCTGAAGTCAACTACTGAAGACAACAACTGAAGCCAACAGCTGAAGATATCTTTCGAAGACAAAGTCTGATGAAAGAGCTGAAGACAAAGTCTGAAAGCTTCCGAAGACAAAGTCTGATGAAAGAGCTGAAGACAAAGTCTGAAAGCTTTCGAAGACAAAGTCTGATGAAAGAGCTGAAGACAAAGTCTGAAAGCTTCCGAAGACAAAGTCTGATGAAAGAGCTGAAGACAAAGTCTGCTTCCGAAGACAAAGAAGACTCCAAGCTTCGGAAGAAGCAGTCTTCCGAAGTATAAGTGCCTTCGGAAGAAGTTATTCTTCCGAAGCACTTTATCCTTCGGAAGACATTACTATGTCCAGCAGATAAAAGTATGGTCCCTGACAGTCCGCTGCAGACCTCTGATACAGCATGGCATCTTCCTAAAGAGCCATGTTGTTGACCATACTTTATTCTACTGTTCACCTTTTTATGATAGTACATGTTACCAACTTTAGTTGGTGACAAAAGGTAAGTCAGGGACATGTCCTGACTACCAACTCTCAGGCACAATGTCTGAAAGACCTCACCTAGAGTCTTGTAGTATAGATGTAAGGTTAGAGGTGTCCAGCTGGTATCAAAGTATATCCGGCTGTAGGTAGTATTATATATATCTTCTCCCTGTAACTCTTTAAGTAAGTGATTTGAGTCCAAGTGTCTTGTAATCCTTTGAGTTGAGAAGCAATATATAAAAGTACCTTGAAAATTTACTTGCTGTGTTAAATTTTCTTACTGCTTGTTACTTGTTATATTGTGATCACTCTTCTAAAGACTACTTGCTGAGTGTTGATTCACAGTGAGTTGAGAGAAAAACCACCGAATCCGATCCTGCAATTGGTATCAGAGCTCCAGGCTCTTGATTGTGAGATCTTACCATCCTAATCAACCTGTTTTTCTCCTCACCACAATCCACTCACTCAAATGGCTGCTCTCTCCAAGGCTGATATGGAAACTGGTACCTTGACCAAGTCCCCTATGATCACCCCTGAAGACTTTGACACATGGTGTATCAGGATGGAAGGCTTCATCAAGTGTAAGACTCAAGGATGTGGGACTCCATTGTCAATGGTCCTTTCATACCAAGCACTACATCTGCCACTGGTAATCGCATCATTCCAAAAGATGTTGATGATTACTCAGGAGGAAGATAGGAAGAGAATAGAGCTGGATCAAAGGGCTATGACTTGTCTCCAAACTGCTCTCCCCAACTCCGTCTACAGACGCTTCAAGAAGTGCAAGACTGCTAAAGATTTATGGGAAGCTTTGAAGCTGATGTATGAGGGATCCAAGGAAACTCAAGAGAACAAGAAAGATCTCTTGAAGCAGCAGTTTGAGAACTTTACTTTCAAGCTGGTGAGACCTTGACTCAACAATACTTCAGGTATGTTGAGCTAGTAGATACTCTGGCGGATATTGGAGTAGCTCTTGAGAACAGAGACATAGTTAGGAAGTTCATGTCCTCTCTTCCTAAACTATGGACTCACTACTGTGTTGTCATCAAGAGAACTTCGGACCTTAAGACTCTTTCTCTCACAGAGTTGTATGGTATCCTAAGTGCATTTCAGATGGAGATGAACATGCAGAACTCCTCTGACCACTCCAATAACCAACAGAGTTCAGCCCTTCATGTGGTTGAAAGGGAAAGCATGGAACCACAACATCAGTTGCTATGCTACCCTGACAACTCACATACTGGACCCTTCATCACTCTACCTGAGACTCCAAAGTCTCAAAAGGTTCAACACAACTCCTTTCAGGATAGTTGTGCCTTTGTCTCTGGAAGTGGACACTGGTGATTTTCAATACTGCTTTGATGATCTTGAGTGCTTCAATCCAGATGATGTGGAGTACATGGACATTGTCCAGCAGATGGCTCTTTTAACTTACAGAGCGAAGAAGTTCTTCAAGAGAACTGGAAGGCAATTCCCTCAAAACCCAGTCAACAGCAAGTTTGGGTTTGATAAGAGCAAAGCAAGGTGCTACAACTGCAACCAACTTGGTCACTTTGCTAGGGAATGCAAGGCTCCCAAGAACAACCGGGAACCCACAGGCCTCCACACATCCCACTGCTCCCAAGCATGAAGAAAAGTCAACTGAAACAGCTGCTGTTGCTCAGGAAGTTGACTGGAGCTTCATGGTACAGGATGTGACTCCCGCTCAAGCACTCATGGCCGGAACAGATGATGATCAGGTATATGAACATCTTTGTACTGCTGCCTGTATTGCTAAAGTTAAATTGTATAAGGATTACATTTCGGAAATCAGATCTGAGGTTGAGTCTTTAAATGTGCTAAAATCTGACTTTAAAAGAGCTGAATCTGACTATCAAAGGAAAATTGATGAGTTAGAGAAAACTGTGTCTCTTTTGAAACATGAAAAGACTAACTACAAGACTCAAATCAAAGATCTGATCTCCAAACTTTCTGAAGTTCAAGCCCAGTTAGTCACAGCTGAGGCTCAGGCCAGGAAGCAAGCTATTGCTGAGCAAAGCTTCCAAACTATTCTTGCATCAACCTCTCATTCCAAAATGTTTTATCAAAACAAAGAAGGGTTGGGAACCAGTGAAATAGCTCCACCACACTCTTATGAGTCGATTAGACTACCTAGATGTGGTACTGAAGAGCAAGAGGTTCCAACTGTGACCCTTCTCCATTGGAACTAGAGGATGAAGTAAAAATAGTGGCCTCCACAGGGGAGAAACAGGAGGATACACCCATCTCCACCTGTGATGACCAAATCCTGACCACCAAGGCAAGAAGAAGCAGAGCTAAAGCTGCTAGAAGGACTGCTAAGAAGGTTGCAGAGTCCAAGCTTAAGTTTGACCCTAAGCAAAAGGGTGTCTTCATTTCTGCCGGGTTTCAAGTGGTAGGTACTCCTGATTCAGGAAAGGAGTGTAGTACCAGCACTCCTGTCCTACTGAAGGATCAGAAGTCGAAAGGGAAAGTTGCTGATGAAGAGAAGAAACCCAAGAAACAGCAACCTGCAAGTTCCCAGAAGACTAACATTGCATGCATAATGTGTGGTCTGCACAACCACATGGCTAAAGATTGTTACTACAATCCAGCAAGCACACATTATGCAAATAATGTTAGAAAAGAAGTAGTCAGAGAAGGTTTCTCAGTTGGACCACTTCAAAAGGTCCAAATGATGAAAAAGGGAAAGTTGGTCTCGGAAGCCAAGTTGCTTTCGGAAGAAACTGCTTCTTCCGAAGGGAAAATGGCTTCGGAAGCCAAACCTTCTAAGGTTCGGAAGAACAAGAAGGCTCCTTGAAACCATCTCAGAAGAAGACTACTTCGGAAGAAAAGGTGGTGAAGGCTTCTTCCGAAAAGAGAGAAGCTTCGGAAGAAGACCATGCTGCAAAAGCTTCAACAAGCTCATCCTCAAAGATCAACCAAAGGATGGATTGGAAGATCAAGGAAGATGCTGCAGCCCAAACCTCTTCTTCAACAATGACCTCTATTGAACCCCATTGCATATCTTTTGGTTCAATTATGTCACTATCTTTGGAAGAGCCCGAGACCTGCAAGGCTTGGGCTTCCAAACAAAACTAACATCTCATCTTATGTGCAGGGACATCCATTTGACAAGAACAACAATATCTGGATTGTAGATAGTGGATGCTCCAGGCACATGACAGGGAACAGATCTCTCCTTCAACAATTCCAGAACTTTGATGGAGGGCCTGTCCAATTTGGAGGTGAGGCCGGAGGATATATTTCTGGCAGAGGAAGTATATCCAATGGCAGAATAAACATTGACAAAGTTCACTTTGTCAAACAGCTTGAACACAATCTGTTAAGTGTTTCTCAATTCTGTGATCAGAAGCATCAGATGCTTTTCACAGAACATGAGTGCATTATCCTCAAACCAGGGATGACAATTCCTCCGGAATTGGTGCTTCTCAGATCTCCCAGGAAAGGGGATATGTACAAGCTGGATATGAACAATGCTTCTCCTATGGGTGAAGTATCATGCTTTCTTTCCAAAGCTGATAGTGATGAGTCAACACTATGGCATAAACGCATGTGTCATGTGAATTTTAAAACAATGAATAAATTGGCTAAAAATAACTTGGTACATGGTTTGCCTAAAAAGGAATTTTTCTGCAAAGATAACTGTGTTGCATGCCTGAAAGGGAAACAACACAGATCATCTCATAAATCCAAATGTGTTAACTCTATCACTACTCCATTACACTTATTGCACATGGATCTTTTTGGTCCCACAAGTATAATGAGCATTGGAAGGAAATCATACTGCCTTGTGATCGTTGATGATTTTACAAGATTTACATGGGTATTCTTTTTAAGAAGTAAAGATGAAACTGCTGAAACTTTAAAATCTTTTATTCTTAAAATAGAAAATCAAATTGATCACAAGGTTAAGATTATTAGAAGTGATCAAGGGACTGAGTTTAAGAACTTCGTTCTTGACTCATTCTGTGACTCAAAAGGGATTGCCAGACAATATAGTGCTCCCAGAACTCCTCAACAAAACGGTGTTGCTGAGAGGAGGAACAGGACACTTATTGAGGCTGCTCGGACCATGTTAGCTGATTCAAAGCTGCCTCTAACATTCTGGGCAGAGGCAGTCAGCACTGCATGCTATGTGCAGAACAGGGTTCTTGTAGTTAAGCCCCATGGAAAAACCCCTTATGAGTTATGGAACAAGAGGCCACCGTTCATTGGCTTTCTAAGGTCCTTTGGCTGCAGGTGTACCATACTTAACACAAAGGACAACTTGGCAAAGTTTGCTGAGAAGTCGGATGATGCTATCTTTATTGGATACTCTTCTAGCTCCAAAGCTTATAGAGTATACAATATTAAGAATCAACAATTTGAGGAGTCATCCAACATAGTTGTTAATGAGCACACTCCTTGTGTTAGGGGGAATGGACCTGAGTATATCTTTGATTTAGAATTGTTTCCAAACTATTCTAAACCATCTTGTGAGAATGTTTCAGCTGGAACAGGTGCTCAAAGTGATGCTGATGCTGATGCAGGTCAACTATATGAGCTTCCCAGACCTATTCCAAATTCTCCAAGAGCTGAAGGGCAACAAGCTTCAACTATTCACAGATCTGACAGTGTAACTATCTCCAGAAATAGTGAAGCTTCAACAAGTGAATCACTTGATCAACCTCAAAGTTCCTCAGGTGATCCACTACAACACCAGGTTGAGGGAAGTGGTATTCTGAAGGAACAGGCAACTGTCAATACTACTTCACAACCAACCATTGATGATGTTTCTCAATCATTCAATCAGTCCTCATTGAATGACTCTGAAACAGCAGTTGGACAGAGTGATCCAATTCCTGATCAGAATATGTCTAACCTAGACTTATCTCTGCAATTGGAAGTGATTCCTCGTCTTAGGATTCACAACACTCATCCAACTGAGAACATCATAGGGAATGTCTCTGAGGTGTGAGAACAAGAGGACAAACTCATCATGGGAATGTCTGCTTGTACTCATGCTTCCTGTCTCAGATGGAACCAAAGAAGGTAGAAGATGCCTTAAAGGATAGTAGTTGGGTTGAATCGATGCAGGAGGAGCTGCTTCAATTCAAAGACAAAAGGTCTGGAATCTATGCCCACTACCATCTGGTCAAGTACCCATAGGCACTAAATGGGTATTCAGGAACAAGAAAGATGATAGAGGCTTGATTATCAAGAACAAGGCAAGACTAGTAGTTCAAGGGTACACCCAGGAGGAAGGAATTGATTATACTGATGTCTTTGCACCTGTTGCAAGACTTGAGGCAGTTAGGATCTTCCTTGCTTATGCTGCATCCAAGAACTTCACAGTCTACCAACTTGATGTCAAGTGTGCTTTTCTATATGGGGATATAGATAGGGAAATCTATGTGTGTCAACCTCCAGGATTTGAAGACCCACAGCACCCCAACTATGTGTGCAAGCTGGATAAAGCTCTATATGGGCTGCACCAAGCACCTAGGCTGTGGTATGAGACCTTGTCTCAGTTTCTCCTGAAGAATGGATACACTAGAGGTACCATTGACAAGACTCTTTTCATCAGAAAGAGTGGAGAAGACATTTTGCTTGTACAAGTCTATGTTGATGACATCATATTTGGTTCTTCAAACGACCAAATGTGCAAAGACTTTGAAAGCATTATGAAGCAGAAGTTTGAGATGAGTTCCATGGGAAAATGGATTTTTTCTTGGAATCCAGGTGAAACAAATGAAGGAAGGGTTCTTCATAAGTCAATCTAAGTATGTCTCAGACATCTTAGAAAGATTTGAAATGAAGGACTGTAAACCAGCCAAGACACCCATACCCAGAAACCATAATCTTTGCCCTGACCTTGAGGGGGAGGATACTGATCAACATCAGTATAGAGCAATTATTGGTTCTCTGATGTATCTCACTGCAAGTAGACCAGATATCATGTTTGCCACATGCATTTGTGCAAGATATCAGGCTGCTCCAAAGGTGTCTCACCTAGCTGCTGCAAAGAGAATCCTCAGATACCTCAAAGGAGCACCTAAACTAGGTCTCTGGTATCCAAGAAATAGTGATTTCAATCTCTATGGATACTCTGACAGTGACTATGGTGGCTGCAACATTGACAAGAAATCAACATCAGGAGGATGTCAATTTCTTGGTGGAAGGATTATCTCATGGCAATGCAAGAAACAATCCTGTGTCTCTACATCAACTGCTGAAGCTGAATACATTGCTGCTGCTAGCTGCTGTGCTCAACTGCTATGGATTCAAAATCAGATGTTAGACTATGGGTTCAACTTCATGACTACTCCTATCCATATTGACAACAACAGTGCTATCTCCATTACTGAGAATCCGGTGAAGCACTCCAAGACAAAACACATTGATATCAGGTATCATTTCATTAGAGATATTCATGAGAAACAGCTGATAAAGTTAATCAAAGTTGACTCAAATGAACAATATGCTGATTTGTTCACAAAGGCATTTGATGAACAAAGATTTAAGTATCTCATATCAGCAATTGGGATGATAAACATTGAATAACTACCTCTTTTGAAGACCTTTTTAAATGAGTAATGTCTTGTGTCAATACAATTTAAGCCCTGTTACAAAAGATCTTTAAATTATTCCAAGTGTAAATTCCTTCCGAAGAGGAATTAACTCTCGGAAGATATTCTTGAATATCTTCCGAAGCCAAAATTCCTCATTGGAAATTTTCTTCTCGGAAGAGTTTTTGGTCTCGGAAGAAGCGATTGATTCTATATCAGATCTACTTCCGAAACTTATACAACTCTCCATTCGGAAAGACAACTTTACCTTCGGAAGCAATGCCTGGCTTCGGAAGATAAAGTGCCTTCAAAGGACAATTTTACCTTCGGAAGCAATATCATGCTTCGGAAGAAAATTGCCTTCGAAAGAAAATTACCTTCGGAAATGTTTTACCCTCGGAAGTAAAGTTTTTATATGTAACGGATATCTTTGGGCCCCACTCTGTAAAAAGTAAAGATTTTGTTGATAATGTCAGATTATTTAAAATTATCCTTGCCGCCATCATCATTTCTCCGCCGTAAACCACCATACCACCCACAGTAACCCCAAAACAGTTACCCTATTACCACCACCATACCACTATTCACCCTTTTAAATAATCTTGACTTATCAATTTCATCTTCTTTTACCACTTTACAGCCCTAACTGTTCCCTTCACTGTCAAACCATAAATTTCACTCAAAATTTCAAGCTTACCTTTTCTCCAATGGCGCTAAACCCTCAGCACAACCAAGTCGCATTACTTGACTCGTCAAGGGATGCTGACTTCACCCAAATCATCACCTTTCTCACCGAATCCACCTACCTCACTGCACTCACAGTTAACCCAACCGTATACTCCAACCATATGTCAGAATTTTGGAGCAACGGAGAAACTACAGTGCTGAATGGGGTTCGAGTCCTGAGAACCAGAGTTTGTGGCCAAGAGTTGGTCATCAATGAACAGATCATCAGGGAGCATCTCGAGCTTCACGATGATGGGGCTCCTACTGAGTTCCCCAAGGAAGACTTGGAAGGCACCTATATCCTCATGGGATATGGAGGCGATGTCAGCAGGTCCACAGTATACAAGTTCAACTTCTCTTACCATTGGAAGTTCCTGCTGCACATTGTTTTGCACTGCCTCTCCAACAAATCAGGGGGTTGGGATCAAATCCCATATGAACTAGGATGCCTAGTTCATGGGTTGGTGAGAGGCCTCAGATTCAACTACTCACGATTCGTGTTGAACAACCTAATCGCCAATCTCAGCAGGGATACATTCTTCATGTATCCCCGATTTCTTCAACACATAATCAACTGTGAGATGGAACCAAGCAAGCTTGTCTGCGCAGCTGCTCTTCCTGTTCCACACATGAGGCCTACCATCTTCAAGACACTGAAGAAGATGTCCACCAACTTCACTGGACGGTACACTCCATTACCTCCAGAGATGACTGAGCGCATAGCTCCTGGTGACATCCCTGTTCTCCCCACAGGTGATGAACCCACACCAGCAACATCCACCACAATACCAAAACCTTCTTTACCCATCAAAGCCACATATCAGAGACGTCCCAAACGAACCCTTGTTCAATCTACTCTGATTGAACAAGCTCCTTCTGTTCACACCCAAAGGACTAGAGTGGAATCATGGGCTCCCACTCAGTCCGAGGTCACACCATCCTTCACAATTGACCTCAATGTGGGTTTTGAGCCTCCTCAGTCTCAAACCCCTGAGCCCGAACCCCAAGCCTTTAGCCCACAGGGTGAGTCTCTACACTCCCCTGTGCAGCCTTCTAGGGACAGCCCCACCATAGGCTCAATGCCTGTAGACATTGATCAAGGTCCGGGTCAGTAGGACTAACCACCCTCTCTTTCACTGACCTTTTACTCCGAACTGATGAAGAGATTACATCTCTCCATGGCCATGAAGTTGATCTACAACACCCACTGAGAGATCAACAGAGCCAAGAGGGATCCCTTGTCTCTAGCCCCCATCAGAAGCCTGCTACTGAGGTGAGTCCCACTGATGTGGAGGGGACTCATGTAGACTCAGCTGCCACTACTCAGAGTCTCTCATTGAGCTCTCAGGACAGTGGTAACATAATTAGGACTGAGTCTACGGCAACTTTGCCCATTGACATCTCTGAAAGAGATGACTCTGAGCAAAGGAAACCAGGGTGCCAAGAAACCACATCTGGTGGTGAGAGTGAGCATACTAGGTATGTTATCTCATCTCCCCGTGATTCTTCCTATGAAGATGAGGGAAGTATGCAACTAACACTTCAGTACTTGCTTTCTAAGGTCTCCAACCTGGAATCACAGGTGAAGATCTTAGAATCAAGGACTGCCACTCAGCAACTTGAGATTAACTCTCTCAAGGCTAAACTAGCTGAGAAACAGACGGAGAGGTCTGTTAGGCATGTACCAATCCAGGTCTCAATGACTTCTTCCTCTAGCTCATCTAGCTCTCAAGATGATGCTACCAAAAAGGGGGAGAAAGTTCAGAGACAAACACCTATGGAACCACAGACCCAACTCATTTCCACCCAACAATCATTACACCACCTGAGTCATCTCAATCCTTTCTGGAGATTGACTCAAGGATGCTTCAAGATCTCTACAGACTTTTCACAAAGTTTGTATTGAGATCATCCCTAGAACAGCCCAGCCCCGACACCACACTTGCATACTTTGGGGCTGAGGAGCTTCAAAGACTGACTGCACCTTCTACCACTGTGGAGGAAGTTGGTCAACCTAAGGTCTTCATGGAACCTGAGATTAGCTTCGAAGGGGAAATGGGGACTGATGGCCCAGCAACTAAAACAGATGGGACAGAATCTGCAGCAGTCTCATCTTCCGAAGCTCTAGCTGAGGCTTCCGAAGTTTACATGGAAGCCTCGGAAGAACAAGACAAGTCTTCCGAGGCCGAAATAGAAGCTGCGGAAGGCTTATTTCAGATGTCCGAGGAACTGACCATCACAGATGTCATTGCTGAAATTGCATCTGAGGTGAGCAGGGAGGACATTTCTGAAATACCTCCAACCCAAGCACCAGCTGAACTTCTCTCTCAATCACAACCCTCCATCCAAGAACCACCACAGTCAAGCACAATCAAAGACAAAGGCAAAGAAAGTTGACTGCGGAAGAGCTTCAGGAGGAGGAGAAGATTGTGAGAGAGGCCAGAGGAGAAGATGAGAAGGCCAAAAGAAAGGTCGGTTTCCTACTGAGAAGCTGTTAGCTGCTAGTTCTAAGGCAGCAGCTGCAGCCAATCAGGAAGAAATCAACCTAAAGAGAAGAACAGCACTCATTGACCAGCTCATCAGCTAGGAGCTGTCAATGAGGAAATACTCCTGCTACCACTAGAGGAGTTGGTGACTTTGGAGAGGTCAACCAGGCTACAACAAGAAAGGGAAGCCAGGTTGGCCTTGGAGAAGGCAGAAGAAGAGCAGAGGGAGGCAGCCCTGAAGCTGAGAGAGGAGAGGATCAAATTCCTACTCTCAAGAGGCTTCAGTCTTCCTGAACTGTCTCCACATGATGATGATATGATCCTGCTGCTCCACAACAAAGAGCAGGATCAAATGGAGAAGGAAAGGAAGAAGGCTGCTAGGGAGAAGTTGAAGGTGAAGAGGAAGAGGGAGGAAGAGAAGGAGGTCACTGCTGCCAAGAAGTCAACTGACAAAGCCTGGATGAAGGACTACCTCCGGGCTCATGGCTTCTCTGGTAGGCAGGTGGGGCCTATGTCCGAAAGGACACTCCAGCGGATAGTCAGTGAAATAAAGGCTGACATCCGTTTGGGGAAGAGAAGGGAGATGTATAGGAGGGTAAAGGGAACGGTCTCAACCCCAGCCACTCAACCACAGCCACAACCCACACCAGAACCAACCCCTTTTCCCATTAAACCCGAACCCACTGATGAAACCTTCACCCCTCAACCCACAACTCTACCCAAACCTACCACATCACCTCAACCACCCAAACTACCCATCCTAAAACCCAAGACTCAACCCAAAACCACTAAACCTAAGCCTACCCAACAACAACCAAGACCATCCCCTCAGCCTCCTAAACATCTCTCCTTTGAGGAAATAAAGGAGTTCAAGACGAGGCTCATTAACTGCACTACCTTGAGCAGTATCTCTGTGAGGGAGAGCTTATCAACATCACCTATGTTGATAACTCTTCAAACTCCCTCACCCTAGGCAAATTTCTTGAATTGCCTAGAGACACCTTGGGCCAGGCTGCAAGACTTCTTGGTCTCAACTCCGATACCCTCAATGCTGAGGAGAAGAGACTAAGAAGAAGACTGGTGACTCTGCTGGATACCAGGAAAGAGGACAGGATTTCTGGTCAATCTCCTGGACCTAGAAATGCAATAATCCAGTGGAGGTTCGATGAACCTTCTCACAACTTTGTTGTGGAAAGGGAGAATGGTGAAACCAACAGGCTTAATGCCACTTCTCTACTGCATCTCAGCAGATTTGATCTTGCTGAGCTTGCAGAGAAGCCATTCTCCAATCCCTCCAACTCTGAGACTGCTGCACACATCAGAAACCACATCAGCGGTCTCCACTTGGCTGAACGAAGTAGAAGAGCCAAGATTGAAGAAGAGTTGAAGCTGAAAAGAGTGGAAGACAAGGAAAGATCAACCACCAAAGGCACAGCCTTTCTACAGATGGTGGAAGGTCCTGAATTGGAACCAATAGTTCGATGGGAATATGACTATACTTCCCATCAACTAACTCTTTTCAGAGGGCCACAACAGAGGGTACACATAATCCAAGGTGACAGAGTAGAGGTTCTGTCCACCAAGATTTGTACAAGATTCTCAGCATCACAGCAGAAAAGAATGAAGATAATGATAAACACCTGCTTTCCTTGGTGCTGAGAGCTTTAAGAAGAAGAGAGAAGTGAAGTTTTGGTAGCATCAGCCTAGGGGGAGTTTGTTGGATCATGATAAGGCTGGTGCAACCAAATTCACTTCATAGTCACTTTTGGTACTACATTAAAGGGCTTCCGAAGCCAAGCCAGAGATCTTCCGAGAGTCTAAGGAACAACAGCTGAAGACATCTTCCGAAGGCAAAAGCTGAAGTCAACTACTGAAGACAACAACTGAAGCCAACAGCTGAAGATATCTTCCGAAGACAAAGTCTGATGAAAGAGCTGAAGACAAAGTCTGAAAGCTTCCGAAGACAAAGTCTGATGAAAGAGCTGAAGACAAAGTCTGAAAGCTTCCGAAGACAAAGTCTGATGAAAGAGCTGAAGACAAAGTCTGAAAGCTTCCGAAGACAAAGTCTGATGAAAGAGCTGAAGACAAAGTCTGCTTCCGAAGACAAAGAAGACTCCAAGCTTCGGAAGAAGCAGTCTTCCGAAGTATAAGTGCCTTCGGAAGAAGTTATTCTTCCGAAGCACTTTATCCTTCGGAAGACATTACTATGTCCAGCAGATAAAACTATGGTCCCTGACAGTCCGCTGCAGACCTCTGATACAGCATGGCATCTTCCTAAAGAGCCATGTTGTTGACCATACTTTATTCTACTGTTCACCTTTTTATGATAGTACATGTTACCAACTTTAGTTGGTGACAAAAGGTAAGTCAGGGACATGTCCTGACTACCAACTCTCAGGCACAATGTCTGAAAGACCTCACCTAGAGTCTTGTAGTATAGATGTAAGGTTAGAGGTGTCCAGCTGGTATCAAAGTATATCCGGCTGTAGGTAGTATTATATATATCTTCTCCCTGTACTCTTTAAGTAAGTGATTTGAGTCCAAGTGTCTTGTAATCCTTTGAGTTGAGAAGCAATATATAAAAGTACCTTGAAAATTTACTTGCTGTGTTAAATTTTCTTACTGCTTGTTACTTGTTATATTGTGATCAACTCTTCTTAAAGACTGCTTGCTGAGTGTTGATTCACAGTGAGTTGAGAGAAAAACCACCGAAATCCGATCCTGCAGCATCCCTAATGTGGCCGCAAAGGCCACTTTGGTTTGGCAGCCTCTTTGGTTCGGTAGCCGCATATTACAGCCTACAAACTTTAATTTCTCGCATTGTGTGCATCGGATCTTGTATTGTTGAATGAACTGTTGATGAAATTGCTTTCTTCAGATCTTTAATAAGTTTAGCAATCTAACCATGAATCTCATCAAAATCAATATGAATCCATCAACTCCGGCTCTGATACCAATTGTGAGTTCCCGTTATGAACGAGAACGATGAGCTTGGATCTTAGGATTCAAATTGATAATAACAAACTTGATGATTCGATGCTAAAATATATAATGATGAACACAAAAAGTGTTTAATGCTTGATGTTTATTGCTTTGATGCTGAAATTATCGTACATGTAGAATGATGATATAATGATATTCTTGATGGAATTGATTCCCACCCTTGGTGGAGGATTATTCACTTTTACATGTGATATATGTTGCTATTTATACTATCTAGCAATTACTGTAATTACAAAATAAACCCTAGACTAATATTTTTGTTGCTTTTGTTCATCAAGTCTTCAACTTCAATAAATATTAGAAATCTTCAATTTCTTCTTAGGTAGAATACCCAACATTCTCTTACTTTCGTTCTCATTCTTTCGTAACGTACTTATTATCATTCTTTTACTTTCGTACTTGTTTACTTTCTTTCTTTCTTTCGTACGTTACATCATTCTTTTACGTTCATATGGATTGATGAATAATACCTCGAACATTTGCACGAAGCTAATGTTAGACCTGTGGTAATTAACCATGAACATTGTGCCCTAAGCTGATCCAGTCACCTATGGCAAGTCATCTCTCCTATTCATTCACCCAACTGGTATACCCCGAACATTACGCACGAAGCTGATGTTGGACCTGTGGTAATTAAACCATGAACATTGTGCCCGAAGCTGATCCAATCACCTAGGGCATACCAAAGGGCCTTGTCAATATTAATGATTGACCATGTGTGCATCCTTTGGGGTAGCTAACCCGCATCACAGTTGAGCTAACGACAACATGGTCGTGCACCTCCTTTCATTTGCTTGTAAGCCATTCTTTCATTCATTACGTTTTACTTTTCATCATTCTTATCTTTCATTTCGTTACGTTATTCTTTACGTCCTTTTATTCATTTGTCATACTACTCAAAGTAATAACATAATATTTAATGTATTTTATAATATAATATAAATACATTTGAATATCGTTAAAAGATAACACATTATACATACTATACATCATTCATACATTTCATAAGCTAAAACATCTCATAATCATGCTTAAAATGAGTTATCATTGCCCATAAGTCAAATCAGGTCAAACCCTAAACTTTCTGTTTTTCCTGAAATTTCAGAAAATTATTCTAAGTGTCTAGACGCATGGGCACTATTTAGGCGTTTCTGCCCTGTTAAAGTGTTTTGCTACTATGCAGGCGTCTGGACTTACACTTGCCCATTTTTCACTTAGACGCATAGGCCTATTTAGGCGCATGGACACTATTCAAGCATTTGGGACTAACACTTAGTCATTCTGGGCAATATTCCAGGCATTTGGGTACTATTCAGGCGCCTGGGTCTGACTTAGGCGCATGGGCACTTAGGCGGTTGGGTACTGTTTAGGCGGTTAGGAACACTTAGTAAATTAGACCGTGGACGCATGGGCCACTGTTTAGGCGCATGGGTAACTAACTTTCACTAAATTAACATAAATCAGTCCCAATTCAACATATATCATGTTCTAATCTTAGTATTAACATTCTAAGCATCATAACATAAACATAACAACATATAAACCCCAAATTAACACCCTCACACATACACATTCATACACACATATACGGGTAAAACCATTTTTAATAAAAACATGCACACATGTATTTCCAGCCCCAAAATTCGTTAAAAACATGTTGAAGAAGGGGGTTCTAGAACTCACCTTAGCTGCTTTCGAGTTTGAACCCTTCTCTTGAACTTATCAGACGTTTTTAACACCTAAACCCACTAAAACACACACAAACGTACATACAATAACACATATGAGCATATAACCGAGGCTAAGTCGACCAAAACAACTTAAAATACCAAAATCTTACCTTAAACTTCAACTTCTTCTTCTTTCTCTCTCTAAAACTCGAATTCTTTGTTGTTTCTCTCTTTAAAACCGAATGTCAAAGTGTAAACAGGCAACATGGGCGGCCTTGTTGCTTTATCCACCAACTTTCTAAAGTTTTGTCCTTCTGGACACTTTTAACATGTTGTTTGAGATGTAATATATGCCATGAAATCATCCCTAGCTGAGTCCTTAACATTGTGCATTGCTGTGACCTGGGAAAACATGCTAAAATATGTCAACATAAAGTTGGTGAGTCCACAGGTTTAAACAACAAGTTAAGTATCAGAAAGTGTTTCATATGGTTTAGTATATAAAGCATATTGATAGGTAGCTAGCCTATAAACAAGTTACTTAGTATTTCAAACTGAAGCTGACTGTGTGTGTTTTATGCCTTTCCAACACGTCTATCACAGAGCGTGGCAATTGTTAGGTCAATTACGCACCCGTTCGACCTCCAATCAAGCTAGCGCGACTAGTTCGGGCGGCGTTTGTCAAACCCAGTAGTACTACTCAGAATTACCTCGCTAATCCCATTACTAACGGTTTGATATTGTAAGGACTTTTAAATGTGTCTACACTAACGTAACATGCGATATCAATAATACTGGCATCTATAACAAAAATAGTGTTTGCATGATTTCTCCCTCAAACAGGAAAGAATATAAAACGGGGCCGTGAAAACTCACCTTAATTGCATAGTAACAAATAAAAGAAAGCACAGTGGTTTGAGTTTTAATCAACCTAAATTTCATTTAATATATAATAATTAATATTAATTATTATATACAATATAAGAGTTGTACGGTTTCGCGTTTCACGACTCGGTTATGGTGTACGTCATCGATGTTTCCCCAATCACAAGCAAACACAAACCTAGTCATACGCACTCATGGATACGTAATGCCAAACGGTTCATAACTAGCATTCTTAAATTGTCATATACATATAAGAGTTTATACAACCCATTCTATATATATATATATATATATATATATATATATATATATATATACTAATACACACCAATCAGATGATAAAATTAGACCCCATGCACTACGCATGACGAATGTAGAACATACCGATCATGCACCCACATTATTGATGCCATCTTAACCCAACCCCATGCATACCATCCACTAACAGAAACTCATAACCTCAACACATGCATGCACTAATATATATAGCAACACATATACACCTTTTAACTTGGTTTCCCTATATCAAACCCGAGCACACAAACACACACCACAAAATTTAATAACCCACCTTCACAGCTGAAACACTCACACACAAAACTACACCCACATATTCATACACATGGAAGTACCATTCATCAGTATACAAAACATATATATACATCTATACACCTGCACAAGAACACACCCATGCTGCCATAACATAAAAAACATTCGGTGCATAAATACACCATCAACATACATACATGCTGAAAACACACCCACTTCATGATGCACACACACACACTAGGAACACACACATGAAACATAATACCCAACCATTAAGCAACCCGTTCACCCCACCCTCACACACTCGGTACACCATCAAAACCCCACCCGATTGTCAACGCTTGTCGAATCTTGTCAGCTTACCGAGACTCGCCAGAGGATGTTAGGAGGGGCTATCGGATGTGCGTCGAGGTGGAGGAAGCAGGCCGTCGGTGGTGGGGATTAGGCTGTCGAGGGCTGCCGGTGATGGAGTGTGAGTTGCCGAGGGATGCCGGTTGTAGTGTTTCAAAGTTAGGGTTATACGTTGGGTGATAGTAAAAGAGTTAACCTAAAAGCTCAGGTTGTCACGTCATCCCTTGTTAAAGAAATTTTCGTCCCGAAAATTAGAATGTGAACGTCAGGTTCACAACAAACATCAGATTTAATAGCAACAACAGAAGAGTGTTCAGAATCTTGCACAGGATAGGGTTTCTAGAGTTTCTAAAATAAACTTGAAACAAAGAAATGTAAGGTTTCGCATGAGTTGTGACATCATCCCCTTGTTGAAGGGAATTTCATCTCGAAATTGAAAGAAAAGATATCTTAGAATCACACCTTAAGAAGTACATGTCTGATCTTTGAACAATTATGGATATTTCTTTTTCATTTGATCCTCGACTTCCCAGGTGAATTATGGTCCACGTTTCGAGTTCCATCTAACGCACACAATGGGGATTTTGTTACGCTTTAGGGTTTTGACTTCTCGATCCATAATCTCCACTGGTTCTTCAATGAAATAAAGCTGTTCATCGATTTCCAGTTCCTCTAATGGAACGACAAGTGATTCATCGGCAAGACTCTTAAATTTGATACGTGGAACATATTATGTACTCCACTAAGTTCTTCAGGCAAGTTTAGCTGATAAGCTACTGGGCCAACCCGTTTGACAATCTCAAACGATCCCACATATCTAGGGTTCAGTTTCCCACGCTTTCCAAAGTGTATTACACATTTCCAAGGTGAGACTTTTAAGAGTACTTTGTCACCAATCTGAAACTCCAATGGTGTACGATGTTTATCAGCGTAACTCTTTTGTCGATCGCGTGCTGCTTCCATATGGTTACGAATTTGCATGATCTTCTCAGTCATCTTGTGCACAAGTTCAGGACCCGTTAGTTGGCTTTCTCCAACTTCTGCCCCACAAATAGATGATCGGCACACGTCCGTTCAGTGCCTCAAATGGAGCAGCCTTGATTGAGGTATGATAACTGTTATTGTAAGAAAACTCAACTAATGGTAAGTGAGTTTCCTAACTGCTACCAAAATCAATCACACAGGCATGTAACATGTCTTCTAGAGTTTGGATCATACACTCACTCTGACCATCAGTTTGAGGATGATACGCCATGCTCATGCCTAGCCGTGTTCCCAATGATCGTTGTAAAGATTGCCAGAAATGTGAAGTGAATCGAGCATCACGGTCATATAGATAGTTATTGGTACACTATGCCAAGAGACTACTTCTCTCAAGTAAATTCGTGTCAGTTTCTCCATTCGATCAGTCTCTCGAACTACCATAAATATCGCAGATTTTGTTAAGCGATCTACTATAACCCAAATGGTATCGCATCCGCTGGGAGTCCTGGGTAACTTTATGATAAAATCCATCGAGATCTGTTCCCATTTCCATACTGGAATTTTCAGTTGCTGAAGTAAACCGATGGCCTTTGGTATTCTACATTAACTTTAGAGCAAGTTAGATATCAACTTACATATGTGACAATCCTATCTTTCATATTTGGCCACCAGTAAAACTCCTTTAGGACCTGGTACATCTTGTCTGAACTCGGATGAATTTGAGTAACGTGACTTATGAGCTTCATCTATTACTAGCTCTCGTAAATTCCCATGCTGTAGTACCCAGATCCATTCCATGAAATAAGGGATTCCATCAGTTTTGATCTCTAATTGTTTCTCCATGCCTCGTATGGATTTTGTCTTCAAGTTTTCAACTTTCAAGGCCTCAGATTGAACAGCCTTGATTTGCAGTGGTAGATCGGAGTGGATGGTCATTTGTAATGTGCGCACCCGACGAGCTTTTGGTGTTTCCTTTTGACTGAGGGTGTCGGCTACCACATTAGCCTTACCCAGATGATACTTCATTGCACAGTTGTAATCATTGAGCAATTGCAGCCACTGTCGTTATAGCATATTCAGCTCTTTATGGTCGTACTGTGCTGGAGGCTCTTATGATCTGTATAGATCGTGCACTTGGTTCCATATAAATAGTGTCTCCAGATCCTCAAGGCAAACACTACATCTCCTAGTTCCAAATCATGTGTTATGTAGTTCTTCTCACGCACCTTGAGCTGTCTATATGCATAAACTTTATTGTGTTACATCAGTACACATCCTAAACCTTGGATGGATGCATCAAAATAAGCAACAAAATCATTAGTTCCTTCTGGTAAAGCTAGGATCGGCGCGCTGCAGAGTTTGTATTTAAGCACCTGAAACGTTGTTTCCTCTTTGCTGCCCTATTGGTAGATGGTTCCCTTATGAGTTAGGGCAGTCAAAGGTTGTGCTAATTTTGAGAATCCTTCGATAAACCGTCTGTAATAGCCTGCCAAACCAAGGAATTTTTACACCTCAGTAGGTGTTTTCTATGCCAGTCAATCCTTGATTGCTTCAAATTTTAAAGGATCCGCATGTATACCCCTTTCATTTGCCACATGCCCAATAAATTGCACTTCCCGCATCCAAAAGTCGTATTTTAAGAACTTTGCATATAGTTGTTCATTCTTCAATAAATCCAGAATGATTCTCAAGTGTTTCTCATGATCTTCCTTATTCTAAGAGTATATTAGTATTTCATCAATGAAGATAGTGACGAACTTATCCAAATAAGACTTGCATACACGGTTCATGAGGTCTATGAAAACTACTGGGGCATTAGTCAGCTCAAAGGCATTGTCACAAACTCGTAGTGCACATAGCGAGTCCGAAATGCCGTCTTCAAGATATCTTCCCCC
Source organism: Flaveria linearis (assembly GCA_024085815.1). Classification (NCBI taxonomy): domain Eukaryota; kingdom Viridiplantae; phylum Streptophyta; class Magnoliopsida; order Asterales; family Asteraceae; genus Flaveria; species Flaveria linearis. The sequence continues at coordinate 19,992,444 of CM044015.1, read as the reverse complement.
CGAACCCGTAACTGATGATAGCCTGATCTCTGATCAATCTTGAAATAGTATCTTGATCCTTGCAACTGGTCAAACAGGTCATCGATGCGCGGGAGTGGATACCGTTCTTGATCGTCACCTTGTTCAACTCCCGGTAGTCAATACACATTCTGAAGGTTCCATCCTTCCTTTTCACAAAAAGCACTAGAGCTCCCCAAAGGCAAAGAGCTGGGACTATGAATCCCTTGTCTAGCAATTCCTACAATTGCTTAGACAACTCCTGTAGTTCGTTCGGTACCAAACGGTACGTCGTCCGAGCGATCAGAGCAGCTCTCGATGCTAACCCTATCTGAAACTCCACCTGCCTGCGTGGAGGAAGGCTAGTTAAGTGTTCTTGAAATACTTCCGAGAAGTCGTATCTTTAACACACTTCTCATCCGTGTTTTTCTCTGTAACTAGTGTCTGTAGAGCGAAATGTCTTTTCTTGAGACATTTATACGCCTTCCCTTATGAGATGATGCCCACCACAGCACCAACTATGAGGTAACTTAATCAGTTTGTTTCCACAAATGATCTCTGTTTGGTTTTTGGACAACCAATCCATTTCATACACGACATTAAAACTACCATGGGTAATAGGAATCAGATTTATATTGAACGAATGTCTAGACAAACCTAGATTACATATGCCAAGCACATGGGTGTCAGTTATAGTTCTACTATCGGTTACTTCTATGGTAGATTCTGAAACTTAAGCTGGTAAGAACTACCTCTAGCAGTCCATTCAAGTTACTGGGAATGAAACTTCCATCGGCACTCGAATGAGATAATGCTTAAGCAAAACTACCATTTCTGCCGGTTTCCTATCTTCTTGAGCCTTGAACAGTTTCTCTTTAAATACACAGATTGTCCAGACTCATAACATCTTTTTATGCTTCTTGTGGCTGAGGTGACTTGTCCGGGATGTTCACGTGATGGTTCTGAAGGTATGGCCAAATTTCCCCACAACGGTCTAAAATATTTTTTACACGACCCATAGCGATTATAGTTGCATTTGTTGCTTATAATGGAAAGACGGAGATATAATAAACGGGGTCGTCATAATATCTTGCTATTTGGTCCTACGCCAAACGTAGTCAGCCAGAAAAATCCAATTGAGTCCCACCACTAGGGAACAAACAAATATAACGTATGCTTAAACACAATATCAAATGAAATGAATGCTGGAGCGCTGAAATTACCAAGACTCTAAGGCTTAAGATCAATCCAATGAACAAGGACTACATGCGCAGAGAGTATCATCACTTTATTGCAACTTTTGAAGTTTAACTTTAGCAATACAGGCAGCAGTACAAAGATGTTCGTATACTTGATCATCATCTGTTCCGGCCATGAGTGCTTGAGCGGGAGTCACATACTGAACCATGAAGCTCCAGTCAACTTCTTGAGCCACAGCGGCTGTTTCAGTTGACTTCTCTTCATGCTTTCAAGCAGTGGGATGTGTGGAGGCCTGTGGGGTTCCTGGGTTGTTCTTGGGAGCCTTGCATTCCCTAGCAAAGAGACCAAGTTGGTTGCAGTTGTAACACGTTGCTTTGCTCTTATCAAACCTAAACTTGCTGTTGACTAGGTTTTGAGGGAATTGCCTTCCAGTTCTCTTGAAGAACTTCTTCGCTCTGTAAGTTAAAAGAGCCATCTGTTGGACAATGTCCACATACTCCACATCATTTGGACTGAAGCACTTAAGATCATCAAAGCAGTATTGAAAATCACCAGAGTGTCCACTTCCAGAGACAAAGGCATAACTATCCTGAAAGGAGTTGTGTTGAACCTTTTGGGACTTTGGAGTCTCAGGTAGAGTAATGTAGGATCCACTATGTGAGTTGTCAGGGTAACACAGCAACTGATATTGTGTTCTATGATTTCCCTTTCAACTACATGAAGGGCTGAACTCAGTTGGTTATTAGAGTGACCAGATGAGTTCTGCCTGTTCATCTCCATCTTGAATGCACTTAGGATACCATACAACTCTGTCAGAGTAAGAGTCTTAAGGTCCGAAGTTCTCTTGATTACAACACAGTAGTGTGTCCATAGTTTAGGAAGGGAAGACATGAACTTCCTAACTATGTCTCTATTCTCAAGAGCTACTCCAATATCTACCAGAGTATCTACTATCTCAACATACCTGAAGTATTGTTGAGTCAAGGTCACACCAGCCTTGAAAGTAAAGTTCTCAAACTGCTGCTTCAAGAGATCCTTCTTGTTCTCTTAGGTTTCCTTGGATCCTTCATACATCAGCTTCAATGCTTCCCATAAATCTATAGCAGTTTTGCACTTCTTGAAGCCTCTATAGACGGAGTTGGGGAGAGCAGTTTGGAGAGAAGTCATAGCCCTTTGATCTAGCTCTATTCTCTTCCTATCTTCTTCTGAGTAATCATCAACATCTTTTGGAATGATGCGATTACCAGTGGCAGAAGTAGTGCTTGGTATGAAAGGACTATTGACAATGGAGTCCCATATTCTTGAATCCTGACACTTGATGAAGCCTTCCATTCTGATACCCCATGTGTCAAAGCCTTCAGGGGTGATCAGTGGGGACTTAGTCATGGTGCCAATTTCCATATCAGCCTTGGAGAGAGAAGCCTTTTGAGTGAGTGGTTTGTAGTGAGGAGTGAAAAACAGGTTGATTTGGATGGTAAGATCTCACAATCAAGAGCCTGGAGCTCTGATACCAATTGCAGGATCGATTATGGTGGTCACTCAACAGATAGTTTTTCTCTCAAACTCACCTAGAATCAACACTCAGCAAAAGTCTATAAAGAGTTGATCACAATATAACAAGCAACTGTAAGTAAATGAACACAGGATGTAAATTTTCAAGGTACTTTTATATATTGCTTCTCAACTCAAAGGATTACAAGACTCTTGGACTCAAATCGCTTGTCTAAAGAGTTACAAGGAGAAGATATATATACTACCTACAGCCGGATATACTTTGATACCAGCTGGACACCTCTAACCTTACATCTATACTACAAGACTCTAGGTGAGGTCTTTCAGACATTTTGCCTGAGAGTTGGTAGTCAGGACATGTCCCTGACTTACCTTTTGTCACCAACTAAAGTTGGTAACATGTACTATCATAAAAAAGTGAACAGTAGAATAAAGTATGGTCAACAATATGGCTCTTTAGGAAGATGCCATGTTGTATCAGAGGTCTGCAGCGGACTGTCAGGGACCATACTTTTATCTGCTGGTCATAGCAATGTCTTCCGAAGGATAAAGTACTTCGGAAGAATAACTTCTTACGAAGCCACTTATACTTCGGAAGACTGCTTCTTCCGAGGCTTGGAGTCTTCTTTGTCTTCGGAAGCAGACTTTGTCTTCAGCTCTTTCATCAGACTTTGTCTTCGGAAGCTCAGACTTTGTCTTCAGCTCTTTCATTAGACTTTGTCTTCGGAAGCTCAGACTTTGTCTTCAGCTCTTTCATCAGACTTTGTCTTCGGAAGCTATCAGACTTTGTCTTCGGAAGATAGTCTTTAGCTGTTGGCTTCAGTTGTTGCCTTCAGTTGATATCTTCAACTGTTGTTCTTAAGACTCTCGGAAGATCTCATGCTTAGCTTCGAAAGCCCTTGAATGTAGCACCAAAATGACTATGTGAAGTGGTTTTGGTTGCACCAGCCTTGTCATGACCCAACAAACTCCCCCTAGGCTGATGCTACCAAAACTTCACTTCCCTCTTCTTCTCAAAGCTCTCAGCACCATTGACAGTAAGTGTTTATCAGTGTCTTCATTCTTTCCTGATGTGGTGCTGAGAACCTTGTACAAATCTTTGGTAGACAAAACCTCTACCCTGTCACCTTGGATTATATGTACCCTTTGTTATGGCCCTCTGAAAAGAGTTAGTTGATGGGAACTATAGTCATATTCCCATCTAACTATTGGTTCCAATTCAGGACCTTCCACCATCTGTAGAAAGGCTGTGCCTTTGGTGGTTGGTCTTTCCTTGTCTTCCGCTCTTTTCAACTTCAACTCTTCTTTAATCTTGGCTCTTCTGCTTAGTTCAGCCAAGTGGAGACCACTGATATGATTTCTGATGTGTGCAGCAGTCTCAGAGTTGGAGGGATTGGAGAATGGCTTCTCTGCAAGCTCAGCAAGATCAAATCTGCTGAGATGCAATAGAGAAGTGGCATTAAGCCTGTTAGTTTCACCATTCTCCTTTTCCACAACAAAGTTGTGAGAAGGTTCATTGAACCTCCACTAGATTATAGCTTCCCTAGGTCCAGGAGATTGACTGGAAATCCTGTCCTCTTTCCTTGTATCCAGTAGAGTCACTAGTCTCCTTCTTAGTCTCTTCTCCTCAGCATTGAGGGTATCAGAGTTGAGACCAAGAAGTCTTGCAGCCTGGCCCAAGGTGTCTCTAGGCAACTCAAGAAATTGGCCTAGGGTGAGGGAGCTTGAAGAGTTATTAACATAGGTGATGTTGATAAGGTCTCCCTCACAGGAGATGCTGCTCAAAGTGGTGCAGTTGATGAGCCTTGTCTTGAACTCCTTATTTCCTCAAAGGAGAGATGTTGAGGAGGCTGAGGGGATGGTCTTGGTTTTTGTTGGGCAGGCTTAGGTTTAGTGGTTTTGGGTTGTGTTTTGGGTTTTAGGATGGGTAGTTTGGGTGGTTGAGGTGATGTGGTAGGTTTAGGTTTAGTTGTGGGTTCAGGGTGAAGGTTTCATCGGTGGGTTCGGTTTTGATGGGAAATAGGATTGGTTCTTCTGGTGTGGGTTGTGGTTGAGTGACTGGGGTGAAGACCATTCCCTGTACCCTCCTGTACATCTCATTCCTTTTCACCAAACGGATGTCAGCTTTAATTTCACTGACTATCCGCTGGAGTGTCCTTTCGGACATAGGTCCCACCTGCCTACCAGAGAAGCCATGAGCCCGGAGATAGTCTTTCATCCAGGCTTTGTCATTGGACTTCTTGGTGGCAGTGACCCCCTTTTCTTCCTCCCTTTTCTTCCTCCCTTTTCTTCCTCTCCTTCATCTTCTCCCTGGCAGCTCTCTTCCTTTTCTTCTCCATTTGATCCTTCTCTTTGTTGTGGAGCAGCAGGATCATGTCATCATCATGTGGAGACAGTTCAAGAAGACTGAAGCCTCTTGAGAGTAGGAATTTGATCCTAGCCTCTCTCAGCTTCAGGGCTGCTTCTCTTCGCTCTTCTTCTTCCCTCTCCAAGGCCAACCTGGCTTCTTCTTCTTGCCTTAGCCGGGTTGACCTCTCCAAAGACACCAATCATCTAGTGGTAGCAGGAGTACTTCCTCATTGGCAGCTCCTAGGCTGATGAGCTGGTAAATGAGTGTTGTTCTCTCTTGGTGTTGATCTCTTCCTGATTGACTGCAGCTGCCTTAGAACTAGCAGCTAGCAGTTTCTTAGTAGGAAACCTACCTTTCTTCTTGAGCTTCTCAATCCTCTCCTCCTCCTGAAGCTCTTCCGCAGTCAATTTCCTTTTTCCTTTGTCTTTGGCAGAGCTTGACTATGGTGGTTCTTGGATAGAGGGTTCTGATTGAGAGAGAAGTTCAGCTGGTGTTTGGGTTGGAGGAATATCAGAAATGTCCTCCCTGCTCACCTCAGATGCTATTTCAGCAATAGCATCTGTGATGGTCAGTTCCTCGGACATCTGGAATAAGCCTTCCGCAGCTTCTATTTCGGCATTGGAAGACATTTCTTGTTCTTCCGAGGCTTCAATGTCAGCTTTGGAAGCTTCAACTTGATCTTCAGAAGATGAGACTGCTGCAAGTTCTGTCCATCTGTTTTAGTTGCTGGGCCATCAGTCCCCATTTCCCCTTTGAAGTTAATCTCAGGTTCCATGTGGACCTTAGGTTGACCAACTTCTTCCACAGTGGTAGAGGGTGCAGTCAGTCTTTGAAGCTCCTCAACCCCAAAATATATAAGTGTGGTGTCGGGGCTGGGCTGCTCTAAGGAGGATCTCAATACAAACTTTGTGAAAAGTCTGTAGAGATATTGAAGCATCTTTGAGTCAATCTCTAAAAAGGATCGAGATGACTCAGGTAGTGTGATAAGTTGGGAAGATGAGACTGCTGCAAGTTCTGTCCCATCTGTTTTAGTTGCTAGGCCATCAGTCCCCATTTCCCCTTCTAAGTTAATCTCAGGTTCCATGTGGACCTTAGGTTGACCAACTTCTTCCACAGTGGTAGAGGGTGCAGTCAGTCTTTGAAGCTACTCAGCCCCAAAATATATAAGTGTGGTGTCGGGGCTGGGCTGCTCTAAGGAGAATCTCAATACAAACTTTGTGAAAAGTCTGTAGAGATCTTGAAGCATCTTTGAGTCAATCTCTAAAAAAGGATTGAGATGACTCAGGTAGTGTGATGAGTTGGGAAGTAAAGGATTGGGTCTGTGGTTCCTCAAGTGTTTGTCCCTGAACTTTCTCCCCCTTTTTGGTAGCATCATCTTGAGAACTAGATAAGCTAGAGGAAAAAGTCATTGAGACCTGAACAGGTACATGCCTAACAGACCTCTCTGTTTGTTTCTCAGCTAGTTTAGCCTTGAGGTTGTTAATCTCAAGTTGCTGAGTGGCAGTCCTTGATTCTAAGATCCTCACCTGTGATTCCAGGTTGGAGACCTTAGAAAGCAAGTACTGAAGTGTGAGTTGCATACTTCCCTCATCTTCATGCAAAGAATCACGGGGAGATGAGATAACATACCTAGTATGCTCAGTCTCACCACCAGATATGGCTTCTTGGCACCCTGGATACCTTTGCTCAAAGTCATCTCTTTCAGAGATGTCAATGGGCAAAGTTGCCGTAGACTCAGTCCTAATGATGTTACCACTGTCCTGAGAGCTCAATGAGAGACTCTGAGTAGTGGCAGCTGAGCCTACATGAGTCCCCTCCACATCAGTGGGACTCACCTCAGTAGTTGGTTGCTGATGGGGGCTAGAGATAAGGGATCTCTCTTGGCTCTGTTGATCTTTCAGAGGGTGTTGTAGATCAACTTCATGGCCATGGAGAGATGTAATCTCTTCATCAGTACGGAGTAAAAGGTCAGTGAAAGATAGGGAAGTTAAACCTACTGACCCGGGACTTAGATCAATGTCTATAGGCATTGAGCCTATGGTGGGGCTGTCCCTAGAAGGCTGCACAGGGGAGTGTAAAGACTCACCCTGTAGGCTTAAGGCTTGAGGTTCGGGCTCTTGGGTTTGAGACTGAGGAGGCTCAAAACCCACATTGAGGTCAAATGTGAAGGATGGTGTGACCTCGGACTGAGTGGGAGCCCATGATTTCACTCTAGCCCTTTTGTTTTGAACTGTGGGAGCTTGTTCAATCAGAGTAGATTGAACAAGGGTTCGTTTGGGGCGTCTCTGGTAAGTGATTCTGATGGGTAAAGAAGGTTTTGTTGGCATTGTGGTGGAGGTTGCTGGTGTGGGTTCATCACCTATGGGGATAACAGGGATGTCACCAGGAGCTATGCGCTCAGTTATCTCTGGAGGTAATGGAGTGTACCGTCCAGTGAAGTTTATGGAAACCTTCTTCAATGTTTTGAAGACGGTAGGTCTTACTTGTGGAACAGTAAGAGCAGCTGCACAGACAAGCTTGCTCGGTTCCAGCTCACAGTTGATTATGTGTTGAATAAATATGGGATACATGAAGAATGTATCCCTGCTCAGATTGCCGATAAGGTTGGTCAACACAAATCTTGAGTAGTTGAAGCGTAGACCTTTCACCAACCCATGAACTAGGCATCCTAGTTCATATGGGATTTGATCCCAACCCCCTGATTTATTGGAGAGGCAGTGTAAGATAATGTGTAGCAGGAACTTCCAATGGTAAGAGAAGTTAATCTTGTAGACGGTAGACCTGCTCACATCCCCTCCATATCCCATGAGGATATAGGTGCCTTCCAAGTCTTATTTGGGGAACTCAGTAGGAGCCCCATCATCGTGAAGCTCGAGATGCTCCCTGATGAGTTGTTCTGTGATGACCAACTCTTGGCCACAAATGTGAGTTCTCAGTACTCGAACCCCATTCAAAACTGCAGTTTGACCGTTACTCCAGAATTCGGACATATGGTTGGAGTATACGGCGGGGTTAACTGTTAGTGCAGTGAGGTATGTGGATTCGGTAAGAAAGGTGATGATTTGGGTGAAGTCGGCATCTCTTGACGAATCAAGTAATGCGACTTGGTTGTGCTGAGGGTTTAGCGCCATTAAAGAGAAGGTAAGCTTGAATTTGGGTGAAATTGCAGGTTTGACAGTGAAGGGAATAGTTAGGGCAGTAAATTGGTAAAAGAAGATGAATTTGATCAGTCTGGATTATTTAAAGGGGATGAATTGTGGTAGTGGCGGTAATAAGGTAACTGTTTGGGGTTACTGTGGGTGGTATGGTGGTTTACGGCGGAGAAATGATAGTGGCGGCAAAGGATAATTTTAAATAATCTTACCATCATAAGCAAAATCTTTACTTTTTACAGAGTGTGGCCCAAAAGATATCCGTTACATAGTAAAACCTTTACTTCTGAATGTAAAACATTTCCGAAGGTAATTTGTCTTCCGAAGGCAATTTATCTTCCGAAGCAAGGCATTGCTTCCGAAGGTAAAATTGTCTTTCCGAATGGAGAGTTACATAAGCTTCGGAAGTAGATCTGATGTAAAATCAATCGCTTCTTCCGAGACCAAAAACTCTTCCGAGAAGAAAATTTCCATTTAGGAATTTGGCTTCTTCCGAGAGTTAATTCCTCTTCGGAAGGAATTTACACTTGGAATAATTTAAAGATCTTTTGTAACAGGGCTTAAATTGTATTGACACAAGACATTACACATTTAAAAAGCTTTTCAAAAGAGGTAGTTAATCAATATTTATCATCCCAATAGCTGATATGAGATACTTAAATCTTTGTTCATCAAATGCCTTTATGAACAAATCAGCATATTGTTCATTTGAGTCAACTTTGATTAACTTGATAAAATTCTTCTCATGAATATCTCTAATGAAATGATACCTGATATCAATATGCTTTGTCTTGGAGTGCTTCACCGGATTCTCAGTAATGGAGATAGCACTATTGTTGTCAATATGGATAGGAGTAGTCATGAAGTTGAATCCATAGTCTAACATCTGATTTTGAATCCATAGCAGTTGAGCACAGCAGCTAGCGGCAGCAATGTATTCAGCTTCAGCAGTTGATGTAGAGACACAGGATTGTTTCTTGCATTGCAATGAGATAATCCTTCCACCAAGAAATTGACATCCTCCTGATGTTGATTTCTTGTCAATGTTGCAGCCACCATAGTCACTGTCAGAGTATCCATAGAGATTGAAATCACTATTTCTTGGATACCAGAGACCTAGTTTAGGTGCTCCTTTGAGGTATCTGAGGATTCTCTTAACAGCAGCCAGGTGAGACACCTTGGGAGCAGCCTGATATCTTGCACAAATGCATGTGACAAACATGATATCTGGTCTACTAGCAGTGAGATACATCAGAGAACTAATGATTGCTCTATACTGATGTTGATCAGTATCCTCTCCCTCAAGGTCAGGGCAAAGATTATGGTTTCTGGGTATAGGTGTCTTGGCTGGTTTACAGTCCTTCATTTTAAATCTATCTAAGATGTCTGAGACATACTTAGATTGACTTATGAAGAACCCTTCCTTCATCTGTTTCACTTGAATTCCAAGGAAAAAGTCCATTTTTCCTATGGAACTCATTTCAAATTTCTACTTCATAATGCTCTCAAAGTCCTTGCACATTTGGTCATTTGAAGAACCAAATATGATGTCATCAACATAGACTTGAACAAGCAATATGTCTTTTCCACTCTTTCTGATGAAAAGAGTCTTGTCAATGGTACCTCTGGTGTAGCCATTCTTCAGGAAAACTGAGACAAGGTCTCATACCACAGCCTAGGTGCTTGATGCAGCCCATATAGAGCTTTATCCAGTTTGCACACATAGTTGGGGTGCTGTGGGTCTTCAAATCCTGGAGGTTGACATACATAGATTTCCCTATCTATATCCCCATATAGAAAAGCACACTTGACATCAAGTTGGTAGACTGTGAAGTTCTTGTATGCTGCATAAGCAAGGAAGATCCTAACTGCCTCAAGTCTTGCAACAGGTGCAAAGACATCAGTATAATCAATTCCTTCCTCCTGGGTGTACCCTTGAACTACTAGTCTTGCCTTGTTCTTGATAATCAATCCTCTATCATCTTTCTTGTTCCTGAACACCCATTTAGTGCATATGGGTACTTGACCAGACGGTAGTGGTCATAGATTCCAGACCTTTTGTCTTTTGAATTGAAGCAGCTCCTCCTGCATAGATTCAACCCAACTACTATCCTTTAAGGCATCTTCCACCTTCTTTGGTTCCATCTGAGACAAAAAGCATGAGTACAAGCAGACATTCCCATGATGAGTTTGCCCTCTTGTTCTCACACCCTCAGAGACATTCCCTATGATGTTCTCAGTTGGATGGTGTTGTGAATCCTAAGACGAGGAATCACATCCAATTGCAGAGATAAGTCTAGATTGGACATATTCCGATCAGGAGCTGGATTACTCTATCCAACTGCTGTTTCAAAGTCATTCAATGAGGACTGATTGAATGATTGAGAAACATCATCAATGGTTGGTTGTGAAGTAGTGTTAACAGTTGCATGTTCCTTTAGAATACTACTTCCCTCAACCTGATGTTGTAATGGATCACCTAAGGAGCTTTGGGGTTCATCAGGTGATTCACTTGTTGAAGCTTCACTATTCCTAGAGATAGTCACACTATCAGATCTGTGAATGGTTGAAGCTTGTTGCCTTTCAGCTCTTGAGAATTTGGAAGAGGTCTGGGAAGCTCAAATAGTTGATCTGCATCAGCATCAGCATCACCTTGAGCACCTGTTCCAGCTGAAACATTCTCACAAGATTGTTTAGAATAGTTTGGAAACAATTCTAAATCAAAGATATAATCAGGTCCATTCCCCCTAACACAAGGAGTGTGCTCATTAACAACTATATTGGATAACTCCTCAAATTGTTGATTCTTGATGTTGTATACTCTATAAGCTTTGGAGCTAGAAGAGTATCCAACAAAGATAGCATCATCTGACTTCTCAGCAAACTTTGCTAAGTTGTCCTTTGTGTTAAGTATGGTACACCTGCAGCCAAAGGACCTTAGAAAGCCAATGAACGGTGGCCTCTTGTTCCATAACTCATAAGGGGTTTTTCCATGGGGCTTAACTACAAGAACCCTGTTCTACACATAGCATGCAGTGCTGACTGCCTCTGCCCAGAATGTTAGAGGTAGCTTTGAATCAGCTAACATAGTCCGAGCAGCCTCAATAAGTGTCCTATTCCTCCTCTCAGCAACACCTTTTTGTTGAGGAGTTCTGGGAGCACTATATTGTCTGGTAATCCCTTTTGTGTCACAGAATGAGTCAAGAACAAAGTTCTTAAACTCAGTCCCTTGATCACTTCTAATGATCTTAACCTTGTGATCAATTTGATTTTCTATTTTAAGAATAAAAGATTTTAAAGTTTTAGCTGTTTCATCTTTACTTCTTAAAAAGAATACCCATGTAAATCTTGTAAAATCATCAACAATCACAAGGCAGTATGATTTCCTTCCAATGCTCAGTATACTTGTGGGACCAAAGAGATCCATGTGCAATAAGTGTAATGGAGTAGTGATAGAATTAACACATTTGGATTTATGAGATGATCTGTGTTGTTTCCCTTTCAGGCATGCAACACAGTTATCTTTGCAGAAAAATTCCTTTTGGGCAAACCATGTACCAAGTTATTTTAGCCAATTTATTCATTGTTTTAAAATTCACATGACACATGCGTTTATGCCATAGTGTTGACTCATCACTATCAGCTTTGGAAAGAAAGCATGATACTTCACCCATAGGAGAAGCATTGTTCATATCTAGCTTGTACATATCCCCTTTCCTGGGAGATCTAAGAAGCATCAATTCTGGAGGAATTGCCATCCCTGGTTTGAGGATAATGCACTGATGTTCTGTGAAAAGCATTTGATGCTTTTGGTCACAGAATTGAGAAACACTTAACAGATTGTGTTCAAGCTGTTTGACAAAGTGAACTTTGTCAATGTTTATTCTCCCATTGGATATACTTCCTCTACCAGAAATATATCCTCCGGCCTCACCTCCAAATTGGACAGGCCCTCCATCATAGTTCTGGAATTTTGAAGGAGAGATCTGTTCCCTGTCATGTGCCTGGAGCATCCACTATCTACAATCCAGACATTGTTGTTCTTGTCAAATGGACGTCCCTGCATAAAGATGAGATGGTTAGTTTTGTTTGGAAGCCCAAGCCTTGCTGGTCTTGGGCTCTTCCAAAGATAGTGACATAATTGAACCAAAAGATATGCATTGGGGTTCAATAGAGGTTGTTGAAGAAGAGGTTTGGGCTGCAGCATCTTCCTTGATCTTCCAATCCATCCCTTGGTTGATCTTTGAGGATGAGCTTGTTGAAGCTTTTGCAGCATGGTCTTCTTCCGAAGCTTCTTTCTTTTTGGAAGAAGCCTTCACCACCTTTTCTTCCAAAGTAGTCTTCTTCTGAGATGGTTTCAAGAGAGCCTTCTTGTTCTTCCGAACCTTAGAAGGTTTGGCTTCCGAAGCCATTTTCCCTTCGGAAGGAGTACTTCCTTCCGAAAGCAACTTGGCTTCCGAGATCAATTTTCCCTTTTTCATTATTTGGACCGTTTGAAGTGGTCCAGCTGAGAAACCTTCTTTGACTCCTTCTCTTTTAACATTATTTGCATAATGTGTGCTTGCTGGATTGTAGTAACAATCTTAGCCATGTGGTTGTGCAGACCACACATTATGCATGCAATGTTAGCCTTCTGAGAACTAGCAGGTTGTTGTTTCTTGGATTTCTTCTCTTCATCAACAATTTTCCCTTTCAACTTTTGATCCTTAGGTAGGATAGGAGTGCTGGTACTACACTCCTTTCCTGAATCAGAAGTACCTACCACTTGAAATCCGGCAGAAATGAAGACACCCTTTTGCTTTGGGTCAATCTTAAGCTTAGACTCTGCAACTTTCTTGGCAGTCCTTCTAGCAGCTTTAGCTCTGCTTCTTCTTGCCTTGGTGGTTAGGATTTGGTCTTCACAGGTGGAGATGAGTGTATCCTCCAGTTTCTCCCATGTGGTGGCCACTATTTACGCCTCCTCCTCTGGTTCCAATGGAGAAGGGTCAACAGTTGGAACCTCTTGCTCTTCAGTACCACATCTAGGTAGTCTAATAGACTCATAAGAGTGTGGTGGAGCTATTTCATTGGTTCCCAACCCTTCTTTGTTTTGATAAAACATTTTGGAATGAGAGGATGATGCAAGAATAGTTTGGAAGCTTTGCTCAGCAATAGCTTGCTTCCTGGCCTGAGCCTCAGCAGTGACTAACTGGGCTTGAACTTCAGATAGTTTGGATATCAGATCTTTGATTTGAGTCTTATAGTTGGTCTTTTCATGTTTCAAAAGAGACACAGTTTTCTCTAACTCTTCAATTTTCTTTTAATAGTCAGATTCAGCTCTCTTAAAATCAGATTTTAACACATTTAAAGACTCAACCTCAGATTTGATTTCCGAAATGTAATCCTTATAAAGTTTAACTTTAGCAATACAGGCAGCAGTACAAAGATGTTCGTATACCTGATCATCATCTGTTCTAGCCATGAGTGCTTGAGCTGGAGTCACATCCTGAACCATGAAGCTCCAGTCAACTTCTTGAGCCACAGCGGCTGTTTCAGTTGACTTCTCTTCATGCTTTGAAGCAGTGGGATGTGTGGAGGCCTGTGGGGTTCCCGGGTTGTTCTTGGGAGCCTTGCATTCCCTAGCAAAGTGACCAAGTTGGTTGCAGTTGTAACACTTTGCTTTGCTCTTATCAAACCCAAACTTGCTGTTAACTGGGTTTTGAGGGAATTGCCTTCCAGTTCTCTTGAAGAACTTCTTCGCTCTGTAAGTTAAAAGAGCCATCTGTTGGACAATGTCCACATACTCCACATCATCTGGACTGAAGCACTCAAGATCATCAAAGCAGTATTGAAAATCACCAGAGTGTCCACTTCCAGAGACAAAGGCACAACTATCCTGAAAGGAGTTGTGTTAAACCTTTTAGGACTTTCGAGTCTCAGGTAGAGTAATGTAGGGTCCATTATGTGAGTTGTCAGGGTAACACAGCAACTGATATTGTGTTCTATGATTTCCCTTTCAACCACATGAAGGGCTGAACTCAGTTGGTTATTGGAGTGACCAGATGAGTTCTGCATGTTCATCTCCATCTGGAATGCACTTAGGATACCATACAACTCTGTCAGAGTAAGAGTCTTAAGGTCCGAAGTTCTCTTGATTACAACACAGTAGTGTGTCCATAGTTTAGGAAGGGAAGACATGAACTTCCTAACTATGTCTCTATTCTCAAGAGCTACTCCAATATCTACCAGAGTATCTACTATCTCAACATACCTGAAGTATTGTTGAGTCAAGGTCTCACCAGCCTTGAAAGTAAAGTTCTCAAACTGCTGCTTCAAGAGATCCTTCTTGTTCTCTTAGGTTTCCTTGGATCCTTCATACATCAGCTTCAATGCTTCCCATAAATCTTTAGCAGTTTTGCACTTCTTGAAGCCTCTATAGACGGAGTTGGGGAGAGCAGTTTGGAGAGAAGTCATAGCCCTTTGATCTAGCTCTATTCTCTTCCTATCTTCTTCTGAGTAATCATCAACATCTTTTGGAATGATGCGATTACCAGTGGCAGAAGTAGTGCTTGGTATGAAAGGACTATTGACAATGGAGTCCCATATTCTTGAATCCTGACACTTGATGAAGCCTTCCATTCTGATACACCATGTGTCAAAGTCTTCAGGGGTGATCAGTGGGGACTTGGTCATGGTGCCAATTTCCATATCAGCCTTGGAGAGAGCAGCCATTTGAGTGAGTGGTTTGTAGTGAGGAGTGAAAAACAGGTTGATTTGGATGGTAAGATCTCACAATCAAGAGCCTGGAGCTCTGATACCAATTGCAGGATCGATTATGGTGGTCACTCAACAGATGGTTTTTTTCTCAAACTCACCTAGAATCAATACTCAGCAAAAGTCTATAAAGAGTTGATCACAATATAACAAGCAACTGTAAGTAAATGAACACAGGATGTAAATTTTCAAGGTACTTTTATATATTGCTTCTCAACTCAAAGGATTACAAGACTCTTGGACTCAAATAGCTTGTCTAAAGAGTTACAAGGAGAAGATATATATAATACTACCTACAGCCGGATATACTTTGATACCAGCTGGACACCTCTAACCTTACATCTATACTACAAGACTCTAGGTGAGGTCTTTCAGACATTTTGCCTGAGAGTTGGTAGTCAGGACATGTCCCTGACTTACCTTTTGTCACCAACTAAAGTTGGTAACATGTACTATCATAAAAAGGTGAACAGTAGAATAAAGTATGGTCAACAATATGGCTCTTTAGGAAGATGCCATGTTGTATCAGAGGTCTGCAGCGGACTGTCAGGGACCATACTTTTATCTGCTGGTCATAGCAATATCTTCCGAAGGATAAAGTACTTCGGAAGAATAACTTCTTCCAAAGCCACTTATACTTCGGAAGACTGCTTCTTCCGAGGCTTGGAGTCTTCTTTGTCTTCGGAAGCAGACTTTGTCTTCAGCTCTTTCATCAAACTTTGTCTTCGGAAGCTCAGACTTTATCTTCGGAAGCTTAGACTTTGTCTTCGGAAGCTCAGACTTTGTCTTCAGCTCTTTCATCAGACTTTGTCTTCGGAAGCTCAGACTTTGTCTTCAGCTCTTTCATCAGACTTTGTCTTCGGAAGCTTTCAGACTTTGTCTTCGGAAGATAGTCTTCAGCTGTTGGCTTCAGTTGTTGCCTTCAGTTGATATCTTCAGCTGTTGTTCTTCAGACTCTCGAAAGATCTCATGCTTAGCTTCGGAAGCCCTTGAATGTAGCACCAAAATGACTATGTGAAGTGGTTTTGGTTGCACCAGCCTTGTCATGACCCAACACATATGAATACTCATTTTAATTCTCTATAACTGGAACTATGATACCAATTTGTCACACCCTCAAAATCCACTTACGTGGTTTTACCATCAGGTGTATGACACACCAGAATCTCAGATAACACCAGTTACATAAGAGTCAATAATTGCAAAACATCTCATTAAGAAATCAGACTTTTAAATCAACCATAAATGTTTCATACTTGCGAAAGCGTTTTGAAAATAGTAAGTGAATGATAAACCATGTCAACATGCGTTCAAACCATAATAGTTAATAATGTTTTACAAAAATAAATTGTTTGAGATGTAATGTATGCCATGAATGCATCCCTAGCTGAGTCCTTAACTTTGTACATTCCTGTGACCTGAGAAAACATGCTAAAATGTGTCAACATAAAGTTAGTGAGTCCACAGGTTTAAACAACAAGTAATGTATCAGAAAGCATTTCATATGGTTTAGTATATAAAGCATATCGATAGGTAGCTAGTCTATAAACAAGTTACTTAGTGTTTCAAACCGAAGCTGACTGTGTGTGTTTTATGCCTTTCCACCACGTCTATCATAGACCATAGCAATTGTTAGGTCAATTACGCACCCGTTCGACCTCCAATCAAGCTAGCGCGACTAGCCCGGGCGGGGTTTGTGAAACCCAGTAGTACTACCCAGAATTACCTCGCTAATCCCATTACTAACGGTTTGATACTGTAAGGACAGATGTGTCTACACTAACATAACAGGCCATATAATAATACTGGCAATCATAACAAAAATAGTGTTTGCATGTTTTCTCCCCCAAATAGGAAAGAATATAAAACGGGGTCGTGAAAACTCACCTTAATTGCACAGTAGCAAATAAACGAAAGCACAACAATTTGAGTTCCGATCAACCTGAATTTCATTTAATATATAATAATTATTATTAATTCTTAATTACAATATAAGAGTTGTACGGTTCCCGTTTCACGTCTCAGTTATGGTGTACGTCATCGATGTTTACCCAATCACAAGCAAACACGAACCTAGTCATACGCACTCGTGGATACGTAATACCCAACGGTTCATAACTAGCACTCTTAAATTGTCATACACGTTAAATAGTTTATACAACCCATTCTATATATATATATATATATATATATATATCTTAACTAACACACACCAATCATATGATAAAATTGGACCTCATGCACTAGGCACGACGAATGTAGAAAACATCGATCATGCACCCACATTATTGATGCCATCTTAACCCAACCCCATGCATACCATCCACCAACAGAAACTCATAACCTCAACACATGCATGTACTAATATATATTGCAACACATATACACCTTTTAACTTGGTTTCCCTATGTCAAACCCAAGCACACAAACACACACCATAAAATTTAATAACCCACCCTCACATGTGTCTTTCCCGACCTACTTTCATGGCTGAAACACTCACACACAAAACTACACCCACATATTCATACGCATGGAAACACATACATGTGGAAGTACCATTCATCAATATACAAAACATACATACACATCTATACACCTGCACAAGAACACACCCACGCTGCCATAACATAAAAAAACATTCAATGCATATATACACCATCAACATACATACATGTTGAAAACATACCCACTTCATGATGCACACACACACGCTAGGAACACACACACGAAACATAATACCCAACCAATTAAGCAACCCAATCACCCCACCCTCGCACACTCGGTACACCATCAAAGCACATACATATCGCAGATTACACACATACATAATGATGAACATATACATACGCTGCACATACACATATCTGCGGCTTTATATATATACACGCATCATATATACTCACATATATACAACTTCAAACACGTACACATACACCATTGTACACCCACACGCCCCACACACCCAACTAGGCTTTCCCAGCCCTTGAACCCACACGAAACCGTGCGCGAAAACCGTAACCCAACACTTGGAACCGTACATAACGAACTCCGATCAGAGGGTGAGAAAACTATACCAAGTTGCCTGCTCAAATTGATGACTACGGCTGCTCGAAGGTTGATTCGATTGTCAACGCTTGTCGGATCTTAGCGAGCTTGCCGAGACTCGCCGGAGGATGTTAGGAGGGGCTGCCGGACGTGCGTTGAGGTGGAGGAACCAGGCCGCCGGTGGTGGGGATCAGGCTGCCAAGGGCTGCCAGTGATGGAGTGGGAATCGCCGAGGGCTGCCGGTTGTAGTGTTTCAAAGTTAGGGTTGCGGGAGGGTGAGGTGGTTTCGATTTGGATGAAAAACTGAGAGGGGGGTAAGTTTATCAAGTTTAGTTAGTTTAAAGTTACTTATTATTAATAGATTTAATAATAATTTATTTATTTAAATTATAAAACATACGTTGGGTGATGGTAACAAGGTTAACCTAAAAGCTCTGGTTGTCACAATTTAATAGCTTCTTTCAATGTATTAACATAAAGAAGAACAAAAATCTAACAAAAGATGAAAAATAGTGAAAATTAACGAAAAATAGCAAAAATTCGACTTTCCTGATCTGGCCGCCTAGCTCCGAGGAGGCTCGAGTTGGCAGCCTAGCTCCAAGTAGGTCCGAGTTGGACTGATTTTGACCAAGGTTGACCAATTCCGAGTTATGAGACCGAGTTGAAGAAATTCCTTCAGTACATGTCCGAATTCCGAGTACACCCCTAGTACTCGGCCAAGTTGGTCGACTTTTACAACACTGCTTCATATAAAGATGTCCTCTTATGGTGAAATTGGCAAAAATATAATTAGATCAGATAGTATGTAGACAAGGAGTGCTACTTTCCATAGTGTCTAGTAGGGATAAAAGATTTACATAAGATTATAAATGAGTTTCTAGAAAAATGTGGGCACACAACTTACCACCTTCAATCTGATAGACAAAATGACCAAATGGTTTTAGAATATATGCTTGCACATTTAAATTCGATGGAAGTTAGGATAGTCCTTATCCATTAGTAGAGCTTGTGTATAACAACAATTATAACTCCAGTATTGAGGTCATACCATGTAAGGCTTTGTTTATTTGTTGGACTAGCATTTTGTTCTCGAGTACTTGTTAAATAGAGAAGTAAGAGGAAGTGGAAATAAACTAGAAAAGATTTATATCTTGTATTTTTTTTATGAAATGAAGTAGAAAGAATGGAAAGAAAGACTTTTACTAATCTTCCCTAGTAACTCTCCTAAAATGTACCTAGCATTCAAAATCATTAAATTATAACTTTCTTTTTTCTTTCAACTCGGTAACACATACAATCTTTAATTTCTTTTCATTTCCTTCAAACCTTGGGACATGAAATTAAATTATAACTTCCCCTTTCTTCTCCCTTTTCTTTTTTCTCTCCTTTATTTTATTTCTCTTATTTCCTACAATTATTAAACTCACGAACACGTTATAAAGTATAGGAGAACCATTTATATGAACCACGGATCATATCTGAGACGACCGATAAAATCATCCAAATTAAAGAGAAACTTAAAGTTGCTCAAGACCAACAAAAAAGTTAGATGTTAAACGTAGGTGTGAATCCAAGGATCGCAATTCAGGAATTACCAGTATTAAAATAAATCAATTTAATGATCGCGGAATTATCACTAATTGACGTTTAATTGATTGTAATGATTAATGATGAACACAACCACAGAAACACAATAAATACGAAATCAATAATTATTCAAACGTATTTTATTAACTATAATGTAATGATTACAAAAGAATAATAATGAATAACTATGAACAATCGAATTCTGTGAATCGAATAATGTTTGATGTTGATGTGACGGCGGTTAGGGTTGTACAATGAACTCTTGACAGCCGTAATATTGATTGATTGTGTTCACCGAGATGTGAAACCTAGGACTCATATTTATAGATGATTTGAGTCGATTAAGGAAACACCGGATCTCTCGGGATTTGTTATTGATTGAGTTGACTTGTTTGACTTCTTGGAATTTCCAATAGCACAAGTATAATGATCTTCCGCAGGAATCTTGTCGTTCGCAGAACTTTTGTTCTTCCGTAGATGATTTGGTCTTCCGTAGCAAAGTTGTTCTTCCGTAGGAAATCCTTCTTCCGTAGGAGTCTTCACTTCACAGTACTTGATCATCCGCAGGAACATGTACTTGGTCATTTGGTCTTGTAAGAAACATATCTACGGATTAACAAAATTGTTCATCCGTAGATGTTTCCTACACTTGGTCAATTCCATGAATCCATCCAAGTATATTTTTTCCCTGTCAAGTCACAAATCAACACACATATATATGGGGTTATTCTATAGATTCAAAGCACATATATATATATATTTGACTGTTACAAGTATTAATTATAAGACTTGATGTTCAAGTACTAAGCCTATACAAAATTGATCTAGCCCTATACAATCTAGACCTAACAATACTCCCCCTTAGGCTTAGCTCCTTGTAATCAGTCTTTCAAAACTGCTAGCTCCTTGACTCTGGATATGATTTTGTTGTAGAAGTAAGATACAGCTGCCTTTTGATCATCATACTTGTATTTGATCTCCATTTTGCTGATCTTCTTCAGAGTCTCGTAGCCAAGTCCCAGAACATCCTCCTCTGTAGTGAGAGTCTCCAAGACTTTGTTATTCTTCACTACTTCAAGTTCATCTTGTTCGGAGAGGCGAACTTCTGTGACTTCATCATACTCTGTTCCCTTCAGCAAGCCTGCATTGTGTCTGCGTTGTTTGTAGGCCTTTGCATGAAGTTTGTCAATGACTTGTATCATGTGAACATGCAGGAACAGATCATTTTGAGCTGCTTCATCATTCAGCTTCGGAAAGAATTTGTCATGAAGGTAGGAAGTGTAGTTTGGATGAAGCAACTTGATTTCCACAGGATCAAAGATCCTGATCTTTTCAGCTCTTTTGTTCTCTGCATTTCTCAGCAATACCAGTTCTTTAGTCCTCTCTACATATCCCCATTCAGTGATAGGGAGTGTGTATTGAGTCCCTTCAATATGCTTGATGGCTGCTGAGGTTCTTTTGTTGTAACCAACCCTCTTTAGGAATTCATCATCTACTAATTCATAGGCATTGGACTTGTATCTTTTCAGTCCTTGATTTCTTCTTCTGTGCTCTTCATTATCTCTCTTAGCACCTATCAGCACATCATCTTTGAATCTTGTTTTCAGTTGACCTACTCTGCTTGAGAAGTCCCTGCCTCTCGGATGTATTGGATAATTTGTCATGGTAAGGCTTTGCAGGTCCTTTAGATCATTCTCAGGAAGGCAGAGAACTGAAAACACATCATGGAAGTATTCAACTCTTCCTGATGTCCTCTTGATCACTACACAATCCCACTCTTGATCATATTTCCACGCCATGATCTTGTTTTCTTCAGCTGAGTTGGGAGTTGTGAGGTGATTAACCAACTGAATCAGAGTGGACTTCTGATCAGTTATTTCTCTAATAGTGGTACCAAGGGGCCATACTTTGCCTGGGATGACTTCCCTTGGTTCCCTGATGAGCTTATCTTTTGCTTTATGCTGATCCTTTGGCTCCACAGTTATTGGATCAGCTGATAGTTTGATTTGTTTGTCATCAGTTGGATGAGGAGCTGTGGTTCTGAATTTCACACCCGTTTCCAATTCCACCTTCATTACATGCTCCATCATCCTTCGAAGTTCTCCAGTAGTTCTACCTTTAAGCTCATGAGATTTGTAGTTGTGGCCCTGTAACCAGCAAGTCATATTGTACTTGGTAAGTTTTGCTGTGTCACCGTGGCCCAGATCCTTCCTTATCTTCTCCAATGATTGAAAGGTAGTAAAGGCTTCATAATCACAGTTTGGGATTATGAACCTTGCAAAATCAAACTCTTTCAAAGCATTCTTCATTTTAGTAGTATTCATCCTCTCAACCATGTCATATGGAAAACCATGGTTGATGAGGGTCATGAACATACTAGAATCAGGCCTCTCTTCCATGATGTCAGCTGTTGTTAGAAGGTCATCGGCCTTTCCACACTTTTCTCCAGTGGGGGACTCAATTCTTGTCAGTTCCTCCCACTCTTTCTCACTGTCATCATCATCCGTGGATGGTACCTTCACAGTAGACACATCTACTGAAGGTGTAGGTGCAGGGGATGGAAGTTTTGGTTTCTTTGGAGAGCTTTCATCTTCATGTTTCTTTTGAGTTGCTCCCATGTATTTTCTTTTCCGGGTGTATGATATCATTTTCTTAGCAGCTTCACCCGACTGTTTTTGTTGGTCAGTACTTGGGGCTTCTTTTGTTTGCAGAGCAGATATTTTCTTTTTCAGCTCTTCTATTTCTGCATCTTTCTTTTGAATCAGTTCAGCTTTCTCATTTTGCTCAGTCTTCAAAGAAGCCTCCAACTCTTGTTCTCTATCCAACAATGCATCAATGACTTCACTGTTACTTAGAGCATCTTCTCTCAGCCTTTTTAGTCTAGCATCTTTCTCCATCAGCTCTTCATCTTTTTCTTTGATCATACCTTTCAGCTCTTGTATTCTCTCTTTTCGCTTATTTGATTTGAGTACTAACTTGTTGTACTCAGCAACCAAATAGCTTTTGCTGACAGGAATGTCTTTGTCACTTAAATCATCTTTATGGTATGCAATGACATCCTCAGCAGATCCTTGTACTTCCCCATGCTCATCAGCAAGTTGTTCATCTTTCAACGAAGATATGGGCTCAGTATGTGCTGATGAAGCATGTTCTTCTGTGTGTGTGGGTGAGATAGGAACAGTGCTGGCTTAAGACAATATCTCTGTGTCTCCTGAGTGTACAGAGTGTACAGACTCAGTTATCTCAAAAGGCTCGGTTCCAGCACTTTCCGGTGATGCATGTTTTGGAGATTCTGGTGGTGGTAGTACAGGGGATTGAGCTTGTAATGGAGAGAAAGGTTGAGTGTGATGTGATGAAGACTGAGAAGCTGATGATGATTGTTGTTTGGCTGGAGATGTTGGTTCAGTGCTTTTGGTGGATGATAATGAGATTAGCAGAGGTGATTGATGTTGATGAATTGGTGAGGTTGGTTGGGTGTTCAGGCTTGTTGGTGATTGTGATTATTGAGGGATGTTTGGTGTTGGAGTGGTGGAGTTTGGGTTGATGATTGTAATGGTGATTGGTGTGGTGATGTTTGGAGTGGTGAGTGAGATGCTTGTGCAGAATCAGCAGATGATTCTGCTTCATCTGCCCAAGCCAACTCTTGTGGCAAGTCTGCTTCGGGATCTAATACATGTGCAAACATTTGCATATCTACACCCTGATACTTTCCACTCAGCTTGTTTAGCACTGATTTGCTTAAGTGTGCTTGAACAAACACATTCCCAACTCTGTCCACCCTTGGTAATTCTGAGTTGATCACCAGTTGCAGGAATCTCGGGAACATATACATCTTATCATTCTTCTGCAGTTTGACTTGTTCACTCAGACAATTGAAGATGTATTTTGCATAATTATAGATTCTCCCCTCGAATATCCCGATGATCCCAGATGATATGTGCCTGGAGAATCTGTCCAGTCCTGACTTCCTGTTTGACATGCATTTCAGTATGTATGGTACAAAAATCTGTACGGTTTGCACAGCCTACCCTTCTTGATTTCCCTTTTTTCATAGTCACCATCATACCCCATCAGATTGAAAATTTTCTCAATGTATTCATTCTCGAATACATCGGGGTGACCTATCTCTCTATCACCCAGTTCCAAGCATCTTCGTATGATGTTTTCAGTGATTCGTAGACGCTTGTTCCGAATCTCAGCCACAATCACTTCTTCATCATTTTGTTCTTCAACTTGTGCCGAGTTCCAGAAATCGATTATGTGTGCCTGATGGATCACAGGCTCAGCCGTCAAGGCGTAGAAGAGCCTTGATCGTCGGAGATATCTTATGATATCTCGACATCCTTCCGCCGCCGGATCATCAGCGTTTAAGAACGCGCACACATTATGTTCTTTGGCGAATCTATTATCCATCTGTAAAGAAATCAAGTTAGAAAACATGCAGTTGAATCGTTTGAATGTCAATAACCGATTAAACAGTTTCGTACTGATGTTTAAGACATGATTTACCTTTGCGATAACAGTAATTTATTACAGGATAATGTTGATGATGTGTTCTTGGAAACGGATATTTTGAAATTTGAAAAAGAGGGAAAATGGGCGATTTTCTAGGTTAAAAGTGAAAGTGCTCTGTAAAAATATCAGAAACCTTATTTATAGGGGAACATATTAATTTTTTTATTAATTATGTTCTTTTATTAATTATGTTGGGCCCACTTCCATTCATTCCTATCCGCATACCAAGTGTTTAGAATGCATTATCTCTTCCGCAGAACATCTGCGGAACCTTGACATCTGCGGATGTCAACATCTGCGGAACCTTAACTTCTGCGGATGTCAACATCTGCGGAACCTTAACTTCTGCGGATGTCAACATCTGCGGAACCTTACATCGGATGTAAAAGTTCAAACAATGCATTTGTTTTGTTTGCTGCTGAATCAGAACTGCTGAATCAGAAATCACATAATACTTCTACGGATGAGAGGTATTACTGAAACTTCTGCGGAACATAAAAAGTTTAAAACTATAAATGTATGATATCTACTGAGTAGAATCAAATGTTGATGTTGGACATTGTTGACTTTATTTGCATGGCAATTAAGTACAGGGAAGCAAGTTTCCTGTATCCTGCATTCAAGTTAGTGCTCAAGTTCCAATTCCTTCAAAGTACTTCAGATCAATTATCAGCTTTTATTGTTTTTCATGCATGAACTACTCCCCCTAAATTTGTGATTAATGTGAGACAGTTACATTTATCATAAATTTAAGTTGTAAACAGGCATGACAGGCATATGACAGTCTAAATGAGAGAAAGTTAGTTGAGATAACAATTAAACATCTGACAAACAGTTACATGCATGCATATATATATAGAGGGATCATACTATAACTTGGCTTCTGCTGATGTTGATTAGTTGATTCAACACATACCTGATTGCAAGTATATAGATCCACTTAAATTCAAACATGAGTATTGTATCAACTAGGCATGCGTTTTATCATGTTGTGAAGTTTGTTAATCAGTAGCAATCATGAGTCCCACATTCAATTATCATTAGAGTATGTCTTCCGTAGGTGAGGCAAATCACTACATTCCACACTTAATGACTATGTACATTAAGTTATAAGTTCTATCTTGAGACAAATTACAGTCTCATGAATGCTTTGATGTTGAAGCTCTTTGACTTGATGTATAATGGATCACAAGTGATTCCTTGTTAGAGCTGAAATATGATATTCATAGTCACCAAGTCTTTACTTTCGTAAAACAGAGGTGAACTTTAAACCAGGTCTTTGTTTACACAAAACAGAGGGAGAATGAAGATCACACTTGTTAATCACATTCCCAGATCTTTGTTCACACAAAACAGAGAGAATATGACTGTGCAAAGATAGAATATTATAAAGTATTTTACATAGTGTGCTTGTGTAAGTGATTTGATCACATCAGGAGAGAACATACCTTCTGATTCTCAAATGGAATCCTCACAGACAGTTACCTCATGCTTTTAGTTTGGTATGCTCTTAGCTTTGTTTCCACTCAAGTTGAACCTACTCACATATCAGTATGATATAAGTCAGATTGAGGTTTTGTTTAATAGCCAAGTATAGTCTACTATCATTTCCCTTATATAATGCATGTATAGATGTTCTATCAGACACTTAAGTTATCCTTAACGATTACTCTGCACAAAGTCAGTCATATGCTTTTGTTGATTTATTCTAAGTTAATCATCCCTAAAGATTCTATCAGAAAATTAAATCTAACAGAATCAAATGCTTTAGTAAACAAATCAGCAAGCTGATTGGTTGTGTCTACTTTGACTAACTTGATTAGACCCTTTTCAGAGCAATCTCTCAGAAAATGGTATTTGATTTCAATATGTTTTGTTTTACTATGTTGAACTGGGTTAGCAGTTATAAACATAGCAGCTGAATTATCAATATGAATTGGTGTATGAAGGAAATTGTAACCATAATCAAGTAATTGGTTTTGCAACCAAAGTACTTGAGAGCAACCTGCTGAAGCAGCTATGTACTCTGCTTCAGCTGTGGATACAGATACATTTGTTTGCTTCTTGCACTGCCATGAAACAAGTCTTGGTCCTAAAAACTGACATCCACCAGTTGTGGATTTTCTGTTGTTGTTGCACCCTCCATAGTCGCTATCTGAGTAGGAGTAGAGGCTAAAATCTCCATCTTTGGGATACCAAAGTCCCAAGGCAGGTTTGCCTTTCAGGTATCTGAAAATCCTCTTTACAGCATTCAGATGTGACTCCTTTGGGTCTGATTGATACCTGGCACAAACACAAACAGCAAACATGATGTCAGGTCTACTGGCAGTTAAGTACATTAATGAACAGATCATTGATCTATACAATCTTTGATCTACGGATTTGCCAGCAGGGTCAGGCACAATCTTGTCTATTGTTGATGCTGGGTCTTGCATGAAGTGGAATCAGCAAGATTGTACTTCTTCAAAATTTGATGAATGTACTTTTCTTGATTGATGAAAATGCCATCTGGTTTCTGATGAACTTGTAAACCAAGGAAGAAAGGCAATTCTCCCATGGAGCTCATCTGAAATTCAGATTTCATCAAGTCTTCAAAGCTTTGGCACAGCTTCTTGTTGGTTGATCCAAATATTATGTCATCAACATATATTTGAACCACCAAAAGATCTTGATGTTCATGTTTGAGAAAGAGTGTCTGATCAATTGTTCCTCTCTTGTAGCCATTCTTCAGCAGGAATGATGATAGTGTGTCATACCACTTTCTGGGTGCTTGATGAAGACCATACAAAGCTTTATCAAGTTTGTATACTCTATGTGGATAATCAGGGTCTTCAAATCCAGGGGGTTGAGCAACATAGACTTCTTCATCAATTTTTCCATAGAGGAAAGTACACTTCACATCCATTTGATAGACTGTGAACTTCTTGAAGGAGGCATAGGCTAGGAAAACCCTTATAGCTTCAATCCTTACAACTGGTGCAAAGACTTCATCATAGTCTATTCCCTCTTCCTGGGTATATCCTTGAGCAATAAGCCTAGCCTTGTTTCTCACTATGATACCTCTGTCATCCAGCTTGTTTTTGAATAGCCACCTTGTTCCAATTGGGTGCTGACCCGTAGGCAGGTCTACAAGAGTCCACACTTTTTATTTTCTGAATTGTTGTAGCTCTTCTTGCATAGCCTCAATCCAGCTGTTGTCTTTTAGTGCAGCTGTAATGTTTGCAGGAACTGTTTGGGACAAGAAGCAGGTGAACAAACAAATGTTTTCCACACCTCCTTTGTTCCTTGTAGTTCTTGTATTCAGATCTCCAATGATATTTTCTGTTGGATGAGACTTGTGGATTCTGCTTGTTGAGACAGCATCAACTGGAACTGTGGTGTCTAAGTTTGAGAAACCCATTGAAGCAGATGGTGTCAGCTGAGAGGTTGAGTTGATGAAATAATCAAAAGGCTCATTTTGATCAGCTTGTGTATGAGTTGCTGCTGGGTTGTCTTTTTCCGCAGGAAGTTCTACGGAAGTAGCATTTTGTTCTTTCGCAGGAGGTTCTACGGAAGCATCATTTTGTTCTTCCGCAGGAGGTTCTACGGAAGCAGTATTTTGTTCTTCCGCAGGAGTAACTGCAGCATCTACGGACGCATTTTGTACTTCCGTAGAAGATGCATTACCATTCACGGATGAACATTGTTGTGTTGCAGGCATGGTTTGTTGATTTAACACTTCCTCTTTATCCCTTGGTTCAGCAGCTGAGGCAGGACTTACATCTGCGGATACGGATGCATCTGCGGATGTATTTATGGATGTAACTTCATGCTGCTGACTTGATTCTTGCAGAGGTGCAGTTGAACGTTGTACCCTTGGTGGGTCAGCTGTCAGGGGCACTTCATTCAAACTTGGAGGCACAAATGGATAGCATGTATCCGCAGCACCTGCATTGATCAGATAACCAGTGTTAAATGATTCCGTTAATGCATCTATATCAAATAACCAAGATGATCCTTTTACATTAGTAGTAAACATGGATTCATCAAAAGAAACATTGGGAGTCTCTTCAACTATGTTATGTTCTGGAATATAGACCCTATATGATTTAGAAGTGGATGAATATCCAACAAAGAAACCATCATAGGCTTTTTCAGAGAATTTTCCCAGTTGTTCTTTGGTATTCAAAACAGACACATGACACCCAAAAGCTCTAAGATATCCTATAAAAGGTTTTCTTTTAAATAAGAGTTCATAAGGTGTTTTATTATGTTCTTTGACTATCAAAGTTCTATTTTGAACATTGCAAGCTGTATTCATAGCTTCTGCCCAGAAAGTAATGGGCAGCTGAGAATCAGCTAGCATTGTTCTGGCTACTTCTATGAGTGTTCTATTTCTCCTTTCAGCCACTCCATTTTGTTGTGGAGTTCTTGGTGCACTGAATTGTCTTGCTATTCCTTTATTCCTGCAAAAATAATCCAGATCAGTATTAACAAACTCAGTTCCATTATCACTCCTAAAAATTTTAACTTTTAAATCAAGTTGATTCTCAATCTTGATCACAAAGTCCACTAATGTTTTAGATGTTTCACTCTTATGTTTTAAAAAGAAGACCCATGTGAATCTAGTGAAATCATCTACTATCACCAAACAATATTGCCTTTTTCCAATGCTCAACACATTGGTTGGACCAAAGAGGTCCATGTGAAGCAATTTGAGTGGTGTAGTGTTAGTGTTAATTGTTTTGGATTTATGAGACACTCGGTGTTGTTTTCCTTTATAACATGAAGAGCAATGATTAGAACAGTGAAATTCTTTCTTTGGTAATCCAATGACTAAGTCATTTTTCACCAATTTATTCATGTTCTTCATGTTGGAATGGACAAGCCTTCTATGCCACAGTTGAGATTCATCTTCTGAAGATTTAGACAGCAGGCATGTCTCGTGATTAGTGAGTGTTGTGTTGTTCATATCCAAAATATATGTGTTGCCTTTTCTTGATGCTTTGAGAAGGATCCAGTCTGCTGGAACTTTAAAACCTGGCTTAAGAATGTAACAGTTAGTGTTATCAAATAGTGTTAAATAATTTTGATCACAAATTTGGGAAACACTAAGTAAATTATACTGCAAATTTTCACAGTAATTTACTTTTTCAAATGTTAAAACACCATTAGTTACCATTCCTTCACCAACAATTTTACCTCCCTTCTTATCCCCACCAAATGCCACATAAGAGGCATGTTTATGTTTGAAGTCATGGAGAAGTGCACAGTTGCCTGTCATATGTCTGGAACAACCACTGTCAACATACCACTTGTTGTCAGCTCTCCATGATTGTTCCTGCACACAAAAAGAATTTAGTTAGAATTGACAATCCAAGGCTTAATTGTCTTGGATTTGCCAGATGTGTCAACAATAGTTACTCCTCCATGAATTAATCTTGAAGTTTCATTATTAGTTGTTTCTTTTTGATTTGATGGTTGTGAGGATGATTCTGTTGAAGATGAGTCAGGTTTCTGGATGCCTTCATGCTTCTCTGATTCTTTCTTCAAAGTCACTTGTTTTGGTTGGTATTTTAACTTTGGAGAGGATCCTGTAGTTTTGAAAGTTTCTTCATCTTTCAGTTTTGATTGAGGCACAGGAGTTCCTTTTGCAAAGTTATCAAAGAAACCATCAGCTGCTTCAGTTTGTTTATCTGATAAATCCACCTTTTTGTGAGGTGTCTTAGATGTATTTGTGCTTTCTTCCTCAAAGTCTTGTCCGCAGCAGAGGGTCTTTTCTTTGACTTTTGTTGTTCTTTCTGAATCTTTGTCTCTTTGTCACTTTCTGAGGATTGAGAATCTGATTCAGATGTTGTATCTTGTGACTTCTTTTTGCTCTTTTTCTTGTTCTTCTTATTAAAATAACATTCCTGACTGGAATGGTTATTTTTGTCACATATGGCACAGTGTTTGTTGAAGAAACAATCATCAGTCATGTGATTGTTCATATTGCAAATGGAACAATAGCTGCTGAAATAGCATTCATCAGTATTGTGATTCTTCATATCACACCATTTACTATATTTTCTGAACTTTCTTCAGATTCATCCTTCTTTTTACTGTGCTTTTTCTCACTGGCTGAAGCATCAGTTGATTTCTTCTTGTTTTTGTTTGGAGCATCATCAGCAGTTGCTTGTTTGCCTTTAGCTACCATTTGTTGCTTGAGATTCACCTTTTTCTTTGCATGTGTGTTGGTCTCTCTTTTTACCTCGTCCGCAGAATCAGCTTCTCTCTTCCGTTGCTTTTCTGCGGATTCAGTAATTTTTGTCTTTCGCAGAAGATCTACGGACTTGGTAAATTTTGCTTTCCGCAGATGTTCTACGGATTCTTCAGATTTCTTGTTCCGCTGATCTTCAACACTTGAATTTTTCTTTGGCTTTGTTGAACTTTGTTGTTTCTGACCTTTCTCTGAAGACAAAGGTATCTCAGCACTTGATCCGCAGCTATCTACTTTGTGAAGGTTCAGTTCTTGAAGTCCTTCATTCAATTCAGCAATCCTCTTGCAGATAGTCTTCAGCATGTTCCGTTGCTTTGGAGGATACTGCAGCTTTGATTCTTCAAGTACCCGTGGAAGACCAGTTTCAACTTGAACATTCTTGCCAATGTTCAGTTGATCAGTATCATGTTCATCAGAATCATCCAAGTCATCATACTTATCAAAATCTGACTCATTATGTTTAAGTGATTCAGATTCTGTAGATTCAGTTTCACTTATCTCAGCTTCATGACTGTTGTTTATGTCAATTTTGGTGCTTTGCACAAAATGTTTTGACAAATTGTTAGTCATTGTTTCAAGTAAAGGTGTGTAGTTATCATTAATAGGTGGTGCAACAGCATTATAACCCAACCCGGACCTGTTCTTTGATTCAATATGAGAGTTTAACAACTTCTCATATTGTTGAGATGATAATTGAAACTTCTGAAGTTTCACTTCAGTTGATGCATGATCAGCCATGGATTTTGTTAAGGAAGTGGTCAGATGCTCAACTTGGGCTTTTAGGCTGTAATTTTCAGAAACATATTTTTCTAAATCTTTTTGTAAAGAACTTATTTTGATTTGATATAATTTTTGTTCTCTTAAGTGTGATTCATTTAAAATCATAGTTTCCTTTACTTTATCAGCCAATTGTTGAGCATGGACTCTATATCGTTCAACTTCCTCAACACAGGATGATGAACATAACCTGTCTTTTACCTCTCTGGCCATAGGAGGAACTTTGTTTTCCATATGTGCCATCAATGCTTGATTCTCCTCTATCACCTCCTTCTCATACAAACTCCAGTCACATGTGCCATCTTGAAGGATGATCAGCCCAGTATCCTTAGAATTGCTTGGTCCTGCTGATGTATTTGTGGCTGGTGGGGATGTTAGCTGAGGTTGTCTATGCAAAGATCTTTGAGAGGTTGATTGCTGATTCTGAGGTTGTCATTATCAGGACCAAGCAATTCTAAGGAGACTGGGCTGATCATCCTTCAAGATGGCACATGTGACTGGAGTTTGTATGAGAAGGAGGTGATAGAGGAGAATCAAGCATTGATGGCACATATGGAAAACAAAGTTCCTCCTATGGCCAGAGAGGTAAAAGACAGGTTATGTTCATCATCCTATGTTGAGGAAGTTGAACGATATAGAGTCCATGCTCAACAATTGCTGATAAAGTAAAAGAAACTATGATTTTAAATGAATCACACTTAAGAGAACAAAAATTATATCAAATCAAAATAAGTTCTTTACAAAAAGATTTAGAAAAATATGTTTCTGAAAATTACAGCCTAAAAGCCCAAGTTGAGCATCTGACCACTTCCTTAACAAAATCCATGGCTGATCATGCATCAACTGAAGTGAAACTTCAGAAATTTCAATTATCATCTCAACAATATGAGAAGTTGTTAAACTCTCATATTGAATCAAAGAACAGGTCCGGGTTGGGTTATAATGCTGTTGCACCACCTATTAATGATAACAACACACCTTTACCTGAAACAATGACTAACAATTTGTCAAAACATTTTGTGCAAAGCACCAAAATTGACATAAACAACAGTCATGAAGCTGAGATAAGTGAAACTGAATCTACGGAATCTGAATCACTTAAACATAATGAGTCAGATTTTGATAAGTATGATGACTTGGATGATTCTGATGAACATGATACTGATCAACTGAACATTGGCAAGAATGTTCAAGTTGAAACTGGTCTTCCGCGGGTACTTGAAGAATCAAAGCTGCAGTATCCTCCAAAGCAACGGAACATGCTGAAGACTATCTGCAAGAGGATTGCTGAATTGAATGAAGGACTTCAAGAACTGAACCTTCACAAAGTAGATAGCTGCGGATCAAGTGCTGAGATACCTTTGTCTTCAGAGAAAGGTCAGAAACAACAAAGTTCAACAAAGCCAAAGAAAAATTCAAGTGTTGAAGATCAGCAGAACAAGAAATCTGAAGAATCCGTAGAACATCTGCGGAAAGCAAAATTTACCAAGTCCGTAGATCTTCTGCGGAAGACAAAAATTACTGAATCCGCAGAAAAGCAACGGAAGAGAGAAGCTGATTCTGCGGACGAGGTAAAAAGAGAGACCAACACACATGCAAAGAAAAAGGTGAATCTCAAGCAACAAATGGTAGCTAAAGGCAAACAAGCAACAGTTGATGATGCTCCAAACAAAAACAAGAAGAAATCAACTGATGCTTCAGCCAGTGAGAAAAAGCACAGTAAAAAGAAGGATGAATCTGAAGAAAGTTCAGAAAAATATTGTAAATGGTGTGATATGAAGAATCACAATACTGATGAATGCTATTTCAGCAGCTATTGTTCCATTTGCAATATGAACAATCACATGACTGATGATTGTTTCTTCAACAAACACTGTGCCATATGTGACAAAAATAACCATTCCACTCAGGAATGTTATTTTAATAAGAAGAACAAGAAAAAGAGCAAAAAGAAGTCACAAGATACATCATCTGAATCAGATTCTCAATCCTCAGAAAGTGACAAAGAGACAAAGATTCAGAAAGAACAACAAAAGTCAAAGAAAAGACCCTCTGCTGCGGACAAGACTTTGAGGAAGAAAGCACAAATACAGTCTAAGACACCTCACAAAAAGGTGGATTTATCAGATAAACAAACTGAAGCAGCTGATGGTTTCTTTGATAACTTTGCAAAAGGAACTCCTGT
Organism: Flaveria linearis; assembly: GCA_024085815.1. Lineage (NCBI taxonomy): Eukaryota > Viridiplantae > Streptophyta > Magnoliopsida > Asterales > Asteraceae > Flaveria > Flaveria linearis. The sequence continues at coordinate 19,959,130 of CM044015.1, read as the reverse complement.
GCCTCAATCAAAACTGAAAGATGAAGAAACTTTCAAAACTACAGGATCCTCTCCAAAGTTAAAATACCAACCAAAACAAGTCACTTTGAAGAAAGAATCAGAGAAGCATGAAGGCATCCAGAAACCTGACTCATCTTCAACAGAATCATCCTCACAACCATCAAATCAAAAAGAAACAACTAATAATGAAACTTCAAGATTAATTCATGAAGGAGTAACTATTGTTGACACATCTGGCAAATCCAAGACAATTAAGCCTTGGATTGTCAATTCTAACTAAATTCTTTTTGTGTGCAGGAACAAACATGGAGAGCTGACAACAAGTGGTATGTTGACAGTGGTTGTTCCAGACATATGACAGGCAACTGTGCACTTCTCCATGACTTCAAACATAAACATGCCTCTTATGTGGCATTTGGTGGGGATAAGAAGGGAGGTAAAATTGTTGGTGAAGGAATGGTAACTAATGGTGTTTTAACATTTGAAAAAGTAAATTACTGTGAAAATTTGCAGTATAATTTACTTAGTGTTTCCCAAATTTGTGATCAAAATTATTTAACACTATTTGATAACACTAACTGTTATATTCTTAAGCCAGGTTTTAAAGTTCCAGCAGACTGGATCCTTCTCAAAGCATCAAGAAAAGGATAAAGAAAACAAAACAATTGTGTGTTCATGATTCGAACGTGAACATGAGCTTGGATCTTAGGATTCATATTGATGATAACAAGAATTCAATGATTAGGTGCTAAAATATAATAAATAATGATGATGATGAACATGAAGAACACATACCATGATGATTAATGCTTGATGTTATTGATATATTATTGAAATCATCATTCATAAGAATGATGATATAATGTTGAAATCATCATCCATGAGGGATGATGATATATTGTTGTTGGTGATAAACCCTAATTCACCCTAACATGTGGTGAATTAATCACCCTTTACAAAGATGACATAGGTTAATATATATACTAGTCTAGTAATTAAAATAATTACAAAATAAACCCTAGACTAATATTTTGTTTCTTTCGTGCTTCAAGTCTTCAACTTCAATACTATTGAAATCTTCAATTTCTTCCAAGGTAGAATACCCAACAATACTCCCCCTAAATTGTAGATTTCCAATGTGAATTGAAGCTTGATCTTGTTTTTGTTGAATGGTTATCCAAAGTCGAGAAATACGACGTTGATGCGGAAGCGTGGTCTTCAAAACTTTGGAACAACTATATTATGTAACTCAATGTCACTTATTTTTGTTGTTGAGAGCCCAAATACGAAGCCCAAATTTGTTTTATTGATCATAAGCCCAATCTTCAACACTTGAGCCCATGTTCAATTGTTGTTTTTGATGTAGGAGGCCCAATTAATTAAATTCGATACACCTTTTCTTGTTTTATGTAGAAGCCCAAATAAGTAAATGTGAGGCCACCTTCTCTTGTTTTAATGGCTAAGCCCACGTAACAAACCTAATGTTGTTCACGAGCCCATGTGCAACACTAGGTTGCAAACCTAGTTTGATTCGGCAACCCTAATTAGGGCATCTAGGATCGCATTTGGCAGCCCTAATCACAAGAGCTGCTCACGGCAGCCACATTCTCATTCGGCAGCCTCATTTGGACCCTAATTTGCAGCCCTCTTTCGATTGCAAAGGACACATATTGATTAAATCGCAACCCTAATGGGACACCCTAATTGGGCAGCCCTTAGCCGCAAGAAACATCAATAGGCAGCCGTGTTTTGGCAGCCATATTGTGCAGCCACATTTGGCCGCAACACTTGGGTTCGCAAACAGCATTCATCTGCAGCTCTCTTTTGATCGCAAAAGCCACCTTTGATTAAATCGCAAACCTAATTGGGCAGCCCTAATTGGGCAGCTCTAAGTCGTATGAAGATCTAATCAGCAGCAACCCTAATTCGCAGCTTTTTGATCCTTTCTTTGCAGCCGCAAACCCATGATGATTATTGATTTGAATTGTTTTCTTCAAATCTTCAATAATTTCAGCAATGTAACCATGAAATCTCATCAAAATCAATATGAATCCATCAACTCCAGCTCTGATACCAATTGTGTGTTCATGATTCGAACGTGAACATGAGCTTGGATCTTAGGATTCATATTGATGATAACAAGAATTCAATGATTAGGTGCTAAAATATAATAAATAATGATCATGATGAACATGAAGAACACATACCATGATGATTAATGCTTGATGTTATTGATATATTATTGAAATCATCATTCATAAGAATGATGATATAATGTTGAAATCATCATCCATGAGGGATGATGATATATTGTTGTTGGTGATAAACCCTAATTCACCCTAACATGTGATGAATTAATCACCCTTTACAAAGATGACATAGGTTAATATATATACTAGTCTAGTAATTAAAATAATTACAAAATAAACCCTAGACTAATATTTTGTTTCTTTCGTGCTTCAAGTCTTCAACTTCAATACTATTGAAATCTTCAATTTCTTCCAAGGTAGAATACCCAACAGTAGGAGACCACTAGAGTTCAAGGTTGAAGATTATCCCATGTTAAAGGTTTCCCTATAGATGTGCAATGTATGTTTTTGGAAACAAAGAAAGTTAAGCCCTAAATACACAGGATGATACAATGTAATTATAAGGATTGGAATAATGATTCATAGGTTGGAATTATAATACACATTAAATGGAATTCAAGACACGTTCATATTTCAAACTTATGAAATGTCTAGCAGACCCAAATTATAACATGCAAAGCAATGATAAATTTTATTTCTCAGAATAGCTGACTAAGAATCTAGATGCTCTGGAATAAAATTTAAGGAAGATTATTTTCCTGGTTTTGGTTCAATGGTAGGCTAAAAAGGACCAAATAAAAATTTGGTACTTAGCCATCAAGATGAAAGCTAAGTACCCTCATTTATTTAAGTAACCCTTAAACTTTAAGGATGAAATTTCCTTAAAGAGGATAACACCATACTACTAAATTTTCTTATGGTGACTTGGGTGTTTTAAGTAAGTTTTGAAGATTACAGGTAATTTTTTATAAGATTGATAATAGCCAGGAACAATTTCATTATCATTTAGCATTTTATTTGTAGTTGGTGAATCTCATTAACTTATAGATTAAGTTTTATCATGATCAAAATTGTAAAACCTGGAGAATTTATAAGATAGTGGATTTCATAAAAGAAGATTGGTATGGATCTTGCAATACCTAACATGCAATGCGCACTATTGCTTACAATCAAGTCAAATGTGATTGTTAACTATTATAATAAGTTAAAAATGAAGTTGCTTCCATTGCATGTCTCAAAATTATAAAAATAGGTTTTTGTCAAAAGCTACCATGACCATGTAGGTCACATGATTAGCGTAATAGTAAGAAACACAGGTGTCGCATGCTTGTGTCTGATCATGATATGGTCAATACAATCGTGTTGATCAATGATAAAAAAATTGATGTTTTCTAGCATCGTCTTAATCGAGAATTTACGTCAATATGGTCGTGCTAACCTTAGGCACGACCATCCAAGTTACATAATTTCTTAGGATGGAAAGTTTGGATTTAAAAACAATTTGTTATGTTTTAGAATAGCAGGTTAAGACTCTAATATGGAATATAGTTGGGATAGCCTATTTATTGTAGGTTTGTTGAATAAGTGAGATTTAGTGTGAGTTACATTTGAGTGTGATTTAATGCTTAGCTCAAGATAAGTTCCTTTTATTTAATTTCAAAACGTGATGTGTGCTTTTGTTTAAATTGTAACTATTTAAACTTATGCAATATCTATCTTGAGAGTTGGTAATTTAATGTGATTTAGTAAAAGTAACATAACATGTTTGATTTAGTGTGTGTGTGTATACACACCTTATGTAAGAAAGTGCTTATCATATTCGTGTAAAGGTTTAAATTTCAGCCCCTTATGGTTTAGGCAAAACTAGAGTCCCATTTGGTGGACTTTATCATGATAATTGAGTTTAATCTCTAGCATGTTCTTTGGTTTGCTTGTGGTTATAAATACTTTTGATGTTACTTGGTGAATGTCTAAATTGCATATTCATGGTTTTACTAGCATTGAGTATTTCAAGATAGTGTTTAAAATTTTTTGAACTATGGCGATTTCATGAACTAACTAGTATAAACTAACTATTTTTCTATTTAGCACACATATGATATGATATTTAGCTTCTAGACTCGGAAGGACCTTATAACATCAGGTAATACGATAATGATGATTGTTTAAAAAGAAATGATGAATGGGACCTTGTGAAGATTTACATCATGAATTTTAAGAATTTTGATTGTATGGTTACTAAGGATTGTCATGTTATTATTTTCCTTTAAGACTTTTGACATTGTACGTACCCTAATATGTTAACTTATTTAGTGAAAGTTTTATGTTTCTATCGCTTAAGTTGTGTATCAATTGACCACGCTAGCCTCAATATGGATAGGGTGTGACAACGAGTGAGGAAGCCGACTAAGAAAGAAGAGAATTAATAGGTTAAAATTTAGATTTATGAAGAAAATACTCGATGAACCTGGGGTTCTAGTCGAAGCCACGTAGGTAAGAATGGATTAAAGGGGATAGCGTTGGCCTAAATAATATCATAAATGGTATGAATAATAATTACAAATATTTATGGTACCAACGGTGACTGGTCTTATAGTTGACTCAAGCAAGTATATAACTCCAATATGTATTGGTTCTAAAACAAGTTAAACAACATTACATCTAATTTTAGTATGATAGAGTTTACGATATACTTATCAACAACAATTTGAGAAAAGGTTCCATATAGAATGTAAGCAATACATATCATGAAAGGCAAATGATAATGACATGTGATAAGATCACTAACATAGTGCATTAAACCTATAGGCGGGCATGATCATGATGAGGTAACAAAACAACATAACATACACACTCTAGTTTAGATAATACAGGTTGTTGAGGTAGCAAGCCTACAGACAATAACTAAACACCAGTCTAAGTTATCAAAGAATCTAATGATGTGAATATTTTAGAAGTAGATAACCTAAACATGAGAAATTTCAACATTGTTAATTTAATTTAATGAGTCTAATAATTCTCTCAATAGATAATTTTTATATCAATAATGAACCGTAATCGCATGCACAAATCAATATATGAATTCAAGTTATCAGAATTGAATATTTACCAAGTAGCTAACAAGGAGCAATAATTGTAGCACACTCGAAGGCGGCTGCATCTGCTATGGTACTGCCAAGTGCGGACTAGCGGTCATCAACAGTGTTGAAGTTTGGGAGGTGGTCAAACATAGTCGTATTTTAGAATTTAGGTTATTCAGCCACACAAGTCATAACTGGTCCCAGATTACATGCATTTAAAGACTCATGAAAATTAGCGAGCACGTGCCTTATGCTTCTTTTTCCAAATTACGAATCTTTTCAGAGTATATTTCTGACTTCTGAACGAGGCTAATAGCGTGCACACCTGAACACCCAAACCAGATCCTAATCTGAATCTTACTTTGTAACAAGTTTAAGACAAATCAATTTAATTTTTCGGTTTGAAACCCGATCTATTGAAACCGGTATAAATCGATCTAATTTGTTCCTTTTTAAGAATTCGTTTTAATCCGATCCAATTTTGACTAATAACATGAATCCATATCTAAAACACACTAGGTCTTTAGATTTGGTAAACAAATTGGTACTTCATATTCAACCCTTACCTTTGCAATTGTACAAAACAACCCCTTGTCTTTCACCCACGTGCACCACACCTAGGCTGTCCAAACCGCTCGACGCTCGACGCTCGCTCGACGTTCATTCGGAATTTGCTCGAAAAATGCTCGTTCGAATTTTTGCTCGGTTGAAAACGAGCCGATTGGCTCGGATCGGTTTGTAAACGAGCCAAGCACAAGCAAAGGTCCGCTCGGTTCGGTTCGGATCGAATTAATATGTATATATAGTTTATACGTAGTGCTCTAGTAGATTTGACCCATTATATACAAAGATATAATTATATTTAGAGTAAATTACCATTTGCATCCCTATGGTTTGGCGATTTTGACCATTTGCATCCCTATAGTTTAAAAATCTCTATATCCACCCTGACATATCGTTTTTGTCCCCGTTTGCATCCAAAATCCAAACGCCGTTTATCTTTGCCGTCAAGTATGAATTAACCGTGTAATTAGGGTTAATTGGGTATGTGTAATTGGTTAATTGCTTGTTGTTTTTCTGGGGATTTTGATTAACCGTGTAATTAGGGTTAATTGGGTGGTGTAATCGAAGGTTTGTTTGAAGGGTTGTGAATAATTTAGGGTTAATTGTGCAGATGTAGTGGACAAAGTAGCAGACGTTGAGGACTTTGAGAAATGGCTAAGGATCTTGAGAAGGCTTCTCCGCTTGAAATTATGGATAAGGCTCTTGAGAAATTTGGGGATGATATCGCTATAACTTTCAGGTAATGTTACTGTACAAGCTGTTACTGCACGGTTTACAATCTTGAAACTGTACAAGCTGTTACCCGATGGCAAATCGGAGCTCCAAACCCGATGTGTTGAGTTTAGGCATCGGTAACTACGGTCACGGAAGCATAATGCGCGATGGCTCTGGTTGCACTCCGGCGGTCAAATCCACCATCGTCGGCTGTAGAGTTGAGACCCATATTCCAACAGCTTCAAATTCAAGAAGATTATCAGTAGATCCTGAAGATTTGAAGAAATTGGGGAATGAAGAGTACAAAAAGGGGAATTTTTTACAGGCGTTGAGTTTTTATCTGTTTGACTCGTAAGTTTTTCAAGAAATCTTGAAAATGAAAATTTACACATACCCGTTTTCTCAGATCTGATTCATTTGCCATTCTTGTGTTTTGCTTTTTCAATTGATCATGTTCTTTGATATTTTTACTTGAGATGGAAGGGATGGAATCATAGAAAAAGGAAGAAAAGAGATGGGATGCAAACGGTACAAGGGTAGGGAACGAATTAACTAAATTACCCCTGGATGAAATGGTACTTGACTGCAAAGATAAACGGCGTTTGGATTTTGGATGCAAACGGGGACAAAAACGATATGTCAGGGTGGATATAGGGATTTTTAAACTATAGGGATGCAAATGGTCAAAATCACCAAACCACAGGGATGCAAATGGTATATTTATGCATATTTGATCAATCAACCTAATAAAAAATTCTACACTTAATATAAAAGTGAAATACTAAGCCATTAAAAGATATTTTTTCGATCATCTCACTCTCACCGTCACCGTTATCCGCAATATGCTCTCCGCCTTATCGTTACAGACTTAGCTAACTTCATCGTCAGTCACAACGTGTTATCATCCATGAAAGTATTATGTAATTAAATGTGGCTGATTTTAAGTTATTAAACTTTATTCGCTGCAGTATAAATTGTATGACACACAAGATAGTTAAGTTGTATAAATTGTTTTGCCGCTCGTTTGCGCTCGCTCGACGTTCGCTCGAAAATTTAACGCTCGAAAAATGCTCGTTCGATTTTTCGCTCGATTGTAAACGAGCCGATCGGCTCGGTTCGGTTTGAAAACGAGCCAAGCACGAGCAAAAGTCCGCTCGGTTCGACTCGGCTCGTGAACAACCCTAACCGCACCCACAATCTCTTACTTGCAATCGTATCCCATATATGCCCTACAAATCACTCTTATCCCCACTTTCTCCATTTGCATACTTTTCTCCTCCCTTCACCGCCGTACTTTTCCGGCGATCCGCCGTTCTCCGGTCGGAGCTCCGACTAATCTATCCATATCTATTATCCTTCCCTCTCCTCTCTCTCCATCTATCATATCCATTCAAAAACAAAACAAAAATCAAAATCCACAAAAAAAAACCGAAAAAATTTCTAGGGTTTCTGCTGTTTGCTTTGTTTCGAGTTGAATTTATCTGGGTTCTCTTCTATATATCGATTGAGATTGGGATCTATCAATAACAAGGGGAGAGGGAAGTTACAAAAGCAAAAAAAAAGTGAAAAATCCCTGAAAAATTATATCTTTGTTAGGGTTTTGAGATGGCGGCGCAGGTGGGTCAACCTCAGTCGGTGAATGGTGGTGGTGGTGGTGGTGGTTCGGGTGGTAGTCAGCAGTATGTGCCGACGTCGTTGTATGTTGGTGATTTGGAGCTCAATGTGACTGATTCGCAGCTTTATGATCTGTTTAACCAGTTGGGTCAGGTGGTTTCGGTTCGGGTGTGTAGGGATTTGTCTACTCGGAGGTCTCTTGGTTATGGTTATGTCAACTATGTGAGCCCTCAAGATGGTTAGTTTTGGGTTGAATTTGTTTTCTTTTTGTTGTTTGTGTTGGAATGTGTCTGTTTGTTGATCTGATGCTGTTTGATCTAATGTTGGAAATGATAGTTGTTGAAAGGTGAATATGCAGTAATGCAGATAGGACGTTGTTTGAAACTAGGGAATATATTTGGTGTCAGTAAGGGTTGTTTGAAAAGTAGAACAAGGGTGTATGGTTGGAGAAATCTATTGATGAATCAAGCTGTTTAAATAGTTTTAGTTTTGTAGATCTTCGTTTTGATATGATTTTGCATATGACATATGTCAATTCGTTTGAATGACGGTGCAATTCGTGCATAGTCTAGTCACATTTTAATTATTAAAGTTTTGAAATATGTTGAAAGTTAAGAGTTTCATGTTCTTTACTAATTTGGTGGTTGCATTTTAAGGAAATTGCTTATAAGAAAGATGCATTAAAGATAGTTCGATATGTTAATGTTATTTTTGTTATGAATCGTCAAGTGATTTGAACTTTACAATGTTTTTTTTACTCCTTTTGTGTGTTAATGACAGCTGCAAGGGCTATAGAGATGCTGAATTTCACTCCTCTCAATGGAAAGGCAATCAGGATAATGTATTCTCATCGAGATCCTAGTGTGCGCAAAAGTGGCTCTGGAAATATCTTTATCAAGGTCTTTAAACAATACTATGATAATTGCGTCATGCTATAAAAGTTTGTATAAAAGTTTGTCTTGTTGCGTAATCAACGTTCTGTTTATTTAATGATGCAGAATTTGGATAAAGCAATTGATCAGAAAGCACTACATGACACCTTTTCTACCTTTGGGAACATTCTCTCTTGCAAGATAGCTACGGATGCAACTGGTCAATCAAAGGGCTATGGATTTGTGCAGTATGACAGTGAGGAGTCTGCACAACAAGCTATTGAGAAACTCAATGGCATGCTTTTGAATGACAAACAAGTATACGTGGGTCCTTTCTTACGCAAACAAGAAAGAGATATGGCTGTTGACAAGACAAAGTTTACTAATGTCTTTGTTAAAAACCTCTCGGAATCAACAACTGATGATGATTTACGCAAGGCGTTTAGTGAATATGGAACAATCACTAGTGCTGTTGTAATGAGGGATGCTGATGGTAACTCAAAATGCTTTGGATTTGTTAACTTTGAGAATGCCGAGGATGCTGCTAGAGCTGTAGAGGGTCTTAATGGACAGAAGTTTGATGAAAAAGAATGGTATGTTGGGAAAGCCCAGAAAAAGAATGAAAGGGAGCAGGAATTAAAACAAAAGTTTGAGCAAAGTATGAAGGAGGCAGTTGACAAATCACAGGGTCTTAACCTGTATATAAAGAATTTAGATGATACCGTCTCCGATGAAAATCTCAAGGAGTTCTTTGCACCTTTTGGTACTATAACCTCCTGCAAGGTATGTTTTATCAAAAAGCACATGAGAGGTGTACATTAAGTTATAAAGCAAGCTAATGAACCGGGAATTAATTTTTTTTATATAAACAGGTCATGCGAGATCCTAATGGAACTAGCAAAGGATCAGGTTTTGTTGCATTTTCTACTTCTGAGGAAGCTTCTCGAGCAGTAAGCAAACATATATTCATCTACTATGGGCACTTATTGAATCTTCTTTTTGTTGCAAGTGGACTAACATGTTTTTTTATTGTTTCATAGCTTGCGGAGATGAATGGCAAGATGATTGCTGGCAAGCCCCTTTATGTTGCGCTTGCGCAGCGCAAGGAAGATAGAAGGGCACGATTGCAGGTTTGTTGATAATTTTTTATTTTTTTGTTTAGTTTTATAAAAGGAATCAAGGACAACTGCTTTTTATGTTATCAGGACACGTTAAAAATGATATTTTTATATTATGTGTGCAGGCACAGTTTTCACAAATGCGCCCTGTTGCAATGGCACCTCCTGGAGCTCCTCGTATGCCAATGTTTCCTCCTGGTGGTCCTGGTCTTGGTCAACAAATGTTTTATGGTCAAGCTCAGCCTGCCTTCATTCCTCCTCAAGTAACCTCCCAATTTATTATCACAGTTTATTTATGGAATTATTATCCTTCTTTTGAGTTTTGTGATTAAATATCTATGTTATTTATTTATTAATAAAAATTTATATGGATGTACATGGATAGCCTGGTTTTGGGTACCAGCAGCAACTGGTTCCAGGTATGAGGCCAGGTGGCGGTCCAATGCCAAACTTTTTCATGCCAATGGTTCCACAAGGCCAGCAGGGTCAGCGTCCAGCTGGAAGGCGTGCTGGTGTTCCTGGGCAGCAGAATCAACCACCAGTTCCTCTTATGCAGCAGCAGGTGTGTAGTACGCTTTACTTGCTATGGTTTTTAAGGTGACAAAAATATACTAATGAATATGACTTTTTCGAAACAATAGATGCTGCCACGTGGTCGGATGTACCGTTACCCTCCTGGTCGCAATGTTGGTGATGTTTCGATGGGTTCTGTTCCATATGATATTGGGAATGGCATGCCATTGCGTGATGCTGGTGGAATCTCACAGCCAATTCCCATTGGTGCTCTAGCTTCTGCACTTGCAAATGCTTCTCCAACAGAGCAAAGAACTGTAACGCCCTTTTCGTCTTGAATACTTAGAATTTGAAACAATCTTTTGAAAATATGATTATTTTTGTATGGTTTTGATAAATGTGATTATATTGTAGATGTTGGGTGAGAATCTGTACCCACTAGTTGAACAGCTGGAAGCAGAATCAGCAGCTAAGGTAACAGGAATGCTATTGGAGATGGACCAGACCGAGGTTCTTCACTTGCTGGAGTCACCAGAAGCGCTCAAGGCAAAGGTTGCAGAGGCAATGGAGGTCCTCAGGAATGTTGCCCAGCAGCAGCAGCCTGCTGATCAACTTGCTGCACTGTCTTTGAATGACGGCATCGTTTCTTAAACTAATCGAGTCGCTTTAGTTATAAAACTTCCTATCTTATGCTAGTTTGTTCAAGTTGGATTGTTTGATTTTCAAGATTCTTTGACTTTCTTTGACCGCTATACTTTTATGTCGTGTTTGAAACCCTTATCGTATGGGCTACATTATTAATTTTCTAGCATGTTCCTGATTTTTCATGATGATGAGCACACTTGTAATTAAAGGTGTTTAAAATTGGATATACGAAAATTTTGGATAGTGGATTTTACTATCTGAATTCTAAAAATATATGTAATTTTTAATAAATTGTATATATTTTTTAATGTTTTTTATTATAAAAGTTTTCAGATATCTTAAGTTTTTATTAAAATATCCAAAATACCTGAATTTTTTAAATAATATTTCATTATCCAATAGTTTTTATAAAAATATTTTTAATTCATATATCCGAAAATCCTTAAAAACACTGCCGCGTATAATACATCTTGATTAGTGACGTATTTGCACATTAAAGAAGAGGGAAGTTTGGTTTGTTTCAAGTTGTATGTCTAAAGCTTTGGCATTGCTTGGAGGTTAGTTAGTATTTAAGGTTGAGCTTGGCTATTTTATTTCTTATTATTTATATAATTATATTTTCTATATGCTTTATATGTTAAATTAAATTAGTTATATATTTATAAATTATTTTGCAAGTTAAGCTTCGTATGTGAAGATTGGATTAGAGCTTGTTTGGTAAAATTTGAGTTAAGCTCAGTTAAGTTTTTGCTTGAATGAAAAAGCTGAACTATGACCCTATTTGTTGTTATAGTAGAATTTGTAACTACTTGAATTTTTTGCTTCAACAACTCCTATTTTAGAAACCTATCGCTTTACACCTACAACTAGAAATTCTTGTCACTTGAATAACACTTCATTATCTAATTCACATTTTGAGGTGTTTCTTCGGTTGCCAAAGCGTCATATGGAGGTTCTTATTATCACTTAGGTGGTGTTTGTTTTTTATGTAAAAAAATATCTATGGTTTGTAGACCGTCTGCAGAGCCACAACCAAACGTATGCAGTCTTCAATAAAAAGACTGTTTTTTTTCACATCTACAGACTGTTTAATGTAATATTATTTAAAATAATTTATAAGTATCAAGTATGAGTAAGATAAATTTAAATTGTTGTTGAAAAAAAGATATACATAACGTATAACTTATGTAATTTCACAGAATTTTTTTTAAAAGTGGTGTTTTTTTTTAAAGGTGAAGTGACATGGGGGACCAATCTTGACATGTTGTGACATCAGGGGTACCCGCCCTTACCATGGGCAGGTTCTTCCCCTTGTTGACCGAGCCTGCCTCTTCTGTCCCTGCTGTCACGAGCCTGCAACCTCTGTCCCACATCGAAATTTGTGTGCGGTTTTCAATCAAGCAAGAAGTCGCCCATGGGAAGGGCGGGTTCTACAATAACCCACAACCGTCCGATTTACTTCTGCAATCAATCTCCACCACCCAATAGAATAACCTAACTGCAGAAGACCACGCCCTTTCCAAGGGCGGTTAAAAACCCTCACCCTCGAATATATATATCCCAATTAAACAACCAAATTTTTATCTATCTACACAACCCAAATTTTATTACTCACCTAATTATTCTATTATTTCATAGTTTATTTAAAAAACAAAATGAGCTGGAGAATTACACCAGGCCCACTAAATAACGATCTGTTATTTTTAAGTGGTCAACATAGAGCTGATTATTATTTTCGAGAACCAGAAAGCGATGAATGAATTTTACGTGTTAGACGAGGTGATAAAGCTTTTTGGGATTACATTGATGAAGTGCCTATCCCTGAAAATATTATGAGATACATAAGGTTGGCTGGTTTTGCGGGTGTGATCGAGTGTGGTTATCGTAAACTTCACCGTGCTCTCATCTCAGCTTTAGTAGAGAGATGGAGGCCGGAGACACACACATTTCATTTACCGGTTGGCGAAGCCACAGTAACCCTTCAAGATGTACAAGTTTTGTGGGGTTTGCCGGTTGAAGGTGATGTTGTTTCTGGCACTGATTATGCTATGAATGCATCTGAAATTATAATGAGGTTTGAGTATTTAACCGGCTGTACACTCGCTACAAACGCTGTAAGTGGTTATAAGTTAAACCTAAGGTTTATTTTAGATCAAATAATAAAACCACTCCCTAATAATGCCACAGATTTTCAGTGCATCCAACGAGCTAGATTAATTATATTATTTATGATTGATGCCACTTTATTTCCTGATACTTCTAGCAATTGGGTGCACATAAATTATTTAAGTCATATTGAAAATTTAAATAACTGTGGTAGATTTAGTTGGGGAAGTGCAGTTTTAGCATCTTTGTATAGACAATAATGTAAGGCAACGAGTGTCACAAATCGAGAGGTTGGTGGGCCTTTATTCTTGTTGCAATTATGGGCATGGGAAAGATTACCTTATATGTGTCCCCGGAATACGAGATCTATTGATTTCAGATTACCATATGGTGCACGGTATGTTAAGAAAGCTTATGTATAACTATTTTTTAGTAATCTTATATTTTTCTAGTTAACGGGTATATTTGAAAACATGATTACAGTTGGAATGGTGAACTTAGTTATGTAAACACCACTCCGCATTGTTTGAGCGCGTATCGATCTCAGCTGCATTCATTAAGCGAGGCCACGGTATTAATCTAAATTATTTTGTATATATTAACATTATGAAAACATATTAATTCATATTTTTTTTCAGTTTAATTGGAGACCTTATGATAATATTATTCACCTTCTATCTGATATCTGCACAAATGGATATCAAAGCTGGAGAAGTGACACATACCTTATATGTTGGGAATTTGTTAAGCCTCACATTCCAAGTAGGGTTTTAAGACAATTTGGGATGTTTCAACCAATCCCTACAAGTGCGTTACTAACCCGGGAGCAACACATAAATCTACATTCGATTGCTCGTAAAGGTGGTAGAAATAAAAACTGGTTACAACATCATAATATCTTTGTTCAAGCATGGGCGTCTCGGCATAATTCAGTTGCTAATGAACCATACACTGATTCGCCAATTGCTTCTGAAGCATACATGAGGTGGTATTTAGAGCGTACTATTGTGTATACAACAAACCCGGCTCATCAAGACACGAACCCTCATGGCTTCCAAAATGATGGTCAAAGATTAAGAATGATGGTATGGTTAATTTATTTGTTATAATGATTATTTATTATTATTCATATTATTATTGTTATTAATATCATTATTATTATTATTTATAGATGGATGGGATGAGTCAGTTTTATCAAAGACCAGGGGATGAAAAGGGGAGGAATATGGCGAGCCGTTATATGGAATTTGCACATGCAAACCATATGAGTTATCTACCAACGCATGTGACACAGAATGTTGATGATACTCAACTTCCTCCTGTCACACAGCGTTTACGCGGAAGGGGTAGAGGACGAGGGCGGGTAGGTCGACAAGTTGTTGATGATAATATGGAGCAACAGAATATGATAGAACAAAGGGATTCCACGGAACAACAGTTCGACTCCCCCTTTTTAAGCCAAATGAGCAACCCAGATTTTTTTTACGGTAGTACCTCAAGTACTTAGTTTCCACATTTTAGTCAAATGGGTACCCAAAATTTTGAAGAAGGGGCCCGTCAAATCCTTATCAAAGCCCTAATACTGGTTACCAACAATCATCTCACCATTCTTCCCCGCTACCTTATTACCCTCAATTTCAAGTGACGGCTCAATCAGTTGACCGGTTTTTTAATGCATCTCCTTGCCCATTCGACTTAAATGATGAAGCAACAAACGATAATGATGACACTCGTTAGATATTATTTCTTTTATATAATAATGTAATTTTTATATTTTTTATAACGCAATTTTATTATATAATGCAATTTTATTATAAAATACAAGCATCCAAAAACTAACAAGTAGTACAATAAAAGTAACAAGTAAAGCAGTAATACAACAAAGAAGGTCACTTGTGGGTCTTGCGTTTGATTATCTTTTCTGTAAACCATTCAGGGTGACTATATGCATAACGATACTGATAAAACTCTTTTGCCATATAGTGTCGATATCTTGCACACGTGTCTTTAAAATATCCCTTCATACTTAAGGTTTTTCCTTGAACTAGTTTTTGCATTAACATACAAACAAAAACCCCTGAATCACCACCAAGATCACCCCCGTCCTTAGGCAAGTACTCCTCAATAGTTGTAAAAGACATGTCATCCCTTTTATCACAATGAATAAATGGTCCAGTATAATTTTTTTTCCAGTAACCAATCTGTTCCATCAGACAGTAAAAATTACATGGAATAAAATCTAAAATAGGGAGAAGTAACTCATGATATAGTTCACGATATAAGTTATTTGACCAATACTGAAGGATCTCCATTGTATGCAAGTTAATTATGATAAGTAACCAATGTTCTACTGCTTTTATAAGTATTGGAATATAAATATATTGCACCTCCCAAAATGGAGGGTACAACTCATCAGTTCCGTTGCCATATTTGACAGGCTTCACATCTTCCCACACACATAATTCATCCCGAAATTGAGGTGGTAGAATTGTCCAATTCAACCCTGATGGTCCAAATTTCGCAAGCTTTCCACGTCTCATCCGCATAATCCGTTTTACCCAACCTTCTATATGCTATGATATAGAGTATTAACATCTGATAATTATTATATAAAACTAAATTATTTAACTAAAAATATATAACTTTTTTACCAATGGAGAAAGACGACCGTCGCGTTCGTAGCCTAATAAAGCACCCCAAAAATCCTTCCCAAGCCACTCACCACCAAACAGAACTGAAACACAATATGGCGCATCCCCGTTGTTGTAGAAGTCAATAGCATCTTTTGACCAGTTCTTAGATTCTTCTTCATCTGCAACTAAAAATGTTGTATGCACTGGGTTGTTTTCTGACGAAGATGATTCACGTTGATTCTTAGGCCGCCTCAACCTTTGTAGAATTGAACTCGTCGATCGGAGTTCATGAGCTGGTTCTTTACCGGGACGGTGTGCCATTTATAGTAGTGTTTTTTGGAAGGAAGTTATGAAAGATGAAATATGGTGAATTTTGAGGAGAAGTGTGCTTGTATTTATAGGAGAAGGGAGGTTAATTTTGGAATAAAATATTTAATATTTAATATTTATATTTTATAATATAAAACAAACATAATAATATTAAAACAATAATAACCATTAAACATCAAATAGAATTAATATACAATAATCTTCTCATGAATATGAGTTTGGACAAGTGTTCATGTTATGACCTGTTTGTCTACATATTGAACATCTACGTATAACAGGTGCATCTGGATGATGAACATCCATCTCATTGTGTATCCTTCTCGTGCGTCTCCTACCTCATGACGTGGTGATTTTTGATGGATCGCCTCTTATCCTCCAACCCGGGTTCGTCCAATAATCAATGTGACGAAGCGGGTAAAAATGACCGTTATATGTTCTTGATAAAGAACAGTACTATAAACCTGATGAACAATGTTATGAGGTGATTCACCTCTATGGCGACAAACTGCAATTGCATGTGAGCATGAGAATCTTTGCATCTGCCATTTACCACACGTGCACGTTCTGTTTTTGTATTCCACAGTATAATCATTTGCACCAGCTTCATTTGTTTGGATCTTTGACAGAACTCTATATCTCGCCTCCCTGTAATCAAACTCGGTTATGATATGCTCTTGCGAGTTAATATCACGTGCATTAAACAAACGCCATATGCGAGGGGGTAACACGGTGTTGCAGTTGGCTGCGATGTCAGTATGCTTTCTGAACTGTTCGACTGTTTTCTCGAACGTACAATTAATAATAGCTTTTATTGGCATAAGCCTGACACCTCGCAACGTATTGTTGAAGCTTTCGGAAATGTTTATGGTCAGGTTACCCCAACGACGATGATTTTTATCGTGTAGAAGCGTCCATTTACTTCTTTAATAGCTTTTAAATATTCCCACGCTTCAGGATTGACGCTTGTCATTTGACTTACACAATAATTATACTTTCTTTGTTGGGTGGTGCTTCCGATAGACCAACATAGCCTTTTTAAGGTAGAAACCTTGAACTTTTGCATGAGGTTACTTCGAACATGTCTGAGACAAAATCGATGAACAGCATTATTTTTCCATTCTTCAAGAGTATTCATAGCACGAATAATTCCTTTGTGCCTATTAGAAATAACACACAATTTTTTTCCCGAACCAATAGAATTGTGGTGAACTGCAATGTGTGACCAGAATTGTTGGAAAAACCAACTCCAACTTTCTACCGTCTCTTCATCTACAATTGCATAAGCTACCGGCATTACGTAGTTGTTTGCATTTTTGGCAACTGCAATTAATATTTTCCACGGTAGGAACCTTTCAAGAAAGTGCCGTCAACAGATATCACCGGCTGACAATACCTGAATGCGTTAATTATTGGACCGAATGCCCAAAACACATATTTAAATGTGTAATAAGCAGATGTACCGGTCGGATGATGTAACCATTCCATAATAACATGGTTCTGCTCTTGTAATGCGTTGATGTACGTAGGTAACTGTTCAAAGTTACTGTCCCAGCTACCATAAATATTCTCAATGGCAGCTTTTCTAGCTCGCCAGGCTTTATTATATGAAACATCAACATTCAACGTGTCTTTTAAATGTGCTTGAATTTGCTTGATGGGAAAAGAAATATCTTGACGAATAAAATGGATAATACGGGTAACAATATCTCGGCATTTGAAACTTCTATTGTTGTTACCAATAACAGTACCAAAACAGTTGTGCGCATTCACCCATCTTGAAATTCTCCACATGTGATGATCATGGTTCTTGGAAGCATAAACATACCATGTACATGGAGGACCATTACGAAGATTATTGTTGTAATTAGGGCTAGTGCTGTAGCACTTTGCTCTCCATCTTGTACGTTTACTTTCAACTACTACAGCCTCTCTGTTACGTGCAAGATTCCATAACCGCACTGCATGCATCACTTCATCTTTCGATTTAAAGTACATGCCAACACGGATTTCTTTTGACTCTTCATTCCATATATCCATATGGTCTTCATCGTCAAAATCAGCAGCTTCATAATCTCTTAACTCCTGAGGATCTTCAGAATAATTCACCTCTCCGTAAGATCCTGGATTAACACCAGAATTATAATTGTTTGAAACTCCATAGCTGTTGTTGTCATCATCACTGGATTCTTCTTGTGATGGAATGAGTTCAGTATCTTCACTGTTGTCTGAAGTACCATCATCTGACTTATCAAAACCTCCGTTATCATTATCGATTTGATGATGAGAATTGGTTGACGGACCGGCTTCATAATCGTGTGATCTTACATTGCCTTGATGATGAGAATTGCTTGACGGATCGGGTGCTTCTGATACAAGAAACCGCGTACGAGATCCATATAATTGGATTGTTGTACAGGCATTTTCGGCTTAATGATAACGTAAACATTTCCTCGGAAATTTTCAACATTTTCTCCCAAATAATACAAGACTTCTAGACTTGAGTCATTAAAAATTTCAGAATCTTAAGAGAAACCACCATATGAATAGTATAATTTTAGTTTTAAATTATAATACTCTTTTTGAACCTGAAGATGATTATAAATTAAATCAACGAATTCTTCGTATGACACTCTATTACGAAGAATATGGTAGAACTTCTTGTAGAAACATCACATATGATATTTCCATTTTCGAATGAAATATCACCACCCCAATATATTTGTAAAAAATAAGGCCGAGACATGATAATGAGATTGAATATTGAGATTGAATATGAAAATATGAAATATCAAACACGCGTGCGAATTGAATACAAAAATATTGTGCGAATGCATCAAAAATTAAACTCGATGCTTTATAGGTGATCGGGTACCTTGAACGTGTGGTCAAAAATTAGGTTTGCTGACAAATCTGAGAACCCGCCCTTGCCAAGGGCGTGGTCTCCTGCGAAGTAGGTTGCTTTTCCATTTCTATTGGACGGTGGAGATTGGATGTTGGCTGAAATCGGACGGATGTAAGGGGTTGGAGAACCCGCCCTTGGTATGGGCGAGTTCTCCATTCAATGTTGCAGGCGGTTGACAGAGTGGCAGAGGGTGCGTTGACCGAGGGAAGAACCCGCCCTTGGCAGGGACGGGTACCCGTAAAGTACCCTTTTGATAAGATTTAACCTCTTGTCATCTCTTTCTCTTCAAAATACCCACTTTTAAAAAAAATTCAATATCACAAGGGAGTGATAAATTTAAACGTTTTCGCCGTTCAAAAAAATGAAACGTTTTCAAGAGCCACTGATACAGTGATACTCTAGAGTCTAGAGCCGCCGGAACCATCTAGGGCAAAGTTTTTCAACGACAATCATTTGTGCCGGTGACCACCCACCACACGACGGTGCTGACGGTGAAACAATTGGCATGAATTCATCGTAATTCAAACAGAAAAATCAAACTTATTATGCCCAATATGGCTGCTGAAAACAATGTTTTTAAAACCGGACCGGAAAGCGAACCGGACGGCCTAGAGGTTCACTGGTCGGACCGGTCGGACCGGATACTAACCGGATGACGTCATAAATATTTAAAAAAATATAAAAAAATTCTAATATTTATAAAACTACAAACACATATCATTCAAGTAAATATAGTCCAAATTAACACAATATATCATATACATACCAAAATTAACAATTTTAAACAATATATCATGTTTAAACGGTGTTCCTTAATCCAAAACAACATCCAAAATACATACCATTCAAGTAAATATAGTCCAAATTAACGAACCGGTGTTTCTTAATTCATATCCAATAATATTTTTCTATTAAAATTAAAAAAAAAAATACCAAAACCGGTTCAACCCGGTTCACCGGTTCCGGTCGGACCGGTCGACCGCGCGAACCGGCCGGTTAACCGGAAAACGGTCCAAAAGCACCGAACCGAACCGGCTCCGGCACCGTTCCCGTCGAACCGGTCGGACCGGCCGGTCCGGTCCGGTTTCGAAATCATTGGCTGAAAATTAGACGTTTCATTGGCCGAAGAGATCAAACAACAAGCTAATGAAGCTTTTAAAGGTAATTTACAAGACCCCTTTTGTTCAACGTTAAAACTTAAACTAAATCACAAACCGTGAGGGAGGGCGCCGGCTGTGAGGGGAGGGTGGCGACAGGGAGGGCGCGACGATGAAGGAGCTGCGTAAGGGGAAGGAGATGGTAGAAGGGTCGATGGTTTTCGGGAAGAAGAAAGAGGTTAGAAGATGTTAGTAATGTATGTGTATGTCTTCTCCAAGCAATCTCAAAAAGACTATGAAATTCTTTCAGAATCTCATATCTCAACGTCTGCGCGTGATCTCTCGGCGGGCGGGCTGACAAAAAAGGTCTTTCAATCAGAAAAACAAACACCCCCTAGTATCTTTGGTAAGGTATCCATCAACTTGACGTCAAGAATCACGTGGAGTCTAAAAAACTGATCTATTCTGAAATCAAGAGATTGAGTTTTTAAAGTCCTGATGGTGCAGGTTGTGATAAATCGATCTTGTAAAATGTATTGTTAAAAAATCTTAGAGAAATGTATATGGGAGCAACCACTTATTTTTGTTCCTCAAGAGGACTCCGAAAGAGTGCAAATTAAGGAAGTCTTTGTATGGTTTCGAACAATTATTCATTTTTAGTTTGTTTTTCAGTTTAGGAGATTCAATGATGGGGTCACAAAATTCAACTCGAAAAGAAGTTTGTATGATCATTTGGTCTTCTTCGCTTAATCTAACTCAGACTAAACTCTATGGTTGAGTACGCGGATAATATAGTATTATCAGAAGTGTTGATGTCGATATTCAGAAACTAAATACTTCTCTGGAACTTGTTCTTAAAGAACTTACTGGGACCTTTGAAGCATTTCTTGGAAATTGAAGTTTTTCACACCCTTATTTTGCTCAATGAAAAATTGTTTAGATATGCTAAAAATTCAAGAATGATTGAAACACAAAGTTATGATGCTCTTAAACGTCAAGTAAAAAAGCAGATAAAGGTGAACTTTTAGAAGATCAAGAGATATAAAAACTTTTATTGGAAGGCTAAACCGTCTAACAATTACTCGTCTTAATGTTCCTATTCCAGTAGTTGTGTTAAATCGGTTTGTGCCATGCCCACGAACATCACTAGTGGGAAGTTGTTGGTCACATTTCTTATAATCTTAAGGCCGCTCCAAATCGTGGCATTTTGTATCAAAACCATGGCTATCACATCATAGAAGGATTTATAGATGCTGACTATAATAGACACTCCAAGCAGTCAGTCCACTATCGAGGATTGGGTTCTCGTTGGGAGTAATCTTCTATCATGGAATGGTAAGAAACAAAGTGTTGTATCTCGGTAAAGTTCGAAATCTAAGTATGGAGCTTTGACATAGAGAGGCCTTGTGAACTCATTTGGCTTCAGAACCTACTTGGCACCTATTGTGTGATAACTAGGCATTCATTCCATCACCAATAAACTATAATTCCGTGAAACAACCATACAAATAGAAGTTGATTGTTATAAAAGTTGATTGTTATTTCACTTGAGAAAAAACTTAAATATGAATGGTTAAACACTTCATATCAGTTGGAGCATTTACATCCGGTTCTCCATCCTCTCCATCTTGTTCATATAATACAGCTAGAGATCTAACTTAACCCTAAAAATTGTTTTGACTTTTAAAAATCTCTCATATCTTATTCCCATATTTATCCCTAAAAATTGCAAATTAAAACTTTACTTGAAAGTCAAGTCTATCAAAGTTTTAACGAGCTAGAAATGTACCGACATTGTCTGAAAGTCATATTTACCTTAGATTTACATGGAACTTGTTTGGTTCGTTAGGGCCTTATTGTTTCTCTTACAAGTGATTCCCCCCTTTCTACAAGTATATAAAGATGACATAAGACACCAGCTATTCAGTATATACTTTCAACTTTCGATTCTCTCTTATTACACACACACTGAAGAATATTAACAAACAAGTGTCAACTTGGCATAACTCACAATAATGAAAGATTATTAACCACCAAGTGTGATTATTTACCACCAAGTGGTCACCTGGCAAGAGGCAGGTGTTCTGTTTCAATTTCAAACAATGGGATCGGGTCCCATATATAGTCAGCAAATGATCAAATACCATAATAAAAAGTTAATATGCTCAGAATCATTTCACAATTATGTTTACATGTAGTTAACACACTAATTTTAAAAAGAACTATAAGCTTCAATTGTAGATTCACCCTCTGCTTGCTATCGATCACTACACAATATTTACACATCAAAATGACAGCTTATTAACCAACATTGTTGTTATCCCCAAAGTTATGAAGTCTTCGGCCTATCAAATAGCGATCATCTCTTATGGAGTTGTGGAGGTCGTTGAACCATGAATGACACCTCTTGCCACAAAAGCACACCAAACTAAAACCAAGGCACCCGACCCCGCGAACCTGTAGACAGCCGAGTTAACTACTAATGGGTACCCAAATACTGGAAACACCCCTTTGGCTAACACATAAGGGAAGCATAGAGCCGTTAGCAGCTTCATGACGATAGGGATGACGATCTCTCGTAGGACCCACAATCCTCGCAGCCTCGAGAAACCATCATCTCTCACTCTCTCAAACTTTATTCGCCAGCTGTCATCTACCAGAGGTGCCAGCTGGTCCAGCATTACCAATTGAGTCCAGATCTTGAGAAAATAAGCCCAAAAGCCCAGTCCTGATACAATAGAAAAACCGGGCTTTCATCCACAGGGACCCGCATTGGTACAATTATTAAAAGCTCAAACAACAGTCCAATCAACAGTGGGATGGCAAAAATCTGCAAACAAGATATGGACACTAAATGAGACGATTAAAGAGAGCACATTTAGAAAAACAAGCATCATGAAATGATGTTTACCCAAATTGATAGCAATAAAGAACTCTTCACAACAATGGAAGACCATTTCCATATTTGACCTAGTAAAACTGTTGCCCTTTCTGTTCTGATTTGAACAATGGAATATCTTGCACCAGCCAGCACAGTTGAGATGATATAACCTCAATAATGAAGGCATATAGATCTGCAAAATAGTGTCAGTGAAGGGTCAAGCTTGTAAATGATGATTAATAAGAGGTGGCTACTTCAACCAGTTACAACAATTTCAACCTGTACAAAATTACCCATTTGACCTGATGTTTTGATATGTTACCCAACTCGTCCGTCCCACCGATTTTACCACCTCTAGTGGTTACCAAAAAAATATTTCAAAGAAAAGATTGTATTATACAATGAACCAGCATTCATGGAGACAAGTTCCAAGAAAGCAAACATAAGAATGCTAGGTTTCTTACCGTTGTTTCTCATGCCATGTGTAATTGGGAGAAGGGGAAGCACATTAAATAATGCCCTTCCAAGCGAGATAGGCACCACAATTAATGTAGAATTAAGAATAAGAAGTGTTACCCAAGCCGCCAACAAAAGCAACACAATGGAGAGCACAAATCCAAACCTCCTAAAAGAAAGGAAAATAATATTACATGTGATATAAGATAAATGCTTAATTAAAAAATATTCATAAGTTCAGATGAAATTGTCTTGAGGTCAATGTAGTGTCCAGTCTTACTCTGAATCCGATTGATCATCACCATCTACGGCCTGATCTTGCTCCCCTGGTCTAGCATGTAGCCTATTCTGCCTCACTGGACCTTGATTTCCATTTTCTTGTTCAACACTATCCTCATGTATAGGCAATAAGAAATCAGTTAACCCAAGTGCCCAACCAACTGCAGTAAACCAATAATGTAACAGTGACTTGATCGTTGCCCGCAACTTGAAATGCTCAACAGCAAAGGTATGCATATTTGAAAGAGAAGCATGTTGGCAGGGATCTCTGTAAACGGGTCGGATATTCTGCAATAACAAATGATGAATCTATAAGCAAAAGAAGCATCAAATAATACCAAACAGAGTTATAAAAAGAATCTTACGAGATATTAACAGGGAAAACAGAGGGGCTATTCATAGCAAGTTTAACCGGCAGATGTACAAGCATTACTATTAAGCCTCCGTACACAGCAACTGACAGCAAAACTCTACGAGCATGTTTGTGCACCGGGTCATCAATTAGATCCCTAATAGGATTGTAATTAGGATCGGATGGGTCCCGCAGAATATAGAACTCCTTTACGCAGGACCTGCACAAGGAGAAAGTAAACCTTAAAGTGATATTTAAAACAAAGGTGCCAATTAACACCCAAATCCCAATTCTATGAAACTGGGTCAATCCAGGTGATACTTGTTTGGTAACAGGTCAAACAGGTAGAAGAATATAGTAGCTAAAAGTGAACAGAGTCAATTGACGAATGGGTTAAACACGTCATAAGAGTCATCTCTACCTAATAGCTTACATCCCAAATCATTAATTTATAAGATATCATCATGTTCATTATATAGTTTTTTAATCATTCTAAATACACTAACTAATTACAAATTAAACAATGGAGAAAATGGTTTTGGCCTGAACCCATTTTTATCCATTGTCTATCCAGTCTAACCCACCCATTCATCACCTGCAGTAAAAGACTCTAATATGAATGTATACCCCTCTAAGAAGCTGACAAATATGGATATTTGTAACATGTAGACAATCCCTACAGTCCAATGAATCAATGAGCTTGCCAATGGAGACATTGAAAAAAGTCAACTCTTTGAGCAATCGACTTGCCGAACATCCTTATAGTACAAATATCAAGCCACCATCCACACATCAGAGGGAAAACCCCTAATTCAACTACCAAAAGGAAGGCAACTTTGATCATGGTCACTAAATGTTTCATTGCCGTCAAGAACTGCTGAAAAGTGAAGGAATTGTCTCTGCAAATGAAGCAATGCCGTAAACCTTCCCATGATCAATTGCTCTCCCCTAGTGTATCGAATTAATGTAATTGTTCCAAAGTAGAATATAACAAGCGAAAATATAAACATATAGCCAACAGCAAGAGTTGTGACATCCGACACCCATGATGCACCATTGGTTTCTCCTTGCATGATATTGTTGGATGATTCAGTAAGTCCAGTAGCATTAGCCTTTAAAATCTCTGAAACATGGCCAATCACAGTGTTATCTGTGTTGTGTTTCAGATGTCAAATTTGCAACCGCAGTAGATGTGTTTTTCAGAGTGATATTGACTAGAAAGTGCTGCTCTGTAAGCGGTAAAACAGTTGACAGCAAAGAGTTTGTAGTAGATGATAACAGCCATGATGAATGATAGAATATAACTCGTCCAAGATGAAATGGCACAAGTATCATACACTAATAAATATCATGTATTTGTAACATGTAGACAATCCCTACAGTCCAATGAATCAATGAGCTTGCCAATGGAGACATTGAAAAGAAGTCAACTCTTTGAGCAATCGACTTGCCGAACATCCTTATAGTACAAATATCAAGCCACCATCCACACATCAGAGGGAAAACCCCTAATTCAACTAAGGAATTGTCTCTGCAAATGAAGCAATGCCGTAAAACCTTCCCATGATCAATTGCTCTCCCCTAGTGTATCGAATTAATGTAATTGTTCCAAAGTAGAATATAACAAGCGAAAATATAAACATATAGCCAACAGCAAGAGTTGTGACATCCGACACCCATGATGCACCATTGGTTTCTCCTTGCATGATATTGTTGGATGATTCAGTAAGTCCAGTAGCATTAGCCTTTAAAATCTCTGAAACATGGCAATCACAGTGTTATCTGTGTTGTGTTCAGATGTCAAATTTGCAACCGCAGTAGATGTGTTTTTCAGAGTGATATTGACTAGAGAAAGTGCTGGCTCTGTAAGCGGTAAAACAGTTGACAGCAAAGAGTTTGTAGTAGATGATAACAGCCATGGAATGATAGAATATAAACTCGTCCAAGATGAAATGGCACAAGTATCATAACACTAATAAATATCATGTTGCTAGCAAGAACCTACAAGGAAAAACAAAGTAAATTAATTACACACACACACATGAACCAATAAAAAAGGGCGTACCTGGTGCTGCAAAGAGCTCCCGCGTTTTCGCAGGGTCCAGGGAGGGTCCGTCCCATTTAAGGGAAGATGTACGCGGTCTTTCCCCCACATTTTGGGGGAGGCCGTTTCCACGGATCGAACCTGAGACCTTCGGTCCCTTAGGAACAGCTTTTACCGCTGCGCCAAGGCCCGCCCTCACACCATGAACCAATATGCCAAGAAATAATAGTGTGTAGTGATACTCACAGTAAATGCATTTCCACCAAATGGAAGAGAGGGCCCTGCATGCCAACAAGTTCATCAAATGGAACATCCTCTGCACCATCACCACCATCAAACATCTGTTCAACATGGGCTTCAAGACGAGCAGCTTGCATCTCCAACCTGGCTGCAACATCTTCTGCGTTTCTTCTGATTATATTACCAGCATTCTCACCAACAAGGTTTCTGTTAGGTGGTCTTCTGGCTACACGAGCATCGTTTCTATCATCTTCCTGCCCCCCGATTTCTCGTAATTGGTGAAAGTAATCCCTCAATGATGTCGCTCCAAGAAATATGAACACAATGCTTGCAGAGAGTAAGAACCCATGAAGACAGTCAGTAAGAATAATTGTACTAGAGATATGACTCAGAAACAGCCTCTGAGCTTCACCAAAACTCCTAACGAACGAGAAGCGCCATATCCAGAAAGTAACAAATGGTATGATCACAAGCCAAACAGAAAGTACAAAACTGAGCCGTAGAAAGAACTGCAATGCATGACAGGCTTTCAATGATATCCCAACTACAAACTCCTGAAAAGGAAGCTTTGCAGGGGCATTCTCAGCATACACAGGAGAGAATGAAAACGGATGCTTGCAAACCTGCCAAACATGAAACATGTATTTCAGTTATAGAGTTACAGTTATTTATTTTAGTGTTTCAACAGAATATTCAAGTTATCAAACAAATGTACATATGCATATGGAAATAACACGTTTATAGTACATGGGAAGAACTTTCATTTTAGTTGACTAATTATTCAGTTGATTTTATCAGGAAAAATATGCTGTTTAAATATATCTGCTTAGGAGTTCATGATCTGCTTAAAACTGCTTAATATGGTTAGATGAAATACAAGTCAATTAAAGCAATTTCAACTACCAATGACATGAATCCAATTGATCTCACTTATTCACTCACTTATTTGCCAATCCTAATGACATGAATCCAACTGATCTCGTTTTGAAACAATTTCCATTTACCAAATATTAACATTACGTTCAGAGTAAATGCATGTTGAATATATCATCTGTGATTGAGAAGGTGAAAGGGGACACAAAAGGATTCAAACCAACATTACTAATCATAGCATCAGCTCTGGGTCTCCATACAAGCATGGAAAAGATTACAAGTCATATTGCATTTCAATTGAACACGCTAGAGAGATGAAATTTTAGTTATGAAAACAATGAAAGCCATAGCTTCTTGGCTGTCCAACTGCTGAATATTGTTTCATTCATTTTTCTTTATTTTACCTTCACATGAAAATGTCAATTGTCAACTTAATATGAGACTGTGTAAGACTTCACATCAAATGAAGAGCGAGTTTTCTTACACTAAAAACAATTTCCATAAACATACAAGTGAAATATATGGTCCTGCTTAGCTCTGCTGACAGTATTTTTGCCCACAAGAAAAAGCACGTCATTCCTTTAGAACATTTACATGTTTATGTAAAGTGCAGATCTAAGTAACTAAACCATCAATGTTACGACTAAGTACTAACTATTTGTAAACATCCAGGTGATGTAATACACATCCTCTCTCCTCACATTTACACTTTCTCCTTTAAATAAAAGTAAAATTAATGGTGACTGTAGTGGCAGACTGATAGCATTAGCGTTACTACAGCTTTATTTTAATGTAAGAATGGTGTTAAACTAAATCATTATGATACAACTCAACTTCAAGAGACAAATGTTAAGAAGTTAGAAGAAATATAAATGCAAGCCCCTAAAAAGAACAAGAAATTTCTATCCTCTAATCAAAATTCCAAAATCATGGCTAGTAATGAATACAAATACTTGATTTTATCCTATGGTCATCTAAACTTGATTGGTATAAACAAAATTATCAAAGATGTACAAAATTATACTTGATTAGTCTTAGATTGTGTAAATGACAACATATAACAGTGTTTGAGAGAGCTGGTCAGGTCGTGTTGAGCGCGAGAAAAAGGTAAATATAAAGATTGAATTCGGGCTAGGAAAAAACATTTTTGGATTTCATAATTTGTTAAATATCATCTGGCTGCTTAATTTGATAATCAGCTTAAAGCTAGATTGAGCCATATAATAGTTGTATAACTGCAAAAGCCAGGGGCTTATTCAAACACTTGGAAGGATATGAGATAAGTCTGGTAATGCGCTTGTGGCTGCTTAAGACCTCTACTGGCACACTATTTATCGGCAAATTAAACCGTTCAATTACATTTATTAGTTATTCTGTATCAGGCCAATAAGAATAAAGAGTTCTAACCCACATCCAGATCCAATACAAGTTACATTTATTAGTTTCTGGTAAAATCTGAAGCCTGTTCAGTATCAAGCATATAAGTGTATCTTTTTAGTAACAATCTAACAATAACAGAGTATTAGAATTCAAAGAATTAATTAGTGAACTTTCACATGGTTGAGCATTACAATCGCGTATTTTATCAGCATCTTTGATGCGACTTTGCAATTTAATTAGAAGACAAAGGTATTTATGGTCATTCTTCGTAAGGTACACATGCAATAACATATTAACATTCTAGTTGATTTAGTTACTAATATTCGTGACAGTATAACTTGATTTTGATACGTAGTTTGTAGAACAACATCCATGATCTATGAGATTTGAAATTTTGGATAGAAACATCTTCTTCTGTTGGAAGAAATTAATCAAGAAATTATATGTTTTAGAAAGTTAATTTAAAAGTCAAACTGTGACTTCTTAGAAAGTCAAACAGATGTAATTAGGCGGGAATTAAGGGGCTAATTGTGTTAGTTTAGTTAGTTGTTAACTGCCAATATACGTGTATAAATACCCCTACATGTACGATATTTGATGTGTGTGGAATCCATTTGTGATTTTGTGTGTATCTATTGTTTTCCCAACCCTGTTCTTCACGAGTCCCCGCACATTCTGTGCATACTCATTCAAGTTGTTCATCCACAATTCGATCATCGATCCAGGGCCTCAACATCTTCGTTGATGGATCAGTATTATCAGTCTGCCACTCTGCTAACTTAATAAGTCAGCTTAATTTCTACTTTAGCTGCACAATAGATTGATAATTGCATCTTATGCTTAAAACACTAAGAAAAAACGGTTTTGTGAACTCAAAGCTTTCACCAGTAAATAGAAAGTGAACATAGCAAAGGCATTAAAAAAAACATTATGAAGGTACTGCCTTTCAGCAATTTTTGGTTGGCGTTTAACGAGAGTGATAGCCGTAGTGCCCCACCCCCAACCGCTATGAATATAAAATCGATAGCCGTTGCACTTCAAACGAATAAGATTGTTGAACTCGGTCGAATGAAATTAACTATCCGTTTCATTTGATTTCAAATTTCTATTCGTTGCCTACTTTGGTGCCTATCAGAGGTGCTTTTACTGAAAATATATTCACCCTTTGTATCCCATTAAATGGCTATATTTAGCTTGAAGTTGGTCATTCATGCAGCATTAAATAACAGTTAAATATCTAGCACCTTTCAACTAGGAAAAACTGGGTTGATATTGTGAACAAAAAACTGCTCACATTTATGACGCGGAATTTCAGCTTGAAGTTCATCAAATAAGATATAAAATTTAAAACGAACAAGAATATACCAAAATAGCACCCACCAAAATTTCTATAGGAAGACAAAAATTAACCCTAGACACAATTGTAAAGGTCTCATCAGGTCTCATCATTTTGTCTCAGATCACTGATTTCATACTCTTACTCTTTACTGAACAAAAAGAGCCAATGAAAATCATACTATAGGAAAGCAATGCCAAAAGAATATCATTATTTTTTTCTACCATTATCGTACTGTTGTACTAACAAATAACCGAGCCAGAAATTTCATACTTCTACAGCTTAAAGAAGATTAAAAATTAGCAAGAAATAAAATGCATTAATCCAGGATGACAAAATGATTGATGTTATAATCCGAGGGCCCATGCAGCACTACTTTGAACATGCCATGAGAAACAACCGCTACAAGTACCACCGCTCAAGAACGGCAACTTCTGTCACACTACAGTTAAAATTTATATTCTCTTAAGCATCACTTCATTCCTTATTAGAAGAAGCGCTATTCTAGTTTTTAGGTGGCTCTGTAGAGCAAAAAGTTGATTAATAAATGTAATAACGAATCAGCCAAGATTTTACTTCTATACAGTCAGAAAGAAAACAAATTCCATCTATTAACTTATCTAGGTAAATACCATAATAGCAAAGTACATTTCTAGCAGACATTGCTTAGTTTACCCAAATTACACCTACAATAACAATCTCTTCCTGCGGCATACTATGTCCAGAATTCACTAATGACCTTGACTATGCTGTTAGGGTTGCTCACATAAAGCCTAAAATTATATACAAGATGTAATAAACCCACCTAAAATCTAGCGATCACCTGGAGCATGCCTGGAGTGCAGATTAATTCATGTTTGTAAGCCATCTTACACGTTTAACCTCATAAGGTCCAAATAGCATCCTCCACAAAGAAACCCCAATACTACCTTCATTTGCTAAACCAATATTAATCCTATGACATTCTAATAACTATAACATCGCACAATGTCATCTATAAATGAACTCCTATAAAATCATTCGCATAAACAGATACTTTCCAGTGACTTGATAATGGGGTGGCAATCTACAATCTAGAAAAAAAAACAGAAGCTTTATATCCATTAAGAGCATAGCTGTGCAACAGCTAAAAAGGAGTTTCCTATCAAAATAAATCATGAACATCAACAATTAGACCTATAACCTAACAAGCTTGATCACAAAACACTAGCAAACAAAATCAATTACATGTAGAAGTAAAACAATTCAACAAAAACCGAACAAAAACAGAGAAAAACAACCTCGCACTGTCGAGAGTTGCTGTGATTCAGCCACTGCAAAAGACACTCCTGGTGAACGAACTTAATACTACCGCTACAAGCACAAGGATACCGCAGAGGATTATCATCATCTCCTGGATTCCGGCAGATCCGGCAAACATCCCCTTCCTCGTCATCGTCATCATCGTACATGCTCGTCGACAAATCCTTCCACTATCAGCATCATCAGAAGCACTCTGTGATGTCAAAATCGAAGCAGAAGAAACCGATGACGATGAAGATGACGCATTGACGGCACCGACGTCAGCCGCCGGAAGCGGTTGTTCGTTCACCATCGACTGCAGTCGCCGGTGAGATTCCCTCTCCTGCCGGAATATTCTCCGATGGGAGCGAGAAGGTTACGAGAGGGGAAGTTTGTTGGAAATTGTGAGCTGAGGATGATGGATTCCGAATATTTGTGTGCTGGTTCCTTTAAAGCCTTATGTTTGCTTTTATTTACGATTCTGGGACCTTCTTAATTTGGAAGATATTTTCATGCTTTCAGATCGGATTTATTAAAGAATAATAATACCTAAAATGTTTCTTTGCGGTAAAAATTCCAAAAATGTTATTTTTCATCTGTATTAATTTTCTTTAAACTGTTATCTTTGTAATTTTTTTCTTAAAATATCTTCTCGAGAGAATGCGTCGGCGTCTTCATAGACAGACGTGGGTGCCTGGCCACTATAGTAAGAGCGTACGTCCATATTGTGAAGGAAAGCATCACATTACGATTTTGAAAAAAAATGACATTATGTAAAAGAACATGTGTCTGGTTTTAATTGGGTCGTTATACAGGCACCAATGTCTATTTAAGGAGGCGTCGGCGGCTTGTCTGAAGGAAACATTTTGAGAAGAAAGTTTAGGAGAAACATTTTAAAAAAATTAAAGATAAAATAAATATTTTAAGAATTTTCTCTTGTTTGTAAGGAGTTTGTAAGAAGTGGCAAGTCACATGTATTATTATTGGTTAAAAGAAATAGGTTTTAATTTATTATTAGTTGAAAATTTTATGGGCTATAATAGATTATTATATTTAAGTTATTAGTTAATAATTTACTGCATTTAGTTAAGTAATTATAACTAGGGGTTGAGATAGGGACGGACATGGTTTAGGGTTACATCATGGCTAAGGGAGGCAACGGAGAATGGAGAGAAGTCCGACACAAGAAGTCTACCGACGGCAACAGGAGAAAATTATTAACAACTTTCTACATTTCAAATCTACCTAATGGTGTTACTAACTCCCTCCTATGGAAAGTTTTTTCACCTTTCGGTGCAATTACGGACACATACGTGGCCAGAAAGAAGGATTTGAGGGGCAACTATTTCGGTTTTGTTCGGTATGAAGGAATCACTAACCCGAATGATGTCTTGCCTACTATGAATTCCGTTAGGATTTTTGAAGCCAATGTCAATGCCGCCTTAGCCAAATATGACAAGAATCATCAGAAGATCGAGTATTCTTTTTGAGGTGTACCTCACGTGTCAATGAAATCCATTCCTATAAAGCATAATGGTGAAAGAACAACTAAACCTGCCTTTGTGGAGCCTAATACCTTATACAAAAAAGCTTTGAAAACAAAATTGCCTCCACAGTCAGTAAAGAAATCTATCCTCATTGTGGGGGCATTTACCTATATACCCCAGGTTCTGTATGGGGAGATCTGTAATAGGTGAAGTTGTGGACCTCGGAACCCTATGTAGCACTAGATCTATGCTGAATACAACGAGTTTTGACCATGCTGCAATATCTTACATTGGTGGTCTGAAAGTAATGGTCATTTTTAAAGAACAAGAGCAAGCGAATCAATTTATCCGCACCAAAGAGACATTCTGGAAGAGGGTCTTTAAAAATGTTGAGATATGGAATGGGTAATGTACTTCCACTGAAAGAGTGGTTATGCTAAAATTTCTTGGTCTTCCTCTTCAACTAAGAGATAGTGTGATATACGACAAGATCGGGAGCTCTTTTGGAAAGATTGTTTGGCCGCCTCAGTTTACATGGGAAGCTGTTGACAACTCTTTCGGAAGATGTTTTGTTTTGTCCTCCTCCGGTGCCCGAACAGGTCAACGTTCTATGGAATAACAGAACGTATCAAGTCTGGGTCTCTGAACAAACGAACTCCTGGTCTCCATCATTTGTGATGATACTTCTCCTCAAAAAATTGATAATTCTTGCGTGAATTCAGATTTTTCTGGTGTAGCTATGGATGAAGTTGAAGAAGGTGAACTAAGGGACGACGTGTCTCCGGCGGTCAGAACTCAAAACAATCAATCGGCCGGCAAATACTCCGATGGAAATGAACAATCCGACGATCACTCGAACCGACCGTTGCATGGGGTTGCCGGTTCATCGCCATGCATGGGGAACCAATAAAATATAATTATATGTGCAGGATCGGGTGAAGGGTATACACTTACAATACAACAACACAAAGAGGAGAGTGTGCAACAACACTTAACAATTCAAATGGGGAACTGGGAAATCAATTTTGAGAACTAAGAAACATAAGTGTCTATGAGACAGAACAAGAACAACACAAGTAATTGGTTTTCAAGGTTGATGTATATTGCTCTCTAGTTCCTTACAAGTGGTTTACAAAGTTTCACTCATAAGATAGAAGGACCAGAAATACTTATACTACAACCTACAGCCGGCCATACTTTGAAGGCCAGCTGGAAACATGATCTAGACAACAAAATCAATGTAGAGTTGAAAGGCAGATTGCCTTTTGACTAGTGAATATGACATGTCATAGCTCACATCCTAATATATTACAAAAAAGGATAAAGTACATAAAGTGGAAAGTTACAGACTCAAGAGCTCAATGTACAGTTACCAAAAACACGGACCTTTTCACCAACTCATGTAAAGTTGGTGTCTTATCAGAGTTGCAGTAGAAAGGGGTCCAGCTTTAGGTAAAAAGTACATCAGATAAAGCATGTGATAAAAAAGTCTTCGGAAGAAATCTGTCTTCAATAGTTGGCTTTAGAAGACTTTGTCTTTGAAGCTTCGGGAGACTTCATCTTTTGGCTTCGGAAGATGTTGGTCTTGGCTTCGGAAGATTTCACACTTAGTGTAATTTGTAAGGCTGTGTGAAACTTCCGAAACATTCCACTTCAGTACACTTGTGCATGCATGCAGGAGAGACTTTGGGTGTTTGGGTTGCATCAGCCTTACAAACAAACCTTACAAACTCCCCCTAGGCTGATGCTACCAAAACATTTAAAGACTTTAGATGTTAATAGTCCTCATTATTATGATGACCATCCCTTTCTTCATAAGATGATCAGGATCACTCAGACTCTCATAGTGTCTTCTCATGTCAAAGAGATCATGCAGAGGCAGATTGAACATATCCTGCCACGTGCAGATATGTTCAACACCTTGATCTCTTATGACTTGCCATCTTTCTGGATTTGTAGTGTATGTCCAAGACAAGATGGGTCTTCCTGATACCAGAGGAGCTGCTTGAATTGGAGTTTGTGGAGCATCCTCTTATTGCACATCCTCTTATTGCACATCCTCAGGATGTTCTGACTCATCCTGAGGTCTGGAGTTGAATGTTTCTTTCTTCTTTTTCTTTGACTTTGGTTTAGAAACCATCCTTTTTCTCCTCTTTGAACTTTTTAACTGAGAAGACTGGCCTGCAACACCTGATTGATCTTCTTTGTCTTTCTCATTGGGTCTTCCTCTCTCACAGGTTCAGATTGAGAGGGGATAGATCCCTGCTGTGGATCAGAAGTGGAAGCTTGCTGAGGTTTAGCAGGAGATTTAAGGTGTGTTGTCTTAAATGTTTCAACCTTAATCTCCACTTCCTGAGGGACTTGACTTGGTGGGAAGTGTAGTTCAGCAAGTTCACCTCTTTGAATCTTCTGCTTGATTACCCTGATGTGTTCATCCATGGTGGACAGAGATGTAGGACCAAGTCTCCTTCTGGAGAATCCGTACAGCTTCAAGAAGCTCATCATCTTCTGCCTACTGGAGGTTCTTGTGGTACCACATCCTCTTGTTCATGAGTTTCTTGAACTGGTGAGAGAGCAGGTGCATGCTTGTAGAGTCTTTTCTGTCATCTTTCTTCTTTGATTTTAAAAAGTAGCTCTGCATCTTCTTCCTCTTTTCTCTCTTTTAACAGTTCCATGTTAACCAGTTCATTTAACTCATTTAAGGGGAGGGAAATGATGTTATCTATGTCATAGTTCCTGGTCTGCAAGTAGTTGATCCTGACTGCCCTTAACTCATCATCTTGAGTATTTGGTCCAGGGACAGCCCTGATAGCACTTTCCATGAGTCTTGCAGACCCAGTAGAGGAACTTTCTCCCCTTAGCTTCCTTTTCCTCTCTATCTCCTCCTCCTCAATCTCCTCAGAAGTTAATTTTCTTTTCCCTTTGTCACTCACAGACCTTTGTGACTCAGGGTGGAGAGAGCTTTGGCATTCATTGCTTGGTATAGCTTCCAAGCTCTGGCCAGAGAGAGATTGAGATGCACCTTCACCAGCAGGTGTCTCATCAAGGGAATGAACTTCTGCAGTAGTTGATGGTGAGACAGGGCTCTCAGGTTCTACCACTGGGCCTTCAGTCAAGGTTTCCCCTTTGAAACTAATCTTAGGGTCTGCCTCAACATCCAGTTGACCAATGATATTGCCTGATTGCCTTAGTCTTCTTCTAAGGCTGAACTCTGTAGTGTTCCCGTCTTGAACACTTTGAAGAATAAGAGTTCTTCTATCAACATCATACCTCCACCCAAAAATATGATTTGAAGTTGGTGGGGATGATATAGCTCTTGGAATGCCTTTCTCAAAGAGACTCCTAATGATAGAGTCTATACTGTCTACATCAATGTGAACTTGAGAAAGTTGCTGAGTATGCACAATTATAAGTGAGGATGGTGAGTCCTCAATGTCCATACTCCCTGAAGAACTCCCAGGTTTTGTGACTGTAATGACTTCCTCCCCCTTTTTGGTAGCATCACCCTCTTGCATAGGTGAGATAGGAGTTAGGTCAATCACATTCACAGGTTCTTGTGTTCCTGGTTGAGCTCCCCTTAAAGGTCTCCCAACCAGTTTTTCCTTAAGATAAGATATCTCAAGTTACTGATCATTAACCCTATGTTGCAAGGTAGTCACTTGAGATTCAAGATGACTAACCTCGGAGACTAGATAAGTGCATGTTTTGACAGTTTTTGCACCTTTAGTCTCAGATTCCCTCATCTTCATCAGAAGAATTATTGGGGATGAGAGAATTGGACCAAGGTCTTCTTCCTTATCACCAGCATGGTGTTCTTGGCTGCTGGATTTCCTATGCTCAATGACAGCTTCAGTTGAAGTGTTAATGAGCTGAGTTACCATGGTTGAGGTCTGAATGATGTAATCACTTGCTAAAGTGAGAGCCTCTTCCATATGGATATCCTGAACAGGTTCAGAAGTATCCACCTTAGTGATGGGTGACTGATGTGGGCTAGACCTAGGTGACTCAGGAGCACTCATCTCTCTTTGAGGAGTAGAGTAGTAGGAAGACTCATGGTACTCACTAACACCTAAGTCTTCATCAGTATAGAAGTCAAGATTAGAAATGGGGGTTTAGTCCAAAGGCTAGGGATGGTAGCTGTTCCCTGAAGGTTGTTCACTTGAGTGTTGAGACTCAGAGTGAATGCTTAAGGCATTTGGGCTTGTGAGCTCATCAGGCTAAGCATGAGGAACCTCAGCACTGATCTTAGAAGTAATGGGAGTGGTTTGCTCCTCAGGAGAAGTGGGAGATCCAGTATCCACTTCCTTCTGTATAGGTAAGTATGTGGGGGCCTACACAGACTCAATAGCCTGAGCAGGGGTTCGTTTGTGTTTTCTTTGGTAGGTGAGGGTGATTTGTGTTTGTTTTGGTGGTTGAGATGTAGAAGGTGTGGGTTCAATACTAGCCTGTGTTGCTAGGCTGTCATCTTGAGCAATGAGCTCTAACATTTTTGGGACAAGGGTTGTTTCTACCCCTAAGAAGCCAACAGTTGGCTTCCTTAAAATTTTAAAGATGCCGGGCTTTATCTATCCCAATTTAAGAATATTACCTGTTTCCCTCAACTATGAGCCCAGTTCACAATTAAGAATGTATTGAAACATATCTAGGAAACATGTAATACTCTAAGGAGTCTAAGTTTGCAATCAGATTTGTATAAACAAATTGAGAGTACCTGAATTTGACTCCCTGAACCATTCCATGCACTATGAAGGAGAGATCTTCAGGAATCTGGTCCCACCCTCCATGCTTGTTGGACAAGCTGTGGATAACCACATGAACTAGGTACTTCCACTGAGGCGAGACCTTCCCTTTCCTGAAGGTCTTCACAGAGAAATCTCCCTCATAGCCCATCTGCTAAAAGGAATGATTAAAAGCTTCTTTTGGGAAGAACACCTCACCTTCTTCATCACCCAGCTGAAGATGAGTATTGATGATGGCCGGAGTGATGAAGACTGTTCTCCCCTACACTGTGGCAGACAGTGCCTTCTCCCCATCCATAATGACCACTTGGCAGGTCTTCCAAAATTCAAGCAAATGATCCTCATACGGAGGAGGATCAATAGTAAGGGAGGTGAAGTAGTTTGACAAAGCTAAGAATTGGCACACCTCTGAGAAATGTGGATCTTTCTCAGAGTTTAACAGAGCAACCTGATTGTGTTGCCTATGTAACTGTATAGAAAAATCTGGGTCATTTTTCTGTAAAGGTTGGCCATTGTGAGAAAGCTTAGAGGTGAAGGAAGGATGAACGAGGGCAGTTTCAGAGAGAAATTTGGAATTTAGGTTTGGAGTGAAGATGAAGATGATAGAAAGAGGGGGAACCGACTGGGTTTATGTATGAAAAGGATTTGAGATAAAGTTAATGAAAGAGGATAAACTTTGAAATCCGGATGACGGTCCCACCTCTAAAAAAGTAGTTTGCTTTTTGCTCAAAAAGTGGTTTTCTTGGAGATCGAAAAGCTTCCGAAGGTAAATTGTCTTCGGAAGTTTTAATGAAAAAGCTTCCGAAGCCAAAATGACTTCGGAAGAATTTTCGAATAGTTTTGATAAATTTGCTTTGGAAGAGAATTTATACTTGGATGCTTTGTTCAACAGAACAAAAGCTTCTGAGAGTTATTTCCTTCGGAAGAAAAATGGTCATTGAAAACATATAAGTGCCTAAGAGAGTTTTAAGCTTCGGAAGAAATTTCAGAAATTTCTTCCGAAGGCAAAATTTACTTAGACAATTATTTGTCTTGAAGGTATATTTTCTTCCGAAGATAAAATCATATCTTCCGAAGGATCAAGATTTGTCAAAAATCTAAGAAAAACTCTTCAAAAAGTTTTTATCCATAGAAAACATGAGCTTATGAAGGTAATAAACTAGACAACTTAGGACACGCAGATTTTAACAAATAAAATAAATTAGTTTTAAGAAAAAGCTACTCAAAGTTAATCATCCCAATAGATGATATAAGATACTTAAATCTCTGTTCATGAAAGGCTTTTGTAAACAGATCAGCATATTGTTCATTTGTATTAACTTTAACTAGTTTAATCCCTTATCAAAGTTATATCTAATTAAATGATACCTGATATTTGTGTGTTTTGTCCTTAAGTGTTGCACAGGATTCTCTGTGATAGAGATAGCACTGTTGTTGTCTATGTGAATGGGAGTCTCCTTGAAGTTTAAACCATAGTCAAGCATCTGATCCTGAATCCAAAGCACTTGAGCATAGCAGCTTGCAGCAGCAATGTATTCAGCTTCAGCAGTTGATGCAGAGATATATGATTGTTTCTTGCATTGCCATGAGACAACCCTTCCACCTAGGAACTGACATCCCCCAGATGTAGACTTTGCAGTCATATTGCAACCACCATAATCACTATCTGTATATGCATACAGATTGAAGTTAGAATTCTTAGGATACTAAAGACCAAGTGTTGAGGCACCTTTGAGGTACTTAGAATTCTCTTGACAATGATGAGGTGAGACATCTTGGGGTTGGCTTGATATCTTGCACAAATACATATGGCAAACATGATATCAGGCCTGCTAGCTGTAAGATACATAAGAGACCCAATCATAGCCCTATAGAGGTGTTCATCCACACACTCCCCCTCAAGGTCAGGCCCAAGGGAGTGGTTTCTTGCTATGGGTGTCTTATCAATCTTACAATCAGTCATGTTGAATCTTTTGAGTATGTCCTAAATAACTTTGACTAACTTATGAATATTCCATCTTCAACTTGCTTCATTTGAATTCCCAGAAAGAAATTGAGTTCCCCCATGGTACTCATTTCAAATCTATCCTTCATCAGCTTCTCAAAGTCTTTACAGAGCCTTGGATTAGTTGAACCAAAAATGATGTCATCTACATACACTTAAACTAGCATTAAGTCATTTCCCTATCCTTTGATGAAGAGAGTTCCATCTATAGTACCCCTTCTGTATCTATGCTTGCAGAGATACTAAGATAGAGTCTCATACCACTTTCTTGGTACTTGGTGCAGCCCATAAAGAGCCTTATCAAGCTTGCAGACATAATCAGGATGATCAGGATCTGCAAAACCAGGTGGTTGTTTGACATACACCTCTTCATCAATCACCCCATACAGAAAAGCACACTTGACATCAAGTTGATAGACCTTGAAGTTTTTGGATGCAGCAAATGCCAAGAATATCCTAACAGATTCTAGTCTTGCTACAGGAGCAAAGACATCAGTGTAGTCAATTCCTTCTTCTTATATGTATCCTTGAACAACTAGTCTAGCTTTGTTTTTTATGACAATACCTCTATCATCTTTCTTATTTCTAAACACCCATTTGGTTCCTATAGTTGTCTTCCCATGAGGAAGAGGACATAGGTTCCAAACTTTCTGTCTTTTGAATTAAAGCAGCTCCTCTTGCATGGCTTCAACCTAACTTCCATTCTTCAGAGCCTCATCAATTTTCTTAGGCTCTATCAAGGACAAGAAACAAGAGTGAAGACAAACATTTGCTTCATGGGTTTATCCTCTTGTTCTCATCCTAGTTCAACATTTCCAGTGATGTTGTGGTAGGATGAGACTTGTGGATCCTTAGCTGAGGGATCACAGCAAGTTGCTGAGAGAGATCTAAACTAGAGAAATTTAGATCTGGCATTGATGCTTCTTCCACCACATCAACACACTTATCAAGAGAAACTTGATCCAATGAGTGTGTGACATCATTGATATGTTCATCTATGGAGTGGTTATCAGCATCAAGAAATTCTTGATCACTGTCACCACTACCATCATTTTCTTCTGCATTTGAAG
Organism: Flaveria linearis; assembly: GCA_024085815.1. NCBI lineage: Eukaryota > Viridiplantae > Streptophyta > Magnoliopsida > Asterales > Asteraceae > Flaveria > Flaveria linearis. The sequence goes on along the minus strand of CM044015.1, from coordinate 19,918,429 downwards.
TTTCTTTATTTGGTTGTTGAGCTTCTGAGCAGGAACTTGAAGGCATCTCAGATGTATCAGCTGAATTTGTCATTGTTGTGCTGATAGAAACTTCATTTGCTGAAGTAGTTACAACTGGAGCTGAAGATGTGTAACTTGAAAGTCTTCTTAGCTCAAATCTTGGATCAGAATCACCCGGAGGTAAAATATCTGTAGATCCTGAAACATTCTCACAAGATTTGTTAAAACAGTTGGTAACTAAATCAAGATCAAATAGCCAATCCAGACCAGAATCTTTCACACTAGGAGTGTGCTCATTGAAAGTCACATTAGTTGACTCCTCAACTAATCTAGTTCTGAGATTGTATACGCTATAAGCTTTAGCTTAAGAAGAATATCCAAGAAAGTGTCCATCATCTGATTTCTCAGTAAACTTGGCAATTTAATCTTTGGTATTCAAGATGTTTCATGGACATCCAAATGACCTGAGAAAACCAATAAAAGGTTTTCTCTTTTGCCAAAGTTCATAAGGAGTCTTACCATGAGTCTTAACCATTAAAATCCTGTTTTTCACATAGCAGGCAATGTTGACTGCCTCTGCCCAGAAGGTGATGGGCAGTTTAGAGTCAGACAACATGGTTCTTATAGCTTCAATCAGTGTTCTGTTTCTCCTCTCAGCAACACCATTTTACTGAGGAGTCCTGGGAGCACTGTATTGTCTTGTCATACCCTTTTCATCACAAAATGTGTAAAGGATTTGGTTCTTAAATTTAGTTCCTTGATCACATCTTGTGGTTTTGACCTTGTGATCACATTGATTCTCAATCTTTAAGATGAAATTCTTCAAAATCTCAGGGGTCTCATCCTTAGTTCTAAGAAAAAAGATGCAAATAAATCTTGTAAAGTCATCTGTGATCACCAGACAGTAAGAGGTCTTCCTAGACTCATTACACTGGTGGGGCCAAATTGATCTATATGTAACAAGTGTAGGGGTGTAGTGATGGAGTTTCTTTCCTTAGGCTTGTGAGATACCTTATATTGCTTCCCTTTCAGCCATGCAACAGAATGATCATCAATTGTAAACTCTTTCTTTGGCATTCCAGTTACCAAATCATTCTTAATCAGCTTATTCATGTTTTTAAAGTTTACATGCATATTCTTTTGTGCCAGAGAAAAGACTCATCACTATTAGCTTTAGATAGAAAGCATGAAACTTCTCCTAAGGGAGATGTTTCTTGCAAGTCCATCTTATACATGTTCCCTCTCCTGGGAGCTCTGAGCAGGATATGCTCATGAGGAATAATCACCCCGGGCTTGAGAATAATGCACTCATGCTCAGTAAAGAGCATATTATGACCCTGATCACAAAATTGGGATACACTCAGAAGATTGTACCCAAGCTCCTTGACAAAGTTTACCTTCTCAATGCTGAGCTTACCATTTGTGACCTTGCCCTTCTAGAAATGTAACCTCCTTCATCTCCTCCAAAAGTAACTGGTCCTCTATCAATTCTTTCAAAGTTTTGGAGTAGTGACCTATTGCCTGTCATGTGCCTGGAACAGTCCAGATATTTTTGTTTGTCTTGAGTTGTTCCTGCATAAAGAAAATAATTAGTTACATTTGGAAACCCAAGCCTTATTGGTCTTGGGCTCATCAAAAGAAGTAGAAGGTAATGAAACAGTAATGGATCCTATAGTTGTGCTTTGAGGATCTTTTGCTGTTGTTGATGGAGAATTTTCAGTCACTTGGTCTTTCTTTGACTTCCATATCACCTTTGGAAGTTTGGACCTGACCTTCAATACTTCGAAAGCTTTTGAGACTTTGGAAGTTTTGATGACTGGACCTTCGAAAGATCCTGCTAACACTGCAGTAGACTTTAGTGCTTCGGAAGTATTCCTTTCTTCTGAGACCAAATTTTCTTCCGAAGGCAATTTTCCACTTGCCTTCTTCTTTACTTTGGAGCTTTCGAAGGAAAAAGATTTTCCTTCTGAAGCTGAATTCTTCTTATAGCTCTTGGAAGTCTCTTTCTTGGTTACATGAATAGTACCTCTTGGATTGTATGGACAATCCTTAGCAAGATGAGAAGTACTCTCACACATAACATATTTTATATTTTTCCTCCCAAGAGTTTGTTTCTGAGAACAAGGCTGACTTTGATCATTTCCCTTCTCCACCTTCATCTTTGCAGATGCTGAGACAGTCCTTTTGGGCTAAAGACTGTTCTTGGAGTTGGATAGTTCAGGCGTGTAGCAGTGGTACATAACTGATCAGCCTTATTCTTGATGCTAAAATGATTTGAACATGAACCAGAACTCTTGGTAGAAGAGTTGAGGTTGATGTATTCATTCTTAACCATGTCAAACCCTGTAGAAATAAAGACTTGTTTCTACTTAGAGTTAAAAATAGCCTTGATCTCTTGAGCCCTCTTAGCTTTTCTCTTGCTCTTTCTGATCAAGTTCTTTCTCATAGACTTGCTCATCCCAGACTTCCTGCTCTCCTCAGAAGGATAGTGAACCTTCTTAGAATCCTCCTCTTCACTCTTCTCAGAGGAATTCTTCACTACCACTTTTTCATCCTCTTCACTCAAAGGGTCTATGTGAGGAAGCTCATCTTCACAAGTTCCACACCTAGGTGATCTTACAGACAAGATTGTGTGTAGAGGAGCTATCTCACTAGATCCCAGTCCCTGCTTATTTTGATAACAAGCTTTTGCATGCAAGGATTAGGATATGATGTTCTTGAAGGTCTCTTCTTCAAGAACACATTTTTCTGCCCTGGTTTTGCTGATCACAAGCTTAGCCTGGCATTCAGTTAACTTAGTTATGAGATCCTTGATTTGAGTCCTATAATTTGTATGCTCATGTTTTAGAACTAAAATGGTTTTCTCTAAGTCCTCTATCTTTAACTTATAATCATTTTCAGCCTTTCTAAAATCAGATTTCAAGATGTTTAAGGACTCAAGATCAGATCTCATTTCTAAGTTATAAGACATGTATCTGTTGGCTTTAGCAATACATTCAGGAGTACAAAGATGTTCCAATACCTTGGTTTCATCATGGTCAGCCATTAATGCTTGGTTTGGAGATGCATCCTCCACCTGAAAGCTCCAGTCAAAGCCTCCTTCTTCAAAATCAACTACAGCTTGCTGCTTTGGCTTCTCATTCTGGGTAGCTTTATCAGTGTAGTTTGGTCTGGATTGTGCTTGTCCACCATTTGTTCTTGGTGCCTTGCACTCCCTAGAAAAGTGACCCATCAAATTATAGTTGTAACACTTAACTTTGCTTTTATCCAATCCAAACTTTCCACTGGCTGTATTGCTGGGAAACTTCCTTCCTGTCTGCTTGTAGAACCTCTTGGCTCTGTGAGTGAGAAGAGCCATTTGCTGGACTATCTTCATGTACTCCAGATCATCTAGATGGATACAACCTAGGTCTTCAAGGGTGAATAGGAAGCTGCCACAACTTTCATCAGAAGACACAAAGGCTTGAGAAGAGTTTGTCTCTTAGAATGGGCTTCCTTGAGTATAGTTCTCCCTTGGTGTCTCCGGGAAGGTGATGAAAAGACCCTTTTGTGAGATGTCAGGGTAGCATATGAAATGATGTTGGGGTTCTATGCTATCCCTTTCAGTCACATGAAGGGCTGAACCCATTTGATTGCTGGAGTTACCAGATGAACCTTGCATGTTCATCTCCATCTGGTATCCACTGAGAATGCCATACAACTCTGTAAAAGTGAGAGTCTTAAGGTTCTCAGTCCTCTTGATTACAACATAATAATGTGTCCATTGCCTAGGAAGAGAGGACATAAACTTCCTTACAATATCCTGTTCTCATGAGTTACTCCAACAACCACTAGAGTATCCACAATCTCAACATACCTGAAGTATTGTTGAGTCATGGTCTCACCTATTTTGAAGGTGAAATTAGTAAACTGCTGCTTCAGGAGATCCTTCTTGTTCTCCTTGGATTCAGTGGAACCCTCATACATTAGTTTCAATGCATCCCACAGCTGCTTAGCTGTTTTGCATTTCTTGAAACCTCTGTATACAGAGTTTGGAGGAGCAGTCTGAAGGGCTGTCATGGCCTTTTGATAATTTCTACTATCCCTCTATCTTCATCTGAGTAGTCAGCCACATCCTTGGGGATCATACCACCTCCAACAGTAGCTGAAGAGGTGCTTGGTATGTAAGGTCTAGTGACAACAGATTCCCATATTCTTGAGTCTTGACACTTGATGACAGTGGGGACTTTGTCATGGTTCCAGTTTCCATATCAGCTTTAGAGATAGCTGCCATTTGAAGGGTTAAGTATTTTGTATGTGTGAGGGATATTAAGATGGTGAGATCTTATATCAAGAGCCTAAAACGCTCTGATACCAATTGTAGGACCGGGTGAAGGGTATGTACTTACAACACAACAACATAAAGAGGAGAGTGTGCAACAACACTTAACAATTCAAATAGGGAACTGGAAAATCAGTTTTGAGAAATACGAAACACAAATGTATATGAGACAGAACAAGAACAACACAAGTAATTGGTTTTCAAGGTTGATGTATATTGCTCTCTAGTTCCTTAAAAGTGGTTTACAAAGTTCTACTCATAAGATATAAGGACCAGAAATACTTATACTACAACCTACAGCCGACCATTTTTTGAAGGCCAGCTGGATATATGATCTAGACCATAAAATCAATGTAGAGTCAAAAGATAGATTGCCTTTTACTAGTTACTATGACATGCCATAGCTCATATCCTAATATATTACAAAAAGGACAAAGTACATAAAGTGAAAAGTTACAGACTCAAGACCTCAATGTGCAGTTACCAAAAGCATGGATCTTTTCATCAACTCATGTAAAGTTGGTGTCTTATCAGAGTTGCAGCGGAATAGGGTCCAGCTTTAGGTAAAAAGTACATCAGATAAAGCATGTGATAAAAAAGTCTTTGGAAGAAATCTGTCTTCAATAGTTGGCTTCGGAAGACTTTGTCTTTGAAGCTTCGGAAGACTTCATCTTTTGGCTTCGGAAGATATTGGTCTTGCCTTCGGAAGATTTCAAACTTAGTGTAATTTCTAAGGCTGTGTGAAACTTTCGAAGCATTCCACTTCAGTACACTTGTGCATGCATGCAGGAGAGACTTTGGGTGTTTGGGTTGCATCAGCCTTACAAACAAACCTTACAGTGTGCGGTTGCAATAATAACCTCACGTTTGATTTGAATTCTTTGGATAAGACTTTCTCTATTGGGTCTAGCTCCAATATGAACTTATCTGCCCCAACTAAGTCAAGAAAAAGGGCCAGGCATATGCGAAGCCCACCTATTTCTAGCTAACCATTGGGCCTGGTGAACTTGGGGCCTATTTCTTCTTCCATATCTAATCCAATCTCCTTTCTTGATCTGAATTTCACACCGACAGCTCCCCTTGTTCCGGAACCTGCACCGTTTCCTTCTAATGTACCTACTTCTTGTTGGTACACATGTCCCCAGTTCTAGTCTATTGAGCTTAAATGTAATAGACTTTCTTTTCTTGTAACACTTATGTAATGTTTGATCAATTGAATAAGAAACTCTTCTATATATGTGTATTGGTTGTTTAATGTTATATCTATCTATATTGTTTATTGTTAGACACATATATGACAATGTTATATAGGTTTACAGTTGTTAGACATAGTTCTAAACCATTAAAGGTTCAAGAATGTGTTTAACTAAGTTATCTGATTCAGTCGCACGACTGGACCATGCGAATGGGCCAGTCACACGATTGAACCAGGAGATTGAGTCAATCGTACGGTTGAGTCATAAGACTGACTCAGTCGTCCGAATGAACCAATCGTATGACTCAGTCGCATGACTGAGCCAGTCGCCTGGCTCAGTCGTACGACTGATAGCTGTAACCTACAAATACCACTTAATTCGTGGAAAAACGGAACACTTTGAATACTTGAAACCCTAGTCGACCCAGAACGTCCAGATCGTCCATTCCAAGTTCATAGAACGTCCCAGATCATTCCTATTCCATTCTTAACGTTTTCTAATCGTTAGGATTGATCTTGATTTCGTTCTCCCTGATTGGATCGCCAATCAAATAGGATTCCGCACTATTGATCCGGTATAACGAAGAATCAGTTAGTACTCCGTACGTACACGGTCCTAACAAGTGGTATCAGAGCTTTGGCTCTTGACTCTTCGTTTGATTCAATCAAGTTTGTGTTAAAGTCCACGTTTTTCGCTAAAAGATCCAATCTTTCTGCTCAAAACCGAGTCTTTACGTGTGCATGTTCTAGGAAATCAGTGTTTTTCGACTTACAGCCGTCTAAGGTGTCACAAAACAGGTTTTAGGTCAAAAGTGTGAAAAATTTCGATTTCTGCAGTCTCAGTCGTACGATTAGCTCAATCGTACGACTGAAGTCCAGTCTCCCATTCATTCGACCGATTGAGTCAGTCGCTTCGTCCAATCGCCTGATTGAGTCAATCGCCCAGTTCTGTCGCCCAGTTGAGTCGTTCGGTCTGTTCAGTCGCCTAAGTCTCTCAGTCGTCTGTTCAATCGTACGTTTGAGTCCAATCGCATACAGCTAGTGTCGGTCGCATTCCAGTCGCACTCCCCAATCGTATTAGCAGTTTCATTCACAAGTTAAAGTTATAACATAATGGACTCAGAAAACTTTGCAATGTCAGCTGGAAAGGACTCAAGGATACAGAACCTGCTTTTACTGGAAAATGAGATAGGGAACCATAACAAGCCACCTAAGCTATTGACTATAGATGAATTTCCACAATGGAGACAACGTTTTGAGATTCATCTAAATAGAGTGGACCCGAACTTATGGAACTCTATTGAGACTGGTTATAACATGCCCGTGGGAGCTGATGGTGTTCCTTTGACTTTAAGTGGACTCACTGATACACAGAAGGTTGCCTATAATGCCGAAAAGAAGGCATATGCTCTTTTGACCCAGTCCATTCCCAAGGCCATTTTTCACCAATACTCAGAGCACAAGCAAAGTAAAGCGTAAAGCGTTGATGAAAGCTCTTGAGAAGAGGTTTGATGGGAATTCTACTCTAAAGTCCCTAAAGGGTAAAGCGTTGAAGAAGGAGTTTGACAACTTCTCTGCAATTGGGAATGAGAGCTTCGATGAAATTATCGATCGCTTCTATCACTTGAATGAGAGCTTGGCAGATGGTCTACCTGAAAAGTGGCATTCATTCATTTCCACTATGCGACACAACTTAGTTTTAGAGACCTTGGATATTAATGACTTTATTCTAAAACTGAGAGAGGAAGAAGTGCGTCACCAGTACAGGACGAAAAGAGCAGCGTATACTCAAGACCCATCACTCTACAATGTAACTCCTACTTCTACTCCTGCTGTAAAGTATTCTGGAGCTCCTCTGCAAACAGCCTTTGTCTCCAATGCATCGTCATCTACTGATCAAGGCTCACCATCTGCAAATGAGTCTCATGGTGATCTGGGATTCTACAAAGTCCAATTGTTAATCAATCTGCTAAGTTGATGACAGAAAATTTGGGAAAGGTAACAGTGGAGGTCGCTAAAGAGCACATGGATCTACTCACTGCAGTTGTGCACTCTTATGATGGTCTGGTGGCAGGTAAGATTGGAAATTGCCACCTTGCCGATGAAGACTACGAGCAAGTAGATGAAAACGAGCTTGAAAGGATGGATATCATGTGGGCTCTTGCAAGTGCTGTCCGGAGAGCCAAGAAGTTTGTGAAGAAAACAGGGTAGAATCTCGTGGCTACTAAAGATACGACCTTTGGTTTTGACAAGTCTAAAGTCACGTGCTTCAACTGTGGAGAAAAGGGTCATTTCAAAAGAGAATGCGTGAAGCCTAAAAAGACTGGGAATGGGAATCCATTCTCCTCGTTCAATAGGCAAGATAATGACAAGAAGCCAGCATCCACAGGAAATGATTCTAAAGCTATGGTAGCACAAGGAGATGAAGGACAAGACTGGTCCTTTCGATTCTTATCTGATGGTGAAGCGAACATAGCTTCTGTGGAAGACTTGAACGAAGATTCAGCGAGTGAGGGGGAGAGCTCAGCTGATGTTGATACTGCTGACTTGGAAGAGACGTTTGATGCAGTGGATGAAATTATCAAGAATGAGCTGAATTCAGAATCTGAAGCTCAACCTGCATCTCAGAATGCTTTCATGGCTGAAACGTCCACAGCTGCACAGGTACAATCTAAGGATGAATTATTCGCTAAACATGTTGTGTTGATTGTGATAAATTTAGAGAAAGTATTGACTTAAAATTTTCTAGGTTATTAGAACACAATGATAACTTAGTAAATGACTTAAAACTGTGCTCAGAGGCAAATTGAGTGTTAAAACAGAATGAGAGCAATTATAAGGAAAAGATAGATGCTTTAAAGAAGCAATTAAAGGAAACTGAAGTTGTTGTGTTAAACCAAGAAAATGACATTAAATTCTATTTAAAGACCATTGAAGAGACTAAAAAAGACAAAGCGGTTTTACAGGTAGAAAATGAGTCTTTGAAACAAAAACTAAATAGTTTAGCGAGTTCCTCGCATATTTTGAAAAACTTGGTTAAAGAACGCAACAATTGGGAGGGCTTGGGTTACAAGGTTGTTCCACCACCACATGAGATCCTGTTGAACACTAAACAACGTCCAATAAATAATAATCCAATTAAAGATCATGTGGTGACAACTCCTTTGGTTAGTGATCCGGACACAGTAGTTAAATCTGCTTCTCCGGATGATGATCAGAAAACCTCAGCATCGAGAAATGTCACTGCTGAGAAACGGGTGGAAGAGAATGTCCAAACATCTCTTGGGTTGGATTGTAAGTCTAATAACACACAATCCAAGATGTCTACAACCACTCAAGTTAAATCAGTTAAAAGAGATAGTATTCAGCCACATGGACAAATAAACCAAAATGTTAAACAAGTTAAGTTTGTCAAAGGAGGTGAAAATCTTAAAGTGAAAATAAAAGGAAAGAACCAGAAGTTTACTCACTGCCCCATAAGAGATCTTCTAGCCCCGATGAATGGAGATCCTGCTATACTTGTGGACAGCGCGGTCATATTTCAACACATTGTCCTCGCTATCAGACTCCAAGAATTAAGGTGGAGCTGAACAAAAAGTTAATTTAGATTCAAAACAGCGATCTAAGACTCCTATTAGATCGAAAACACCTACTAGGTCTAAAACACCTTCTCGGTCGTTTTTGTCTCCTCCACGCCAAAGGCAACACAAACAAGTCACTGACAAGTCTGTGATGCCAGCGGCGAGACCTGTTTCTGAATCTAAACCATATGCTCAAACTGTGAATCAGTCTAAGGTTTACCACAAACAATCCTTTCAGGGATGGTTTGTGGAAAGCCAAAACAACTGATGAGTCTGAAAGTAAGGACAAGTTGAACGTTAAGATTCCATCCACTGATAAAGGCCAGTGGGTCGAATTCATGATGGTTGATTCCTCTGGGAAGCCCAAGCCAGTCAAGGCTTGGGTCCCCCTCCTTAACTGATTATTTTCTCTTATGTGCAGGTTGTCCGCTATAGTGCGTCTTTAAATACATGGATCGTAGATAGCGGAGCTTCCAGGCACATGACGGGAAATAGGTCCCTCCTTTTCAATGTCAAACAAATTAAAGGGGGACACGTTTCCTTTGCTGGTAACAAAGGAGGATACATTACTGCTCAAGGAGAAGTAGGTAATGAAAAGGTAAAGTTCGACAAAGTCAACTTTGTTCAGCAGTTAGAAAACAATCTGCTTTCTGTGTCTCAGATTTGTGACAAGGGATTCAAAGTCATGTTTGATAATCGCAAATGTTACATTCTGAAGAAAGAAATGGATATTCCAGAGGAACAAGTATTAATGTCAGCATCTAGATATAATGACTTATATGTTCTAGATATGTCAAATGCCTCTACTAGTTCTTCTACTGTTCAATGTTTCTTATCTAAAGCTACAGAGAAGGACTCCATTTCGTGGCACAGAAGAATGAGACACATTAATCATAGGAAGATGAATCATCTGATTCATAACAACTTAGTTGATGGAGTTCCTGTCAAGAACTTCTAGCTTCCTGATTTCTGTGTCTCATGCAAGAAAGGCAAGCAGACCAGGAAATCTCACAAGACCAAGCAAGTTAATCCTATAGAGATGCCCCTGGAATTGCTACACATGGATCTCTTCCAGTTAGCACAAAAAGTATCGTAGGAGACTGGTACTGCTTTGTAGTCACAGATGACTACTCAAGATTCACCTGGGTGATGTTTCTGAAAGCTAAATCAGAAACATTTGAATCATTCAAGGTACTCGTCACGACACTGGAGTCACTCTACAACCTGAAGGTAAGGAGGATTCGTTCTGACAATGGCACAGAGTTCAAGAATTAGTGGATGGATGCTTTCTGCAAGGAAAGGGGATTGTTCATCAGTTCACTTCAGCATACACGCCATAGATGAATGGAGTTGCAGAACGAAAGAATCGAAGCTTGATCGAGACTGCGCGAACCATGTTAGCTGATTCTAAGCTTCCGGTCCAGTTCTGGAATGAGGCGGTTGCCAATGCTTGCTACACACTTAACCGTGTGTTAGTAGTCAAAAGGCATGGCAAGACTTGCTATGAGTTGCTTCAGAAGCGCAAGCCTAACTTGGAGTATCTGGAACCTTTTGGAGCTCCTTGTACACTGTTGAAGAAGACTCAGGATGGCAAGTTTAGTGAGAAAGCTGATCAAGGAATATTCTTAGGATACAGCATACTAGACAAACGAGTTTACAATAATTCGACAGGTCAGGTAGAAGTGTGGTGCAACGTAGATGTTCAGAGATACACCACCCCCCTGCTGGAAAAGGTCCATCATCATTCTTCGATTATGATGGCTTTTTCAAATCCTTTAATCTTCCTCAGTTTGAGTCAGATGATGAAGTTGCTACCCAGATGATGTATGATGTTCTCAACACACCGAATCTGGATTCAAGCAACATCACACCTGCAAGCGGTGCCTCAAGTTCTTCGACTCCTGCTCAAGACGAGAGTGATGACTCATCAGGTGATGAAGAAGCAGCTGAACCAGACCTTGATCATAATGTTAATCAACAAAGTGGGTCATCAGCTGCTGAACCAGCATTGGGAAATCCGGATACTGAACCTGTAGTCACCAATCTTGACTCTGAGGTTGTGGTTCCTTCCACACCAGTGACTAGGATCAGTGTGAATCATCCCCCCACGGCTATCATTGGGGATATTCAATCCGATGTGCAGACACGAAATCAGCTGTACTCTGCTGATTATGCTGCAGTCATGGAGAAGGGTTATGTCAATGACGGGGCTTACTCATGTTTTGTTTCACAAATCGAGCCTAAATACGTCAGTGACGCCTGAAAGATGAGGCCTGGGTCAATGCTATGCAAGAAGAGCTACTCCAGTTCAAGAAACTTGGAGTCTGGACCCTCGTTGACAGGCCAAAAGGAGTTAAAGTGATTGGTACCAAATGGGTACTAAAGTAAAAAAAGGATGACCAAGGTGTTGTTATCAGAAACAAGGCACGCTTGGTTGTTCAGGGATTTAGACAAGTCGAGGGGATCGACTACAATGAAGTGTTTGCACCAGTGGCAAGAATGGAAGCAATTTGGATCTTCCTTGCCTATGCATCGTTTATGAAGATAAAAGTCTATCAGTTGGATGTGAAGAGTGCATTCCTTCATGGGGAAATCCGTGAAGAGGTCTATGTCAGTCAACCCGAAGGATTTGAGGATCCGTATCATCGGGACAGAGTCTACAAGCTGGATAAGGCTCTGTATGGGCTACATCAAGCTCCTCGAGCTTGGTATGAGAAGCTCTCCACCCATCTGTTGAAACACGGTTTTCGCAGGGATGTCATTGACTGTACACTATTCATCAAGGAAAAGGATGGTGATTTGCTTATGGTGCAGATCTACGTGGATGACATCATCTTTGGGTCTAGGAATGAAGCATTGTGCAAAGAATTCGAATCTGTGATGAAGGCAGAGTTTGAAATGAGTGCCATGGGAGAAATGAAGTTCTTCCTAGGATTACAGGTGGATCAAACACCAACCGGTATTTTCCTACATCAGACCAAGTATGTCAGCGATATTCTGAGTCGGTTTGATATGGAGAATGTTTCCACTGCCGGTACCCCTCTCGCCACAAATCATGATGTGGCTCCTGATGAGAATGGGGATTTGGTGGATGCCACTATGTATCGTGGGATGATCGGATCTCTTATGTACCTCGCTGCCTCGCGTCCAGATATTATGTATGCCACATGTTTATGTTCTAGATATCAAGCGAAGCCAAAAGTGAATCACCTGATTGGGGTGAAAAGGATTTTTCGTTATCTGAAGGGTACTCCAACACTGGGGTTGTGGTATCCTCATGATGATGACTTTGAGCTTACTGCATACAGCGATTCAGACTAGGTGGCTGCAAGATGAACTTCAAGTCTACATCAGCAGGGTGTCAGTTCTTTGGAAGGCGATTGGTCACGTGGCAATGCAAGAAGCAGACCTCGGTTGCTTTATCAACCTGTGAAGCTGAATATGTTGCTGCTGCAAGTTGCTGCTCTCAGATTATCTGGATCCAACAGCAAATGCGCGACTACGGTTTGCAATTTTCTAACACCCTATTTATGTTGATAATTCTGCTGCCATAGCTGTTACTAAAATCCTGTTCAACATCCAAAAACCAAACACATCGGCATTAAATATCATTTCATACGCGATTGCTATGAAAAACAATTGATTGATGTGATTAAAATTAACACAGATTTTCAGCGCGCTGACCTCTACACCAAACCATTTGATAAACCTAGATTTTTCTATCTGCTAGAGGTCAACGGCGTTAAAAAGAAAAGTGATGTGATTGCGGAAGAAGCAGATACATAGTCCGACTCGTATTTATGTGTTTATTTTCTGTTAATTTTATTTTATTTTTTATTTTTTATTTTTTCTTGTTATATAAAATCCAAAAACACAAAAAGATTTTCTGTTTTAGTATTTTAGGGGAGATTTATTTCAATATTCATTTACTTAAAAAGGGGGGGGAAGGTAAGTAAAGCAGAAAAGGCATAGACATCTAAACTGGAAATGTGACTCGACAAATTATGAAAGTGATAGTACACAGACACCGAGTTACTTGGAACACCAAAAGGATTTTCGGTTCTGCAAAGTTAATTATATCACAGAAAAATTATAATCTGAGAAGTCTAAGTCTAACAAAATGGGAAGATGATAGTACGCTTGGTTGGTACTGTAACTACACGGAGAAAGCTGATCTAGGGAGGTGCTAGTTCACTATACGATGTGTCGGTAGATTCAACACAATAGACGAGTAGACGTCATTGGTAAACTTAATCTAAACTAAACGGTTCAATCAACTGTGGGTTCCCATCTTATCACTGGTTAACACAATCAGCCATTTCCGATAAGGGATAACGAGCAAATAAACGCCACCAAAGGTGAGCGTGTGACTGCAAAAAGAGCAAAAGAAAAAATGAATACAAGCGCAATCATACTGATAACAAAATGTTATTGGTGCGTTATGTGAAAAAGAAAAATAAGAAATGCTCTAACAAGGAGATAGGTTGTGTGCCTCTCTGCTGTGCGATGGCACTGACCTGAGGATAAGCATAACCTACATATTCTAGAATTCGTTGTTGTTTGCCGCCTCTCTGCTGTGCGATGGCACTGACCTGAGGATTGGCTTCTCTTTGAAAGCTCTAAGAATAGTCTCTTCTTGTCAAAATACCTATAGACCGCTCGAAAGTCCTCTAAGGAATAATGATTACCATATAAGATTGGGATCCACAAATGTTGGTTGAAATAATATAACTTAATTCGTTACCAATGCGTGTCAAAAGTCTGTGTATGGATTTAAGTGGACAAGTATACTGACAATCGTCGTGTATGCACTGACTGAAGTTGATAATCAAAGTACGTTACGTATCATATCAAGCATGATTCCCAGTTAGATTTCAGAAGTCTTAGATAAGTGAGAAAGCTGTGATATGCAAGGGTTTAAAGTTCAATTCTAATCAAAGGTTCCAAGTAATGCTGTTTATGCCTGTCTGATTCCATATGAGTCTGTCCTTGATATGATGTAAATGCTAATAAGCTACACAAACTTGACCCAACAAAAACAACTAAAACATGTTCATTCTATTCGTAGTTTTAAGATTTTTCAATTATTTTAGTATAATGTGTCAATGTCGGACTGTGTGTATTGTTATCTGCTAAACGTCACCAAATGTACTTAACTTTTACTTAACAAATTGTTTCTGAAAGGTTAAATGGATCACGTCTGAGGTGATCAGGTGGATAAATAGATCATGTCTGAGGTGATCAGTTGGATAAATGGATCACGTCTGAGGTGATCGGGTGGATAAATGGATCACGTCTGAGGTGATCGGGTGGATAAATGGATCACATCTGAGGTGATCAGTGAATGTGTTGCTTTTAAAAGTGATCATGTCTGAGATGATCAAAAGATTATAATGTCTTATCAATTGGTTAAGAAAACTAAGGGTCGGTCCATAACTTGACAAAAATGGCACAAGTATAGCCCAATCGCACAACTGAATCTGATCTGACCCAGTCGTACGAATGGGGTATACGATTGAATACAATCGTAAGATTGGGACATGCGAATGAGCCCAATCGGCCGATTTAAAGTGACCGCCTAGGTCAAACAAGCGAATGGAGGTAAATTGATCGAATGGAACTGGTCGATTGAGTAAATCATACGACCCAGTTTCAATCGCACGAATGAGTCATGCGATTAGACTCGGTCGTACGACTGGAGATTGAATCGGCCGAATGAATTGAGCGAATGGGTTCATTCGCCCGACTGAACTGAGTTTTTAGTATAAATAGGCTCCTCAGTCGATCGCAGAACTCATTCGCCCTAAACTCAAAATCACACCGTTACGCTGCCCAAATTTCATTTGATCTTAAACACCTACTGTATCGGCCGAATGAATTGAGCGAATGGGTTCATTCGCCCGACTGAACTGAGTTTTTAGCTCCTCAGTCGATCGCAGAACTCATTCGCCCTAAACTCAGTTACGCTGCCCAAATAATCTTAAACACCTACTGTATCCGATTTCTGACGCTGCATTGTTCTACAGGTATAACGAGTGATTGATGATGCTTACAGTCAAATGGGGTTTGAATCCGATCGTATTTGACCTAGTTCTTGAACCGACACAAACTTTGTAAAATAAACTACCTTAATCACATACAATGTTAAAATCAATGGATTAGGTGGGTTAGATACATGATTGCGAGTCTAATAAACATGAACTTAATGTTTAATTTAGCCATTTGATAAATCTGAGTTGGAAATGGAACAGTTTTGTCTACGATGCGACTGGTCCCCCAGAATGAACTTCAATCGGCCGATTGAAAGTGGCGACTCATTCAATCAGCCGAATGAATAATGCGAATGGGTTGAGTGTGTGATACGACTGGACTCCAGAATGAACTTCAATCGCACGATTGAAAGGGACGATTCATTCAATCGGCCGAATAAATCATGCGAATGAGTCATTCGGTCGACTGACTCAATCGCAGGTTCAGTCTCCTAATTAGACTCAATCGCATGACACATCATTCGACTGAAATTCTGTCATATTACTGTTCAACCGATTGAAGTCCAGTCGCACATATGACCATCCGACAGAAACCCAGTCGCACAGTGCAATCGCATGATTGAACTAAACTGTTTTCTGATTTAGTCAAACTCTGTTTTACATGTTTCTAACGTGTGTTTGCTATTGATTACAGGAATATGGCTAATAGATGGACCATAAATCCAAAGCACAACATTTGTGCTCACTTGGATTCCACCTCGAGGAACGGTGGTGAGTTTGAAGGGATTATCGACTTTTTGAGGAGGTCACGGATCTATAGAGCTATATCTACACCCTGTACTCCCTACCAGTCCCTTCACCAATCATTCTGGGAGGGAGCTTCAGTAGATCGATCTGTGGAACCCTACCGTATCCGAAGTACTATCTTTGGTAGGGCGATAGAGATCATAGCGGCAGATATCAGGAGAGTATTGGAATTTGGAGATGATGAGGATCATCCAGTTAAGCTACATCCTTTGACGGTTCGTGGGTGCTTTATGAGGATCGGGTACTGCGGGGACATCAACTCGGGGTGCTGAACAAGAGCAACCTGAGCTCCCAGTACAAGTACCTAGCACACGTCATACTGAAGTGCATAGCATCCAGGAGGGGTGGGTTTGATGATCTATCAGACCAAATCCAGAATGCATATGTTGCATTGGTCCTTAACCACCCCTTCAGCTTCTCCAACATGATTTTCACGTATCTGATAGAGAACTTAGAGGCAAAGGGGAAGGAAGGGTTTTGTATGTACCCCTGGTTCCTACAGCTGATTTTGATGAAAAGTTGCCTGATCTGCCCAAGGAAAAGAGTGATGCAGTGGCGTTGGAGATTATGGATGACACCACTCTTGGGAGGATGAAGGTTTATAGAGGCAAGCAGGTGAAGCCGGTGATGAAGAGGTTGATTGGGCATCTGGCCCGGGCTGATTATGTTGCCCCAGGGAGACGCAAATGGCGTCATGATGACAGTGGATCTGACACTGAGGTGATAGCTATTCCATCAGATGATTCTGATGATGATGACAGTGGTGATGGTGGAGATACAGGCCCCACTCCATCTAGGGCCACTACCACTGATATACCATCTCCACCACCCACCCACAATGGAACTGAGTCTGCTGGTTTCCATCAGGATTTTGTTCTTGGTGAGGAGGAAGAGGAGTCAGAAGAGGAGCCCTTGACACGTACTGTGGGAAGCAAGGTTGTTCCCACAGAACATGGGCTACGGGCGGTCGGTGAATCCCCACGAGACTCGGGAGAGATAGCCACTGATCCGAGTTATGCACCGGAGTCAGCTAGCAGGGTTGTTGGGGGAGCATCCACTTCAACGGGAACGAGGAAGAAAAGGATGGCTCAACCCCATGGTCAGAAGAAGAAGAAAAGACGTCTCACCTTCGTTTCAACCACTTCCACAGCCACACCATCCACCACCACAGCCACCACATCAACCACCACCACTACTAAACCTCCACCTCATACTCGCATATCTACTTCCACCACCACTGTACCCCCCACTACAGCCTTCCCACCACCTCCCATCTACACCACAGCTACCACAACAACCACCACTCACCAAACCCAACCCTCATCTGCACCCTCTAGCTCATTCATTCCACCTGTCTCAGTGACAGAGCAGCTTGCAGCACTGAACAGCATGGTGCTCCAGCTGCTAGCTTCTGACAAGGCCAAGACTGCTCAGATTTAGCAGTGAACAGAGCAGTGTTCCTCCCAGACAGCTGAGATTCATCAGTTAAGGGAGTTGACTTCATCTCAAGCTCAGCTGATTGCTTCACAGACTGATCAGATCACTGGTCTATTAGAGCACGAGATTGAGACTGACAGGAAGTTGGAGAAGTTACAGGCTGAAAACAAGTCCATCTTGCTAAAGCTGAAAGCAAATCCGACTGAGCCTCTCAAGATAGGAGAAGGTGAAGATGATGATGATGAGGAGGATGATGAGGATGATGATAGTGATGCTGATAACGAGGAAGGTGATGATGAAGATAAAGAAGGTGATGATGATGATGAAAGGGACGGAGATGCATCTACCTCTGCCTCTGGTCATGAGCAACGAAGCAAGAAAAGACAAGACCAGGGAGCATCAACTGCTGCCCCACCTACCTCCCCTTCTGCCAGAGATCCAGCAATGATCCAAGACAAAAGTACTGATTAGATGTTTTATTTCTAAAGCTTTTGTACTTGATTCATCTTTTGACGTATATGAAACTCTTGTAAATATTTAATGATTAATGTTTAATTAACTTGAGTTTATACTAATGTTTGCTACTCTACATGTTGATATTAAACAGATAAGGGATTTCAGCAAGATGAGCATGATGTTGCTCCCCTCCAACAGGTCAAGTCTCAACCCACAATGATTCTTGATCTGCAGGGGATCGTCAGAAGGTCAGTGAGTTATACTCCTGAAGAAGGAGAAATTATTCACGACCTTACTGATGAGCAGCTTGCTAAATATTTCGTCTGAATCCAGACGAAATTGTTAAGGATGCTCCAATTTTTGATGATGCTGATGATGACGAGCTCAACGATGTTGAAGAAATCGAAATTGAAGACATCACAGATCAGCACTATCCAGAATACACTGATCAAGAGGGAAACGTGTTTCCAGATTTGGTAAACAACCTTGACAGTGACATTCTGGATAAACTCAGCGATAAGGAGAAAGGAGCAGAAGCCTCAACAAGTCAAGCCCAAGCCTCGGACGCCGAAGTCGATATTCGAAAGGCTGAATGGGCGGCTTGCTTCGCCGAGGTCCGAGCCCAACGTGCTACAGCGACACAGAGTACCTACACCAAACTCTACAAAGTCAAGAAAAACATGAAGGTGTCAGGGAAGATTATAGCATGGGCTCACTTTAGGATCTTGGGGTTTATGCTGTGAAGAGAGAGAGGGGAATAGAGTACTTCAGATTCCCTCACGATCTGAAGACTCTCCCTGGTTTTGAGCTCAACCAGCTGGGGCGCCTAAAGCTATTATACGCTGATCCGAAGAAAATGTCAGGCTGGTTTGAGGCTGCCCTGAAAAGGGAGTACAGGACTAGATGGGTCAACTTCAGACCACAGCAGGCCACACGTTACATCAGAAGGTCTGAAGTGAGTCCCATTACTGGTCAACCGAAGATAGTCCTGAAGTGGCGACCTCCGCGCATAATGTCCCGAGTTCCACTGAGGGAGATGCCACAGGACTTTACCCCACACTTTAAGTGGTGGTACTATGACTGGCGCTCAGGAGAGGCAGTCATTGTTTTGGAGAAGGACGGGTCGATGGACACAATAAGGGTGTTTGACCCTATGTGGCTAATAAACTTGTCAGCGTCCGATGTTTATAAGCTGTACAAGTGGCCACTGTTTTTGACACGCAGGATATAGTGCAAGCACTACAGTTTCAGCATATCATACG
The DNA here is from genome assembly GCA_024085815.1 of Flaveria linearis. NCBI lineage: Eukaryota > Viridiplantae > Streptophyta > Magnoliopsida > Asterales > Asteraceae > Flaveria > Flaveria linearis. The sequence continues at coordinate 19,899,380 of CM044015.1, read as the reverse complement.
TCTATGCTTCGCACTGAATATCCATGTCGGGGTTTCTAAAGAGGAGAGAATAAAGAGATTTGAAGAGTTCAAGAAAGAAGTCAAAGTCTAGATAGAACTAGGTCCAAAGGGGAGTTTGTTGGTACACATGTCCCTAGTTCTAGTCTAGTGAGCTTAAATGTAATAGACTTTCTTTTCTTGTAACACTTATGTAATGTTTGATCAATTGAATAAGAAACTCTTCTATATATGTGTATTGGTTGTTTAATGTTATATCTATCTATATTGTTTATTGTTACACACATATATGACAATGTTATATAGGTTTACAGTTGTTAGACATAGTTCTAAACCATTAAAGGTTCAAGAATGTGTTTAACTAAGTTATCTGATTCAGTCGCACGACTGGACCATGCGAATGGGCCAGTCACACGATTGAACCAGGAGATTGAGTCAATCGTACGGTTGAGTCATAAGACTGACTCAGTCGTCCGAATGAACCAATCATATGACTTAGTCGCATGACTGAGCCAGTCGCCTGGCTCAGTCGTACGACTGATAGCTGTAACCTATAAATACCACTTAATTCGTGGAAAAACGGAACACTTTGAATACTTGAAACCCTAGTCGACCCAGAACGTCCAGATCGTCCATTCCAAGTTCATAGAACGTCCCAGATCATTCCTATTCCATTCTTAACGTTTTCTAATCGTTAGGATTGATCTTGATTTCGTTCTCCCTGATTGGATCGCCAATCAAATAGGATTCCGCACTATTTGATCCGGTATAACGAAGAATCAGTTAGTACTCCGTACGTACACGGTCCTAACACTTCTGTGGATCGCTCCTCAAATGTTCAGGCGAGTATCGCAGAACCGTCTGAGTTATCAAGGCCATTACGCGATCTTGGTGAAGGTAATGTACATCCGGACAGATCTCATGAGGACCTTGAAACAGACGCCATGATAAAAATTGGTAAGGAGTTGGGGATGCAGATGGAAGGATTCCAAGACCAGGTTAAGGAATTAATCATTGGTGAAGGTGACGCCACTATTATCCAATGAATTTATGTCTATAAACACCCGGGGGTTTGGTGATCCACAAAAGGCTAATTGGATCAAAGGAATAAAATCAAGCTATGGAATACACTTCTTGGCCTTCCAGGAATCTAAATTAACTGGTTCTTCATCTTTCTTTTTAATAAACTTTAGGGAAACCCTCAATTTCAGATTGACGTGGTTCATTCTTGTGGTAGATCAGGGGGGTCTTATTTGTATGTGGAATCCGTCTGTTTTCTCATCATCATATTTCATTTAGAATCGATACTTCATGATTATCTCGGGGTCTCTTTGTATGTCTAGACAACTTATTAACATTGTGAATGTCTATGCACCTAATGATCCGCAAGCTAGAAGATCATTGTGGTTGGAATTATTACAGTACATCAATTCTACCCATGGAATTTGGATTTTGATGGGCGACTTTAATGAGGTTCGTTCGGCTGATGAAAGAATTAACTCCGAGTTTATTGAAAGCAATGCCAGAAGTTTCAACAACTTTATACACATGGCAGGATTATCTGAATACAATATGGGTGGCCGTCGGTTTACATATATCTCTGCCAAAGGTGATAAACTCAGTAAATTGGATTGTTTTCTGGTATGTAATGAATTTAAAAATATTTGGCCAGCCGTATCTCTAGTAGCTTTGCCCCCAGTCTATCTCGACCACTGTCCTATTTTACTATCCACCATTCCTTCAAATTTTGGCCCATCTTCATTTAGAATGTTTAACTCTTGGTTATAACTTCCTGGGTTTTTAAATCACATTGAATTTCTATGTCTTTCTTTCTCGTTTAAGGGTCCTGCAGATTTGGCTTTAGCAACAAAGCTAAAATGGATTAAGAATGGGATTAAGAAATGGTTGGCCGAATATAAGAAAAAGAAAGTTGGCGTGTATAAGGCTAAAAAAGCCACTATGGAATCACTGGAATTATTGGCTAAATCGAGGCCTCTATTGCAAAAGGAGCTTGATCTAAGGGTGGAGTGTAAAAATATCATCATGGAGATGGATCGTTTAAATTACCTTGATCTGCAACAAAGATCTCGCAATAAATGGGCTCCAGAGGGGGATGATAACTCAGCTTATTTCCATTCTATATTAATGCCAACCTTAGTAACAACAGAATAAATGGCATTTTAGTTGACAATGATTGGGTTACTGCTCCTCCTTTAATTAAGGAAGAAGCTTTTGCCTTCTTCTCTAGGAAATTTATGGAAACTCATGATGCCGGACCTTTAATTACATGTCCTAATGTTGCAAAGCTTTCGAACCATGATGCCCTCTCGCTTGTGCAACCCTTCACACTATTGGAGATTAAAAATGCTATATGGGAATGTGATGCAAACAAGGCCCCGGGGCCAGATGAAATTAACTTCAATTCCTCAAGAAAAGTTGGCTAAAATCAGATTTCATTGATTTATTCAACAAGTTTTATTCTTCTGAAACAATTCATCAGGCGTGTATATCCTCCTTCCTCGCTCTAATTCCTAAAATCAAAGATCCGAGAAAATTCCCGGATTACAGGCCCATAAGTTTAATCGGTTGCATCAATAAGGTGATTTCTAAAGTCTTAGTATTAAGTCTAAAAAGGATCATTTCAAGCCTTATATCCTAGGAGCAGTCTGCATTCTTAACTAACTGTAGCATCTTGGATGGCCCCCTTGTCCTAAACGAGACAATCTCTTGGCTTCGCAAATCAAAGAGGAAAGGCTTGATATTCAAGGTTGACATTGACAAGGCTTTTGACTCCCTAAACTGGGGATTCCTTGACTCAATTTTGGGCCAAATGAATTTCCCTATTAAGTGGAGGAACTGGATTTCATCCTTGCTTTCCACAACTCGTGCCTCGGTTCTTATTAATGGATCTCCTACCCAGGAATTTCAATGCTATAAGGGGTTGAGGCAGGGCGATCCACTCTCTCCTTTTTATTCATTATTGCCATGGAGGCTTTCTCGGGTATTTTCAAGAAGGCTTGCTCCATCGGGCTATACCATGGAATATCTATTGGTTCTTGTTGGAGCATATATAGTCATATATAGTGTGTCCGTCGCTTGACGAATAGTCTAGGCTTAATGTTATACACCTTGTAAACACATGAAACTGGGTCATTCGTAGGAGCATATGCGAATGAGACTTAGTCGTACGACTGAGCCATGCTAATGGACCAGTCGTGCGACTGAGAGATGCGATTGGGGCATTCGTAAGACTGAACCATAAGAATGGTCCAGTCGTACGATTGAACCATACGCATGGTCCAATCGCACGAATGGGCCCAGTCGCATCTAATATGGGCCGAGGCCTATATATACCAGTTTCAATGTGTAGAAACCTAAGGGTTTTAGAGAGTGTGCCCGGCGCCCAGGCGCTGCCGGATGAGAGGGGAGATCATGCTCGATCTCCCCTTGCCAAAAGTCTTGATTCTTAAGTTGTAACGAGCTTAAATCGTTATGTTTTATCAATAAAATCATTCGATTATTGTTCGTGTTATTGATTATCTTTTAGTTTTTATCCTTCCGTCAAGAACACGCTCGGATGTTTACCGATCCAGCGACTTCATAGTTCTAATGGGCCTTTATTATCACATTTTCTATTTGCTGATGATGTGGTCTTTTTAGGAGATTGGAGGGAATAAAATGCAATCAATCTCAAAGGAATTCTTAGATATTTTGTCTTGTCTCAGGGCTTAGAATAAATTTGGCTAAAAGAAATTTATATGGAGTGTGTGTGAATGACAATGAATTAGCAGCAATGGCCGGACTGATTAATTGCAAAAAAGGTTGCTTTCCTTTTAAATATCTTGGTTTACAGGTTGGGGCCAATATGAATTTGGTTAAATATTGGATTCCGATTATTGAAACATTCCAAAAACGTTTCTCAAATTGGAAAGCAAAATGTTTATCTTTTGGAGGAAGAATTACACTTATAAAATCAGTTTTAAACGCTTTGCCAACTTATTATTTTTCCTTATATTGTGCCCCTGCTCTCGTTCTCGAAAAACTTGATATTTTGAGAAGGCAATTTTTATGGGGTGGATCCTTCGAAAATCACAAAATATGTTGGGTCTCGTGGGAAAAATCTATCTCCCCAATTGAATGTGGTGGGCTAGGCCTTGGCTCTCTCAAAGTATCAAACATGGCGTTGCTCGGTAAATGGTGGTGGAGGTTTAAGGAGGAGAAAAATAGCCTTTGGAGGAAATCAATTTGGTCTATCCATCATAATTCTAAGTGCTGGAATATGATCCCATCTAAACCGTCAATAGCGGGCCTGTGGAAACAAGTGGAAAAATTTCCTAAGATTTATTATCAATAGGGATGGATTTAAGCAGGGCAATTAAAGGGTCCCTGGTTGTAACATCCTGTATTTTGTTCGGTTTATTTATGCCATTTTAGCATCATTAGTAAATTTTTATATATATATTAAAAATATATATATATTATAATAACAATAATAATAATAGATAATAATAATAATAATAAATAATAATAATAATAATAATAATAATAATAATAATAATAATTATATAAATAATAATAATAATAAAAAACTTAGAGTTTAAAGTACAGGGGGTTGTTTTGCCATTTTGAAAACTTTGAATGAAAGTTTAAAACACAAAATGATAACATTCGAAAGAAGGGGGACCAATTGTGCAATTTCCCAAACCACCCCCCTGTTACCCCGTAATTCCGGTCACCGGCCGGTGCGAGCTCCGGCGAGCTCCGGCTAGCCTCAAAACGCCATTTTAAAACCAATTTGACCCCAAATTAAACCCCCAACCCGCTCGACCCCATGTCTCGAACTCGAACCCAACTTAAAATGGAGTTCCCGCTCGTTCCACCTTCCAAAACAAAACCGTGTCTAAATTCGAAATCAAACCTTGCCAAAATCACAAATTGAATCGAATCAAATCATTCCTAAAGTTAATACGCGGTCTAGACAATTAATCAATCAATCTATAACACAAATTAACAACTCGAATCTCTCAAAATTTGAAAGTATACACGCGGTTTCAAAATCAAACGCGTTACGCCCGTAAACCATGAAATCAAGCTTATAAATTAGGGGCGTTCAACTCATTTTGAAGTTCTTAAACACCCCTAACCCTCAATTTCACTAAAAACCTTCTCAATCAAAAAGCCCCAATTCACGAACACTCGAAGCTGAGTCGATCTTGAAATCACTCGAAGCTTAATCGAAACAGGTAATTAGAACCTGCTATTGACTCGATTTGGTCCAGGGATCAAAAGCCCCATGATGATTCGGGTGTTTAACATCGAATCGGAGGTCAATTTTGACCCTGTTGAACCTAGGGTTCATACAATTTGGGGAAACCAGAGAAGCAGAGCTTAAATTCAATACAAACCAAAGTGAAACCAAGGCCTTGGCCCTGGTTCACTGGTCTCTGCGCTCCACCCTACAAGGGAGCCCCGGGTTCGACCCCGGGCAGCCCCTTCTCCCTTTTTCTTTTTATTTTCTGATTTTTTTTTCTTCTTTTCTTATTTCTTTTTAATTATTAAACCTTTGTAAATTCTGAAAATTTCTAAAATAATTTATAAAATGCAGATTATTTTCTTTCTTTTGTTTAATTAATTTTATGACTAAATTAAATTTTTATAATTACTTTGGTATTTATAAATACATTTTTGTATCTTTAAAAATACAAAAGAAATGAGTAAATATAATACTTGAATATGTAGATTATATTTTTAAATAATTAAATTATTTAAGTTACTTATACCTATATATATATTTTATATATTTCTTTTAGTAACTAAATCACTTATTATGATTATACAATGTTGTAATTGTTTAGTATATATATTTATATATATATATTCAAACAATTTAATTGTTTAGTTACTTATATATATATATATTTATACGTAGTTCTTTTAATAGCTAAATCATTTATATTGATTATTATACACAATATCATAATTGTTTAGTATATATATTTATGTATATTCAAACCATTAAATTGTTTTAATTACTTATACCGATAAATATATATATAGTTCCTTATAATAGCTAAATCACTATTATATACCATCCTTATAAACCGTTTAACGTACAAGTTAATCAAGTTTTATTTATTAATTCTCTTACGCGCTAACAATTGATTATACCAAGTATAATCCATTCGTTCCATTAACCGATCACGTTATTAACATGTAATAAGTACGAATAATTATTAAATCATATTAGACCTACAATTAATCATCAAACAAATTATAGCGCGCTACTTTATTTCGTTTAGGTGCGTTGTGACGTTTGTGTTGGAAATCTTATTCGTGGTTATTCTTATTACATCTACAAGTCTCCTTTATTAAACATGTGAGTTCTTATGCCCGCTTTACGATTATTTCACATCTTTCGGGGTGAAACATGTTGCTTATACAAACTTACACATACACGCTTTGATACTTATTACACACATGCAATTCTTTACATAGTCGTGGTTGTTTGGATATGTTAAGTATTATATGAGATGTGACATACGTGTGCAATCATTAACTATTGCTAGCCTAGCGAAGTCTTAGATCTTTGGGCCTGACAAGCCTATTTGGTGCTAAAGTCGATGTATTGCCGACTCCTAGGAGCCGTATGCTTGTGCACTAGGGAACCAAATACACTTAGCTAATCATGCTTATTCATATTATTCAGTCGAGGCTTGATTGTAACTATGCATGTTCTATATACTTGCTATCTTGTGACCATTGACTAGAATTGCCACATTTTGTATACTTATTGTATTTAAAACCATGAGAATTCACCAACTAGTTAGTTGACTTTATTTTCAACATGTTTCAGGTAATGTGCAAGCTTAGCGATGATTGAAGGAATGCATAAACCTAGATCATGGACCTAGGCTTAATAAAGACGATTGAATTCTTGTTTTTGTTTGATTCATTTGAGACATTGATGTATGTGGTGATTGAAAACAATTGATTAATGGCATTTTATACTTTAACATAGCGTTATGTGGCTGTGAACAATCTTAACCCTCACACCTCGACGTTTCCGCCGTCAAGGTTGGGGTGTGACAGATTGGTATCAGAGCCCATAACTATAGGGATTTAGGTTATTAGAAATGGTGACCTAGACTATAGTTTATGCATGATCCTTATAGAATAGTATTCTTATGAATACATACTTATTGTTTGCATGCTGCCTAACGCTATGCCTTATTATGTGCAATGTGATGCCTTAGCATAGGTGCCTTTCTACATGATTACATATTGTTACCCGTCTCCCCTAGACTTATCTTAAACGTTAATTCTCCCCGACAGTTACTATTTCTTAAACTTATTCTCGTCTCCAAGTAGAATCTATTGATAGGAATTCTTTAGACTTTATGTCTAATCTTGTAAATATCCCATCAAGATTTTTGATTTCATAAACCAAAGAACTAGTGTGGTACATAGACACCTGTATTCTGGATTTTCTGGCAAAAGGCCCTCGGGCTAAGGCAAGCGTATACGTATAAATCTCATTGAGGGAACCGTTACGCTACCTGGGGATTTCCGGGATGAGTGATAAACTATGACCAACATACACGAGTTTCTGAGGTGAATGGGTCAATTCATCTTGACGTGTCAACGTTTCCAAATGGTGATGCGTCACCAAATGGAATCATTCCGTATAATTCATGATTCTTACCTTAATTGCCCACCCTTATTATCCTTTAACCGATCCTAACCCAATTTGTATTTTTCCAGCATGTCTCGTTTCCACGGAAACCGAGGAAGATCCGGCCGTAAGCTTGCTGCCATGATTGCCCGGCAAATGGCTGCGGTCATCCCGACCATGGTGGCTGAACTCAGCAGCACTATGATCGCAAACGTCACGAACAATAGCAACGGTCAAGGGGAAAATAGTGCAAACCAACGGCGTAACAACCAGTCTTGCACCTTCAAGCATTTCAGTTCATTCAAGCCTCCCAGTTATAGTGGCAAGGAAGGTGCCACCGGTCTCTTAGAGTGGTTTGAAGGGATGGAGAACACCTTCGTCAACTGTGAGTGCCCCGAAGCACTCAAAGTAAGGTATGCCACCAGTATGCTGCAGCAACGGGCCTTAACGTGGTGGAACAGTGAAAAGAGGAACCGAGGCCCCGATGCAATCTTGGCTTTAACTTGGGAGGAATTCAAAAACATAGCCATAGCCAAGTTTTGCCCGAGGAGTGAAATCCAGAAACTGGAGGAGGAATTCTGGAATTTGAAACAGGATGGCGGGAACCATCTGGCATATTCTACCCGTCATCATGAACTAAGCATACTGCTGCCACATATGGTGGATACCGTTTCCCGAAACGTGGAAAAATTTATTAAGGGTGTACCGCCTCAGATTCAGGATGCCGTTGTGGGTAGCCGGCCCGCAACCTTAGAAGAAGCTATCACCATCACTGCCCAATTGACGGAGAACCACATCCGAGCAGGCACTATGTCTGCAAAGGGTGCCAAGAAGACTGAGAAGACGACCCCCGAGGAGGTCAAGGAGGTCAAGCCTAATAACAAGAAACGAAAGTTTGTACCGGCACGGAACTATGCCGTGGCTGCTCCTAAACCGCCCCAAAGACAGTGTACTACCAGGGCTACACCGGCAGCACAAGTACCTGTGGCAAGGGCTTATGCAGGCCCTCTACCTATGTGTAACACGTGTAGGTACCATCATCCGGGAAACCTTCCGTGTCACATCTGCACACTATGTGGCAAGTACGGGCACCTTGTGGCAACGTGTCGCCGAGCATTGGGGAACGCAGTGACGGAAACAAACCGGGTCTGCTACAACTGTGGAGAACCAGGTCACTACCGACCCCAGTGCCCTCGTCTTGTGGGCAATGTTCCACAAGCTCGTGGACGTGCTTTCAACATCAACGCGAACCAAGCGCAAGCGAACAACGAGGTGGTGAACGGTAAGTAAAAAAAAATTGCAACCCTATCTCCATAGAATTTCTCTTAAAATTCCTTACTTGTGTCCTTAAGTGCCTTTAAAACCTATACAGGTATGTTTCTTATTAATGACACCTATGCATACGTATTATTTGATTCGGGCGCCGATAGAAGTTTCGTTTCCTTAGAGTTCGAGCCGACACTTTCTAAACCTCGCTCAAATCTAGAGAGACCTTCACCATCGAAGTTGCTGATGGAGAACCCATCACCGTCGACGTGGTTATCCGCGATTGTCTATTGTGCCTCGACAACCATAAATTTCTTATCGACCTTATTCCAATGAAGCTTGGAAGTTTCGACGTTATTATTGGCATGGATTGGTTATCTAAGAACCATGCCGAGATCATCTGCTTCGAGAAGTGTATTCGCATGCCCTTACCCTCCGGTGACACGATGAAGGTGTTCGGTGAACGGTCCTCCAAAGGACTCAAGCTTATGTCATGTACTAAGGCTCAGAAATGCCTAAGTAAGAGTTATCCGGCATTCTTGGCATATGTAGTCAACACCAAAGCCAAGGAGAAGGAACTCAAAGATGTTCCAGTTGTACGAGAATTCCCTGAGGTCTTTCCCGATGATCTTAGCGGGTTACCTCCCGTACGCGAAGTAGAATTTAAAATCGACTTGATTCCGGGAGCAAGCCCCGCGGCTAAATCACCTTACCGACTCGCACCATCGGAAATGCAAGAACTCTCTAGCCAACTCCAGGAATTATCCGAGAAGGGGTTTATCCGCCCTAGTTCTTCTCCTTGGGGTGCACCTGTCTTATTTGTGAAAAAGAAAGATGGGTCTTTCCGCATGTGCATCGATTACCGGGAGCTCAACAAGTTGACTATCAAGAACCGGTATCCTCTTCCTCGTATCGACGATCTTTTCGACCAACTTCAAGGAGCTGCAATCTTTTCAAAAATCGACTTGCGTTCGGGTTATCATCAACTGCGAGTCCACGACGACGATGTCCCAAAGACTGCATTCCGCACCCGGTATGGGCATTACGAGTTCATGGTTATGCCTTTCGGCTTAACCAATGCTCCAGCGGTCTTTATGGATCTTATGAATCGGGTGTGCAAGCCATACCTAGACAAGTTCATCATCGTTTTCATTGATGACATTCTTATTTATTCCAAGTCTCGCTCCGATCATGAACTTCATCTCCGTCAAATCCTCGAACTGTTGAAGAAGGAACAACTGTACGCGAAATTCTCGAAATGTGAGTTTTGGCTTGAAGAAGTACAGTTCTTAGGGCACGTTGTGAATAGTCAAGGAATTCACGTCGACCCTGCGAAGGTTGAAGCCGTGAAGAATTGGAGTGCTCCCAAAACTCCCACGGAAGTTCGATCGTTTCTTGGACTAGCCGGGTATTACCGGCGATTTATTGCCAACTTCTCGAAAATCGCAAAGCCACTCACGTCCTTGACTCAGAAGAACAAGCCTTTCGAGTGGAAAGCCGAGCAAGAAGAGGCGTTTGAGACATTGAAGCACAAGTTGTGCAATGCTCCTATTCTGACGCTACCGGATGGAAATGACGACTTCACGGTATACTGCGACGCGTCGAAACAAGGCCTTGGTTGTGTCCTTATGCAACGGGGAAAGGTCATCGCATATGCCTCGAGACAATTGAAGGTTCATGAGGTAAATTATACGACGCACGATCTCGAGCTTGGAGCGGTGGTCTTTGCTTTAAAAATCTGGAGACACTATCTATACGGCACACAATGTATAGTCTACACGGACCACAAGAGCCTCCAACACGTTTTCAATCAGAAGGACCTCAATATGAGGCAACGTCGTTGGGTGGAACTAATTAGCGACTACGATTGTGATATCCGCTACCATCCCGGCAAGGCAAATGTCGTAGCCGATGCATTGAGTCGAAAGACGCATCAAAAGATGGTTTCTGTTCAAGAGATTCGCGACCGACGCCAATGGTTCGATACATTGGGAGAGTTTGATACTGAAGTCCGACTCGATGTCAACAATGCTACGGTGTTATTGCAGAACTTAAGGATCGATTGTGACATCGAGACGAGTATTCGAGAAGCACAGCAAGCGGTGCAAACCGAAGGGAGTATGAAGGAAGAGCTCGAGCCAAATCTCTTAGCCCAATTAGAAACAAGAGCCAATGGGTTAATGTATTTCGCAAACCGAATCTGGATTCCCAAACGCAATAACCTTCGGGCTTCTATCATGAACGAAGCACATCGGACTCGTTATTCTATTCACCCGGGCTCGGATAAGATGTACATGGACTTACGGAGTCAATATTGGTGGCCCGGAATGAAACGAGACATAGCAACCTATGTTGCTAAGTGCCTTACGTGCACGAAGGTTAAAGCGGAGCATCAACGTCCAAGTGGATTACTCGAACAACCCGAAATTCCCATGTGGAAGTGGGAACATATATCCATGGATTTCATAACCAAGCTACCTCGGACATCTCGCGGCACGATAGCATATGGGTAATCGTCGACCGATTGACCAAGTCGGCACATTTTATACCCATACGCGACACATATAAGACATCAAGGTTAGCCCGGATTTACATCGACGAGATCGTAAGCCGCCATGGAGTGCCTCTTCACATTATATCCGACCGAGACGCTCGATTCACTTCTCACTTTTGGTCTACTATGCAAGAACTTCTGGGTACACAATTGGATTTAAGCACGGCTTACCATCCCCAAACCGATGGCCAAACCGAGCGGACGATCCAAACCCTGGAAGACCTGTTACGTCTCTGTGTCCTTGATTTTGGGGGCGACTGGGATACGCACCTACCGCTCGCAGAATTCTCCTACAACAACAGTTACCACTCAAGCATCCAAATGGCACCGTTCGAAGCACTTTACGGTCGTAAATGTCGTTCACCAATCTGCTGGACCGACATTGGCGAGAATCTTATTACCGGTCCCGAGCTCATACAAGAGACGACCGATAAAGTCGCTACCATCCGCAAGAACCGGGAAGTGGCAAGGAGTCGATAGAAAAGCTACGCTGACAAACGTCGCAAGCCACTGGAATTCCAAGTTGGGGAGATGGTCCTTCTCAAGGTCTCACCGTGGAAGGGTGTGGTTCGCTTTGGAAGGAAGGGCAAGTTAGCTCCAAGGTTTGTAGGGCCTTTCAAGGTTCAGAAAAGATCGGGAAAGTGGCCTACAAACTAGAACTACCCTCCGACCTTAGTGGAATTCACCCTGTCTTCCACGTCTCGAATCTGAGGAAGTGTCTGGCCGACGATAATTTGCATGTGCCATTGGAAGACATTCAGATCGACGAGTCACTACACTTCGTTGAAAAACCCGTCGAAATCATGGATCGCATTATGAAGAAGACTAGGACCTCTACGACCCCAATTGTAAGGGTCCGATGGGAGAACAAACGAGGAGCGGAATTCACTTGGGAGCGTGAAGAACATATGAAGAAGACTTACCCTTACTTATTCTTGTAACCCTTTTTGATTCTTAATTTCGGGACGAAATTCTTTTAAGTTGGGGAGACTGTAACATCCTGTATTTTGTTCGGTTTATTTATGCCATTTTATAGCATCATTAGTAAATTTTATATATATATTAAAATATATATATATATATAATAACAATAATAATAATAGATAATAATAATAATATAATAATAATAATAATAATAATAATAATAATATAAATAATAATAATAATAATAAAACTTAGAGTTTAAAGTACAGGGGGTTGTTTTGCCATTTTGAAAACTTTGAATGAAAGTTTAAAACACAAATGATAACATTCGAAAGAAGGGGGACCAATTGTGCAATTTCCCAAACCACCCCCCCTGTTACCCCGTAATTCCGGTCACCGGCCGGTGCGAGCTCCGGCGAGCTCCGGCTAGCCTCAAAACGCCATTTTAAAACCAATTGACCCCAAATTAAACCCCCAACCCGCTCGACCCCATGTCTCGAACTCGAACCCAACTTAAAATGGAGTTCCCTCTCGTTCCACCTTCCAAAACGAAACCGTGTCTAAATTCGAAATCAAACCTTGCCAAAATCACAAATTGAATCGAATCAAATCATTCCTAAAGTTAATACGCGGTCTAGACAATTAATCAATCAATCTATAACACAAATTAACAACTCGAATCTCTCAAAATTTGAAAGTATACACGCGGTTTCAAAATCAAACGCGTTACGCCCGTAAACCATGAAATCAAGCTTATAAATTAGGGGCGTTCAACTCATTTTGAAGTTCTTAAACACCCCTAACCCTCAATTTCACTAAAAACCTTCTCGATCAAAAAGCCCCAATTCACGAACACTCGAAGCTGAGTCGATCTTGAAATCACTCGAAGCTTAATCGAAACAGGTAATTAGAACCTGCTATTGACTCGATTTGGTCCAGGGATCAAAAGCCCCATGATGATTCGGGTGTTTAACATCGAATCGGAGGTCAATTTTGACCCTGTTGAACCTAGGGTTCATACAATTTGGGGAAACCAGAGAAGCAGAGCTTAAATTCAATACAAACCAAAGTGAAACCAAGGCCTTGGCCCTGGTTCACTGGTCTCTGCGCTCCACCCTACAAGGGAGCCCCGGGTTCGACCCCGGGCAGCCCCTTCTCCCTTTTTCTTTTTATTTCTGATTTTTTTTCTTCTTTTCCTTATTTCTTTTTAATTATTAAACCTTTGTAAATTCTGAAATTTTCTAAAATTAATTTTATAAAATGCAGATTATTTTCTTTCTTTTGTTTAATTAATTTTATGACTAAATTAAATTTTTATAAATTACTTTGGTATTTATAAATACATTTTGTATCTTTAAAAATACAAAAGAAATGAGTAAATATAATACTTGAATATGTAGATTATATTTTTAAATAATTAAATTATTAAGTTACTTATACCTATATATATATATATATTTATATATATTTCTTTTAGTAACTAAATCACTTATTATGATTATACAATGTTGTAATTGTTTAGTATATATTTATATATATATATTCAAACAATTTAATTGTTTAGTTACTTATATATATATATATATATATATATTTATACGTAGTTCTTTTAATAGCTAAATCATTTATATTGATTATTATACGAGATGTGACATACGTGTGCAATCATTAACTATATTTATACATAGTCGTGGTTGTTTGGATATGTTAACTATTATATGAGATGTGACATACGTGTGCAATCATTAACTATTGCTAGCCTAGCGAAGTCTTAGATCTTTGGGCCTGACAAGCCTATTTGGTGCTAAAGTCGATGTATTGCCGACTCCTAGGAGCCGTATGCTTGTGCACTAGGGAACCAAATACACTTAGCTAATCATGCTTATTCATATTATTCAGTCAAGGCTTGATTGTAACTATGCATGTTCTATATACTTGCTATCTTGTGACCATTGACTAGAATTGCCACATTTTGTATACTTATTGTATTTAAAACCATGAGAATTCACCAACTAGTTAGTTGACTTTATTTTCAACATGTTTCAGGTAATGTGCAAGCTTAGCGATGATTGAAGGAATGCATAAACCTAGATCATGGACCTAGGCTTAATAAAGACGATTGAATTCTTGTTTTTGTTTGATTCATTTTGAGACATTGATGTATGTGGTGATTGAAAACAATTGATTAATGGCATTTTATACTTTAACATAGCGTTATGTGGCTGTGAACAATCTTAACCCTCACACCTCGACGTTTCCGCCGTCAAGGTTGGGGTGTGACACTGGTCTTGGAAATGATGTTTATTTCTGGGTGGATTTCTGGATTGGGTCCGAGCCACTTTGCTTCAAATTCCCTAACTTGATTTCTATTGAAGCCTCCAAATTATGTTCAATTCGGGATCGGGTTCAAATATCAAATGGATTAATCAACTTTCTTCCTCATTGGAAAAGACCTCCTTATTTAGAAATCGAATGTAATGAGCTTCTTCAACTGTGTTCCATTATTCAATCAGTGTCCTTGTCTCTCGATGAGGATTCATGGCGTTGGGTTTCGACCCCACGGGGTCCTTCTCGGTTCGAAGCTTAAAGCAACAGATCCATAAGTTTTCTCTCTCGGTCCCTACTTTCAGATTTCATTGGAACAGCTGGATTCCTATAAAGGTAAATATAGTCTCTTGGAGGGCGGAAATGGAATGATTGCCTACTCTCTCGGCATTGGCATTTAGGAGAATAAACGTACAAACAAAAATGTGCCTTTTTTGTGGAGATTATAATGAAACGACTGACCACCTTATGGTATCGTGAAATCTCTCACAGACCTTATGGGGTTTGATTGCACAATGGTGCAGTATTGGTCCTTATTTTTCTTTGGAATTAGAGACATTCTTTATTCGTTTATGTCTCGGGTTCTAAGAAAAGGAAAAAAGCCTTCCATGCAATACTTCTCACTACTTTATGGTGTTTGTGGAGAGCACGTAATGGTTTATTATTCAACCATAAGCAAGTGTCGCTGAGTAACCTATTCGAGGAAATAAAAGTCACAAGTTACCTTTAGGTTAAAATAGATCAAGAAAAGTGGAGTTATCGTGGGAGCAATGGTGTTCTTTTAATGTGCATTGTTTGGATGTGTGGTTATTCATAATGCTCTCTGTTTTGGTGATTGTAATTTTTGCTAGCCTCTGGCTAGCTTTCATTATATAATATTTTTTATTAGCTGTTCAAAAAAAAGATAGGGACGGGCATATCAAGGACCTAGGGTTGCCAGGCTAATCTTCAACTATTGTCTTGAACAATGTTTTTTTGTTTCATCGTTTTAGTATCGGAATTCCTCTGAGTAAAACTGTAAAAATTAGAATACCTCTTTAATGTTATTAAAAATCCAATAACTCACCTCAAAATTTATTAAAATCCAAGACCAAAATTTTATTAAGAGTTAATTACACGAATGTCCCTGTTGTTAGGTGTGTTTTCACTTTCGGTCCCTAGGTTTGAAAAACTACAAGGTCGGTCCAAACGTTTGACAAAACGTAACAAAAAAGGTCACCGACTTGGATGACCGTTATCTTTTTCCGTTAAATGCATGTAAAATGACCAAAATACCTCTAACTATTTAAACATTTAATATTTATATATCAGTAAAAAACAACCAACCCCCACCCCACCTTCACTCTTTCTTGTTCTCCACACTTCCTTCCCATCCAGACTAATCATCGGCGGCCAAATCACCTCATAGTCACCATCACCACTGGACCACCATCGGACCACCATCTCACTAATCACCACCGGACCAGACCATCATCACCATCGGACCAGTATCTCACTAATCACCATTGACGCCAAACCATCTCACTATCTCCACCAACGCATTTCAAGACCACCTCATCATCACCGCCAGAACACATCACCATTCCTATGGGACTACCAAACCAAACCACCGCCACGTGAAACAGGTCGATACGCCGCCAAAGATAATCACCCACAGCTACCACCAGTCCACCGGACCTCAATCACCAGTCTACCACACCCACCACCGTTATTTGTCGACTCAAACACTACAACCCACAATCTTCGATCGACGAATCTAACCCATAACCCACTATCATCATTCGTTGACTCAAATACCACAACTCTGTGGTAGTTGCAAGATTCAAAGAAGAACAACAGCACCGATCACCTCAAGACCAACAATGGCAGCAACATCTGATCGGAAGAAAAAAGCTCAGGGAGCAAGGGTTTTAGCTACAGCCGGCATAGATGATGGGGTTAGAAAACAAAGGAACCAAGAAGATTTTGTCAGTTTATGATCACACCGGAGGTGGAATGTTGTCGGAGATGTTTAATTTTCTAGTGGTGGTGGGTGATTGGTGAAAGGAGAGGGAAGTATAACGGTGAGGTTTAGTGGTAGTGGTGGGTCCCACCTATGTTGATTTTAATTTAATGAGTTTATTTTAAAAAGAAGGGTATTTTGGTCATTTTTGAAAGTTTAACATGACCGTCCAAGTTGGGGGCCTTTTTTGTTATGTTTGTCAAACGTTTGGACCGATCTTGTAATTTTCAAAACCTAGGGACCGAAAGTGAAAACAGGCCTAACCACAGGGACCTTTCTTGTAATTAAATATTTTATTAAAAACCCAAAAGTTTATTAATATTAATAAGCCTAATGTTTATTAAAAGTAAAAAACCCC
The DNA here is from genome assembly GCA_024085815.1 of Flaveria linearis. NCBI lineage: Eukaryota > Viridiplantae > Streptophyta > Magnoliopsida > Asterales > Asteraceae > Flaveria > Flaveria linearis. The sequence goes on along the minus strand of CM044015.1, from coordinate 19,882,282 downwards.
AAACCTATTAAAAAAAACTCATCAAGACATTCTTCTATATTTTTTATTTAGTTCACTTTTGATTTTAGATTTTTAGGTTTATGAATTTGTATTTCTTTACCACAAAAGGGATAAAATTAAACTTTAGGTTAAGGTATAATTTATATTTTTAGTTGTTATTATATTTCTCCTTAGTGGTCCTTGAAGGGACCCAAACAAGCTATAAAAGTTTGCATTGTTGCAATTGAATTTTAGCATACCAAAACGTGTGTATTGCCACTTGTAGTCTAAATTGTAACATTTGACCCGGTTGTAATGTAAATCTAAACTCGTTTAAGTCATTTATGTAATAAACTATTATGGTTTTATTATCTTGTAAATTATTATGTTCAACCACATTAATTTTATCAATTATTCAGTTTATGATGATTTTATAATTATAGAGTAATCTTTGAATTTATATAATTAAGTTATTAATTATGAGATTTTAATTATGAAATTAAAATAAATAATTAAATTATAAGTTTTGACCAAGATTTATAAAATCTATGTAGTTTATTAAGTTTTATAAATTAATAATTGGTTGATTAATATTATTGAAATTCATAGTCATAGTAATTATAAAAGTATAATTATTTCACTTTTATAATAAAAAACTAACTATTTAAAGTCTTAAATTTTATAACTTTAATACAAACTTTTTATAAAAATTATTTTATAAACATTAAATGATTTTTATAAAATTTGAAAGACCAAACATCTTTCCTTTGACTCATTACAACTCACTTATAACTCTCCAAAACTTAATTGTGCTAATGAAACTTTTTTATCCATAACCCTCATTTACTAACTTTTGTTTTTACAAATCTCTTGCACCAACTCTTATCAACTTGGAAGAGAGTTCTTCAATACACCCTATACAATCTTAAGAAAGATTTTTAGCTCCAACCCTCCATTGAATAATTTTGAAGTTTTAAGTCCGTTCGTCATTTTTAAAGTAGCAACTATATTCTAAATTTAAGTATTCTTATTGTTCTTTTGATTTTAAATAATTATAAACAACTTTGTAATCACACTCCTCATCTTTTATTAAATTATAACCCTCCTGTTATCATATATACGTTCAACAAAATTTATTATACGCGTTTATTATTTTTAAAACACTAAAAGGTGCACATAAGTGCTACCTTTGATTTTGTACAAAATCTATTACAGCTTCAAATGACCATAACTTGGTCATAATAAATCAAAAATTAACAAACTCGGACTCCAAGAACAAGTTTATTGAGTTATCTTTCCGATCTTAGTTCATGTTAAGACCGTTTTCGTACGGAATACTAACTGATTCTGCGTGAGACCAGATCAAATAGCGCGGAATTCTATTTGATTGACGATCCAATTAGTGAGAACGACAACCTGATCGATCTAACGATTGAACAAACGTTAAGAACGAGTTGGAATTGATAAGGAACAAACTATGAAGTTGGATGGACGAACTGGGATGCTCTGGACGGCTAGGGTATGATAGTATTCGAAGTGTTTATTTTTTCACGAATTATGTGGTAGTTATAGGTTTACAGTATCCATTCGTACGACTGAACCATTAGCATGGTTCAGTTAGGCGACTGACTCATGCGTTTGACTCATACGCACGACTGAAGGTTCAGTCGTGCGACTGAGTCAATCTTATGTCTCAGTCATACGACTGATCCAGTCTCCTAGTTCAGTCATGCGACTGGTCCATAAGTATGGTTCATTCGTGCGTATGGTCCATAAGTATGGTCCATTAGCATGAATAATCACCCGACTAAGTTGAACACATTTCTGAATCATTATTGACTTAGAACTATGTACAATAACCTCAAACCTATATATAATGTTCATAAATATAAGTAATACCAATAACAATAAGAATATTATATAAACAAAGACCATTAAAGATCAAAACGCATATCATATTTCATTAAGCATTTGTATTATATATGTATAAGGAATGAAAGACATTTACATTCAAGTACATAAACTAGGAACAATGTATCAACAAACTCCCCCTTGGACCTATTTTATCCTATTGTCTAACATTATTCACATGTTCTTGAAATTTCTTGTACTTCTCCTCTTTGGTGACTCCTGCTTGTATCTCAAAAGCAAAGCAGAGTCGTATAACATGTTGGAACTGGAGAGCTTGTACAATTCCTTGCATGTCATAAAACAGTGGCCACTTGTACAATGTAAAACATCATCAGCTGACAAGTTAGTGAGCCACATTGGGTCAAATACCCTGATCGTCTCTATCTTACATTCTCTGTTCAAAACTATGACCCCTTCCCCCATCCTCTAATCGTAATACCATCATTTGAAGTGTGGAGTGAAGTCACTATACGCTGTTAGCTTAAAGCCATCATCATGAGGATACCACAACCCAAGCGTTGGAGTACCCTTCAGATAACGAAAGATCCTTTTTACCCCAATCAGATGATTTATTTTTGGTTTTGCCTGATATCTGGAACTGAGACACGTAGCATACATAATATCAGGACGAGAAGCTATGAGGTACATCAGAGATCCGATCATACCTCGATACATAGTGGCATCTACCAGATCAATTTTCGTCGGGTGCCACATCATGGTTCGTGGCAAGTGGAGTACCAGCAACCGTTGCATTCTCTAGGTCAAACTGACTACGGATATCTCCAACATATTTGGCTTGATGCAGAAAGATTCCATTTGGTGTCTGATCTACCTGTAAGTCAAGAAAGAACTTCATCTCTCCCATGGCACTCATTTCAAACTCAGCTTTCATCACTGATTCGAATCTTTACATAATGCTTCGTTTTTGGAACCGAAGATTATGTCATCCACGTATATCTGTACCATTAGTAAATCACCATCTTTTTCCTTTATGACAACGTGCAGTCAATTACACCTCTGTGAAATCCATGTTTCAGCAGATGAGTAGAGAGTTTCTTATACCAGGCTCGAGGGGTTGATAGAGCCGGTACAAAGCCTTGTCTAGTTTATAACTCTATCCCGATGATAAGGATCCTCGAATCCTTCTGGTTGACTGACGTAAACTGTTTCACGGATCTCACTATGAAGAAATGCACTTTTCACATCCAATTGATATACTTTGATCTTCATAAAGGATGCATAGGCTAGGAAGATTCTAATTGCTTCCATCCTGGCCACTAGTGCAAACACTTCATTGTAGTCAACTCCTTCGACTTGCCTGAACCCTTGAACAACTAGCCTAGCCTTGTTTCTGATTATTACCCCTTGGTCATCCTTCTTACACCCAAGAACCCACTTAGTGCCTGGCACCTACCCATGCCTCATCCTTTAAGACCTCGCTTACATACTTGGGCTCAACTTGAGACACAAAACATCGATATGCCCCATCATGTATGTACCCCTTTTCCATGACCGCAACATAGTCAGCTGAGTAAAGCTGATTTATTATCTGAACTCCCAAGAGAAGATCACCGATGATGTTGCTAGGGGATGATTCATATTAATCCTAGTTCCGGGAGTTGTGGGAACTGCTACTTCATCATCCAGGTTTTGAATCACAGGTTCAGTTTCTGTGGCTGTTGAAGGACTGGATTCAGAAGTTCCAGTTACTTCATGATCAGCTGCAGGTGTACTTTCAGTAGTGGGGACCTGTTCCTCCTGGTTCATATTTTCAGTTTCAACTGCTTCATAAGAGGAATCACTTATCTCTAGCTCTCCCCCTAAAGAGCTAGTAGTACCTTCTAATGGAGTCGAGGATGTCGAGTCTCGAGTAGGAGTGTTCAGAACATCGTACATCATTTGAGTGGCCAACACATCATCAAAATGGGAAGAAGGTAGATTAAAGGATTTAAAAAATCCATCATAGTCAAAGAAGAAGGAAGGTCCTTTTCCCGCAGGGGGTAGTGTATCTTTGTACATCAACATTGCACCATACTTTTACCTGACCAGTTGAGTTATTATAAACCCTTTTGTCTGGTATACTGTAGCTAAGAAAGATACCTTCTTCTGCCTTCTCGCAGAACTTCACAGTCTGATTTTTCTTTAACAGCATACAGGGTGCGCCAAATGGTTCCAGATACTCCAAGTTGGTTTTACGTTGCTGGAGCAACTCATAATAAGTTTTTCCATGACGTTTGACCACTAAGACTCAATTTAGAATATAGCACGCATTAGCCACTGCCTCGTTCCAGAATTGAACCGGCAGTTTTAAGTCAGCTAGCATTGTCCTTGCTGTTTCTATCAAGCTCCTATTCTTCCGTTCAGCAACTCCATTCATCTGTCGAGTGTAGGCAGAAGAGAATTGATGAACAATCCCTTTCTCACGATAGAATGCCTCTATCCACTGATTCTTGAATTCTGTCCTATTGTCTGAACGTATTTTCCTTACTTTCAGCTTGTAGAGTGACTCCAATGTGGTAACTAGATGTTTGAATGATTCAAATGTCCCTGACTTCCTTTCAAAAACATCACCCAAGAGAATCTTGAGTAATCATCCGTCACCACAAAAGCAGTACCAATCACCAGCAATGCTCTTTATGCTGACAGGGCCAAACAGATCCATATGTAGAAGCTCAAGAGGAATCTCGATAGAATGAACTTTCTTTGACTTGTGAGACTTCTTTGTCTGTTTCCATTCTTGCATGCTATGCAGAAGTCTGGAAGCTGGAAGTTTTTTACAGTAACTCCGTCCACCAGATCATTCTGAACTAGATGATTCATCTTCCTAGGATTGATGTGTCCCATTCTCCTGTGCCAGGAAACTGAATCCCTCTCAGATGCTTTTGACAAGAAACACTGAGCAGTAGACTCAGTTGTGGAGGCTTTTGAAAGGTCCAAGACATACAGGTCGTTATATCTTGAGGCCGACATTAGAACCTGCTCCTCCTGAATAACATACTCCTTCTTAAGTATGTAACACTTCTTATTGTCAAACACGACCTTAAAGCCCTTATCACAAATTCGAGAGACAGAAAGCAAGTTGTTTTGCAATTGCTGAACGTAGTTTACCTTGTCGAACTTTACCTTCTTGTTTCATACTTCGCCTTGAGCGATGATATATCGTCCGTTGTTTCCTGCGACAGATACATGTCCCCCTTTAATTTTCTTGACGTTGAAAAGGAGAGCCAAATTCCCGTTCATGTGCCTGGAAGCCCCACTATCAATAATCCAGGTATTAGTGATAGCACTGTAGCAGACAACCTGCATAAAGAATGAACATGATTAGTTCAGGTTGGGGACCCAAGCCTTTACTGGCTTGGGTTTCCCAGAGATATCACATATCATGAACTCAACCCACTGACCTTCAGAGGACGAGGACACATCTTTCTTCTTTTTGTCATCACTGTCAGACACGTTACTTGATTTTTCTTTCCATAAACCAGTTTTGTGCAAGGCCTGTTTGTGGTAAACAAACGGCTGGCTTATGGTATGAACTTTTGATCCACTAATATTCCTAGGTTTAACCTTAGGTAACACAGCTTTGCTTTGAGCTTGTCTGTTTTGACTTTGGTATCTTGGAGGAGTATTAGATCTATTTTTGAAAAATCTTTGTTTTTTATCAAAAAGTTTAATTTTTCTTTTAGGTGTCTGATAATGAGGACAATTTGGAGAAATGTGTCCTCATTTTCCATAACTATAGCAGGATCTCCCTTCGATAGGTTGGGGAGAACTTCTGTGAGAGGTTGAGTATGATCGGGAGCTGGTCTGTTTCTCATCCTTCTTAGATGCTTCACCTTCTTTAACAAACTTAATTGTTTTGACATTTTGAACACATTTTTCTTTCTTTTTATCAGGATTTTGATGATTAACACATTTAGGGTTTGTTGGTTTAGAATTTTTAGGTTCTGACGTAGATGTTTGTTAACCCGACCCACATTATCCTTTTCAAATTTATTGCACAAATCCTCTATAAGCACCTTATCTTTCAATCCCGAAGTAGTAGCCTTCTGTTCAGTGACAGACTGCATAGGTTTACTTGTGGACTCTGGATCACTAACCAGAGGGGTAGTCACCACATGACCCTTAACAGGGTTATTATTTATTGGTCTACATTTAGTATTTAAAAGGATTGAATGTGGTGGCGGTACTACTTTATATCCCAGACCTTCCCCACCGTTATGTTCTTTCACTAAATTCTAAACTATATGAGAGGAACTTGCTAAACTATGCAGTTTTTGATTTAAGGATTCAAATTCAACTTGCAACACTACTTTTTCCTTTTTAGTTTCCTCTAAAGTAGTGAGATAGAACTTAATGTCGTTTGATTGATTTAGGGCAACAACCTCGGTTTCCTGTAGTTGTTTCCCTAGCAGTTCTATCTTCTCTTTAAACTGCACTCATTTTGTTTTAAAACACGATTTGCTTCAGTGCACAATTTTAAATCATTTACCAGATTATCATTGTGTTCTAATAACCTAGCAAATTTTAAGTTGTTGCTTTCTCTAAATTTATCACATTCATCAGAAGCATGTTTATCAAACAATTCGTCTTTAGAGTATACCTGTGTAGAACTAGACGAGTCAGCCATAAGTGTATATTCAGACTCTTCGATAACTGGAGATTTTGAGTTTGCAGCACTCAACTCTTCTTCAACAAGATCATCTACCACATCCGTAGCTTCTTCAATCTCTGAATGTGTATGCTCAGCTATGATGTCTCCCTCGCTTGCAGATCCATCATCCAAATCATCAACTAGTGCTATATTTGATTCTCCCTCAGATACAAATCGGAAGGACCAGTCTTGTCCTTCATCGACCTGAGCGACCATAGCTTTTTACTCTTTACTTCATGATGCCCCGATCTTCTTTTTGTCCTGACGGTTGATCGAAGGAAAAGGGTTGCCATTACCAGTCTTCTTTGGCTTTATGCATTCACGTTTGAAGTGCCCATTTTCTCCACAATTGAAGCATGTGACCTTGGTTTTATCAAACCCAAACACAGTGTCTTTGGTGGCAACCAAGTTCTGCCCCGTCTTCTTAACAAACTTTTTGGCTCTCCTAACTGCACTAGCCAAAGCCCACATTATATCCATACGCTCCAACTCAGTCTCGTCCACCTGCTCGTAGTCCTCGTCAGTGAGATGACAATTTCCAATCTTAACAGCGACTTACCCATCATAAGACTGAACAACTGCTGCTAGAACATCCATGTGCTCTTTGGCAACTTCCACAGTAACATTTTTGAGATTTTTGGTCTTCATCTTAGTTGAGTTGGAATCAGGGACAATGTATTGGGTTCCAGATGAACCTGATTCGCTTCCCGAGGAACTGCTTTGGGAAGGAGCAGATGAATTAGACACAAACGCCGTTTGTAGCGGTACGCCTGATGAAGCTGGAGTAGGAACATAATTGTACAGTGAGGGATTCTGAGCGTAGGATCCTTTCTTTGACTTGTATTTCAGTTGTAGTTCATCCTCCCTTAACTTCAAGATGAAATCATTTATGTCTAACGTTACAAGAGTGTCATTGTGTCTCAGATTAGACATAAATGGATCCTATTTGTTTGGCAGACCATCAACAAAACTTGAAACTTTGTCTTCCATAGATGTAGTAACACCATGAGTATGTAGTTCACTCATCAAATGATAAAATCGATCAATGATATCATCTAAGCTCTCGTTTCCTATTGGTGAGAAATTATCAAATTTCTTTTTGAGAGCTTTAGCCTTCAGCGCCTTCAAGGTTGCATTACCATCATATCTCTTTTCTAAAGCCTCCCCTAACTTCTTCGATTGCTTGTTCTCCAAGAATTGATGGAATATATCCTTAGGTATTGACTGAGTCAACAGTGCATACGCTTTCTTTTCAGCGTTATGTAGAACCTTCTGAGCTTCATTCATACCCCCAAAGTCAACTTCACCCCATTTGCACTGACTGGTACAGTATAACCAGTCTCTATAGATGTCCAAAGATTAGGTTCAACACCATTCAAGTAGATCTCAAACCGTTGCTTCCACTATGGGTACTCATCCAAATTCAACAACTTCAGCGGTTTATTATAATTCCCTATTTCATTTTCCAGAAGAAGAAGATTCTGGATACGCGAGTCTTTTCCGGCAGTGTATGCAGCAAACTGGTCTTCCATGGCTTAAAAACTTGATAAACTTAAGACAAGACAGATTCAATCGTGTGATTGAGCAAGGTGACTGGGTCAATCGTACGATTGAAGGATGCGAATGAATTCAATCGTGCTATTTGATTTAGTAGTGCGAATGAAGAGGACGATTGAGGTCAACTGGCTGGAATAACTTAACCGTGCAAATGAGCTATGCGACTGAGTCCAGTCATGCGATTGGAATATGCGAATGAGATTAAGCCGTACGATTGATCTAATCGTGCGACTGAGGCTGCTGTGGTTGAAAAAAATCGAATTTTAAACACTTTGACACAAATACGAATTTTTCAAGAACCCTAATCTGCCGTATGATGAAAAGTCAAAACTTTAACTCAAGCACTCGTCAAAAACATGTTTTGAAGCAAAAAAATGAATCTTTTGATTAAAAATGTTAATTTTAACACCAAAACTAATCGAATCCACGTAAAATCACGAGCCAAAGCTCTGATACCATTTGTTAGGACCGTTTTTGTATGGAGTAGTAACTGATTCTGCGTGAGACCAGATCAAATAGCATGGAATTCTATTTGATTGGCGATCCAATCAGTGAGAACGACAACCTGATCGATCTAACGATTGAACAAAGGTTAAGATCAAGTTGTAATCAATTAGGAACAAACTATGAAGTTGGATGGACGAACTGGGACGCTCTGGACGGCTAGGGTATGATAGTATTCGAAGCGTTTATTTTTCCACGAATTATGTAGTGTTTATAGGTTTTCAGTATCCATTCGTACGACTGAACCATTAGCATGGTTCAGTCGTGCGACTGACTCATGCGTTTGACTCATACGCATGACTGAAGGTTCAGTCGTGTGACTGAGTCAATCTTATGTCTCAGTCATACGACTAATCCGGTCTCCTGGTTCAGTCGTGCGACTGGTCCGTAAGTATGGTTCATTCGTGCGTATGGTCCATAAGTATGGTCCATTAGCATGAATAACCACCCGACTAAGTTAAACACATTTCTGAATCATTTATTGGTTCAGAATTATGTACAACAACCTCAAACCTATATATAATGTTTATAAATATAAGTAATACCAATAACAATAAGAATATGATATAAACAAAGACCATTAAACATCAAAATGCATATCATATTTCATTAAGCATTTGTAGTACATATGTGTAAGAATTGAAAAACATTTACATTCAAGTACATAAACTAGGAACAGTGTATCAACAGTTCACACGACTTCTAGTTCAATCGGACGACTCCAAACAGCCTCTACTAGTTAAGTGTGCATACTTGCACTACTGTTTTGAACTACTGTTTTGATTAGTTCTTAGCCGAATTTCAAAACCTATTTGAACAAAAGTTGTTTGTAACATCCTAAAATAGTAGACTGGAGAGTTTTAGATTTTTTATTTAAAGGTTGATATTTTTAATTATCATATGAAACTATAATAATGAATTTGTATAAATCTGTTTTGATCTTGCAACAACCTTTCTTTTTTTTTTGCTTTTGATTCCTTTATTACTTTGGTTCACTCTTAACCATAACTTTATACATAAGTTCTAATACATATAATCATGCTAATGTAGGGATTCACCATATCTATTAATCAAGTTACAAGTCCAACTCATAGTCAAGAACTCAATGTGACTATTCATAGCCTATTTTCATGTGTTTTATATTTTAAGGAAATTATATGATTCATAATCATTCATTGTTATTTATTTCAAAATTTAATTAAAAACATGTCATGTTTTTACTTGTAGTTATTTGTCCGTAGTTAGATAAACTAAATGTTAACACAATCATTAATTTGTTCATTGGATTCAATTCATGATTTTATTATTTAAACGATTTGGTTATGCTTAAACCTAACTATAGTTTTCTACAACTTTGGTTTTCTTTAATAATTGTGTGATTGATTATTAGAATTAGGGTTACATGATTCAAATTGATGATTGTGTGAATGAAGTCCTTTAAGTTTTAATCCAATATTATCACTTAAATATTATCATGTATAGGTCACCATTAATGACTTCTCAATAGATTTTACTAAAGAACGCAATTTTGCCAAACCTAAATCCTGAAGTGGATTGTTTTTTTCCCAAGATTATTAAAAACCTAAACTTTTATTTTATTAATTTAATTATTTCTCAATTCAATTAATCAAGCAATTACTTTTGAATGTTTAATGTTCTTAGGTTAATCGTTACTAGCACTTTTCAATGATTCTCTGCGGATTCGACACCCTTCTTACCATTTACTATTAAGGGTGATTAGACACTCTTTAATTAATTTTTATGACCGACCACACGACATTGATCAATTATAAGTCTTGACATTGCTATGTGAATTAAATTATCTCATACCATTTTAATTAATCCATATATGTATGCAAAGCCTATGTTTACTCAACAACTAATTCTTTAGCTGAGTCGATACTTTTTCATATAATTTCAGAAAATGTAGCTTAGTGGAATTCTATATGCAAATTTAGGGCTTGGACTTAGTCAAAATAAAAGATATTTTATTATGTTTACTTGAGTTTTGTTTTATTGTAATATATTTTTGCTTAGTATTATTCAATGAAAATGACAATTAATATTATTTTAACTTATTTATTATCATGTGCTATGAACAATCAATATAAATTCATTTGCCCTGATGATTCTTCCATCGATTGGGGTGTGACACAAATACCCATATATTACCCTGTATAAGCTAGTAATATACCTATCTAAGCTTAATGAAGTATCGTGGAAGTGCTTAAAAGATTATAAGCAGTGATTCTCGAGCCTATTAAGATGAACATGTTTTTCGAACTTCATTTGCATGCTTGCTTTATGTGCACAAAATATTTTTAGCATGTTTATGAAATGTATGTATGAAATGATTACATTGCTTTAATAAGCATGAGTATAAGTGACCATTAACATAATATATGTATATTGATCGAGGATACACGCACTGATGAGTAATTATGTTTATGTCATAATGTGGCTGAATCATTTCAACACATGCAAACCGAGTGAGTTTAGTGTATGTGATTGTTGATCCTCTTGATCGAGATAATAGTGCAATTGATTAATAAACTCAAACAAATCCCACTGAAAACACAAATATTAATGATATTGTGAACAATATAGATCAAACACTATAAAATATGGATGAACAATGATGAACACCTCATGTAAACTCAATAAACCCTTGTTTGATCTGAATTGATTGCAACAGAAATTATAAAAGTGAAAGTCCCTCAATCAATGGCTCATTCAAGCTCCCCAAATTACCACTTAGCTATTTATAGAGAATATAGTATTCACTAATGACACATAAAGCTCTTAGACTTAAACTAATTAGGAAAAATACAAATAAAACATAAAAATGATTAAAACAAGATTAAATATATTTTGTTAACACAAAATATATTTATTAACAATAAAACTCCTAGTCAAATATATCTTTGACGTCTCGTCTCGGTTCTTCGTCTTGAACGCGTCAGTTTGACTTTTCTGATGACTTTGACCGTGATGTTGATTTTTGTTGACTTTGACTGTATTGATAATATAGACTATCCTTTTCAGACCCAATAATACTCCCCTTAGTCTATCATTATCAACATCTTGTGTCATCTTCAGCTCCGATAAGTCAAACAAAAAAAGATCTTGAATCTCCTCCTAGATTGATTATCTGTTGTTGAAGATCTTTCATCTCACAGACTCCCTTTTTTGTATGCCCTCTCTCTTCGTGTGCATCTTTTGGGAATGATCATGAATAGTTTTTCCAACTCTCTATACTTGAATGCTTCAGAAGATGAAGGAGGAGGAATCCTAGCTCAGTATCTTCTATAAACTTGAAGAACAGGTTCTCTGGTTAGGTACTTTGCTCAGCTGATGATCGGCCATCATTTGCAGCAAAAATCTATAACACAATCACAAACACATTCTACACATTTCTCGTTAGATCATTTCAGCAATACAAATAAAATCGTGTTTATATGTGAATATAAACAAGCGAAACCATGTTCGTTTGTGTGTGCTATTATCCGTGAAATGCATGAAAATATGATATCGTTTCAATAGCATAATATGGAAGACTTGAAAAATAATTTAAAAAATTAAACAAGAAATTTAATACTAATAAAATCTAATCATAAGACTTTAATCTTAAATTTCTTTTATTAATAATTTGAGAACCAAGAATTGATTTAATCATGAGATCACATTCTCAAGATATACTAAAATACAAAGATATAATTAAACATCGACAAGTTAGTGAGATCACACTAATGCAGAGTCTAATCACAATTTTAAGTTTTTGATAGCCAAGACAGTTCAAAAATGATTGTTGGTATGTTATCTAATTTAAACCCATGTCTTATCCTTTTCAACAAGTGATCTGCAACTGATTTGATCATGTTTTAGATTCAATTAGAGAAGCTCAGGTGATTTGGTTCCCATAGATATTCGGCAAAGAATTTATCCCATCATCAGGGCTTATTGAGTAATATGATTAACTCTGGTTGATTTTCATTTCAGTTTTCAACAATGATCTTAATTTAAGAATCATTATGCCTTTATTTGGGGAACAGATGATGAGAGCTCCAGGTCTATACTTTTGCATAACAGAGGAGATGATCATCAAAGTGTGCTGGTGAAACTTCAGGTCTATACTCACGTATAATAGAGAAGTTCCACAACTCCAGGTCAATGTTCACACATAGCAGAGGAGATAAGTACTAGAAATTATTAAATAATGTATATTCTGACAGAGTCACAAGTGACTCAAAAACAGAGGCTTTTCTAAAAAGCATAACTAGAAGTAGTTTGTTTTTGCTAACTAGGTGCTCAATTCAGGGTCGGGTAAGGATGATTTTGGATTTTAGGGGGATCAGAACAGAGATTTAAACTCTCAACCAATTTCCGACAAGGCTTAGTGTCTTTGTGTAGGCCGAGATGTCATGAGAATAATCCTTATCACCTAGTTCTAAAGCTTTAGTTAGGCTACAGAATCACTGTTTACTTTATTTTCAGGCTGAACCTACCAAGCATATCATATAATGAAACTGTCTTTTTTCAGATTTTAGAATTTTAAGTGATACAAACATCCACATCAGTTACTATCATTTCTCATAAAGTACAAGTCATGCAAATAAGCATACCAAGAAGACATACTATCATTTCTTAGTCATCCTAAATCAAGTTCTTAGTTCCTGTGAAATCTTTATTCTCCCCTGAAATTTCTTTTTAACTATCATGAAACAGGAAAAGAAATTTCTCTTTTTTTATAAGTATAGAATAAACGGAAATAAAAATAGAATTTTACTAAAGAAAGTCTTCCAAATTATACTAGCAAAAACATGAGAAATGAAGTGATTGTGATTGGTAGATAAGAATCCAAAATTTGGATGAGATACCATAACCATAACCTGTTTGTTCCGCCTCAAATTAGAATTAGGAACAAACTCAGTTAGTAAACCGGATTACTGATAGGCCTCCTGAATTGTTCCTACACACATAAACTGATTAATTAGAGAGGGAGGCCCATGCCATCGTGGTCCTGGGAGTTCCTTTTTCATCAGTGTAACACCTCTGAAATATGTCCAATTGGAAATACGTAAGTGAAACGCGAATACCGGTTTTCGCCGGCATTTGACTGACGTCTGTTATGACGACCGAGTCTCGTAACTCCGTAAATATTTATCTAATCATTGTTTATTAACATAACATATTAAACTTGATGAATGGTACGTTGTCCGGAATAACTGCGTTCCGAAACGCGACCGTGACGCGAACCGGGTTACGATCAGGTAAAACCCGAGAATTCGTCAGATAAGGTTTTAACGTGACCAACATGGGAAGATAACGCTCAAAATATCATTATAACACTTAATTGCATATATTTGATACCAAAATGATAATATTAACGCTCATTCGATAAAAACATATAAAACCGTTTAACGTGTTAAATACGCGATAAATTACAACTTGTTTGATTTTTTTTCAGGCATGTTATAAATACGATAAAATTATTAATCTCGGAATATTTATGACGTTTTCAATAATGGAATCTAGCGAGAAGCGAAGTTTTAACATCACGTGCAATTTAATCGAGCGTGTCCGACCCGTTAACGAACCCATTCCTTTAACCCTACTATATAAACACATTAATCTCCATTTTAGGGTTAAAAAGAAAATTTAGAAAGAGAGAGAAAGAGGCACCGCAGCTTCCTCCCCCCCCCCCCTTTCTCCCCCTTCTCCCCTGCGACTTCCGATACTCTGGCCACCGGCGGTGTTTTCCGGCGAGTGCCGGCGTGTGACCCCCTCCATCGAGTCCCCACGACCCCCGATCACGGTGGTGGTCTTGATTTCTCCCAAAACGCGACACAGGGACACGAATCGAAGGCAAAGATGGCGGTTGCAGGTCGATATCGGAGTGGTGGTGCTGATGGTTTGTGGTTGGGAGTCGATTGGTGCAGCTGTGGGTTCAATCGGGTCTCGAGGGTTACGTTGGTGGTTTTCGTGTGTTGGTGGTGTCCCGATGGTGGTGTCCCGATGATGATAGTGGTCGAAGATGGTGTCGATTGAGGTGATGGTGGTCGCGGTTGTGGTTGGTGGTTGTTTTGCTATCGGCCGAGTGACTAGGCTGCGCCGGCAATGGTGTTGGTGGATGTCGATGTTGGTGGTAGTCGATGGTGGCCGTGGGTGGTGCGGCGGTGATGAAGCCGCAGTGGTGGTGACGGTGGTTGGCTACGACTAGGGCGGTGGTGGTTGTCGGTCGTGGCTTCGGTGGTGGCAGCCGACCTCGAAGACGGTTTTGGGTGGCTGCAAGTCCGTGGCAGAGGCGACAATAGTGAGGTAATCTGTGATTGTGGTTGTGTTGTTGTCGGTTTTGGTGAATGTTGGCTGTGATTCTGTCTGTCGTGGTTTGTTGCTGTTATTGGTTGTGATTTGGGGCTGCTGATGGTAGTATATCAGTGTGCATGTCGATGTGATTGTGATTCTTGGTTTGGGTTATCATATTGTTAGCGAGTTTGGCTACTTTGATGATGGCCTAAAGCCGGTTAAATTGATCATGGAAAATAATGGTAGTGATGGTGTCTAAGTGGTGGTATAGCGATGTTGATCAATGGTGTTAATTGTGGTTGCGGTTGTTGATTGTGGTAGTGGTTGTGTTAAAATGATAAGATTGGGTTTCGGTCAAGCACGATCAACCGAGTTCAACGGGTAGACAACGACAAGAACAGGATGAGGTCAAGAGCCATGCGAGTGGGTTAACGAGCGTGAACCAAGTGGAAGGTATAATCGCACGCGTTACGCATTTGAAATTTAATTATAAGTACATGCGTGTTATTTGAGCTCTAATTATAAAAATACATAAATTATAAAGATGAAAATGAACGTCAATGGATATATATGCTTGCTTAAAATGGTTAGTTCATACACGAGACATAAGTATAAAATAATAGTTATTAAAACCGATCAAGATGTTACTATAGCTGGTGTATAGTTTATTAATACGAAGTATTCCAAACAAATGCGTGTGACTTGTTAGCGTTTTCAAAACCACAAATATGCACATATAATGGAATAACATTATTTTTCTTAAATTTTTATTAGCATATTTAATAATATCAAGATATAATTTCTAACACTAATTATAGATTTATCATCAAAATAAATATCATCCTTGGGAAGATAATATCACTACTGAAGTTGATGAAAATAAGACTCCATGTATAACCTAGGTAAAGATGTACATCTGTTTATGAGAAATAATTATAACACGCTAACAATTAAGCAACTTATATTTAAGGGAGTATGATTATTAATACTTGAAAACTCTAATATATATATATATACACATTATGGTATAACCCTCTCTCGTATGGAAAATGTCATCAATGATAATCGTCTATAAAGATTGAAATCTCCAAATCAACAAATTATTGTTACAATTATTGTACTAAGGATCATTACCCGGATAAGAACATTGATTAATCTAATATGCACAAATTAGCACATAACAACTGATACTTGTACAAAAAGCTAAGATACAATAATCATACTAATCGTTAACTTTAAGTTAACTAAAGAGCTTAACCGCACGAATGTAATAACATCATGCTAATTCTAAACGTGAATCTTATATGTTCTAGTTAGGATTGCTTTGTTTATGATCATCACTTTCTTTATCGAGCTCTGAATTTATATAAGGATACCAGGTGAGTTTCGTGGCCCCTTTTTATGCTTATACAAGTTTTCAATGTTTTCAATCAATGGGGGAAAAGTATGCTCACCCGTTTTCAATGCTGTATATTCTATATTCTATACTTGGAATCAATGTGATACTGTTTTGCATGCATACATGGTGTTATTCTATGGATTCTTACAACCATTAATTCCCGGGTTTGGAACCAACGGTTAGGTATTGGTAGTACTACTGGGTTGACACCCCCACCCTTCGACGATTGGTTAACTTGCGAGTTACCAACACAGCTGCCAGCAATCAGGCCAAGGGTGAATATATTCCGGCTAATTTATATGTATAACGTCATTAGGTTTGGTTGTCTAAAACACATGTTATGTGGTTTGTGCTTGCAGTATGATTCCACATCAAATTCTATACAGCATCTATTACATGTTTTCAATTTAAACCTGCGGAACTCACCAACATTATGTGTTAACATTTTTAAGCATATCTTTTCAGGTGAACATAATCAAAGAGGATAGCTAGAGCTGATGCCTTAGCAGAGACCCTCAGGATTTCATTAGGCTTGCATTAGTATTGTACAATGTTTGTTTTCATTTATGAACAATGTGTATGATTAATTCCTGAATTAATAGATTATGATAGTCGTGGAACTGACTAACCACGACACAAGTCACCATTGTGTCGGGCGGCGTCATGACACGAGGATTTTGCATATATTATGTCTCTGTAATTATACCAAGTGTTATGACGATCCCGTCCGTCGCATCCTCGTGTTTCAGCTATAAGCGAGGGTGTGACAGATTGGTATCAGAGCCTTGGTTATAGAGAATTAGGTGGAGAATTCGACCTAGACTATAACCTAAGAACCTTCATATAGAATGCATGCTAGGGATTGTGTGCATTGATTTTACCTAAATGTCTTCATGATTTGTGTGACGCATAGACACCTGTATTCTGGATTTCCTGGCAAAAGACCTTCGGGCTAAGGCAAGCGTATTCGTATAAATCTCATTGCAAGACCCGTTACGCTACCTGGGGATTTCTGGGATGAGTGATAAACTATGATCAATACACAAAACTATAAGGCAAATGGGTCAAGTATATTAAGTCTATGAACTTAATATACAGGTATGTTCCTACATACTTGATTTTATACATATACACGTGTTATCTGAACATCCCGAGGAAGACATTATTACTCTTAGTCTTTCTCCATAGGATACTTTGATACTAGAACTTTACGCTTGTATGCGCACAACATCATATTATTAGGGAACTTCGGTGATCACGCGTAGCGTCGATCTCGGATATTGAATCCGACCCTATCATGGTTATGACTGAAATCCTGAAAGTATGAAGGATATGTAGTTATCATTAGACATAATGTGCTTATATGCTTATTTGCTGTTACATGCTACTATTGGAATACTATTGGCTCATGGACAGGAGGACATCATATAATTTGTGCTTGTTGAATCTAAATAATACTATAATGTTAACTTGGGGTAAGTGAAGCTAAGGGTGATCATGCAAGGTAAATTACCATTACAGGTGCACACGTAATTGCAATTCACCATGCATGAGAAGCATGGCTAACCTTACCATGAGGTAACGATCATGAGTATCACACGTTTCTATTCTATACCCTAGGGTGCTAGGGTCATAATTCTAGTAAGTCCTTGTTGAAGGCAATCAACATTATCAACATTTACTCAAGTCCTGTCCTACTTAGAGCCTTCATGGTATTTCAAATCACGATATTGACCTTATGAAACATTCCTCCACTTAGCGTTTAGTAACTACTGATCAATGCTTAGAAAGAAAGTGGAATACTTGAATGTAGAGGAGTAATGATACTCTCTACCCATACAAAATGATATTCTTTGAGTAGGTGCTAAGGAAAATTAAGATGTTATGTAACTAGTTTAAGTATTATTCAAGGTATATCGTGGATGTGGTGGGAACGCTGCGGGGAACCCTATATATAAGCATCCTTGGTATACTAAGAATGTGTTTAAGCTGGGCTACGTGATGATCCTGATTGTCTGAGGCATGATGCTATTATGACTCTTAACTCTATGCTATGTTACTATCTTATATGTACTTGGTGGCTATACTCTATTATGTGCTAATACTTGATGCTAAGTGTTGTTTGATGATACTTGTAAATGCTATTGATCTTGGATGCTCTCGGCGGTGTGGTTCTTCTTTGTGGGTCTACTTTGTGGTTCTTCTTTGCCGAGCATCCATTACAACCATTAGTTCCAATAATGGGACCTAAGGATTGGTTTGGTTGTAACCTATACATATGCGCTTTGTGGATCTTGCTACGTCATATAAACTATACGTATGCGCTTTGTGGATCTTGCTACGTCATATAAACTATACGTATGCGTTTTGTGGATCTTGCTACATCAAATTAAACTATTTACACTTTGGGAATGTTTTCTTTACAGCCATCAATTCCCGTGTGGAATCGATGTATAGGTTTGGCTGTAGCTATTTATAACTGGTAAAACCGCCTATACATAAGTGTAGTTGCGGTGGCTCTTAATAAACTTACATTATGTTATTCATTAGGATTATGCTAAGGAAAATTAAGAGGTTATGTAACCGGTTTAAGCATCATTCTATGTATATCGAGGGTGTGGTGGGAACGCTGCGAGGAACCCTATATATAAGCATCACCGGTATACTAAGAATATGTTTGAACTGGGCTACATGATGATCTTGATGGACTGAAGCATGGGTTATTAAACTTGATTATGTGATTCCTCTTATACCTTATACACACACAAATCTTAAATCATATTCTAAGGCATTATGTGCCTAAATCAAATGGTTATCAAAATAAGCTTTAAATCGTTATTCGTGGTTTTCGAAATCTCGTCAAAGTCCGAGGTAGTGAGGCTGCAATAGGCATGACTTGAGATGAGTTCAAATCTTTGGTGAGTGAGAACTACTACCCGAGGAATGAAATGCAAAAGTTGGAATTGTAATTCTAGAATCGTGCTCTTTATACTGACAAAATCCATGAGTGACAAAGCTAATGTCATACCTTGTGACATTTAGACCAAATAGAATTAAGAAGGACATTGGAAAATCTGGTGAGTAGTAGAAAGAAGTTAGAGATTTGAGCCAGCAAACTAGTGGTAAAGTAGACAAGAAGACTCAAATGTTTTTATAGGAACATATCTTATTATCAATCAATACACATTTGTTGGATACTGGTAGAAGATAACTTTGATTCTTTCGAATTCACTCCTTCATTTTTCATGAACCCCAGTTGCTTAGAAATTAGTTAGTCGGTTGAGATGAGAATGGTAATAATTAGAGGTTGTAAAGAAGTACAAGAAGATCATGCCCTTGACATAGACTTAATATCATATGAATTGGTTATCGAAGCACGAAACCGAGATAGTCCAGTAGGAGGAGGTAGTACGTAATTCTCTATCAAATGGTGAAGTGCTTAAGATTCAATGAAAATGACCTGGAAGGGATTTAAGACTCAATTCTTTCATGAAGATTTGTTGATGCCTAAGTAAGATTGTTACGTATTTCTAGCACATGTGGTACCAAGAAAGCAAAAGAAAGAAAGTTGAAAGATATTTCAATTGTACGATATTTTCCATAAGATTTTCCTAATAACTTATGGAGATCGCCCCCTCCTCGTGAGGTAGAATTCTAAAATGACTAATTCTGTTACAAGAACACCCTATCGGTTAGCACTATCGACAATACAAGAATTATCAAGTCAATTGCAAGAGCTCTTGGATAAATTCTTATTCGACCTAATCACTCACTGTGAGGAACACCGACTAGTTGGTTAAAAAAAAGAAGAAGGACAGGTCATTCCAGTTGCGCATAGATTATCAAAAGTTGAACAAGTTGCCTATAAAAAAATAAAAAAAAAAACCCATACCCTCTCACCAATAATTATGACCTATTCGGTCAGTTGCATGTAGGGATCAATGTACTTCTCAAAGATCGATCTTCGATCGGGCTATCATCAATTGAGGGTTCATAAAGATGACATACCGAAAATAGCATTTAGAACCCGATATGGACATTACGAGTTCTTAGTCATGCCGTTTGGGTTGACCAACGCACCAGCGGTTTTCGTGGACCTCATGAACCGAGTGTGTAAACTCTATTTAGACAAGTTTGTCATCGTCTTCATTGATGACATCCGTATCACCAAATGCGAGAGAACAAGTCTTGACCGAGTTGGTATCTGCTTACCCTCTTTGACAAATGCAGATAGCCTACAGTTAGGCTTTTCTTCTATTACCTTCGCTGTATCATTTTTTTGAACTTGTAAATTCTCCTGGCTTTGGTTCCCGAGAGTTTATGGCACATCCTATATCGGGAAACTCTTGACATGCGTATGATAAGATGAATGGATCTACTCGAAGACTGATATTATGGTACAGAACCGTTCCGAAAAAAGAAGCATACTCGAAGAAGCACATAGTGAAAGAAAAGACTTAACCCCTTAAGAAGGAATAATGGAAGGAAGAGATCGAAGAAATCTTTCGGAAGAAAGTGAGAACTAAGAAGGAGACCTTGAAAGATGAAGACTTTCATGTGTGGCCTAACCTCTTCATTTTTTTTAGCAATCGGGAAAACTTCTTAGTTTTAGCTTGGTAGTTTCGAATCCTCAAGACTCATGCTATGATTGTATCACACTCGGAAACAATGTTAGCAATATTAAAATTTCGAGGACGAAATTTCTTTAAGGAGGAGAGAATGTAACACCTCTGAAATATGTCCAATTGGAAATACGTAAGTGAAACGCGAATACCGGTTTTCGCCGGCATTTGACTGACGTCTGTTATGACGACCGAGTCTCGTAACTCCGTAAATATTTATCTAATCATTGTTTATTAACATAACATATTAAACTTGATGAATGGTACGTTGTCCGGAATAACTGCGTTCCGAAACGCGACCGTCACGCGAACCGGGTTACGATCAGGTAAAACCCGAGAATTCATCAGATAAGGTTTTAACGTGACCAACATGGAAAGATAACGCTCAAAATATCATTATAACACTTAATTGCATATATTTTGATACCAAAATGATAATATTAACGCTCATTCGATAAAAACGTATAAAACCGTTTAACGTGTTAAATACGCGATAAATTACAACTTGTTTGATTTTTTTTCAGGCATGTTATAAATACGATAAAATCATTAATCTCGGAATATTTATGACGTTTTCAATAATGGAATCTAGCGAGAAGCGAAGTTTTAACGTCACGTGCAATTTAATCAAGCGTGTCCGACCCGTTAACGAACCCATTCCTTTAACCCTACTATATAAACACATTAATCTCCATTTTAGGGTTAAAAAGAAAATTTATAAAGAGAGAGAAAGAGGCACCGTAGCTTCCTCCCCCCCCCCCCTGCGACTTCCGATACTCCAGTAACCGACGGTGTTTTCCGGCGAGTGCTGGCGTGTGACCCCCTCCATCGAGTCCCCACGACCCCCCGATCACGGTGGTGGTCTTGATTTCTCCCAAAACGCGACACAGGGACACGAATCGAAGGCAAAGATGGCGGTTGCAGGTCGATATCGGAGTGGTGGTGCCGATGGTTCGTGGTTGGGAGTCGATTGGTGCAGCTGTGGGTTCGATCGGGTCTCGAGGGTTGCGTTGGTGGCTGTCGTGTGTTGGTTGTGTCCCGATGGTGGTGTCCCGATGATGATAGTGGTCGAAGATGGTGTCGATTGAGGTGATGGTGGTCGCGGCTGTGGTTGGTGGTTGTTTTGCTGTCGGCCGAGTGACTAGGCTGCGCCGGCAGTGGTGTTGGTGGATGTCGATGTTGGTGGTAGTCGATGGTGGCCGTGGGTGGTGCGGCGGTGATGAAGCCGCAGTGGTGGTGACGGTGGTTGGCTACGACTAGGGCGGTGGTGGTTGTCGGTCGTGGCTTCGGTGGTGGCAGCCGACCTCGAAGACGGTTTTGGGTGGCTGCAAGTCCGTGGCAGATGCGACAATAGTGAGGTAATCTGTGATTGTGGTTGTGTTGTTGTCGGTTTTGGTGAATGTTGGCTATGATTCTGTCTGTCGTGGTTTGTTGCTGTTATTGGTTGTGATTTAGGGCTGCTGATGGTAGTATATCAGTGTGCATGTCGATGTGATTGTGATTCTTGGTTTGGGTTATCATATTGTTGGCGAGTTTGGCTACTTGATGATGGCCTAAAGTCGGTTAAATTAATCATGGAAAATAATGGTAGTGATGGTGTCTAAGTGGTGGTATAGCGATGTTGATCAATGGTGTTAATTGTGGTTGCGGTTGTTGATTGTGGTAGTGGTTGTGTTAAAATGATAAGATAGGGTTTCGGTCAAGCACGATCAACCGAGTTCAAGGGGTAAACAACGACAAGAACAGGATGAGGTCAAGAGCCATGCGAGTGGGTTAACGAGCGTGAACCAAGTGGAAGGTATAATCGCACGCGTTACGCATTTGAAATTTAATTATAAGTACATGCGTGTTATTTGAGCTCTAATTATAAAAATACATAAATTATGAAGATGAAAATGAACGTCAATGGATATAATTGCTTGCTTAAAATGGTTAGTTCATACACGAGACATAAGTATAAAATAATAGTTATTAAAACCGATCAAGATGTTACTATAGCTGGTGTATAGTTTATTAATACGAAGTATTCCAAACAAATGCGTGTGACTTGTTAGCGTTTTCAAAACCACAAATATGCACATATAATGGAATAACATTATTTTTCTTAAATTGTTATTAGCATATTTAATAATATCAAGATATAATTTCTAACACTAATTATAGATTTGTCATCAAAATAAATATCATCCTTGGGAAGATAATATCACTACTGAAGTTGATGAAAATAAGACTCCATGTATAACCTAGGTAAAGATGTACATCTGTTTATGAGAAATAATTATAACACGCTAACAATTAAGCAACTTATATTTAAGGGAGTATGATTATTAATACTTGAAAAATCTAATATATATATATATATATATATACATTATGGTATAACCCTCTCTCGTATGGATATGTCATCAATGATAATCATCTATAAAGATTGAAATCTCCAAATCAACAAATTATTGTTACAATTATTGTACTAAGGATCATTACCCGGATAAGAACATTGATTAATCTAATATGCACAAATTAGCACATAACAACTGATACTTGTACAAAAAGCTAAGATACAATAATCATACTAATCATTAACTTTAAGTTAACTAAAGAGCTCAACCGCACGAATGTAATAACATCATGCTAATTCTAAACGTGAATCTTATATGTTCTAGTTAGGATTGCTTTGTTGATGATCATCACTTTCTTTATCGAGCTCTGAATTTATATAAGGATACCAGGTGAGTTTCGTAGCCCCTTTTATGCTTATACAAGTTTTCAATGTTTTCAATCAATGGGGGAAAAGTATGCTCACCCGTTTTCAATGTTGTACATTCTATATTCTATACTTGGAATCAATGTGATACTGTTTTGCATGCATGCATGGTGTTATTCTATGGATTCTTACAACCATTAATTCCCGGGTTTGGGAACCAACGGTTAGGTATTGGTAGTACTACTGGGTTGACACCCCCACCCTTCGACGATTGGTTAACTTGCGAGTTACCAACACAGCTGCCAGCAATTAGGCCAAGGGTGAATATATTCC
This sequence comes from Flaveria linearis, assembly GCA_024085815.1. Lineage (NCBI taxonomy): Eukaryota > Viridiplantae > Streptophyta > Magnoliopsida > Asterales > Asteraceae > Flaveria > Flaveria linearis. The sequence goes on along the minus strand of CM044015.1, from coordinate 19,858,316 downwards.
AGCTAATTTATATGCATAACGTCATTAGGTTTGGTTGTCTAAAAGACATGTTATGTGGTTTGTGCTTGCAGTATGATTCCACATCAAATTCTATACAACATCTATTACATGTTTTCAATTTAAACCTGCGGAACTCACCAACATTATGTGTTGACATTTTTGAGCATATCTTTTCAGGTGAACATAATCAAAGAGGATAGCTAGAGCTGATGCCTTAGCAGAGACCCTCAGGATTTCATTAGGCTTGCATTAGTATTGTACAATGTTTGTTTTCATTTATGAACAATGTGTATGATTAATTCTTGAATTAATAGATTATGATAGTCGTGGAACTGACTAACCACGACACAAGTCACCATTGTGTCGGGCGGCGTCATGGCACGAGGATTTTGCATATATTATGTCTCTGTAATTATACCAAGTGTTATGACGATCCCGTCCGTCGCATCCTCGTGTTTCCGCTATAAGCGAGGGTGTGACAGATTGGTATCAGAGCCTTGGTTATAGAGAATTAGGTGGAGAATTCGACCTAGACTATAACCTAAGAACCTTCATATAGAATGCATGCTAGGGATTGTGTGCATTTGATTTTACCAAAATGTCTTCATGATTTGTATGACACATAGACACCTGTATTCTGGATTTCCTGGCAAAAGGCCTTCGGGCTAAGGCAAGCGTATTCGTATAAATCTCATTGCGAGACTCGTTATGCTACCTGGGGATTTCTGGGATGAGTGATAAACTATGGTCAATACACAAAACTATAAGGCAAATGGGTCAAGTATATTAAGTCTATGAACATAATATACAGGTATGTTCCTACATACTTGATTTTATACATATACACGTGTTATCTGAACATCCCGAGGAAGACATTATTACTCTTAGTCTTTCTCCATGGGATACTCTGATACTAGAACTTTACGCTTGTATGCGCACAACATCATATTATTAGGGAACTTCGGGCACCTCACAGTTCCCGGGCACCTCACAGTTGGTCGTCATCACCCATAAAACATACATTTATTATAACTTAATAAAAACCACGCAGCAGAAACTTTGAATTTACTATAAATGCTTTTTCAAAGTAATACAACACCCATTACAAAATATCGTTTGTTTGCATTACAATACAAAAACATTAACAAAAGAATGACATCCCAAAAGAGCTGAGTAGCCGCCTCGTGCCATCCTCAGCAACACTACCTGCCAACTGGAAAACACATAAAAGTCAGCGTTGCTGAGTGAGTTCTAGTTTTATAATAAAACATACTTTTACTTATTTAAAAGTATCCTTTCGTGCATGCGTTCATACATCATACGTACACAGAGATAATATTCGTTATTATCTTCATCATTCGTTATACATCGTTATCTTTAACTTCTCGTATGGATTCTGTCAGGCTTTACCCACTTCATAGCACTTGGCTATGATTACTGTGGTCGAATGACAAGAATCCCGTTCATACTTACTTGCACATTGAAAGGTGAATTGTACCAATACCATATGCTACACCCCGATCGTTATTAGCTACCGGGCCGAAGTCAACATATGAACAACAAAACGTATGCCACGGTACTAGAGGTAAGCGGTAGTGGTACCATGACCATGGTCAATCACAAAGAAGGACCAATCGCGTTATTCAATGCTTGCAAGACATAATTCGTTCGTTCATTAATGCATGTATTCATCATCATTCTTCTTTTCGTTCATTCGTTAATACATGCATTCATCATCATGTTCCTCTTTCATTATCTTTCACTTTACGTTACATAATACTTCATTAGTTCATTCTCGTTATTCGTAAAGTTTCGGAAAGATAAGCATACACAATTACAAGGAACATACACACTCATCATACATTCATCATCATACATTCATCATCATACATTCATCATCATACATAGCATCATACCATACTTAACAATATTTTATTAATAATATTGTTAACAATAATAATACACTGATAATAATATCAGTAATAATAAGGGTTAATCATAATCATCATTACATGCATAAAACATCATCATTTATTAACCCTAGTCAACCCTGGTCAAAACCTCGAACTTCGGATTTACAGCAAAATTTCTGTAAAAATTCTAAGTGTTCTGGACGTTTGAGCCCTGTTGGGCGTATAAGCCCCTTGGGCGTATGAGCCCTGTTAGGCGTAAGAGCACTGCTGGGCGTATGAGCGCTATTGGACTTTTCATCCTACACTTAGAATAATCATCTGGTCATACGACCACCCTGTTGGGCGTATGAGCACTATTGGTCGTACCATCCCATACTTAGAAATATTTCTGATCATACGACCAGAATTCAGACTTTTCACCCTTTTACTTAGTTTTCAGACTCATGGGTACTGTGGGACTCATGAGTCCTGTTGGACGTATAAACACTATTGGACTCATCAACTTATACTTATTTATTCAAAGTCCAAATTTCAGACATATTTCTAAGGCAAAATCTCAGACGTATTAGTAACCTGTTCATGTGTCTAATTCATAGTCCAAGTCCCAAACATCATAATGCCTAGTTCTAAACATGCTCACATGATTCTAGGCAAAACTTAACATAAACACATACATTCGTACATTCAAATCATACGGGTATAAAACCCAAAATTTTATAAAAACATACTTACATGCATTTTCCAGCCCTAAAACATTTAAAACAGGTAAAAAGGGGTCTAGAAACTCACCTTAGTTTGTCTTCGGGTTTTGATATTCCTTCCTTAACTTCCCAGTCGTTTCTACACCTAAAACACACACACACAGTGCAACCCGAACACAAACACACACACAGAAGAACATGCATTCTCGGTTTCTTAGCCAAAACACAACTTAAAAACACCAATTCTTACCTTGAATCCGATTTCTTCTTCTTTCTCTCTCTAAGAATCGAAGTCCCTGCTGTTTCTCTCTCTAAAAACCGAATACAAAGAAGTGTGCAGGGGTTATGGGCGACCCTACATTCTTTTACACCAACTTTTCAATGATTTTGTCCTTTTGGCACTTTTTACCCTTTATCTTTAAGTTGACTTTCGTTTTCTTCTTTTTCTTTCTATTTTATTCTTTTATTTCTTTAAAGAAATTACGGGTGTTACAAGTCCACCCCCCTTATATAGGTTTCATCCCCGAAACCTGTTATTCCTCAAACAGATGTGGGTAGTGTTGTCTCATTTCTTCTTCAGTCTCCCACGTAGACTCGGATCCCTTCCTGTGCTTCCACTGTACACGCACAAGAGGAACCACTTTATTCCTTAACCTCTTTTCTTTACGATCAATGATTGTCACTGGTTGCTCCACGTAGTTGAGCCTCTCATCCACCTCGATATCCTCCAGTGGTACAACCATGTCTTCATGAGCTAAGCACTTTCTCAGATGAGATACATGGAATGTGGGATGAATTCCACTTAACTCATCCGGCAGCTCAAGTCGATAGGCCACCTCTCCTACTCGTGCGATAATTCGGAAAGGTCCTATGTACCTCGGGCTTAGCTTACCTCGTTTTCTGAATCTAATGATCCCCTTCCAGGGCGAGACCTTCAACATTACTCGGTCACCAACCTTGAACTCTATCGGTCTTCGTCTCTTGTCAGCATACGACTTTTGCCTATCTTTCGCCGCCTTCATGAAGGCTTTGATCTTTTCCAACTTCTCAGTCGTTGCTTCAATCACCTCAACACCTCCCAGTTCTTTCTGCCCAATGTCTCCCCAACATACGGGCGTCCTACATCTCCTACCGTATAGCATCTCGTAAGGTGGCATGCCGATGCTGGCATGATAACTGTTGTTGTACGAGAATTCTGCTAACGGCAGGTGTTCGTCCCAACTTCCCCCAAAATCGATCACGCACGCCCGAAGCATGTCCTCGAGTGTTTGGATCGTCCTCTCAGACTGACCGTCTGTCTGAGGATGATATGCTGTACTAATGTGTAGTCTCGTCCCCATTGCATCATGAAACCTCTTCCAAAACTTGAAGGTAAACCGGGTGTCACGATCAGACACAATAGACACCGGTACACCATGACGAGCTACAATTTCTTTGATGAATAGATCCGCCAATATCTCGGATGAGTACGTTTCGCGGATCGGTAGGAAGTGGGCACTCTTTGTCAAGCGGTCAACTATCACCCATATGGCATCATACCCTTTTGGGGTACGTGGTAACTTTGTGATGAAGTCCATGGTGATGTGCTCCCACTTCCACTCGGGTATATCCAACGGTTGGATCTTCCTGTAGGGCTTTTGGTGTTCCGCCTTCACTTGTAAGCAAGTCAAGCACTTACTTACGTACTCCACTACGTCACGTTTCATACCCGGCCACCAATAGTCTTTCTTCATATCGTGGTACATTTTGGTAGCACCGGGGTGAATGGAGTATCGGGTCTTATGGGCCTCATCCATGATCTTTTCACGTAGATCCCCGTATCGAGGAATCCACATTCGCCCAAATCGGATCTTAACACCTAGAGTGTTCTCACCCAACTCCGTCACTAGACCTCTCATCCTTTCGGAGTTAAGACGATCTTCTTTCAAAGCCTCGTCTTGAAACTCCTTAACCTGTGTCATCACGTCGGAGGTCATGATTAGCTGATAAGCCTTCACCCGAATCGGCTCAGGTCGTTCTTTTCGACTAAGGGCATCGGCCATCACGTTGGCCTTGCCCGGATGGTAATGGATTTCGCAATCATAATCCTTTATTAGTTCCAACCATCGTCTCTGCCTCTTGTTAAGATCTTACTGTTCGAAAAAGTACTTCAAACTTTTGTGGTCGGTGAAGATTGTGCACTTCGTCCCGTATAGATAGTGCCGCCAAATCTTCAACGCGAAAACCACCGCAGCTAATTCTAGATCGTGTGTGGGTTAGTTGGCTTCGTGGATCTTCAGTTGTCGAGATGCATAGGCGATCACCCTTCCACGTTGCATCAACACGCAACCTAGCCCGGAATAAGATGCATCTGAATAGACCACTAAGTCTTCATTCCCCTCGGGCAAAGTCAAAACAGGAGCTTGTGTTAGTCTTGTCTTCAACTCCTCGAAAGCCGTCTCCTGCTCTCGACCCCACACGAATTTCACGTCCTTACGAGTCAATTTTGTCAAAGGTGAGGCTATCTTTGAAAAGTCTTGAATAAATCTCCTATAATAGCCCGCCAATCCTAAGAAGCTACGAATCTCGGATGGCGTCTTTGGTGATTTCCATTGCATCACAGCCTCAACCTTTGCTGGGTCCACCATTATTCCTTCTGCATTTACCACGTGACCCAGAAATTGTACCTCGCGTAACCAGAAGGCACACTTGGAGAACTTAGCGTACAGTTTTCTCCCTTCTCAAAGTCTCCAATACTTCCCGAATGTGACCGGCATGCTCTTCTTCGCTCCTCGAATAAATCAGGATATCATCGATGAACACAATCACTGATTTATCTAACATTGGCCGACACACTCGGTTCATCAAGTCCATAAAAGCAGCTGGCGCGTTAGTTAGACCAAATGACATAACGAGAAACTCGTAGTGTCCATAACGCGTACGAAAAGCTGTTTTAGGAATGTCCTGCTCCTTCACTTCAACTGGTGGTAGCCAGATCGAAGATCTATCCTCGAGAACCAACTGGCACCCTGGAGCTGGTCGAACAAGTCATCGATCCTCGGTAACGGATACCGATTCTTTATGGTCAACTTGTTCAATTCACGGTAGTCGATACAGATTCTCATGCTACCGTCCTTCTTTTTCACAATAAGACCGGGGCACCCCAAGGAGAGATACTCTGTCTAATGAAGCCCTTGTCAAGCAACTCCTGCAGTTGCTCCATCAACTCCTTCATCTCCGTAGGAGCTAATCGATACGGTGCCTTAGCGACAGGTTGGGCACCGGGTATTAAGTCAATTTGAAATTCGATTTCACGGTCAGGTGGCAACCCCGATAAGTCTTCCGGGAACACATCTGGAAACTCACACACAACCGGAATGTCGGATAGTTGTGGTGTTGGTGTTTCCACATCCTTCACATAACATAGGTAGGCGTTGCACCCACGCCTCATGCACTTCCCCGCCACCGCCATCGAAATCACCTTCGGAATCATCGTTACCTGATCACCGTATATTGTCACCAGACTCCCGTCAGATGCCGTCAATCTAATCATCTTCTTTCGACATACGATATTCGCTTCATAAGTTGCCAACCAATCCATCCCTAGTACTACATCAAATCCACCTAGGGGCATCACATGTAATCTAGCAGCAAACCTATGACCTTCTAATTCTATGGTACAGTCCTCTATCACATCAGTAACTCTAGTGGACTTACCAATAGCAGTTTCTACATAAAAAGGCTCACTAATGCATTTACTACTAACAGGCAATTTAGCACAGAAAGTAGCAGAAATGAAACTCCTACTAGCACCAGAATCAAATAACACAGAAGCAAGAGTTTGATTTACTAGAAACGTACCTGACACAACGTCGGGGTCCGTCCTAGCCTCTTTCTGCGTCATAGTGAAAGCCCTGGCGCTTGCTCTCGGACCTTCACTTCCCGTCTTCTTTACCCCTGAAGCCTCAGCCCTCGGCTTCTTACAGTCCCTGCTCATATGACCGCCTTCCCCACAGTTAAAACACTTGCCCATCCGGCAATCCTTTGATATATGTCCCGTCTTCCCACATTTAAAGCAGATGTTAGATCCCCATTTGCACTCCCCTGAGTGCTCCTTTCCACACTTACCACACTTCCTCACCCCAGCTTCAGACACGACCACACGGTGGTCATCCACTCTCGCCTTCTTGTTGTTTGTCGAAGTATCACCCCGACCAAACCTCTTCCCCTGCCAGTTCTTCTCTCCACTTCCCTTCTTGCTACCCTCAGCCTTTACCAACACAGCCCGTTCATCGAACAACCTTCCCGCCAAATCCACTGCCGACCTGAAAGTGCTTGGTCGGGCAGAAATCAAGTGCCAACGAATTTCAGCTGGCAACCCCTGAATGTACTGGTTGATCTTTCGAGACACCGGCGTCACCTGCTCCGGCACCAACAGCGCCAACTCGTTAAACTTGGTGGTATATTGTTGGTGGGTCATCGTCCCCGCCTCCAACTGCAGAAACTCCCTCTCAATTCTATCCATTTCCCGACGAGGACAGAATTCCTCAATCACCAGCCTTTTAACTCAGCCCACTTCATCTTCCCTATAGCCCTACTACCCTCGGCATGGACTATATTGTTCCACCAGCACAAAGCCGACCCTGTGAAAGAGTGGGTAGCAAACTTCACCTTCTTGTCCTCCTGGCAATCACTAATATCTAGGACAGCCTCCATTTCCATCACCCATTGGTGAGCATCAGTAGCAGTACCAGAACCATCAAAAGTTGGGGGCTTGCACCTCATGAATGCCCCGTAGTTACAACCCCGGGCTGTCTCCCGTAACTGCTCTTCTTCCTCTTCCTCTTCATCATCGGATAATACTGTTTCTGCTTCTGTCTGCTGCTGTCTTCCTGAGGACCGATTCCTCCCTCGTCTCTCATCATTACGTACTGCCTTTATCACTTCGGTCACTACAGACGGTAAGATCGTCTGCATGACCTGATGTACTTCCTCCACCACTGCCTCTTTTACCGAGGCTCTCAAATTCGCGCTTTCGTCTGCCTCCTCCTGATGAGGAGTCTCGTTCTCCTCATGAACTACTTTCTCTGTCCTAAGTCTTCCTCGCGTGTTACGCGGTTCATCACCACGTCCACCGCCACGGGAAGCTTTAGATGATCTACCACCGACCATCTTCTATCACACTGAAAGATTTAAACACCAACACGGTCATTCAAGAAAATAGCTCAGTTTATGTCGAGTATAGTAAGTCCCTAATTACAGTGGCCAGTTGTGATTAGCCACTTACTCTACTCTTCACACCCCGAGCATTACCTGTCCTGACTACATTAGTATCTAAGTCTAACAGTACACATAAACACATAACATGCGCACGTAACACTGGTTAACTTTCAAGAAAATACCTGATGACACGCAACTACTCAGATGGCATTCTCTTCCTTTCTGTCCCATTTTCAGTTTAAGTTTAGGTTTATTTTAAAATTTTACCCATTTCACTTAAACTTTGGCTCTGATACCAACTTGTAAGGCCCCGTTCCCGGGCACCTCACAGTTGGTCGTCATCACCCATAAAACATACATTTATTATAACTTAATAAAAACCATGCAGCGGAAACTTTGAATTTACTATAATGCTTTTGCAAAGTAATACAACACCCATTACAAAATATCGTTTGTTTGCATTACAATACAAAAACATTAACAAAAGAATGCCATCCCAAAAGAGCTGAGTAGCCGCCTCGTGCCATCCTCAGCAACACTACCTGCCAACTGGAAAACACATAAAAGTCAGCGTTGCTGAGTGAGTTCTAGTTTTATAATAAAACATACTTTACTTATTTAAAAGTATCCTTTCGTGCATGCGTTCATACATCATACGTACACAGAGATAATATTCGTTATTATCTTCATCATTCGTTATACATCGTTATCTTTAACTTCTCGTATGGATTCTGTCAGGCTTTACCCACTTCATAGCACTTGGCTATGATTACTGTGGTCGAATGACAAGAATCCCGTTCATACTTACTTGCACATTGAAAGGTGAATTGTACCAATACCATATGCTACACCCCGATCGTTATTAGCTACCGGGCCGAAGTCAACATATGAACAACAAAACGTATGCCACGGTACTAGAGGTAAGCGGTAGTGGTACCATGACCATGGTCAATCACAGAGAAGGACCAATCGCGTTATTCAATGCTTGCAAGACATAATTCGTTCGTTCATTAATGCATGTATTCATCATCATTCTTCTTTTCGTTCATTCGTTAATACATGCATTCATCATCATGTTCCTCTTTCATTATCTTTCACTTTACGTTACATAATACTTCATTAGTTCATTCTCGTTATTCGTAAAGTTTCGGAAAGATAAGCATACACAATTACAAGGAACATACACACTCATCATACATTCATCATCATACATTCATCATCATACATTCATCATCATACATAGCATCATACCATACTTAACAATATTTTATTAATAATATTGTTAACAATAATAATACACTGATAATAATATCAGTAATAATAAGGGTTAATCATAATCATCATTACATGCATAAAACATCATCATTATTAACCCTAGTCAACCCTGGTCAAAACCTCGAACTTCGGATTTGCAGCAAAATTTCTGTAAAAATTCTAAGTGTTCTGGACGTTTGAGCCCTGTTGGGCGTATAAGCCCCTTGGGCGTATGAGCCCTGTTAGGCGTAAGAGCACTGTTGGGCGTATGAGCACTATTGGACTTTTCATCCTACACTTAGAATAATCATCTGGTCATACGACCACCCTGTTGGGCGTATGAGCACTATTGGTCGTACCATCCCATACTTAGAAATTTTTGGTCATACGACCAGAATTCAGACTTTTCACCCTTTTACTTAGTTTTCAGACTCATGGGTACTGTGGGACTCATGGGTACTGTAGGACTCATGAGTCCTGTTGGACGTATAAACACTATTGGACTCATCAACTTATACTTATTTATTCAAAGTCCAAATTTCAGACATATTTCTAAGGCAAAATCTCAGACGTATTAGTAACCTGTTCATGTGTCTAATTCATAGTCCAAGTCCCAAACATCATAATGCCTAGTTCTAAACATGCTCACATGATTCTAGGCAAAACTTAACATAAACACATACATTCGTACATTCAAATCATACGGGTATAAAACCCAAATTTTATAAAAACATACTTACATGCATTTTCCAGCCCCAAAACATTTAAAACAGGTAAAAAGGGGTCTAGAAACTCACCTTAGTTTGTCTTCGGGTTTTGATATTCCTTCCTTAACTTCCCAGTCGTTTCTACACCTAAAACACACACACAGTGCAACCCGAACACAAACACACACACATAAGAACATGCATTCTCGGTTTCTTAGCCAAAACACAACTTAAAAACACCAATTCTTACCTTGAATCCGATTTCTTCTTCTTTCTCTCTCTAAGAATCGAAGTCCCTGCTGTTTCTCTCTCTAAAAACCGAATACAAAGAAGTGTGCAGGGGTTATGGGCGACCCTACCTTCTTTTACACCAACTTTTCAATGATTTTGTCCTTTTGGCACTTTTTACCCTTTATCTTTAAGTTGACTTTCGTTTTCTTCCTTTTTCTTTCTATTTTATTCTTTTATTTCTTTAAAAGAAATTACGGGTGTTGCATAACGTCATTAGGTTTGGTTGTCTAAAACACATGTTATGTGGTTTGTGCTTGCAGTATGATTCCACATCAAATTCTATATAGCATCTATTACATGTTTTCAATTTAAACTGCGGAACTCACCAACATTATGTGTTGACATTTTGAGCATATTTTTTTAGGTGAACATAATCAAAGAGGATAGCTAGAGCTGATGCCTTAGCAGAGACCCTCAGGATTTCATTAGGCTTGCATTAGTATTGTACTATGTTTGTTTTCATTTATGAACAATGTGTATGATTAATTCTTGAATTAATAGATTATGATAGTCGTGGAACTGACTAACCACGACACAAGTCACCATTGTGTCGGGCAGCGTCATGACACGAGGATTTTGCATATATTATGTCTCTGTAATTATACCAAGTGTTATGACGATCCCGTCCGTCACATCCTCGTGTTTCTGCTATAAGCGAGGGTGTGACAATCAGTGTATGTAACCTGTTTAAGCACACACTCTTTTGAAAAATCATTTATCTCTTTATCCATTTCCTTTAGTTTTATTTTCCAAATTTATTTTTGTTTAATTACTTTTGATTTGGAAGTGTTGAATTTGGAAATCATTTCCTTTTAAGACCCGAAGGCAGAGATTTTATTTTTGAAACATTGGTCTTTTTTATCTTTGAATCATGCGAAACCGGCTTCACATGAGAAGGTTTGGATAGATTGTTGTTTATCCAACCATTCAAAGATATGTGCTTTTTACCTTTTGAACCCGAGAAGCAACTTGTGTTATCTTTACCTCTTGAAACTTGCCTCTGAACCTAATGGCACTTATTTAGCACATGACCTTCTTTTCCACATCTAAAGCAAGCCTTGAAAGGCTTTTGTTCTTTGGAGTCCCGTGGATAATAGGAGAGGGTGGAGCCTGCTTTGTGGTTGTTGCAGTTTGTTGACAACCTTGAAGCTTCTTCTTTTGGATATCAGGAAATTGAACCTTTTAAGGCTTTGTCACTATGGATTTCAAACTGAGCTGTGATTTGATAGGTGATGTTCCAGGAGATGAGATCTGAACATTCTTCTGATGACCTTTTTGTATGACAGGTGACTTGTTAGACTTGAAAGCAGATTTATGAAGATCATGATGGATAGCAGATGAAGATGGTGAGTGCTTCTGCTGAGCTTTCGAGGAATTGCTGGTTTGTTTAACAATTGGAGATAGGATCCGTATAGGTCTTGATTCGACTTTTGGAAGCATTTGACACTTGTTAACTTCAGGTGACTTGATGATTTCTAATTCATCATCAGAGCTTGTCCAGCCTTGTATACACAAGTCAGCTTCCAATGGATCTTGGTTGATAATTCTTGTTGTGTCGGTTTGTGTTGTTAAGTTCGGATTGCTTGACGATTCCACAGTTGTTCCTTCTTTGACAAATTTGATAGGAACAAAGAATGGATGTTACCTGTCTTGAATTTGTTAAAGAAGTTACGGGAAACAACTGATATTGGTTTTGAAGCATCCGAGGTGGAATTATCATTTTGCAAATCAGATCCTTGCTTGATGAGCCCCGAACCTGCAGAAAAATCATATTCATCTCGAACCTCTTTGTGATTAACATTTTGCAAATCAGATCCTTGCTTGATGAGCCCCGAACCTGCAGCAAAATCATATTCATCTCAAACCTCTTTGTGATTAACACGACTTAAACCTGCATGTAAACTGTTAGGATCTGCAGCTTCAATTAAATAATTAGATGGGTAAGGTTGAGGCATAGGAGAGTAACAATGAGTGCTTAGAGGATGACAAACATATGAAGTTTCACCACATACCACACCCATTTTGATTCTTGCTCCCCTTTGCTTATAGAATAGTTCTTCATGTTTCATCCTTGGTATCATCCATTTGTCAAGTTTAGTTTTAAGCTTACTAGTATCAAATTCTACTAATGTGACTCGTTCGCTCAAAACATTAATCTCGATATTCTTTTCTAAAAGATTTCTTTTTTAAAAGATCATTTTCTTTTAAAGCTTCTCTTAGTTTGATAAAATGTTTGGACTCATTGATTTTAAGTTCTTTGTTTATTCGATTTAACTCATTTTCATTTTCTATCAATAACCTGTATGCTTTATAAACACCGAATAGACGAATTTTGCAGGGATGGGAACACATGTCTTGAACTATCTTATAGGGGAGTCTCATAACTATCTTTTCCGCGGCAAGTGCTTTTTCACATTGACAAACAGGAGTGTTCCTTTTGTACACTTCCTTCGTAGCAGCTCTCTCGAGTTTCGAGTATTTGTTGATCGGTGATTGTCGATTGTAATTGGAGAATGTCTTCCTGGTAGTTTTGACAAATAACCTTACCCTCATTTCTAAAATGTAAACTAATACAAGTATAAACTACGCTCTCATTATTTTCTCCCAATGATCAAATGAAAGCATTTTTTAGAAATCTAAATGCGCTTTTGATGTATTTTCTTACGGATTCTTGCTTTTTCGTGAAATATTTTCATTTTCTTCAAGTGCAGAAGGAAAGTGTCGTCCATTCGTTATAAAATCCATCAACAAGGTAGCACCCGTATTTAAAATGTTCTCCATTTGCATAAACAGCTTGAGGGGTTTGATGTCGTCGATTAGATTGCCGAATAAATGAGACTGATAGATAACATTAAGGTCGTTATTTGATGACAACATCAAAAAATGCATGCTAGAACCAAAGATCACACGTGGCCATTGCTTCAAGTATGAAAGTAGGGCCGGAGTGATCACCACGGTGAAATTGACATCTCGAAGTAGTAGGACACATAGCCCACCCAACATGTGTATAATCAAGGCTACCGAGCATTCCAGGTAAATCATGTCTTTCACCATGCACCTCGTATGTGCACTGGGTATCATACATGATGGGTCTACGCAAATCTCTTTGAGAGTAAGCCGACACGATTCATATGAAAGTTTTCAAGTGAATCATGTGCAATTTTAAAATATTATAAAAAGTAAGCAAATATTTATATACCTTGACAAAGATATTCAAGAGAATCACATATAACTTTATTGGACATTTGTAAATACTCGTCCAACACGTCGAAAGTAACACCGATAAGTTAATTGTTGAAGAGCCGCCGTAACCTTTTGAAAAGTGGTGAATCATATACCTCTAGCGTCTTCTCTTTGTTGAAAAAACAAATATCGCTCCGACAAATCCTTTGATATACATAAAAATAATTGTCTAATCAAACGGAACCATGTTCTAAAAATCTCTTCGTCATAAAGGCAACGAGTGAAAAAAAATGTGTCTTACTAAAGTATTGTGAGCACCCACTCGGTCACGATTTAGAGGTGAAGATCTCGTCAACCATCGTTGACGTTGAGACTACTCGATCAAATGCTCGACTACCTTTTTCCTCGTTTCAAAAAAAGCCCGTTTTTTTAAAAAGATTCGGATGAGAAGAAATACATTCCATGAGTGAGACAGAGTATTTTTTTAATAAAATGTTAGAAAGAAAGTGAGTGAAATAAAATGGTTTGTATATATAAGTAAAAAATTTAATTTTTTTAAGCTTTTAACGACTATAATTTGTGGAGGTGACACAACCAAACAGGTCATGTCCACTCGCTAACCCACTCACGCCCAAACGATCGTACCCCTGATCGCATCCTGGTGTTGCGGTGTTCACGACCAGCATTTCAAGCGACGTGTCCCTTGATCCACAACCAAGTCTTATATGTATAGATGTATGTGTTTGAATTATTTTTTAGGATGTCCAAGTATAGGATCCATTTATTTTTTTCCTACGGATGTGACTACTGTTTTGTATCATTAAACTCCATGTTGGGCACAGGACCCCAAGTCATTTGATAGTCACCAGTCGGTTCTGTCACTCTCCTTCATCAAAACTGACTGATATCTTGCTCCCCAAATTCTCTCACTCTTGTCTCCTCACCACCGCTGAACTCTCATTATACCATTGCTACTACCATCTGTCTTCTCTTCCTCAACAATCTCTCAGAACCCAAATTCCTCATTGCACTCAACCTGTTCGATGAAAGTCCTCAACCAACTTCTAACTTGTATAATCTGATAAAGATGCATAATTTATGCTACAGGGTGGGAAAGATCATGGAAGCTGTTGGATTCTTCTAATTTGAGCTGGGTTTCTTGAGTTTTCACAGGTTTGGTTTTCTACTATTTGGTTATTTTGTATTATAGTTTTATTGGTTTTAGCAAAGAATAAAGTTGGGGGTTTGAGGTTGATATTTGCCTTATTTGGGAGATCAATGGGCTTTGTTTACTCTGTTTTTAGATGGGTGCAAGTCTGTATCAATCATTAATAAGGATTCGTATACAATTTTTGAAAAAACCAGAGGAGGTAATTTGAAGGTAAACAGGTCAATTTGGTTAAATGAGTTGAGTTTAGCTAAAAAGAAAGTGTAAGGTCAGGGATAGTTTTCTGTGATAACATAATAATTGTTTATCAAGATTCATGTAGTTGGAGATAAAAATAGTTATTGGGTCAACCCGACCCGTCTTAATCAAGTAAATCACAACACTTTCTGAAATAGACTGAGGATAGTGTCGTCATCAAAACATCATGAAACTTTACTAGACAATCTTAATGATATGATGCTCAAGAAGAGTTATTATCGGCTTCGATTTCGTCCTTCACTTGCTAGAAGATAATTGTAGCTTGCAGGGCGGTTCGACTATGTAAAAAATAAGCTTAAGCTTTGGCCCCTTAGGGCCTGTTACATCTCAAATAATAGAGAGGCTAATTGTAATTGTAGCAAGGTGTGAGGTGATTATGTTAACTTGTATTCACCGGTTGTTACTTAAACGATCTTGTAATAGAGGAATGGGCATCGATGAATTTGAGAATATCTTCTCCTCTCTTTAGTTTTCTTCTTCTCTTTATCGATCTTCGCTTGATTACTGACTGTATCGTAACAGGGCCCGCCAATTTATGTGATAACACGATAATTGTTTACCAAAATTCACATAATTATAGGTAAAAATGTTTAAGGGTCAACCTGACCCGTTTTAATAACATAAATCACAACTATTCTTGAAATAGACTGACGATAGTGTTGCTATCAAAAGTCTAAACATCATGAAACTTATTAGACAATCTTTGATAATATGGTGCTCATGAAGACAAGGCTTTGATTCCGTCCTTCATGTTCAAGAAGATAATTGTACTTTGCAGGGGCAGTTCGACTATAGAAACATAAAGTGAAGTTTCGCCTTGGGGCCCCCATTTTTTAGGGATTGACTACGTTTGATTCGTGTTCGGTTCTTCCTCTCCCATCACAACTAACTCAGCTCTATATCTCTTGAATTTCTGTTAGAATTGTACATTGTGTAATTTTGTGTCTTTTAAAGACCTATACCAAATTGTTTGTCATAGTATACCACCATGTTAGAATCCTAAGAAAACAACATTTTTTTAACGAAAAAGGCCTGGATTTTAGAATTCGTATTAGGCTCCAAAAAGGTTGAGCCGATCTTGGTAGTTTGGCGATCACAAAAATGCATACAACTATTACTCCAAAGGTCAAATGCTCCTTGATCTAATTTGTATTTTGTATTCATTTGCTTATACTTTTTTGTTTGTTGGCCAGAATAAAAGATGGACCCAAAAACATGGGTTCTGGAGAAAAAATCTCCAAAGAAACCCAATGTTGTGAACAGTGAAGCTGAAATATATATAAAAGGAAATGAAGAAGAGGTAGATTGAAAATTTGTTGTTCTTGGTTATAATTATGCTAATATTGATCACTTCTGGAGGGTAGGATGGTAATTTCTTGTACCTATATCGTGCAGAAGTTTCCATATGGGAAACAAGTAGCTTTAGAGGAAACTATAATAAACCTCCATGAACAGGTAGCTTGTCTTCTCTGTGAATGCAATGCTAAAGATAGGCTAATGGCTGAACATGCAAAAACAGCACAAGAAGCCAACTCAGGTGACATTATTTCTTATTTCTGTGTTTCAATTGTATTTGATCTTCATTATATTTATTATTCATATTTCTATTTAGCTTCTTATGGTTTACGCCATTGTTTTTAAACGGGGATTTCTGGACTTCTAAAAATTTGTTAGGGAGGGGAAAGGCTGAAGCATTAGTGGCTATTCAGAAGCAAGAACTTGAAAAAGTTTTACAGCAGAAAGCAGCTGCGATCGAGAGATTGTTTCACTTAAATGCTGCATTAAAGAATTGCAGGCAGGAATTGAGCTCTACAAAAGTAGAGCAAGATCAAAAGGTAATCCTTGAGATGGCACGCAAGAGATTAGAGTCAAAATACATAGAAGCAAAGAAGAAACTTGCAAATCTTACAGTTGAAAATGCTCGGCTTACTAAAGCCCTTGCTCAGAAAGAGGAAATAATCGAAGATGTAAATAATCAAATTTCTAAGGCAACTGTGAAGTTCAATGCACTCGTCTCAAGACTTGATTCAACTGAAAGAGGAAACAATGTTTTGAAACATGAGTACTGTGATCTTAAGGAGGAGCTCAAGATCAAAAGCCGACGTGTTGTCACGGCAAACAGGCAACAGCTAGAAACTGAACGTCAAAAGCTGCGGTTATTAGTGAGGAAACGGGCCCCAGGGCACCCAAAAACCAACCCAAAGAACCATTCTAAAGCTGTGGATAGAAGAATGAGTTTGATAGTAAAGCATTTAAGTGAAGTGGAAGAAGAAAACAGGATTCTCAAAGAAAGTGAATGTAAGAGAGAGAATGAAATTCAAAATTTGAAAGCAGAACTTGCTCGAATGAGATGCGATGAACAAAATAATGACAATTTGGTTATGAATGAAATGAATGATCACTTTGATAATCTGAACTTAACTAATTTTGATCTCGATCAACAACTTTCTGATGCTAAAATTCAATTAAAAGAAGCTCTTCACAAAGTATCTATTCTAGAAATGGAGTTGGAGGATAGAAGTTATCACTGTAATCGACTAGAAGCAACATGTCTTGAGCTACAACTCCAACTAACCAGGTAACCTTAGTTTTATCTGTATTCTAGTACTTCCAGAAATCAAAAAAAGTTATCTTATCATTTATCTGTATTCTAGTACTTCCAGAAATCAAAAAAAGTTATCTTATCACTAGAGTATATTGTGCACAGTGTTTCCAGTAAGGATGTGGTAACAGAAGATCTTGAGCAAGAAGAGAAGCTGCTTCAGACTGTAAGCTAGTTGCTATAATTGATGCCTTATTACTTGTACCTCGAAACGTGTACAGAATGTACAACAATAAAAGCTTAAACAGTTAAACTTGCATGATTTTGCAGGGAATGAAGATAACAGCAGAGTTGAATGACAACAAGTTGACCCAACATTGTTCTTTACATGATCTTATAGCAGCAGAGGATGGTGTTGAGTGGGAGGTTGTTCTAAACCCTCCAATGATCAAAGAAATCATAAACGCTACAAAAACAGAAGAACGATACATAGTTGTACCTCGGGCTTTACCTATTGTACCAATAAAGAAGCGATGTAAACATACCGAGTTTCTAAGGAGGCTTTTATTTAGAGGGAAGAAGGGATGCAACAAGAAGAAGCTGCTTGGCTTTGCTGCATACAAAGTCTAGTAAGAAACATAGACGGGCTTTGAGGTTAGTTTTGAGAATAATTTGTATCTAATTATTCAAGATTGATGTTTTACCATTTATCATTAAGTTACTTATTTTATAGAGGTGTCAAGATGGGGTGCTGGGTAACACATTAAACTGGTTTGGTTGAAACGGGTCATTCTTTTAGCATCTCAAAACAGGTCATTCGTTTTTTATTCAATTTTAAATTGTTTTAGATTAAATTGAGGAGTGAATTGCAATCACAATAACAATATTGTTACAATATTGACTAAAATATTTCATTAAACCATTTAGAATGTTGCATCTATTAAAAATGAGTTCAAAACCATTCCCC
The DNA here is from genome assembly GCA_024085815.1 of Flaveria linearis. NCBI lineage: Eukaryota > Viridiplantae > Streptophyta > Magnoliopsida > Asterales > Asteraceae > Flaveria > Flaveria linearis. Next base: position 19,840,133 of record CM044015.1, on the reverse strand, counting down.
ATTTAGTTGTTCTAAATGATTATTAACAGTTGAGGTCAAAACCAAAGCAGCAGATTAACCCATTCATAAGTAAAGAAGTCGAAATTGTGATCTTTAGTTGTGGGTATGTAGAGTAACTTCTATATGTGCTAAGCTTGAAACCGTTTCTCTGATGTAGGTGACCAGAGTTCCGGACACTTATAGTCACAAGCTCTTCTTTCGGGCCATCCATATTAAAACTTATGAAACTTGTATTACAATATGTCCCATAAAACCATTAGCCTAGAACATAATGCTTGTATTATAAGTTAATATTTCATAAGCTGATTTTGTATTATAGAAACAGCCTCTAAATGTGTATCAAATAAGACATTAGACATCCATTTAGAAAAATCAAAAGGATTTCAGTAAAATGAGATGAATGCACAATTTATTATTTATTTATTTTTTCATGTGTATCATTTTAGGTAAATCCTACATCACCTGTGAATAAAGGAGATATAAAGTTCATAAGGAATGATTATCGTGAAATTTAATCAAGGCATTTTGGATGTATTAGCCATGAATGAAAAAAGAACTTTATAATTAAATATGTTTGGATTGGAGCCATTCATGGATGAGTGACTTTTTATGAAGTTTTTACCAGGATAATCAAAAGCAATTTTGTGAGCTTTTATAAATGAAAAATGAAATGAAATTGACACTTAAACATCATTTTCCTTAATTAAGTTTAAGGCTTGAATAGTTGGGTTAAACTAACAATTACAAAAATAAATTAATTTATAACATAACAAATTTAGTTAAAGCAGTTAAACCGAACAAATTGAATTCAAAAATTCTATATAATCGAAAACCCAATTCATAATTACGTTTCTGTTAAAACCCGAACCAAAAACCAAATCCATAATTCGGATTGGTTTTTTACAATCATAGATCCGTATTGGTTTTTGGTTTTTCGGTTTTCAATTTTATGAACACCCCTACACCACTTTGCAAAGAACATGTCCTTTTAGAAAAATAAATTTAAAAGTAGTTTATATAATAAGCCAAACACTTATCTCAATCCACTTTATAGCCACATTGTTGGTCATGATCACAAAATCTAATTATCAAACGTAACACCCTAAAGACCATTTGTTATCCCATAGGGAGTGAGTAAAAAGTTTAGCCACATACACATCACATAGATAATGGGTGTAATAACACTCACATTTCACCAAATATGTGTAACGAAAAGTGTGGATGGGTAAATGAGAGTTACGTGTGGGGGCAATAATAATTAAGGTGGTGGTAAAAATCACGTGCTTACGAGGGTGGTCAAATTCAATCAGATCAATTATATAGAAACCAAAACAGATGCAAACATAAGGATCAAATTACTTCAATCAAAAATTCCTAAAAAAACATCACAATAACAGGAATCCAAAAATCTCACAGAAACACGTAAATAACTCTGCATCGATCAACGGTACGACTTCTGGAACCTCGCACGAGCACCACGACCACCAAACTTCTTCGGCTCGCACCTTCTCGGATCCGCAACAAGCAGCGTCCGATCATACCTCACCAACACATCCTTAATCTCCTTCTTCTGCTCCTCATCAACGAACTTCTGGTAGTACGCAACCAATGCCTTCGAGATGCTCTGACGAATAGCGTAGATCTGAGACGTGTGACCTCCGCCTTTCACTCTGATCCTCATGTCGACTCCGGCGAACCGGTGGCGACCGAGTAGAAGGATCGGTTCGAAGGCTTTGTAGCGGAGGATCTCCGGCTGCACGAGCTCGATCGGGACGCCGTTGATCTTGATGAGGCCGCGGCCGGCCTTGCAGTGGGTTACGGCCACCGCGGTCTTCTTCCGGCCGAAGCATTGGACGGAATTCGGTGGAGATGCCGCCATTGGTGGAAATACAGGTGGTGGTGGTGGTGGTGGTGGAGGTGGTGGTGGTGGTGGTTGGGAAGACGATGATATGAAGGGTGATGAGGTGCTTTTTAGGGTTTTGAATGTTTGTAAACTGTCGATGTGTTTATATGTGATGTAAGTATGGAACTACGGTTTCTGTTTATGGCCCAGTTTCGGTGTTTTATTTTGTGGGCTAATATGGCCCGGTTTTGTCGGACTCTCCGTAAACTAAAGCCCGTGAATCAGAAAAGCTCACCCCAGACTCCTAGATTCCTGGATCTTAGGGGGCGACATTTGGTTGGAAGAATAAAATGAAATGAAATGTAATTAAGAAATAGTATAATTTTCAAGTAAAATTATGTTTGAGTAAGTAATGAAATGTAAAACCCAAAAGAATGTTTCACCTTAAAGTCCCTTGGTGGGATTTCAAATTCCCTCTCTAGGTGGAAGGATTTTGAAATCCCACAACCAAGAGAATTTCAGATGAAATATTCTCTTGGTTTTACTTTTAATTGCTCACTCAAACATAATTTTACTTAAAAATTATATTAGTTTCTCATTTTCATTCGATTCCTTCCAACCAAATGCCCTTAGTTTTCTTTCAAACTATTTTACAATATAACGGATTTTCAACTATTCATATAGATTTTGACGCTCTGACTCAACCAAGAACATTATTAAAAACAAAACTCATAACTATAAGGGAGGAGGGGCACTACCCGAAAGTACCCCGGACTACCCTGTAATCCACCAATCACACACGGACACATCACAAGTACCCTGAACTACCCTGAAACACACAAAAAGTTAGAAATGCAACCCTGAACTACCCTAAAACTTTTATTTTAATATTAGAATAATTTAAAAGAAAATTAACTTTTATTAAAAAATAAAAATTATAATAATTCAAATAATAAAAGATACAAATACAAAAACAATAAATAAAAAATAAGAAGAATATTATCCACTTCAAAAGCAACCAACCGCACATAAACCAACCAGAGGCTGCATCACACCTACAATGGCTTTCGCAGCAACCCCTCACCTTCGTCGTGAAAGCCACCCCCGACGACTCCAACTCCACCGACCCACCGACCCACCGACCACAGACTCCTCCAACACTTTCGACGACCGCCTCTCGCAGGTCCGCCTGCGGTACCACAGCGGCACCGGAAAGAAAGCCGACACCCTCCAGAGCAAAAAGTCAGGCAAGAAACTCGGTGACAACTTGTTCCTCCGTCGGTGCCGCTGAAGGAGCCGTCGATTGTGTTTTAAACTCAACGGCTATATAGCCGTTTTGTGAGACCACCCGAATCGACTACTACAATGCGAAACACCCTACCCGCCAGGTACCCGAAATGGATGACGGCGGTGTACCCACGCGGATACCCGCCTACCCGAATGGGTACCCGAGGGTGCCCTCTCCTCCCTAAGAAAATTGTCTTGGGGTCAGGTTCTAAATCTGAGATCTAAAAGATTACAAGCTCTAACTGGTTAACCCATGTTATTTGACCAGAAGACATTTGATTCCTAAACTTTAGTGATATAGGCAATTGATCTGTTTAAAAATAATGTGTATTTAGACGTTATTGATATAGGCAATTGATCTGTTTAAAAATAATTGATCTGTTTAACAAGAAAACATTTGGTTCCTAGACTATAGTGATATAGGCAATTGATCAATTTAAAAATAACTAGGTATATAACCAACGGGGCGGTGGTGATCATAAGGCTCTGAATGTGCGGCTCGTTGTGGCTGCAAATTGTCATTTGCCGCGCCAGAACAACGAAGTCACGCCTACTTATTTATCATCATCGCCTTTAAACCGTCATGAAAAATTGTAACTGATTAGAGGCCAAACAAGTCACCCTCTTTTTCTGCTGCAAACATCAAAAAGCTTGCAGTCAAATTTGAAGAAATAAAAACCATTATTCATGCCATTCCTTTATTAATATTATAGAAAGAATGAGGGTGGGGTAATATGCGCACATCAAAACCTTTGTAGTCAAATAACAAACCGAAGAAAACAAACTGCAGACCAAGTTCTTTTTTCGTATATAGGTCATCTGAATAAGCATATCAACATATCAAAGAACACATGATGCACCAAACAATATACTTAACAGAAGCATCATCTCATATGAACACATGCCCTACCCCAGAAGACTAAAATGTCATCGTCATTGTGACAAAAGTTGGCTGTCAGAACAAACCATCGACTGAAATGAGCTCAAGCTCAGTTTCAGATGAGATCGACATGCGTATTTTCCAACAACAATCAAACTCATAGTCAGTTTTATAAGAGATATCACAATCATCGACGTATGTATGTTCCACTGGCCAGTAAAACCATTAATCAAATACAAACTTAGAACATACTATCAAGTGAAAAGAGCTCAAGCTCGGTCTCAAACGAGCCAGGTCATCGTCATCGACATGAATCTTTCAAAAAACCAGCCCAACCGCATGAAAACCAACGAAGTCTCAGATGCGAAAACCGGCATCATCATCGATTTTTCACCAACCAAAGAATAGCAAGTCTTAGATGAGGGACCCCTCGTCATCACCGACCAAATGACCTTAACTTACCCAAATAAAGGACAAACCGGCCGAGACCAGAGTTTCAGATTCAGTAGCTCCCTGCGATGATGACCGAGGTTCCACGCTGCAAGGAGACCAAATTATCAACACCGACAACGAACAACAAAAACAACAAAACAGAGTTCTGAAAACCCTAAACAGGTTATGGAGAGACAAGGAGAGAAGAAGGCAACAACCGTTCTCGAACCAACGCCATCAACACCAAAAGAGACCTGAGGGAGGTGTTGACGCCACCAAAGGCGGTCGTCCGACCACTGGAGGCGTCGAAGGCGGCAGATCTGTGCCGATTTAGATACGAACGACCATCCACAGTAGCGGCGATACACGGCTCCACCGGAGACGCCACCGACGACATAGACCCCTCGTACTTGGCGGTCGGCGGTGCGCTGTCGGCGTTGGGCGGTGGGCGGAAACCACAGTCGTCGCCCTCTCTCTCTCTCGCTCGAATCAAATGGGAGGGTTAAACCCTCAAACCCTCTTTCCAGGCCTTTATAAACAAAATAAGGACAAGGGAGTAATATGCAAACATCAAAACCTTTGTAGCCAAATTTAAACAAATGAAAATCCACTATTCATTCCATTCCTTTATTAATATTATAGAATGTGTATTTAGATCAGTGTACGTATGGCCTTGAGGCTGTTTGGCGGTGAGGGTGTTTGGTGGTGGCAATCATACAGACTCCAAAACCATCATGGGACCCAATATATTTATTATTTATTATTACTTTTTTAATTGTTTGGGTTACTAGTGCACTATGTGATGGCTAATATATTTTTAAAATATTATAACTTATTAGTATATATATATTTCTAAATAGACTAAATAAATTGATATATATTTTAAAAGTTAATAACATGTAATAGAGAAGACACAGTTAACCCAACTAACCATGTAAGTACAAAAAAGTTTAAAATGCTATATATTTTGATTTGTATCTAATGATTTTAACTCATGCGATTATGAATTACATATCTCACCGATACTCTCATCTATTTGTACCCAACGATTTAACACTCTAGTCTCTACCTTACAACCCTACCATATATAAGTTTCTAATTTGAGAGTCTTATTTTACTTGACGCACGTTATCAAAAATCTACGAATAAAGCTTGTACAATTGTAAGGTTAAGTGTATTGGTAGTAAAAAGTTGTTAGAAATAAACATAGTGACACAAAGAAAACCGAAAACCTAAGCCGATTAAGAACTAGGTTTGAAATAACCTTTTACGAACCAAATATTTACCATAGATTTAACTAGTTTGTAACCCTACCAGGTGAAACCAGTTTAAACCGGTTTCAAACCGAAGCGTGTTGACCAAAATCGGCTTTGACTTTTGCCACACTGGTTTGGGTTTTCAACCCTATCTATACACCTCCGCTATCAACCCACTATGAAAACGCAGAAAGGTGGTCGGTAACATACAATGGCCCGAATGAGAACATCAAGTAAAAAAATATAGAAGCTTAATCAACTTGAATATTATATCAGTATGACAGTGACACAATTTTTTTAATAATATGAGAACACAATTAAATTACCCATTAACGTAATTAGCAGTAGAGAGAAATATCATTAGCAGTGTAGTTCATGTACAAAGTTGAGACACATCATTAGCAATATAGCTCATGTCCAAAGTCACCCGTTGCGTTAAATACAACCCACATCATGACCCTCGCTACCTGAAGCAGACCGAAAAGAAACAAGTTGGGATGTTTTCTACCCGAGAACACAATGACAATTAAGATACACAACCTATAAGGTAAATAAGGTTCACACCCACATTTAACTAAAAGAACATGTGGAAGCAAGAAACATAAACCTTTTACATAAAACACAGACCACGAGCTTCAGCTCCTAATCAGCATCACTGCTGCATCGGCCTACTGAGCCATTGGTTTGACTCCCAACGACCACAAGCAATATTAAAACAAACCATGCGGTCATTCTTCAAACCAATGAGCGGTTCAAGCCGGTAAAGTGGGTTCATAAAGTGGTTCATGGACCCCATGAACCATGCACGCATCGAAGCACATAAGAGTCTTACAGACCAGCAGCCACCAGGAACTTCTTCTTGGTCACTGGTTCCTCATGCAATGCTACAACTTCATTCATCTTCTGAAACAGCTCCTCAAGGCTGTTCACACCAAGTTTTTTATAATCGAGTGCCCGTTTGTATCGTTGCTGATAAATCGCCTTGAAGGAATTCAAGAAAATCCTACAAGAATAACTCACTAGTATCTCCTGCAATTCATACCTAAACTGGTTCAACAATTCATTGTTACTCTCATTCTGTTCTTCAAGAACTATTCTTTCATCCTCAGAAAACTCGTCTGAAGATGGTTCTTGTAAACTCTTCCCTTTCAAATCATGCTTAATTACAGCCTTTGTTGAGCATTTATTGAGTAATACAAATTTCTTCTTGCCCTGGCCTTCAACAGAGATCACATCACTGAATTTTTGCAAAAGATTTACTAGTTTGAAAGTTCCATACTCTGAAACACAAAGGGGTCGCCCGAAGCTTTTCTGGTACTCACATGGAAGACGCCCGAGTGGTATACGCTCTCCAGAAGTTTCTAGAAGCTTCACTAGTTGACCCTTTAAACCGGTCAAATTTCCAGGCTGTACCCACGTCATATCATTTTCCAATGAGGACTGGGATGTCATTGAGATCCCTCTATATACAATCGCCTCATCTTCATTTTTAGCATCTGAACTTTCACTGATATGAGATCGCGGTTGTGGCACAAACCCTTCTCCACGCACCACAGTAGACCAGTCCCATACATAACTACCAGCATTACTCAAAGCCGATGAAACACCAACCCCAGATGGAACCACAAGAATTACAGTGTACCCGCGCTGACCAAGCACATGAAGTGCTGGAGAAAAGTCAACGTCACCCGAAATCAACATAATGGAACATGGTGGAGGATTATCAAGAGCAAAGAGGAACATATCAACTAGTATCGCTTTATCAGCAGCATCTTTTCTACCATTCGGTACATCTATGAGCCTAACACCCGTCCTCTGACAACCTTCTCTTAAACGCCTGGGAAACCCGTTAAAATCCCCATATGCAGAGAACATATTGACCGCCCCATTGATCACAGGGTGGACCCGTAAGGCCATTCTGATATTACCAGCCACATCTTCTGGGCGCACGTCACTGGGAACAGGACAGTTCTCCATGTCCCAGAGTATAGCAATCGGACCATCTGACGTGTTACGACTTTCTTCAGACGACTTTGTTTGTTTCATCAACATATATGATTGTTCCATCGATCCTGAAGGTAGTACTAACGCCGATGTCATTCCATTAGCCATCAGAAGCTCACAAAGCTTCAAGGTTTCTGTACCATTGCAAACAAAGGATAGTTCATATTTTCATTCGATAATAACCATATGCAGGATATTCATATTTCCACAGTAAGAACCTGTTAGCAGAAAACGCATGCTGCTAACCAACAAGATCAGGTAAAACACAACCTGTGCTTGCAAAGATACCCTAACATAATACATTTTTGTAATAGCTATGAAGTATTCAAGAACTCAATAATATTATTCTAGCAAAGATGCCCTAACATATATTTTATTTGTACTATTTATGAAGTATTCAAAACAATATCTTAATCAAAACAACCTTTTACTGTTTTACATATGCAAATTCTAGGTTACAAGAAATCCCATCAATGTTTCCAATTTCATCGAACTATACAATTGAATAAATCAATAGAGAACCAAAAACAATAAATTAACTCATTCAATCAGCAATCCGGATAACTATGAACACAAACACCGACAGTAACCGACCCCCCAGCATCCAAGTGAGACCCCATCAAAATCAAAATCACACTCAAATTCAATAAATCAGCTGCCAAGAACGCAAAGAAGATGATCAATTGAACATATTCAACTATCTACCTAAAATCTTGTTGTATAAAGTATACAAATTTAACCATCAATCAATCGTACCTGACGAAAGTAGAAAGTTTGATCGGAGTAACGAATTGGGGATGAGCCCGAGCGCAAATCACCGGTGCTGATCGGCGTATAGCGTTCAGTTCAATCCGATGATGATGATGATGATGATGATGAAGAGCAATGGAGTATTTTGGAGGAAATACTAGCGAATTTTGCCGACAGTGTAGGATTTATCTCGGGCATGGTGTGAAGATTGCGTACGCGTGTTGTGGTATTGGACCGATTAGCAAACACGTTACTAGAAGGGTCCATCGAGTTATTTTTATGAGTTGACGGGTTGAATTGTTTAACCTGGGTTGATATTTGTGTATCAAAAACAACCCCAACATATACATACTTTAGATGTTGTAACCGGAACTCTACACTTTTGTTTAAACATATTAAGTTGGTAAGTTGGTAGGTAATAATCAAGTTATAAACTTGCTAATTGTGAACGTTGGTTGTAAAAAATAGGTTACATGGGTCATAAACAGTTACGTCGACATATGTTAGCATCACACTATTTAACTAAACTTGTTAAACAAGTGAACACAAACATGACCTGCTTAATTAAACAGCTCAACACGAACACGACTCATAATTCAAACGGATTTAGATATCTTAACCTAGAATTTAATATTTTTAACTTAGAGTTATGATGTTCTTTAGGTCGTGTTAGAAAGTTGTATCCCTACTTATTATTCACCTTTTCGTTAACAAGTCTTGAGCCAGGTCGAAGTTTAGAGTAAAATTCTTGAACTCACGGATTACAGAACATTGATAAATGAAGATCGGTGGTATAAAAAGTATTGGTTCAGAGAAATGATCTATTTATTGATCGTATAATAATTTGAATAAAAATTATGGCAAATGGTTTATATTCGTCATATTATTTCTTTATCGATGTTGTTGTATGTATGAGCTTGAATAAATGGTTGCTAAGGCGTGAGTGTTTTTTCTTTTTATTTATTTTTATCAATACCTTAAATAAAGATTAATATAATATATATTTTTTTATATAATGTTATACTCGGGTAATATTAAATATAATATACTAATTACGAAATTATATATCTCTAAAAAAATTATTGTAACTAGTTGTAACCCGCCCGCGCTTCGTGGCGGGTGTAAACAACTTCAATGATACACAACAATATATTCTCCGATTATAAAGCACAGAAATGATGTGTCTTAATGGCTGCAAAAGGCTGGTATGCCACGCCAAAAAAACTAACACAATATCTTTTTCTGTACGTCATTACTCATAAAGCGTCAATATTCATTGCCATTTTTTCTAATCCTTAAATTAGTCCTTAATATTCTTTGTGGTCTTGTAATTCAGCCATATATATTAATTTGTAAACAAACGTAATAGTGAAGTTTGTGGAGCATATTACAAGTAGAGATATCACATTACACACTCTAGAAACGTAATTAAAGAATATAAATCTCAAATAGAAAACTTGGAAACAATGGTTCTTGTGGCTACAAACAACCGTTACCACGCCAAAACAATGTAATACATCTGTTTTCTCAGCGTCATTGCCTATCAATGGTGGAGGTTTCAAGTTGATTCCAAAAATGAATCTGTATATCAATGTTTGCACACACAAATTTATAGAATACAATCAAGAAGATAAGCCAAAAAAAATCAGTTTATGTATATATGTTGCAGTTCGGAAAATGGGCAAAAAAAGCATCACTTCATGATGTTTATATCAATAAAAGATAGCTTTTTCATTTAAATTAGTTCAGGTAAAATTAAAATAAAAAATGTTGATAAAGACACAGATTTAAACATAACAAAGGTGATAACCTAGCTCAAAACGGATCCTAAAAACATCACACGTCGATCAATGTCAGGCAAAAAGAAATCACTAATGCAATACCGTATACATACAAATAAACACGTTTGATCATACAAAAGGTGATATGCGGAATTACGGAGTCATATCAAGCATACCTAATGCGAACAGTAATGGTCATTTCATTGGATCTTTTTTATAATAAAACTAGCTTTAGTAAACCCGTGTATTACACGGGTTAATAAATAAAATAATAAAACAATAATATAAACTTTTTAAAAAAAGTTTAAACTTTTTTCAAAAAAATAAACATTTTGTTTTAAAACAAACCCTATAAAAATGTCATTTTAAAAAAAATTTCTATTTTAAATCTCAAATTTGATTATTTTTTGTTTTTAAAAAATGACTTTTTAAAAATACAATTTTAAAATATTTCATATTTTTAAAAAAGTTTTATGCTTTAGAAAAGTTTATCATTTTATAAAAAACTATTTATTTAGAAATGACATTAATAAATAGATTTTTTTCTTAATTTATTAAATCTAAAAAGGTGTTAAATAATATTATTAGTAATTAAGATAATTGTTTAATAGGAGAGAGAGGCGAGAAAAATTTGGTGAAAATAATTGTGGTCCTGCCACGTGTCATCACAAGATATCTTTTTATTAGAGTAGGTAGATATGGCCTTTTGAGTGTAGGCATGTCAAAGCTTTTAGACTGTCCCCATAGCGACGCCCTTGGCCGGCCCGTCGCCGACGTGGACCGCGCCCGCCGGAAGGGCGGCGATGGGGGAGGCATCCGGCAGGGCACCTTCCCCAATGGTTGCTGAAAAATGGTGGCGGTGGGCCCCAACTCTTTAAAATTAATTTAAAACATAAATAAAATGGTGGGCCCCACTTTATAAAATGATTTTAATTGATTTAAATTAAAATGTTTTTAGTTAAAAAATTATAAAATCTTTTAATTAAAATAATAATTTAAGTATAGTATTTTAATTAAAATATGTTAATCAAATAAAAAAATTCTAATATTTTTAAACTACAATTATTTAAGTATTCACTTGATCATTTGATATTTAATTTCATTATTAATTTTAGTTAAATATATTTACAATAATTTAAATATATTTATTGAAAGTAAATTAAAAATGAAAATGTGAGGTGGAAAAATAAAGGTGTTTGTACGAAGGATGGTGTTGGGGGAAAAAAGTGTTTGTGGGAAGAATGGGTGGATTTGAGTGAAAAGCTGATGTGACATTTTGATTAGGACTGTTTGTGAGAAGTATGAGCTGTAGCGTTGTGAACAGTCTTAAAAACTCCAAAACTGCAAAAGATGACCTAAGTTTGTTTGAGTTGACAGAACTCACCAATAAAGAACTACAAAGTTTCATACAAAGATAACATGCAACACTACAAAAATAGAAATCAGTAACCTCCTAAATCAATAACCAAACGAACAGGCAATTCATATGCACAAGACATTACATCTTTACCATAACTGGAAATAATAGTAATCAACCCAACAATAACCCTCAACAAAGCACGCAACAATATAAGTAATGTTAGTCCTCAGATGAATCATCAATCATCGTCATTCACCTAACAATATAGCCTTTAACCATTACATGGAGTCTCAGATGGGAAACCCCAACATCATAGACCACACATAGCAGAAAGATGAAGATGGGGATCGAGGGCCAAAAACCTCAAATCAATGTCTTAAATAAGGCACAACCCACTTTTATCGACTCTACTGGTCTGTAATCATCAACCTATTCACAAAACAGGTTAACGTTTTGAACCAAAGTCATAAAAGTTCAAAGCATCGTCGTAGATGAGCTGTAAGCCATCATAATAGACTAATCGAGGTGCGTTCAACCGGAGAAATCTGCTGGAGAAACAAAGACGACCACCATCCCGGAGGTAGAGGCAACACACAAACATCGGCCGACATAAAGGAGGCTAGGCGGTTTCAACCATGTTTGCGGTGGCAACGGGAAGAAAACCCCCCCTCAAACCCCACACATCACCTACCACCATTATCACATGGCAGAGGTGACAGCCAAAGATGAATACTTTCGAGTAACTAAGAATTAACACTCAAAACAAATGCTATCTCACCATCACCAAAATAGCAGCAAACAACAAAGACATAGTAAACAAATAAACAAATTAATGACCAATACATTCAACAACATAATATTAACATCAGACCTAACAATCAACCCCAATAGAAATAAGCGAAATCAGATGTGATTAGGATGGCCTCAGATGAATTTGTGTTTATCATCATCGACTAACAATTTAACGATAGCGTCCAAAAACAGGCTAGGGTTTCTAACCTGAAACATCACGATAAAGATGAACCCACAAACATCAAACCCACATCTCAAGTAAGCGGATAGGGGCGGAGACGACTGAGGCTAATATCATAGAGGCGACAGGTAACCGGTCGCGATGGCCGAGGTCAGCCTTACCGGAAACAGGTGGCAAAAAGGCGACCACCCATACTCGAATGCCACCAAAGGCAGTCGGAAGGGACCACCAAAGGCAGTCGGAAGGGACCACCAACGGCGTCCATAACTGGTATGACAATGGAAGCAACAGAAGAGGGTTTCCCGTAGACGCCAGCATCATCGGTCCACTGCCATCGCCACCCACTCAGGTCAGGTTCGCGAAGAGAAAACGACGCGACATACATCATAATGGAACCGGAAAAAGGAGTCTCCCGGTGATGCCATCATTTCCGGTTCCCACACCAAGGTCCACCGGCACCGCCCATCACTCACATCTGCGTAATACGTTCACTGAAAGACAAAAAGAGGACATATAAAGCGAAAGGAAGTCAAGTTGTATGATATGCTCAACAGCTTGTAAATCACTATTCATTTACTTCGTCTTTAAATAGATAGGGTAATTACGAATGATGATTTTGTTAGATTTTATCGGTAACAATAAATGATAATAATAATAACAACAATAACAATAATTGTAAGGCCTCGTTCCTGAGGCGCTTACAGCTGGTCAATCATCGCACATAAAAGATATATTTTCATCCTCTTACATAAAAATGTTGCAGCGGAAACATTTAAACATACATTTCATTTCTATATCAATGCTTTTGCAAGTTAATAAACATTCATTACAAAACATCGTTTGTTCGTATTACAGTGCAAAGACATTATACAAAAGAATGCCATCCAAAAAGAGGTGAGTAGCCGCCCCGTGCCATCCTCAGCAACCTCACCTGCCAACTGGAAACACATGAAAAGTCAGCGTTGCTGAGTGAGTTTTAGTTTTATAAATAACATACTTTACTATCATTAAAACCGTTTCTTTAATTTCACGCAATCATACATCATACGTACACATAGATAAAATCATTATTATCTTCATCATTCATTATCTTTTACTTCTATCTAGATCCTGTCAAACTTTACCATCTTCATGGCACGCAGCCATGATTACTGAGGTCGAGTGACAAGGATCCCGTTTCGTACTCTGTTATTATATTTCGTCCATTCATTACATTCATTCGTTCATTCTTTAACTTCCGTTCATTCATCATACTTTCTTGTCATTCTTACTCTTTCGTCATTACCTCTTTTCTTTCCATCACCCATAAATCTTACCTTTCTGTTTCGTGGTACTGGACCTAGGCCTATCATAGACCTTCTATAACGGTGCACCGCACCTCCTGGCCACAGTACCTAAGGTAAAGTTTAGGTGTACCATTGCCATATGCAATACCCTTCTGTTTCGTGGTACTGGACCTAGGCCTATCATAGACTTTCTATAACGGTGCACCGCACATCTTGGCCACAATACCAAGGATATGCAGCAATGGTTCTATACAAATGGTCAATCACGGTGTCAAGATTTACCCTCTTCATGGCACATAGCCACGATTACTGAGGTCGAAACACAAGGATTCCATTTCGAGTCTGTTGCGACAACCAGGTCGCTCACCTCCTACATTTGATTGCAAGCCTTTCTTACTCTCATTCATTATTAATGCATGCATTCTTTCATCATGTTCCTCTTTCATTATCTTTCATTTTACGTTACATAATACTTTCGTTTCATTCTTTAACATAACACATAAAGTCACGGGAAAGATAAACATACATTATAATAAGGAACATCAACATACATAGTAGCAACATCATACGGGGCATCATCATACATACATAACATACATCATGCATAAGCATGCAACATCATCATGCCCAATCTACCCTCTAAGACCTCAATGGTCATCTTACATGTACCTACGGGAGATTCCACGTCAAAACTTACATCTGCACTTTCCCCCGAAAGTCAGTAATTAAACTATGCTCCTCCTCAGGTACAACAACCCTATTTGGGCGTATGGGTACCCTTCAGTCGCATGACCTCCAGGCGACTGAACATCATGCGAATGGACCTATGCGGATGAACACCAATGTGGATGAACACCCAGTCGTGCAAATGGACCTCATGCGGATGGACTCTATGCGAATGGACCTTATGCGGATGAACACTATGCGATTGGGCTCTCAGTCGCATGAATCCCCATGTGACTGGCCCTCCAGTCGTGTGATTGAACCTCAATCATGCGACTGAACCTCAATCGCACTCCAGTCACCGTATGGCCTCCAATCGGTCGCCTAGCCCTAACTGATGCAGAATGCAGATCATCCCGAACCCAATCTGCCATTTTCGACCTCCAAGCTCATCCAAACCCATTCTAAGCCCAAATCAACCATCCTAAACCTTAGGAATGCATACTACAACACCATTCAAGCATACACAAGCCCGTAAACAACCTCCAAACGCATCACACACAAACACCCCCAAATGGGTCAAACACACACACATACAAAAACGGGTTTACTATGTGTTCCAGCCCCAAATCAGTTGAAAACGAGTAAAATAGGGGTTCTAGAACTCACACAAACTACACCAAGAAGAAGAGCTTCGTTTAGACCCGCTACACGACGATTTTGCTCTCTCGAATCCACTCAAACCAACCCCTTTCTCTTCTCTTTTCCCTTTTCTCTTCTCTTTCTCTCTATAGCTGAAATGTGTGGGTGTGGGGAGAGGGTAAGGGCTGCCCTCTCCCTTCAAATATCCCCATTTACCCAACTTTCTCGCGTTGGCGAGTTTGGTCCCCCGACTTTGGACTTTATTTTTTTTCCTTCTTTCGTCGGCTTTAAGGAAAATATCCGGGTGTTACAATAATAGTGATTAGAGTAATTCTTATTTAATGAGATTGCGTGGAGAGATCCTTAGGGGTTTATAATCATTTAGTGACTGGTTGAAACATACCACTTATAACAGTGATATTCTAGATTCGCTGGACAGTAGCTAGCCGTAAAGAGAAGAAGATCACTTGATCTTTTAATTTTCACTTGATCTTTTATTTTTCATACTACAACCAGTTGCACATAGGCAACCAACCGCAACAAACACTAAAAAAAACTATTTAAGTCATTTATTATAGAGTTTAAGATCGATAGCTAACTACAGCTGGTGATCTAGATAATGTGATATAACATGAATTTATCCTTCAATGGTTTACAAAAGTAATGAACAAGACCAACAAAATCATGGTGTAGATGAGCAAAGGATTTTCTTCATGTGCAGTACTCATTGGAACTAACATAGGATAACCCATCGAAAGTTGAATGTTCATTGGAACCGGAAGCACTGTCAAAAGTGTGCGGTGGATCAGAAGTGTCTTGCTTATCATAAGGTTGTTGTGTATCGGAAATACATAGACCTTAAAAGCTCTCAATTCTTCATTAGATAGTTATGGTTTAGGCAATTGGATTGTGATATTGTCTAAATCATACATGTTAAATATAAATAATCCTTACAATTTTAGTAAATTTTAAGTAGTATTGATATAATTTCATTCACATTTGGTTCAAATTCGTATTTTATAAGTTTTAAGATATCACAAACTCTAAAAATATAATTTCTAATAAAATTTGAGACCAATAAATAATACTCTAAATATATATATCTCATGCTAATTTGTATAATCTATTTAAGCTATTTGTCTAAAACAAACAATAAATAATAACGTAATATAAAAAGAACAAATTCACAATAACAAAACAAAAAAAAAGAAAAAAAGAAAATGTTCATATATGAACTTCTAGCCCACGTGGGTTTGATTAAAAATTGTTTCATATAGTTGTTGAAATTCCAAAGCAGACTTTGCATCATTTTGTTCTAAATGTTAAAGTCCAAATAAAAGAAGCCCACTAAGGGATTTGAAGAAAAAAAGATCAAAGGCGGCAGAAAGGATTCATACGAACGATTAGAGGTGCACAAACGGTTTTTTTTTTGAACCCGGGTCGGGTCGGACCCGGTTCGGGTTCGGTCAACGTTTTGGAGACCGGTTTTTGACCAAGAACCGGTTCGGGTCGGAACCGGTTTTCAACCTATAAAACCCAACCCGGTTGGAACCGGTCCGGTTGGAACCGAACCGGGCCGGGTCCAAAAACCGGTTTGAAAAACCCGGTTTTTTTTTTTTTTTTTTTTTTTTTTTTTTTTACCTTCTAATTAAATTATATACAAATTAATTACAAATTTTGATTAATTAAAAATTATTAGAGTAGATTAATTATATACGATTGGACGCGTTTTTATTTTCATTTTGTAAACAATTAATACGAGTTTTATACAAACAATTATATACGATTGATTGTACGCGTTTTATTTTCTTTTTTATTTTATATACGATTGTCTCAAAGTTTTTATTTCATTTTAATAAGTAAACAATTAAAAATCATACTCGAGTTTTTCTAAAGAAAACAATAAAAATTACATTAATTTATAAAAGTAAATAATTAATTCATTACGAAAAATAAACAATAAAAATTACATTAAAATTAAACCAAAGAAAACAAAATATACATATTACGAATACAAGTTTGTCTAATCTAATCGTCTTCGTCGGTTTGTGTGCCAATGCGTTGAGACAAATCATAAGCGAGTTCTTCGTCGGATAGCGGTGAGGATCGTCCGGTTTGTACCTCGTGCTCGTGTATTTCTTCTTCAATCGGTGTTTCTTCTTCAAGGTTTGATATGTGTTGTCTTCGTTCGGCCGCATCTAAGTGGTCCTTTAAACAAATACACATCTCTAGCGATGTTGGAGTTAACCTTGTTCTTCTAATCGATAAAACCCTGCCACTAACAGAAAATGCAGACTCCGAAGCTACCGTGGAAGCTTGGACGGTTAGTAAATCACGTGCCATGGCGGATAGGACCGGAAATTGTGATTCCTTTCCTTTCCACCATGTCAGAATATCAAATTTCAAAAATTCATCGGGAGACATAGTGGCTAAAAAATCGGTTCCCATATATCTCCCGAGTTCGCTACTTGGGGTGTTACCCCTTTGACGTTTACTGTTTTCATTTCTCAAAGTGTTGTATAAACTAATCATCGGGTCTCTACTTGAGCTCGACGAACTCGATTCCACGTTCGATTGTCGGTGGATGTTTGATGTTGCACCATATTTTTCAACATAAACATTAAACAATTTTTTAAAAGTTTCATTAAATATTTGTTTTGTATTAACATTAAAAAATGGATCATAATCATGTAAATCTAAATCATAAGTTATCTCATCTATTAAAGTTTCTACCCCCGAAACATTTAAACACGGGTCGAGTGCGGCGGAACACGTAAAAACCGGGGGTAGTTCAATGAAATATTTTTTAAATTTTTCTTTCATCGGCGCTACCATTGCCGAAAACATTTCGTTTCTTTCTTCATATTCACTTAATTTATGGGTCATTAAATAAATTTGATGAAGCGTTAGACAACTTGTCGGATAATAAACCCCCGACAATTTTGTAGTTGCGTTTTTAAAAAGCTCTAAAAATTGAGTTATTTCTTGAATATATTCCCAACCCTCTAACGGAAACGGAACAACCCGACCCCGCATCGCAAGACCATCGTGGAAAACATGAAGCGTTTCTTTTTGACGTAAAGCACTATTAAACATTTTCCAAGTCGAATTCCATCTAGTCGGGACATCCCAATTTGGTCCTAAACAAATGGAATTCGTATCGTGACACATTTTTCTATAATTAACATACCTTTTTCTACTAGTTTTAAAAACGTCACGTAACATGTTTTTGAAAGACGTTTTAAAATCTTCCACTTCAGGAACGCCAAGACCATCTTGCACAACTAAATTAATAATATGTGCAACACATCGTGAATGAAAAAATACGCCGTCACAAACCGGTTTATATTTTATTTTCAATTTTTCGACGGCGGATGTGTTGTTCGAGGCGTTATCAAATGACATTGAAAAAATTTTGTTTTCTAATTTATACGTTTTGATTACATAGTCTAAAATTTGAAAAAGATTTTCACCGGTATGCGGATATCCAAATAATTCAAACGCAATCGTACGTTTCATCATTTGCCACGAACTTGGATCTATCCAATGGGCCGTGACGCAAAGGTACGATTCCGGTAAACCGTGTGGGGCGGACCAAACGTCGGTAGTTAAGTTCACACCGGTTTGTAAATTTTCAAATAAAATCTTTAAATCATTTTTGCTTGTTTCCAAAGATTTAAACAATCACGTCTAAGAGTGGTGCGACTTACGTGAGTGTAGCGTGGTTGAAGAGTTTCTTGAATCAATTTGTTAACCGAGGGTTGTCGAAGTGATCGAACGGCAATCCTTCTTGAATTACAAACTTTGCCATTCTATCTCGAACCATATCTACGTTGAAGTTCCATAAACCACCATCGTTTCCGATTGATGTTTGCCCTTGACTCGGTGTACTTTTCAAAGACTTGCACCATTTGGTCATATGATTTTTCAAAGTCGAGTTTGAATCCGACTTGAAAAACGAACCACAAGCCTTGCATCGAGCTTTTTGTTGACCATTCGACATTTCGCATAAGTCGAAATTACACCAAATCTCTTGATTTCTCGTTGTTGAAAGAATTCTAACAACGGTAGCGGCACTTGAGGATCCACCGGTTGGAACCGAAGATTCAGAAGCCATAATTCAATAGATTGAGAGAATAGAAAGTTGAGAGTGAGGAGCGTTTTTGCGTTTTTAAGCACGTTTTCGAGCGTTTTTGAAGTTTTGAGTGTTGTGACTAAACCATTACACCCACTACCTATTTATACTATCATATAAGGGCAAAATGGTCCAAAAAATGTTGAAAAAACGGTCCCAAACGGCTATATAACGGCTATAGAGCCGTTTTAAAACGGTCACAAAAAAAAAACGGGCAAAACCGGTTTGGAACCGGGTTTTCTGAACCGGTTTTCAAACCGGGTTGGTTTGGAACCGGTTTGGAACCGGTTTGGGCCCAAAATCGCAGAACCGGTCCGGAACCGGTGGTTTTTTTCCGGGTTTGAACCGGTTTGGGTGTTTTCCGGGTTGAAACCGGTTTCGGGTCGGGTCGGGTCGTCGGGTCGGGTTGTGAAACCGGTTTGATGTGCACCTCTACGAACGATGGCAAAAAGAGAAAAAAAAAACATTATCCTTCCGTTTCCCTCCTTTTCCTGCTAGGATTGGAAATCCTGTATTTTACATATCTTGTTGAAATTCCAAAGCAGACTTTGCATCATTTTGTTCTAAATGTTAAAGTCCAAATAAAAGAAGCCCACTAAGGGATTTGAAGAAAAAAAGATCAAAGGCGGCAGAAAGGATTCATACGAACGATGGCAAAAAGAGAAAAAAAAAACATTACTCCTTTGTATTCAATTTTGAAGCTTTTGAGTACGTTTAGAGATCAATTTGAAAGCAAGAACCAAGATCGGGGAGAACGATTGAAGCATTCAAGCATTGGAGATCATTCGGTTGCGTCTCGTTATCGATTATTTTTTCTCTGTTTTATTGATTATCTTGTTTATGTTACTAAAGTTTGCAATTTTGTTATTGTTCTTAATGTTTTGAACATTATGAGTAGTTAACTTTTTAATACTACCTAGGTTGGGTTGAAAACTATTCATGTTTGATTAAATATTTGGTTCTAATTTCGTATATTGTTTATTAATCTTAGAACTTGATTATTTTCTTAATTAAACATAGATATGTGCATTGTTTTATACTTAAAAGTTGTGGCCATGCTCGTGTATGTTTGATCTTGATTGATTGCATGACATCCAGATTAGGTTTACACATTAAAATTAATTACTTGTGTCTTTAATTTTAAACTTGATTAGAGATAATCTTAGGAGTTTTGGCTATGATTTTAATAGTATTTGCAATGTGCTACCTTATCTAAAGCTTAGGGGTGATAGATATTGCTTAAAACCTCCTACCCATTGTTTGTTAGGTTTAGATTTCATGAGAGCGTATTTTGCCTTTCACTCATGGTGTTAGTGTTTTAGGGTATTTAATTAGCTTTAATTAAGTTTCCTTTATCTTAGGGTTAGAAAATTTAATCTTAAAGATAATATGGTAGAAAACCTAGGGGTGATCTTCCATTAGACATTTTATTAAACCTATCTTGTACTTCACACGTGCCGTGGGTTTTCTTAGGGAGTAACAACATACGTAGTTAACCCCACCCCAGATCTGTATTTTTAGAGATAACCATACGAGTCATTACCTTTAGGTCATCACATGTTAGTTGGAAACCTGCCTAGGTAGTTATTTAACATATTTGATCGTATTCAAGTTTCAGAGTTTGAATTCTTATTTGATTATTCTTCCGTCGTGCTTAGATTAATTAATTTTAGTTAAATTGTTTATTTTGTGTTAGGACCGTGTACGTACGGAGTACTACGGATTCTACGTGAAACCAGATCAAATAGCGTGGAATTCTATTTGATTGGCGATCCAGTCAGTGAGAACGAATAACCCGATCGATCTAACGATGAAACAAACGTTTAGAACGAGTTGGAATCAATCAGGAACGAACTATGAACTTGGATTTGCGACTTGGGACGCTCTGGACGGCTAGGGTATGAAGTATTATGAAGTGTTATCAAGTGTTTTGTTTTTCCATGAATTATGTGGTATTTATAGTTTATCAGTGTTCATTCATACGACTGAACATTAGCATGGTTCAGTCGTGCGACTAAATCATGCGATTGACTTATACGCACGACTGAAGGTTCAGTCGTGCGATTGAACCAATCTTATGTCTCAATCATACGACTGATCCAGTCACCTGGTTCAGTCGTGCGACTGGTCCATAAGCATGGTTCATTCATGCGTATGGGCCATAAGTATGGTCCATTAGCATGAATGTCCACATGACTAAGTTAAACATATTTCTAAGTTCTTATTTACTTAGAACTATGTAAAACCAAAATCAAACCTATATATTTAGTTCATACATGTGAATCACATTCAATATAAATATAACATGACATAATCAATCACATATAAACATCACAATGCATTTAATATATCATTCAATCATTTCATTACATTGGATTACATAAGTGTAAGACATGAAAGACTTTTACATTTGAGAACGTAAACTAGGTACATTAATATGTATCAACAAACTCCCCCTTGGACCAAGTTTAGTCTAATGTCTAACATTCTTCACATGCTCCTGAAACTTCTTGTACTTCTCTTCTCTTGTGACTCCCGCGTGAATCTCAAACGCGAAGCAGAGTCGTATGACAGGTTGGAATTGTAGAGATTGTACAATGTCTTGCGAGTCATAGAATGGTGGCCACTTGTAAAGGGTTTAAACATCTTTAGCTGACAAGTTGGTTAGCCACAGTGGGTCAAATACCCTGATAGTCTCGATTTTGCTATCTTTATGCAAAACTATGACTGCTTCTCCCGTCTGCCAGTCATAATACCACCACTTGAAGTGTGGAGTGAAGTCCTGAGGCATTTCCCGTAATGGGATCTTCGACATTGTGCACGGAGGACTCCACTTCAACACTACTTTAGGCTTTCCAATGTGAGGATCAACTTCGGTCTTATTTATGAACCGTTTAGGCTGTTGAGGCCTGAAGTTGACCCACCTGGTATGGTATTCCCTTTTGATGCCATCTGAAACCACCCCGACATCCTTCTGGGGTAGGCGTACAAAAGGTCTAAACAGGAAAGCCTGTTTAGCTTAAAACCGGGAAGAGTCTTCAGATCATGAGGGAATCTGAAGTACTCTATCCCCTTCTCCCTCTTCACGGTGTAGATATCCAAGTCTTCAAAATAAGCCTAACTAATAATCTTGCCAGAAACCTTCTGATGCTTCTTCACTCTGTAGAGTTTGGTGTAGGCGTTAGACTTTGGCGGTTGTCGTTGGGCTCTTATTTCTGCTAGACACACTGCCCACTCAGCCTTCTTGATATCGACATCAGCGTCCGTAGCTTGGGCTTTCCCTTTTCTTTCTCTTTCTTTTTCTCCTTAGCATCAAGAGTTCCAAAAGTATCACTGCCAAATATTTCACCCAGATCGGGGATAACATTTCCCTGTTGGTCAGTGTACTGAGGATACTCTTGTGCAGTCATATCCTCGATATCAATCTCATCGACATCTTACAGCTCTTCATCACTGATGACATCAACCTCGGGAGCATCCTTGACTAGCTCATCCGGGTTGAGTCTAAACATGTCGGCCAGCTGCTCATCTGTGAGATTATGAATCAGCCTCCCTCTTCAGGGGTGTAGCTCACAGATCGTCGCACGATCCCTTACAAATCAAAAATCATGGTTAACTGAGTCTTGATTTGATAAAGGGGTGTGACGTCGTAGTCGTCTGTTTGTTCAGCTTCATCTGTTTGATTAAACATTTAAGACATAATCACACACATCAGTAATCAAGATAATTAAACATCAATAAACATTAATTACATTAGTGTAATGAATAATTAAAGTACAAAAGTTTTTAAACATAAAGACATTTAATCATTACTTTTGCCTTGGGCGCTCGACTCTTCAGCTTGGGGAGCAAAGGAAGAGGGTCGCGGATCTTGATTCCTCTTGGTGCGCCTCTCCTGAGCCGATAGATTTGAGGCTGATGCAGATGCATCACCTTCATGCTCAGGCTCATCATCATCTCCCCCATCTTTGTCTTTCCCACTGACTTCAGCCTCACCCACATCATTATCATCATCATCCAATTCATCATCGGATGAATCGTCATCATCATCACCTCCGTAATCACCGCCACCCTTAATCTTTAAGGGCTCACCCTTCGTCCCTTTAAGTTTGAGAATAAGCTTCTTATTCTTCTTCTCAACCTCTTCTATTCTCTTCACCAAGGCCATCAGCAGCTCATTCTGTGCTATGAGAGCACGATGAGCTCTGGCCAAGGCTCTCTCGTGAGTAGCATCTCTCTCAGTCAGATGGGCGATCTGTTGACTCTGAGCTGCATCACTCCGGTCAGCAGGGCTATCTGCTTGCCCTGTGCAGCGTTGACTGCCATCAACTGGTTCATCTGGTTAGCTCGTATATCATTAGTAGCGAGCAGTTTGAGAACCAGACGGTTGAGGCTAGCCAACTGCTCCTCTAGCCCAATAGTGGGCAGAGGAGATCCCTGTGGAGGGATCGATGATGTGGAAGGGCCGATTTAGGGTATGGTAGATGTGGTGGTGGATGGGGTGTATATGGGAGTAGGGATGAATATGAATAGTGATGAATAGATATGGGTATGGTACGTGTAGTGGTGGGAATAGTGGTGGCTGTGGTGGTGGCAGTAGTGGTGGCTGTGGTGGTATGTGTGGTGGTAGCAGGAGTGGTGGTAGGAGTGGTGGTACTGGTGGTAGTAGGAGTGGTGGTAGTGGTGGTGGTAGGAGTGGTGGTAGTGGTGGTAGTGGTGGTAGTGGTGGCTGTGGTAGCTGTGACAGTGGAGGTAGTAATCAGTACAATCCTCGTCTCTTGCCCTTCTTGCCGTGGGGCTGGGCCATTCTTTTCGGCCTCGACCCCCTGGAAAGTTAGGCTCCCCCTGGGCTAGTTGGCTGGGGAGGTGTATAAGTGGGATCTGAAGTCTCAACACCTTCAGCCCCAGCCTGGCATCCTCCAACCACCTCCATGCCCCTTTCGGTAGCCACTACATGGTTACCAACCATCCTCGTTAGAGGCTCATCATCCGACTCATCCTCCTCTTCATCAACCAAGAAGCCTCGATGGATGGCAGCCTGCTTCGATCCACCGGGAGCAGAAGTACTACTATGGGGAGGTCGTGGAGATATGGTAGACGTGTCTGTGGCCTGTGATTGACTAGGGCCTGCATCTCTGTAACACCCTCAATCTCTCTATCATATATAATGAGGAGGGTGCTACGAGTTGGGTTATTATAATAATTCAGAGACTACAAACGCAGCGGAAATTTTTATATATTAAAAACTTTTTACATCATTAACAATCATTACAACACTTCAACTGACATCCCAACACTTTGTCAAACTTCATATACATATTTCCCAAAACCCAACATTTAGCCAGTATCATACACCATAACCGGAATTTAACTCGGTGGGGCGCCTCCACGAACACTTCTATTAATACCTGGCATGCATAAGAAAACAAACACAAAATCAGATAAACTGGTGAGTTCCAACGTACACCACATTTCAATAATGACAATCATCAACTGTTATAACACTGAATGATTCATAAACATTCATCAGTCCATTTATTCGTCTCAGTATTGATATGCATATCGAATACCCACAAGGTATTTATGGACATCTTTTTATTGATTTTAATTTGGTGGGTCAAACCTCCACCTCGCGCATTGACGGGTCAAACCTCCGTCTATAGTTTGGTGGGTCAAACCTCCACCTCGCGCGTTGACGAGTCAAACCTCCGTCTATAGTTGGCGTTGACGGGTCAAACCTCCGTCTATAGTTGGTGGGTCAAACCTCCACCTCGCTATTCACCACAATTTACCACTTTCAACTCTTATTCACATTTTCTATTTATTTATATGCATGCCAGTGCCCGATTTTGTCAAACAACATTTATCAAACGGCATTAACACATAAAAAGGGCAATTAGAACTCACCTTAATGGTTTCAGCAAGTGTTTATCAATCCAAATACACTAGGGCAGCTAAAACTTCTCCTTCTCAAAGCAAATCTAAAACAACAACCCTAACTTAGTCAAATCACCCCTAGCTGACCACTTCACACGACTAAGGCTATGCGACTGGACTCATTCGTACAACTGAACATGCGACTGAGCTTAGTCGTACGAATGGACCATACGACAGAGGTGCGAATGAGCTATAACAGGGTTTGTGCGAATGACCTCCATTCATGCGATTGATTCATGCGACTGAACTTCAGTCGCACGGTTGAACAATGCGATTGACTCAGTCGCACGAATGGGTCATGCGACTGGGCTCATTCGCCTGAAACGGATCAGCAGCTGTGTTCTTGACATATTTGATCCAAAAACTCGACTTTTAACCATTTGGATTATACCATATTCACAACAGAACATATACACTTCATTTACAACCGTTTCGGGTCCTTATTTCATCAAACTTCCCAAAAACTAGGATCCGAACCTTCATTTTTCAGTTTAACAGAAGGATTGAACAAAAACCTAGATTTAAAACATGTTTTTGGATCAATTTCAACCACATACACAGCTTAACATATTCAAGAATCGATCCGTACCAAGCGAAACTTACCGGAACGGAGTTAGCTTAGTTGATTTGGCAAGAACAGGGTGTTTGGGTTCGAAAGGAACAAGGGGATGAAATTACTGCAGATAAAATCTGCTTTTGAACACCCTTAACCGCCCTACTTATCCTACATACCTATTTTAGCCGCCATACTCAGTCGCACGACTGGACCCATTCGCACGGCTCAATCGTACGACTGAGCCCATACGCCTGTCATTCATGCGATTGGGCCTCATTCGTACGCATGGCGTGCGACTAAGGTTCATTCGTACACATGTTATGCGACTGAACACTAATCCTAATAAATAAATAAATATAAAACTTTTTGGATGTTACAAGTCTACCCACCTTATTTAGGGTTTCGTCCTCGAAACCTGGCTAAAACAACTGAGGGTAGTTCCGTCTCATTTCTTCTTCTGTTCCCAGGTTGACTCAGATCCTTGGCGATGTGCCCACTGTACCCGGACTAAGCTAATGCTCTTATTTCTAAGTCTCTTCTCCCTACGATCTATAATGGCCACAGGTTGTTCAGTGTAATTGAGTTTCTCATCAACCTCAATATCATCTAATGGTACATATTGAGTTTCATTAGCTATGCACTTTCGTAATTGAGAGACGTGGAAGGTTGGATGAATAGTACTTAGTTCTTCTGGTAAGTCCAATCTATATGCTACATACCCAACTTTTTCTATTATTCGGAAAGGTCCAATAAAACGTGGACTTAGTTTGCCTCTCTTTCTAAATCGAATGATGCCTTTCCATGGAGAAACTTTCAACAAACGATTCTTAACTACTTCAAATTTTGACATTGTTTCCTCAACTATTTCACTATTCCCCAATTCACATTGCCCTATATCTCCCCAATAAAGTGAACTTCTGCACTTTCTTCCATACAACATCTCAAACGGAGACATTTGACAAGTAGCTTGATAACTGTTGTTGTATGCGAATTCAGCTAAAGGAAGATGACTATCCCAGCTACCTCCAAAATCTATACTACATGCCCGTAGCATATCCTCCAATGTCTGAATAGTTCTTTCACTTTGACCATCTGTCTGGGGATGATAGGCTGTACTAAAGTAAAGTTTAGTTCCCATGGCTTTGTGAATTTTCTCCAATACCTAGAGGTAAATTTGGCATCTCTATCAGAGGTGATTCTTTTCGGAACTACATGCAATCTAACTATTTCTTTAGTAAAGATATCAGCTAACTTTTCCACCGAATAAGTTTCCCGTATTGGTAGAAATAAAGCACTCTTGGTTAGCTGATCTACCACTACCCAAATAGTATCATAACCTTTTGGTGTACGGGGCAACTTCGTTATAAAATCCATGGTCAGATCGTCCCACTTCCAAGTTGGGATGGCTAAAGGTTGTAATAATCCATAAGGTTTCTAATGTTCAGCTTTCACTTGGGCACACGTTAGACATCTATTTACATACTGCATCACGTTAAATTTCATCCTGGCCACCAATAATCTTGCTTTAAATCTTGATACATCTTAGTCATGCCTGGGTGAATGGAATACCTAGATTTGTGAGCTTCATCAAGTACCATATCACGTAAGGCCAACGGAACCCACATTCGACCAAACCTGATTTTAACACCATAACTATTTTCTTCTAAATACTTTTCCTGACCAACCATGCTTTCCTGCTTTATACATCCTTCCTTTAGTGCTTCTAATTGGGCTTCTTTTAATTGTTGCATAAAATCAGGAGTAATTACAAGTTTATACGCCTTAACCTTGATTGGTTCACACTTCTCCTTTCTGCTCAATGCATCAGCAACCACATTTGCTTTCTCGGGGTGATACAGAATTTCACAATCATAATCTTTGATTAATTCCAACCATCACCTTTGTCTTATATTCAAATCTTTTTGCTCAAAGAAGTACTTCAGGCTCTTATGATCAGTAAAGATGGTACACCTCACTCCATATAAGTAATGTCGCCATATCTTAAGAGCAAAAACTACAGCTGCTAGTTCTAAATCGTGGGTTGGGTAATTAACTTCATGGGTCTTCAACTGTCTACAAGCATAAGCAATAACTCTCCCACGTTGCATCAAAACACACCCCAATCCCTGATATGATGCATCAGAATATATCACTAAATCATCTACACCTTCTGGTATGGCCAATACTGGAGCTTGTGTTAATCAGTTCTTCAGTTCCTGAAAAGCAACTTCTGTTCTTTATTCCATTCATACTTAACGTCTTTTCGAGTTAATTTCGTCAATGGAGAAGCAATTTTAGCAAAATCCTGAATGAATCTCCTATAATATCCTGCCAGTCCTAAGAAACTACGAATTTCTGAAGGACTTTTAGGAATCTCCCAATTCATCACGGCCTCAATCTTCGCAGGATCCACCAATATTCCATCCGCATTCACCACATGGCCCAAAAATTGCACTTCTCTTAACCAAAATTCATATTTCGAGAATTTTGCATACAACTTATTCTTTCTCAAGGTTTCCAATACTTCTCGAATGTGACAAACATGATCTCTTCGTTCTTAGAATAGATCAAAATATCATCTATAAACATAATTACCGATTTATCCAGCATCGGTCTACATACCCGGTTCATCAAATCCATGAATGCAGCAGGAGCATTCGTTAATCCGAACGACATCACCAAAAATTCATAATGCCCATATCGTGTACGAAAAGCTGTCTTTGGTATGTCCTCTTCTTTTACCTTTAACTGATGATACCCGGATCTAAGATCTATCTTTAAGAACCAATTAGCACCTTGGAGTTGATCAAACAAATCGTCTATACGAGGTAATGGGTATTTATTCTTAACAGTTAGCTTGTTTAGTTCTCTATAATCTATGCACATCCTCAAACTACTATCCTTCTTCTTTACAAACAGAACTGGAGCACCCCACGGCGAAGTGCTTGGTCGAATAAAACCTTTGTCTAATAATTCCTGTAATTGCTTCAGAAGTTCCTTCAGCTCAGCCGGTGCAAGTCTATAAGGGTTTTAGCGACAGGTTTCGCTTCAGGTACTAAGTCAATTCTAAACTCAATTTCTCTATCAGGAGGTATACCCGGTAGATCCTCAGGAAATACATCGGGGAAATCACAAACCACTGGAACATCTTCTAATTTCTTCGTCTTCTTAGCAGTATCAACTACATATGCCAAAAATGATTCACAACCCCTACTTATTAATTTCTCGGCTTTAATCATAGATATGACCTTCACCACATTATCATGATCATCACCAAAAATCGTCACCGAATTACCTTCTGGCGTTCGTAACACAATCATCTTTCTCTTACATATTATCTGAGCCTCAAACATAGATAACCAATCCATTCCCAATACTACATCAAAACCTCCTAACTTCATCATGTGTAATCTAGCAGAAAATTTTACACCTTCTAATTCGACAAAGCAATCGTCTATTACTTCACTAACAACTATGAATTCGTTAGAGGCAGTCTCTACTGAAAAAGCAACATCTAACTTTGATGGTCTAACTTTTATTAAGGCATGGAATTTTATTGATATAAAATTAGCCCCCGAATCAAATAAAATTCTAGCAAGTACATCATTAACAAGAAAGTACCCGACACAACATCCGGTAATGCCTTAGCCTCCTCCGTAGTCATTGTAAATGCTCTCCCCGCAGTACCGCTACTACCACTCGCACTGACTTTACTCGGTCCTCCCACTGCACGAATAGGGACCAGTCCAGGTCTAAACTTTGGACATTCAGATTTCATATGTCCCATCTCCCCGCATTCATAACACTGAAGTTCTGGACATCTGGAAATGAAATGTCCAGGCTTCCCGCATTTATGACATGCCGGGTGATTCAATCTACATTCTCCTCTATGAAACTTCCCACATCTATTACACCGAGGAGGGGGACCTACAAAGCCCCTAGCATTAAACTTTCTCTTCTGCGGCCCACTCTGTCCATACATAGGCCTAGAACTCAGTGAAGTTTCCTGACGACTAACCACTTCTTCTTTCACCACAGGTTTCTCGGACTCAGCGACTTCCTCATACATGTCCGCAGCCAAATTTACCGTGGCTTGGTATGTAGAAGGAGAATTAGACTTTACTAGCATTCTCACCTTAGGGGTAATCCCTGAATATACCTAGTAATCCTCTTCGCCTCAGGAGTTACTAAATGAGGTACCAAACGAGCCATTTCTTCAAACTTGGAAGTATACTCTTTATGACTTAAACTGCCTGCCTGAAGCTGTAAAAACTTGATCTCAATTCTGTCCATCTCGCCTTTCGGACAGAACTTTTCTATCACCAATGCTTTAAAAATTTCCCACGTCATCTGGCTCACGGTGGCCTCACCCATGGCCTGTTCTACTGTATCCCACCAATACAAGGCTTCTGCTTGAAAAGAATGCACTGCAAAGCCCACCTTCTTGTCTTCCTTGCATCTACTAAGTTTAAACGCTGCTTCCATCTCTCGTAACCACTTATACGTTACTACTACATCCTTCTGGCCTTCAAACTTAGGCGGGTCACATTCTTTAAAATATTTATATGACACTGGTTTCT
The DNA here is from genome assembly GCA_024085815.1 of Flaveria linearis. Taxonomy (NCBI): domain Eukaryota; kingdom Viridiplantae; phylum Streptophyta; class Magnoliopsida; order Asterales; family Asteraceae; genus Flaveria; species Flaveria linearis. Next base: position 19,809,768 of record CM044015.1, on the reverse strand, counting down.
CCACTACCGGCTCAACAACAATAGGTGGAGGAGTTGGTTAGGATGACGATTCACCATCTTTCCTAAGGTCACTTAACATTTCAGGTAAAGTAGTACGTAACACTCGGGCGACTTTATCACCTATAGCCGCCTTAAGTTCATCACCTGAGATCCTAGCTTCAAGTCTAGGGTTTGTATTACTACTTTCCTCCATCTACGATAAGAAATAAACCATTATCAAATAATGAGTGATACCAGGATGCTGCATATAATGTAAATTGCTCATAACATTGGCCAGGTGTTTTCAATTATTTACTTATTCACACCATCCTGCCTCTTCTCATTATCCTTTCACAGTTTATTTCTAACCCTATCTAAACCACAAAATCATGCATACACATAATACTAATCTTCAATTTAAACAATTACTTTCATTCAACAATTGACTGAATTATCACTAATAATTAAATACTCATCCACACAATACTTCACCCCACTTTCGGTTGTAGATACTGGCACTTCCCATATATTCAGTTAAAGTTTGAAACAATCAATTGTTCAAATCTCTTTAACTAAGGCTCTGATACCAACTTGTAACACCCTCAATCTCTCTATCATAATATAATGATGAGGGTGCTACGAGTTGGGTTATTATAACAATTCAGAGACTACAAACGCAGCGGAAATTTTTATATATTAAAAACTTTTTACATCATTAACAATCATTACAACACTTCAACTGACATCCAACACTTTGTCAAACTTCATATACATCTTTCCCAAAACCCAACATTTAGCCAGTATCATACACCATAACCGGAATTTAACTCGGTGGGGCGCCTCCACGAACACTTCTATTAATACCTGGCATGCATAAGAAAACAAACACAAAATCAGATAAACTGGTGAGTTCTAACGTACACCACATTTCAATAATAACAACTCATTAACTGTTACAACACCGAATGATTCATAAACATTCATCAGTCCATTTATTCGTCTCAGTATTGATATGCATATCGAATACCCACAAGTATTTATGGACATCTTTTTATCGATTTTAATTTGGTGGGTCAAACCTCCACCTCGCGTGTTGACGGATCAAACCTCCGTCTATAGTTTGGTGGGTCAAACCTCCACCTCACGCGTTGACGGGTCAAACCTCCGTCTATAGTTGGCGTTGACAGGTCAAACCTCCGTCTATAGTTGGTGGGTCAAACCTCCACCTCGCAATTCACCACAATTTACCACTTTCAACTCTTATTCACATTTTCTATTTATTTATATGCATGCCAGTGCCCGATTTTGTCAAACAATATTTAACAAACGGCATTAACACATAAAAAGGGCAATTAAAACTCACCTTAATGCTTTCAGCAAGTGTTTATCAATCCAAATACACTAGGGCAGCTAAAACTTCTCCTTCTCAAAGCAAATCTAAAACAACAACACTAACTTAGTCAAATCACCCCTAGCTGACCACTTCACACGACTAAGGCTATGCGACTGGACTCATTCGTACGACTGAACATGCGACTGAGCTTAGTCGTACGAATGGACCATACGACAGAGGTGCGAATGAGCAATAACAGGGTTTGTGCGAATGACCTCCATTCGTGCGATTGGTTCATGCGACTGAACTTTAGTCGCACGATTGAACAATGCGATTGACTCAGTCGCACGAATGGGTCATGCGACTGGGCTCATTCGCCTGAAACGGATCAGCAGCTGTGTTCTTGACATATTTGATCCAAAAACTCGAGTTTTTACCATTTGGATTATACCATATTCACAACAGAACATATACACTTCATTTACAACTGTTTTCGGTCCTTATTTCATCAAACTTCCCAAAAACTAGGATCCGAACCTTCACTTTTCAGTTTAACAGAAGGATTGAACAAAAAACCAAGATTTAAAACATGTTTTTGGATCAATTTCAACCACATACACAGCTTAACATATTCAAGAATCGATCCGTACCAAGCGAAACTTACCGGAACGGAGTTAGCTTAGTTGATTTGGCAAGAACAGGGTGTTTGGGTTCGAAAGAAACAAGGGGATGAAATTACTGCAGATAAGATCTGCTTTTGAACACCCTTAACCGCCCTACTTATCCTACATGCCTATTTTAGCCACCATACTCAGTCGCACGACTGGACCTATTCGCACGGCTCAATCGTACGATTGAGCCCATACGCTCATCATTCATGCGATTGGGCCTCATTCGTACGCATGGCGTGCGACTGAGGTTCATTCGTACGCATGTTATGCGACTAAACACTAATCCTAATAAATAAATAAATATCAAACTTTTTGGATGTTACAATCTCCATTACCCTGACCATCATCATGGTCATCGTCGTCGTCGTCGTCGTCAGCGGGAGCCACAATCGGCTCGACGTCGGAATCACTGTCGTCATGACGCCACTTCTTACGAGCTGGCGCCACGTATCCCTCATTGGCCAGATGGCCGAAGAGTCTCCTCTCCGGGGGCTTCACCTGCTTCCCCGGTATACCTTCATCCTCCCTAGGGTGGTATCATCCATCACCTTTTGGGTCACTGCATCGTCCTCCTCTAAAGGCAGCATAGGAAGCTTCTCGTCGATAATCATCTGCAAGAATCTTGGGTACATGCAGAAGCCTTCTTTGCCTTTGGCCTTAATGTTCTCTGTTAGATAGGAGAAGAACATGCATGAAAAACTGAACGGGTGGTTCACCACCAGCGCAACGTATGCGTTCTGGATTTGATCTGACAGCTCGTCAAATCCTCCTCTCCTAGAGGCTATGCATTTCAGGATCACATGTGCCAGATACTTGAATTGCGGGCACATTTTGCTCTTGTTTAGCACGCCGACATTGATGTCGCCGGCGTACTTGATCCTGAGAAAGCAACCCCGTACCATTAGGGGATGCAGCTTGGTTGGGTGGGTTCCATCATCACCCAAGTCCAAGACTCTCCGTAGGTCGTCTTCTCCGATCTGTATATCTTGACCAAAGATAGAACTCCGGATGCAGAATGGCTCAGTAGACCGATCGACAATGGTATTCTCCCAGAATGCCTGCTGGATCGACCTATACGGTGTGCATGGAGTGGAAATAGCCTTGAAGATCCTCGATCTATTTAGGAAGGCTATAATCCCCGTAAACTTAGAAGAGTTTCGGGACATGGTATCTAGATGAGCACATATGTTGTGCTTGGTGCTCATCGTCCATCTCTCTGACATTCTGCTGCAATACAAGATACAAACACATCAGTTCGGTTCATAAGTGTCACACCCCCGCTGATAGCGGAAACACGGGGAATGCGAGCTAGACGGGATCGTCATAACACATGGTATGGATAGAGTAGCAATAATAATATGATGACAAGCGTGTCATGACGATACCCGAACACAATTGGAGACTTGTGTCGTGTATAATCGATATTCACGACAGCATAGTCATAAACATAACATAAAATGATCACGTAATCATTGATAACAACTTGAAATGGTAATTCCCATAACTCGGGAAAAAGTGTACAATATACAAGTTTGAGCAACCAAGATGTTCCAAAGATTAATGTTTACAAATGCTTAATTCTCCAAAATATGTCCTAGGGTCTCCTCTAAAAGGCAGTGCTCCTAGAACTTCAATTACCTTGATCACCTGAAAAGAAACGCTCAAAAAGGTCAACATAATTGTTGGTGAGCTTCGCAGGTTTTAAGTAATAAAAGATGTTAAGATGAAAACAGTAGGTAAGTTTAATAAAGTTACCACGACTACACTTATGTGCAGGCGGTTTACCGTTTATAAATAGCTACAGCCAAACCTAGTCATCGGTTCCATACGGGAATTGATGGCTGTAAGAAAGGTTTTCTCGAAAAAGAAAATAGTTTATAAAGACGTAGCAAGATCCACACAGCGCATACGTATAGTTTATAACCAAACCAATCCTTAGGTCCCAATGCCGGGATTAAGGGTTGTACAAAAAGGTTTTCCATAGCATAATAAGTTCAAGGTGACGTAGCAGGGTCCACACAGCGCATACGTTTAGGTTACAACCAAACCAGTCCTTAGGTCCCAATACCGGGATTAATGGTTGTAATGGATGATCGGCTTAGAGGAAACACACAGAGGAACCACACAGAAGAACCACACAGCCGAGAGCATCCAAGGTTAAAGGCATCCAACAAGTAATAAACATGACGTAGCAGGATACACATAGCGCATACGTATAGGTTACAACCAAACCAGTCCTTAGGTCCCAATACCGGGATTAATGGTTGTACTGAGAGATCCACACAGAAGCCCCACACAGAAGTCCCACACAGAAGTCCCACATAGAAGTCCCACAGCCAAATAGTATCACCAAACAAGTAGCATTTATAGGTGACATCACATAACACTTAGCATCAAGTAATAGCACGCAGTAGCAACTTAGCATAGAATCACATTCAACATTTTATGCCTTAGTCAATCAGATCATCCCGTAACCCAGTTTAAGCGCATTCTTAGTATACCGGTGATGCTTATATATAGGGTTCCCCGCAGCGTTCCCACCACATCCATGATATACCTAGAACGATGCCTAAACCAGCTACTTCACATCTGATTAACCTTAGCATCAATGTGTCAACATCCAACAAGTAAGCAAGGTGAGTTAACCATAGAGTTACAGCAGATTTCCACTAAGGAAGATGCTTGAAAATATGTTAAGTAAGCGAGCGTTCTCTTCCCCCAAGTTAGAAAATGTTTAAAAGTTATATAAGCGTAAAAAAAGGGCCACGAAACTCACAGAACAGATGATAAGCATGTGTGATGAATATTCCCAACGGTAGGATGCTATGAACAGTCAAACACCTATTGACAGTTACTAACAAGCATTAATAATAAGCATAAAGTATAAGATGATGTTCAATAGGTTCGGGCAGTTTCGGTTCGGTCGTGGGTAGCACACACACAAGCAGGCATACACATATCAGACCTTATGTAGGTCCAAGTACTAAGAATAGTCCCAAATGGATTGTCGGTGGTCGTAAAGGTTAGGTTATTTTGTATGGAAATAGTTTGTGTCTGTTGATAGCGTTGACTTTAATCTTTGTGGTCAAGCTATGACGCTCTTATTGATGTTACCTTATCATCATAAGACCTCCATAAAGGGGAATTCCCACACACACACACATCATCAATCACACAATGATTCCATTCACATGACAAGACCAGACGCACGACTGGACACTCCATTCGCGCGAATTAATTCTCAGTCGTGCGAATCATCTTCACTCGCACGATTGAATCCTCATTCGTGCGACTAAGCACTCAGTCGTACCACACAACACTCATTCGTACGATTCAACATCCATACGCACGAATCAACATCCATTCGTACGAATCAGATTCATTCGTACGACTGAACCTCCATCCGTGCGACTAAACCCTTAATCGTACGATACACACTCAATCGCATGCATTCCATCGCATAGACTCAATCGCATAGAACACTCAGTCGCATGACTCAGTCGTATGACTCACCCATTCGTACAGCTCAGTCGTACGATAGACTCAGACGCATGGACTTGGTCGTACGACTCACCCAGTCGCACGGCTCAGTCGCATGACAGGCCCAGTCGCCCTGTACTGCAGGTCGCGACTGCTGAAGTGCAGAGCAGCGTCCCGCTGCTCCGAGCACGGGTTTTATGCACCAAGAACCTGCAGAAACGTTCGCCTAACGTGTCTAAGCAAGAAACACACTCGGAAACGCAACACACAAGCCCATACGACCTCTTGTGCTCGGATGAACCCGAGCACCCGAAACCCTAGAAAACACAGAAGTGAAATCGAGCAAGAAACGGGTCAAACGAGGTTATCTACCTGCTAGGAGTGAGTATTCACGATGATAACCAAGATTTGACGGTGAAAACGCGTCAAACGGGCCCGATTTCGGTGCTAGTTCGAGAGAGAGTGGAGGAGATGAAGAAGAAGCGATGGAGATGAAGATGATGTGAAGAATGGCTGGGAAATGGGTATTTATACCCAGCCTAGTTTGGCCATTTGTCAAGTTTAGTCCCTGCACTTAGTTCCCGAATCGCCAAACTTGATTCGGTTGAAAACGACGTAAATACGCGCGTTATACTAATTATAAGGATGTGTTTAAAGTTGTTTATATTATACAACATATTATAATTAACGGTGTCGGTTGTGATATTCGTGAGCGTTTGGATGATGAAGTTGCAAATAATGGTATCCCGACTGTAAAGGAAAACCAAACGAGTATGATGTTCTTCACAAATAGTTTATGAAGGTGACAAATGAATGCTCTAAGAATAGTTAACGAAGTTTCATGTCAAATGACGGACCTTGAAGTGACGGATGTCATAATAAGAGATAAACAATTGACTTGGAACAGATTTAGAAAGACTGGTTCAATCGTGCGATTAAACCATACGACTGAGTTCAGTCGTACGATTGAGCCTGCGACTGAACTTAGTCATATGCTATACCAATACGGTTGAGTTAGTCGTGCGACTGAGGCACCGATTGATTTAATCGTGCGATTGAATCATACATCTGGCTCAATCGTACGACCGAGTCATACGTCTGGCTCAATCGTGCGACTAAAGTTCATCAGCCTGTCCATTCGTGTCTTGCACTGTTCAAACCATTAAATTTGAATCTTCATCAAAACGATAAATTAGACTTCGTGTTTAGATTCTTTAGGTTCGCAATGACTCGAAATAGCACCTAAAGTCATTAAAATCAACTTTATTGTTCATTTAAGTGGCCTATTTGAGGTTATTTGTCCCGATTATTTGTTTTATCAATTACGATCATTTTAGGTTCGATTTAACTATTTATCTGTCTCGATTTCATCCGGAAAGTACCTGAAGATGAACACTAAGTGGTTAGAAATCGAATCGGAGTGTAATCGCAAATATTGGAAATTTTGGCAGAGCGTCTGGGTAATGGGCGGTTTTTTAGAATTTTTGAAGTGGTAGGGTTTAAGACCGACTGAGTCTTTATTTATACTGCTTTGGGGTTTAGTCGTGCGACTGGACCCATGCGCATGCCTCAATCGTGCAACTGGACCCATGCGCACGACTCAATCGTGCGACTAGGGTTCAGTCGTACGACTGACTCAGACTCCTTCATTCAGTCGTACGATTGGTTCATTCTTATGATCCAATCGCATGGTTTGCCCCATACTCATGGTCCATTTGGGTGATTAGCTCATACTCATGGTCTATTCATGTGATTTCCTCATACTTATGGTCCAATCGTGCGACTGGTCCATACTTATGGTCCAATCGTGCGATTGGTCCATACGTATGGTTCAATCGTGCGATTGGCTCATACTTATGAGTTTGACTTCACCCATTTCCACACACTCAAATTTAGCTTTTGATAAGTAAACATTATGACCGATGATCATTTCAGACATAATCTTTATCAGAAATACTTTGATCACCTCAGACGTGATCCTTTTAAGTAAGAACAGGTTGATCACCTCAGACGTGTTCCTTTGAATTGAAATCGTTTGGTCACCTCAAACATGACCTTTTTTTAAATCACCATCAATCATTAATAAAACTTGATCATCTTATGATCCTTTTAAATTCATACCAGTTTGGTCACCTCAGATGCGACCCTTTTAAGTTATAATACACAGAGTTCATCTAATTACATAGTCCGATATTTACACCTAATTGATAGATAAAACAGAAAATAACTTAAATTGAAATGAAACAGAACATATTTTTGTGGTTTTGTTTAGGTGCGTTAAAACATTTTAATTTTCCTTAGTAGATTTATCCCCTTGAACAGAACAGCTTCAAGCGCTTACATCTTATCTGGAAGGACTCTTATGGAATCATACAGGCATAACCATAATCATTTGGGACCCTTTAGCACATGTTTGTTTAACTTATTCTTATTTGTCTGAGAGTCCAAAGTCCTAACAGAAAATCATACTAGAACTGTAAGAAGCATATAATGATTTTGACTGTCGAGGATTGCTGCCACGATGATTGTCAGTATATTTGTTCACTTAAATCCATACACAGTCTTTTGACTCACATTGGTGATTAGTTAGGTTTGTTATTTCAACAAGCATTTATGGATCCCACGCTTATATGGTAATCAACATTCCTCAGGAGATTTTTGAGCGGTCTACGGGTTTAGACAAGAAGAGACTATTCTAAGAGCTTTCAAAGAGATGCCAAGCCTCAGATCAGTGCCATCGCACAATAGAGAGGCGCAAACAACAATGAATTCTAGAATATTTAGGTTATGCTTATCCTCAGGTCAATGCCATCGCACAGTAGAGAGACACACAACCTATCTTCTTGTTTGAGCATTTTTCTTTTACACATTACGCACCAACAACATTAGTCATTAGCTTGATTGCGTCTAACAATTTTTTTTCATATGCTTTGCTCATTTTATGGTCATTCGCACACATTTGTGACGTTTAATTTGCTCGTCACCCCTTATTGGAAATGCGTTGATTATGTTAACCAGGGATAAGGTGGAAGCCCACAACTAGTTGAACTATTTAGTTTTAATTTGTTTCACCAATGAGGTCTACTTGTCTATTGTGTTGAATCTATCGACACATCATATAATGGACTAGCAACCTCTAGGCCTACTTTCTCTATGTAACCTCAGTAACAGGCTAGTTTACTATCATTTTTCCTTTGTTTGGCTTATCCTTCTCAGACTTGTAGTTTTAATGTAATAGTTTGAACCTTTAAGTCCTTTTGATGTCCCAAACAATTAGTTTCCTGTGTACTATCATATTCCATAGTTTTGAATGAATCTCACAGATTTGATGTCCTTGCTCTTCAGTTTTTCTACCCGCCCTCATTTTTTTTGAGTAATTTAAATACTAACTACTGAAACTAAACCTATTGAAACTAAACCTATTCTCCCCCTAAAATTCTAAAATCGAAAATCTTTTTGTGTTTTGGATTTTTTTCTTTTTTTTAAAGACAGGAAAATAAAATTAAAAAAATTAAAAAAATAAAACATAAAGATGGACTAAGTACTAGAATCTTCTGAAATCACATCACTTTTCTTTTTGACGCCATTGACCTCTAAGAGATATAAAAACTGAGGTTTATCAAATGCTTTTGTGTAGAGGTCGGCGCGTTGAAAATCCGTATTAATTTTAACAACATCGATTAATTGTTTTTCAAAACAGTCATGTATAAAGTGATATTTAATACCGATGTATTTTGTCCTTGGGTGTTGGATCGGATTTTTAGTGACAGCAATTGCAGCTGATTATCAACATAAATAGGGGTGTTAGAAAATTGCAAACCGTAGTCTCGCATTTGCTGTTGAATCCAGATGATTTGAGAACAGCAACTTGCAGCGGCAATATATTCGGCTTCACATGTCGATAGAGCTACCGACGTCTGCTTCTTACACTGCCAGGTGACTAAACGTCTTCCAAAGAACTGACATCCCGCAAATGTTGACTTGTAGTTCATCTTGAAACCACCGTAATCCGAGTCACTATACGCTGTAAGCTCAAAGTCATCATCATGAGGATATTACAACCCAAGTGTTAGGGTACCCTTCAGATAATGAAAAATCCTCTTTACCCCAATTAGATGATTTACTTTAGGTTTTGCCTGATATTTGGAACAGAGACACGTGGCGTACATAATATCAGGACGAGAAGCTGTAAGGTACATGAGAGATCCGATCATTCCTCGATACATGGTGGCATCGACCAGATCACCATTTTCGTCGGGTGCCACATCGTGGTTCGTGACAAGTGGAGTCCCAGCAACCGTTGCATTCTCCATGTCAAACCGACTAAGAATATCTCCCACATATTTGGTCTGATGCAGGAAGATACCATTTGGTGTCTGATCTACTTGTATACCAAGAAAGAACTTCATCTTCCCATGGCGCTCATTTCAAACTCAGCTTTCATCACAGACTCAAATTCTTTACACAATGCTTCGTTCTTGGAACCGAAGATTATGTCATCCACGTATATCTGCACCAGTAGTAAATCACCATCCTTTTCTTTGATGAACAGTGTGCAGTCAATAACCCCTCTACGAAAACCATGTTTTAGCAGGTGAGTAGAGAGTTTCTCGTACCAGGCTCGAGGGGCTTGATGTAGCCCATACAAAGCCTTGTCCAATTTGTACACTCTATCCTGATGAGAAGGATCCTCAAATCCTTTGGGTTGACTGACGAACACTGTTTCCCGGAATTCACCATGAAGGAATGCACTTTTTACATCCAGTTGATAGACTTTAATCTGCATATATGATGCATAGGCTAAGAAGATACGAATAGCTTCCATCCTTGCCACAGGTGCAAACACTTCATTATAGTCAATGCCTTTGACTTGTCTAAACACTTGAACGACAAGCCGAGCCTTGTTCCTGATTATGACCCCTTGGTCATCTTTCTTACACCGAAGAACCCATTTTGTGCCAATCACCTTTGCACCTTTTGGTCTATCCACAAGTATCCAGACTCCTAACTTCTTGAATTGAAGGAGTTCTTCTTTTATAGCACTTACCCATGCTTCATCTTTTAAAGCCTCGCTGACATGCTTAGGCTCAACTTGAGAAACAAAGCATCAATAAGCACCGTCGTATAAGTATCCTTTTCCATGACTGCAGCATAATCAGTGAGTATAGCTGATTTCTTGTTTGAACTCCTGATAGAATATCCCTGATGATGTTGTCCAGGGATGATGTACATTAAATCGAGTTCCTGGAGTGGTAGGTACTGCGACTTCAGTATCCAGATTCTGAACTGTTGGAGTATGTGGTTCAGATGTTTCAGCTGCTTCATGATCAGAGGCGAGAGTGCTCTCGGTAGTAGGAACCTGTTCTTCCTGTTCCACAATTGTGGTTTCAACTGCTTCATCATCAGAGGAAGAATCACTTACCTCAAGCTCTCCCCCTGAAGGCTAGAAGTATCATCTAATGGAACAGATGATGTCATGTCTAGTGTGGGAGCATTCAGAACATCGTACATCATTCGTGCAGCTAAGTCATCATCAGAATGGGAGGGAGGTAGATTGAAGGATTTGAAAAATCCATCATAATCGAAGAAAAAGGAAGGTCCTTTTCCTGCAAAGGGGGTGGTGTATCTTTGAACATCAACATTGCACCACACTTCTACTTGACCAGTTGAGTTATTGTAAACCCGTTTATCTGGTATGCTGTATCCAAGGAAGATACCTTCTTCTGCCTTCTCGCAGAACTTCCCAGTCTGATTCTTCTTTAGCAGCATGCAGGGTGCACCAAATGGTTCCAAATACTCTAAATTGGGTTTCCGTTGTTGGAGCAACTCATAGCAAGTCTTTCCATGACGTTTGACTACCAAGACCCAATTTAGAGTATAACATGCATTAGCTACTGCCTCGTTCCAGAATTGAACTGGCAGTTTGGAGTCAGCTAGCATAGTCCTTGCTGTCTCTATCAAGCTCCGATTCTTCCTTTCAGCAACACCATTCATTTATGGAGTGTAGGCGGAGGTAAACTGATGAACAATTCCCTTCTCTCGACAGAAGGCCTCCATCCACTGATTCTTGAACTCTGTCCTGTTGTCTGATTGAATCCTTCTTACTTTCTGCTTGTAGAGAGACTCCAATGTGGTAACAAGATGTTTGAATGATTCAAATGTCTCTGATTTAGCTTTCAGAAACATCACCCAAGAGAATCTTGAGTAATCATCCGTCACCACAAAGCAGTACCAATCCCCGGCTATGCTTTTTGTGCTCATTGGGCCAAACAGATCCATGTGTAGAAGCTCGAGAGGAATGTCGATAGAATTAACTTTCTTTGCTTTGTGAAACTTCTTGGTCTGTTTCCCTTTCTTACAGGCGACATAGAAATCTGGAAGATAGAAATTATTGACTGTAACTCCATCTACCAGATCGTTCTGAACTAGATGATTCATCTTCCTGGGATTGATGTGTCCCATTCTTCTGTGCCAAGAGACTGAATCTCTTTCTGTTGCTTTTGACAAGAAGCACTGAGCAGTAGACTCAGTTGTGGAGGCTCTTGATAGGTCTAAGATGTATAGGTCGTTGTATCTTGAAGCCGACATTAGAACTTGCTCCTCCAGGATGACATACTCCTTCTTCAGTATGTAGCACCTCTTGTTGCCAAACACAACCTTGAATCCCTTATCATAGATTTGGGAGACAGAAAGTAAGTTGTTCTATAGTTGCTGAACGTAGTTGACCTTATCAAACTTCACTTTCTCGTTTCCCACTTCGCCTTGCGCGGTGATGTAACCTCCTTTGTTCCCAGTGAATGACACGTGTCCCCCTTTAATTTGCTTGATGTTGAAAAGGAGGGACGAATTCCTGGTCATGTGCCTGGACGCTCCACTATCAATAATCCAGGTATTAGTGGTAGCGCTGTAGCGGACACCCTGCACATACAATGGAAATGATTAGTTCAGGTTTGGGACCCAAGCCTTAACTGGCTTGGGTGTCCCAGAGGTATCACACATCATAAACTCGACCACTGACCTTCAGAGGATGAGGGCACATCTTTCTCTTTCTTATCTTCACTATTAGACACAAAACTTGATTTTTCTTTCCATAAACTAGTTCTGTGTAAGGCCTGTTTGTGGTAAACAGATGACTGGCTTATGATTTGAACTTTAGGTTCACTAATAATCCTAGACTTAACTTTAGGTGACACAGCTTCGCTTTTGGCTTGTCTGTGTTGACTTTGGTGTTTTAAAGGAGTATTAGATCTGATTTTAGAAAATTTTGGTTTTTCATCATCAAAAAGTTCTATTTTCCTTTTAGGTGTCTGATAGTAAGGACAATTTGGAGAGATGTGTCCTCTTTTTCCACAACTGTAGCAGGATCTACCTTCAACAGTGTGAGGAAAGTGTTGACGAGGGGTTGAGTTTGGTCGAAGGGCTGGGTAGTTTCTTTTCACTTTTAGATGTTTCTCCTTCGTTAACAAAATTAATTGTTTTGACATTTGCAACATCTTTTGCTTTCGTTTTATTTAAATTTTGATGACTTGTTTTTTTAGGGTTTGTTGACTTAGATTGTTTAGGTTCTGAAATAGACGTTTTTGAACCTGACCCTAAGTTAACTTTCTTAGTTTTATCAGTCAAGTCTTCAACATGCATCTTATCTTTTGATACCAAAGTAGTATTATTCTATTCAGTGACAGACTTCACGGTTTTACCCGTAGAATCGGGATCACTGACCAGAGGAGTAGACACCACATGATCCTTTACTGGGTTATAATTGATTGGTTTACATTTAGTGTTCAAAAGGATAGCATGTGGTGGCGGTACTATTTTATAACCCAGACCTTCCCCGCCATTTCATTCTTTCACTAAGTTTTGAACTATATGTCAAGAACTAGCCAAACTATGCAGTTTTGTTTTAACGATTCAATTTCTACTTGCAAAACTGCTTTCTCCTTTTTAGTTTCTTCTAAAGAATTTAAATAGAACTTAATATCATTAGATTGATTTAAAACAACAACCTCGGTTTCCCTTAGTTGTTTCCCTAACAATTCTATCTTTTCTTTGAAGCTGCACTCATTTTGTTTTAAGACACGATTTGCTTCAGTGCAGAGTTGTAAATCATTTACTAGATTATTATTGTGTTCTAATAACCTAGCAAACTTTAAATCAATGCTTTCCCTAAATTTATCACATTCAGAACAAGCATGTTTATCAAATAATTCGTCTTTAGAATATACCTGTGTAGAACTAGACGAATCAGCCATAAATGCAGTGTCAGATTTTTTGGTGACTTGAGATTCTGAATTAGCAGCACTTAACTCTTCTTCAACCAAGTGATCAACGACATTCCTAGCTTCTTCGATATCTAAACTCGCTTGATCAGCTATGATGTCTCCCTCACTTGCAGATCCATCATCCAAGGTATCAACAAATGCAACATTGGATTCACCCTCAGATACGAATCGGAAGGACCAGTCTTGTCCTTCATCACCTTATGCAACCAAAGCTTTAGAATCTTTACTTGCCAATGTTCCTACCTTCTCCTTGTCTTGACGGTTGAACGTAGGAAAAGGATTTCCATTCCCAGTCTTCTTTGGCTTTGTGCACTCACGTTTAAAGTGCCCCTTCTCTCCATAATTGAAGCACGTGACTTTGGTTTTGTCAAATCCAAATGTAGTGTCTTTTGTTGCAACCAAATTCTGCCCCGTCTTCTTGACAAACTTCTTGGATCTTCTAACCGCACTAGCTAATGCCCACATAATATCCATGCGTTCCAGGTTAGTTTCATCAACTTGCTCGTAGTCCTCATCAGGAAGATGACAGTTCCCAATCTTACCAGCAACTAACCCATCATAAGATTGAACAACAGCAGCTAGAAGATCCATATGTTCTTTAGCAACTTCCACTGTGACATTTTGAGATTCTCGGTCTTTAACTTGGTAGTATTTGCCTTAGGAACAATATATTGGGTGCTAGTTGACCCTGACATTTCAGTTCCTGATGAGCTGCTTTGGGAAGGTGCAGAAGAGTTAGGCACAAATGCCGTTTGAAGCGGTGCGCCTGATGTAGAAGGAGTTGGAACTGAGTTGTATAGTGTAGGATTCTGAGCGTAGGATCCCTTCTTTGACTTGTATTTATGACGCAGCTCTTCCTCCCTTAACTTCAGAATGAAATCATTTATGTCTAAAGTGGCAAGAATGTCGTTTTGCCTAAAATTAGACACAAATGGATCCCATTTGTCTGGCAGACCATTTGCAAAGCTAGATACTTTATCTTCCATGGATGTGGTCACGCCATGAGTGTGCAACTCACTCATCAGATGATAGAATCTATCGATGATATCATCCAAGCTCTCTTTTCCTATTGGTGAGAAATTGTCGAATTCCTTTTTAAGAGTTTTTGCCTTCAGTGCATTCAGAGTTGCATTGCCTTCGTATCTCTTTTCCAAGGCTTCCCATAATTTCTTAGACTGCTTGTTCTCAGAAAACTGATGAAATATATCCTTAGGTATAGACTGAGTCAACAAGGCATATGCTTTCTTTTTAGCATTATGCATAGTATTCTGGGATTCACTCATACCTCCCAAAGTCAGCTTTACTCCATTAGCACTGACTGGTATCACATAACCAGTCTCAATAGAAGTCCACAGATTTAGGTCAACTCCATTTAGGTAGATTTGAAACCGCTATTTCCACTGTGGGTATTCATCCAATGTTAACAGCTTTGGCGGTTAGTTGTGGTTCCCGATCTCACTTTCCAGAAGTAGAAGATTCTGGATGCGTGAGTCCTTTCCAGCAGTAAAAGCAGAGAACTGATCTTCCATTTCTTTAAACTTGATGAACTAAGAATAGGACAGTTAACTTATGCGATTGGACAAGCCGACTGGTTCAACCGTGCGATTGAAGGATGTGAATGGCTTCAATCGTGCGATTGGATTCAGTCGTGTGAATGAACAGGACGAATGAGGTCAACCGTACAGAATACTTTAACCGTGCGAATGAGTCCAGTCGTGCGATTGAACTATGCGAGTGGGATTCAGTCATGCGATTGGGCCACTCGTGCGACTGAAGCTGCTGCTGCGGGAAAATCCGAATTTTTTGGACACTTGACTCAAACTTACGAATTTTCACGAACCCTAATCTGCCGTATGGGAAAAGGTCGAAACTTTTGACACAGAGACTCGTCAAAAATAAGTTTTGAAGCGAAAAAGTGTATATTTTGAATGAAAACGTTAGTTTTGACACCAAAACCAATTGAATCCACGCAAAATCACGAGCCTAGGCTCTGATACCACTTGTTAGGACTGTGTACGTACGGAGTACTAACTGATTCTGTGTGAAACCAGATCAAATAGCGTGGAATTCTATTTGATTGGCGATCCAATCAGTGAGAACGAATAACCCGATCGCTCTAACAATGAAACAACGTTTAGAACGAGTTGGAATCGATCAGGAACGAAGTATGAGCTTGGATTTGTGACTTGGGACGCTCTGGATGGCTAGGGTACGAAGTATTATGAAGTGTTATCAAGTGTTCTGTTTTTCCATGAATTATGTGGTATTTATAGGTTATCCGTGTTCATTCGTACGACTGAACCATTAGCATGGTTCAGTCGTGCGACTGAATCATGCGATTGACTCATACGCACCACTGAAGGTTCAGTCGTGCGATTGAACCAATCTTATGTCTCGATCATAAGACTAATCTAGTCACCTGGTTCAGTCGTGCGACTGGTCCATAAGCATGGTTCATTCATGCGTATGGGCCATAAGTATGGTCCATTAGCATGAATGTCCACATGACTAAGGTGGTGTTTGTTTTTTTACAAAAAGCTCTTCCCAACCTCTTCATCTGTGCGCACACAGACGCGGGAAGAGGTTTTAATAAAACAGACTGTTTGATTTCCAGAAGACATTTTCATTTAAAAATGTCTTCCTGAGGTCTTCTTGGGGAAGACATGGACTAATGTCTTCAGATGGGAAGACATTTCATCCAAACCTCTTCTCCTCTTCTCCTCTCTTCACAAAATTATTTGAGCCCTAATCAAAACACAAAACACCAACCCCCTCCACCTCTTCTCCTCTTCTCCTCTCATCTCCTTCCCAAGGTCCCGCCGGCCGGCCCCCTTCACCGGCCCTCCTGCTTCCGCCTTGCGACCTCCGTCGGCCCCCTCCCTCGCGACCTCCGTGGCTCTGCCAGCCCCCACTCGCAACCTCCGCCGGCCCCCTCCCTCGCGACCTCGGCCAGCCCCCTCCCTCGCGACCTCCGCCGGCCCCCTCCCTCACGACCTCCGCCATTTTTGAACAGAAGTAACAGTTGGATTGACTGAGATTGATTCAAAGTCAAATTGGGTCTTTAATTTTGACTGTGGTTTGTAGTTATGTACCGATTTTACCAAGGTTTTGAAAAGTTGAAAATTTGCAGAATTATGCAATGGCTTTGATGTTTGATTATGGTTATGTAAAATGATTATATGTTATAGGTTGTTTGATGTTTGATTATGGTTATGTAAAATGATTATATGTTATAGGTTGTCTTTAATTACATTATATTTTACTTTAATTACAACATATTAAAAAATCAAATTTGGTTTACTTTAATTACAACATATTTTAGCAGTCTGCAGATATTAAAAAATCAAACAGTCTTTTTCTAGCAGACGGCAGATGTTTGGTCCACCTCTTCTGCTGCAGATGTCTGCAGATATGGTCCGCAGACTGTAGACGTTTTCCTGCAGAAAAAACAAACAGCACCTAAGTTAAACACATTTCTAAGTTCTTATTTACTTAGAACTATGTAAAACCAACATCAAACTTATATTTAGTTCATACATGTGAATCACATTTAATATAAATATAACATGACATAATCAATCACATATAAACATCACAATGCATTTAATATATCATTCAATCATTTCATTACATTGGATTACATAAGTCTAAAACATGAAAGACTTTTACATTTGAGAACGTAAACTAGGTACGTTAATATGTATCAACATTTTGTTTATTAATCATTAATTAAATTAATTAGGTTAGAAGTCGAGAGAGGTTTAGTAACGAAAGCTGCCAAAAGTGTCCACGGACTCGATATCCGGACATACCTAAACTTTACTATATCACGACCGGTACACTTGCCGTTTGTGTGAAGTTTAGTTAGGAATTTCCAAATTTTGAAACTAATTTGTGAAAAATATTTTCAAAATAAATTAATATATACATTTGCATACATGAAGTTTTTGGCGCCGTTACCGGGGACACTGTTTTGGCGATTTTGAGAACGACCCGAGTCGGTGATCTAATCATTTGCTTTCTAGTTTAGAGTTTATTTTTTTAGTTTGATTTTCGCTTATTTGCTTAATTGTACCTTTAGTTAGTATTTGTCTTTTTAATTTTTATTTTTTATTTTGTGCCTTAATCTGTTAGGTAAATTTATTTTTCTTTTTCCTTTTTAATTTTCTTCTACTTTATACGCCACACCCATTCTGCCAGACCACCAGAATTCCACCCACTTGACGATCCAGAGCGTGCGTTTGATCGACATTCATACGAGTCGGACACGGAGCCTGAGACCGAGGAAGATTCTTACGACAACGAATCCACTCACACCACAGAAACTACAATGGCCGACGAACAACCACCAGTGAGGAGAGTGATTGTCAACTACGCCAAGCCCACTACTGCCGGAGCTAGGTCTAGTATTGCACGTCCACCAATCACTGCCAACAATTGGCAAATCCCTCCCCAAATCATTTCTATGGTCACAAACACTGTTCAATTTCACAGGTTGCCTGCTGAATACCCTAACTCTAATCTGGCTCGCTTCGCGAGGATCTTTGACACCTTTCAAGTAAATGGTGTTTCTGAGGGCGCATGCAAGTTGCGCCTCTTTCCATTTTCTCTTACTGACCGCGCCCACAGCTGGCTTGAGTCCCTACCCATACGATCCATCACTATTTGGGCTGATATGCAAGATAAGTTCTTGTGTAAGTACTTTCCCCCTTCGAAGACCGCTCGTCTGAGGAGCATGATTCATTCAATTCAGTAGAAGCCGGGAGAGACTTTCTACGAGACTTGGGAGCATTTCAAGGAGCTAGTGCACAAGTGTCCACATCATGGTTTGGAGGATTGGGCGTCGATTGAGAAGTTTTACAATAGAGTTACTCCAGCAACGATTGCTGGTGATAATCTGATGACCACCAAAACCGTTGAGGAGTGTAACATGATGTTCGGGGCCTAGCCATGAGAAGTTATGAGAATCCTAATTCTAGAGCCTCGGTTGCTGCTCAATGAGGAGTGCACCAAGTTGATTCTAGAACTGCTTTAGCCGCCCAGGTTGAGGCATTAGCTAAGATGGCAGCAGACCTGCAGAAGAAGGAGCAGACCTGTGAAATTTGTCGGGGTGTCATGATACTATTGTTTTTCCCATTTCTGCTGATAGTTTTCAGGAGCAGGTTGAATTTATCAGCAATCCTAATCGGATGCAAGGAAATGCCTTTGGTAATTCCTATAATTTGGGTTGGAGAAATCAGCAGAACTGGTAGAATGGAAACCCACTGGGTTTTCAACCGTGTACTCAGAGTTTATTTCAGAATCAGAGTTTGAGTAGCGGTGAGACTAGTGGCATAGGTCAGGGCGAGAAGAAGCCCACCCTTGAGGAGATGATGATGCAGCAGTCACAGATGTTGACTCAGTTCATGGAGAGGGATGACACTAGGTATAAGGAAGCGCAAGCTAGAGATCAGGCATATCAGGTTAGGTTCTAGGAGAACGAGGCCATGATCAAGAATCAGGACCATTATTGCAGAATATAGAAAGGACTATGGGCCACTTATCAGATATGTTTCCGGGAAGAAAACCTGGAGGCCTACCTAGTAATGTAGTGAAGAATCCAAATGCACATGTGAAAGCTGTGATCAGAAGGAGTGGTAAGTCATCTGATGTGGTTCAGTCTCCTCCAGTGATTGAGGAGGAGGTCGATGAGGAGATAGAGATGAGGGTCCTACTGGCAAGGTGCAACAGAGGCTGCGCCCAGCAAGTACAGCACAACCAAAGGAGTCCTTAGAGAAGGTTACTGAGAAGAATAAGGTGAAGGAGCCATTAGTCCATTTTCACAGACTTCCATATCCAGGACAATTGGCTCAGCATCGGTCTGAGGAGTAGTATGGAAAGTTCATTGAGATATTTAAGCAGCTCAAGGTGAACTTACCTCTTGTGGAGGCATTACAGCACATGCCTGTAAGGCCCACCTTTCTCAGGGAAGCCTCACAGTTGGTCATTCACAGCAAAACATCGATTTAAAACAGTCATTTACTCATATACGTATAAAATATATATTGCAGCGGAAAAATACTGTCATTTCAATTCGTTACAAGTAAAATATAAACATTGTCTTTAATCCACAAAACTATTTAAGAGTTCTTTGTTTAGCTTTTCTTCATCCGGGATGCCAGTCTTCTAGTACCAAGAAGCTTCAATCCCATGCCTCTATTCCGTAGCTCTGACTCTTACCTATCAACTGATATGCATACAAAAGTCAGCTTCGCTGAGGGAATTCTAGGTTTTCTTTGTAAATACTATTGTAAAGGTATTAGCTTTAGCATTTGAAAATAGTTCTCGTCTATCAAGGATCAATACATACAGGCTATCACTTTATCGATACTTTATCATTACTTTTCATTTCTCGTTATTTATTACTCTTCTTTATCCGTCAATTCTCTGTCACAATCGGTGCCTAGGCTCGCCTAGGACTTTACCGACACGCCAATTAAGGGCTTACGGTCGTACTCGATCGGGCCATTATTGTCATGCCAATTCAGGGCTTACAGACCTACCTGTTCGAGCATTACTTTATCCGGGTGAGGGCACAACAAATGCAACCCTCCTTTAGCCATTGCTTGCAAGTCTTTACTTTATCCCTTGCCTGCAGGACTTTACTTGCAAGACTTTACTTTATCCAGGTACACGTTATGGGCCACATAACCTTTCTTTACGTTTCACTTTCTTATTTATGTTATATATATATAATATAACACAACACATCTCGAAGGCAATCAATCACTACAAGGTTATATCTCAATAAGGAAAAACACGTTATCAATTCGTTAGAAAATCCCGTTTCCCATATAAGGTAGTAAGTAAAACTTTACTCTAAAAGAACTGATCATAAAAGTATATATCTTAGTATGCATACCGCCCCCAAAACATTTAAAGCATTTATAAAATAGGGGATCTAGAACTCACCTGAACTCGTCCAAGTAGCTTAAATTCTAAGTCACTTAGGCTATAGCCTGAATACTCTAGCTGCACGAAAGTTAACATGCAAAAACGTTATTTTCTTCATAGTTTCGCCCATAGTTTCGCTACAGCGAAACTGCAGTTTCGCTGGGCAGCATTTCTGCTAGTTTCGCTAGGCAGATTCGCTGCCTTGAGCGCCCCAACTTTTGTTGGAATTCCCTAGTATTGCAGAGTCTATAGGTCAGTCAGGGTCTTAGCGAGATTACGGCGAAACTGTAGTTTCGCCCGAGCGAAACTGTAGTTTCGCTGGAATTTCTCCTAGTCTCACTGAATGAGTTCACAGTTTCACTGGTTGAATGCTTAAATTCGCTGGATCGGGGCCCAGTTTCGCTGGATGAACAGAAACTCAGATCCAGCCCATTTTTAACCCTAAATCTTAACTTTTTACGTCGAAATCCTTGGTTTACTTTCCATGAAACCAAATCTAAGCTTTTTACACGTTTTCATACTTAAAAATTCGACCTTTATGTGTTTCTTTAAACTTTTCAAAACCCCAAAACCCTAGAATCCGGGTTTGATCTACAGAAGGCCTTAGGGACCGATTCTTACCTCGTTTTGTTGCTCTTTCCTTGTGTTTTGATGCTCCAACCCACCAGGACTTCAATCCTTTAAACCTTCAAGCTCCAAATCTTGAATTTCTTCACTTTCTCTCTCTACGAATTTGGTGGCTAGGGTTTGAAATGGTGGAAGATGGAGCTGCTCATGCATGTTTAAGGGCTGATTAGGGCCCTTAAACCCATCAAGCCTAGCCCATTAAGACTAATCTTATCCATAGCCCACTAATTTACCCCTTTATTTCTTAAATTAACCCTTAAAAGCCCATTATTATTAAATGGCTTGTTTCGGGAAATTCCGGGGCGTTACAATGCCTAAGTATGCTAAGTTTCTAAAGGATCTGCTCACGAATAAGAAGAAATTGGAGCATATCTCAACTGTGACGTTAAGCGAGGAGTGTTCATCTGCTGTGCAGAACAAACTGCCACAGAAGATGACTGAGCCAGGTAGTTTTACTATTCCATGTATCATAGGTGGGTTTTCTGTGAGTAATGCTTTGGAAGATGTGGGGGCTAGTATCAACTTGATGCCATATTCTGTGTTGGCTAAGATAGACCTAGGTGAGCCAGCACCGACATGCATGAGCATTCAGTTGGTAGATAGGTCGGTGAAGTATCCGCGAGGGATTGTAGAGAACATGCTTGTTAAGGTAGATAAGTTTGTTTTTCCTGTTGATTTCATGATCTTAGATATGGATAAGGATGAGAAGGTCCCATTAATCTTAGGACGACCTTTCCTGGCTACTGCAAGGGCATTGATTGATGTCCTTGACGGCAAGCTTACCTTACGAGTTGCTGATGAGACAGTTACCTTTAATGTGAACAAATCCATGAAAAACACACATGATCAAGATGACACCTTGTACTTTATAGATACCATTTGGACACATGTGACTATAAGTTTTCAAGAGTTTATTAGATCAGATCAGATAGACTCACAGATCCTGGTTAGGGAGAACCAGGAAATCGAGTTGATCGCTTTTGCCTTTGAGCATGACTCGGTAGATCATGAGAGTCCTCCTCTCAAGGAGGCTAACGTGTGTGAGGTGATGACGAGAGAGGAACCGATAGAGAAGCCATCGATTGAGACTCCCCCATCGTTAGAGCTTGAGGAATTGCCATCTCACCTTGAGTATGTATTTCTGGATGAGGGATCTCAGTTAACTATCATTATTTCTGCTGGATTGACAGAGGATAAGAAGAAGAGACGGGTGGATGTGCTAAAGGCACACAAGCAGGCGATTGCGTGAAAGCTGATGGATATCAAGGGTATCAACCCTTTATTCTGCACGCATAAGATACTCATGGAAGATGAGTATAAGCCTGTTAAACAAAGTCAGAGGAGATTAAATCCTAACATGCAGGAGGTAGTTAAGAAAAAAGTAATTAAGTTATAGATGCAGGATTGATCTTCCCCATCTCTGACTCGAAGTGGGTGAGTCCCATGCAGTTTGTTCCCAAGAAAGGGGGGATGACGGTGGTGACTAATGAGAAGAATGGATTGATTCCGATGAGGACAGTCACCGGATGGCGAGTCTGTATTGATTATCTCAAACTGAATGATACCACGAGGAAGGACCATTTCCCGTTTCCCTTTATCGATCATATGTTGGAGCGTTTTGTCAGGGCAACAGTTTTACTGTTTTCTTGATGGCTTTCAGGTTACTTCCAGATCCCTATCGCTCTGGAGGATCAGGAAAAGACGACCTTTACATGCCCTAATGGCACTTACGCGTATCGCCGCATGCCGTTTGGGTTATGTAACGCTCCAGCTAAGTTTCAGTGGTGTATGGTAGCTATATTTCAGGACATGATCTATGACTCCATGGAGGTTTTCATGGATGACTTTTCTGTGTTTGGGAGTTCGTTCGATTCATGTTTGGAGCGTTTAGAGAAGATGTTGGCTCGATGTGAGGAGACCAACCTCATGCTAAACTGGGAGAAGTGCCACTTCATGGTGAAAGAGGGAATTGTTTTAGGGCACAAGATTTCACACGCGGAGCTTGAGGTTGATAACGCGAAGATTGAGACTATTAGCAAGCTTCCGGTACCTACATCGATGAAATCTATTAGGAGTTTCCTAGTCCACACTGGTTTTTATTGACGTTTCATTAGAGATTTCTCTAAGATTGCAAGGCCGATGATGCAACTCCTAGAGAAAGATGTGCCATTTGTGTTTTCTGAGGAGTGTAAGAGAGCTTATGAGCTTCTGAAGGAGAAGTTAGTGAATGCTTCGATTATGGTCGCCCCGAATTGGAGTTTACCTTTCGAGTTGATGTGTGACGCGAGTGATTATGCGATAGGAACGGTTTTAGGTCAGCGTAGGGACAAACATTTTCGCCCGATCTATTACGCGAGTAAACGCTCACAGATACGCAAGAGCATTACACCATGACGGAGAAGGAGTTGTTAGTAGTAGTCTTTGCATTTGATAAGTTTAGATCTTACCTCGTCCTTTCTAAGACTATTGTTTACACCGACCATGCAGCGCTTAAGTATTGTTTAGTAAGTAGAATGCTACGCCGAGATTGATATGATGGATTTTGCTACTTCAGGAGTTTGACATTGAGATTAGGGATAAGAAAGGAGCGGAGAACGTAGCAGCGGACCATTTGTCATGTTTAGAGAACTCCAGGCATGATGAGATTAGGGAAGACATAATTGATGATAAGTTTTCAAATGAGACATTGATGTTTGTGAAAGCACAGGAAGAGAGTTTTCCATGGTTTGTAAATCTGGCTAATTACTTAGCGACAGGGGTTCTAATGAGAGGCATGACACATCAGCAAAATAAGAAATTCTTTGTAGATGTTAAGCATTACATTTGGGATGACCCCTACCTCTTCCGCATTGGATCAGATTAGATTGTACATATGTGCGTACACGGTGATGAAGCAAGGAGGATTTTGAGGCATTTCCATTCAGGACCAACAGTTGCCCATTACGGAGCGAGTTTGACAGCAAATAAGGTATTCGACGCTTGGTTTTATTGGCCGACGATCTTTAAGGACGCGCATGAGTTGTTAGGAGTTGTGACGCGTGTTAGAGAGTAGGAAATATCTCATCCCGGAATGAGATGCCACAGATTGCCATTCAGGCATGTGAGATTTTTGATTTATGGGGCATCGATTTCATGGGCCCGTTTCTGCCATCTCACGGGAACAAGTACATCCTAGTAGCCATAGACTATTTTTCCAAGTGGGTAGAGGCTCAAGCCTTGCCTACAAATGATGTTAAGGTTGTAGTGAGATTTATTAAGCAACAGTTTCATGCTTTAGTACCCCCAAAGCACTGATTAGTGATCAAGGGACCCCCTTTTTTGCAATGCACAGATGGAGAAAGCCTTGCAACGCTATGGGGTCACCCATCGGCTTGCAACGGCTTATCATCCGCAGACTAGTGGGCAAGTTGAGGAAAGTAATCGGGGTATCAAGCGGATTCTGGAGAAAACAGTCGGATCAAATCGTAAGGATTGGTCCGATAAGTTAGATGATGCATTATGGGCTTTCCGTACGGCATATAAGACACCGACCGGTTCTACACCGTTTCGGATGATTTATGGGAAAGCGTGTCATCTACCAGTGGAGTTGGAGCATCGTGCATACTGGGCATTACGAACAGTGAATTTAGATATGTCCATGGCTGGAGCAAATCGATTTCATCAGTTGCACGAGTTGGAGGAATTGAGAGATCATGCGTACACACATTCGACACGATACAAGGAACATAGGAAAGAATTACATGATTGCCAGTTAAAAGGTAATAAAGAATTCAAGTGTGGGGATCAGGTGTTGTTGTACAATTCACGATTGAAATTGTTTTCGGGAAAATTAAAGTCCCGATGGTCGGGACCATACTGTGACATCCGTCACTAACAGGTCCATCAATTAATGTGGCACTCGTTAATTCCTCTCATGCATTTCTTATTTTGCGTAATTAATCCATTTCCGGACCGAATTTCATTATAATTATTATTGTCCTTTTTTAGCATTATTATTATGATTAACATTATAATGGTTAATATATTTATCATTATTATTATAGTTAAGTTGTAGGGTCTAATTGGTAAATAAGACAAACTCGAGGGAATAACTAAATTAAAGTCCAGGGTGTAAAGTCAAAAAAACGGATATTATATATATATTTTTAAAAACCTTCAGTCAACCATCGACAATTCCCATCGAAACCCTACGGCCGCAACATCCTTCAACCGTGAGCCATCTTTAACTGCTCGCAGTCGTTATCTTTTGTCGTCGCCCCTCCGTCGTCTCATTCCGCAGGTAATCGATCGTAACGCAACTCGTTTCGTTTCGTTTTGTGAGGTTCGGTTTCGTTCGGGTTCGGTGCTACATATGTGCATGTGTGTGTGATTAGCCGACGTGTATTAGCTGTATATATATCATGTATCCAGCGTATATAATGCGTGTAAGTGTGTACGCAGGGTGAATATATGGGTATTATATGTGCTTACGTTGTGTGTGTGTATATATACATATATACGCATATTGTGTGTGGGGGGGAAAGGAACACAGTTTGGCTGCTGTGGATGTGAGTTTTGGTGCTTGTGATGTGTATGTATGGATCTTAAGGTTATATTTAAGCATATGTTGTGTGTTAAAAATATATATATATGTTTTGTGCATGATATACTTATATTTATACATGTATGTGTTAATTATATGTATGTATGCAGTGTGTGTGCGTGAACAGTGAGTGTGAACTGTGCGTTTTTATATCGTGTGCATGTCTGTGTATATATATATATAGTTGTGGATGCGTGGGCGTGTGTATACGTCGTTTGGGTGTGCGTTTACAGCCGTATGTATATATATGTGTGCTACGTATGCTGTGTGTATGTGTATTAAGGTTGCAAGAGGCAAAACACAGCAGCCAAGGCTGCTGTGTACGATGGGTTATGTATATATATATATATATATATATATATATATATATATATATGTATGTGTGGGTGTCGTTTGTATACATATATATAGGGGTGTATGTGGGCGCAGCTTATGTATATGTATGTATGTGTATGTATCGATGTGTCTATAATGTATACATATGTGTGTGGGTTGTGTATGCATATATATATATATATATATATATATATATATATATATGTTGTGCGTGTATGTAAATGTGCTGTTTGTACGAATATGTATGATGCTGCGTGTGCAGCCTATATATATATATTTACATGTATAATGTGTGTGTTTGGAGTGTGTATGTATAGATTTTGTGTAGGCGCGTTCGAGTTATGGTTAAATTAAATATATATAATTATAATAATAATATGTATAGATTTTGTGTAGGCGCGTTCGAGTTATGGTTAAATTAAATATATATAAATTATAATAATAATAATAGTATATTTAAACTAAGTATGTATATATATATACATATATATCACTCATGCCTAACTATGAGGGTAATTAAATTGTTATATATGTATATACAAACATTAATAAATATATATCTTTTAAGTGAGTCGCGCGATACACCTGGACCGACCCGAAACCGACCGAACGTACCTATTCTTTTATACGTGTTTTAAGACTTAATTACAATTAATAATAGGTGTTTGATCGTGCACTGCCCTCATTCTTTGAAGCATTTGTTCAATTTATTTCCTCCCCCGTCTCCATGTTCGTCTTCGTTGTTTTCCCCATGACCATTATTCTCATCGTTATGCTCATTGTCCTCATTACCACCCCCATTATTGTGGTTCATGATATTATCACTCACCTGTGCCACTATGGTCGGGATGAGTGCTGCCAGTTGTTGAGCAATTATGGCGGCTATGTCAGGGTTTCCAGCTCCCTGGTTATTACCACCTTGTCCCCCATCTTTTCCTCCTATAGGTGCTTCACCCCTACCTCCTGCACCTCTTCCCCTACCTCTGCCACTTGTGGCAGCACCTCCACGACTAACACTGCGTGTAATCCTTCTGGGCGGCATCTTTCTAATCAATATAAACAATATATGAGTCTCAACATTTATCAAATAGCATCACAACCCAGTCAATCTCATAAAGCATAACATCACAAACGCATTTTCCATGGCATAACATTACAACCCAAAACATCATAATAATATAAAGTCTCATTCTCATAAATCATAATATCTCAAAGTTATAATCGATAAAAGAAACATCTCAAAAGCGTGTGAAAACCCAAAGTCTAACAATGTCTGGAACGAAATACGAAAAAAAAACTAAAGTAAAGCTCTTAAATCCTCAGGCCTCCACCAATGATCATGCATCATCAGTCCTGCTCGTCGTCACTATCAGATGAGCTAGAAGGACTTGGAGGCAGGTCAGGATGGTCACCCCACAAGCTAGCCTCATATGCTGGCATTCGAAACCTGATGCTGGTGGCCGAGAACACCCTCTTCCTAGCTGTTCTTAGTAACACCCGTCCTACGCCGTTCTCTTGGTAAGGTCCTCTGGGGTAGCCGGGCACCCAAGGTCCCGCCACAGGGGCGTACCTTGCAACAGCCGGCCCAGCAGGTATCACAGGGGCAATCGGAGCGGTAGGGACGTCTGGTGCAGCAGGGACAGAAGGTGCACTAGGTGCAGCTGGGACTTCAGGTTCTGCAGGACTAGGAGGTGCAACACGAGTGGCAGGCAAGCCTAAAACAACATGATCACTTGTCTCTTCCTCTTCAGATGACTCTATCTCTGCCTCTTCAGGGTCGGACTCTGTGTCAGATGACATTGGCAAAATATGGTCCGAGAGGGCCTCTTCTGGTTCCGACTCGGAGTCGGACAAATAAACACGGGGCACTGTGGGAGCGGAGGGTCCAGCTGAAGACATCCTATAAGGAAAATGTACTTTTCCTCAGATGAAGCAAATCAAAAGATAAAGAATAGATAGGTAGAATAGAAGGAACATACATGTAATATCGGATGCACACAAAACCCTAGTATGCATTCTACATGAAGGTTCCTAGGTTATAGTCTAGGTCGAGTGATCCACCTAATTCTTTATAACCAATGGGTCTGATACCAATCTATTCTTTATCTTTTGATTTGCTTCATCTGAGTAAAAGTACATTTTCCTTATATGATGTCTTCAGCTGGACCCTCCGCTCCCGCAGTACCCCGTGTTCATTTGTCCGACTCCGAGTCGGAACTAGAAGAGGTCCTCTCGGACCATATGCTGCCTATGTCATCATCTGACACAGAGGCTGACCCTGAAGAGGCAGAGATAGAGTCATCTGAAGAGGAAGAGACAAGTGATCATGTTGTTTTAGGCTTGCCTACCACTCGTGCTGCACCTCCTAGTCCTGCAGAACCTGAAGTCCCAGCTGCACCTAGTGCACCTGTTGTCCCTGCTGCACCAGACGTCCCTACCGCACCAGACGTCCCTACCGCTCCGATTGCCCCTGTGATACCTGCTGGGCCGGCTATTGCAAGGTACGCCCCTGTGGCGGGACCTTGGGTGCCCGGCTACCCTAGAGGACCTTACCAAGAGAACGGCGTAGGACGGGTGTTACTAAGAACAGCTAGGAAGAGGGTGTTCTCGGCCACCCGCATCAGGTTTCGGATGCCAGCAGATGAGGCTAGCTTGTGGGGCGACCATCCTGACCTGCCCCAAGTCCTTCTAGCTCATCTGATAGTGACGACGAGCAGGACTGATGATGCATGATCATTGGTGGAGGCATGAGGATTTAAGATCTTTACTTTAGTTTTTTTTTCGTATTTCGTTCCAGACATTGTTAGACTTTGGGTTTTCGCACGCTTTTGAGATGTTTTTTTATCGATTATTACTTTGAGATATTATGATTTATGAGAATGAGACTTTATATTATTATGATGTTTTGGGTTGTAATGTTAAGCCATGGAAAATGCGTTTGTGATGTTATGCTTTATGAGATTGACTGAGTTGTGATGCTATTTGATAAATGTTGAGACTCATATATTGTTTATATTGATTAGAAAGATGCCGCCCAGAAGGATTACACGCAGTGTTAGTCGTGGAGGTGCTGCCACAAGAGGCAGAGGTAGGGGAAGAGGTGCAGGAGGTAGGGGTGAAGCACCTATAGGAGGAAACGATGGGGGACAAGGTGGTAATAACCAGGGAGCTGGAAACCCTGACATAGCCGCCATAATTGCTCAACAACTGCCAGCACTCATCCCGACCATAGTGGCACAGGTGAGTGATAATATCATGAACCACAATAATGGGGGTGGTAATGAGGACAATGAGCATAATGATGAGAATAATGGTCATGGGGAAAACAACGAAGACGGACATGGAGACGAGGGAGGAAATAACAACGGGGAAGGAGGAGGAATAGGAAACGGGAACGGCAATGGTAATTTGAATGGGAATGGCATTGGAGGAAGGATTGGCTGTACTTATAAGGAGTTCATGGCTTGTAAGCGAAAGGAGTTTGATGGAAAAGGTGGAGCCATTGCTTTAACCCGTTGGATTGAGAAGATGGAATCTGTGATGGACGTCAGCAACTGTGCTGAAAACCAGAAAGTGAAGATTGCTATGTGTTCATTGGTGGGGAAGATGTTAACATGGTGGAATACCCAGGTACAGGCTCGAGGTAGAGAAGCGGCAATGGCCATGACTTGGGTTGATTTTAAGGCACTAATAACCGAGGAGTATTGCCCTATGAATGAAATGCAGAAACTGGAACACGAATTCTGGAATCACTCTATGGTGGGAGCGGGGCATGCTACGTATACTGACCGGTTCCATGAACTGGCAAAGTTGGTGCCACACTTAGTGACGCCTGAATCAAAGAGAATTGAACGATACATTTGGGGTTTGGTATTGCAAATCCGGGGAATGGTGACTGCTACTGCACCCCCAACTATACAGAATGCTATATTGAAAGCGGGTAGTTTGACAGACGGGATGGTTCGGACCGAGGTCTTAGGCAAGGGAAGTGAAAAGAAAAAGAGACTGGTGAGTCTAGTAAGCAGGCTGGTGGTAACATAGACAAGAAAGCGAAGGTGGTTAAGGGTTATGTGGCTACACAACCAGCAAGGAAGGATTATGCTGGTGCCTACCCAAAATGCACCAAGTGCAATCGTCACCATCCGAGCACTGCACCGTGTCTGGTTTGTTTTAACTGTAAACAAGTGGGGCATCTAGCTAAGAGTTGTAAGGTGGTAGTGAACCCAGTTGTGCCAATCAATGAGGTCAGACAAACAGGTGGACAACGTGGGTGCTATAAGTGTGGAAGTCTAGAGCATTACCGCAGTGCATGCCCGAGATTGAATCGAGCACCGGGGCAAGCGGTCAACCAGAATCCCGGGAATAACCATCAAAATCAGGTGTTGGCAATCGGGGCGAATCCAGGAAATCCTGCTCGTGGGAGAGCATTTGTGTTGGGAGCCAACGAAGCTCGTCAGGAACCACAAGTGGTGACGGGTACGTTTATCTTGAATGATCATTATACTACAGTATTATTTGCTATGAGGCGGATAATAGCTTCGTGTCCTCTGAATTTGTGAAAATGTTAGATGTGGCCCCCAGTTATGTGCAAACCCCTTATGTAATTGAGTTGGCTAATGGTAGTTTTGTAGAAACTAAGGAAGTAATCCGAGACTGTACCTTAATATTAGATGATCATGTCTTTAGCATAAATCTTATTCCTTTTAGGCTTGGGAGCTTCGATGTAGTGGTGGGTATGGATTGGTTAATAGAGAACAAGGCTGAAATTGTCTGTAATGAAAAGATTGTACGATTTCCACTACCGAGTGGTGAGACGCTCGAAGTGTACGGTGAATGGCTAGAAGTACAAAAGGGACTTATTATGAGTATGAAGGCTGAGGCAAAGAAGATCGAGGACATACCAGTGGTGCGAGATTTCCAAGAAGTCTTTCCGGAGGATCTTGCAGGATTACCACCCATATGACAAGTGGACTTCCGAATTGATCTGGTGCCTAACACGACGCCCGTGGCTAAGGCCCCGTATCGACTGGCTCCGTCGGAAATGCAAGAGTTGTCCAGTCAGCTTCAAGAACTGTTAGATAAAGGTTTCATACGACCTAGTCATTCACTATGGGGAGCACCGGTACTTTTCGTCAAGAAGAAGGATGGATCCTTCAGAATGTGCATAGACTACAGAGAACTGAATAAACTGACGGTTAAGAACCGATATCCTTTGCCAAGGATAGATGATCTATTTGACCAATTACATGGATCCAAGTACTTTTCAAAGATTGATCTCCGGTCGGGGTATCATCAACTTAGAGTACATGAGGAGGCCGTACCGAAGACAACATTTAGAACTCGATATGGACATTACGAGTTCCTAGTCATGCCCTTCGGGTTAACGAACGCACCAGCTGTATTTATGGATTTAATGAATCGCATGTGTAGGCCGCATCTGGATAAATTTGTCATAGTATTTATCGATGATATTCTAATTTAGTCTAGGACGGAAAAGGATCACGAAGAACACTTGAGAACAATTTTAGACCTGTTAAGGAGAGAGAAGTTATATGCCAAGTTCTCCAAGTGTGAGTTCTGGTTACGAGAAGTGAAGTTCCTTGGGCATGTGGTGAATGAGGAGGGAATACATGTGGACCCTGGTAAGATTGAGGCTGTTAAAGACTGGGAGACACCCAAAACACCTTCGGAGATCAGACAGTTTTTGGGTTTAGCGGGCTACTACCGACGTTTTATTGCAAATTTTTCGAGGATTGCACAACCTCTTACACAATTGACTCAAAAAGATAAAAAGTTTGTTTGGGGTGTTAAGCAAGAGGAGGCCTTCCTGACCTTGAAAGACAAGTTGTGTAATGCCCCAATATTAACACTTCCGGAAGGGTCGGAGGGGTTCGTGGTGTACTGCGACACATCGCATCAAGGGTTGGGATGCGTGCTCATGCAAAATGGTAAGGTGATTGCATATGCGTCATTACAACTCAAGAATCACGAGAAAAACTACACTACCCATGATCTCGAGTTGGGTGCGGTAGTTTTTGCTCTCAAAATATGGAGGCACTATTTGTATGGTGCAAAGAGTGTAGTCTACATAGATCACAAGAGCCTCCAATATATCTTCGATCAGAAGGAATTGAACATGAGGCAGAGGCGATGGATGGAGTTACTCAGTGACTATGACTGCGAAATCCGGTACCACCCGGGAAAAGCTAATGTAGTGGCCGATGCCTTAAGTCGAAAAGAACGAATTAAACCCGTACGTATTCGGGCAACAAGTATGACAGTTATCCGTGTATAAAAACTTGTATCATCTCCGCCCAGGTACAAACAATGAAGGAATCGAACGAAAAAGAGGAAGCACTGAGAGGGTTGGACAAACAGTTCTTGAAGAAGGACGATGGTGGGCTGTACTTCGTCGAAAGAATTTGGGTTCCGTCCTTAGGAAATACGCGGGAAATGGTACTAGACGAGGCTCATAAAACAAGGTATTCGGTACATCCCGGTGCAGATAAAATGTATCATGACCTTAGGGACTTGTATTGGTGGCCTGGAATGAAACGGGATATCGTTGTGTATGTGAGTAGATGCTTAACTTGCTCAAAGGTTAAAGCAGAACATCAGAGACCATCAGGTTTGTTACAACAACCTGAAATTCCCGAATGGAAATGGGAAAATATTGCGATGGACTTTATTACCAAGTTACCTAAGACCAGTAGTGGGCATGATACGATTTGGGTTATAGTGGATCGGATGACCAAATCTGCACATTTCTTGGCTATACGCGAGGACTACAAAATGGAAAAGTTGGCAAGGATCTACATCTGTGAGATTGTGTCTAGACAAGGGTATCATATCCGATCGGGATGCACGATTCACATCCCGATTTTGGCAATCCCTGCAAAAGTCACTGGGGACACGCCTTGACATGAGTACTGCCTATCACCCTTAAACCGATGGTCAGAGTGAACGTACGATTCAGACATTGGAAGACATGTTGAGGGCTTGCACGATTGACTTTGGTGGTAATTGGGACGCTCATCTTCCATTGGTGGAGTTTTCGTACAATAATAGTTACCATACAAGTATCAGGTGTGCACCATTTGAGGCATTATATGGGTGTAAGTGTAGATCACCGGTGTGTTGGGCAGAGGTTGGGGAAAGCCAAATGACTGGACCCGAAATCATACAGGAGACTACCGATAAGGTGTTTCAGATTAAGGATAGGTTGAAGGCGGCTCAAGATCGTCAGAAAAGCTATGCTGACAATCGAAGGAAGCCATTAGAGTTCACTGTTGGGGATAACGTACTATTGAAAGTGTCACCTTGGAAAGGTATCGTACGTTTTGGTAAAAGAAGCAAGTTAGCGCCAAGGTACCTTGGTCCGTTCAAGATCATCGAACGTATTGGTCCTGTTGCATATCGGCTTGAATTACCGCAGGAGTTAAATGGTATCCATGACACATTCCATGTTTCAAATCTCAAGAAGTGTCTTGCTGATGAGACGTTACATGTGCCACTCGAAGAAATTCAGGTGGATGAAAAACTTCGATTCGTTGAAGAACCAATGGAAATTATGGACAGAGAGATAAAGACGCTGAAGAGAAGTAGGATTCCAATTGTGAAGGTAAGATGAAACTCGAAGAGAGGCCCTGAATTTACCTGGGAATGAGAAGACGGAATGAGGATTAAGTATCCTCACCTATTTACGGATGACGGTGCAGTTGATAACTCTAGTTGAATTTCGGGACGAAATTCTCTCAACTGGGGGATACTGTGACATCCGTCACTAACAGGTCCGTCAATTAATGTGGCACTCGTTAATTCCTCTCGTGCATTTATTATTTTGCGTAATTAATCCATTTCCAGACCGAATTTCATTATAATTATTATTGTCATTTTTTAGCATTATTATTATGATTAACATTATAATGGTTAATATATTTATCACTATTATTATAGTTAAGTTATAGGGTCTAATTGGTAAATAAGACAAACTCGAGGGAATAACTAAATTAAAGTCCAGGGTGCAAAGTGCAAAAAACGGATATTATATATATATATTTTAAAAACCTTCAGTCAACCATCGACAATTCCCATCGAAACCCTACGACCGCAACATCCTTCAACCGTGAGCCATCTTTAACTGCTCGCAGTCGTTATCTTTTGCCGTCAACCCTCCGTCGCCTCATTTCGCAGGTAATCGATCGTAACGCAACTCGTTTTGTTTCGTTTCGTGAGGTTCGGTTTCATTCGGGTTCGGTGTTGTACATGTGTGTGTGATTCGCCGACGTGTATTAGCTGTATATATATCATGTATCCAGCGTATATAATGCGTGTAAGTGTGTACGCAGGGTGAATATATGGGTATTATATGTGCTTACGTTGTGTGTGTGTATATATACATATATACGCATATTATGTGTGTGGGGGAAAGGAACACAGCAACCAAAGGCTGCTGTGGATGTGAGTTTAGGTGCTTGTGATGTGTATGTATGCATGTTAAGGTTATATTTATGCATATGTTGTGTGTTAAATATATATATATATATATATATATATATATACATATATATGTGTTTTGTGCATGATATACTTGTATTATACATGTATGTGTTAATTATATGTATGTATGCAGTGTGTGTGCGTGAACTGTGTGTGTGAACTATGTTTGTTTATATCGTGTGCGTGCCTGTGTATATATATATATAGTTGTGGATGCGTGGGCGCGTGTATATGTTGTTTGGGTGTGCGTTTACAGCCGTATGTATATATATGTGTGCTACGTATGCTGTGTGTATGTGTATTAAGGTTGCAAGAGGCAAAACACAGCAGCCAAGGCTGCTGTGTACGATGGGTTATGTATATATATATATATATATATATATATATATATATATATATATATATGTATGTGTGGGTGTTGTTTTGTATACATTAGAGGTGGCAAAATGGGTGGGTTGGATTGGGTTGGTTGTTAGGTTAGGATGGATTTGGGTCAGGATGGGTTTGGGTTAGGATGGGTCATTTAGAAAAAAAGGTCAGGATGGTTTGGTTCAGGATGGGTTTGGTTCAATATAGGTTTGGATCAGGATGAGTTCGGATCAGGATGGATCATTTTTAAAAAAGTCAACACTATTTTACTAGTATTCTACAATCCAACAACACATATAGATAGATGCATATACGGACCCGTGGCAACGCGGCGGACCCGTGGCGACGCGGCGGACCGTGGCGACGCGGCGGACCCGTGGCGACGCGCCGGACCCGTGGCGACGCGCCGGACCCGTGGCGACGCGCCGGACCCGTGGCGACGCGCCGGACCCGTGGCGACGCAGCGGACCGGTGGTGATGCGCGATGAAACTTGACAGAGATGGGAGGTTGTATGTGTGTTGGTAGTGTGGTGGACCGGTGGTGATGCGGTGGTGGTGTGGTGGACCGGTGGTGATGAGGTGGTGGTGTGGTGGACCGGTGGTGATGCGGTGGTGTGGTGGTGGTGGTGCGGTGGTGCCTTGTGCGACGGAGGCGATCAATTTGAGTGAAAGAAACATTGACTTAGACTTGTAGATCTAATTTTGAAAACCCATCTTGACCTATGTTTCTTTTTTTCAAAAAGGCTTTTAACCCATCTTGACCCACTTGTGTTTTTTACTTAATCCATTCTAACCCATCTTTATTTTTAAAACACCCATTATGACCCAAAATCACATATTTGGATCTCTTTTGCCACCTCTAGTATACATATATATAGGGGTGTATGTGGGTGCAGCTTATGTATATGTATGTATGTGTATGTACCGATGTGTCTATAATGTATACATATGTGTGTGGGTTGTGTATGCATATATATATATATATATATATATATATATATATATACTAGTAAGGAACCCGCGCGATGCGGCACCGACAACATCGACATATTTCACAATGCGATATTTATTTTTGAATACATGCGTGGCTTCTATTGTATAGTCTATTTATGTCATGAGCATCACAAAACTCAATTAAATAATAGCACACGGCCATGTAACAATGTGTCCATTGTTCGCCTCGTCTTTAACTACTTACTTTATGTCTGCTTTGACCCGATCGGACCCATTTTGTTTTAGAAATTGTAAATATATATTTTTATAATTCTAGAAAATAAAAAATGTGGGTGGGTGTTTGTTCTATATTATATTTATCTCTTTCAATTTGACAAGAATCCACCCATTAACCATAGTCATTGACCCCCACCCACTTATATTCCTCCACCTCTTCAGCTTGGATCTTACATATTGTTCCCTTTTTCAGCTTTATACTCTAAATAATATATATATATATTATATATATATATATATATATATAGGATCGGGATCATTACAGAACCATTTTTATTTTCAGAACCAAAAGAACCATTGACTTACATAAATGTAAATTATAAACCATTGGTTTACATAGATATAAGTTAAACCTGGTGATATTTAGTTGTTTTTTTATAGTTTATTGTTCATGTCTGATATACACATATGTAAAACAGGTCAACTATTACCAGACTTAATACACATTTATGTAAATCAACGGTTTTGTAGTTCTGAAAATAAAAAGTCTGGTAATAGTTGACCTGTTTTACATATGTGTATATCAGACATGAACAATAAACTATAAAAAACAACTAAATATCACCAGGTTTAACTTATATCTATGTAAACCAATGGTTTATAATTTACATTTATGTATCATACATGAACAATAAATTATAAAAAAACAACTAAATATCACCAGGTTTAACTTACATCTATGTAAACCAATCAATGGTTCTAAAATATATAATGATCCTGATATATATATATATATATATATATATATATATATATATATATATATATATATATATATATCATCCTAGCTGTATATAGTGTATACCACCAATCATAGTCAAGTTAAATGCACCCCAAAAACACACTGTCATAAAAAGGTTTAAATTGCTAAAACAAAAGCAGTATATAGTATAATACTTTTGTCTGGAAACAATGCAGATACAGAAACATCTTCCACAAAGTGGAGAATTCAAGACAAGTGAGCAAGCACTAACCCCTTACCAAAGCAGCACTTGTTAGGTTGATTCAGGTGCCTCCACCCTCTTCGGTGGCTTGACAATGAGAGATGCACCCCTTGGAAGCTGGTTGGTTGCAACAACAGGTTAAAATACTCCGCAAATTCCATATATGGGTTCATTGTAGCTCAGTCAAAATCATACATACCTTTTCAGAGAAAACATTTCCTTTGATCACATATGCGATTAATCATAATTTGTATGTCTGCAATTTGCTACTTTACAGCTGCTTTCTTGATATAAATTGTAGTTGCTATTTACTTCATAAGAAACAATCACATGCCATCACATTCAGAAAGAAAAAGAGCTCCATTTTCTCAATGTAATGGTAACACACAAAAGTTCAAATGACCTAGGTTTCATTGCTACATCCATGTGCATGCTAATTTTCAGATCAAATGGCCCATCTAAAAGTCAATATGGCATTTAAAATAATGTAGGCAGTGATGAATCTAGAAAGTTTCATCATTGGGCTTTGAATACATGTCGGTCTGAAAAAGAGTCGGGTAAAAACGATAAATATAGAAACATCATATTGAAATCAACAATAAACAGACTAATAATGTCATGGGAATTGCAGGTTCCAACATACATGTGGTACAAACATCATAGAACAAACCACACAATTATTCTGTTTACCCAAAACTAACTAAGCAGACCAAAAAATATGAACACAACACCAAGCAATAATGAAGAACAGACCAACTGAATAATGACTTGAAAACACAAACACCCCCTTAAATATTTTTTTCCATATGACCTGTTTAAGATAAAATGATGACTACAAAACTATGCCTATTTTTGGACAGTTTTGATATCACATTTTAGTTTACAGGCAATCGGCTCAAACAACTAACAGCTTATCCTACATATATAATGGATTAATACATTTTACTTCTATACAATGATACTTGCCTTGGCCTTTTGGACTGCTCATCCCCTAGATTCACCATTCATCTCTACGGTTGATATCATTATTTCTGCATACCAAGATATCAAAAGTATTCAAATATAAATCTAAAGTCAC
Organism: Flaveria linearis; assembly: GCA_024085815.1. Classification (NCBI taxonomy): domain Eukaryota; kingdom Viridiplantae; phylum Streptophyta; class Magnoliopsida; order Asterales; family Asteraceae; genus Flaveria; species Flaveria linearis. Next base: position 19,771,428 of record CM044015.1, on the reverse strand, counting down.
ACATTTCAGTAACTGATTTCCATAACAAACATAACTCGCTCTTTTCAACAGCGAAGCCATTGTTCTTCAGGATTTCAGCCACAGTGACAACAGTTGCAATTATTGCAACAGAAATCAATTACATATCAGCAAACACAACCATATCAAATGCTAACTATATTCGCAACAGGGGATCATAAAGCAAATCTGCAAACTAAAGATTCCAAATTGCTTGCATATTCTTCCATTACCTCAAGAATCTGAAAGTTTTGATTCCCAAAATATGAAAAATGTATGAACCCATGACAATTTGAATGCCAAAATATGAAACTTTGCTTGCAACATCCATACATCACAAAGTTTACTTAAAACTATAATAAATCACAAAAGATGAGAACTTTACAGGCTAAAGATTCAAGCAAACCTGTCAATAAGCCGAATACTGATTTTCAAACGCGCAAGAACAGAATCATGTGGTGAATCAGTCTACTAAACACATTCAAACATAAAACATAAGACCACTTAACAACATACCACTTTCTCGGGATGTAGAGATCCATGTTTTGTCCCTCCTCATTCTGCATCTTGATGATTTCTGGAGCAGCAACTATGTATAGATTAAAAAAAGTGCTAAATTAGATTACCAAACCATTACAAGTTAGTAAGCTGAAAATAAGTATCATAATTGGATATACCAAAGTTTGTTCATTCTTGTAAATTGTAATGGCTTAAAACTAATTTCAACGTAGTTTACATTCTTTTTTGAGACTAAGCACGATGTCTGATGGCTTCTCTCATATAGATATAATTGTGAAATGCACACACACACACTTTCCACATAACAAGTTATCATACATCTTTCAACACTAATAATTACAAGCACCTACAACACATGACATTGACTAAAATTTACACAGCTGCAAGCCACTGCATACAAGATTGATCTAAATTAGCAACCAACAGACTTTTTCAGAACTCATAATCATGTTTAATTTAGATTATTAAATTAAATAATCTAATATAAATTAAATAATCTAATATGCATTAAACAAAGCAGGAATCACAATGCATACTGCATACATATGGAACATAAAGTCAAAACAGGACCCACTAAAAAGCATAACTTTTACTTCATAGATATAATGATCTTATTTATGGTATCAGCCATTATTATTCTTTTACAGCAAAAGATCAGGCACAAACAAAGCAGGAATCACAATGCATACTGCATACATATGGAACATAAAGTCAAAACAGGACCCACTTTGAGTCAAGCCAATCTGACACGTTTTGAGCGGCACCAAAAGTCAAAACAGGACCCACTTTGACCAGTTACCCAACACGCCTAACTCGCTCATTTGCTGCATCTAGTAGAAAAATCAAGCACTTTAAACTAATATACAAAAAGTGTTTTGGGCTAACCCAATCCGACCCCTTTCAAGCTGCACACAAATTACATGTTTTGCTCATCTAGTTACAAAATTCAAGCACTTTAAACAAATGGACAAAACGTGTTTGGGGCCAACCAAGGACCTAACCCCATTTTGACCGTTCCTCACCTGTCTGACTCACCTCATGATGAACTGGAACAAAAAGATCATCCTCATCTTCATAGGTGCACTCATCATTCACATTTGTTTGGTTGTCATTAATGAAGTCCCAGATTATACAGATTATACACATCAATTTCACATCCTGATGATCTGAAGTGATCAACCTGTTAGTAGCAGAGCTGCAGGAACAGATAACATTTTAATCATATCAGTAATTTATAATCATTAACATACATAAACATGCAAACGAACCCATATGAGAAATCATCAAAAAAAATATTTTGAGTAATTCAAATTCAACTGGGGAAGTGAATTTAAGAATAAATAACAGTTTAATGATAACAATAATGTAATCATCAACATACATAAACATACAGAAAAACCCATATGAGAAAATCATTCAAAAATGCATTTTATACATTTATATTCAATTGGGAAAGTGAATCAAAAACAAAAAACAATTTAATCATAATAATAACTTCTATTCATAAACACGCAGAAGAAAAACACCTAAGCAAATATTCATCAGCTATCAAATATTCATGATTTATCAAACAAAAGGGATGAAATCCATGAACCCTAAAACTAAGGGGAACCGTATACAAATTCATCATCTTCAACAATTCAACCACATAAGCAAACAATTAACAGTTTAATGATAACAATAATGTAATCATCAACATATATAAACAATTTGAGCTCTGTATATGGTTTGGTTCTAGTTGTTACCTGGTGCATTCAATATAATATGCGTCATATCATCTTTATCTGTAGCAACGGATGACTCGCTACAATGGATATAATAGGTAAAATCGTCTACAAATAAAAGATATAAAGCAAATTAGTTTGATTGTTCGTTTATAATAAATCTACAGATCGACGTGTAGGGAATATATCTTGGGTTTCAACTTGACTCGAGCTGCTTTCGCTTCCATTAGTAGTACCATCAAAATTTGGCACCAATGCCATCAAAATCTAAAATATCTATAAATTACTTGTATAATTCAAGAAAGGAAAAATATGTTCTAATGTCAGCCAAGCCTATCCGTTCTAGAAACTACCAACTTTGACCCATTACACAACCCACTTGACCCACCCTGTTTCCACTTCTACTGAAAGTAATCAAAATCAGAAGAACATGAATGGAAACCATCAGTAGCAGGGATATCTTTTAAAAAGAAAATGATGTTTACCAGCAAATTTAGCCATCAAGAAATCCATCCCACTGCTTTTCTTCTCATTAGAAGAATGCAAAAGAGGAAGTATCCTTTCATGTTTCTCCAAGCATGTGAGATGTCAAACATACTCAAGCTGACCCGAAAAATGTCTTGAAGGTGGTTCTTTATCCAACAAACTCAAAAGCGGTCTCACATTTTCTATCTGAATTGTTGCAGAATAACCATTTGATACAGCATCCATGGATTTCCTAGGCCTATCAGTGGACAACCTCCACTAATTTGTAGTTTCATGGATTTGTTAAACCATGTAATTATGACTACAAGAATCCTGAAAGATTCAAATTTAAAACCGCTTATATAGTTGAACCAAAAAAAGATAGATTCGTTTGAAACATAAAGTACGAAATCTCACCTTAATGTTCTTGTTCCTTTCTGGTAATCAGCTACTAAGGGTATGAAATCACATATTCACCTGACTTTATAAGGTTCGGTTGCAGTGAGGTCGAAGGAATTTTTGAATTGCTTTAAACCCAAATTAGTTTCTAATTTGAAGATCTTTAATTGCTTTAAACCCAAATTAGTTTCTAATTTCATAAATAAATGATATTGAAGAAAGATCTAGATCTGTAATTGCAAAATCACAATTCTAAACCCTAGATTCAGGAAAAAAAGTCTAACCTGTTAGATGCATCATCTACGTGTGTTTTCATGTTACATTATACTGATTAACTTTTCAGGTAATAGGCGAGAGATTACCTCCATTTTTGTCCAAATGGCGGTCATTGGCAACGTTGATGGTGGCGTAAGGTTTCAACCACGCTTCTCCAACCTCTTCCACCTCTGGCCACCACAGCTCCGCCTCCACCATGTTTGGAAGTTTTCCTGTTGACCACCACGACGGCCTCTCCACCACAGCTCCACTTCTCTCTCACCGACGCCTCTCTCATCGGGCCCTGTGTTTTGAAATGAGGTGTGTTCTGAAGATTTAACCCTAATTTGATGAAAAAGATCCGCGCATGGGCGACCCGACCCGTGAAAGGATCCGCGCAAATTCAAACTAATTGCATTGTTTGCTTGGGGAGTTGTACATCAAGTTTCAATGCTTGTACATCTCTTAATTTTAAGAGATTTTGGTTAAATGACCATTTTGTCCTCATTTGGTTATATATACACTAGTTGGGGACCCGCGCAATGCGGCGGCAACGACAATCTATTTCATTACGTAATAATAATATTAATTATCTAGTAAGAAACCCATCCAATGCAACGACACGATAAAGACATAAATGATAAATATAGTGGGAGATGACAACCGAAGGCAAAAGAAACATATAACAATTACATAGCTCGTAGCATTTGATAGAGGAAAAAACGGTGGCAACATGATCTGACTCCATGAGTTCAAATACTATATAAATATCTTTAAAGGCACGTCTAGACGGTGGCAACATGATCCGTTTAATTTCAACAATATCCGGATGCCTTAGAAGCCTTAACAGCTTGATTTCCTGCAAGATACGAATAGCATCAGACGCGTGTTCAAAAATGTATGTTACTTTATTAGGAATCATATAAGATACATAATATACATATAATTTATCAGAATTATATAAGATACATAAAAACAAACAGAAATCATGCATATATTAATCGTGATTTACTTGATAGCAGCTTTGATTTCATCATAGGTGGCAGCCTTTTCCAGCCTCACGGTCAGATATACGACGGACACATCAACAGTTGGGACTCGGAATGCCATTCCAGTCAACTTCCCGTTCAATTGAGGGAGCACTTTTCCTACGGCCTATTCAATATCATATTGCACAAAAACGTTAAAAGCTGCCGGAATTTAGCAAAATATGAAACTTGAATTCTTGAATACCTTAGCAGCACCGGTGCTGCTAGGAATGATGTTGAATGAAGCAGCCTTTCCACCTCTCCAGTCCTTGGCTGATGGTCCATTAACAGTCTTTTGTGTGGCTGAAGTATAAACAAACAATGCAACATCACAAAACTACAATATACAAAAGTAAAATTCATAAAGTCGCAAGATGGACGTGTCAGCCTGGTTAATGTGTTGAAGTTCATTTTATAAATGGAACTTAAAACAGACCAGGTTAGACCAACTTTAACACCTTTTTATCTCTTTATACATTTGAATAAACTCAAAAAACATTTAACCTGTTAAGAGATCAAACATTACCCAATTTAACCTATTAATGATACATAAATGGGTCATTGGGTCAGAATACCACCTCTAACAAATAAACAATCAACAACTTTGAAAAAAAAACCGGTAATGGAGTGCACGGTGGTCATAAGACCCTCAACAATACCAAACACGGTGGTCATTCAACAATATGTCATTTATAACCTTCATCACACAAATGGGATTTAATAAATGGGCTAATTATTAAGGAAAAAACATAAAATTTATCGACTAAAGAATAAAAACCTTGGCCAGAGGGGCAAGACAGTTTGTGGTACAGCTTGCATTTGAAACGATGTGAACATCGGGTGTGTATTCCTTCTCGTTCACACCCACAACAAACATGGGTGCATCCTTACTCGGGACAGAGATGATGACCTTCTTAGCTCCACCCTAGACATATGGGTAAAAGAACATTCTAAGAACTTAATTAAATGAAAAATAAATGATCATATAAACTTTATATTAGTATAAATTTGATGATTCTCAGATTGATTCATCAAAAACTACAATTTGTTGTTTAAGAATCAAGATAGAATTGAGCAGGTACCTGGACTGTGTATCGTGTTATAGCGTCGTTCAGATTGTAGAACCTCTTCCTAAGTGTGGAATTCCATTTCCCACCACCAAAGCTGCAAATTTTAGATCATGATGATTAGTATTTCAACTCTTGTTGAATACTGCAAGAAATTGGGAAAACAATTGAAGAAGATGGTTACCCGACGCTCCAGAAGTCATAACCATCAAGATGCCATGATTGAATGGAGTTCTCGTTGTTCTGGAAGACAATTTCGACGAAATCATGAAGGGTAAAACCAATTACTGATGGGGATTGAGTTACAGGGCTAGCAGGGGGTATGGGTTTGATTGAGTTTAGTTTGAATACTCCAGGGATGTTGAAGTAGTCTGCAAGCTTCAATGGGGTGGGTGGGTTAACGTGAGAGACTTTATTCACAGCATACCGAAGCTTCCCGCCAACTTTAGCTTTTGAATTAGCTAATACAACTGTTCTGGTTACTGGGATTGTTCCATAGTGAAATGCACCTTGAGGGTTGGGCCTTGCTGCATTTGCTGTCAAGTTCCATCTACAAGGAAAAACCGAACGGTAAATGCAGCTTCTGATTATGATAAATTCGCCAATTCAGGAATCATGAAAATATTTTACCTGATTGTTCTGGCTTGTTTCATTGACCAGGGAACCTGATAGGTCGGTGCAACAGGCAATGGCAAAGAAGCTTTTGCTTTAGAGCCATCATAGTGAAGAATTCCAGTAGCATAAGAATTTGTTTTGTAAATCTAGTTGAAGCGATGATGAAGTAATCTTTCACAGGAGAATGTAGGGTGACCAAGAAAGAAGCAGATTGACCAACATGAAGGTCAAGTCATTCATAGGATTCATGCAAAGTATGAGCCCCTTCTACTTCAACTAATGTCATTATGTGCCCTTGGATCCTAAAATTAATTGAAGTTGTCAATGCCACATTTGACACCCTAAACAAGTACCTTTGACCTGAAATCCAACAAAAAAAAATAAAAAATAACCCATGTCAGATCGACTTATTGAAGCACATTCAATATTTAATAATAAATTCGATCACTATTACCAAAAGGGGATCAGTAGTTCAGTACCTGCTCGGCCAGTGAAAGATGTAGCACGAGGACTCCCATTGATAAGTAGACCGCCAGGCTTAGGAAGAGCTTTCCCTGAGTCCAATCTTTGTCTTAAAGTCTGCAAAAATGAAACTTTAACTGTTAATAACTTCCAAAACACTTAAAGATCTGAGAAAAGTTGAAATATTACAAACCTTGTGAGATGTCAAACATACTCAAGCTGACCTGAAAAATGTCTTGAAGGTGGTTCTTTATCCAACAAACTCAAAAGCGGTCTCACATTTTCTATCTGAATTGTTGCAGAATAACCATTTGATACAGCATCCATGGATTTCCTAGGCCTATCAGTGGACAACCTCCACTAATTTGTAGTTTCATGGATTTGTTAAACCATGTAATTATGACTACAAGGATCCTGAAAGATTCAAATTTAAAACTGCTTATATAGTTGAACAAAAAAAAGATAGATTCGTTTGAAACATAAAGTACGAAATCTCACCTTAATGTTCTTGTTCCTTTCTGGTAATCAGCTACTAAGGGTATGAAATCACATATTCACCTGACTTTATAAGGTTCGGTTGCAGTGAGGTCGAAGGAATTTTTGAATTGCTTTAAACCCAAATTAGTTTCTAATTTGAAGATCTTTAATTGCTTTAAACCCAAATTAGTTTCTAATTTCATAAATAAATGATATTGAAGAAAGATCTAGATCTGTAATTGCAAAATCACAATTCTAAACCCTAGATTCAGGAAAAAAAGTCTAACTTGTTAGATGCATCATCTACGTGTGTTTTCATGTTACATTATACTGATTAACTTTTCAGGTAATAGGCGAGAGATTACCTCCATTTTTGTCCAAATGGCGGTCATTGGCAACGTTGATGGTGGCGTAAGGTTTCAACCACGCTTCTCCAACCTCTTCCACCTCTGGCCACCACAGCTCCGCCTCCACCATGTTTGGAAGTTTTCCTGTTGACCACCACGACGGCCTCTCCACCACAGCTCCACTTCTCTCTCACCGACGCCTCATTCACCGGGCCCTGTGTTTTGAAATGAGGTGTGTTCTGAAGATTTAGAAAAAGATCCGCGCATGGGCGACCCGACCCGTGAAAGGATCCGCGCAAATTCAAACTAATTGCATTGTTTGCTTAGGGAGTTGTACATCAAGTTTCAATGCTTGTACATCTCTTAATTTTAAGATATTTTGGTCAAATGACCATTTTGTCCTTCTCATTTGGTTATATATACACTAGTTGGGGACCCGCGCAATGCGGCGGCAACGACAATCTATTTCATTACGTAATAATAATACTAATTATCTAGTAAGAAACCCATCCAATGCAACGACACGATAAAGACATAAATGATAAATATAGTGGGAGATGACAACCGAAGGTAAAATAAACATATAACAATTACATAGCTCGTAGCATTTGATAGAGGAAAAAACGGTGGCAACATGATCAGACTCCACGAGTTCAAATACTATATAAATATCTTTAAAGGCACGTCTAGACGGTGGCAACATGATCCGTTTAATTTCAACAATATCCGGATGCCTTAGAAGCCTTAACAGCTTGATTTCCTGCAGATACGAATAGCATCAGACGCGTGTTCAAAAATGTCTGTTACTTTATTAGGAATCATATAAGATACATAATATACATATAATTTATCAGAATTATATAAGATACATAAAAACAAACAGAAATCATGCATATATTAGTCGTGATTTACTTGATAGCAGCTTTGATTTCATCATAGGTGGCAGCCTTTTCCAGCCTCACGGTCAGATATACGACGGACACATCAACAGTTGGGACTCGGAATGCCATTCCAGTCAACTTCCCATTGAGGGAGCACTTTTCCTACGGCCTATTCAATATCATATTGCACAAAAACGTTAAAAGCTGCCGGAATTTAGCAAAATATGAAACTTGAATTCTTGAATACCTTAGCAGCACCGGTGCTGCTAGGAATGATGTTGAATGAAGCAGCCTTTCCACCTCTCCAGTCCTTGGCTGATGGTCCATCAACAGTCTTTTGTGTGGCTGAAGTATAAACAAACAATGCAACATCACAAAACTACAATATACAAAAGTAAAATTCATAAAGTCGCAAGATGGACGGGTCAGCCGGGTTAATGTGTTGAAGTTCATTTTATAAATGGAACTTAAAACAGACCAGGTTAGACCAACTTTAACACCTTTTTATCTCTTTATACATTTGAATAAACTCAAAAAACATTTAACCTGTTAAGAGATCAAACATTACCCAATTTAACCTATTAATGATACATAAATGGGTCATTGGGTCAGAATACCACCTCTAACAAATAAACAATCAACTTTGAAAAAAAATACCGGTAATGGAGTGCACGGTGGTCATAAGACCCTCAACAATACCAAACCTGTCATTTATAACCTTCATCACACAAATGGGATTTAATAAATGGGCTAATTATTAAGGAAAAAACATAAAATTTATCGACTAAAGAATAAAAACCTTGGCCAGAGGGGCAAGACAGTTTGTGGTACAGCTTGCATTTGAAACGATGTGAACATCGGGTGTGTATTCCTTCTCGTTCACACCCACAACAAACATGGGTGCATCCTTACTCGGGACAGAGATGATGACCTTCTTAGCTCCACCCTAGACATATGGGTAAAAGAACATTCTAAGAACTTAATTAAATGAAAAATAAATGATCATATAAACTTTATATTAGTATAAATTTGATGATTCTCAGATAGATTCATCAAAAACTACAATTTGTTGTTTAAGAATCAAGAAAGAATTGAGCAGGTACCAGGACTGTGTATCGTGTTATAGCGTCGTTCAGATTGTAGAACCTCTTCCTAAGTGTGGAATTCCATTTCCCACCACCAAAGCTGCAAATTTCAGATCATGATGATTAGTATTTCAACTCTTGTTGAATACTGCAAGAAATTGGGAAAACAATTGAAGAAGATGGTACCCGACGCTCCAGAAGTCATAACCATCAAGATGCCATGAATGAATGGAGTTCTCGTTGTTCTGGAAGACAATTTCGACGAAATCATGAAGGGTAAAACCAATTACTGATGGGGATTGAGTTACAGGGCTAGCAGGGGGTATGGGTTTGATTGAGTTTAGTTTGAATACTCCAGGGATGTTGAAGTAGTCTGCAAGCTTCAATGGGGTGGGTGGGTTGACGTGAGAGACTTTATTCACAGCATACCGAAGCTTCCCGCCAATTTTAGCTTTTGAATTAGCTAATACAACTGTTCTGGTTACTGGGATTGTTCCATAGTGAAATGCACCTTGAGGGTTGGGCCTTGCTGCATTTGCTGTCAAGTTCCATCTACAAGGAAACCGAAAGGTGAATACAGCTTCTGATTATGATAAATTCGCCAATTCAGGAATCATGAAAATATTTTACCTGATTGTTCTGGCTTGTTTCATTGACCAGTGAACCTGATAGGTCGGTGCAACAGGCAATGGCAAAGAAACTTTTGCTTTAGAGCCATCATAGTGAAGAATTCCAGTAGCATAAGAATTTGTTTTGTAAATCTAGTTGAAGCGATGATGAAGTAATCATTCACAGGAGAATGTAGGGTGACCAAGAAAGAAGCAGATTGACCAACATGAAGGTCAAGTGATTCATAGGATTCATGCAAAGTATGAGCCCCTTCTACTTCAACTAATGTCATTGTGTGCCCTTGGATCCTAAAATTAATTGAAGTTGTCAATGCCACATTTGACACCCTAAACAAGTACCTTTGACCTGAAATCCAACAAAAAAAAAAATAAAAAATAACCCATGTCAGATCGACTTATTGAAGCACATTCAATATTTAATAATAAATTCGATCACTATTACCAAAAGGGGATCAGTAGTTCAGTACCTGCTCGGCCAGTGAAAGATGTAGCACGAGGACTCCCATTGATAAGTAGACCGCCAGGCTTAGGAAAAGCTTTCCCTGAGTCCAATCTTTGTCTTAAAGTCTGCAAAAATTAAACTTTAACTGTTAATAACTTCCAAAACACTTAAAGATCTAAGAAAAGTTGAAATATTACAAACCTTGTGATCGGCTTTCCCCCAATCACTGACAAGTAGAGTGAACTCAGCAACAGGTTTAAGACAGGGGACGAAAATCACAGGTCTTGCTTGGATATTAAACCCTCCAAAAGCACCAACAGCTCTATGCATACCGAGCGAAGCAAAATAGGAAAAGGTTCCAATCTGATCTCTCACTTGCATATGATAAGTCCACTGTGAATTCGGTGGGATTGGACAGTTAGTTCCCAAGACTCCATCTTGCCATGAAGTCTTTCTTTGTTTTATCCCATTCCTGTCGTCACATTTTTGAAGTTTACAGATTATGTGCTTGTATCAAAAGCATTACAAAGAGAAAATGCAGCTAAACAGACCACATACCATGTGATGAGGAAAGGTTCATCCAACTTATTGACAACAGTAACAACAACATTGTCATTAGTTTTGCACTCAATAGTTAGGCCTGGAAACATCCAATTGATAAGTATGCCCTGCAAGAGTCATACACAAGAAGATGTTATTCCTTAAGTGTATCATTATCATTTAAACATCACGAGAACACGATATATCATATACGTTGTGAAGAACCTACCCTCTGTGGAACACCAAGAGGCGAAATCTGACCGTATGTAACTACAAAGTTAAAATTTCTGTATGGGTCTTCAGCATTCACACAGAAGACGCACACCCATGCCAATAGTCCGAGATAAAATGGCAGGAAACTGGCCTGCTTCATGTTTTCAGGCTATGTCCTCCCAAAATCTAACACCTGCATTTTTCAAAATCAGTTGAGGGTCATCTTCATGATCAAATCCCAGTTACATTCATCATTTAATTCCCAATCATATCACATCAATGTGATTCCAAAGCATCATCATAGCAGATCAATTATGCATACATATCGAAACTAAACAAATTAGAAGTGTAAGAGAACACTTACAAATCTTTAAAACACAGTGCAGAGTGAGACTCTGTGAAATTGAGTGAGTGATGAGTAGCAGATGATGGTTGATGAAGAGATGCAAGTCCATTGGAGAATTTATAAAGCGGGAAACACCAGGATGCATAAGAAAGAAGCGACTCCCAGTAAGGAAACGCAGATCGAGTACGGCGCACTTCATGGTGGCTATTAATGATCGTAAGTAGCTGTGAGATTCAAGCAGCAGAAGCTGAAGATGATTTAAAAAATTGGGGGTTTTGATTGAGATGTATACAATCCCAAGGGGTGAGGGTGATAGAGAGTGAGATTCGTCGGTGAAACCCTAGAATGGCTCAATGGAGGACGGATCAATCATTATGATCAAGGAGAGAAGAAGGTTAGGGTTTGTGTGAACCTGCAAATCATCTCCGACGCTGTGATCTGCAATGCGGTGAGGCTACCGTCGTATTCGTGGTGGTGGTGGCGGTGGCGGTAAGGCTACCGTAGCTGTTTCTGCAACTCGCTTTAGGGAGAAAATTGTTGAGACATGGGGTTTTGAATTTTGAAAACCTTTGGGGTTTTGAATTTTGGAAAGCAACTCTGTAGAAGTAAATCTGTGAAAGAAAAGCCCTTATGTTTAATGAGTTGTAACTTATGTTTTAAGAGATGTACATCTCTTAAATTAAGAGATTTGTGTGAAATTACCTTGGTGCCCTTCTCAAATGAATATATATATATATAGGAATTTTTTTTTAAAGTAGTATATATTAAAAAAAAATTAGGAAACCGGTTAAGTCAAAAAAAAAAAATGGAAAATAGTATATCCGCTATTACAAATAGCGGATTAGGGGTTATTTTTTTTTTAAATTCTGACACTCTGACAATTTAAAAAAAGGGTATTTTTTTTTAATTTTGTATATGAGCCGCTTTTACAAATAGCGGATTAGGGGGAATGTTAACCATGGTTAAGTTATAAAAAAAAATAATTTTTACTCCTAATCCGCTATTAGAAATAGCGGATTAAGTAAAAAAAAAAAAAATTTGTCCTAATCCGCTATTCCTAATAGCGGATTAAGTAAAAAAAAAAAAAATTTTGTCCTAATCCGCTATTCCTAATAGCGGATTAAGTAAAAAAAAAAAAAAAAATTTTGTCCTAATCCGCTATTCCTAATAGCGGATTAGGCTTTAAAAAAAATGTGGTTTGGCCGGGTTTCGAACCCGGGACGTTTCTGTGACATGCATTGCACCCAGCCAGTTGAGCTGAGTGACTAACCCAGCCAGTTGAGCTGAGTGACTAACCCAGCCAGTTGAGCTGAGTGACTAACCCAACAACTAAAATTAACCATCACTTTTTTTTACTTAGTAATTATTTTTACTTACTAAAATATTTTTAAAACTTAGTGTATTGTTACTATAAAATTTTATAATTAGTAAAATTTAAGATTAAAAAAAATTTTAAAACTAAATTTAACTCTCACTTTAATGTTTACGTTTTATTAATTTAAAATTTATAATGTTTACTTTTTTTAATTGTACTATAAAATTTTATACTTAGTAAAATTTAAATTTAAGAATATTTTTTTAATTTTTTACTATAAAATTAGTAAAATTAGTAAAATTAGTAAATATAGAATGTTTAATTTTTTTAATTTTTTACTTAGTAAAATTTTTTACTTAGTAAAATATAAAATTAATAATATTCAAATTAATAAAAAAATTTAATATTACCTTAGTAATTATTTAGTATATAAAAATTTAAAACAATAATTAATATGTAAATACCACTAAGTCTACTAAAAAAAAGAAACACGTGATTGACATTATAAATTAAAAAACATTAGAGTTACAACAAACATACTCACGCACATGATAATAAAATACAATTAATTATTTTGTCGGTATGGACATTTGTTGACCCTGTGACCCGTTCTTTTACAACCGGAACACTTACGACCCGTCCTTTCCTCAGCGTAGCTGGCGTCCATCTCGTTATGCATCCTTCTCGCACGCCGCCTTCCTCTTACTATAGTTATCTTAGATGCGTCCCCACGAATTTCCCAACCCGCGTGCAACCAGTCTTCTTTATGAGGCACCGGAAAATACTCGTTGTTGTATTGTGCACGGTACACTCCCGTAAGAAACCTTCGATCCGCAGTTTGTTGTGGACTTTCACGTAGATAGCCACAAACTGCAATTGCGTGACTACAGGGGAACCGGTAGATCTGCCACTTACCACAAGTGCAGGTTTTTTTCTTGAATTCTACCATATAGGGACTATTTCCAGATTCGTCCGATGCTTGTAGGGGTGTCTCCACCATGAACCTTTGTTCACGTACTGAGTAAGGGTATACCCTGTGTTGGGAAGCCCTTAATTCACGCTTATGGAATTCTGTCCACAAGCGGGGAGGAAAGTCAGTCGAACAATTATACGCGGTTGTGTAGTGATAGACGTATTGTTCAACTTCTCTCTTAAAGGTATATTCAATTAACGCCTTAATTGGGAGCATCCTGGCACCACGTAAGACATTGTTCATGCTTTCCGATATGTTCGTGGTGAGGATACCCCATCGGCGATTCCCACGGTCATACAAGACTGTCCATTTTGTTTTATCAATTGCGGATAGGTACTGCCACGCTTGTTTATTTGTCGCCTTAAGCTCAAGCATCAGTCGTTCGAACTTTCTTTCTTGTGTTGTGCTTCCAATGTCCCAACACATCCTTTTCAAGCTGACGCTCTTGAACTTCGTCATGAAATTGCTTCTGATATGCCTTAGACAAAATCGATGGTGGGCGTGGGGTTCCTTCCAGGATTCTAAATTATCCATAGCGTGTTTTATACCGGCATGCCTGTCAGAAATTACACACAAACTTCGACTGGTGGGGTCTGCAACGTTCTCAGCAAATTTTTGAAGAAACCACATCCAGCTCTCGTTTGTTTCTTCATCCACCAATGCGTACGCAATCGGCAAGATCATGTTGTTGGCATTTTTTGAAACTGCCATCAATAGTTTTCCCTTGTAGGTGCCCCGTAGATGGGTGGCATCTATAGAGATTACAGGAATGCAAAAATGAAAGGCTTCAATACTTGGACGGAAAGCCCAGAACACAAACTTGAATACTGAGCAGTCACTTGGACTATGGGGATGATGTAACCACTGGACAACGGTACCGGGGTTAGCTTGTTGTAGTGCCATTATGTAGTGAGGTAAATAATGGAAGTTTTGATCCCAGGTACCGTATATGTTTTCAATGGCCTTTTTCCTGGCAGCCCAAGCCTTGCCGTAAGTGATATCAATGTTCAGTTTCTCTTTGATGAGAGACTGAATTTGTTTCACAGGCAACGCTACATTTGTAAGAACTTGTTCTTGGATGTGGGATGCTACAACTTTTGATCTTAAGGAGCGGTTGTTGTTGCGAGAAACAGTTGTGAAACATGAGTGAGCCGGTGTCCATACAGTCATTTTGAAACAATGAGAATTTTTTAATTTTCTGGCGGTGCATGTCCAAAGACATGGTTGAGAGTCTTCGTGCTGGTTGTTGTCTGTTTCTTTGATACTTTTACATTTGGCCATCAAGACCTTTGGTCGGGTATCTGCCATGAATATCTCTCTTTTATGGTTGATATTCCACATTCTGACTGCGTAATCAACTTGTTCTTTTGAAGTGAAATACATATTTAAACGTATTTCGGGATCTTTTTCTTCCCAAAACTCCATTTCATCTTCCCCGAAATTATCCATAGGAATATAGTCTTCATCTATTTCCCTCCCATCAACATTAAGTTCAGGGAATTGGGTAAGCCCCTTACTTTGATGTTGAGGCAAAGGAGGGATTGGCTGGTCCTCCTGGATTGGTTGGTCCTCTTGTGTATCATATTCTGAAACAGATGGTTCACTCTCTTCCGTGTCTTCAATTTCTTCAGCAGTAGAGTCTTACAAAAAAAATTGTATTAGAATTTACGACATAACATTAATATAAAAAAATTGTATTAGAATATAATAAAATAAAAAGGAAGTAGAATAACCTTCGTCGTTTTCTACAGCGGCTGAGGAAGTGGTTCCAAATTCATGTTGATGCTGGTTGGGAACTAGCATCGTCCACTTCACATGAATTCTACAGGTGTAACCCGGAACAATGGAAGCTAGTTGGTATATTATATACATATCATTTTCTTGGTTAATATTTGAGGTAAATGAACCTCCATTGTATTCATAGTAGAGTGTTAAGTGTAGACAACAAGACTGACGATCAAGTTGAACACATCTACATATGTTGTCCACGAACTCAGAATAACCGAGTGGACTAGTAACTAAAAACGTAGTGGTATGAGTTCCCGGAGCACCCATTACTACCCCTTGCGTGTATGACACTTCACCCCCATAAAATAATTGTACCACAAAGGGAGTGAATGAGAAAGATGAAAACATTGTAAAGTGAATGGTGGAATGAAGAAGGAATAACTCTGTCAGAATAAGAAATATGAAAACATTAGCATCAATTTATAGTGGTATAGTTGGCAGTGATAATTCAAGCATTGTGAAAGTAATGGGTATGGAGTGTAATATCTCTGTCAGATTGTAATAATTCAGAGGGTAATAATTCAATCTTTTGTCAGTGATAATTCAATCTTTTGGCAGTGATAATTCAAGCTTTTGACAGTGATAATTCAGAGGGTAATAATTCAATCTTTTGTCGGTTATAATTCAATCTTTTGGCAGTGATAATTCAAGCTTTTGACAGTGATAATTCAGAGGGTAATAATTCAATCTTTTGTCAGTTATAATTCAATCTTTTGGCAGTGATAATTCAAGCTTTTGACAGTGATAATTCAGAGGGTAATAATTCAATCTTTTGGCAGTGATAATTCAAGCTTTTGACAGTGATAATTCAGAGGGTAATAATTCAATCTTTTGTCAGTGATAATTCAATCTTTTGGCAGTGATAAAATTATAGTGAGACTTGAAATAAAATTAAAGATACACTTGAAATAAAAATACAGATAAACTGAAATAAAATTACACATAGACCTGAAATACAATTACAGATAGACTTGAAATAAAACCCTGCAAATTAGCGGCCCGGAACACAACGCCAGTAATACAGCTGGTCGGCCATGTAGCGTCGGTAATTCACACAAGCCACCTCGACATCATCTTCTATCGGCAATGGTTTGTTTGTAACCAGTTTCTCCAATATCATACAAACAAGAACCCCTGAATTGGCAATGTTACCATTGCATCGTGGCAAGTTCAACTCAACTAAACCAACTGTAATATCACACTTAGTTCGGTGTTTTGACCTAGACCAGTATTGAATACGGTCAAGAAACCATCCAAAGTACAGGGGAACCACCTCCATATAGTATGATGTTATACCTTTTTTCTCATTTCTCCATCGGTAATCAGTCCAGTATTGAGTTAATACCATGCTCCGCATATCAATGCTGATTAGTAGCCAGTCAGTTTTCCCGATCCATAAAGGAAGGTAAACAGTGTCAACCTCCCAAATTGGGGGATATGGTGATTTTCTTCCCGCCATATCAATGGCGGTTTGAGGGTTTTCATTTCTCATTTCATCATAAAAACAAGGTGGTAAGACTGTCCAACTTACATTTGCACTTGGGTTTTTTAAGAGCTTTGACTGTCTTTTACGCATAAGTCTTACAGTCCATGCTTCAAGGTGCTGCACAGTAAGAATTAAAAAGGTAATACATTATTCATTTACTATATGGTACCATGAATATAAAAGTAATACATCTTACCGTGTCCGTAAGTGAACGATTTGAATGACAACCTAATAGGGAACCCCAAAAATCTTTGTCTAGTTTTTTGCTAATGAAACTAGTATAGCAAAATGGTGCATCTCCGTTAGTATAAAAATCTACGACATCTTTGGACCAGTTGATGGACTCGTCGATAGAAACAGCAAAGATTTTTTTGGGTGTTTCATTTTGTGCTTCATTTTGACCTTCATTTTGATGGGGATTCTCTGAAGACGATGCCGGAGTTTTTGACACGGATTGCCTCTTTAAACGTCTCCATACCAAATCTGTAACTCTTGCCGTCTTAGGTGGAGGTTGAGAACAATAAAAACCGTCTTCATTATTTGCCATTTTTTGTAGTTGATAATGAGATGATGTTGTTTGAAGGGTTCTTTGAAGGGTATTTATAGACTTTAAGGGTATATTTATTTTTATTATAATTTATTTTTATTAAATTAAAAGTATATTTATTTTTATTATTATTTAAGCAAAAGTATATTTATGAATTGAGTTGCAACTTGCATTAATATTTATTTACGGTGGAAATGCATAATGCAAACATGTGAATATGCAGACATGTGATCATGTCATAATGGAGTTGCATAATTCAAACATGTCACATGTGATACTGAAAATATGCAGATACTGATATTGTTTTTCCTTCTGCAAGTAGTCATAATGGAAATGCAGACTCCTTCTGCAAGTAGTCATAATGTCACATGGAAATGTCACTAAACATGAAGACTCAAACATGGAAATGTCACATGGAAATGCAGACTCCTTCTGCAAGTAGTCATAATGGAAATGCAGACTCCTTCTACAAGTAGTCATAATGTCACATGGAAATGTCACTAAACATGAAGACTCAAACATGGAAATGTCACATGGAAATGCAGACTCCTTCTGCAAGTAGTCATAATTTATTTTTATTAAATTAAAAGTATATTTATTTTTATTATAATTAAAGTAAAAATATAATTATTTTCATTATAAATATGAAGACTCAAGCATCATCTCATCTCACCAACTTCATCTCAAACACCTACCACATTCTCCAACTCAAGCCTCATCTCATTTTCATTTCTCAAAATGAATATGAACATGCATCTCAACCCGGGTCCAAGGGATGAAAGTCTGTTGTACCTGGGAGCCGAACACCGGGCCAGAAAGTTGTTTCTGAATCCACAAGAGGGGGACAACTGTACACTTGATTTTAAGCGTGGAGACGGTTCATTTTGGGAGCTGATTTATGACGAACACATTACTCTAACGGGTAAAGTTTTAAAGTACATCCGTTTATTTGGTTTTGGCGGTGTTGTACGATGTGCCTATAGGAGAATTGATAGGGCGTTGATAGAAGCACTGGTTGAAAGGTGGCGGCCCGAAACGAACACGTTTCACCTGCCTTTTGGTGAGGCCACTGTAACGTTGGTGGATGTTAACGTTCTATGGGGGTTGCCCATCGAGGGCGTGGCATTAGTTGGATCCGAGGGTTCGTACAACGAGGAAGAACGCAGGCATATGTGCATAAATTACTTAGGTTTTGATCCAAAACCAACTGATTTTAAAAATCATATGCTGAAACTCAGTACCTTGTTAACGTTTATGTTAGATTACCCAATAACTGATGAATCAACAGATCAAGAATGTATGCAGCGTGCACGTTGTATTTGCCTAATAATGATTACTAACAATGTATTAGCAGATACGAATAATGGGTACGCATCATTACATTTATTAAGTCATTTGACTGACATTACTGTTAGTGGGCAAATCAGTTGGGGTGCTGCTGCCCTAGCGTCTCTGTATAGAGAACTCTATAAGGCAACCAAGCCAAATACAAAGGCAGTGGGAGGCCCAATGTCACTGCTACAAATATGGGCATGGACCCGGATACGCCCGTTAGCACCCACAATTGTCAATCAACAAATAGATTGGAAAAAACCATATGGTGCAAGGTAAATACATACTATTGTAATACTTAAATATATATTATTATTCTAATACTTGTCATTGTGTTCGTGAAGGTGGGCGGACCATGCCATTAGCAACACAGATACTCCTTCGCACGTTATAAAGGCACACCGTACAACATTACAAAATCTCCGAGAGGCCGATGTATTTTTTCTTTAACATAATGATTTTATAAATCAATGTTAAATAATAAATATTAACAAATTTTTATTTTTACAGTTTGATTGGATGCCTTATCAGAACGTGATGCGAAGACTCCCTGAAATGTGCAAAACAGGCATAAGCAGTTGGAAGTCACAATGTTTTTTACTATATTGGAACATTGTTGAATATCATCCGGTGGAAAGGGTGATGAGGCAGTTTGGATTTCTTCAGGAAGTCCCTGCCCCATTCCCCGTTTCACGTCAAGTGCTTAACAAACTCCGTAAAATAATACGGAAAGGGAGGTTAGAAACAGACTGGTCTGTTTATCACGCAGCGTATGTCGACAATTGGAACCATAGACACGAAAATGTTGTGGAAGGTGTGCCCACCAACATGCCTACGACACACCATACTTACAATGATTGGTTTCATCGGCATACTGTTTTGTATATAAAAGACCCGAGGCACGTCCCGGGTGTTGTCCATGCTGGATTTGATGATCACGGTAG
This sequence comes from Flaveria linearis, assembly GCA_024085815.1. Taxonomy (NCBI): domain Eukaryota; kingdom Viridiplantae; phylum Streptophyta; class Magnoliopsida; order Asterales; family Asteraceae; genus Flaveria; species Flaveria linearis. Next base: position 19,751,552 of record CM044015.1, on the reverse strand, counting down.
AGCTGCAAGATTCTTGGTAAGTGTAATTACTAATGTAGAATTAAATTTAATAAACAAGTAATGCGTATAGTTAATAATTTTGGTTTTGCAGGTGGATGGATTAGGCTTCATTGGTCAAGAAGCAATCAGGATGCGAAACATGGGCCCTGATCATTACTACAAAAATTTTGGAGGGGTCCAAGGAATGGCTTCTCAACTGATTGGATCGGTTAATCAAATTGATCAGCCTACGTACATACGGACTAATGAACCGGATCTGGGACTGGATAACACACTCCCCCAACGTGCTCCGCGTGGTCGGGGGCGCCGTGGTCGACAAAGAACACGGGTAAATTTCGTACCCAATGATGATGAGGGGGAGGGTACCCAGCATTTTGGAGGGGCCCCACCCAACTATACGGACGGTCCCCCAAATTTTACAGGGGCAACACCCAACTATGGGGCGGGTCCCTCCAATTTAACAGGGGCAACACCCAATTATGGGGAGGGTACATCATATGTTGGAGGGCCAACACTAGATTGGCAACCATGTTATCAGCCTTCATTTGAAAATGTTGGACATGGATTATCAAACACTGAATTAGGTACCCAGTCGAATTTTAACAACAACGAACAAAACAACTGGGTATCCTCACTATTTGACAACACTCCCTCTGCTAATATGATTCCTCCGATGTACTCAGACCAGCCGGGGCTCTTTCAGAATTACGATTATACTGGTTTTAGTGTACAACAGCCGCGGTACCAACATTTAAGTCCAGTTCAAATGAGCTTGGACCTACAGCTTAGTCAACCCGAAGGCTTCAGTCCACCAAATGATAATGACCCCGAAGATCCAGCAACAAGACGCGTACAACCACCGAGACATCCAAAGCCAGTTGGTTGTGGCACCGGTGGCTGTCTGATCCGTTATCCGCATAGGCATTAAAACAATATATTCAAATATATTGTTTTATTAAATATATTGTCCTTTTATGTAAAAAATTAAAAAAATTAAACATTCTATATTTTACTAATTTTACTAATTTTACTAATTTTATAGTAAAAAATTAAAAAAATATTCTTAAATTTAAATTTTACTAAGTATAAAATTTTATAGTACAATTAAAAAAGTAATTTGTCCTGTGACAATAATACGTCTCAAACTTCATGTGATCAGACTTCTGTAAATTTTGTCCTCTTATAAATAATTTGTCCTGTGACAATAATACGTCTCAAACTACTGCAAATTTTGTCCTTTTTTATTTTGTCCTGTGATTATTACGTCTCAGACTTCTGCATGTGACCATGTCTCAGATTTCTGCAAATTTACTATGCAGTGATACAGATATATTGTCTTTTCCGTCTGCAAGTGATAATGGAAATGCAGACTTGCATGTGATACTGATAATTTACAGACATTTCACTTTGCAGACATTTGCAGTCTTGCATGTGATAATGTTGCATAATGAAGACATGTGATAATGCAGACTTGCATGTCATAATTAAAAAAAAAATTAAACATTCTATATTTTACTAATTTTACTAATTTTACTAATTTTATAGTAAAAAATTAAAAAATATCTTAAATTTAAATTTTACTAAGTATAAAATTTTATAGTACAATTAAAAAAGTAAACATTATACTAAGTATTAAAGTGAGAGTTAAATTTAGTTTTAAAATTTTTTTTAATCTTAAATTTTACTAATTATAAAATTTTATAGTAACAATACACTAAGTTTTAAAAATATTTTAGTAAGTAAAAATAATTACTAAGTAAAAAAAGTGATGGTTAATTTTAGTTTTAATTCTGTCAAATACTATATATTAATAAATGAAATCATTGAAATGTTGGGTTAGTCACTCAGCTCAACTGGTTGGGTGCAATGCATGTGACAGAAACGTCCCGGGTTCGAAACCCGGCCAAACCACATTTTTTTTAAAGCCTAATCCGCTATTAGGAATAGCGGATTAGGACAAATTTTTTTTTTTTTACTTAATCCGCTATTAGGAGACAAAATTTTTTTTTTTTTTTACTTAATCCGCTATTAGGAATAGCGGATTAGGACAAAATTTTTTTTTTTTTTTTACTTAATCCGCTATTAGGAATAGCGGATTAGGACAAAATTTTTTTTTTTTTTACTTAATCCGCTATTTCTAATAGCGGATTAGGAGAAAAATTATTTTTTTTATAACTTAACCATGGTTAACATTCCCCCTAATCCGCTATTTGTAAAAGCGGCTCATATACAAAATTAAAAAAAAATACCCTTTTTTAAATTGTCAGAGTGTCAGAATTTAAAAAAAAAAATAACCCCTAATCCGCTATTTGTAATAGCGGATATACTATTTTCCATTTTTTTTTTGACTTAACCGGTTTCCTAATTTTTTTTTTAATATATACTACTTTAAAAAAAAATTCATATATATAGTCTATACTATATTAATATGTATTTGAAGAGGGCAATAAAGTCATTTCACACAAATCTCTTAAAACTAAGAGTTGTACAAGCTATTATACACAAGGTACAATCCATGAAGCATTGTGAATCTAATTTTAAACATCAGCCTTTTTTTGAAAATCGGGACCAGGTACCATCTCCATCACCTACCAGTCTTGCTTTTCTTTTTCAAATTTAAAACATCCTTAGACACACTTTTGGTTTTCAAAATTCAAACACCCCCACCCACACATTTTGAAGGGAGCCGGTGGTGGTTTCTTCTTCACTTGTTCCTCCAATCACAACTTTCTCTCTCTACATATAGATACACCACACATGTATCTATAGATTCCGTACGTGTTTTGATGTTGTTTCTCTTTTCTTTCTAGAGAGAGAAAACAAGAACACACACACAAAAAACACACACACAAAAACACACACTTCTCTCCCTCACGTCTCTACTTATTTCTACATATAAAAAGCAAAAGGCTTTATCTTTGTGATCGATCATGAAGACGATGATATTGAATATGTTGCAGATTCACATGCGATTTTGAAGCTTTTTCATCTTCTTCAGACACCCTTTTACTCTCTTCTTACGCTTCTCTTTTTAGTTTGACCTTTTCAGGTACCCTTTTGTCCCCCCTCTCTCTCTCTCACACACACAAAAAGCGCGTGTTTCTCTGTGTAAATTCGTAAACCCTGTTTGTTTTTCTCGATACTGTTTCTAGGGTTTCGTTTTTGTGATGGGTTTTGTGATTTCTTGGGTGGAGAATTGGGGGTTTAGTTGGAATTAGTAGATTTTTTGTTTGTTGTTATGGAATTTGAGGTTTAATTGCTCTGCATGTCGTGATCGGTGTGTAGATTGCTGATTCCTTATTGGGGTTGTGGATCGTACAATTGGGTGTGATTTTGTTGTGAATTTGAGCAATTAGTGGTTATTAATGGGGATTTATAGATCAGTTCTACACTACTTTTTCATAATCTTTATAAGTTTTCTTCCTTTTGTTTATATAAATGCAAAGATTTTGCATATTATTGCGTGTGTAAGCATTGTATACCTTGTTGTGGCTGATGATCGTAATTAGTTAGGGCTTGTTTCAGTGTGCTATTTGAAACTGAGTATTGATGCTTGCATAGTTAATCAGATCAGGCAATATGTATCAGAAAATTAAAATTAAAATTTCTTTTACTCCAAAAATCTGAAACTATTTATTGAAGTTACAGTAATCAATATAGATTTAGACTACTAATTATGTTATTAGAGAGCTTAGTTTGTTTGATTGTTGGCATAGACTGATGCTTTTGACTTAAACTTCCTTTTATGACACAGTGTTTCACAATGCAACACTCTTCACAGCATTTTCCTTTTGGTAGGTTTTAAATTTCCTCTAACTATCTGTTTACTTATCTTGCAATAATTATTGACTTGTTGAAAAATATTATTTTTATTGCAGTCCCTCAAAACTGACATCAATGAATTATTCAAAAGCCGTCAGAAGTGAGGCAAAGGACATGCTAACCAATATTATTGAAATTTTTATGAAAATTATGTTATAATGTTAAATGCTATGTGCAATAGCTGTTTTATCATTCATTCTAAGTGTGTATTTTTGTGCATTTTTGGATTTTTATTTTTTTTATTATTATTTTCTTACAGATTATGTAAATAAAAAAAAGGTCAGTTATAGTTTGGAGGAAGATGAGTGGAGTAAATTTATCTAAACCCATTTGTCAAACCACTCATGTTCAAGTTATGGAAACCAAGTCTTACAAATTTTAAATGTCGACCGCCGCATTGCGCGGGTTTCTTACTAGTATATATATATATATATGTATGTATATATATATATATATGTGTGCGTGTATGTAATTGTGCTGTTTGTACGAATATATATGATGCTGCATGTGCAGCCTATATATATATATATTTACATATATAATGTGTGTGTTTGGAGTGTGTATGTATAGATTTTGTGTAGGCGCGTTCGAGTTATGGTTAAATTAAATATATAAATTAAGATTATAATAATAGTATATTTAAACTAAGTATGTATATATATACATATATATCACTCATGCCTAACTATGAGGGTAATCAAATTGTTATATATGTATATACAAACATTAATAAATATATATCTTTTAAGTGAGTCGCGCGATACACCTGGACCGACCCGAAACCGACCGAACGTACCTATTCTTTTTATACGTGTTTTAAGACTTAATTACAATTAATAATAGGTGTTTGATCGTGTTTGATCATGCATTGACCTCATTCTTTGAAGCATCTGTTCAATTTATTTCATCACGTTCAAGGTGAGTTTCACGGCCCCGTTTTAATATATTTTCTTGGGGGAAAAGCTTGCTCAAATGTTTGTTCTACGCCGTGTTATAAACAACTTGTGTGTGGTTTGGACCATAGGATTTAGTCTAGAGTTCTTACAAATGTGTTATCTGTACTTGGACTGTATGTGGACTGGACTGTCATGAAGAGGTATTATTAGTACTAACGGGCTGACACCCCACCCTTGTTGTTGGTATGCTAGCTAAGATCAACTTGGCCTTATGCGAGCCCTTGGGTGAATATAATCTGGTTGTGGACATGGGCATGACTATTGATTTGTATGGATTCTATGGCTACTATGTTCTCTTACTCACACACTCTCTTTTCTGTTTTATATGGATACACGACATGTTTTGTACATTAAACCTGTGAACTCAACAACGTATGTTGACTTTTATGAGCATGTCTTTTCAGGTAACAATGCATAGGTGGAATGGATGTGGACTTAGATGGGACCGCTCTCTCGGGAGCATTAGACTATTTTGGACTTTTATTTGGTCTTATTTATTTATGGCACTTTTGGACCAATTATGTCTGGATGTTTTGATGGTATGCTTGTTGGATCTTGGATTATCTATTGTGTTTTGAACTATTTGGTTTTGTTAAAACTTTTGGTGAACATATTTTATTGGTTACTCGTAATGGAGTGATTGATCTGACACTTGTTCATATGTGTCGGGCGTCGTCATGACCCATTTACGGAGAACGCCTTATAGTGATTCTCTTAGACCCCCAATGTGTTATAACGATCCAGTCCGTCGCATCCTCGTGTTTCCGCTACCAGCGGGGGTGTGACACATACACTGTGCGTGAAGTATTTCCTTACAGAACAATTGAAATCGAGTAAAAGGATGGGGAGACGTTTAAGGTATATGGCCATCTTTTAAAGCATTACATTAGCGGGCCGGTGATTGAGAACGAGGAAGAAGTGGCCGACCTTGCCCCTGTAAGAGCCTAATGGAGAAGTTCGAGTCAGGCTGACGACTCGTAAATAAACCAAGCGCTTCGGGAGGCAACCCGAGGGTTTGTTTTTATTTTTTCTACAGTTTGGTTTACCTTTATTTTTATTTCTTTGTACCAGACGCTTCTTTGTTTATATTTGATTTCAAGTTATCGCTCAGAGCTAAATGATCATCTGCTTGAGGTTCTTAGTCAAGTTAAAGTGTGAGGATGACATGTACATTTTCAGTGGACCTACATTTTCACTGGACCTTCTGTCATTGCGCGTTACATGACAGGGGAGTTTCAGTTTTCCCGTTTCTTTCACTTTTATTATCTTAATTGCTTATATTTATTTGATCAAACATTAAGGATAATGTTTGATTTAAGTGTGGGTCAAACATTAAGGATAATGTTTGATTTAAGTGTGGGGATGGGTTAGTTGGCAAAACTGAAACATTTAGCATGTTGATTTTAGATTATAAAAAAAAGAAAAAAGGCACTAAGTACAACTCATCCACACTCATAACTTGCACGAATCATGATGTGATGCCGATTAGCGCTGACTAGTTAAACCTAGAGAATGATTTACTTATTTAAGTCACATGATTAAATTAACTTAACAAGCAATTTTCAAAGTAAAATGGTACAGACGTCTAATCAAATAAGGTAAATAGAGATATAATAAACGTGCAATTGTCCACAACTCATACCCTGATTACCTCCATTTTCATGCGAGATTGAGCCTTTAATTCTTGATTATTTGCATTTCAGATGCATTCTTTTATTTGAGCGTTTATATCACACGATCACGTGCATTTTAGAACTTGTCTAGGTTATACGCGTCGAGACCATGAACTTTGAACTTGCACAGAAGTGATAGAGGCATCTAGGATTTAGCCTTGTGTTCAGCCTGTGCCTACCACTAGTTAGCCATGCTGAGCCGTTTATTACCATTTTCTTTTGTTTACACCCATGTTAGCCTAGCTGTTATCTATTTAATCCTTGATGTGAACCCGTGTGTTTAGAAAAATCCGACTAAGTTATTATTAAAATAGAGTGACTCGTTTGTTATTTCTGATTCTTAAAAGAAAAGAGAAAAAAAAGAAAAAAAAAAGAAAAAAAAATTGTTTATAGTAGTGTGCTTATTAAAGGATACAACTTAGATCCTCAATTTTAGTTTCTCAATTGCATATTGCGTTACGTGTTTAGACTAGCGAAGTCAGATTTTTATAACACTTTAGCCTTATTTCATCTTTTTATTCCTACCAGTTGCCTTAGTCACGTTACAACCCATGTTAAGACCTACTTGATTTATGCGAAGTTCAATTGCTAGATGTGTAGATGTGATATCTTTACAAGCTTATGATAATGTCGTGTCGTGATGATTGTGAGAGTACCACAGATATAAACTAGTACATCTTATACTAGTCCATAAAACAAACCGAGAGGAGAGAACAATGTGAGACGTTGTGGATTATTGTGTGTTTTGAGTCTTTAAATGAACTAAATTTAGTTAGTATGTCTATTTTTCAAAATATCATGGTTACTTGTTAAGTTGTGATCCTATTAATTGTGACTAAATAGTTGATTGTGTCTTGAGGGAAAACGGGTTGTGCTAATTTGGTTTTACAACTATGTTTTCAAACTTGTTGAAGTTAGATATGTAGTGGGTTGAGTTTTGCTTAGGGGCAAGCAAAGTTCAAGTGTGAGGATATTTGATATTGTCTAAATCATACATGTTACATATAAATAATCCTTACAATTTTAGTAAATATTAAGTAGTTTTGATATAATTTCATTCACATTTGGTTCAAATTCGTATTTTACAAGTTTTAAGATATTACAACTCTAAAAATATAATTTCTAATAAAACTTGAGACCAATAAACAATACTCTAAATATATATATCTCATGCTAATTTGTATAATATATTTAAGCTATTTGTCTAAAACAAACAATAAATAATAACGTAATATTTAAAGAACAAATTAACAATAACAAAACAGAAAAAAAAAAAAAAAAGAAAATGTTCTTCTAGCCCACGTGGGTTTGATTAAAAATTGTTTCATATAGTTGGTGTAATTCCAAAGCAGGCTTTGCATCATTTTGTTCTAAATGTTAAAGTCCAAATAAAAGAAGCCCATTAGGGGATTTGAAGAAAAAAAGTCAAAGGTGGCAGAAAGGATTCATACGAACAACGACAGAAAGAGAAAAAAACATTACTCTTTTGTATTCAATTTTGAAGCTTTTGAGTACATTTAGAGATCAATTTGAAAGCAAGAATCAAGATCGGGGAGCAACAATTGAAGCATTCAAGCATTAGGGATCATTCGGTTGCGTCTCGTTATCGATTATTTTTCTCTGTTTCATTGATTATCTTGTTTATGTTACTAAAGTTTACAACTTTTGTAATACCTGGATATTTTAAAGGATGTAAAAGGAGAATAAAAAAGAAGGAAATGCAAATTAACCCAAGTGGAGGGGTTAAATGTGTCAAAGTACAAAGTAATATATTATATTTTGTACAAAAAAGCATGGCCGCCCATACACAACTTCACATCACCTTTTTTGCAATCGGTTTTTAGAGAGAGAAAGAGCAGAAGCTCTCGGATATTTGAAGAACAAGAAGAAGAAGTCGAAGTTAAGGTAAGAATTCGTGTAATTAAGTTGTTCTTGGCAAGACTTAGCCTCGGTTATATGCTTATGTGTGTTTATGTGTGTTCGAATTTGTGTTTGGTGGGTTTCTAGGTGTTAGAATCATCTGAGAAGCTCAAGTGAAGAGTTTAAACTTGAGAACAACAAAGGTGAGTTCTAGACCCTGTGTTTTTACTTGTTTTATAAGTTCTTTGGGGCTGAAAATGTATGTAAACTATTTTTGCAAATGTTTTATAAGTACCCGTAAGTACCCATGCATGTATAATAATGTTCACGAAAGTTTCATGTTGTGTTCACGCTTAGAATGGTATGAGTAAGTTTAGAACAGGATGATACGATGTTTGGGACTGCATTAATTTAGAAATGTGTTCAACAAGTTGGCCATGCGTCCAAATAGGACTCGTGCGCCCAAATTTGCCTTAGAAAAGTTCTAAGTATGATCAACCGCCCAAAAAGTACCCTCAACCACCTAAAATTTGCCTTAGAAAGTTTTATGTAAGCCCATACGTCTAAACAGGACCCAACCGCCCAAACAGTGCCCCAACCGTCTAGAATATGCCTTAGGAAATCCAAGTGTAAGCCCAACCGCCTGAACAGTAGCCCATGCGTGTAAGTTTTGACTCAGACGCCTAAGTGTGGACCAAACGTCCAAATAGTGCCCATGCGTCTGAGATGGCCCAAACGCCTAAGTGTTGAACCGCCCAAATAGTGCCCATGCGCCTAAACAGGCCTCATGCGGCTGCATAGTGCTCATGCGCCTAGAACACTTAGAATAATTTCTGAAATTTTGAGTAAAACAAAATCATTAGAGTTTGACCCAAGTTTGACTTAGGGTTTTTAATTGCTATTATAATTGCATTATTATAAGTGTTCCTATGGTCATAGTAATTATTATTGTATGACTTATGTGGTGTGCCTATAATCATAAATGCAAGTACTATTCTTAACAAAGTGGAAGAGTAATGATAAAGAGAAGTGGAACTTAATTAAAATGTTAACAAATCTTGCAAGCATGTAGGAGGTGCACGACCATGTTGTCGTTAGCTCAACTGTGATGCGGGTTAGCTACCCCAAAGGATGCACACAAAGCCAATCAATTGAGATTGGCGGACCTTTGCAGCATACCCTAGGTGACTGGGCCAGCCTTTTACAGTGATCATAGCCTATTGAGAGACCAGAGGCCCAACATCAGTTTCCCCGCGCATATAGTTTAGGGTATTGCTCATTGGTCCACATAGACAGTGAAAGATAAAGTAAAGAGTACGAAATGAACAAAAGCATACAATAAAGAAGGAAAATATTACCTTGTTTTATAGTTGATGCGTGCTCACGTACAAGAGTAAGAGAAGTGTTTTTCTAAAAAGAGTATTTTCATATATATATATATACATTACACTAGGTAGTTTAATACTTTTAAAACTAGAACTCACTCAGCAACGCTGACTTTTATACATTTTCAGTTGGCAAGTAATTGTTGCTGAGGATGGCACGAGGGTGAAGCTACTCGGCAGGGAAAAGACTGACATCCATTCCTATGATATGATATTGTTGTTTTGTAATGCAATTAAACAATCTTTTGTAACTTAAACATTATTGTATTGCTTAACAACGGTATCTTTTAATAATAAGATAATGGCTTTTGCTAACGCAATTCCGCTGTTTATTTATGAAATGTATATTAATATGTTTTATGTGCAATGAATGACCAACTGTGAGGTGCTCGGAAATGGGGCCTTACATGTTGGTATCAGAGCTATAGTTTAAGTGAACTGGGTAAAACATTTTCAAAACCTAAACTGAAAATGGGACAGAAAGAGGGATGTCAGCCCAAGTAGCTACGTGCCATCAGGTATGTCTTTCATAAATGTTAACCGGTATTATATGTGTGTGCTATTTGACTTATGTGTTCTTAGTAGATTTAGATACTGATGTAGTCAGGACAGGAAACGCTTGGGGTGTGAAGAGTAAAGTAAGTGGCTAATCACAACTGGCCACTGTAATTAGGGACTTACTATACTTGACATAAACTGAGCTGTTCCCTTGAATGACTGTGTTAGTGTTTGAATCTTATAGCGTTTAGGAAATGGCTGGATGAAAATCTTCTAAGGCTTCTAGAGGCAGAGGTCGTCCACGTATGACTAGGAGTAGTGCTAAGGCTCCTGAGACGACTCATGAGAACCTTAAGGTTCATGGTCGGAGTGAGGAGAATGAGAATGCTAGCCTGAATGCCTCAGCTAGGGAGGCGATTGCTGACTAGGTGCACCAGGTCATGCAGACAGTCTTACCATCTGTAGTGACCGAAGTCATCAGGGCTGTGAGGAATGAGGAGAGGAAGTAGAAGGAAGATAAGAAAGGATCAACGGGCAAGGGAAGCAAAGGGGAGGAGGAACGACCAGAGCCTGAGACTGTATTGTCTGACGAAGAGGAGGATGATGTAGTAGGGGTAACGACCAAGGGGTGCAGTTATGGGGCATTCCAGAGGTACAAGCCCCCAACATTCGATGGCAATGGCAATGCTGCTGCCGCTCACCGCTGGGTGAGGGAAATGGAGGCGGTGTTGGAAATCATTGAGTGTCGCGAAGACTAAAAGGTGAAGTTTGCGACTCAATCTTTTGTTGACTCAACGTTATGTTAGTGGGACATATTGTCCAAGCTGAGGGTGCCAGGGCCATCGGGAAGATGCGATAGAAGGAGCTGAAACAGCTAGTGATTGAGGAATTTTGTCCTCACAGGGAGCTCAATAGGATCGAGAGGGAGTTCGTGCAACTTGAGGCGGGAACCATGACCCACCAGCAGTATACCACAAAATTTAACGAAATGGAGAGGCTGGTACCTGATCAGGTGACGCCGGTGTCAAGAAAGATCAAGAGTTACATCCAGGGATTGCCGGCTGATATTCGCAGGCATTTGATTGCTACTCAGCCAGTTACCTTTCGGTCGGTGGTGGATTTGGCGGGTAGGTTGTACGATGAGCGAGAGGAGACTGTGGTGGAGGTGAAGAAGACGAGTGGTGGTGATAAAAGCTGGAATGGGAAGAGGTTTGGACGTGGTGGTGTTACTCCAAACAACAAGAGGTTGAAGGTGGATGACTGTAGGGTGTCGTTAAGCTCAGGGTCAAAGAAGTGTGGCAAATGTGGAAGGGAGAATACCGACGAGTGTAAGTTGGGACTGAATGTATGCTTCAGGTGTGGCAAGCCCGGCCACATCGCTAGAGATTATAGGGTGCTGAAGTGTTATAACTATGGCAAGGAGGGCCACGCGACCAAAGAATGCAAGAAGCCGAGGGCGGAGAGCTCTGGGGCGAAGAAGAGGCCGGAGGAAGGAGGGCAGAGGGAAAGTGCTAGAGCTTACACCATGACCCGGGAGGAAGCCAGAGTGGATCCCGATGTTTATCAGGTATGTTTCTAGTAAACCAAACTTATGCCTCTGTATTATTGATTCTGGTGTTAGTAGGAGTTTTATTTCTACTACTTTCTATGCTAAGTTGTCTGCTAGTAGTAGAAGTGTTAGTGAGCCATTCGATGTAGAAACTGATATTGGTAAGTCCACTAGAATTACCGACATGATAGAGGACTGTGCCATAGAACTAGAAGGTCATAGGTTTGTTGCTAAGTTACATGTGATGCCCCTAGGTGGATTTGATGTAGTACTAGGGATGGACTGGTTAGCAACTTATGAAGCAAATATCGTCTGTCACAAGACGATGATTCGACTAGTTGCGGCCGATGGAAGTTTGGTGACGGTTTACGGAGACCGCGTTACTACGATCCCGAAGGTGATTTCGATGGCGGTGGCGGGGAAGTACATGGGACGTGGATGTAGCGCCTATTTGGCCTACGTGAAGGATGTGGACACGTCAACACCACAACTGCCCGATGTATCGGTGGTGTGTGACTTTCCTGATGTGTTCCCAGAAGATTTACCCGGCGTGCCACCAGATCATGAAATAGAGTTCCAAATCGATTTGATACTCGGTGCTCAACCCGTTGCCAAAGCACCATATCGATTAGCTCCGACTGAGATGAAGGAACTTATGGAGCAATTGCAGGAGTTAATGGATAAGGGATTTATTCGACCGAGTATCTCTTCGTGGGGTGCTCCGGTCTTGTTCGTGAAGAAGAAGGACGGTATCATGAGGATGTGTATTGACTACCATGTGTTGAACAAGTTGACGGTGAAGAATCGGTATCCATTACCGAGGATTGATGACTTGTTCGATCAGCTCCAAGGTGCCAGTTGGTTTTCAAGGATAGACCTTCGATCTGGCTACCATCAATTAAAGGTGAAGGAGCAAGATGTTCCTAAGACAGCTTTTTGTACGCGTTATAGACACTACGAGTTTCTCGTTATGTCTTTTCGGTTAACTAACGCGCCAGCTGCCTTTATGGACTTGATGAATCGAGTATGTTGGCCAATGCTAGATAAATCAGTGATAGTGTTTATTGATGACATCCTGATTTATTCTAAGAGTAACGAAGAACATGCCGGGCACATAAGCGAGGTATTGGAGACACTTAGGAGAGAGAAGTTGTATGCTAAATTCTCTAAGTAAGCTTTTTGGTTACGCGAGGTTCAATTTTTGGGTCATGTTGTTAATGCTGAAGGAATCATGGTGGACCCAGCAAAGGTCGAGGCAGTGATGCAGTGGAAGTCTCCAAGGACGCCATCCGAGATCCGTAGTTTCTTGGGTTTGGCGGGCTACTATAGGAGGTTCATCCAAGACTTCTCCAAGATAGCCTCACCTTTGACCAAGTTGATTCGCAAGGATGTGAAGTTCGTGTGGGGTCAAGAACAGGAGCGTGCTTTTGAGGAGTTGAAGACGAGATTAACACAAGCTCCTGTCTTGACATTGCCCGAGGGAAGTGAAGACTTAGTGGTGTATTCGGATGCATCTTATTCTGGGTTAGGTTGCGTGTTAATGCAACGTGGAAGGGTAATAGCCTACGCATCCCGACAGTTGGACCCACGAAGTCAACTACCCTACACATGATTTGGAGTTAGCAGCTGTGGTTTTTGCGTTGAAGATTTGGAGGCACTACCTATACGGGACGAAGTGCACCATCTTCACCGACCACAAGAGCTTAAAGTACTTCTTTGAGCAGAAGGATCTCAACATGAGGCAGAGAAGGTGGTTAAAGCTCATCAAAGATTATGACTATGAGATCCACTACCATCCGGGCAAGGCTAACGTGGTGGCCGATGCCCTGAGTCAAAAAGAGAGACCCGAGCTGATTCGGGTGAAGGCGTACCAGTTAGTGATGACCTCGAACGTGATGACTCAATTGAAAGGATTTTAGAATGAGGCGTTGAAAGAAGATCGCCTCAACTCTGAACGAATAAGGCGTTGAAAGAAGATCGCCTCGATTGTGTTGGATCGTGACACCCGATTCACGTCAAAGTTTTGGAGGAGATTCCATGACGCGATGGGGACAAAGCTACACATTAGCACGACTTATCATCCTCAGACAGATGGTCAGTCTGAGAGGACGATCCAGACACTCGAGGACAAGCTCTGGTCATGCGTGATCGATTTTGGAGGAAGTTGGGATGACCACTTACCGTTAGTAGAATTCTCATACAATAATAGTTACCATGCTAGTATTGGCATGCCACCATACGAAATGCTATATGGTAGGAGGTGTAGGACGCCCGTATGTTAGGGAGACACTGGGCAGAAAGAGCTGGGAGGTGTCGAGGTGATCGAGACTATGACTGAGAAGTTGGAAAAGATCAAAGCTTTCATCAAGGCGGCGAAAGATAGGCAAAAGTCGTATGCTAACAAAAGGCGTAGACCGATAGAATTCAAGGTTGGCGACTGAGTTATGTTGAAGGTCTTACCTTGGAAGGGGATCATCCGATTCAGGAAACGAGGTAAGCTAAGCCCGAGATACATAGGACCTTTTTTGTAACACCGGATATTTTAAAATCTAAGAAGCTCAAGTGAAGAGTTTAAACTTGAGAACAACAAAGGTGAGTTCCAGACCCCGTGTTTTTACTTGTTTTATAAGTTCTTTGGGGCTGAAAATGTATGTAAACTATTTTTACAAATGTTTTATAAGTACCCGTAAGTACCCATGCATGTATAATAATGTTCATGAAAGTTCCATGTTGTGTTCATGCTTAGAATGGTATGGGTAAGTTTAGAACAGGATGATACGATGTTTGGGACTGGAATTAATTTAGAAATGTGTTCAACAAGTTGGCCATGCGTCCAAATAGGACTCATGCGCCCAAATTTGCCTTAGAAAAGTTCTAAGTATGATCAACCGCCCAAAAAGTACCCTCAACCACCTAAAATTTGCCTTAAAAAGTTTTAAGCAAGCCCGTACGTCTAAACAGGGCCCAACCGCCCAAACAGTGCCCCAACAGTCTAGAATATGCCTTAGGAAATCCAAGTGTAAGCCCAACCGCCTGAACAGTAACCCATGCGTGTAAGTTTTTGACTCAGACGCCTAAGTGTGGACCAAACGTCCAAATAGTGCCCATGCGTCTGAGATGGCCCAAACGCCTAAGTGTTGAACTGCCCAAATAGTGCCCATGCGCCTAAACAGGCCTCATGCGGCTGCATAGTGCTCATGCGCCTAGAACACTTAGAATAATTTCTGAAATTTTAAGTAAAACAAAATCATTAGAGTTTGACCCAAGTTTGACTTAGGGTTTTTAATTGCTATTATAATTGCATTATTATAAGTGTTCCTATGGTCATAGTAATTATTATTGTATGACTTATGTAGTGTGCTATGATCATAAATGCAAGTACTATTCTTAACAAAGTGGAAGAGTAATGATAAAGAGAAGTGAAACTTAATTAAAATGTTAACAAGTCTTGCAAGCATATAGGAGGTGCACGACCATGTTGTCGTTAGCTCAACTGTGATGCGGGTTAGCTACCCCAAAGGATGCACACAAAGCCAATCAATTGAGATTGGCGGACCTTTGCAGCATACCCTAGGTGACTGGGCCAGCCTTTTACAGTGATCATAGCCCATTGAGAGACCAGAGGCCCAACACCAGTTTCCCCGCGCATATAGTTTAGGGTATTGCTCATTGGTCCACATAGACAGTGAAAGATAAAGTAAAAGAGTACGAAATGAACAAAAGCATACAATAAAGAAGGAAATATTACCTTGTTTTATAGTTGATGCGTGCTCACGTCCAAGAGTAAGAGAAGTGTTTTTCTAAAAAGAGTATTTCATATATATATATATATATATATATATACATTACACAAGGTATTTTAATACTTTAAAACTAGAACTCACGTAGCAACACTGACTTTTATACATTTTCAGTTGGCAGGTAATTGTTGCTGAGGATGGCACGAGGGTGAAGCTACTCGGCAGGGAAAAACTGACATCCATTCCTATGATAGGATATTGTTGTTTTGTAATACAATTAAACAATCTTTTGTAACTTAAACATTATTGTATTGCTTAACAATAGTATCTTTTAATAATGAGATAATGGCTTTTGCTAACGCAATTCCGCTATTTGTTTTATGAAATGTATATTAATATGTTTTATGTGCGATGAATGACCAACTGTGAGATGTCCGGAAACGGGGCCTTACAACTTTATTATTGTTCTTAATGTTTTTGAACATTATGAGTTGCTAACTTTTAGTACTACCTAGGTTGGGTTGAAAACTATTCATGTTTTGATTAAATATTTGGTTCTAATTTCGTATGTTGTTTATTTGTCACACCCTCAATTTCCACAAACGGGGTATTACCGTTAGGCGTGTGACTTCCAGGATCTCAGCCACTAGTTACACCAAAACAACACGTTGATTGTAAAACATAATTCATATTTAAAGTTTGATATTACCAAAGACTAAGTTTTTAATGTAAACATAACAGAAGTTGCGGAAGCATAGTAAATCTTAATTGTTTAAATGGCGCAACACGCGCAAACCAAATATATGAAATTCATTGAAAAGTTTTAAGTAAATCACGTGTGCCGTTGAATGCATGAATGATATGATCCTAAGCGTGCGCGTCTTGTGAACCTGAAAGAAACATGCTAAAGTGTCAACACAAGGTTGGTGAGTTCACAGGTTTTGATAAACAGAACATAAAGTAAACCGATACAGTAAACAAAGTAATATCAGTAGATAGCTAGTCTACTAAACCAGTTACTAAGTGTATGAAATTCGCAACCGACGCTGACAATGAACACAGTGCCTCGGCTGTGGCTACCAAACCACAGCAACAGAAAATTAGGTCAATTATACACCCGTTTGACGAACGTTGTGCTAGCGCGACTAGCCCGGGTGGGGTTTGTCAAACCCAGTAGATCTACTCAGAATTACCCCGCTGAAGAACATACATTAACGGTTCGAAACGTGAGGACTTAAGTGGTATCACACTAGTACACAAGTGATATTACAGTAATACTGATCAATGAAAATGAATTTATTACCCATGTTTCTTTCACCCCAAGAAAATAATTAAAAACGGGGCTGAGAACTCACCTTAATCGCACAGCAAAATCAATAAGTGTAGGCACGAACGATTAAGTTTCCGAACGACCTGAATGTATATTTATTACATAATTAATATTAAACTATTAAATAGTAACAATGCGGTCGTGTAGTTTCGCGTTCACGGTTTGGTTACAATGCGGCCCATTAATTGACTCCCATCCACAAGCAAACATAACGCAATACGTATTCACTTCAAATACATAAAACCCAACTATCACGTATAAAATACATTTTATACACTTTAACTATATGACCTTTTTTTATAAAACTCATCACGAACACGTAACGATCCAACGTAACTCATCCACATGCATTAAATAACAATATATTACTCACTCAATATATATATTTATATGTCACACATGCTTTACATATAGATACACTACACACGTATTATTATATAGTATATATACCACACACACACCACTACCATTTACAACTTAAAATCCCTCATACGCCCACATTCCTACATAGCATACGCACTACCCATGCAATCCATGTGGCTTCACCAACACACATACAATATACCTTCACCAATACACATGCAATATATATATACACATGACACCATAACAAAACCCAACACTCCATGCGACCAAACCTCCTGCCAAAATCCATTTTCACCTCCAAAGCCAATAATACATAGATATACACAAGCAAGGAACATACATGCAGGTTATATATATATATACATACATACATACATATATATATATATATATATATATATATATATATTGCTAAACACACATGACACCACAACAACCCACTTTAACCCAATCCGCACCCAAACCGAACCGATCATACGCCTTGAACACACCATGCACCCGCACATATACGCAGAAACATATATACGCAGCATATACACAGAAAACATACATACAGCAGCATATACATACATATATACGCAGAAACATACATATAGCAGCCTATACGCAGAAACATATATACGCAGCATATACACAGAAAACATACATACAGCAGCATATACGTACATATATACGCAGAAACATACATATAGCAGCCTATACATACATACATACCGTCACGTATATATATACATATATATATACACACGCACACAGCAGTATACAACATATATATATACTTTTCAATTATATATACACTCTCATCATCATCTATACATACATACAAATGTACAAGGCTGCTGTGTTTTCTTTGGATATACATACTACACACACCATCGATACATACATACAAAAGAAGCACATATATATACACAACAAATACACGCACCTAAACACATGAAACAAGAGCCGACACATACAATACAATCACAACTACATTCCCACACCCGCACACATGCCACGGTTCACATATACATGACCCACATACATATATACGTACATCATAGCACACACACACCCCCTGCATATAAACACACACAAAAGAAGCACCCACACCCTCAGGCGCACATAAGAACATTCATATGAAAAAATGAGACAAAGCACACGGATGGAGGACTCCGATATGATCGACCACCCAACGGGTATTCACGAGACACTCGCAAGCGAACCGTTACAGAAACCGAACAAATAGGTAGAGGAACTCACCGTATGTTGTTACACTCGATTCTTGTGGCTGCCGGAGAAGCGTCGACCGTCTAAGGGCCTCGGTTGACGTTGGGATGACTGTTGAAGATGGAATGTTCTGAACAGAAGGTTGCAGCGATGAAGATAGGGTTGTAGGAGACCGTACGCTGCTATTGGGAAGGTTGCAAGAGTCAAGGGAGAGGTGTTAGAAGGGGCTGCCCGTGTCAGCTTCACAACCGAGTACAAGGATGCCGTGGGGAAGAGCTTCGCCGGAAGGTGAACGGTGGAGTTGCGCCGGTGATGTTGGGGTTACGAGGAAGAAGGTTGTGATGTGGATGGAGAAACCGTGAGGGGTTCCACGATTATAGAGGGTGTCATAGAAGAGTTGGGAGAGTAGTATATGCGTATAGTGTTTATATGTAATAATTGTTGTGTGATAGGGACACAACTTTTGTGTCAAAAGAACATGCATTTGGTAGTGGCAAGCTGTATAACACCACCCAACTACCCCACATCCCTTATTCTACGGAAAGAAAGAAAAAAAATATAGAGATATCAATTGTGCTTCATTCTTAGGTGTATAAATTTGATTATTGGTATAATTTATAAAATATTTAATTAATGTTATATTCATATAAATTCATGAAGTGTAACAATATTAAATTAATGTTTTAAATGTTTTAGAACCATGCAAAACTCAAGTTACAGATAAAAGAAATGTATTATGCTTGATTTTATGAATTATGCTTGAATTAAAAGAAGTATGTTTAGATTTAGTTAAGTAAAAAAAAACATACTTAAATATTATAATGACTAAAAATGATTATTAAGACTTTAAATTGTTATTTTATGGTTTTGACAGAGTTGTGACATCATCCCCTTGTTGAAGGAATTTTCGTCCCGAAAATTAGAATATAAGGTTAACGCAGAACATTAGTTTTCAATAACAACACAGAAGAGCAGTCAAAAGTTTTCTTAGGATAGGGTTTTCTGGAATTTCTAAAAAAAAAATTCGAATATGAAGAAATGTAGGGTTTTAAGGTTTCGCGAGGGTTGTGATATCATTCCCTTATTGCAAGGAATTTCGTCTCGAAGGTTAGAACATACACGTTAACGATCTTCTAGAAAGCAAGTTGGCTAGTGAGTAAGCTGATTAGTTATCTGGAACATAGGTAAGATAGGATCTCCAAGGGTTTCTGAACAAACCGTAAACAAAAGAACGTAAGGCTTCGTGAGAGCTATTTCCATGGCATGCTTAGGGTTCAAGTCAATAGGTACTATTCCTAGCATTTTACTAAACTTGTTGGACTCATAACTCTTATTGGCACCAGAATCAAATAAAATAAAGGCATAATGACCATTTACATGAAATCTACCAGATACTACAGTAGGATCATTAAGAGTCTCACCTGAGCCTACGACAAACACTCTGCCCTTGGCACCACCACTTCCACTTCCTGAGCCATTTCCGTTGTTGTTGCGGTTATCAGAGTTGTTTCCACCACCATTGTTCCTCTTCAGCCTTGGGCAGTTTCGCTTGATGTGTCCCACTTCACCACATTCGTAGCAACCCCTTTGCTCTCCTTGATGTGTCGTCGGCCTAGCAGTCAGATTCACCCAACAGTTCTTGGCAACATGACCGAATTTGCCACACCTTTTACATGTGTTTTTGCCGCAAGGTCCGTTGTGGTGATAGTTGCATTTATTGCATTTGGGCAACGTCCCAGTGTAGCCACTACCAGATTGAGAAGATGCAAATGCTTCGTTGGACTGGCAAAAGTTGTCGAACCTCCGCTGTTGTTGTTGTTGCTGCTGGGAAGAGTTCTGCTTGTTATGGGAGCCAGGCTCCCACTTTCTTTTATTATGACCATCAGTAGTGGTAGAAGTAGAACTGCGTGGAGGTAGTTTTCCTTGTGTTACTGCCTGGTCTGTTAGTCTATGAGCCAGTCTAATTGCCTCTTGTATGGTAGTTGGTCGAGAGGCAGTGACCATTCCCTGGATTTCTGGAGACAATCCGTGCAGATATCTTTCGATCCTTAGAGAAGGAGGGTTGACCATGTTGGGGCACAAAGTAGCAAGTTCGTGAGATCGAGTGGTGTACGCCTCAATCTCGGAACCTGTCATCTTGAGATTCCAGAACTCCATCTCCAATTTCTGTACCTCTTCCCGAGGGCAGTATTCCTCTTTCATCAAAGTCTTAAAATCCTCCCAGGCTGTCTGATTGGCAATCTCAACTCCTAGCATTTGTACCTGGGTGTTCCACCAGGATAAAGCAGCTCCGTCCAGGGTGCCGGTGGCGTATTTAACCCGATGTTCCACCGGACAATTGCACATCTCAAACACTGATTCTAGCTTCTCGAACCATCGTATCAGTCCTACGGCTCCTTCCGCTCCGGTGAATGGATTTGGTTTACAACTCATAAAGGACTTGTATGTGCAAGTTCCTTGACCTGTAATGAATTTAGATCAGAACTTTGGAAGTATGGAATGAATGCTACAACCTACGAGACTGACAGAACATTAACATCGGATATGGATTGAGTTTTGCTCACCGTTTGGAGCGGGTTGAGGATTAGAGTTGTGGTTCGCAAGTGCATCAGCCACATGTTGCTTTATGAGGGCGTCCAATTCTGCTGGAGTCATATTGATGGAACCATTTCCACGTCCACGTCCAGACATTCTTAACAACTACAACATACAAAAATAAGTAAATATGTAACATATCAACTTCATTTAAGCATAAGTAATTAAAGAATTTGGCACACACGACTAAATGTTCAAATAATAATTTCCGGCAAAATAAATTGTAAGTACGTCTACAATTTAATCAAACCAAATATCAAAATTTAGGAACATAAGTCGGATGGGGACAACCCTTCCCATCTAGGTGTGAAAAGAATGGAGTCCAATGAAATAAAAGAAATAATGAAAGGAAGGGGATAAGCAAGGAAATCAGTGAGAATCGACAGATCCATCGCTATTTTCCGCTTCGTCATCAGGTTGTTCCTCGGGCTCTTCTTCTGGTTCTTCCTCCTCAGACTCCAGTACGACGTTCAGTGCATTGACCTGACCCAATGAACAAAGAATACGTGCGCGTAGAGTATCACTACTCTGAGGTGACTTTCGTGAAGATTATGCACATATCAAATAATTAGTATTGCACGATAGCTAAGATGCTAGAACGAACAATGTCTCGTAAGGAAGGGGACTATTGTCACAGTACAATCCCATCAAGGCTCCAAATAGATGAAAATTTCCATACGAGTAAAGATGAAAAGATTTGTTTCCATATCAATGGTGAAGTTTTATGAGAATCGAGACTCTCATGTCCCAAAACATAAAAATGAAAATTTGTACTGACTACGACCGTTATCACTCGACTGAATTCACCAGACTTCTCATGCACGACAAATTACAATTACGTGTGCACCTGTAATGGTAATTTGCTTTGCATGGTCACCCCTGGTTCCTCCTATCCGTGCTAACATACCTTGTCAAGTACAGAGATTATCAATGGTAGAGGTATTAAAGATGTAGTTATTGCATCGAGGGTCGATTAACCAAAGTTGTACGAAAGAATCGGTTAGAACAGCATTTAACAAGTGGCAAGATATGCTCCTGATGGACCATCCAAGTAAGGTACCCACAGTTTCGCATTCAACTTTGAAATGTATGATGTAAAAGGTACGATGAATCATTAATCGTAATTAACCTCGTCGTGACTCACAGTAACTCGGAGTCATCCGTACTAAGGAACATGCGGTAACAACAGGGGATCAGGACGAACCGGCCCTTTCCCTTAGACATAGAATACGAAAACACCATCCCTGTAGACGAACACTCACAGGAATACGCCAAAGCAAACAGTTCTCAAGCAAGCAAAAACCAGCAAGGCATGCAAACAAAGCCAACTAACAAAGTTAAACGTGTCTATATGCGTGTAACTAAGGAAACAGCTATAGTCTAAATGCAATGTAAATGAGATGCAATGTCAATTTAGTTCGCTATAACCAATGGCTCTGATACCAATCTGTCACACCCTCAATTTCCACAAACGGGGTATTACCGTTAGGCGTGTGACTTCCAGGATCTCAGCCACTAGTTACACCAAAACAACACGTTGATTGTAAAACATAATTCATATTTAAAGTTTGATATTACCAAAGACTAAGTTTTTAATGTAAACATAACAGAAGTTGCGGAAGCATAGTAAATCTTAATTGTTTAAATGGCGCAACACGCGCAAACCAAATATATGAAATTCATTGAAAAGTTTTAAGTAAATCACGTGTGCCGTTGAATGCATGAATGATATGATCCTAAGCGTGCGCGTCTTGTGAACCTGAAAGAAACATGCTAAAGTGTCAACACAAGGTTGGTGAGTTCACAGGTTTTGATAAACAGAACATAAAGTAAACTGATACAGTAAACAAAGTAATATCAGTAGATAGCTAGTCTACTAAACCAGTTACTAAGTGTATGAAGTTCGCAACCGACGCTGACAATGAACACAGTGCCTCGGCTGTGGCTACCAAACCACAGCAACAGAAAATTAGGTCAATTATACACCCGTTTGACGAACGTTGTGCTAGCGCGACTAGCCCGGGTGGGGTTTGTCAAACCCAGTAGATCTACTCAGAATTACCCCGCTGAAGAACATACATTAACGGTTCGAAACGTGAGGACTTAAGTGGTATCACACTAGTACACAAGTGATATTACAGTAATACTGATCAATGAAAATGAATTTATTACCCATGTTTCTTTCACCCCAAGAAAATAATTAAAAACGGGGCTGAGAACTCACCTTAATCGCACAACAAAATCAATAAGTGTAGGCACGAACGATTAAGTTTCCGAACGACCTGAATGTATATTTATTACATAATTAATATTAAACTATTAAATAGTAACAATGCGGTCGTGTAGTTTCGCGTTCACGGTTTGGTTACAATGCGGCCCATTAATTGACTCCCATCCACAAGCAACATAACACAATACGTATTCACTTCAAATACATAAAACCCAACTATCACGTATAAAATACATTTTATACACTTTAACTATATGACCTTTTTTTATAAAACTCATCACGAACACGTAACGACCCAACGTAACTCATCCACATGTATTAAATAACAATATATTACTCACTCAATATATATATTATATGTCACACATGCTTTACATATAGATACACTACACACGTATTATTATATAGTATATATACCACACACACACCACTACCATTTACAACTTAAAATCCCTCATACGCCCACATTCCTACATAGCATACGCACCACCCATGCAATCCATGTGGCTTCACCAACACACATACAATATACCTTCACCAATACACATGCAATATATATATACACATGACACCATAACAAAACCCAACACTCCATGCGACCAAACCTCCTGCCAAAAATCCATTTTCACCTCCAAAGCCAATAATACATAGATATACACAAGCAAGGAACATACATGCAGGTTATATATATATATACATACATACATACATACATATATATATATATATATATATATATATATATATATATTATATATATATATATATATTGCTAAACACACATGACACCACAACAACCCACTTTAACCAAATCCGCACCCAAACCGAACCGATCATACGCCTTGAACACACCATGCACCCGCACATATACGCAGAAACATATATACGCAGCATATACACAGAAAACATACATACAGCAGCATATACATACATATATACGCAGAAACATACATAGAGTAGCCTATACGCAGAAACATATATACGTAGCATATACACAGAAAACATACATACAGCAGCATATACGTACATATATACGCAGAAACATACATATAGCAGCCTATACATACATACATACCGTCACGTATATATATACATATATATATATACACACGCACACAGCAGTATACAACATATATATATACTTTTCAATTTTATATACACTCTCATCATCATCTATACATACATACTAATGTACAAGGCTGCTGTGTTTTCTTTGGATATACATACTACACACACCATCGATACATACATACAAAAGAAGCACATATATATACACAACAAATACACGCACCTAAACACATGAAACAAGAGCCGACACATACAATACAATCACAACTACATTCCCACACCCGCACACATGCCACGGTTCACATATACATGACCCACATACATATATACGTACATCATAGCACACACACACACACCCCCTGCATATAAACACACACAAAAGAAGCACCCACACCCTCAGGCGCACATAAGAACATTCATATGAAAAAAATGAGACAAAGCACACGGATGGAGGACTCCGATATGATCGACCACCCAACCGGGTATTCACGAGACACTCGCAAGAGAACCGTTACAGAAACCGAACAAATAGGTAGAGGAACTCACCGTATGTTGTTACACTCGATTCTTGTGGCTGCCGGAGAAGCGTCGACCGTCTAAGGGCCCCGGTTGACGTTGGGATGACTGTTGAAGATGGAATGTCTGAACAGAAGGTTGCAGCGATGAAGATAGGGTTGCAGGAGACCGTACGCTGCTATTGGGAAGGTTGCAAGAGTCAAGGGAGAGGTGTTAGAAGGGGCTGCCCGTGTCAGCTTCACAACCGAGTACAAGGATGCCGTGTGGAAGAGCTTCGCCGGAAGGTGAACGGTGGAGTTGCGCCGGTGGTGTTGGGGTTACGAGGAAGAAGGTTGTGATGTGGAGTGAGAAACCGTGAGGGGTTCCACGATTATAGAGGGTGTCATAGAAGAGTTGGGAGAGTAGTATATGCGTATAGTGTTTATATGTAATAATTGTTGTGTGGTAGGGACACAACTTTTGTGTCAAAAGAACATGCATTTGGTAGTGGCAAGCTGTATAACACCACCCAACTACCCCACATCCCTTATTCTACGGAAAGAAAGAAAAAAAATATAGAGATATCAATTGTGCTTCATTCTTAGGTGTATAAATTTGATTATTGGTATAATTTATAAAATATTTAATTAATGTTATATTCATATAAATTCATGAAGTGTAACAATATTAAATTAATGTTTTAAATGTTTTAGAACCATGCAAAACTCAAGTTACAGATAAAAGAAATGTATTATGCTTGATTTTATGAATTATGCTTGAATTAAAAGAAGTATGTTTAGATTTAGTTAAGTAAAAAAAAACATACTTAAATATTATAATGACTAAAATATGATTATTAAGACTTTAAATTGTTATTGTATGGTTTTGACAGAGTTGTGACATTATTAATCTTAGAACTTGATTATTTTCTTAATTAAATATAGATATGTGCATTTTTTTATACTTAAAAGTTGTGGCCATGCTCGTGTATGTTTGATCTTGATTGATTGCGTGATATCTAGATTAGGTTTACACGTTAAAATTAATTACTTTGTGTTTTAATTTTAAACTTTGATTAGAGATAATCTAGGAGTTTTGGCTATGATTTTAATAGTATTTGCAATATGCTACCTTATCTAAAACCTAGGGGTGATAAATATTGCTTAAAACCTCCTACCTATTGTTTGTTAGGTTTAGATTTCACGAGAGCGTATTTTGCCTTTCACTGGTGATGTTAGTGTTTTAGGGTATTTAATTAGCTTTAATTAAGTTGTCCTTTATCTTAGGGTTAGGAAATATAATCTTAAAGATAATGTGGTAGAAAACCTACGGGTGATCTATATTAGACATTTTAATAAACCTATCTTGTCCTTCACACGTGTCTTGAGTTTTTTTAAGGAGTAGCAACATACCTAGTTAACCCTAGATCTGTATTTTTAGAGATAGCCATACGAGTCATTACCTTTAGGTCATCACATGTTTGTTGGATTTCTGCCTAGGTAGTTATTTAACATATTTGATCGTATTTAAGTTTCAAAGTTTGAATTCTTATTTGATTATTTCTTCCGTCGTGTTTAGATTAATTAATTTTAGTTAAATTTTTTATTTTGTTTATTAATAATTAATTAAATTAATTAGGTTAGAAGTCGATAGAGGTATAGTAACGAAAGCCGCCAAAAGTGTTCACGGATTCGATATCCGGACTTACCTAAACTTTACTATATCACGACCGGTATACTTGCCGTTTGTCTGAAGTTTAGTTAGGAATTTTCAAATTTTAAAACTAATTTGTGAAAAATATTTTCAAAATAAATTAATATATATATTTTCACACATCAGATTGATTTCTTTTTTATTATTTCAAAAGCGATTCTTCAACACGCAATGTAATCAATATATAAAAATGTGTTTGTGTAACATCAACCTCAAATACCCTAACAAATTCCTCCTAGGCTAACCCAACCAAGGGCTGTAACTATGGTGCCTTTAAAAGGTGCAACCCTCTGGTGTTTTATAGCATTAAAGATGCTGTAGTTGCTCATTAGTAGATAAGGGAAATAGATGTTGTGATTAAAATTAGTGACTGTAAGTAGGATCATAAAGTACAATACCCATTTCTTTGTGCCTGAGGCATCATGCTGGTAGGATAACATCACACATACTGTGACATCCATAATCTAAGTTTGACTTTGATTTTGACCTTGATATTGACTTAATATAATTTGGCTTGTTGGTGTGTAATCCGTAAGAATTTGTGGAACACCAAATGGTCCTAATGCATAAGTACATGTAGAGTATAACAAACAATGTTCATGTAATCCGTAAAATAATGATAGATTACATAAAAAGTGTATAAATGGTGACATAATAATTAGAATATACCTATGGTTCATAAACAAAAATCGCATAGCTCAAACATAATGAATTTATACTATGGTAATCCTTAAACAATTATACTTAGACATGTAACATAATAAAAAAATCATAGTGCAACATACTAATATATTAGTAATTAACTTGTAACAATACAAATCAAATTAAAAGTGAAAGGACCAAAAGGCATTTGACCTTTCTTCCTTTCCAAGTCCTGACTGAGAATAGCCCCTTATATTTGTTAAACCCTAAAGCACATGTCACTTATTAAATCCCACATATTTTCTTAAAGCCTCTCAACTCTCTCTCTTCCTCTGGCCTCCATCAACATTATTACCATCATCTAAGGATTCTAAGAAGTTTTCTAGAAATTCAAGCCTATAGTGGTGTGATTGAGATCATAATCAAATGCAGGTAAGCTTCATGATTTGATTATGTTTGTTTTAAACTAATTTTCATAACTCTTGAGTTATTCTCTTTCAAAAATCTTAAACCTTCATCTAATCATCTTTTTTTCTTCATGCACTTGGACAGTCATGAGAGATTGTACAAGTGGTCGTGTTTATTTCGAAAACTTTTGTGGTAAAAACTCTTTTATGACTTTATATATGATTTGATTCTTTCGTTTTCTGATTTTATTGTTTCATTTTATTCCAATTCTATAATGACCAAACATGAGATTAAACACACCCTAATATTAATGATATGGTAAACGACATTATCTCTTTTTGGTCAAAAACTATCAAAGTAATTAAGTGGTCAAATTAGTAGAGTGAGTAGTGCGCTCTTTGGAATATTAAGCAGAATAAATTTAAAATCAAGAAATATGAGTCAAGATATTTATAAAATGACAAAGCAGTAAAGAACAAGATGTATAAAAAAAAAACCTTGATCTTGTTAGATTGCGGTAAAAAACCTCAGGAGCAGACAATCGTCCACCGCCTTATTGATCTTATTGATAATGAAAAATTAATATAACTCGAGAGCCGAATCCTATCGAATACTAAATGTCACAAGTGTTGTTTTCGAGTGTGAGTGTGTATACAAGCTGACAACAATGACAAGATTCTCAATGAATGTTCCTAATTCAATGAGATATGCCTTATTATATAGTAAAATAAAATAACAAATTCTCTGATATTCCTGGCGATATCCCATATTCTTGGGATTCACAGCGTATAGCCTCCACAATTGTTGTGGACTCATTCTCCAATGTGCAATGTTCATTCCTGCGTTTGCCTTTCGATTCTTACATACTGACTCAGTCATTTACATGTTTCCTGTAACAATCACATGCACAAGAAACAAAATTTAAGCGATAACTTGGAATATAGTTCGGGATACATAACCTGTCGGATAATTTTAATATTTCAAATTTAGTCCAGAATACTGGTCGTGATATTCACTCATAACAATATCCATCGTAAGACGCTAAAAACAACGTATTTACATCACGAAAACAAGTTTAACGAACAAACTGACACTACGAAGGTACAAATATGAGTTGTTAGGGTTTTGCTGATGGGTGATGATTTTAATCCCTTGGAATAATCAAAAGACTAAGTTATGCTCATGAGATTTTAGAGTAGTTATGAGCGTATGAGTCTGATTTAGCAAATCAAGAGCATGTTGCGTCAATGATTATGACTTACCTATACTACTATATAATATATTTTTTTGGATAGAGATGTAATTTTGTCAAGCGTACAAGTTTTGATGCAACATATACAAAGAAGTGCAATGCATTTGAGAGGCGTAAAATATGAAATTAATTAAAATTTTAAAACACTTTAGGGGCAATATGGTAAGTTTATCTATTAAATTTTATATACCTCGATATTTTTATCCTTATCTCTTTCATATATTTAATACATACTATTAATACATTATTATATAATATGATATTATTTATTCACTTCATTAAATTTTATTTTATTTATAATACTATAAATTGATATTTAAAATTATATTTACTAATTATTTTTTTATAACTAAATACTATTTAAATTAAGTATTTTTATTTAAATATTTATGTATATAACTAATATCTATCTTCATATTTATATTAACAATAATACTAATATTTTTCTAGGGGCATATTGTTAATTTAGTAATTTTAATATTTATCTATCTTTTATAAGAAAAGTGAAAGAAGGATAGAATGGTTATTTCACATACGGATTAAAACACCCATATGAAAAGTTATGCTTAAATTTTAAAAATTTAACCATTTTATTTCATTCATCCCCTTATAATAAAGTATAACATATGATGGTTATAATACAAATGGTAAAACATATTCACATAGCCAAACAAAACCGCCATTCACTTTAATGCCATTCATTTATCGCGACTGAGCACTCATACCCCTTCCCCTTTCTTTTGTCGGTTTTTAACAGCTCAATAACAATCAAAATGTTAATTTATGGTGACAATTTCTCCATTAACTTTCTCCGATCTATACAAATCACCACCGAAAGCTGCCTCCGATGATCATCATGTTGAATTGTGCTGCAAGTTATTCACTCAATTTCTGGAATTATCGACTCATAACATCACTATACTTTCATCTCTCTATTGCACCATCAAACCCTCATCTCTTTGTATTATCAACATCATCATCATCATCGCACGCCTCAACCATCACCGGTTACACCCTGGTTTTATCTCTAAGTGTTTGGCAGTTACATACCGATTCATCCCGTCCACCATCGTCGGTTTCTTATTCGACAGGAATAACATTTGCTGTAAATCTTCGAATATTTCACCGGCATGTTGCTTTGTTCCAACCACCCTCGAACCAGGTCAACTTTAATTTGTATTTAAATGTTTTACGTTCCTTATTATCTGGTTTTAATCGATTTATTGACTAATTTACTGTCATTTGAAGCGTAAAACCATTGAGCTCAAAACCACCCTCGAATCAGGTCTACTTTAAGTGTTTGACACCGAGCCGATACCGACTAAAATCGAGTTCTCAAAAAATCACGTAACAACCGTACCGTCATAACGCGTGGACATTTCCACTGGTTATCAATATAACACTTGGTTTATTGGTTATTTATATTAGTTTCTTCACGTTCTTCTACTTATAATCACATTGATTGCTTGATTATCAAACTAATTGATAATTCATGCATTCAGATCAGATCTAATTAGAATAGTCATTCACATCAAATTCCAATTAGAAGGATCTACAAAGCTTTTTATGAAATGTCAATTATATATATATATTTTATTAGTTGGAAATTTATCATTTTAATAGAAAGGAAAAAGTAAATTTTATAAAAGGAAGACAATAAAAATATAATTATAGATATAATTAAGTAATATTTTAATAGAGATATATTAGTTTTTATTTTAAAACGGATCTCTCACATATTCCCTAATACTTATAAATTTACACCACCTGTACCTCAAGCACTTAAGAGGTACATATATCTTTACAATTAGTAACCCTTTTGATATCGTCTTCCATATTAGCATGACACCAACTATGTTATTTTTCAATTATGGTTTTTAACTTTCTAAATTTTATTATATAAAAAAATTTCTTTAATAATAATAATGTAAACTAAAAAAGATATGAATTTTTAATGATAACAAAAAGTCTTTTAAATATGATAAAAAAACCATACTTGGTGGTTGATTTGCTATTGTTTTGCACAACGCCAGGGTGGGGAGAGGATTGATCTGCGTTCTGATTTTTTCAATCTCGCCGTATACTTCGTGTAGGGGACTATTACTATGACTTGAACTCAAAAAAAAAAAAAAAAAAGAAAACTACATGGTAAAATAAAAACATAAATAAAGCATAGTAAATCCAAAATATAGATAAAATTGCTCCCACCCCAATGTTTTGTAGTGTCCTCCTTCATTTGTAAGGTAGCTCCCTGTTCTGATCATATTGTCATACTACTTAATCAATGATTGGTAATCTTTCTCCTTTGTTTTTGTCTCATGTCTTACTGCTACCCTGTTCTGATCATATTGTCATACTACTTAATCAATGATTGGTAATCTTTCTCCTTTTGTTTTTGTCTCATGTCTTACTCTATGAGACGAAACTTTTGCTCTCAGAATGAGCCCGATCCTCAAACGTCGTTTGGTTTCTTCATCTTGCTAAAATCTGAGATTATTTTCATGAGTTGCTCGCTAATATTTAGTTGTTATTTCTCTGTCATCCTTGCATTCTATCCGAACTTCTTAATCTCGATAAGAATACTATGCATAGGATGAATTGTTGGGGTATAAAGGTAATTGTGGGGATATATGAGGCTGGTGCAACCAAAACCACACTTAGAACAATTTTGGTGCAACTGTGAAAGACTTCCGAAGACAAAGAGCTGAACTTCCGAAGATCAAAGATAAAAGAGCTTCCGAAGAGGAATCATGCCTTCCGAAGACATAGTCATCTCTCTTCATAGGATCAACACTTAGAAGATTTCAAGACAATAACTTCTGAAGCATAAAGCCTTGAAGACCAGCACAATTCTCGGAAGAAGCAGACTCTTCCGAAGTATAAGTGGCTTCGGAAGAACTTGTTCTTTCGAAGCCAGTTAACCTTCGGAAGAATCTACTATGAACGAGTGGATATTAGCATGGTCTGTCTGACAAGCCGCTGTAACATCTAAGATACTGCATGGCGTTTTCCCATGCCCATGTAGTTGACCATGCTTTAGTTCATTATTCATTCCTTATCAGTTAGTACAATTACTAACTTTTGTTGGTAAACAAAAGGTAAATCATGGACATGTCATGACTACCTTATCTAGGATAGTATTTTATTCTAGATACCTTACTACTAACAATGTAGTATTTGTTTAGTAAGTAAGTTTCCAGCTATTAATCTTTTATATAATCGATTGTAGATAGTAGTATATATAGTTCTCATTGTAAGCTCATAAGAGCATGGTTGTAAGACTCTTGTAAACTTTGAGTTGAGAATTAATATATACAAGTATCTTGAAAAACCATTTCTTGTGTCTTGCTTATTTAATATATTATTATCAACTTTTAGAGGATTCTGCTTTAGTGTTTGAGTGTAACTTAGTGAGTGTAAGAGAGAACACTTGTGTTGAGTAACCCGTATCGATCCTGCAATTGGTATCAGAGCATCCAGGTTCTTGATTGTAAGATCTTACCATCCCAAATCATCTTGACTTTTCACTCATACACTCTCATCACTTAAAAATGGCCATGAACCAGAAATCACCAGAATTTAAAATGGGAACGATGACTAAAGCCCCTATCATCACCCCTAAAAACTTCAAATCCTAGCGTATGCGGATTGAAGGCTTCATTAAGTATCAAGATAGCCAAATGTAGAGATCTATCACTGATGGTTCTTACAAGCCAATGGTGGCATCACCGGCAGGTAAAGGTGCCATGATAGAGAAAGATGTTAAAGATTACTCAGATGAAGACCGCAAAAAGACAGATATCGATAGTAAAGCCCTGACTGAACTACTTACAGCCATACCAAACTCTATCATGGTAGGCTTTGAGCATTGCACAACAGCCAAAGAACTCTTTGATGCTTTGACTCAGATGTACTCTGGTTCTAATGACTCAAAGAAAGATTCCATGAACATCATTTTGAAAACTTCACCTATATTACTGGAGAAACTCTAAGCCAGCAATATTTCAAGTATATGGATCTTATCTCATCACTTAAATCAGTTGGAGTATCTCTTAAGAAAAGAGATCTATCAAGGAAGTTCATGAGTGCACTCCCTCAAGAGTGGACTTTCTACTGTCTCTATCAAGAGAATATAGAATTTGAGCACTCTCCCAATAACTAAACTATTCAGCATTCTTGATGGATACCCTGTAGAGATGGAAACTCAGAAAGGCCACCAGATGAATAGAATCTCTGGTCCTTCCACTAGCAATGCTCTAGTTATTGGTGAAGGATCAAGAAATCCCCCGTCCCAACAGTACTTGACATAGTCTCAGTAGCAACCATGTTCTTCTGGGCCATATATCACTTTTCCTGAGACACCAAGGTCTCAAACGGCTCAATCAAGTCCTTTCCCCGATAATTGTGCCTTTGTTTCAGGAAATGAACATTCTAGTGACTTTCAGTTCTGCTTTGATGATCTAGAATGCTTCAGCCTAGATGATGTTGAGTACATGGAGATCGTCCAACAAATAGCTCTGCTGGCTTATAGAGCAAAGAAGTTCTTTAAAAGAACTGGAAGACAGCTCTCTCAAAACCCAACCAACAGCAAATTCAGGTTTGACAAAACCAAGGCCAAGTGTTACAACTATAATCAACTTGGTCATTTTGCCATGGAATGCCAAGCTCCAAAATCCAACCCTGGAGCCACTCAAGCCTCCACACATCCTACCACACATAAAGCTGCTTCAACTAAACAACAAACTACTGTCGTTGCTGAAGAAGTTGACTGGAGCTTTATGGCGCAAGAAGTGACTGATGCTCAAGCACTCATGGCTGGAACTGATGACAACAAGGTATATGAACATCTTTGCACTCCAGCTTGTATTGCTAAAGTCAAACTGTATCAGGACTATAACATGAAATTCAAATATGATATTGAGTCCTTAAACATCTTAAAATCTGATTTTAAAAGGGTTGAATCTGACTATAAAATGAAAATTGATGAGTTAGAGAAAATTGTGTCCTTTTTAAAGCATGAACAATCCAATTTAGGACTCAAGTCAAAGATTTAATTTCCAAGTTAACCGAGGCTCAAGCCCAGCTAGTCATAGTTGAGGCAAAAGCAAAGAAGTATGCTATCGAAGAGCATAACTTTGAAACCATTCTTGCATCATCCTCCCACTCAAAGATATGTGTTATCAAAACAAAGGTGGGTTGGGAACCAATGAAATTGCTCCACCATATTCTTATGAGTCTATTAGACAATCAAGATTGGTACTAAAGAGTAAGAGGTTCCATCTGCTGACCCTCTATCTTATAAGAAGAAGAATGATGCAAAGATAGAGACCATTACAAGAAAGGATCAGATAGAAAAATCCATCCTCACCTATAATAAACAACCTCTGACCACCAAATCCAGAAGAAACAAAGCCAAGGCAGTCAGGAAAACTACCAAGAAAGTAGCTGAGTTCAAGTTGAAGATAGACCTAAAGCAAAAGGCTGTATTTATTTTAGCTGGATTTGAAGTGGTTGGGAGATCTTATCCAGGAAAAAAGTGTAGTACCAGCACTCATATCCAACCGAAGGATCAGAAACTAAAGACTGTTAAGAAATGCAAGAAATATCAGTCATCATACCCCATGAAGAGTAACATTGAATGCATAATGTGTGGTCTGTACAACCACATAGCTAAAGATTGTTACTACAATCCTACAAGCACACACTATGCAAATAATATTAATAAAGAAGTTAAGGAGGGTTTCACATTTGGACCTTATCATATGGTTCAAATTTTGTTAAAAGGAAAACTTGCTTCCGAAGCCAAACAGCTTTCGGAAGAAACTCATTCTTCTGAAAGGAATAAAGCTTCGGAAGACAAGTCAAAGAAATTCCAAAGAATAAGAGAATTCCTTTAAAACCTTCTGAAAAGAAGATTTCTTCCAAAGAAAAGGTTGTGAAAGTCTCTTCCGAAAGGAAAGAAGCCTCGGAAGAAAGCAATGCTGCTCAAGCTTCATCAAGCTAATCTTCGCTGGTCAACCAAATGATGAAATAAAAGATCAAAGAAGATATTATAGCACAGACCTCTTCTTCCCAAACCACAATTGAACCCCCATGCTTACACTTTGGTTCAATTACGTTATCCACATTGGAAGAACCCAAGACCAACAAGGCTTGGGTTTCCAATAGTAATTAACTTTCTCACCTTATATGCAGGGACATTCACATGATAAAAATAGAAATGTATGGATTGTGGACAGTGGATGCTCTAGGCACCTGACAGGGAACAAATCTCATCTTCAACAATTTCAACATTTTGATGGAGGACCTGTTCAGTTTGGAGGTGAAAGCGGAGGATACATTTTTGGCAGAGGTAGTGTATCTAATGGTAAGTTAAAAATCAACAAGGTAAACTTTTTCAAACAGCTTGAACGCAATCTGTTAAGTGTTTCTCAATTCTGTGATTAAAAGCACCACATTTTCACAGAAAATGAGTGCATTATCCTCAAACTCGGGATGACAATTCCTCAAGAATTGGTGCTTCTTAGATCTCCCAGGAAAGCGGATATGTACAAGCTTGATATGAAAAATGCTTCCCCAATGGGTGAAGTATCACGATTTCTTTCCAAAGCAAATGGTGATGAGTCAACTCTATGGCATAAAAGAATGTGTCATGTTAATTTTAAAACATGAATAACTTGGTTGAATATAACTTGGTACATGGGTTGCCTAAAAAGGAATTTTTCTGTCAGGATAACTGTGTTGCATGTGTAAAAGGAAAGCAACACAGGGTCCCTCATAAATCCAAAGAAGTTAACTCTATCACCATTCCATTATACTTATTGCACATGGATCTATTTGGTCACACAAGTATAATGAGCATTGGAAGGAAATCATACTGCCTTGTGATTGTTGTTGATTTTACTAGATATGAATGGGTGTTCGTTTTAAGGACTAAAGATGAAACTACTGAAACTTTAAAGTCTTTCGTTTTTAAAATAGAAAATCAAATTGATCATAAGGTTAAAATAATTAGAAATGATCAAGGGACTGAGTTTAATAATAAAGTTCTTGACTCGTTCTGTAACTCAAAAGGGATTGCCAGACAATATAGTGCTCCTAAAACTCCTCAACAGAACGGTGTTGCTGAGAGGAGAAATAAGACACTTATTGAGGCTGCTAGATTATGTTAGCTGATTCAAAGCTGCCTCTAACATTCTAGGCAGAGGCACTCAGCACTACATGCTATATGCAGAACAAAGTTCTTATTGTTAAGCCACATGGAAAAACCCCTTATGAGCTATGGAACAAGAGACCACCATTCAATGGTTTTCTTAGGTCCTTTGACAGCAGGTGTACCCTACTTAACACAAAGGAAAATTTAGTAAAATTTGTTAAAAAGTCAGATGATGCTATCTTTGTTGGATATTCTTCTAGCTCAAAAGCCTATAGAGTATACCACATCCAGAATCAACAATTTGAGGAATCATCCAATGCTGTTGTTAACGAGCACATTCCTTGTGTTAAGGTGAATGGCCCTGATCATATCTTTAATCTAGAATTGTTTCTAAACTATTTTAAACTTCTTGTGAGAATGTTTCAGCTAGAACAGGAACTCAAAATGACTCAGATGATGATCAACTGTTTGAGTTACCCAGACCTCTTCCAAGTTCTCCAAGAATTTCTAAAACTCAAACTCCAATCAAGATAACATGTGGAGCTTTCACCAGTTGTCAAAAAAGTGAGCCTCAAAAGTCATCAAGTGACAACTCAAACACTGCACAACACCAAGCTGATGGAAGTAGCAATCAAGAAGAACATGCAACTCTCAATGCTATTTCACATCAAAAAGCTACTGATGTTGTTTCTCCTTCATTCAATCAGTCCTTATGAATGAATGTGAAACCCTAGCTGGTCCAAATTTTCATAATTGAGCAAAAATTTTCAAATCTAGATCTCTCCATGCAATTAGATGTAATCACTAGGTTCAGGATTCACAACACTCACCCAGCTAAAAGCATCGTTGGAGATGTTTCTAAAGGTGTGAAAACAAGAAGACAAACTTATAAGGGACTATGATTATACTCATGCTTCCTCTCACAGATGGAACCAAGAAAGATAGAAGAAGCTTTGAAGGATATTAGTTGGGTTGAATCAATGCAAGAGGAATTGCTTCAATTCAAAAGACAAAAGGTTTGGAACCTATGTCCACTACCACCTAGTCAAGTACCTATTGGCACAAAATGGGTATTCGGAAACAAAAAGGATGATAGAGGATTGATTATTAAGAACAAGGGAAGACTAGTAGTTCAAGGATACACTCAAGAAGAAGGAATTGCTTACACTGATGTCTTTGCACCTGTTGTAAGACTTGAGGCAGTAAGGATCTTTCTTGCTTATGTAGCATCCAATAACTTTACAGTTTACCAGCTTGATGTCAAGTGTGCTTTTCCATATGGGGATATAGACAGAGAAGTCTATGTGTACCAACCTCCAGGATTTGAAGACCCACAACATCCTAACTACGTGTGTAAATTGGACAAAGCTCTTTATGGGTTACACCAAGCACCAAGGCTGTGGTATGAGACTTTTTCATAGTTTCTCCTGAAGAATGGTGCAGGACCGGTTAAGAGATAGTCAATACAATCAATCTCACAATGAGGAGAGAGTTAGAGCACTTAATAGATCAAATAGGGAACCAAAGTTTTAAGAGTTAGGATGCAAAGAACACAAGTAAGTAAAGAGACAGAACTTAAGACAACAGATATAAGGTTTTCAAGGATGATGTATATTAATCTCAAGTTCTCTTACAAGAGTTATAATGTATAAGAAATAAGTTACAAGACATTGAGATACTTTATACTACACACTAAAACCGGCCATACTTGGAAAGCCAGTTGGAACATTGAAAGACAACAGAATCAATATAGAGTCAAAAGATAGATTGCCTTTTGACTAGTGACCATAACATGCCATAGCTCACATCCTAATATTATACAAAAAGGATAAAAGTATATAAAGTAGAGAGTTATAGGCAAAGACCTTAATGTACAGTTACAAAAGCATGGACCTTTTCACCAACTTAGGCAAGTTGTTGAGTCTTCAGAGTTGCAACGAAAAGTTGGTCATCTTTTGTAAAAGTACATCAGAGAAAAGTATGTTCTTCTAAGTCTTTAGAAGAAATCAGTCTTTATTTCATTAGGCTTCAAAAGACTTTGTTTTTGAAGCTTTGAAAGACTTCATCTTTGGCTTCGAAAGATTTGATCTTTGGCTTCGGAACACTTTATATTTATAATATTTCTTGTGCAAAGTATAAAGCTTCCGCAGGAACTTTTAGCTTCAGAAGATTTTATACTTAACATAATTCTCATGCAAAGTATAAAACTTCCGTAGTCGTTCTACTTGGTACTTTGGTGCATACATGCAGGAAGCCCTTTGGTTGCTTGGGTTGCATCAGCCTCTATATAAACCTTACAAACTCCCCCTAGGCTTATGCTACCAAAACTGAGAAGGTTGATCTCCAGTTGATTATCCTCATTAGGATCATGGCCATTCCTTTCTTCATCAGTTGGTCAAGATCCCTCAGACTTTCATAATATCTTCTCATGTCATGGAGATCATGCAGAGGTAGATCAAGTATGTCTTGCTAGAAGTAGACATCTTGACCACCTTGATCTTTGATGACATTCCATTTGTCTGGATTAGCAGCAAAAGTCTATGAAAGGATGGGTCTTCTAGCTACAAGAGGCTGTACTACGGTAGGGGTTGGTTGATCAGCTTGTTGTTGCACCTCCTCAGGATGTTCTGACTCATCCTGAGGTTTGGAAGTGGATTCCTTTTTCTTCTTGCTTACTTTTTTTTAGCTATCCTTTTCTTCCTCTTTGGAGTGTTTAACTGATAGGGTTGGTCTTGAGTACCATGTTGTTCTGTTATGCCTCTCTCAGTTGGGTCATCTTCTCTCACATGATTACAAGGAGAGAGAGTAGAACCCTGCTATGGATCAAAAGATGAAGTTGGTTGTGAAGCAGCTGAAGGTCCAGTTTTGTTGTCTGTGGTTCAACCTTAACCTCAACCTCAGGAAGAACTTGGGTTGGTGGAGAATGCAAGTCCATAAGCTCTCCCTTTTTAATCTTTAGCTTGATCACCCTAATGTGATAATCTATAGTGGATAGAGATATTGGACCAAGCCTCCTTCCGAAGAATCCATACAACTTCAAGAAGCTCATCATCCTTTGTCTGTCAGCAGACTTCTTTTGACTCTTTTGGATGATGGCCCTTGACTTTGCAGCTTCTTCCCTCATTTTTCTCTTAGCAACTTTTTGTTCATTTAAGAACTATAGTTCAAGCTGCTTAAGATACTCAAATTAAATATATTCAAAAGAGAGGGGAAGAAGTGCAGATGCCTGGTAGAGACCTGTGGCACTCAGGTAGTTGATCATGTTTTGTCTATCAGCTTCTCTGTCTACCTGAGGTGGTTCAGCTGCCACAGTCTCTCTTTCAGGACTTTCATGAACTGGGGAGAGATGAGTAGCATCCTCATATAGTCTCTTTTGTCTTCTTTGTTCTTTGACTCTGAGGAGCAACTCTGCATCCTCTGCCTCCTTTCTCTCTTTGGTCAGCTCTAAGTCTGCCAGTTCATTCAACTCTTCTAAGGGAGGAGAGATGAGTTTATCAATGTTGTAGTTTCTCATTCCTAGATAGTTCAATCTGGCATCCCTTAACTCATCATTTTGAGTGTTTGGCATGGGGGCTGTCCTGATTGCAGCTTCCGCGAAGCCTAAGGAACCAGCTGAACTCTCTCCCTTAGCTTCCTCTACCTCTCTCTTCCTCCTCCTCAATCTCCTCAGGAGGAACAGGTTCATCTTTAAAGTATTTTTGCCTTACAATATTTTTCTATTAGAGCTTCCCTCATTCCTTTTATCGAGCATAATGATGCGAATCGGGCTTTAATGAGTTCAAAGGGAGTGGTTTCTGGCTATGGGTGTCTTTGCCACCTTACATTCAGTCATGTTGAATCTTGTAAGTATGTCTTATACATACTTTGACTGACTTATAAAGATGCCATTGTCAACTTGCTTCACTTGAATTCCTATAAAGAAATTGAGTTATCCCATGGCACTCATTTCAAATCTATTCTTCATCAGCTTCTTAAAGTATTTGCAGAGCTTTGGATCAGTTGACCCAAAGATAATGTCATCTACATATACTTGAACCTGCATTAAGTCATTTCCTGTTTCTTTGATGAAGAGAGTTCCATCTATAGCACCCCTCTTGTATCCATGTTAACAGAGATACATAGATAGTGTCTCATACCACTTTCTTAGAGCTTACTGCAGCCCATAAAGAGCTTTATCAAGCTTGCAAATATGATCAGGATGATCTGGGTCTACAAAGCCTGGTGGTTGTTTGACATAAACCTCTTCATCAATCACCCTATATAAAAATGCACACTTGACATCAAGTGGTAGACCTTGAAGTCCTTGGATGCAGCAAACGCTAGGAATATCCTAACAGCTTCAAGTCTTACTACAAGGGTAAAAACATCAGTGTTGTTAATTCCTTCTTATTTTGTGTACCCTTGAACAACCAGCCGACAAGTCCTCTATCATCCTTCTTATTTCTAAACACCCATCTGGTACCAATGATAGTCTTCCCATGAGGAAGAGGACATAGGTTCTAAACCTTTTGTCTTTTGAATTGAAGCAACTCCTCTTGCATTGCTTTAACCCAACTTCCATTCTTCAAAGCCTCATCAACTTTCTTTGGTTCTATCTGGGACAAGTAACAAGAGTGTAGACAAACATTTTTGTCATGAGTTTGTCCTCTTATTATCACTTCCTTGTCAACATCTCCAATGATGTTGTGGTGGGGTGTGACTTGTGGATCCTGAGTTGAGGGATCACAGTAAGTTGTTTAGACAGATCTAAATTTGAAAAGTTTAGATCTAGCAATGAAGTGTCTTCCACCACATCAGCACACTTATCAAGAGAACTCGATCCAATGTGTGTGTGACGTCATTGATGTTGTCATCAATGGAGTGGTTCAGCATCAAGAAATTCTTGATCACTGTCACCACTAATATTACCTCCTACATTTGAAGCTCTTGCATCTATGTCTTGTACCTTTAAGCTGGAATTTTCAGGTACTTGAGATGTATCAGCATGATCTGTCATTGTTGTGCTGATAGGAACTTCTTTTGTAGGGTTAGTTACCACTAAAGTTGAAGATGTAGTCTGTCTTGGTCTTCTTAGCTCAAATCTTGGACAGGATCTTCTATTGATGTATTACCTGTTGAACCTGAAACATCTTCATAAGATTTTTTAAATAGTTGGTAACTAAATCAAGATCAAATAGCCAATCAGGATCAGAACCTTTCACACAGGGTGTGTGCCCATTGAAGATCACATTGGCTGATTCTTCAACTACTCTAGTTATGAGATTGTATACTCTATAAGCCTTAGCCTGAGAGGAGTATCCAATGAAGTGTCCATCATCTGATTTCTCAGCAAACTTGGCTACTTGATTTTTGGTATTCAAGATGGTGCATGAACATCCAAATGATCAGAGAAAATCAATGAAAGGTCTTCTTTTGTGCCATAGTTCATAAGGAGTCTTACCATGAGTCTTAACTACTAAACTCTCTTTTGCACATAGCAGGTTATATTGACTG
Source organism: Flaveria linearis (assembly GCA_024085815.1). NCBI lineage: Eukaryota > Viridiplantae > Streptophyta > Magnoliopsida > Asterales > Asteraceae > Flaveria > Flaveria linearis. The sequence continues at coordinate 19,710,109 of CM044015.1, read as the reverse complement.
TCTCTGCCTAGAAGGTAATGGGTAGTTTAGAGTCAGACAACATGGTTCTTGTAGCTTCAATAAGTGTCCTGTTTCTTCTCTTAGCAACTCCATTTTGCTGAGGAATCCTGGGAGCACTATATTATCTTGTAATACCCTTTTCATCATAAAATGTGTCAAGGATTTGGTTCTTGAATTCAGTTCCTTGATCACATCTTATGCTCTTAACCTTATGATCAATTTGATTATCAACTTTCAGAATGAAATTCTTCAAGATCTCAAGAGTTTCATCCTTAGTTCTAAGGAAGAAAACCCAATTGAATCTCGTGAAGTCATTTGTGATCACCAAACAGTATGAGGTCCTTTCTAAACTCATTACACTGGTGGAGCCAAAGAGATCCATGTGTAATAAGTGAAGGGGAGTAGTGATAGAGTTTTTAACCTTTGGTTTGTGAGACACCAAGTGTTGTTTCCCTTTCAGGCATGCAACACAGTGATCATCACTTGTAAACTCTTTCTTTGGTATTCCAATTACCAAATCATTCTTAATCAGTTTATTCATGTTCTTAATGTTTATATGGCACATCCTTGTATGCCAAAGGAAAGACTCATCACTATTGGCCTTAGATAGAAAGCAAGAAACTTCTCCTGAGGGGAATGTTTCCTGCAAATCCATCTTGTACATGTTCCCTTCCAGGATGCTATAAGCAGTATATGCTCTTGAGGAATGGCCACCCCAGGATTGAGAACAATGCACTCATGCTCAGTAAAGAGTATGTTATGTCTCTGGTCACAAAATTGAGATACACTTAATAAATTTTACCCAAGCTCCTTCACAAAATTTACTTCTTAATACTGAGCTTACCATTTATGACCCTGCCCCTTTTAGTAATGTAACCACCAACATCTCCTTCAAAACCAACTGGTCCTCCATCAATTTTCTCAAAATTTTGAAGTAAGGAGACATTGCCTGCCATGTGCTTGGAACAGCCACTATCAATGATCCATACATTTCTTTTAGTCTTTAACTGTCCCTGCAAAATAAAAGGTGAATTAGTTATATTTGGAAACCCAAGCCTTATTGGTCTTGGGCTCTTTAAAATGAACTAAAGACAATGCAATAGTAATTGATCCTATACTAAGACTATGGGGATCATTTGCTATTGTACATGAAGAATTTTGAGTCACATGGTCTTCCTTTATCTTTTACACCATCTTTGGAAGATTAGACTTGACCTTCAAACCTTCAGAAGTTTTTACAACTTCGAAAGTTTTGGAAAGTGACCCTTCGGAAGATCTTGCTTTCACTACAGCAAGCCTCAGTGCTTCGGAAGTATTCCTTTCTTCTGAGACCAAATTTTCTTGCGAAGAAAGTTTTTCACTTGTCTTCATTTCTATTTTGGAGCTTCTAAAAGAAAATCTGATTTCTTCTGAAGCTTTCCAATTCTTGCCCTTCTCAGGAGTCTTCTTTTTTGTTATATTGACAGTACTTTTAGGATTGTAGATGCAATCCTTAGCCAGATGAGAAGTACTGCCATACATAATGCAGTCAAATTGCTTTCTTCTGAGAGCCTTCTTATGAATAGAAGACTGAGTTTGATCACTTTCCATCTCTATCCTATCTTTGAAGATGTTGTGGCAGGCCTCCTAAGGTGAAGCTTGCCTTTGGAGGTGGATGGTTCATGCTGTGTAGCAGTGTTACGCAGCTACTCAGTCTTCATTCCTTCCCAGGGATGAGTTGAACATATACTTGAACTCTTGGTACTAGAGTTCAAAGTTGTGTCCTTAGTGTAACGACCCGAATTTCGTATTATGTAATTAAAATACAATTAATGTATTATGTGTTAATATTGTAAATATTTAAGACTTAACTGGAAAATTTCTAGTTAGTTAATAGTGTTGGGAAATGAAAAATGATAACTAGAGGGGTGGATCTTGCCAATAGAGGAAACTTGAACATGGATATGTATGATTTGTCATACATTTGGTGAGCATAGTTGCTCATTCACGTTTCTTTCAAGAGAAGAGGAGAAAGAGGGTTTTTGTCACCTCATTTCTCAAATTGTTGGTGATTCAAGTGCAAGATCCGAAATTGAGCCCTAGAAATCATTCTTCATCTCATCAAGAGCTACAAGTAAGTGTCATTTGATGTTCTTGAGGTGGTAAAATCGTCACCCACATGATGGGTGTAGAAATGGTGGTTTAAACATGAAATCCTAGTGTTATAGTGCTAGATGATCATGTGTATATGTGTATTATGGTAACTAGATGTGTAATTGCTCCTTAATTGAAGGTTACATGAACCATGGAAATGGGTTAGTTACTAGAAGGTTAAACTAAGGATTCTTCATGTAAACTAGTTGCTAGTTGTAGAATCCATGTTCATTCTTGTAAGAAATGTGATTAGGTGCATAACCTTTGGTTGAAATTGATGAATCACATGTGTGTTATGTGATTTGGGTGTAAAACTAGCTTGATGATGTTTAAAAGCTAGTAAATAACCAATATGTTAAGTTATGCACATAAGGTGTTTGATGAATGCCTAAATTAGATGAAAATCATGAATGAACTACTTAATTGCAAGAATGTGCAATGTGAAAGCCTAGATTGTAGGTTAAATGTGATAAATGGTCAAATAGACCATATGTGTGATTAAATGAATGTTATGTGTTAAATGGGTCCTTAAAATGGTAATAGGAAGTGGTGTGGCAAGCGGATCCAAGGGAACCGGCAAGGAACACGTTTAATTGACCACTTAAACCTTCCGGACTCAAGGTAAGACATTCTTTAAATTGAGCATAACAAAGTAGAGGCATGAGTCACAATGTGTGTGACCATGTGCTCATAAGCTCAAACAAAATGAAAACAACGTTTAAAAAGGATAAATAGTTGACTTGCACCGTATGTGAGCTTCTATGACAAATGATTCACGACGTGCGTGAACATAAAGGAAAATAACACTTTAGTGTTATACCACATGGTTGTGGAACAGAACGAGTCATGACGTGCGTGACCGTCCCATGGAAATGGGAAGAAAGGACAAACCCGGATTAAAGTGATTCACATCGTGTGTGAACACTAGGGTAAAGGGTTATCCCTACGATTTGCAATGTGTGTGGACGTTGGGTAATGCCAAGGAAAGCGTCGTGCGCGAAAGAATGGCAAACCGCTCATTAAAATGGGATTTGACCCTATAAGGGTCAAATTCGGTATAAAAAGGAAATTTGCGTTATGATAAGCAAATGGGATGGGTTGGGTCTAAGAACTCACCAAACATATGTAATATGTTATAATAGATCGGTTCCATGGTTGTCGGGACGGTCGGGAACTCTAAAGAACAAACGAACCATAAATGGGTTAATTAAGGAATTAAATACCAAATAAATAGAAAAATTTTGGTATGTTGCCAAGAGTCGGGTTAGACTCGTTGAAACTCCGTGGGAATCACATATATGATGAAATATGTTATTTCCAGGTGTTTGGAACAATCGGGATCGAAAGGGGTGGTTCGGGAACGCAAAACGACCCTAACGGGTCAAAAATAATGACTTTGCTGCAGGGTCTACCGTAGCTTACGGTGGTACCGTAAGTTACGGTGGGTTCCTGGTCGAAATGAGCTACCGTAAGCCAGTAGGTTACCACCGTAGCAAAATGGAGGCTACCGTAACTTACGGTGGCTACCGTAAGTTACGGTAGGCCCCATTTCCAGCTTTTGGTCAGTTGTCGTTTTAACGCGTTCCGAGTCCGTTTAAACCCCCGTAAAGACCCGAAATGAATGTTAGAATGTACTTACTTAGTTCTTATGAACTAATGGATGTCTAAACGTGTGTTTTCAGGTGTTACGGGACCGGAAGGCTAAAGTGATCGATGGGGCATACAAGGATCGAACGGGACTTGCATACACGTTTCTTTGTAGAAACTAACGTATTAACATTATTTTGAAACTTCCTATCACGTGTGTATGTAAATGGATTGTTAAACTTCGTTTTTGAGTGTCGGTTGACACGAAACACATATTTTGGAAGTTAAATGTTAACGAAATTTTCTGGGACCAAATTCCGCATGTTTATTAACTTAAACGGACTCTATGGAGGTCCGGGTGTTACAAGTTGGTATCAGAGCCAACGGTTTGAGGGATTCAAGTGCGTCGCGAACACTTGGACTCAAACTTTTGAGCTCTAGATATGAGAAATGCAAACCTTCGATCCAAGAAGCCGATCACTGAGCCTAAAGGTACAAGGTTAGTGTGCCGTTTATAAACGTAACAAGCTTGACACATGTATGATATATGTATGATATGTACCATATGAATTGATTGAACCTAGCTTCTTGACTTGAGTTTGGAATAAAGGAACTAAGAAGGCATCCGTGTGGTGAGCTTGTTGTTAGGCCTGGCCAGTCTAACAACAATCAAAAGCACGCGAATGGACTCTTAGGGATGTTGTTTTAAACTTAAGGATGGAAATGGGTATTGTGTGAATAGGGTTAGGCCCTAGTGATAGTAGAATCATAAGCATCAGTGTATATGCTATAGATTACGTACATGGTACTAACGCAAAGGTAAATTGTCACAGTCTTAGGTCATGGCTGGTGACGATCACGTGATCAATATAGAGAATCACGAGACCCATCCCGATGATGCAACACGGGAAATGATCAAGGAGGAAGTTGGCAAGGCTTTTGAGGCTTTATTGCCGGGCTACATCGAGGATGTACGCAAAGATCTACGGGATCTCATTCAACAAGAGTTTGTGGCTCTGAAGGCTGACAAAGAAACCGAAAGGCCAACAAAGAAAGTGACCTATAAGGAGTTCGTTGCATGCAACCCTACAACGTTCAAGGGTGAGGTAGATCCACTACTTAGTCAAAGGTGGATCAAAGATATGGAAAGTGCCTTTGAAACCTCACACTGTGAAGAATCTGATGAAGTGAGGTTTGCTGCAAGCCAACTCCGGGAACGAGCTAAAGACTGGTGGGAATTGCAACGGGATGAGAAGGGGGGGAAGGTATCAAAAGTATGACTTGGGAAGAATTTAAGAAGTTGTTCACAAAGCGGTTTTGCCCACAAGCCGTATCAACAGAATAGCAGAAGAATTCCTACAGTTACGACAAAAAGATGAAAGTATTGATACCATCACGGCCATCTTCTACGACAAAGCCAAGTTTTGCCCACAGTTGCTCCAGGATGAAAGGATGTGGATTAACCACTACTATGGCATGTTGAGTGCCAAGTATCGAGAGTTTCTTACACCGTCCAAATGTGAAACTCTAGCAGAGCTTATCGATTGTGCTAGGGATCGAGAAGCGGAATTGAAAAGGCAAGTTGATCGTGGGGAGAAGCGTGCGGCTGAAACGGAGACGGGTTCGTCTAAGAAAGCCAAGATTTCATCCTCATCAAACAAGTTTGGGAACGACAAAGACTCCAAACATTGCAAGATTTGTAAAAAGAAGCATGGGGGAGTTTGTAGATACGAATCTAAAAATTGCTTCAAGTGTGGAAAGTCGGGTCATTCGACATCTCAATGCACAAGCCCGCTAAGTGTGTGCTACAACTGCTACAAACCGGGCCACAAAAAGAGCGAATGTCCGGAACTCAAGAAGGATGGTACAAGTCAATCCTCGGATGCTCAAGGTTCGGGGAAAAAGGGTGATGGAGGAAAAGCTAAGGCGAGAACCTTTTTGATTACGGCGGAAGAAGCCAAATCTATAGCCGACGTTGTGACGGGTACTTTTCTCATCAACTCACTACCTGCTTATGTGCTATTTGACTCGGTGCTAATAGATCGTTTGTTTCGGTTAAATTTGCGAGTCATTTTTCCATGGTGTTAGACAACTTACCTAGTCCTTTAGAGATTGAGGTAGCGGATTCAAAAACGTTCTTAGCATTCAATGTTTATCGAAATTGCATACTTACCATCGAAGGTGAGGATTATTCGGTCGACTTAATACCCATGACACTCGGGGAGTTTGATGTAGTAATTGGTATGGATTGGCTTTCCATGTACCACGCCAATATAGTTTGCAATCGCAAGTGCATCCAATTGCTATCTCCGAGTGGTTATGAGGTAATAATCCAAGGTGCAAAACGCGGTGGCGTAGCTTTATGTTCTTTGGTTAAAGCAATGAAATACATGAGCCATGGAGGACAATCGTTCTTAGCCTATGTAATAGACACGGAAACGAAAGTTCAAGTGTTGGAAGATATTCCGGTTGTTCGGGATTTTCCAGATGTCTTTCCGGAGGATTTGCCGGGAGTCCCACCGGAACGGGAGGTCGAGTTTCGAATCGACCTAACCCCGGGAGCTAAACCCATTGCAAAGGCTCCCTATCGCTTGGCGCCATCGGAGCTCCAAGAGTTAATGACACAATTGCAAGATCTTTTAGACAAGGGGTTCATACGTCCGAGTACTTCGCCATGGGGAGCACCGGTTCTTTTCGTGAAAAAGAAGGATGGAAGTCTTCGGATGTGTATCGACTATAGAGAGTTGAACAAGGTGACGGTTAAGAACCGTTACCCATTGCCTAGGATTGATGACCTATTCGATCAGTTGCAAGGTGCATCGTGGTTTTCGAAAATCGACTTACGGTCGGGTTATCATCAGTTGAAGGTAAGGGAAGAAGACATCCCCAAGACGGCATTTCGTACTAGATACGGGCATTATGAGTTCCTTGTGATGTCTTTCGGGTTGACAAACGCCCCGGCAGCATTCATGGATTTGATGAATAGGGTGTGCCGACCCATGTTAGACCGATCTGTCATTGTATTCATAGATGATATCCTTATTTATTCTAAAAATGAAGGTGATCATGCTTGTCACTTACGTGAAGTTCTCGAAACGCTTCGTCGGAAGAAATTGTTCGCAAAATTCTCCAAGTGTGCCTTTTGGTTGCGAGAGGTACAATTCTTGGGTCATGTGGTAAACTCGGAAGGTATACACGTAGACCCCACAAAGATTCACGCGGTGACCAAATGGAGTCCACCCAAGACTCCCACGGAGATTAGAAGCTTTCTTGGGTTAGCCGGATATTATCGGAGATTCATTCAAGACTTTGCTAAGATTGCTTCTCCTTTAACCAAGCTTACCAAGAAAGAGGTGAAGTTCCTATGGGGTGAAGAGCAAGAGAGAGCCTTTCAAGAGTTAAAGTCGAAATTGACTCAAGCTCCGGTTTTGTCTTTACCCGAGGGAACCGACGATTTTGTGGTATACTCGGATGCTTCCTACTCCGGTTTGGGTTGTGTTCTAATGCAAAGGGGCAAGGTGATCGCTTATGCCTCGAGACAACTGAAAGTGCATGAAAAGAACTACCCAACCCATGATCTTGAACTAGCCGCGGTGGTGTTCGCGTTAAAGATTTGGAGGCATTACCTATATGGTGTAAAGTGTACGATTTACACGGACCATAAGAGTTTAAAGTACTTCTTTACGCAAAAGGAGTTAAACATGAGACAAAGGCGGTGGATGGAATTGCTAAAGGATTATGATTGTGAAATCCTATATCATCCGGGAAAGGCCAATGTCGTGGCTGACGCCTTGAGTCGAAAGGAGGATCATACTCCTATCAAAATAACCGCAATGAAGATAACCGTTATATCCGAAGTGGTTGAACGAATTAAGGAAGCACAAACTGAAGCGCTAAAGGAAGAAAATTTGAAGAAAAATCGAATCAAAGGTCAAACTCAAAACTTGGAAGATGATATTCAAGGATTGAAAACAAGATGGGGTCGGGTTTGGATACCACCTACTTGTACCTTGAAGAATGATCTATTGGATGAAGCCCATAAATCCAAGTATTCAATTCACCCGGGAGCGACTAAGATGTATAGAGACCTTCGGGTTAACTATTGGTGGCCGGGCATGAAACGCGATATTGTCAAATACGTGGAGAAATGCTTAACTTGTTTGCAAGTGAAGGCGGAACATCAAAAACCTCATGGTGAATTGCAACCGTTGGATATTCCGGAATGGAAATGGGAAAAGTTGACAATGGATTTGATTACTAAACTTCCAAGAACAAAGAAAGGGTACGATGCGATATGGGTTGTTGTCGATCGATTGACCAAGAGCGCTCATTTCCTTCCTGTTCGTGAGACTTACAATTCGGAGAAAATGGCGGAGGTTTACGTGAACGAAATAGTGTCACGACACGGGTGCCCGTGTCGATTGTGTCCGATAGAGACACACGGTTTACTTCCAAGTTTTGGAGGAAATTTCAAGCGGAGATGGGAACAAAGCTATTGCTAAGCACGTCATACCATCCCCAAACCGACGGACAAAGTGAAAGAACCATTCAAACATTAGAAGATATGCTACGAGCGTGTGTTCTTGACTTTGGGGGTAGTTGGGATGAGTATTTGCCTCTGGCGGAATTTTCTTACAATAATAGCTACCACTCCACCATCGAGATGCCTCCGTATGAAGCTTTATATGGAAGAAAATGCCGAACTCCCATTTGTTGGGGAGAAATTGGTCCGCAGGAACTCGCTGGCCACGATACGATAATGAATACGGATGAAAAGATTAAGCAAATCCGTGCTCGCATGAAGGCGGCGCAAGACCGTCAGAAAGCTTACGCGGATAAGCGTAGACGACCCATCGAGTTTGAGGTGGGCGATTTGGTTTTGTTAAAGGTTTCCCCATGGAAGGGTATTATACGATTCCGGAAGCGGGGAAAGTTGAGTCCGAGGTTTATCGGGCCGTTTAAAATCATCGCACGTGTGGGTAAAGTTGCTTACCGGTTGGAATTGCCGGAAGAGCTTCAAGGAATTCACAACACGTTCCATGTATCTTACTTGAGGAAGTGTTTGGCTGACGAGTCGGCCTATGTCCCGTACGAGGATTTGGAAGTTGATGACAGATTGAACTATATCGAGAAGCCGGTGGCTATCTTGGATAGAAAGGTCAAGCAACTGAGAAACAAAACACTCAATCAGGTGAAGGTGCAATGGAAGAATCGTAAGGGGTCCGATGCCACTTGGGAATCGGAAGATGAAATGAGGAAGTCTTATCCTCATCTATTTGATTAGTATGTAAAGTTTCGGGGACGAAACTCTCTTTAGAGGGAGAGACTTGTAACGACCCGAATTTCGTATTATGTAATTAAAATACAATTAATGTATTATGTGTTAATATTGTAAATATTTAAGACTTAACTGGAAAATTTCTAGTTAGTTAATAGTGTTGGGAAATGAAAAATGATAACTAGAGGGGTGGATCTTGCCAATAGAGGAAACTTGAACATGGATATGTATGGTTTGTCATACATTTGGTGAGCATAGTTGCTCATTCACGTTTCTTTCAAGAGAAGAGGAGAAAGAGGGTTTTTGTCACCTCATTTCTCAAATTGTTGGTGATTCAAGTGCAAGATCCGAAATTGAGCCCTAGAAATCATTCTTCATCTCATCAAGCTACAAGTAAGTGTCATTTGATGTTCTTGAGGTGGTAAAATCGTCACCCACATGATGGGTGTAGAAATTGGTGGTTTAAACATGAAATCCTAGTGTTATAGTGCTAGATGATCATGTGTATATGTGTATTATGGTAACTAGATGTGTAATTGCTCCTTAATTGAAGGTTTACATGAACCATGGAAATGGGTTTAGTTACTAGAAGGTTAAACTAAGGATTCTTCATGTAAACTAGTTGCTAGTTGTAGAATCCATGTTCATTCTTGTAAGAAATGTGATTAGGTGCATAACCTTTGGTTGAAATTGATGAATCACATGTGTGTTATGTGATTTGGGTGTAAAACTAGCTTGATGATGTTTAAAAGCTAGTAAATAACCAATATGTTAAGTTATGCACATAAGGTGTTTGATGAAATGCCTAAATTAGATGAAAATCATGAATGAACTACTTAATTGCAAGAATGTGCAATGTGAAAGCCTAGATTGTAGGTTAAATGTGATAAATGGTCAAATAGACCATATGTGTGATTAAATGAATGTTATGTGTTAAATGGGTCCTTAAAATGGTAATAGGAAGTGGTGTGGCAAGCGGATCCAAGGGAACCGGCAAGGAACACGTTTAATTGACCACTTAAACCTTCCGGACTCAAGGTAAGACATTCTTTAAATTGAGCATAACAAAGTAGAGGCATGAGTCACAATGTGTGTGACCATGTGCTCATAAGCTCAAACAAAATGAAAACACACTTGTGAGCTTCTATGACAAATGATTCACGACGTGCGTGAACATAAAGGAAAATACACTTTAGTGTTATACCACATGGTTGTGGAACAGAACGAGTCATGACGTGCGTGACCGTCCCATGGAAATGGGAAGAAAGGACAAACCCGGATTAAAGTGATTCACATCGTGTGTGAACACTAGGGTAAAGGGTTATCCCTACGATTTGCAATGTGTGTGGACGTTGGGTAATGCCAAGGAAAGCGGTCGTGCGCGAAAGAATGGCAAACCGCTCATTAAAATGGGATTTGACCCTATAAGGGTCAAATTCGGTATAAAAAGGAAATTTGCGTTATGATAAGCAAATGGGATGGGTTGGGTCTAAGAACTCACCAAACATATGTAATATGTTATAATAGATCGGTTCCATGGTTGTCGGGACGGTCGGGAACTCTAAAGAACAAACGAACCATAAATGGGTTAATTAAGGAATTAAATACCAAATAAATAGAAAAATTTTGGTATGTTGCCAAGAGTCGGGTTAGACTCGTTGAAACTCCGTGGGAATCACATATATGATGAAATATGTTATTTCCAGGTGTTTGGAACAATCGGGATCGAAAGGGGTGGTTCGGGAACGCAAAACGACCCATAACGGGTCAAAAATAATGACTTTGCTGCAGGGTCTACCGTAGCTTACGGTGGTACCGTAAGTTACGGTGGGTTCCTGGTCGAAATGAGCTACCGTAAGCCAGTAGGTTACCACCGTAGCAAAATGGAGGCTACCGTAACTTACGGTGGCTACCGTAAGTTACGGTAGGCCCCATTTCCAGCTTTTGGTCAGTTGTCGTTTTAACGCGTTCCGAGTCCGTTTAAACCCCCGTAAAGACCCGAAATGAATGTTAGAATGTACTTACTTAGTTCTTATGAACTAATGGATGTCTAAACGTGTGTTTTCAGGTGTTACGGGACCGGAAGGCTAAAGTGATCGATGGGGCATACAAGGATCGAACGGGACTTGCATACACGTTTCTTTTGTAGAAACTAACGTGTTAACATTATTTTGAAACTTCCTATCACGTGTGTATGTAAATGGATTGTTAAACTTCGTTTTTGAGTGTCGGTTGACACGAAACACATATTTTGGAAGTTAAATGTTAACGAAATTTTCTGGGACCAAATTCCGCATGTTTATTTAACTTAAACGGACTCTATGGAGGTCCGGGTGTTACACTTAGTTTTTACCACTTTAAAACCTGCAGAGATAAAGACTTATTTCTGCTTGGAGTTGAAAGTGGCTTTGATCTCCTGAGCTTTCTTTGATATTCTCTTTGCTGCTCGGATCAACTTCTTCCTCTTTGACTTAGTCATCTCTGACTTCTTTCTCTCCTTAGGAGTGTAGTTACCCTTGTTAGGATGATCTTCCTCAATCTTCCTAGATCTATCCTTCACTACCTCCTCTTTATCCTCTTCATCACTAGGATCTATAGATGGCAGCTCATCTTGACTAGTTCCACACCTTGAAGATCTTACAGACAATAAAGTGTGTGGAGGAGCTATCTCAGTAGATCCTAGTCCCTGTTTGTTCTGATAAAACACTTTTGGAATGTAGGGATGAGGATGTGATGTTCTTGAAGGTCTCTTCTTCAAGAATATGCTTCTATGCCTTGGCTTTACTGATCACTAGCTCAGCCTGGGACTCAGTTAACTTAGTAATAATATCTTTGATCTGAGTCTTGTAGTTTGTATGCTCATTTTTAAGAGTTGAAATGGTTTTCTTTAAGTCTTCTATTTTAACTTATACTCATTTTCAGCTCTTTTGAAATCAGATTTTAATACGTTCAAAAACTCAAGATCAGATCTCATTTCTAAGTTATAGGATCTGTATCTATTAACTTTAGCAATGCATTCTAAGGTACAAAAATTTCCAATACTTTGACATCATCCAGATCTGCCATCAGTGCTTGGTTTGTAGACACATCTTCTACCTGGAAGCTCCAATCAAACCTCCTTCTTCAATAGCAACTGCAGCTTGCTGCTTGGGCTTCTCAGTGTGTGAAGCTCCCTCAGTGTAGTTTGGCGTGTGTTGTGCTTGGCCACCATTTGTGCTGGGTGCCTTGCACTCCCTAGCAAAGTGTCCTATTTGGTTACAGTTGTAACACTTCACTTTGCTTTTATCCAGCCCAAACTTTCCACTGGATACATTGCTAGGAAACTTTCTCCCTGTCCTTTTGTAGAACTTCTTGGCTCTGTGAGTGAGAAGAGCCATTTGTTGAACTATCTCCATGTACTCCAGGTCATCTGGATGGATACAGCCCAAGTCTTCAAGGGTGAAAAGAAAGTTTCTTGTGCTTTCATCATATGACACAAAGGCATGTGATGAGCTTGTCTCTTAGAATGGGCTTCCATGGATGTAGCTCTCCTTTAGTGTCTTAGGGAAGGTGATGAAAGGGCCCTTGGGGTGAGTTGTCAGGGTAAGAGATGAAATGGTGCTGTGGTTCTTTACATCCCTTTCAACCACATGAAGGGCAGAACTCTGTTGATTGTTAGAGTTGCCAGATGGATTTTGCATGTTTATCCCTATCTGGTAACCACTGAGCATGCCATACAACTCAGTGAGAGTAAGGGTCTTGAGATTTTCAGTCCTCTTAATAACCACATAATAGTGTGTCCATTATCTATGAAGAGAGGACATGAACTTTCACACAATGTCCCTATTCTCTAGTTTTACTCCAACATCCATCAGAGTATCCATAATCTCAACATACCTGAAGTATTATTGAGTCATGGTTTCACCTGCTTTGAAGGTGAAATTCTCAAACTGTTACTTCAGAAGATCCTTCTTGTTTTCTTTTGCATCAGAAAAACCTTCATACATCAGCTTTAGTGCATCCCAGAGCTGCTTGGCAGTCTTGCACTTCTTGAACCTCTGTAGATGGCATTTGGAAGAGCAGTTTGGAGGGCAGTCATGGCTTAATGAACTAGGTCTATTCTTTTTCTATATTCTTCAGAATAGTCAGTCACCTCCTTTAGAATCATGCCACCTCCAGCAGCAACTGAAGAGGTGCATGGAATATAAGGCCCTTCAGTAACAGACTCCCACATCCTGCTATCTTGTGACCTGATGAGGCCTTCTATTCTTTGGCACCAAGTATCAAAATCATCAGGAGTGATCAGTAGGGACTTTATCCTAGTACCGGTTTCCATATCAGCCTTGGATGCTGCCATTTGAGTTGTTAAGTGATTTATGAGAACTGAGGAGATTTAAGATGGTGAGATCTTACAATCAAGAGCCTGGAATGCTCTGATACCAATTGTAGGATCGGCTAAGGGATGGTCAATACAATCAGTCTCATAATGAGGAGAGAGTTAGAGCACTTAACAGATCAATTAGGGAACCAGGGTTTTAAGAGTTAGGATGCAAAGAACACAAGTAAGTACAGAGACAGAACTTAAGACAATAGATATAAGGTTTCAAGGATGATGTATATTAATCTCAAGTTCTCTTACAAGAGTTACAATGCATAAGAAATAAGTTACAAGACATTAAGATACTTTATACTACACCCTACAACCGGCCATACTTGGAAAGCCAGTTGGAACATTGAAAGACAGCATAATCAATGTAGAGTCAAAAAGCAGATTGCCATTTGACTAGTGACTATGACATGCCATAGCTCACATCCTAATATTATACAAAAAGAATAAAAGTACATAAAGTTAAAAGTTACAAGCAAAGACCTTAATGTACAGTTACAAAAACATGGACCTTTTCACCAACTTATACAAGTTGGTTAGTCTTCAAAGTTGCAGCGGAAACTTGGTCAGCTTTTGTAAAGTACATAAGAGAAAAGCATGTTCTTCTAAGTCTTCGAAAGAATTCAGTCTTCACTTCATTAGGCTTCGGAAGACTTTGTCTTTGAAGATTCGGAAGACTTCATCTTTGGCTTCGGAAGATTTGATCTTTGGCTTCGAAAGACTTTATATTTAGATTATTTCTTGTGCAAAGTATAAAGCTTCCGCAAGAACTTTTAGTTTTAGAAGATTTTATACTTAGCATAATTCTCATGCAAAGTATAAAACTTTTGTAGCAGTTCTACTTGGTACTTTGGTGCATGCACGCAGGAAACCCTTTGGTTGTTTTGGTTGCATCAACCTCTATATAAACCTTACATATGGTTACACCAGAAGAACCATTGACAAGACTTTATTCATAAGGAAGACTGGAAACGACATTTTGCTAGTACAAGTATGTGTTGATTACATCGTATTTGGCTCCTCAAATGACCAAATGTAAGTTTGGTTTCGGAAGATATTACACTCGTAAGACTCGTACTCTCGGAAGAAAGTTCTACTGTGTAACGTAAATCTTTGGGCCCCACTCTGTAAAAAGGTAAAAATTTTCTTAATGATGTCAGAATATTTAAATGACTTATCCTTACCGCTTCTTTCAAATCATACCCCAAACTGTCATTTAACCTTATCCATCCGCTATTTTACCATATTTAAATACTTCCGACCTTTCTCATTAATCCTTTTACCCATTTGCAAGCCCTAACAACTCTTCATCTTCACTCTCACTCTCTCAAACTTACCATATTCTTCCCGATCTCTTTCAACAATGGCTCTAAACCCTCAGCACAACCAAGTCGTGATCCTTGACTCCTCAAAGGATGCTGCCTTCTATGAAATCATCCAGTTTCTGATTCAATCCACTTATTACACACCTCTCACCATTAACCCCACCGTTTACTCTAACCATATGGTCGAGTTTTAGGCTAATGGTTAGTTTGACACCCTGAACAGAGTTAGGGTTATTAGGACAAGAATATGTGGCCAAGAATTAGTCATGTCTGAACAGACCATCAGGGGAACTTAGAGCTTCATGATGAGGGATCTCCTACGGAATTCCCCAAATCTGATTTGGAGGACACCTATACCCAAATGGGGTATAGTGATGATGTGAGAAGTTCAACGGTCTACAAGTTCAACTTCTCCTACAATTGGAAGTTCCTACTCCACATCGTTCTTCACTGTCTATCTAACAAATCAGGGGGATGGATCAAATTCCCAATGACCCAGGATGCCTAGTTCATGGGTTGGTAAAAAGTCTCCGGTTTAATTTTTCAGGTTTGTGCTGAATAACCTCAGGGGAAATCTTCAAAGGGAAACATTTTACATGTATCCCAGGTTCATTCAGCATATCATAAACTATGAGCTGGATCAAGAGAAGCTTGTCTGTGCAGCTACTCTTTCTATCCCTCCTATGAGGTCGGCCATCTTCAAAGTTCTAAAGAGGGTGTCCACCAACTTCACCAAAAGATATACTGCACTCCTTCCAGGTATGATCGAGCAATGGCTCCTGGTGACATCCGTGTAAACCCCACAGGTGATGAACCCACACCAGCACCACCCACTTCACTGACAACTCTACCTCCTCGTCCCATCAAATATACATACCAAAGATCTCCCAAGCGAACCCTTGTTCAATCTTCTCTGATTGAACAAGCACCTCTGTTCTATCCAAAAAAACTAGAGTGGAAGAATAGGCTCCCACTCAGTCTGAGGTCCAACCATCCTTCACCATTGACCTCAATATAAGCATTGAGTCACCTTAATCTCAACCCCATGAGCCCTAAACCCGAGCTGAAAGTCCTCAGGTTGAGTCACAATACTCCCTTGAGCAACCAATAAGGGACAGCCAAATCATAGGCTCTAAGCCTCTAGATATTGATCAAGGTCCCAGGTCATTAGGCATAACTACAATATCCTTTACTGACCTACTTACCGGTACTGATGAGGATCTCATGTTCCTCCAAGGCCATGATGTATCTATAACACCCATCCAAAGATCAACTGAGCCTAGAGAAGCCTATGGCTTCTAACCCTCATCAGCAAAGCCAAACTGAGGTGAGTCCCACGGATGTGAGGGGACTTATGTAGATCCAGCTGCCACTACTGAGAACATCTCAATGGCCTCTCAGAACAGTAGTAACATATTTGAGACTGAATCTACGGTAACCCTGCCTATTGATGACTCTGAAAGAGAGATCACTTCGTAGAGGAAACCAGGGTGCTAAAAACCCACAAGTTGGTGGTGAAGATGAACATACAAGGTATGTTATCTTATCTCCCCGTGATTCTTCTAAAGAAGATGAGGGAAGTATGCAACTCACAGTAAGAGACTTACTTTCTAAAGTCTCAAACCTTGAATCAAAGGTTAAGACTTTAGAAGATAGGTTTGCCACTCAGCAACTTGAGATTGAATATCTCAAGGCTCAACTAGCTGAGACACGGATTGAGAGATCTGTTAGGCATATACCAATCCAAGTCTCCCTAACTTCTTCTTCCAGCTCATAAAGCTCTCAAGACGATGCTACCAAAAAGGGGGAGAATGTTTAGAGTGAAACTCATGTAGAGCAAAGTTTGCCTCTTACAACCCTTTCTTCAAATACCCTTCATAAAAGCAATTGTTTTCCCTGAGCCACCTCCAATCATACTTCAAGTGAACCTAAAAATGCTCACTGATGTTAACAGATTCCTAACAACATTTCTAAGTGATTTTCACTTGAACAACCAAGTCCAGATGTCGTTATGGCTTACTTTGGAGCTAAGGAGCTTCAAAGGGTGAATGCACCTCCTACCATTAAGGAAGGAGTTGGTCAACTTAAGGTCCACATTGAACCTGAGATTGATTTCAAAGGGGATATAGGGATTGATGGCCAACAACTGAATTAGTTAGGATAGGTAGTGCAATCTCTCTAACTTTTGAAGCTGCAGACCAATCTGTAGAAGAATATTCACAAACTTCTAAAGCTGAAGTCCAAGCTGCGGAAGGACTATCTTCCTTGTCTGATGATCTAATTATCACAAAGGCAATTCTTGAACTAGCATCTGAGATAAATAGTGAAGACTATCTCACAACTCTTCCCGCTTAACCACCTTTATCATTACAAGCTCAAATCACCACTTACCAACCTGAATCCTCTACAACAGAGTCTCCAAAGGCTCAAACTTCTAAGGACATCAAAGGGAAAAGAAAGATGTCCGTGGAAGAATTGTTAGAAGAGGAAAGGATAAAGAAACTCAAAAGGAAAGGTAAACTCCCCACTGGAAAGCTACTAGCTGCAAGCAGAAAAGCAGCTGTAGCAGCCCAGAAGGTTATCAATAACATGAAGAGAGTGGAGATTATTGACATTCTTGTAAATCTAGTTGTAGCTAATGAAGATGTACTCCTCTTAACACTTGAGGAGTTGGTAGAGTTAGAAAAGGCAACCCTGCTGCAAAAAGAACAAGATGAAGCAACAAGGTTGGCTTTAGAAGAAGAGGAGAAGAGGAAGAAGGAGGAAGGTGAGCAGCAGATGAGAAGAGAAAGTGTAGCCTTCTTAAGTTCTAGGGGATACTCTTTTAAAGAACTAGCTCCTCATGACAATGACATGATCTTGTGGCTTTTTAACAAAGAACAAGATCAAATGGAAAAAGAATGGAGAAAGGCTGCTAAGGAAAAGCTCAAGGTAAAGAAGAAGAAGGAAGAAGAAGCCCAACTTGTTGTGGCCAAGAAGATGGGAGACATAGCATGGATGAAAGAATATCTTAGAGCCCATGGCTTCTCTAGCAGACAAGTTAGTCCTATGTCCGATAAGACCCTGCAATGACATGTCAGTGACATCAAAGCTGACATTCGCTCAGGAAGAAGGAAGGAGGTTTACTCAAGCTCTTAGAGGATAACGCCCAAACCTACACTTCAATCTCAACCCCAAACTAAACCTGAGCCAACACATTTTCCTTCCCAATAAAAACTGAACCAACCACTGAACCCTACACTCCTGAACCTATACCAACAGCCATACCCTCATCACCTATTACATCACAACAACCACCTCCACTACCCATCCTAAAACCCACACACTTCCCAGAACTCATCATCTTCTACCCAATAATTAACCACTCACTAAACAACTAAGCTATCCTCTAAGCCAAGTGAACCTCTGACCTTGGAGGAATTCAAGGAAATCAAGAAAAAGCTCATAAATTGTACTAATTTGAGCAAAATCTCTTGTGTAGAGGAGTCCGTCAAGTTACATTTGTGAAGGATCTTCTAGTTCCCTCACAAGAAATGAATTTCTTGATTTGCCTAGGGGAACTCTGGACCAAGCACTTCGGCTCTTAGCAATCAACTCTGATTCACTAAATGAAGAAGAGAAGAAACTAAGAAGAAGACTGGGGACTCTATTGGACACCAAGAAAGGGAACAAGCTGCCAAATCAACCCCTCATTCCTAGGAAAGGAATCGTCCAATGGAGGATCAAAACCTCTTCTTCCAACTTTGTTGTGGAAAGAGAGAATGACCAAGTCAATAGACTCAACACTACAACTCTGCTTAACTCAAGCAGGTTGATATTGCTCACATTCGAAATCATTTGAGCAACCATCACCTTGCTGAGTTAACTGTAAGAGCAAGGATTGAAGAAGAGTTGAAGCTAAGAGAGCAGGTTAAAAGGAGGAACAATCAAAGGAAAGATTTTCCTTCAAATGATTGAAGTGCCTGACTTGGAACCTATAGTTAGATGGAAGTATGACTACAACTCCAGTCAACTATCTCTCTTCCGAGGGCCATAACAAAGGTACAAATGATCCAAAGTAACAGACTGGATCTGTTATCAACAAGGATCTGTATCAACTTCTCAGCATCACTTCTGGAAAGAACAAGGAGATAGACAAATATCTGCTCTCTTTGGTGCTGAGAGTTTTGAGAAGTAGAAGACGGTAAGGTTTTGGTAGCATCAGCCTAGGGGGAGTTTGTTGGAATATGAGGCTAGTGCAAACAAACCACACTTAGAAAAATTTTGGTGCAACTGTGAAAGACTACCGAAGACAAGAGCTGAACTTCCGAAGATCAAAGATAAAAGAGCTTCCGAAGAGGAATCATGCCTATAGTTAGATGGGAGTATGACTACAACTCCGTAACTATCTCTCTTCCGAGGGCCACAACAAAGGTACGTATGATCTAAAGTAACAGACGGAGCTGTTATCAACAAAGGATCTGTATCAACTTCTCAGCACCACTTCTGGAAAGAACAAGGAGATAGACAAATATCTGCTCTCTTTGGTGCTGAGAGTTTTGAGAAGTAGAAGACAGTGAGGTTTTAATAGCATCAGCCCAGGGGGAGTTTGTTGGGATATATGAGGCTAGTGCAACCAAAACCACACTTTGAAAAATTTGGTGCAACTGTGAAAGACTACCGAAGACAAAGAGCTGATCTTTCGAAGATCAAAGATAAAAGAGCTTCCGAAGAGGAATCATGCCTTCCGAAGACATAGTCATCTCTCTTCCGAGGATTAACACTTAGAAGATTTCAAGACAATGACTTTTGAAGCATAAAGCCTTGAAGACCAGCACAAGTCTCGGAAGAAGCAGACTCTTCCAAAGTATAAGTGACTTCGGAAGAACTTGTTCTTCCGAATCCAGTTAACCTTCGAAAGAATCTACTATGAACCAGTAGATATTAACATGGTCTGTCTGACAAGCCGCTGCAACATTTAAGATACTGCATGGCGTTTTCCCATGCCCAAGTAGTTGACCATGCTTTAGTTCACTGTTCATTCCTTATAAGTTAGTACAGTTACTAACTTTAGTTGGTAACATAAAGGTAAGTCATGGACATATCATGACTACCTTATCTAGGATAGTATTTTATTCTAGATACCTTACTACTAACAATGTAGTATTTGTTTAGTAAGTAAGTTTCTAGCTGGTAATCTTTTGTATAACTGGCTATAGATAGTAGTATATATAGTTCTCATTATAAGCTCATAAGAGCATGCTTGTAAAAGTCTTGTAAACTTTGAGTTGAGAATTAATATACACAAGTATCTTGAAAAAATATTTCTTGTGTCTTGCTTACTTATATATTATTATTAACTCTTAGAGGATTCTGCTTCAGCATTTGAGTGTAACTTAGTGAGTTTAAGAGAGAACACTTGTGTTGAGTGACCCGTATCGATCTTGCAGTAATGTTTATTAGAAAGCAACAAAATCATAAAGAGTTGGTGTCATTTTGAGAACACGACTGATTGACATGAGTATTTGCCTTTTTTTTCTTTTTTTTTCCTCTTTTCTTTTTGCATCTAAGTTTACTAGATGGTTGTATCTTTTGGTTGATGTTGTGTTCGTAGGGATAACATGTGTAAAACTTTTTTAAGACGTTAAAATTTATAATATTTAAATTATTACATATATATTAATTTATCTTTGATTGGACAACAGTATTAATAATCATTAAATAGTAATTTTTTAATAATTACTTTCTTAATTATATATATATATATATATATATATATATATATATATATATATATATATGTAATAGTTATTTAATAACTGTTTGATGCCCCAAATAATGACTAAACGCACGTCGACTAAAATTAACTAATTTCGGTTAAAACAACTTTTAAAATTGTCATTGGAGGTGAGGATGATTACAGTCCCGTTCGGTAGGGATTTCTAGGTAAACTAACGGTTAATGGAGTTGTATAAGTGTAAAACCAATTTGAATGAAGACGGTTTTATCTGTTTTGAAGGAGTGAACCAGTGCTCCTCATGGGATAATATATGTATCAACATTCGTCAATGTTTTAACGTAAATTTCATTTAGAAACGAGTTGGTCAAATATAACACGCTTTCATTCGACAATATAAATCCAAGTTACTCCATATTTCGACATAAATTTAGTTCGAAACAAGTTGCGACGATTGTAATCTATACTTTATTATGTCACATACAACGCTGCCGCAAGTGTTTTTTACATACGTTTTGAGTTAGCTTACGTTTCGATATAAATTCATTTGAAAAAGAGTCTGGTCAAATATAATATGTCTTTATCCAATGGTATATATTCGAGTTAGTCTATGTTTCGACATAAATTTAGTCCGGAAACATATCGGGTCTATTGTAGTCTATATTTTATCAAGTCACACACGATACCGTCAGACGGGTGAAAAAAGTAGTTTATTTTATTAGCCTCTAGGAAAACAGAAAATAGTTGTTGGGCAACGCCTCCATTTGCGAGACTCACCCAACTTTACCCCCGCCCCGAGCCGAAGCCGAGCTCTCGAGACGATATTCCCAAAATTGAGGCTTTTTGATGTAGACGGAAAAACAAGATAACCAATTGAACCTGTTGATTTATCAAGAATACCTGAAACAATTCTTCTAACTATCGCTGATTCTCGAAGAATGTCGATACAGGGTTTTCACACACAACGATAGAGAGAAAATATTTTTATGAACTTCAAAAGTAATTATCTCACAATGTTTACAAGAATCTAAAAAGCAAGCGAAAAGTCGAAATGAGCCTCAAAACATAAACGAACAAAAAATTGGGCCATAAACAAAGTTCAACAAAACTAGAAGCAAAACAAAAAGTTAAAAAAAATCATAAATAAGCCTTTTGGGTGTGAACGATGACCCTAACCGCCTCCTCGATCCGGCGGTCGTTTTGACTAGTCGCACATCCAAAAAGGAGTCTTGTAGCCCAAGTTATGATCATTTTAGTGAAACCCTTACAATCATGATCTCAAAATACAAAATAGTCTGCTCCTCCAATTTTTGACAACCTCACCATACAAGAGCCGAATCTACCACAACCAACACCCTTACATTATCCTTATTCCTTACAATAAGTTAAAATACTTGAATCCTAAATATCAAAGATAATAGAAAACGTGTCTCTCATGTCTCAATCCACTTCTGATTCCCCTGACCCCATTTAACTTGTAATTGTTGTCTTCTTCCTCATCATACCACAACTCAAAAATCAACCAATGTGTATCACATCAAATCTGCATTCTAGCTTTCTATTTAATGGTGTGTTCTTAATTCACCAAGAAATCAAGATTTTCTTTTGAGTCTTTATAACCCATCAGATTTTAATGGCTGCTGCTTCTTACTTTCTGTGCTTTCTCGTTTCGGGTACCCAAATATCAATCTCGGGTCATATCTATTAGTACATCACCTTATTAAGTTTAATTATATTTGTCATTTGTGTATTTTTCTTGTATCTTTATGTAAATTCTCTATCTATATATTGTTCTCTCCACACATTGTGGAGATATAGAGAGTTGCATTTACTTGAGTGTTATAACTCTATTATGGTATCAAGAGCCTAAAGATCTCAACCTCTCCTCTTCTTCTTCCCACCACCTTTTCACTTCTTCTCCCCCCCCCCTCTTTCTCCAACCTCTTGGTTCTCTCCCTTCCCTCCACCATGGCTTCCTCTTCCACCGATCAATCTATTCCCCTCAACACCTCATGCATATGATCACTATCAAACTCAATGCTACAAATTACCTCCTATGGAAAAACCAAATGCTCCCCATCCTCACTTATCAAAATCTCCTTTCTCACGTTGATGGTTCCATCGATGCCACTCCTCCCACCATTTCATCTGACAACAAGAGTATCGAGAATCTAGCTTACTCCGCTTGGCTCTTTCGTCGATCAACGCACCATCATTATTCTCCATGCCTCTCTCTCCGAGGAGGCCGTCACTATTATTGTTGGCCTACCCACGGCCCGCCAAGTGTGGGTTGCCTTGGAAGCTGCTTTCGGTAACTCCTCCATTGATCACATTCACAATCTGCATGATCAACTTCGTCTCCTACAAAAAGGGACCAAGACTGTAGCTGAATTCGGTAGGCTATTCAAGACTATCTGTGATCAACTTGCTGCCATCGGTCACCCCGTTGATGATGCGGACCAATCTCACTGGTTCCTTTGTGGTCTTGGCTCCTCATTTGAGACCTTTTCCACTGCTATTCGGTCCACCCGCCCTGCCCCAGTGTTCTCGGATCTTCTGGCTCGTGCGGAAAGTCATGAACTCTTCATGCGCACCATCCACAATTCCTCTATACCCCCGTTGCCTTTTTTGCGCAAACCGACCGGTCATTCACACCTAGGGTCGTGGAGGACGCCTCTCGCGTGGAGCTGCATCCACAGTTCATCGTGGTGGACGTTTCCATGGCCATCGCATGCCTACTTGCCAACTTTGTCGAAGGGAAGGTCATTATGCAACCGGCTGCCCCAACCTTCGCTCCTTTGCCTCACGTGATTCCCTCCCCAACAATGAAGACACTCTTGCAAGTGCTTTCCTTTCTCAGTGTCATGTTACTTCTCACACTCCCGATTGGTATGTCGACTCCGGGGCATCGGATCACATGACACCATCTTCTACCAATATCACTTCCATCACTCCTCCTACAGGTAATGCCTCTGTCACTTTTGGGAATGGCCAATCTCTACCTATTTCATGCAAGGGCAATACCACAGTTGGTAATAATCTTCATTTAAAAAATGTGTTGGTGGTTCCCCACCTTACTAAACAAATGCTCTCTATTAGTGCTCTCACTCGAGATAATCCTGTTGATGTTACTTTATCTTACCCCTCATTTTGTATTCAGGATCGACACGCCAAGGAGATCCTAGCCCGGGGAACATGTGAAGATGGCTTATATGTTTTGAAACCCGATCATCAGCACTTATTTCTACTACATCAACACCTAAAGCATCATTTGAAATTTGGCACGCTCGCTTAGGACATGTGCATTTTGAGACTATTGTTAATTTGCAAAAACATAATCACATTTCTGTGTCTGCGTTATTACCTAAACCGGGCTTATGTTCCCCGTGTCAACTTGCGAAAAGTCATAAATTACCATTTGTCGTAGATAATAAAAGGTCATTGAAACCGCTTGACCTCATTCATTGTGATCTTTGGGGGCCTTCACCGGTTCTCTCCGGGGATAACTACCGGTATTATGCTCTTTTTGTTAATGATCATTCTCGCTTTTGTTGGCTTTACCCATTAAAATTAAAATCGGATTTTTTTCATGTGCTATCGGTCTTTATAAATATGGTACAAACACAATTCTCCACCAAAGTAAAAGTGTTTCAATCTGATAATGGCACTGAGTTTCTCAATCATAAAGTTAAGGCATTATTTGAATCAAATGGAGCATTTCACCGACTCTCGTGCCCCTACACTCCTCAACAAAACGGTCGTGTTGAACATAAACATCGACATATTGTAGAGACAGGCTTGGCAATGCTTTTCCATGCTAGTCTCCCTTCTTCCTTTTGGGTTGATGCATTCTCAACCGCCGTCTACATCATCAATCGTTTACCCTCGTCGGTTCTTAAAGGCAAATCACCATTTGAGATGCTCTATTCTCGATCACCTATTTATAGCACCTTCAAAGCCTTCGGTTGTCTTGTATTTCCTTATCTTCGTGATTATATGGAACATAAACTTGCCCCGCGTAGCATTCCATGTGTGTTCCTCGGTTATAGTCCCATGTACAAAGGGTATCGTTGCCTTGATCCCCCCACCTCTCGGGTTTATGTGTCTCGACATGCTCGTTTTGATGAGACCGTATTCCCATTTCACAAGAACTCTCCCACACCCACCAACATCCATCAAGAACTCACCACCTTTCTCGACTCTTTTCCCCACCACTCTACCGATCTCAACCCCACACCCATCTCTTCCACGCCATGCATAAACCCCACTCCTACCCATACTCCAGCCAAGCCTTACACCCTCTGCCCTGAACCTTTACCCATCACCACCCATTCCCCCACTGCCGACTCTTCCTCCTCACTGCCTTCTTCGCCTGCTTCCTCCCCCCCCCTTCCCCGATCTCCTCTTCTCCACCCCTCATCAATCCTGAAACACCACACCCCCCACAACCAACAGTTCCCGACCCCACACCTTTGCCATCTCACCCGATGACGACTCGCGCCAAGGCGGGTATTTTTAAACCCAAACACCGGGCGGATTTTTCTCACGTTACCAACCATCCCCTTCATCATGCCTTTCTTGCTCAAAAAGACCCTAGAACTTACTCCTCGGCTGCCAAAGACCCCAAGTAGGTCTCAGCCATGAACAAAGAAATGCATGCACTGTCTAATAACAAGACTTGGGTGCTTGTTCCGAGGCCACCCGATCGACACATTGTTGGGTGCAAGTGACTGTTTTGCACCAAGTATCATTCTGATGGTTCAATTGAACGTCACAAGGCTCGTCTTGTGGCACAGGGGTTTAGTCAAGCACCTGGTCTTGACTACTTTCACACTTTTACTCCTGTGGTTAAGGCTTCCACTGTTCGTATCATCCTCTCATTAGCGGTTTTGAACAACTGGAAATTGCACAAATTGGACGTCAATAATGCGTTCTTACATGGTAACCTTAATGAGTGTGTTTATATGGAACAACCTCCCGGCTATGTGGACCCCAAGCTCCCGAACCATGTGTGTAAGTTGAACAAGGCTCTTTATGGACTTAAACAGGCCCCTCGAGCGTGGTTTTCTTGCTTAAGTCAGTTTTTGTTATCCAAAGGATTCACGTGCAGCTGCGCGGATACATCATTATTTGTGTTCAAAAAGGACACGTGCATCATGTATTTATTGGTTTATGTGGATGAGTTGATCCTAACGGGAAATGATCATGCGGTTATTACTCGCTTCATCAATCGTCTGCACCGTGAATTTGCGATAAAAGATTTGGGGGACTTGAATTACTTTCTGGGTCTGGAGGTGTCTCACGCTGACTCCGGTTTGTTTAAGTGTCAAGTGAAGTATGCTAAGGAGATTTTAAACAGGGCCAACATGCTTGATGCCAAACCTGCCTCCACACCTTTGGCTACCAACATTTTCCTCACCTCCATCGGGGTCGCCTACTCTGACCCGACGCACTATCGGTCGCTTGTGGGAGCTTTTCAGTATTTAACCATTACTCGACCCGATATCTCTTATGCGGTGAATCAGGTGAGTCAGTTTTTGCACACCCCAACCGAGGATCACTTTCAAGCTGTTAAAAGAATTCTTCGTTATATCAAAGGCACAATCTCATATGGGCTGTCATTTTCTAAACCGACACATACATCTCTTGTTGGATATTCGGATGCTGATTGGGCTCGTTGTCTTGAAACTCGTCGTTCTACCTATGGTTACTCTATCATCTTGGGTGGCAATCTTGTTTCCTGGTCGGCCAAGAAGCAACCAACGGTCTCTCGCTCCAGTTGTGAATCAGAATATCGTGCCATGGCTCACACCGCTGCTGAGCTTATTTGGGTCACTCATCTACTTCGAGAGCTTCATGCCCTACCATCTGTTCGACCAACCTTATTGTGTGATAACCGTAGTGCGCTGTTTTTAACACAGAATCCTGTCTCACACAAGCGCATGAAGCATATTGAATTGGATTATCACTTCATTCGCGAATTGGTGTCTTCCGGTAAACTGCACACAAAGTTTATACCTACCAAGCTACAGGTGGCTGACATTTTTACTAAAAGTCTTCCGCGACCACAATTTGAGGCGTTTAGAAACATGCTTCGTCTCGGACCGCCTCCGTTTCGCTTGCGGGGGGATATTAGTACATCACCTTATTAAGTTTAATTATATTTGTCATTTGTGTATTTTTCTTGTGTCTTTATGTAAATTCTCCATCTATATGTTGTTCTCTCCACACATTATGGAGATATAGAGAGTTGCATTTACTTGGGTGTAACAACTCTATTAATATCCATTCGCCTAGAATCTGCAGGTATGCTGATGGTTATCAATTTGTTGTTTGTTAGTAAACCATTGTAACACCCTCAATCTTATAACATTATTATATAATAAGAAGGGTGCTACTAGTTGGGTTATTATAATAATTCAGAGACTACAAACGCAACAGAATTTTATACATATTAAAAACTGTTTACATCGTTAAAAATATTTACAAGACTTTAACCGACATTTCAAAACTTTGTTAAACTTCAAGTACTCCATTCCCAAAACCCAACATTTATGGCCAGTATCATACACCATAACCGGAAGCTAACTCTGTGGGGGACCATCACGAGCACCTTTATTACTACCTGGCATGCATTAGAAAACAACACAAAATCAGATAAACTGGTGAGTTCTAACATACACCACATTTCAATAACATTAACCCATCAACTGTTACCACACCGAATGATTCACACACACCTTCAACAGTCCATTTATTTATCCCAGTATTGATATGCATATCGAATACCCACAAGGTATTTATGAACATTTTTTTATCAATTTTAATTTGGTGGGTGAAACCTCCACCTCGCGCGTTGACGGGTCAAACCTCCGTCTGTAGTTTGGTGGGTCAAACCTGCACCTCGCGCGTTGATGGGTCAAACCTCCATCTATAGTTGGCGTTGACGGGTCAAACCTCCGTCTATAGTTGGTGGGTCAAACCTCCACCTCGCCATTCACCACAATTTACCACTTTCAACTCTTATTCACATTTTCTATTTATTTATATGCATGCCAGTGCCCGATTTTGTCAAACAACATTTATCAAACGACATTAACATATAAAAAGGGCAATTAGAACTCACCTTAATGCTTTTAGCAAGTGTTTACCAATCCAATTACACTAGGGCAGCTAAAACTTCCCCTTTTCAAAGCAAATCTAAAACAACAACCCTAACTTAGTGAAATCACCCCTAGCTGACCACTTCATACGACTAAGGCTATGCGACTGGACTCATTCGTACGACTGAACATGCGACTGAGCTTAGTCGTACGAATGGACCATACGACAGAGGTGCGAATGAGCTATAACAGGGTTTGTGCGAATGACCTCCATTCGTGCGATTGGTGCACGCGACTGAACTTTAGTCGCACGTTTGAACAATGCGATTGACTCAGTCGCACGAATGGGCTCATTCGCCTGAAACGGATCAGCAGCTGTGTTCTTGACATATTTGATCCAAAAACTCGAGTTTTAACCATTTGGATTATACCATATTCATAACAGAACCTGTACACCTCATTTACAACCGTTTCGGGTTCTTATTTCATCAAACTTGCCAAAAACTAGTGCCTGAACCTTCACTTTTCAGTTTAACAGAAAGATTGAACAGAAACCCCAACCAAAAACATGTTTTTGGATCAATTTCAACCATATACACAACTTAACATATTCAAGAATCGATCCGTACCAAGCAAAACTTACCAAAACGGAGCTAGTTCAGTCAATTTGACAAGAACAGGGGTGTTTGGGTTCGAAGGGAACAAGGGGGTGAGAATATAGCAGATAAAATCTGCTTTTAACACTCTTAACCGCCCTACTTATCCTACATGCCTATTTTTAGCCGACATACTACTGAGCCCATACGCCCGTCATTCGTGCGATTGAGCTTCATTCGCACGTATGGCATGCGACTGAACACTAATTTTAATTAAATAAATAAATTTTGAACTTTTGGATGTTACACCAATTAATTTGTTTAAGTCACTGCTACTTGTGATTGCTTGTATTACGTTGGTTAGTTGCTCCATAAACTCCTGTTGTAGCACCAATTTTTCTGATTGGCAGACGCAGAAAACTTTTCCATAGGGGTCGGAAATTTTTAATGGTTACTATTCTATCGTTAATTTATTTTTACTTAGGTATGATTTGATTCCAATTAGGTCGGATTACATAAGAATCATAAAAAAAACAACAAAGTAAATAGTCTGATAATTGATCTACCAGCATGTCTTAGTTCTCAAACTAACGTTTAACGTGTTAAACCGGCTTGTGAGTTAGTGATGAATGGCTCATTGAAAGATCTAATCATGCCGAACTTAAACGATCTCGACCTCATAGTATGGTTTATATAATAAACGAGCTCGATCCCAAGTTTCACATATCAAGCCATTTAAAAGCCTAAACATGTTTTTTATTTATGTCTTTTTTATTTAATCTATTAAAAATATATTTACACAAATAAATCCTATTATATAATTAAATATGATAAACTAAAAATGCTCGAATGTTAGGATTAAAGTTTTACACGAGACGAGCTCGAGCCTTAAAACTCTATATACCTAGCTTGATTTCGCCTAAGACAAAACAAGACCCGCAAGAGCCTAGACAAGCTTAAGCTCGACTCGGCTTGTTTACATCCCTCTTTAATACCCATAGTAGCATGCATATAATTAAACACATAAAGCAAACAATCAACTAATAAGATATATGAAAATTTGTTTTCAACATTAATTAGGGTAAAAACTTTAAGAGAATTTCATATATACCCTAATTTATAATTAGTGAAATATTATACATATATTCAACAATCATATACGCACTTAAAAGCTTTTTAAAATATAATATCTATCCATTTCCTTAAAACAAATAAAAAAATACCATTTTGTAGTTAATATTTAAAACTTGAAATTTCATATATATCCATATTAAATAAGTTATATGCTTAATAGTTATCCTTTAGTTTTAGACTTAAATTATTAAAATTAGTTTTTCAATATGGACTTAATAATTTAAATTAATTGTTTTACATTTCTTTTAACTATTTTATGGTGTTGATTTCAAATTATTAGGCTGGTTTCAAAATATCTTACCGGTTGGTGTCAGCATTTCTTCGTGGTCAGTCATAAAATTTTATGGGATCGGTTGAGATTTGATCGTGTGTATACTATGAGAAATAAAAACCTCAGCAAATTTCTCCAACATATGGTCAATTGGTCACTTAATTCCACTAGGTTGATACTCCAGGCGCGTTGCGTCTGAGATATTGTATCGAACTTTCCTTATACGAATAATAATTTGGTAAACTGTTTTACACACATCTTAGTAGCCGTTTTGTGATATTATAATGTTTCAAAAGAACATGCAATTTGCTTTTATAAAGTTATATGAGTACCAGATTACATAACATTATAAAGTATGTTGCACTCTGCACTTTTTGTGATCTATACGAACAACTGTTGCTGCCCTTTGATTGCTACTCCATGAGGTTGTGGAATAGTGGTCCTAATTAGTGGAGATAAAAGTCTCTCCTGCCTTTCTTTTACCTCTGTCATCCTGTTACAAATTTCATAAAGATTCTTCTGCACTCTCAAAGATTAATCACCGTCATAAGATTTTATGACCCGTTTGCTTTTTAACCACTATATTTATATTCTAAAAATTAAATATTATTAAAGGGTTGAATTTACCTGGAGATGGATAAACAGCCCGCTTTTACTCTTATGTTGCTTCCTTGGCTGCAATTGGTGGTGCTACCTGTGGTGTAGGTGGGGTGAACATGTTGAGTGCCAAAACATGTCCCCTTTTCAGCCTATAGGTAAAATGTTTTTATCTTTCTCTTTATAGTTTGAAGTGAGGGTGGAATTGTCGTAGTATAGATCAAGTACGTTGAGTGAGTGATGGTGATAACAGATTGATTAAAAATACACTTAGGCTAGAGAATTTGTTGTTTACTGTAATCTAGGGAAAAACTAAATCACTTTTAACTAAAATGTAGAGGGAATTGTTGATGAAAGAGTAAAAAATTCTAATTGAACACAAATACTTATAAAGGGCTTGATGAAACTTACCAGGGGAAGGGGACCACATACATTGGGGAAGGCTGATAGCTAAACCAACTTATCATCCAAATCTAATTAATTCCACTATATGGATCACACTCATAAGTTAGTTAGTGACTCAATTAAAAATGGAAAATGAAAAACCTGATAAAGATGAGCCTAAACCCATATGTAAAACGGGGAAAAAATTAAACAAACTTAACGTCTCCTTGCATTCGTCTAATAAGCCGGCCGATATGCAAAACAGAACCCACCATCTTGCTAATTGGACCACTCTTACTAAGCAAGATTACACAAAATAAGAGTAAAGATAGGGAAATGCCTAAAAAACTAATAATATTTCAAATTCAAAAGCTACCCACGTAAGAAATCAAAGCAATGTTAGCTTATGGTTTGTAACAATTCCATTGAATTGATTGATCAACTGAGAATCCACGCCTTCCATGTGCTCTTTATAAGTAATTTGATGTCAAACCAATGACCACAACAACCAAATACTAAGCAAAATCAAAGTCAAAGTAAAATCAACTCACAAAGCATCCCCCAAAACCAGAAAGTAAACGAATTCTATCAAATTGGTCGTGACCTGATCAAAGATACCAACCGACATGCAAATGCTAATCAAATTTTCATCCATGGGTACAAAAAAAACATCAAAACCAATCACATTCAACCCCAAACAATTAATCAAGATATAAACCTAAGCAATAGATGGAACATTTACTATAAACAAAAGAAAACATAATAAACAACCCATTCTAGATAAACAGGTTCTATACACATAAGGAATATCAAGCAACGGAATAATGATAAGAGCATCAAACACATGTGTTGCGCCTGAAATCGAACATAATCGCTTACAAAGTGATGTAAAAATCAAACCCTTAAGGTTATAAGCAGAAGGTTCCGTAAAGAAACACAAATCTAAGTTCAAAATCAAATCAAATCAAATCTAAACCTGGATTCCATGAAGATCTAACCTTTTGAGGCTTTGATGATCCCCACAGCCCTTAAGTATATGAAATCAAACCTAAAATCACAGATAGTAGAGAAAACAGAAGCAACCTTATCATACCTGAAGATCATGGCAACACCCACCACCGCCGGAGACGACGACACCACCACCCCCTACGACTACTGCCACCACCGCATCGCCACCGTCTTCTGCCGCGCTGAATCCGCCAAACTCTGCCTACTCTACGACCACAACGTCCACTCCGCCAACACCCTCTCCGGCAAACACCTCCGATCGCAGGTAGCCACCCGTCGCCGTCCGCTGCTCCACCGACAACCTCCTCCTCTGCCGTGAATGCGATTGGGACGCCCACGACATTTGATCCGCCCCACATGATCGGACTCCGGCGCCGTACAGGTACGACGACCACACGGCGACGTCCTTGTGGCCTTGGTACGTCGGAGGAATCTCCGTCGGTAACGTAATCTGTTGGTTGCGGTAGGAGATGTAGACGTGGAATCTGTCGTAGTAGATTCCGATGCGGGAGTTAGGCATCCGTGAGGCGATGGTGATCTGGACGGTGGTGTTGAGGGTGGCGGTGGCGGTGGAGATGTTGAAGGTGTGGAGTTTGAGGTCTTGCAGAGTGAAATTAGGTTTTGAGGGGCGGAGGATGAGGAAGATGAGGAGAAGGGTGAAGGGTTTGGGGTATGTAAGTATGGAGGAAAGTAGTGGTGGGTGAGTGATAGATGAATAGTACTATTCATCACAACTTGGTAAATTCATATTAGGTAATTTGTTCTATCTTGATTAGAGGGCATTTAAGACGCCTAAAAAGTAATCAAACATACTATGTCATGACCAAAAGAAGTTTCAAATATGGTTTGTGAATGCAGCTTTAACATCAAACTCATGGAACCCATCAATCTTGAAAAGCGAAACTCCTGTGCTGGTTGAGTTCTACACCAGCTGGTGCGAACCATGCAAGATGGTGCACCAACTGATCGATGAGATCGCCATTGATTATGATGGGGAGCTCGAGTGTGTTGCGGTCAATGTCGAGCAGGAGCCCCGACTTGCTGAGGAGTATGACATCAAAGCTGTGCCCATTGTTCTACTGTTCAAGAATGGTGAGAAACGTGAGTCTGTGGTTGGGACCATGCCTAAAGACTTCTTTGTGGCTGCCATTGAACGAATCGTGGCTAGTTGATCACTTAAACTAGCTACTGTATTTTCGTACCCACCCGTTTGATAATTGCTATAACCGACCCGGCCGGTTTGATATGGGGTCGGTTTTGTATATCCGACCCGACCCGTTTAAAGGTTTAAGTTTGGAAATGGTTGTAAAGTCTAGTTGTTAAATTCCTGTAAAAATCATATTTTGTTTTTTATTTTTGCATGCGAACTTTGTTTTTTTCAAATAAAAAAAATGTAGTTGTATATAACAACCATATCCAATCAGATAATTAGAAACAGTTAGAGTTTTGAATTATTTATGAATTGCAATATAAGAGAGAATCGGAACATAAATTCTTTCAGGATGCCGTTTAGATTGTAATTGTAGAATTCCCACGTGATCGGCATGAATCTGGTAAACTATGTGAGCACGGACAAATCATTAAATAGTAAATGTTATATATCTACATTTTTTTTAAAACATTATATACCCAAAGTTATAAAAGAAATCTTATCCCGTTCGTTTTAACTTTATATTGAAACTTAAGGGAAAAAAAGAAATTTTCAGCATATTATACGACAGTATATAACCATACTTAGAAATTAAAAGAAAAAAAAACACAAGTTTGAACCAAACTTTATTTTTTAAATAGAAATTATATTAAAACGTGTATATAAATTAGCATATAACAACTGTGTATAGAAATTCCTAAAGGATTATATTTTAAACACTAAAAGTTATTTTATCTAAAATAACTATAAAGATTAAAATATAAAAGTAAAAAAAATAAATGGATCGAGACGTGGCAAGAGGTGTGTGGAGGTGACACTATTCACCGTTCATGTTTTAATTATATGTGAAATTTGACATAAAATATCTATACTATATATAAAACATATGAGAGGGGTAGTTTAATTATCCTAAAATTAAAAACAGATACTTTACTTAATGTATAAGGTAAAATCACTTTTAAAGGTAAAATAATAATTATATCATTATGTACGAATTAGCCCCTTACACTTAGTTATACTGTTACATAATAATCTCACACTTACTAGCACTTACATAAAATTTTAAAATATTTTCACTATTTGATATTAAAATTTGTATTATTTTAGGAACTTTAGAAACCATTAAAATTTAAAATATTTGCACTATTTGATATTTGAAATTTATATTATTTTAGAAACTTTAGAAACCATAAAAACCCCAATATATACTAATCCATTTATTAGTTAACACCTTCAATCTTAGACTTTTGTTTTCTAGATCCATTCTTTAGTTTTCAAATCACCTTATAATCTCATCTCCATCTCTTGGCGTCTCACAAATCCAACGTTCTCACCATTTGTACATGTATGTGATTTTCAACATTTAAAAAAAAATAAAACAACTTTAAACAGTTAAAACGTGAATTATTTTTACATTTCAACATTTACAAAACAACTTCAAACCTTTAAATTTCAAAAGTGAATTATCCTTTAGATTTTAACATTAAAAAAAACTTTTAAACCTTTAAATTTCAAATGTGAATTATCTTTTAAATTTCAACATGTGCAAAAGAAAATTAAAAACTTGGTATTATCAATATTTTATATCTATTCCATTTATAAAATATATAAGAGGGGTAGTTTAAGATAACATAAAATTAAAAATAGTTATTCTATTCAGTGCATAAGGTACATCAACTTTTAAGGATAATATAATACTTATAACATTATGTACAGATTATCTCTTATAATTAGTTACATAATAGCCTATATTTACTAACACTTTACATTATCTACCCATAAATAAAAAAAAACTAAATTTATTTTAAGATTTAAGCTATATCTTTTAATTTATCATGTTTGAACACCTTTTTAGACTATAATTGGAACCTATATTTTTTTTAAACATTATGGTGTAAATTTTTTTGCTAAACCGATTTATAATATATGAAGTACAATAAGTTAATGCGTAAATATACAAGTAGTCATGCAGAATGTAACATCCAAAAGTTCAAAATTTATTTATTTAATTAAGATTAGTGTCCAGTCGCATGCTATACGTGCGAATGAAGCTCAATCGCACGAATGACGGGCGTATGGGCTCAATCGCACGATTGAGTCGTGCGAATAAGCCAGTCGTGCGATTGAGTATGTCGGCTAAAAATAAGCATGAAGGATAAGTAGGGCGGTTAAGGGTATTAACAAGCAGATTTTATCTGCTGAACCTCCTTCCCTTGTCCCCTTCGAACTCAAACACCCTGCTCTTACCCAAATTGATCAAACTAGCTACGTTTTGGTAAGTTTTGCTTGGTACGGATCGATTTTGAATATGTTAAGCTGTGTGGGTGGTGGGAATTGATCCAAAAACATGTTTAAATCAGAATTTCTGTTTGATCTTTCTGTTAAACTGAAAAGTGAAGGTTCGGGCCCTAGTTTTTGGGAAGTTTGATGAAATAAAGGCCTGAAATGGTTGTAAATAAGGTGTACAGGTTCTGTTATGAATATGGTATAATTCAAATAGTTAAAACTCGACACAGCTGCTGATCCGTTTCAGGCGAATGAGCCCAGTCGAATGACCCATTCGTGCGACTGAGTCAATCGCATTGTTCAAACGTGTGACTGAAGTTCAGTCGCATGAACCAATCGCACGAATGGAGGTCACTCGCACAAACCCTGTTATAGCTCATTCGCACCTCTTTCGTATAGTCCATTCGTACGACTAAGCTCAGTCGCATATTCAGTCGCACGAATGAGTCCAGTCGCATAGCCTTAGTCGTGTGAAGTGGTCAGCTAGGGAAATTTGACTAAGTTAGGGTTATTATTTTAGATTTGCTTTGAGAAAGAGAAGTTTTAGCTGCCTAGCATATTTGGATTGATAACCACTTGTTGGAACATTAAGGTGAGTTCTAATTGCCCTTTTTATGTGATTATGCCGTTAGATAAATGTTGTTTGATAAAATCAGGCACTGGCATGCATATAAATAAATATAAAATGTGAAAATGAGTTGAAAGTGGTAAATTGTGGTAAATGGCGAGGTGGAGGTTTGACCCACCAACTATAGACAGAGGTTTGACCCGTCAACGCCAATTATAGACGGAGGTTTGACCCGTCAACGCGCGAGGTGGAGGTTTGACCCACCAAATTATAGACGGAGGTTTGACCCGTCAACGCGCGAGGTGGAGGTTTCACCCACCAAGTTAAAATTAATAAAAAAAGATGTCCATAAATACCTTGTTGGTATTCGATATGCATATCAATACTGAGATTAATAAATGGACTGATGAATGTGTGTGTGAATCATTCGGTGTGGTAACAGTTGATGGGCTAATGTTATTGAAATGTGGTATATGTTAGAACTCACCAGTTTATCTGATTTTGTGTTTGTTTTCTAATGCATGCCAGGTAGTAATAGAGGTGCTCGTGATGATCCCCCACAGAGTTAGCTTCCGGTTGTGGTGTATGATACTGGCCACAAATGTTGGGTTTTGGGAATGAAGTACTTGAAGTTAACAAAGTTTTGAAATGTCAGATAAAGTCTTGTAAATATTGTTAACCATGTAAACAGATTTAATATATATAAAATTCCGCTGTGTTTGTAGTCTCTGACTTGTTATAATAACCCAACTAGTAGCACCCTCCTTATTATATTATATTGTTATAAGATTGAGGGTGTTACACAGAACCCGTATATCTGGTGTTTTAAATTTCAATTGGTGCAAATTTAAATACTTATTTATTAGTTGCTAGATGTGTATAATGTTTATAACGTATATCCACCACGATTATGCTACTAACCTAAAAAATTAGAAAAAAACATAATAGACTTTTGTAAAATACTATAAAAATAACAATATACCAGAAACATATGCTGGATGTAAAATATTTCTTCACCACTTTACAGCCCGCTGCATCAGGCGAGCACCCTTCTAGTCTTAGATATAGGCCAAGTCGAAACATAAAATACCGACACTTTCAGATCATAAGTCCTTCCAAAATGAATTTGTATTTTGATTATTATATATTTTTGTTACAAATACATATAAACATTATAAATAGTAATCAAATTTAAAAGTTTTAGGGTTATTGGATTTTAATAATCTCAACTTTCATTTATTGGCCGAGATTAATTCCAATTCAGGAAATGTTTACAGACACTCATAACTTTGAGCTTATTTTCCTTCAACAATCTCTTACTAACTGAGAGTTAACGCCCGTTAGTTTTTTGATGAAATGGGGCTAACTTTGAGCCATTTTTCAACTCCGCCACCGCCCAACCTCTATTAGGTCCTTTTTTCAGTGTATAGCATCCATCGTCACTTGAAATCTACCTTTAACAAGTCATGTGGTTCAAATCAGATGTGAAAATTGACGGGTTTTAGGTTGTAGAAGTTTCAGATTGACAAAACCCTAACAGTTGATTTCAACTTTTCACTTAGTGTTTTAGGCTATAAGTAGTGCACGTCATCAAAAAACAAATGGTGCTTAACTCTAAGTTAGTGAGGGATCGTTACAGAAAAATATGCTAAAATTTAAGAGTGTCCGTAAACATTTACTGAGTTTGGATTAATCCCGAACAATATATAAAAGTTGGGATTATTAAGATCCAATAACCCAAAGTTTTATAATTAGATCACTCATTTTTTCTTAAATTGGATCATTAAACTATCAAATTAAGTTATCATTGGATTTATTTGTGCCAACAAAGAAATAAATCAGAACTAAAAAAATTGAAAAAAACATGTTATTACATTGAAAAAAATTACCTGAAAGTCACATCATCACTTCACGTCACTATTAAAAAAGAAAGAGTTAAGTTCAATTTTACTCTTTAAGGTTTTTTAAAAATAACTATTTTTCTTCAAAAGATTAAAAACAACAATATACCTCCAAAAGTTCCATAAGTTGTTTTAATTTAAGTTTAAAAGTTTTATTAGTTGTTTAAACTTTATCCAATATGATAAAACTTTATAATGAAATTGAAATAACATATGAAATTTTTGAAGGTAAATTGATGTTTTTAATATTTTGGAGGAAAATAGTTAGTTTAGTCAAATCTTAGGGAACAAAATTAAAATTAATTCTAAAAAAAGTAAAAATGATTTCCTAATTGAAACAAAAAGAAAAACATGTTGAAACATATACTTTATATAAAACATGAAAGTGAGTGAATTAATTGTAACACTTTTTAATTTTAAGTGACTTAATTAAAACACTTTTAAAATTTGATAATTATTCTGCAAATACTTTTATTAATAGCGTAGTTTTAATTTTTTTAAAACTAATACGAACTTTTCTACATCACAATTTTGCCACAAAAGTTTCCACGTTAACTCTTATGATCTAACTTTTACGTTTACTTCCTTGCATTTTATTTAAGTTATTTTTTTAACTAATTTACTTTGTTATCCATAAACTTTAATAAAAGTTATCATATTACCTTTAATTGTAATAAAGTTATTTATAAGTAGAAAATGTGTATGTTAGGCTCTTGAAACACACTCCACAAGATTCACTCGCAGAAACTAGTAAGTTTCTTGGTCATACGCTTCCTGATATTTTATCATGTTAACTTTAAAATCTTCATCTCATTGCATGGCTCGTTTTCCATTAAGGACACAATGCTCAGTCTTTTTCCACTAAAAATACTTTGAATAATGACAATGTAATAAAATAGTCTAAATAGTTTAGTGTTCATATATAAATAAATAAAATAATTAATATCATCTAAATATTACCGTTGGCTGAATGTCAACTTGGCATGAAACTATAAAAATAAAAATAAACCATATTGTAAGTTTTATCATATATATCTAGATTCAAAATAAAAAAATAAAAACCATATTGAAAAAATAAAAAATAAAAAAATAGAAAATAAAAAGAGTAAATCTCGGTTTTGGTCCCTGTGTTTTGCAAATTGACTCCACTTGAGTACCAACGTTTATTTTGTCTCCATTTGAGTACCAAATTTTAAAAAAGTTGTCTGTTTGAGTACCAAATTTTAAAAAAGTTGTCTGTTTCAGTCCTTTTGACTAACGGTGTTAACATTTTCTGTTAAATTTTTTTAAAAAAGACCAAAATACCCCTAAGGGCTATAAATATATCACCGTCTCCACCACACACCACATACCACCACCACCACCACACACCACCACCACCACACACCACCGCCACCACACACCACCGCCACCACACACCACCGCCGACACACTCCGATCAGGAAGGTCCAAATCCTGAACAAAATGGATCCAAAGCCTCCCCTCCGATCAGGAAGGTCCAACTCACTCTCAATCTCTCGATGCTCTGTCTCTCTCGATCTCTCAACTCCGGTGAACCCGAAATCAAGAATTTTCGATCGAAGTTCAAGTGGTTGCGGTCGGTTGAAGGTGATTTGGGGGTTCAATGGGTCGAATTCGAAGGTCGACAGAGATGAGGTTGGTGTCGGTCAGAGATGGTGATGGTTGCAATCGGACAGTTCGCAGGTGTGGTTGTGCGAAGGGGGCGACGGTTGTGAGGCGGCGGGTGGTGCTGGTTCGCTATGGGTGAGAGGCCAAGGAGCTTGGTGGTGATCGGAGGGTGTCAGATGGAGGATAATTTGGTGCAGTTTGATCTGGTGTCGATGAGGTTAGGGTTTAGGTCATCTGTTTCTGATCCTGTTGTTGATTTGGGTTTGTTTTAATCACAATCTAATGGGTTTTGAATCTTTTGGATTTAGGTTTTGGAGTTGGCTGGAAATGCAGCGAGGGATAACAAGAAGAACAGGATAATCCCAAGGCATGTGCTTTTGGCGATTAGGAACGATGATGAGTTGGGGAAATTGTTAGCGGGGGTGACGATTGCTCATGGTGGTGTTCTTCCGAACATTAACCCTGTTTTGTTACCGAAGAAGACAACTGCTGGAAATGCAGCGAGGGGTAACATTTTCTATTCGATGGTGTGTGGTGGTGGAATGTGTCGGCGGTGGTGTGTGGTGGCGGTGGTATGTGGCGGTGGAGTGTGTCGGCGGTGGTGTGTTACCAAAGAAGACTGCTGCTGGAAATGCAGCGAGGGGTAACATTTTCTATTCGATGGTGTGTGGTGGTGGAGTGTGTCGGCGGTGGTGTGTGGTGGCGGTGGTGTGTGGCGGTGGAGTGTGCCGGCGGTGGTGTGTGGTGGCGGTGGTGTGTGGTGGCGGTGGTGTGTGGTGGCGGTGGTGTGTGGTGGCGGTGGTGTGTGGTGGTTCACTGTCGAGAAACGAAAGAAGACTTCCATATCCAAGTTTAACTCAGACGTAGCTCCCTTCTTTTTGGGTGTGAAGCAGTGTCAAACCAAAATACCCAACAAGCATTAGCTCTCCCTGAAAAGGAGGTGATCCAGCCGCACCTTCCAGTACGGCTACCTTGTTACGACTTCACTCCAGTCACTAGCCCTGCCTTCGGCATCCCCCTCCTTGCGGTTAAGGTAACGACTTCGGGCATGGCCAGCTCCCATAGTGTGACGGGCGGTGTGTACAAGGCCCGGGAACGGATTCACCGCCGTATGGCTGACCGGCGATTACTAGCGATTCCGGCTTCATGCAGGCGAGTTGCAGCCTGCAATCCGAACTGAGGACGGGTTTTTGGAGTTAGCTCACCCTCGCGGGATCGCGACCCTTTGTCCCGGCCATTGTTGGTGGTATGTGGTGTGTGGTGGAGATGGTGATATTTTTATAGTCTTTAGGGGTATTTTGGTCTTTTTACAAAAATCTAACAGAAAATATTAACACCGTTAGAAATTTGGACTGAAACAGACAATTTTTTTAAAATTTGGTACTCAAATGGAGACAAAATAAACGTTGGTACTCAAGTGGAGTCAATTTGCAAAACACAGGGACGAAAACCGGGATTAACTCAAATAAAAATAAACCTAAGGGTGGGGCGACGTTCACCTAGGTACCGCAAAGCCGCCTAGGCAATCCCTAATCAAATTATCTTTACCATATACATCTAGATTCAAATAAAGGAATTAGGGTTCTAACATGATAAACAAAAACCCGTTGTAAGTTTTTCAAATGGAAACATTTTTTGAGAGGAACTAGTAAGTTTCCGAACACGTTCGTTGTGCGCATTGCCTCGATAAAGAAATCAGCCTCAGTCACCGATGTTGTCCGTTGTGGCTGCGAATATATGACAATGACCTGATCATCTTTTGGCATCATCGTCACCTACCAAGTCTCATGATATTGCGAGCAAACATAATAGCGATATATCCAACAAAACATCGACCTAAAAGTTATATTCCTTCCATGCCTATTATCCAATACTAGAAGCTTCACAAGAAGCAATCAAGACGAGTCTTTCTCCACCTTTAATGCGACTCCCTAGCCTTTCTTTCCGGATTCAACTGGAGCTCGAGACCTTCGTTTCCCATCAAAAGGTATAGATGAGGAATCTATCGAGTGTGCCACCTATCAACTAGAAAATCGATCTTTATAGGTGGGACATCAAAAAACAAAACCTGACTAGAAAATAAATGTAAAAATAAGTTCATTTCTCTAGTTGAGGCTTACATAAACAATAAGAAGATAAATCCCTCGCCTAGCCTTAAAAGATACCCGACACAAGTGGAAATTTCTGTGATCACCTATGATATATCTGGTTGTTCTGTCTCCTCCTCTTTCTCTATGTTCCTTACCAAGGGCGGAGGATAGTGAAGACCGGGGGGGGGGGGGACCCTTCCTCTTTTTTTCGTCGGTAGCGTTAAATTTTAGTCCGTTAGTTTAAACTTTTGGCCCGGTAGTGTAATTTTTTATATAAATATCAAGTTCGTCCCCCCTAAAAAAATTTAATTTCTCCCCCGCCCCCCCCCCCCTATGGGGATGTTCAAGTTCCGTTACAGTTCCTTACCTTCCACCGGCAAAAGCATGAATGCAATCTCGAGTACGTCCCTATAATCTTCTTTCGGATAAATTGAACAAGAAAGTGATGTTCGAAAACACTAACGAAGTAGATTCAATCTGAGGATTGGATCTTTCGTCTCAGACGAGCAATAGCTTGTCGTCATCAACATACCCAATACTTAAACAACGATGTGCCAACTTACAATCGGTCTCAGATGAGGTGATATTTTTCGACACCGGTACAACAGAGGTTAGGCATGACAAACAAAACGCCTCTAAAGTAATTGTCCATCAAAACATGAGTCAACATAAGGGTAATTGGCACAACCACCACCTTCGCCACCGCCACCATTGACATTAGGCGGGTCCAAAATAGCCATAGAAGTTACTGGGCGAGCAACACTCAGAAGAGCATGTAACGCGTCGGTCGGAGACCAATGGCAACATTATTAATGGTGTCGGCCTACGGCCAAGAACAAAAACCCATAATGCAATTCTGAAAACCTTTGGGTCACATCAACAACTATGGCCAACAACCAAGAACAAACACCTAAAATGTAGATCTGAAAACCCTAATCGGGTCATGACAACATCGAGGCAACACACACATCATCCCAAAGGAAGACAGGAGAACCAAACCCTGTCTAACCTAACCATCCTTACCACCATATCTACCACCACCATCGACATCGAACGCAATTCGGCAGGAAGCCACCGCAGGTGATAACGACCTGCATAACAACCCGGTGAAGAACATCCGTTTCGGTGGGTGATACCGTCACCGGTGACAATGGTAGAGGGTGGCGTAGGCGACGGTGACAACAAAGGCAGAGAAACCAGAAATGAAGGTCGGGACATACATCGGCGGTGAACAACAACCCGATGAACAACACCCGGTACGACGAGTCAAGCCGTCGGCGATGACAATGGCATATAATAACATCGCTTGCAACAAAAAACCCGAATGAGATAGGGAAATAGATTAGAGATATAAAAGTCAGGTGGTGCAAAAACAACTTGTACAATAAGCATCATAAATCGTACACGCAAAAATAACTGTTCATTCATGCATGGGTTAATATATATAAACTAGTGTTGTACCCACAGCGCGCGTTGCGCGCACGATGGACGGTATAAACTAAAGCTTAGAGAAACGTATGTTGTGTCTGTTCTTACACAATTTTCAGTGAAACGACGTACCTACACAAAATGGAACACACTCATCGACGTGAACCATGTACACACCACAGTTCATGAAGACAACTGCTAGATCACATGTCTTTAACATCAAAATTTATATAATTATTCCGATGATTACATAATCAACCATTTACAAAGAAAACATATATAAAAGGAAATTTGATCTAACTCTCAATCTCATAGCTTGCGGTAGAAATTATAATAAAATATCCAAATATCAAAGTTTAATATGCTTGAAAAGCACATACTCATCAACATCATCATCTTATTTGGTCTTCTTATCTTCATTTTAAAAATAAGATGTAACAGAGCCATCTACCGCGTCCGGCACTCCGGCAACCGGAAAATCTTCAAAGAGCTATTTTCTTCTGTTTCTAATGTTAAATACTATACAAAAGTCGATCTACAGGGTGACCTCATCAACAACGTATTCTTTGACTACTCTGGTTAAGAAAACATTTCCCGTCGGATGGTGAATAAACACCTTCAGAGCCACCAGTGATTCCGACCCTCACCCCCACAGTTGCTCTCAATATTAGGCCAAACGACCATCACCAAGCATCCCCCACACCAGCTCCTTAAATACGGTCAGACCACCACCATTGGGAACCACACACGCCGGCGACCACCACCAAGCATCCCCATATCATCGGTGGTGGTGATGAGTGAGTTTTGAATTATCGTTGAACCATCCGAACTTGTATCCGAATACTACTAAAATGGCGATGGTGATGGCAGAGTAATGATCATCCTCTATGTTCTATGTGTGTCTTCATCATCACAGGAGTAGGAGTGAAATAATAAGAGAAACCATTGTTGTCTTGCTGACACCTGTTCTCTCCTAAACGCGTGGTAAAAAACAAATGAAACATGTGGCTCAAGCAGGCACAGAAAGAACAACCCTCAATATAGAAATTAACGAAATTAAGACCTCAAACTATGGTGGCCAAAACAAAAAAAGCAAAAAAGCCACTGCTTCTTTACTTCTAAAATTAACATATAGGTTAATTACTAGATATTCTAGGATAAATAGATAACAACCTTCATATTACTTTAAACCACTAATCTTTTATTTTAAGACACATTATTGTAGTAGGATGTCCTTAAAGACAAATGAAAACAATTTTTTTTGTTATTCATTAATATACCAATATACTGTATACCACACAACCAATAACATATTTATCATCTTTGTGGATTTATATTATATCTATGTTCTTTATGCAAGTACAATTAAAATGCTAAGGAAGAGTTTTTGTATGTGTTATCTCGTGTAAATCTAATATTTTTCTTATCGGTGCCATAGTGATTTAATTTTGAGTTTTTTTTTATCAATTTGAAGAAAAATTTACTATATAGGCAAGATCACCAAATTCACCAAATTCTCAATAATAATAGTATAAATTTCAAACTCTCTTATGATCGACGTGGAAGCCAAAAATCTACTTGGGTGGATAATAGATGCTCACATTTTATAAAATCATAGATCAGCTCTTTGTAAATAATGATCCTATCAAACAAAACACTACTAGCATCATCAAAGTACGTGCCGGTGGGCAATGGCGAAACCAGGATTATATTTTTATGGGGCCACATTTTTCGATCGTTGGGTTTCTTACTACTCAATGTTAAAAGTCCGGGTCGGGTTGGGTCGG
Source organism: Flaveria linearis (assembly GCA_024085815.1). Taxonomy (NCBI): domain Eukaryota; kingdom Viridiplantae; phylum Streptophyta; class Magnoliopsida; order Asterales; family Asteraceae; genus Flaveria; species Flaveria linearis. The sequence continues at coordinate 19,665,772 of CM044015.1, read as the reverse complement.
GAGGTCAGTTGCATATACAATTCAAGCAACGTCCATATTTAAAATCAACATATTTTGTTTTCTTTTACAATTTAAATTTAGATCAAATATAGCAATCCTAATGTACGAAATTATTGTAAACGTAGTCAAAACAATGCTTGAAATATGTTCTTGGGGTTTTCAGATTTCAAACTATGTACCAAGACTTATACTGTGAAACACATCCAACATTCATGTGATTCAAGAGATTTTTCATTAGAGAATTCAACTCTAAATATGTAGATGATAAAAAATCTAACCCTTAATTACCTAAAAAGACACACAGGGTTTGTAAAGACGAACTTAAAGAAAAGTCACTAAAGAAAGACACACAGGAGTTGTAAAAATATAAAAAAACGATAAATATGTTGGGACTGAGCTTTCAACATGGGTCATTTGCTAGCCCAACATCTAGCCTTACCGTTTAACCATGAATCATTTTCAGGTTTGTTTTGTGCAAATTATTTATTGGTGTCAATACTTAAATACCTATGGAGTCATTTACCTCTTACAATCAAACATTACATATGAAACATAAATTTCTCTGCCTCTTACTAAAGACCTAATATAGTGAAACATGCGAAGGGTTTGAACTTTGAAACACAAATTCATCCGCTTCTTACTAAAGACCTAACTGGATTCTAGATTTTTAAGGACCCACATTAACAAACAAATTAAATAAATTCTAGAAATCTAAATACCCAAATCAACAATAAAAAATAACAAACAAATAAATGAAATAAGTCAATAACAACAATCAAAACAGCAAAGGGTTTGAACTATGAATAAATAACTTAGAAAACTAACCTTTCAAGTTGCAACTTAAATTCTTAGAAAACACCAAAACCTCACAATGAGCCAATGGCAGCAGGCCGCAACCGCAGTAGGGGATAACAGGAGGACGCAGGCGGCAACACAAGGAAAGGGGTGGCCGGAGCAGCCGTGCAGGTCGGTCGATGATGTGGGCATAGGTGCTGCAGGGGTGAGCAGCCGTGACTCTTGAGGGGCCTTGGTTGATGGTGAGAGTTGTAATTTGGGTTAGGGTTTTAATTTGTGTTATAAGAGTAAGGGTAATTTAGTAATTTTAGCATAAAAAATTTCAAAAAAATAGCTGCAGACTACAAGAATCGAACTATCGACCTCCTTTCCAATCCCACGCGTGTTTACCAGTGAACCAACAACATATCTGAGTTATTTTATGAACTTAAAAATACTAATGGGTTCACAGCAAGAAAAACTATGGGTTCACTAAAAATTTCCAATCCCACGCGTGTTTACCAGTGAACCAACAACATAGTTCCGCCCCTGCCGGTGGGTTTTTCCTATAACCAACCTCGGGCGAGAGAGTGTATATATATGACCGGGGGGAGCAAGTACGATGAGGTAAATGCTTAAAGCAATAAGTAGTTGGAAGAATGAATGTCTAGCTTTCTCCTTAAGGGAGAGGGTTACTATGATCCAAATTAATGCTTCTTCAACATGATACCATCTCAAAAGGTTACATGCCAAGCTTTAACCTCTCTATACAAGGTTCATCTATGCATTAACTCAACATATAAACTTTGCTAAGGAGATTTGCCATCTGTCGGATTCCTAAGCAGTAAATCTTGACATGTTATAGTTTGAAATTGATCCCTTTAGGTGAATTATTTGATTTTAGGGGGAGTCATCTAGGTCGTCACATCATATAAGCGTGATTAATGGTGTCGCTAGGTTTATCTCACTTGCCTTCTTTATCCCTACTAAGATGTGGGGAAATGAGGCCCAAATCTGACACATTAATTATCATGCCGTGTATTTTTATCGTTGTTGTATCATTCAATTTTCATTTTTTATATATGCATCCTTCACTTGTTGTCTCCCTGTGTATATATATAATTTAACATTATCCGCGCTTCAATTATAGGATTATAGAATTTAGGCTTTCATGTTGACGACCCTCATGTTCAACTAAAATATTAAGGGTTAATGGATTTAAATACTCCCAACTATTGGGAATTAGCCGCTGCCACCCCCAAGTATCATTTTGGCAAATATAACTCTCAAGTAAACACTTCGGTGTCTGTATAACTCCCAAGTAAACACTTCGGTGTCTGTATCACCCGCCATTTAGGTGATACAGACACCGAAGTGTTTACTTGGAAGTTATATTCGCCAAAATGATACTTGGGGGTTGCAGCAGCCAATTCCCCAAATTTTTTTTTGGCTCTTGAAAAATTCATGATGATTCAGGTGATTTGATTGTATAACAAATTTTAAATTATTTTTATTCAAGAGAAACATAAATATTAAGAATTTGAATTTTTGATATACTTTATTGCTTGAATCCTATATATTTATATCATATTATATACCATATTATATGCCAAAAATGATATAAATTAAGTAATTAAGTAGTAATTACCATATGTCTTTGTGACTTGTGAGAAAATAATTTTACTAGGTTAGAAACCCATGTATTACATGGGTGAAATAAATTCAACATATTAAAACCATTAATTTTATAAGTGTTTTGTATGCTATATGTGATTAGCCAATTAGGGAAAAAATAATGTATATCTAAGAAATTGTAAATACAAATAATAAAAGGGGCCTACAAAAGAGACGCCCTAGGGGATAAAGAGACGCCCCCTTATGGGTCGTAAGGCCCTTCACGGGCCGTATTGACTGTCGGACAGTCAAATCAGTCATTCAAAAACGTAACGGCCCGTGAAGGAGTTCACGGTCTAAATTTTTCACGGCCCGTTAAGCTTTTCACGGCCCGTTAGACCTTTCACTTACGGGCCGTGAACTGCTTTACGGGCCCTATTTTCACCTTTAATAATTTAACGAGATATATTATTCCTCGTTTTTCGTGTAATTTTATATTTATTACGTTATTTGATATGACGTAATATTCCTCAATAGTCGTGTAATTTTGTATTTATTACGTTATTAGATATGACGTAATATTCCTCGATATTCGTGTTAATTATGTGACGGGATGCAATATTCCATATGAACTACTATATAAACGTTAGTTTATAAATTCATTTCATAATTCAAATTTCTACGATAAGTTTGAAATAATATTTAACGTTACGATGTCTTTCTAGGATAGCAACTATTTATTCGGTTCGGAATCTAACTATTACCCTGAGGAGGGTTACGGTTATTACGATGAGGGTGCTTCAAACTATTTAGGACAGTTCGCGTCCAATTACGGCGGGAATGACGGCGGCGATAACGGGGGTGATAACGGTGGCGATAGCAGCAGTGATAATGACGGTTCTGGTTCCGGTAAAAGAGGTTTATACGACACGAATCAGGTTATAAGATATATCATATTTAATTTTATTTTCATTTAGTAATAACTAACTAAACATATAAAATTGATTAGGTTTTCTCATCTCGTGAAGAATTAGTTGATTGGGCAAGTAACGTGGGGCGAGAAAATGGGTTTGTTATTGTCACCAAACGTTCAAAAAGAAATTCGAATGGTGTAATGGTTAAAATTTGGTTGAAATGTGATCGGGGTGGTGTATATAAGGGAGCATCCACTCTAAGAAAAAGTGACACTAAAAAAACAAACTGTCAATTTGAATTGCAGGGTAAGTACGAGATGAAGAGAGATGGGTGGATTATAGTTGTTATGGACGATACTCATAACCATGAACCTGCTGAACACCTGGAAGGACATGCATACGTAATGAGGCGCACAGAAAATGAGCTTTCTACTGTAAAGAATCTGACCGAGCAAAATATTGACCCTCGAAACATTCTAGGCACGTTGAGGGAACAAAATCCCAATAACGTGTCTGTGTTACGAAGCATATATAACGCTCGGGCAAAAATTAAAAAGTCCACCAGAATTGGTGAAACCCCAATGCAGGTTTTTTTTTCTATACTAGAACAACATCAATATATTTACACCCCTCACATAGATGAACCGACAAATACCGTCGACGGGGTTTTTTTTATACATCCCACATCTCACACATTATGGCGTGCGTACCCACACTTGTTGATGATTGATACAACTTACAAAACTTACTTGTATAAAATGCCATTTATTCAAATGGTTGGTGTGACATCCACCCTGAAATCTTTTTCCGTTGCTCACGCATTCATTGATTATGAGCGTGAAGCCAACTTCAGATGGGTGTTAGAGCAACTAAAAGCAACGCTGGAAGAAAAGTGTATGGAGCCCCGTGTTATACTAACCGACCGAGACCTCGCTCTGATGAAAGCGTCAGAAGAAGTTTTTCCGAGTGCTGTTCGATTATTTTGCAGATGGCATATTTCGGAAAATATTGCTAAACATTGCAAGGCGAGTTTTTCAAATGAAGAGTGGGTGCTTTTGAGCATGTGTGGTCGGTACTTATTAACTCTGCAACGACGGACATATACGCTTATAATTACGACTGCCTTTATCGCAGATTGGTGTCCAAACATTCAAGTAAGTTTTCTAGTGTTATTCTTAAAAATATATGTATATTTACATAAAAATAAGTACATTTTTTTAAATAGGACTGCTGATGTACCTCAAAAATAACTGGTTGGACCCCTACAAAAAGAGATTTGTGTCGGCGTGGATAAATAAAAGTTATAACTTCGGTCAGCACACAACGAACCGAGTTGAGAGCCAACATTCATTGTTGAAAAGTTACCTGAAAGCAACCAATAGCACCCTGGATAGATTTATTCCTTTTATTAATAATATCTTAATTACCCAGGAAATTGCTATAAAAGAAAGTTTTACCAAAAGCAAAATCATGCTTATGGTACAGCATAATCATAAAGTGCTTAAATTGCTGCGAGGTAACGTTTCTTTTGCAGCTTTGGATATGTTAGTTGGTGAGATTAACAGGATAAATTATCTAATTATATCCAAAGAATCATGTGTCTGCCAACGTTTTACCAGCTGTGGTCTTCCGTGTGCTTGTAAATTAAACAATTACTTTCAAACAGATGAATGTTCTTTTACATTTTTTATTTTTTCATAAAAACTTTTATTATATTTAATTTAATATATTTTTTTATAGGTCAATGTATCCCGCTCGATGCCATTGATGTTTTTTGGAGGAAGATAGATTTTTCACCCGCGTATATTGTACGGGAGGTTCAAGTAGATGTACATAAAGAGATGGAGATGGTGACAAAACACTTACTTGTCCAACCCGAAAATGTGAAAAAATCTTTGATTAATATTTTCAAATCTTTCATTAATCCTTCAAAAACTAATAAAAACCTCCTAAAGTCCAAACACATACACGGGGTCGTCCTAAAAAAGATAAGCAAAAAGAAACAATATTAGACCCCCCCAGACATAGTTCATATGTTCAACCTAGAGAAAATTTTGAAGGTCCGCCAACATATTCAAGTTCGGTGGTGAAGTCAAAACAAGGGTCTTTGAACTCCTTCACGGCCCGTTAACTTTTACAAATACGGGCCGTGAGACCCTTCACGGCCGTTAACCTTTACAATGATATTTTTTCTTCATACGGATCCAGCCCATAGAACAGACAGCTCTTAATAAGCCCAAACTCCTCATACAGATATTATGACAACAGCCGTTAACCTTTACAATGATATTTCTCTTTATACGGATCCAGCCCATAGAACAGACAGCTCTTAATAAGCTCAACTCGTCATACAGATATTATGACAACAGCTCAAGAACGATATTGTGTGATAATAACGGTTTATCGTTTTTAATAAAGTGTACTAATAAAAATTTATGTTTTAATAAAATATTTCATTACTGTTCTACATTATACGTCTAGAATACAGTTCGTCTGCCATAAATCTTCGGAATCTAAAGCAAGCATCCTGTAAGCTAACCTCTTGCCACTCTAAAGATCTATTTTGAACCAACCTACGCAATAACATACAAATTACAACTCCCGAATCTCGACCAATATGACCGACATTAGGAGGCCACACGGTTTCACCGGATACAACTAGTTCTTCGATTTCTTCTTGTCCGGAGTGCTGCCAATATTGTATACGTGACAGAAAATGTAAAAAGTATGATTCGAATTGTACGAAAATCATTCGGGCATTACGATGAATGCACCATGAATCATCACACGTATTTGGTCGGCATTCGTATGAAGAATATATACGAACTTGTAGTGAGTCCATAGAAATCTTAAAAAGATACCAATTTTCTTCGTCATCAGTCATTGGTACGTAAACCTACAAAACAATTTAATTCACGGTTATAAATTCATGATTTTTATTGTAAAACATGAAAACAGTATTACCGTATCAACTTCCCATTACGCGGGATATAGACAGTCACTCCCGTCTCCATATTCGTTACCCTTAACGGACCCCGAGTATATTAAGTTAAACCACTCAAATGAGAGAATCGTCCAACGATCACTACCCGGCAACGCTTCTGTTCTACGTATTTCTTCGTATCTCCATATTGTGAGTCTATTTGTCCACGCCCGAACATGCTATAAAATAACAATTTTTTTAATTGTTAGAATTTTAAAATAAAATAAAATTTACAAAAAAAAATTTAAATCATACCTCTGTACCTAAAGACACGTTTCCGAGTAATTCACGCCAAAATTGTAACTGAATATCGGAATTACCCATGTAATACACCCTACATGTTTGGGAATCACCGTTACGTATAAAGTGAATAACATTTTGAGACCAGTTCCTCCCATTCTGTCAATTATGGTTATCTATTAGATCAGGAATACTTTCCACAATATTTCGTGATTTTGAAGAGGACTCATTTTGACGTCTTCTATTACCTCTACGAGAAGACATTTTAACTATTTCGTTTCTCACTAACCGTATATGACAAGTAATATTATAACATTTTATATAGAATCTTAAATCGAATCAAGGAATAATACGTCACGTCACATAATTATAAAATTAAAAATGCACGCAAATCGAGGAAAAGAAATTCTCAGAAGGACTACTACGGCCCGTGAGAGAACTCACGGGCCGTTATGTAACATTTTCACGGGCCGTGTGTTTGGATGCTTACGGGCCGTGATGTGTTTCACAGCCCGTGAGCTTATAAAGCTGTGAAAATTAATTTTTGAAAACCATACGGCCCGTAAGGCCCTTCATGGGCTGTGAAAAAAGTCAAAGGGCGTCCCTTTAACACCTGCCAGGGCGTCCCTTTAGCAAAACCCATAATAAAATTTAAAAAATATAAAATTATATATTAAGATAAGATACAAACAAACAAACAAACAAACATACCCAGTGTATCCCGCTGGAGAGCGGGGTCTGGGGGGGGGTATATGGTGGCATGTCTTTCCTCTATCTAGAAAGATAGAGAGACTGCTTCCGAAGAGACCCCCGACTCGTTAACATAGTCAACAAAGTCAACACAATAACAGTCATAATACAAAGCATACAACACACAGATATATATCATCACATAAAGAATTAGATAAAGCATACAACACAAAGATATATATCACAAAGATATATATCACATAAAAATAAAGCATACAACACAAAGATATATATCACAAAGATATATATCACATAAAGATATAACACATAGCATACAGAATACCAAAAAAGCCATATCGCTAGCAAGGCATCATACAATAGATCATACAACACATAGCCTACAGTACACAATAAACCAAACAACACATAGCATACAAATATCCTAGGTGCATGCAGAATCACCGTTAAAGGGCAGATATGGGCTACTTAGACATCAGGCCCCGCAACCAGACTTCGAACACCCTTCCTGCCTATAGTTCGAACTAGAAGTCCTTAATTTTAATTCTACGCCTCCACTCAGTCCTATCCTCGATCATGTGCTCAGAGAGGTGCAAGTGTATCATATCTCGTCTAATTACCTCATCCCAAGTCAATTTAGGTCTTCCTCTACTCCTCCTACCCTCTAAGGTGATGTTCTCTACTGCTCTAACTGGTGCCGCCATTGGTCTCCTCTTGACATGCCCAAACCATCTTAATCTTCCCTCCCGTATTTTATCTGCGATACAGGCCACTTCTAGCTTCTGTCGAAACACTTCGTTTCTTATTCGATCCAGTCTCGTGTGACCGCACATCCACCTCAGCATTCGCATTTCCGCTACCTCTATTTGTTTCTCGTGCGATTTCTTTATGGCCCAGCAGTCTGTTCCATATAGCATAGCTGGACGTACTGCCACACGATATAGCTTTCCCTTTAGTTTTGTTGGAAACCTCTTATCACATAGGATCCCTGATGCTGCTCTCCACTTGCACCATCCTGCTTGAATACGGTGCGCTACATCGCTGTGTATCTCTCCGTCCTCCTGCAGGTACGAGCCCAGGTATTTGAACCTAGACGTTTGTGGGACCGCCATACCCTGGATACTGATTTGGGTGTCATCTTCCGCCTCGCCACTAAAGTTACAATGCATGTATTCTGTCTTTGAGCGACTTATTCTTAAACCTTTGCGCTCTAGTTCTGCTCTCCACTGTTCTAGCCTGTCGTTAAGCATCCTTTTAGATTCCGATATTAAGACAATATCATCCGCAAAGAGCATGCACCATGGAACTGGCTGCTGTATAGACTTGGTCATCTCATCCAACACTACTGTGAAGAGAAATGGGCTCAGTGCCGATCCTTGGTGGAGTCCCACTTCCACTGTGAATGAGTCTGTGTCTCCGATCGGGGCTCGCACGCACGTTTTTGCCCCCTCATACATATCCTTGATTATTTGGATATACCTCTCCGGTACCCTTCTGAGTCGTAGACTTTCCCAAATTAGTTGACGCGGAATGCTGTCATATGCCTTTTCTAGGTCGATGAATACCATATGAAGGTCCTTTTTCTTTTCTCTGTATTTCTCCATTATCCTCCTTATGGCGTGTATCGCTTCTGTCGTAGAGCGTCCTGGCATAAATCCAAATTGGTTTGACGTTATCTGAGTTTCCCGTCTAATTCTTGTGTCAATAACTCTTTCCCATAATTTCATCGTGTGACTCAATAGCTTTATCCCCCTGTAATTTTCGCAACTTTGTACATCTCCTTTTTTCTTATATATGGGGACTATAATACTGGTTCTCCACTGGTCCGGCATCTTTCCTGTCGTAAAGATAGTGTTGAATAAATCTGTTAGCCATTTGAGCCCCTCATCACCCAGGCATTTCCACACTTCAATCGGTATGTTGTCTGGCCCCACCGCTTTAGCCCTTCCCATTTTCTTCATAGCTCTCGCAACTTCGTCTACTGTGATGCTTGTACAGTAGCAATTGTTTTGTTGTGTTGTTTGGGTTGTATTATCTATCTCAGCTTGTTCATTTGTGTTGTTTATGTTGTAAAGGTTATCGAAGTAAGTTTTCCATCTCCCTTTGATGTCATTGTCGTTCACCAAAACTTTTCCATCCGCAGCCTTTATAAACTTCACAATTCTAAGGTCTTGTCTTCTGCTGTCTCTTGCCTTGGCTAACTTAAACATGTGATGCTCTCCTTCTTTCGTCTCTAGTCGTTTATACATCATCTCATACGCCGCGTTCTTTGCCTCTGACACCGATTTCTTTGCCTCTCTCTTAGCCTCCTTGTATTTATCTTTTAGCTCTGGGCGTTCTTCCTCATTGTTACATCGTATAAGCTCTCTAAAACTTTGTTGTTTTATTCGTATCTTCTCCTGTACATTTTTGTTCCACCACCAAGATTCCTTATGGTCGCTTGTCCTCTTTGTTGTAACTCCAAGCGTTTCTTTAGCTGCTTGGATGAGCGTATTTGCCATGGCCTCCCACTTTTGATTTGCGTCTTCCTGTGGTCTAGGATGGTTCATTGGTATGACCTTATCTCTAAAGATGGTAATGTTTTCGTCCTTGAGCTGGCTCCATTTGATCGTATGTCTAATTCTCTTGTTTGTTGGACAATTGGTCTCTTCACGCGTATATCCGCCACTAACATATGATGTTGTGTGACAACTGTCTCTCCTGGGATTGTCTTACAGTCCTTCCACGAGCTACGATCTTCTCTCCTCGTCAACAAATAGTCTATCTGCGTGTGTCTTCCGCCGCTGCTAAACGTGATTAGATGCGATTCCCTTTTCTTAAAAAACGAATTTATGATTCCTAAGTCATGCGCTACTGCGAAGTCAAGGAGCTCCTTACCGCCTTCATTCCTAAGGCCATACCCGAAGCCTCCATGCACCAACTGGAAGTGGTCATTATCCTTACCGATATGCCCGTTAAAGTCTCCTCCTATGCATATTTTTTCGTCTCTAGGTATGTCACCCATAACGTGGTCTAAACTCTCCCAGAACTTTTTTCTTTCTGTTTCTCCTAGTCCAACATGTGGTGCATACGCACTAACTACTGCCACTACTTCATCCCCTATTACTATTCTTAAAAGCATAATTCTATCATCGTATCTTCTTACCTCCACTACATTATCTTGGAGTTCCTTAGCAACTAGAAACCCTACTCCATTTTTCGTTCCGTCAGACCCTGAATACCATAGTTTATAACTATTGCACTCTGTTGCTCTCTCACCCCGCCATCTAGTCTCCTGAAGACACGCTATCTGAACCCTACGTTTCCTTAGCACATCAATTAACTCTAGTAACTTGCTAGTTAGTGTTCCTACATTCCACGATGCCACTCTTAATCTAAAATCCTTTTTCCTTGTATTCGCACCTCTCGTCACCGAACATGATCTCGGGACAGCATGATGACACCTGCTGTCTATAATTACCTGACAGAGTCCCTTAGAAGACCCCTAAAAAAAGAATTATAGCAGAAGTAAAGCACAATCAAAACAATCCGTTACACGCATTCAACAGTACACTATGTACTAGAACTTAATCAAAAAATAGCAACAATGATCACCGCTTCACACAATGACACACTATCCTGAGTATAGATTCGAATACGCCAATGAAACCTATGTAGAGAAGTAAGAACAGTTCTAAGATTGACCAGAAATGAGGACAACAGCCCACGAGTGCTCAACACACCCCCTCAACCAACAATATACAACTTACTCAGCAATTAATATCAAAACACTAACAATTAAACAACTAATCAGCAAGTTATAACCAGTAATCAATTAGACAAGAATTATATCAAACAAGTGATCACACAAACCAGATCACACACAAACAGATCACACAAACAGATCAGCAACACACAAACCAGTTATCTCAACACACAAACCAGTAAGCCAGTAAATCAGTACAGGGCACCAAAAAAAACAGATCACACAAACAGATCAGCAACACAGTTATCTCCACAGCTGCTGGTACTCCTAACCCAGCCAATATCAGCCTAGACTAGAAAGTAAAAGGGAGGGAGAAGGAACAATGTCACCAGATGTGCGGTACTTCAGAAAATGTGCCCTAGATTTAGCAACCTTCACTTAGGGTTGCTCATCCAAGGCAGAAGAGGACTCCCAGCAGTAAGATCTAGGGTTGTTGCCCTAGATTCGCGAAGGAGCTGTTGGGGCAGATCTAAACGCAGAGCAAAACCCGAGAATCACCTTCGTATCGAGGGTTTTGAAACCCAATTCGGCTGTTGTTTGCTCAGGAGATGTTTGACCAGTTGAATCACCGGACGAACGAAGATCCACGGCTGTTGTTTCGATCGAAGATCTAGGGATGTTGGGGATGTTGTTTGTTCGATCGACGGTGAGTCGCCGTAGAAGGAAGACTTCTAGTCGATGGTGGTCAGCCTGCTAGGTCTCCGGCGAGTTTCCGGTGGCCGGCGGTGGCGGTGACCGGTGATGGTGATGATGGTGATGGTTAACGGTACAATATTAAAGAAAAAGAGATATTTGGAATATTCGGATTGGTGGAAGGAAAACGTGAATCCAACAATAGAAATAATTTAGTTTAGTATGCTTTAATAGATTATTGGAATAAAAAAAAAATACATATTTTAGATAATTATTATTTGGTTTACTTATTAAAATCATTTAATGTGAGAGATAGGGGGAAACACAAACTTAGAGTTAACCAGAAGCCACCACGTACCCCCTTCAATATTTCTTTTATTATATAGTATAGATATATGTACGAGAAGAAAAATAGAAATATGTTCTCTTTTTATGTACGAGAAGTAAAATAGAAATATGTTCTTTCTTTGTTTTAACCTACTTAAATATATAAATTTATAATTATGTTAAAAACCCATGTATTACATGGTGAAATAAGTTCAACATGTTAAACCAATAGTTTCTAGGATTTTGTATGTTGCATGTCACTAAACAGTGGTGAAATAAAAAATCATGAATATCTAAGAAATCATAAATAACATAATAAAAATTATAGATTATAAAATTATATGTTAAGATAAGATATAATAGATATCATATAGTTTGATATGTTTTAATAAATTATTAGAATAATAAGATTTATGATTTATATATTTGGTTGTTTAGTTTAGTTATTATAAATCATTATCATTTGATAAAATAGTGAGAGATGAGAAACATAAATTAAAAGTTAACTAGAAGCAGTTACGTGTCACCTCTAATATTTCATTTATTATATATATATATATATATATATATATGTGTGTGTGTGTGTATATTTATATATACACATTATCTTTTAAGTGCTCAAAATTATTTATATTTAACTTTGTTGGTTCCTATTTTTCACGTGATAAAGTAAGACGATGATAACATATCTTAAGTTGTTAATATCTAAATTGATGTGCCAAATTATCAAATTCGTTTTTAGCATCATTCTTTATATTGCAAAGAGTACATTAGATGGTTAGTCCATGTAGATTTTTGTAAAATTTTGAATTTAGTCACTATTGATTTTCTAAAAATTTGCATTTGGTCCGAGGTGTTTAATTTCTCTTTCTTATATGATCCAAGACTTAACTTTTGTTAAATATATGAGTTAACCTAGACATATGAGTTAACCTAGACATATGAGTTGCACAAAGGGTATTGTCATTTGATTGGCCCTTCTTATTTTTTAGATTATAATTGAAGACATAGGATGATGGTTACACGATCTTCAATTCAAACCTACTAAGTGTCCAGTTGGATAAAATGGCTCACTCGGGTCGCTCATGGATTACCTGTGTATCATCAAGAACCATCCTAAACATGCAGCATCGTAGGATAAGTTATGGCAAGTTGAATGATTTTGATCAATGAAGGCGATCATCTAGAATAGGTTCGAGGATTTTGAATGATGAAGGAGACAATTGTAAAGAAAATTGTAATCTAAGATTAAAATAAGTAGGCTTGATTAAATGATATAATTACCCCTAGTGTACTTATGTGCATAAGTTAACTCTCATATTCAAAAAAGATTAAGTATTGGACCATAATAGAAAGATAATATCAAATTTTGGGACTAAATCTCAAATATTTAAAGATTAGAGATTAAAAAAGTTTTGACAAAACCACAGGACTAACCGTGTAATTTACTCTGTTTCGAAAATAGAAAATTTTTATTATATGATTTTACTTCCTACGTTACAAATGACTATATCTTAAAAAATGATGGGTGCTTTTTGCCACCGACACTTTTTTCCCCTTCATTTTTAATTTTTACATTTTCATCCCTAACATTTTTTCTAAATGTCATTTTGTTCACTTCAAGTTTCTAAAGTTCCGGATTTATCGCTGTATTTCTTTTATACAAAAAAGAAATTTCTTACATTTCATACTTTTATTTACATGTTGGCATACTTATAGTCTGTCTACGTTTTAACATAAATTTTGTTAAGAAATAAATCAGGTCAAATAGAAAATATTTTCATACTTATTATTATATTCATTTTGAGATGATATACATTTTGATTTTCATCTACATTTTGACGTAAATTTTGTTCAGAAATAAGTTGGGTAAAACATAAAACGGTTATGTGCTTAATTCTTATGTACAATATGGGTTGGTGTACGTTTCCGTGTAAATTTTGTATGGAAACGAGTTGGGTAAAATATAAGATGTTTTCTTTCGATTGTATTAATCCGAGTCACTCTACGTTTCGATATAAATTTAGTTCGTAAATAAGTCAGTGCTCGATTGTAATCTATAGCTTATCACGCTCACACCGACATACGTTCTTTTTTATGTACATTTTGAGTTGGTTTACATTTCGACATAAATTTATTTAAAAAATAGTCAAGTTAAATATAATGGGTTGCATTTAAAGGTTTAAATTCGAGTTGCTCTATGTTTTGACGTAAATTTAGTTTGGAAGTGGACTGGATCGATTGCAGTCTATGCTTTATTATACCGCATATGATGCCGCCACAACGCGCAGTGGGTAAAAAGGCTAGTTATATATAAATATAAAATTAATACACAAATTTACGTATGCAAATATGCATATAGTCATATAGTCATATGACAATTTATAAATACATAAATTCATGTTGTTGATGGGTTATTAAGTTAGTATGCAACTATAAGCTTAAAAGTAGCGTGCAACTCAAGACACTAATCTTTTTATTACATTTGAAACTAACTTAAAGCCATATAACTAAGGAAACATTCCTAATCCCATTGATATATATTATATTATATATCATCTCACTTGTTTTATATTTAAACAAGATCATCCCATGATTCGTAATAGATATACACCGATAGAAACTACACTTCCTCTATAAATAAGTCTTTCACCCTCTCAAACCCATACTAACAAATTGATTACTACTCGTGGATGATGATGAGCAACCTAAAACTACATGAAGGTGACACTAATCTTGAAACCATTTGTGAGGTGGACTTTGGACACCCGTTTGATCATAAACAACCTGAAAAGAAAACAACTTCGGGTTGTAAACGAAAGAGAACAGGCGATGATGATGGTCGAAGAATTACTCTTACAGACAATGAACACAACACGAGCACGAAGAAGGATTCTAAATTGTTTGTAGGTGTCGGAAGGCGATTGGTTGGTGGAAGCCATGTGCAAAGAGATGATAAAAGCTTGTTATCTACTGATCTGTTGATGAAGAGATTGAAGATAACAGAATCGGCCGCTGGAAAGCCGAAGAAGAAAGAGGAGATCGTGTTGTTTAAGCCGTTCACCGGAGTCGGGAGGCGGGTTGATGGGCAACCAATGGTTGTGGTGGCTAAAGAGGAGATAGTGCACCATGATCAGTTGAACAATCAGGTAGACGTGAAGAAAAACAAAGAAGGTTTTAAAGCATTTAGCGGAAAGAGTTACCGATTATTATAGATAACTGATATATAATATATGAAATCTTTTTTGTTGTTAGTTTCTTACTGATTCTTGATTCTCCGGTTTAGAGTTGATGTATTCATTAACATTTCGAGTTTTTTTTTTCATTCACTTGTGATATGGTTGCAACAACCTTTGGTGTTAATTAAGAGCATTCACAATGGAGTCGTTAAAAATATGTGTGTGTGTTTGGTATATTATATGGAATGATTATGAGTGGTTGTGAGTGAAGGAGAGAGAAAATATTATTGTGGATTGGTATATTTAAATAATCACTGTACAATCCTTACAAATTTTTTAATATATTTTAAAGTGGTTGTGAGTGAATGAGAGAGAAAAAAGTAATGATAAGGGTATAAAAAGTATTATTTAATTGAAAAGGAGAGAGAAAATATAGTGATTTTTAGTGTAATTATATGAATAAAGATAAGGAACCCACTGTGAATGCTCTAATATGTCTTTTATGGGTTGAGTGATTATTTTAGGATTCTTTACCCCGGTTTTTACTTAATGCATCTCTTTCAAGTGTTTAAACTGATATTTAGCACATTTTGAACATAGTTTAAAAGTTGTAAGGTAGCAATAAAAGTTGTTTATAGAATTATAGGCTTTTAGGATGTATAGGTATGTGTATTTTTTAGTACGAGGTAAAACAAAATTAATCAATATGTTGGTTCAGGCCTCAAATGTCACAACTCAAGTATGCAATATAACTTGATTTTGAGATAATTGCTTTCAAATAATACTTTATTCATCAACATCAAAGGCTTTAAATATCCATACAAATGACTAACGAAAATAACAAACGGCTACCACAAAATATGGAGTCAAACAAAGAAAAAAAAATCAAACTATTGACTCTAAATGTGGGTAAAAACCCTTTATTCCATCTTGACTCAATTCAACACCATTTGACAAGTTAACTGGACCAGTGACCCGTGTGATTGAAACGATTAACCCAACAATAGCCATATACCTTTGGCTAATAGATTACAAGCTAATACCTGTAATTGTGTAAGGCTATAACCTATATGCTATGTTACGTTGTGAGTCTGGATAAAAGTTCACTTTTCAGTGGTCTAATATGGAATCAGTACATTTGACAGTTTCAGTTCATTATAAGGCCCAACAAAATAAATTAGGCAGTCCAATAGCTCAGTAACTTTTTTTATGAAAAACAGGTTAGTGGTTAGTTACTAGTATCACCATATTAGTAATATTCACCTATAACAAGGTTTGAACCTTGGACGTCAAACAGAGGCAAAGTCTCCCACCTCCCCTTTAACCACTAGGGCAAGGGATCATGGGCAAGGGATCATTGGCAATAGCTTAGTAACTATTTAATGATTCTAATCTTTTGTGCATATGTAACCTCCACCGCTGGCTTATATTCACACACTGAGACATTCCAAACCTTTCATAAGGTACGAAAACTCAGAACCTATCATGAATTGGGCGTATGATGCAAAGAAGAAACTTTATGTGTTAACCGAGAAGAGCCGGAGCGATAGAGTATTATAAGGATGAACACGACTTTAATAGACTCAGAGCATCAGATTTATACGCTATGGGTCGTGTTCTATTCATTAACCTCGAGTGGAAAGGGTAATTAGATCAAAAACTTGATTTGAAGGCACAGTGAAACCAACTTCAAAGACTTTAAAACTGTCAAATCCAAAGTCATTGAAGACGAGAACAGAATTGATCCTAACACGAACAAGCTGATGAAGATAAGGATTTATATGCATCCGAAGTATGTGCGAAAGACCCCTATACACGCTCCAGTGCCAGTTAATAACTTATCAAAGTTTATGTGGTGGAGTTGTGAAAAGGAGACAGGACACGCGTTGATACATTTTGTTGATAAAGATTACCGTATCATCGACCCTGTGGATCTGCTAAAGTTTGGAAGGGACGATTTGATGAAGCTGCAGGCTTGTCCTATTATAGCTGAGGAATCAATTCATCTTTTGGCGGCACAATTTGGTTGGCTGATAATGAAGGCACTGGACAATAAGATGTACGCATATAGGGGCGGTTACCAGGCTGCAGACGTGGACTTCTTACAACACTGATTTACCGAGGCTAGGGGGAGATTATAGGGCTTGAACCTAGAGGCTTACGAAATCAAATCAAGATGAAGGTCAAGATCAAAGGCTCGGGACAACATCTATTCGCGCGAGAACTAGTGTTTTCGCGCGAGAACTTCATTTTGTTATAATAGAGGTTTAGTTTTTTGTAATTAGTAAGAAAAAAGCTTTTGATCATTTCCTGAATTCTATAATCATTGTAAATATTTCAATTCAGGGAGGAATACAAGTGAAATTTGTTTACATTTGCGTTTTGTGTGAGTGATTATACTTCTTCTTAATCCGAATTCGTTTATATTCCGCATTCACATCATGAGATCGATCTTTGTTATTGTAACGATCCTTACACATACTATATGATAATATTTTCTTCTTTGAGAATATGTTATGACGTAGGAGGTAAAATCAAAAGATTGGCATGTAAGTCTGACTTGGTGTGTAAGTCCTAAACGTCTTGCGAGGGCAAAACATAAGTCCGTCTGGTAGTTAATAAGTCCTACAAGTTGTTAATATTCTGTGTTCATAAACATATCTCATGATAGTTATACTCAAACAGATATTATATAAGAAAATAATAGACTCTGATAAATCTGATCAGAAGTGAAAGGTTTAAGTCAAATTAGGGTGACTTGAAATCTCGAAAGTGTCTTGAAGGTGGATAAGTGTTTTTTGAAAGATTTTTGAGTATACGATCCATTGAGTTCATATAATTTAACCAAAACATGATAATATCATAGTTTAAGTGTCTAAGTAAATCTTGAAGTCTAAGTTTAAAGTGGTTACAATATATTGACAATCAACGTAACCAGTCTTATTTATAATAATGCTGGATGATGTTAATGATCAATTTCTAAGAAATATGATCCTATGCTTGAAAATTTATCAAAAATATTTAAGTTATTAGAATAGTTATTACGTCATTTTTTATTTTGTTTAAAGTGTATTTTGTTTACTTGTTAATTAGAATAGTTTAGTTGTAAATACTTAGTTAAACATAAACATTTTCATAAAAATATTTAAGTTATTGGAATATTTATTGTCTCAAAATATTTAAGTTATTAGAATAGTTTTACAAAATGTTCAAAATTAAGGATGTTTGAATAATTGTAAATACTTAGTTAAACATAATCATTTTTATAACAAATCAAAAGGATTAATAAGATGATTAAAATTGAAAACTTAAAAAGTTAAATTTTTTAAGGAAAACTGAACGTTTCATGTGAAAGGTTCATTTCATGCGAAAAGTTCATCATGCGAGAACTCTAACTTCTCGTGCGAGAAGTCAGATTAGTATAAAATGCACAGTTGTACGAAAACCTAAGTATTCGCACAACATCCTCTGAAATTTCACTCTTCAAATTCTAAGTGTTGAACCTCTGTCAAACTTAAAAAAACAGTACTCATTGTAGTCACCTATTGATTACTAATCACATATTAAGGTAGATTGATGTTGATTTCTTTGATTTGAATGAATTTGAAACTTGACCGCAAGTTTAAAGCACAAATACATGTTAAATTGAACAAATTAAACCGAATGAACCTTAATAATGATTTAATCAACACCTATGGAACATGTTTTAATGGTTAAAACACTTTGAAATTGACAGATTGAAAAATTTGAAAATTCAGACTTGTCGCATGCGAAAACTTCATTTGCACATGAACAGAAGTGAAAACTTGACTTGTCGCGCAAGAAGTTGACCATTAGTCAAATTCAAACTCATGCATACTTATCGCACGAAATGTTAAAACTGAAAAGTTATTGTTTTCGTGCGAGAACTTAAAGTTTTCACGCGAGAAGTTCAAGTCTCCAAATTTTTTCCTAAGTTTTGAACTTGACTAAATTTGAAAATTTCTGATTATCTTGTGTACTTATCAAGTTGATTAATGTTTCAGATAGCGAGGTTTATGGTTTTCAACAAAAACCATAATACTATAACATATCTTGTTGACGTCCCTGAAGACAAATCCCTATTCAGATCATTGATTGAGGGTCTAAAGACTTCCCGTATATACCATGCCATTTCAGTTAATCCTACTATCTATATGGATGTTATTAATCAGTTTTGGAGTTCAGCTGCAAATGAGATTGATGGAGATGGGTTCATTACTACCAGTGTTAAGGGAAAAAGGATCGTTATTACTGTTGAGGTGATCAACAGCGTGTTATTACTTGAAGATCAGCCTCATGCTCCAATTATGATTGATGACGATACTGTTAAGGACTGCTTAGTCCGAATGGGCTACAACCAAATATACCCATTTGTGGAGAAGAAGTACCTTCCACCATTCTGGAAGTACTTATTTCATGTAGTTATTCATTGCCTTAGCAATCTCAAAGAAGGCATCGATAGTCTAAGTGCCATCTTCGGATCCCTGCTGGTATCTCTAGTTGAGATCTTCCACAAGCATGTCCAATGCAATCTTCTCAGAGATGCAGAAGAATGTCATGGCTACTGTGGGGAAAAAGTTCATCATGTATCCTCGACTTATTCAGATGAGAGTGAATACTGCTCATCCTAAGCTAGCAGTGTCTGACTCATCCACATATGTTGTGGTGGTGATGAACAAAAGGATATTCACTTATCTTATGGGTGCAAGAGGGAACGCTTGGGATGGTTCATATTTTGCCAAGCTTGGAAGGTTTGAGGGTGGATTCCAAGCTGAGGCACGATCTCAAGAGACAGAGACTCCTCATATACATAGAGATGATATAGCTGACACATCTACATCTACTGCTCAAGCGGCTAAAGCTGATACAGCTGGTCCTTCCACCAATACTACACATGATGCACCTGAAGGTTCTCGTGGTGCTGAAAGGTCTGATTTAGATGAGGTAGACACATGGTTATAAGGAAAAGAAGATGATAGTGAGACGGACAGTTATCAAGTTGGAAATGTCCCGTATATACTTCAAGAACATCCTATAGTGCGAGAAACTTCTGCCAAACGCACTGCTGAGGAACGTGATGCTGATTTTGTTCCTATTATAACCCGGGAAGGAGGAAGAGAATGGCAAGAGTAGCTGGTGATAGTCCACGTGATAGGTGTAGAGGACGTGGAGTGCTGAGGAAATGTTTGACCCTAATGACCACAGTGACGACAGAAGATGTTCCATTATCAGATACACCAATCACAGCTAGTGAGGCCAGTACACCAGTGATTATCACATATGCAAAAACTATGACACCTTCTATGCCCACGACTGATGATAGTGTGAGGACACCACCAATGGAGCAAACTCATGATGATTGTTTGGTGAAGCTGACTTCCTAAACACTACTCCTGAACCTCGACCACAACCTGAGTCCGCTACATTTTCACCCACACGGTTACTTTAGAGGAGAGGGTTAGTGATTTAGAGAGATAGCTGCTCGAGAACACTAAGTTAATTGATGATATTTGTCAGAGTCTGCAATAAAAAGATAAGATGATTAAAGGGTTAGAGAGTCAGCAACAATTATTGTTCTCCTACGTACAGATTATGGAACAGAACTTAAGGGATCTCACCTCACGTGTGTATTCATCATTCATACAACAACATACCACTAAGGTTGGAGAATCAAGTGGACAGTAAACAGATGGTCCTGAGATTGCTGAAGAGCCAGTTGTTGATACAGAGCGTGTTGTAGATCCAGTTGATACTGAAAGGACTACAGACATAACTAATGTTGATCAAGAGTCAATATCAGATGATCATATTCATGCTACTAAGCATCAACCTATACCATTCACTAGAGGGGTGTTTATGGAGCCTGAGCATGTGATGTTTATTCTTGATCCAGTAGATGATGATGATGATGATCTAGATATGATTAATTATGATTTTAGTGATGAAGAAGGTGATAATGATAAGGATGATGATAGGGATGATGGTGATGATGGGGATGAAGGAGATGATAAGATGGATGATGATAAAAGGATGACGATGATGATCAAGGAGGTGATATGGGTGCTCTTACTAGTACTGCTAGATCATCAGGTTCTGCCAATGTCTCCGGACCAAGTCCTGATGATACAGTAGGCTATACACCCTTAGACCATACCACAGAAGAAGCATATGAGAAGGAGTTTTACTCTTTCCTGCAAAAGTTAATTGCTGAGGAAGAAGACGAAGGTTTGGCTTCGTTTGAAGATTTGGTGGAGATTACAGCGGATTACACCGACATATACGGAAATAGTCTGAAGACTTATTTTCTGATATTTTGATTAAAAAAGGGGGAGATTGTTGGAGAAACTAGTGCTGAAGAAGTGACTGATAAGCCAATGGATCAAACTGGTCAAATGGATGTACGTCAAGTCAGAATTCTTCTTATTAAAGTACCTCCACCGCTGGCTTACATTGACATACTAAGACATTCCGAACCTTTCACAAGGTATGGAAACTCAGAACCTGTTATGAGTTGGGCGTATGATGCAGAGAAGAAAATATATGTGATAAAGAGAAGAGGAGGAGCAATAGAATATTATCAGGATGAACACGACTTTCATACACTCAAAGTATCAAATTTATATGCTATGGGTCATGTTCCTTTCATTAATCAAAGTAATTACAGGAAGGGAAATTGGATTAGAAACCTGATATACAGACACAACAAAACCAACTTTAAAGACTTTAAAATAGCCAAATCCAAAGTCATTGAAGATGAGACCCGAATTGATCCTAACACAAACAAACCAATGAAGATCAGGGTTTATAAGCATCCAAGATATGTACGAAAGATCCCTATACACGCTCCTATGCCAGTTAACAGTTTGTCAAAGCTTATATGGTGTAGTTGTGAGAAGGAGACGAGACATGCTTTGATACACTGTGTTGACAAAGATTATCGTATCATCGACCCTGTGGATCTACTAAAGTTTGGAAGGGATGATTTGATGAAGCTGCAGGCATGTCCTATTACAGCTTATGAATCAATTCATTTTGTAGCGACACAGTTTGGTTGGTTGATCACGAAGGCCCTGGACAACATGACGTATGCATATGGGGGTAGTTACCAGGTTGTAGATGTGGACTTCCAAACAACATTAATTTACCGAGCCTAGGGGGAGATTGTAGGGGTTGAACCTAGAGGCTCGGAAAATCAAATCAATATGAAGATTAAGATCAAGAAGTTCATGCGAGGACCTGAAAGTTACTACACAAAACTGCTTCTTACGCGACAACTACTACTCGCGCGAGAAGTAATGGTTTCACGTGAGAACTTCTTTTTGTTATAAATAGAAGTTTAGTTTTGTAATTAGGAAGCTTTTGATCATTTCCAAAATTTTGAACTCATTGTAAACTTTTAAATCAGAGAGCAATACAACTGAAGTTTATTTACCTTTATGTTATGTGTGTTTGATTCTACTTCTTCTTAATCCATGATCGTTTATATTCCGCATTCACATCACGAGATCGATCTTTGTTATTGTAATGATCCTTACACAGATGCTTCAACTCCTATTGTGTTGATGTAATTAGCAACTCTCTACTTGTCATCCATGTCGTAAGACTTGATGGTTGAGATGAGATCGCTGAGTGACTAAGTGAACAAATCCTTGGTTCTTTTTGGTTATGTAGTTATTATTCCAGCTATATGGTAAAGAATTCAGCAACTTCTTGTTTACTGAGATATTTTCCAAGGTAATTCGAGCACTTTTCATCTTCCTTATTAACTTCACAAATCTTGACATTTGAGCCTCTAGAGTTTCTCCAAGAACATGATTAAACATATTAAACTCTTGGTTTAACATATCTTTACGGCTTTCTATCATATCCCCCATAATCTGCTCCTCCATCGCATCCCACAAATCTTTCACCTTTCTGTAATACTTGAACTTTTGAGAAATTTCAGTTGTAAGGTCCATAGTGATAGCAACATACGCCTTATTATCAAGTTCCAATTCCTTCATACCTTCTTCATCCTAGAGATGTTCAGGTTTGGCACCAGCTCTCCTTTCTCATTGTTATACACAGGAATGTATGATCCTTGTTTGATTGATCGCATCATCTGGGGTTCGGTGTAAATAACATGATTTTCAAATCTATACACCCAGTCAGGGTAGTCTTCTTCACTAAGAAGTCTTGGAGGTTTTGTGCTGGTTCTGTTCTTATTGTCAAGCTTGATGGGTGCAGTGATGTGCTTTAGATTAGCCATTTACAGACTTAGAAATTAAATTTATAAAAAATTCTTGAAACTTGAAGTTTTTGCACGAATACCACCGTTCTTGCGCGAACAATCACCGACTTTTCGCATGATTACTTTTCAAACTAACTTTTGCGAGAAATGAAAATTTTCACACGAATGGAATCTTCTGCAACAAACTTTCCAACAAACTTTTGAGAAAAACAAGCTTCTCGCGTGAATGCTAACTTTTCCTGTGCGATTACCAACTTTTTGCCTGATTCATTTTTGTTAATTCTGAAGAGTTTCATCTTCAATCTTTTACCAATCAGTTTAAAATTTGATTAATTAATTGTTCAATTAGTGATTTAGGTTCAATTAAGATCCGAAGTGCCTCTATTGATTCAATTAAGCATGTTTAACCACATAAACATCTTCAAATCTTCAATTAGCAACATAAACACTTTTAACATCTTCAAAACTAATCAAATTTTGTAGAAATCAAGTAGATATTCAAATTGCACACTATTCAAGGTTCACGAACAAGTCAAAACACTCACTTCAATCTTCAAATCAATCGTTCTAGAGCAACAAGGCTCTAATACCAATTGTAAGGATCAACAATAACACTAATCGATCTCGTGAGGAGAATGCGAAATGTAATCACTCACGACAAGAAGATTAAGTAGAATCAAATGAACTCGAACACAATAGTAAATAACATTCTTTTTATTACTCTCTTATTTGAATCAATTACAATAAGTGTGAAATCAGAAAAAATGATAAAAAAAAATTACATTAAGAACTAACTATTTATACTAAACTAAGACGTCGTCGCATTGTTCTCGCGTGACTTCAAAGATCTCACGCGAGAAGCAAGTGTTGGAGCATATATTGTCATATATAGTGTGTCCGTCGCTTGACGAATAGTCTAGACTTAATGTAATACACCTGATATGTTGTAAACACATGAAACTGGGTCATTCGCAGGAGCATATGCGAATGAGACTCAGTCGTACGACTGAGCCATGCTAATGGGCCAGTCGTGCGACTGAAAGATGCGATTGGGGCATTCGTAAGACTGAACCATAAGAATGGTCCAGTCGTACGATTGGACCATACGTATGGTCCAATCGGACGAATGGGCCCAGTCGCATCTAATATGGGCCGAGGCCTATATATACCAGTTTCAATGTGTAGAAACCTAGGGTTTAGAGAGGGTTTGTGCCCGGGGCCTAGGTGCTGCCGGATGAGAGGGGAGATCATGCTCGATCTCCCCTTGCCAAAAGTTGTAATTCTTAA
This sequence comes from Flaveria linearis, assembly GCA_024085815.1. Taxonomy (NCBI): domain Eukaryota; kingdom Viridiplantae; phylum Streptophyta; class Magnoliopsida; order Asterales; family Asteraceae; genus Flaveria; species Flaveria linearis. Next base: position 19,641,117 of record CM044015.1, on the reverse strand, counting down.
GTTGTAACGAGCTTAAAATCGTTATGTTTTATCAATGAAATCATTCGATTATTGTTCGTATCATTGTTTATCTTTTGGTTTTGATCCTTCCATCAAGAACACGCTCGGATGTTCATCGATCCAGTGACTTCACAATTGGTATCAGAGCCGGTTACTGCTAGAATGATCTAACAATCAATCTAGCAACCCGAGCTCTTGATCTCTGGATCTATTTCAGGTTCTTTGACGTTAAACCGCCTTTGTGTTCTTCGTGTTTTGCTCAGATCAGGTTACGTGTGGTGCTTCTATGTTAAAATCGAACTTGAAACCACGTTCCCATCACCCCTGCAAATCTTATGATGTCTATTTCGGTTCGGTTCATGTAAAATTCATCAGATTAGGGTTTTTGGCGGCCATGGCGGCTGCAGATCTGAAAATCTGCGTGCAGACCCGCTCGTACGACTGGAGCATGCGACTGGACCATTCGTACGACTGGACCATGCGACTGGACCATCCATACGACTGGACCATGCGACTGGACCATCCGTACGACTGGACCATCCGTACGACTGGACCATACGACTGGACCATCCGTACGACTGGACCATGCGACTGGACCAGTCTTATGACCAGTCATAAGACTGGACCAGTCTTATGACCATTCATGCTACTGGACCAGTCTTATGACCAGTCATGCTACTGGACCAGTCTCACGAAGATATCATTCGTATTATCCAATCACACGAATGTGATAATTGTACTCCATGTCATACGAATGAACGGCGTTCCAAAAAAAAAAAAAAAAAAAAAAAAAAAAAATGGAACTACCGTTTGCACAGATTTGAGGATGAGCAAAGCACATTCACCCTGAGGTTCTTATGTCAAACAAGTTTGATGGATACCCCATTATTCGTTGGACTTCCAGAATAGGTGAATGTTGTGAGAACAAGAAAGAGAGAAAAGAAGATATCAGCAGTCGGTGCTGATTTTGTGGGGTAGTCAGGAGCATCTGACTACTTATGGGCCAACCAAGTAATATTTATTTCCGCACAGAAAGGATTCTTATTCTAAGGGGGAATCCATGTATAGAGAAATTGAAGACGCAATCAGAAAGTGATGATGTGAGCAGGTTTCTGATGATGAATCTACATGCATGCTGATTTGTTTGATATTGTCAGCTGTGGATTGGAACCTTCAACCTTTTGCCCAATACACCGTATGAAGACGCAAGGAGAGCACAACGTTTATATATTGGGATATGCTGAATGTGAGGGGGAATTTCTACAGTCGTTAATGTTAATCAGGCCAGCCTGTGTGAAGATTGAAGCAATGGAAAACTGTTCATGTCATTATCTGGAAAAATCAGTCATATGGGGAATCTTGCTGCTATGATGGTGTTCTGCAAAGTAAACGAAAGCTATTGTGCCTAAATTCATTTTCAGGATATGGTAGTAACCTGACGGATCGGCAACGTTGGCTAATATGGTTTTTCGTTTGATTCTATTGGAAACCAGAGCAAAGATTGACTGAAGATTGTAAGAGGTGTTATCTACTATTCGCAAGCAACGTCCAAGGGGAATTTGTTGGAGCATATATTGTCATATATAGTGTGTCCGTCGCTTGACGAATAGTCTAGACTTAATGTAATACACCTGATATGTTGTAAACACATGAAACTGGGTCATTCGCAGGAGCATATGCGAATGAGACTCAGTCGTACGACTGAGCCATGCTAATGGGCCAGTCGTGCGACTGAAAGATGCGATTGGGGCATTCGTAAGACTGAACCATAAGAATGGTCCAGTCGTACGATTGGACCATACGTATGGTCCAATCGGACGAATGGGCCCAGTCGCATCTAATATGGGCCGAGGCCTATATATACCAGTTTCAATGTGTAGAAACCTAGGGGTTTAGAGAGGGTTTGTGCCCGGGGCCTAGGTGCTGCCGGATGAGAGGGGAGATCATGCTCGATCTCCCCTTGCCAAAAGTTGTAATTCTTAAGTTGTAACGAGCTTAAAATCGTTATGTTTTATCAATGAAATCATTCGATTATTATTCGTATCATTGTTTATCTTTTGGTTTTGATCCTTCCGTCAAGAACACGCTCGGATGTTCATCGATCCAGTGACTTCACAGCAAGTTCTCGCACGGCAACTTCACGTTCACGCGCGACTTGATCTTGATCATCTTGATTTGATTTCCCGTGCCTTTAGGCTCAATCCCTACAATTATGTACAATCTATTGTTAAAATATCTATATCAAATCACACATCATTTAGATAAAAACAAATAGATAAATATAAAATATATAGTGTTTTCAAAGTTAAACTTAGAGGGGCCAAAAAGGAATATATGATAAAGCACACTAAACTTTAAGTTCATTACAAGAAATGACATTGCTTAGACGGTTATACTATATGTATAAAAAATATATATATATAAGCTGCTAGTTAGAATATATGTAATAAGGTATAAAGTTTGTGCTTATTTTACACTATTCATATTCCATATACCAAAGAACCTATTGGCTTAGGGGTGCGCCCCCTTGGTGAGTGTGACAACCCTAAAAATAAAGGTTAAAGAGTTAATATTTTAAGAAAATTTTTACATATTGAATTAACACTTTACAAATATTATGAGTTTTAGTAATTATATATATATATATATATATATATATATATATATATATAATTGTGCCTTATACATGAGTAAAATATGTATGTGTGTTATGTATGTATATATTTTACGTATGCATGTTTGCATGCATGAGATTATGTACACATGAACATATAATTTAATACTTAGGCATCATAAGTTATGATACCAAAATATTAATTAATAAAAAATACTTCAACATTACAAAGATCAAATATACTACATTACAACTCAACCAGATAACACAATCCAACGAAACATCAAATATACTTTAACATCAAAATAAAACTAAGCAAACCTTAAACACCCAAACACAAACTAAGCCACAAAAACCGGTCCATTAGTCACTCGATTAACACCAACTTGGACCGAACCATCTTTCCCTCATTCCCTCTCGGTTACTAGCTCGATACCAACCATGCACATCACCTCGCCACCTTGCAAACCTATCACCCTAGTATCCAACTCACCTTAGTATCATCATTACATAAACACTAAGACACCCCCCATGGCTGCCACCTTGCATGACACTAAACCTATCTCCTTGCTTGCCACCTAAGTCTAGCAAGGAAACCGACCCATTGCACCTTAAAGCCCTCGGTCTCTACCATTTCAAAACACAAACACATCATAATCAAGTAAAAATACTAAATGATAGCAATTGTGGGAATAAACATGGAAAAAGCTTTTTAAAGATACTGAAATATCATTCTGTGAATTTTGGTGAAAATATAATAAGAAAAATAATTTATACAAATTATTTAAGGTAAATAAAAGAAAATTCTCAAATAAGAGAAATGAAATCGTAAAAATTCTGGAAAAATCACATAATGATTATCATATGATATAAAAGCTCCAGGAATTAGTTTGTAATTTATTTCCTTTTTATGACTAAGATATGAATTTTTATGTGATCTGTAAAGGAAAAATCAAAATAAATACTTAAACAGTGTATTAAATATTGAGAAATTCATTGAAGCTATGATAAATCGAACTTAACGGAATTTATAAATTTCATAATTTTTGGGGTTGTATAGATATTTTTACTAAATTATGAGATAATTGTAAAATTACACAAACAAATCTACTATGAGTTAGACCTCAACAAATTTATAAAGTATTCTAATTTGTGTGAGTAATAGTATGTAAACATTTGGGAACTTATGGACGATGGTAACTATTTTTAGTGATTTATGATGAGTTTTTAATAATTATAACAATTTATATATAATAAAATAGAAGTTGGAAATTTTATGGTAATATGATCTTATAATATTGCTATTAAAGTTTTATTAATTGTTTCCATCTGAGGTTCTAAAAATTTTAAAGAAATTTTTATCTAACTTATAAAATTTATTTTTATAGGTTACAATTTGGAGTAAAGGTGAGATTCATATCACCATTTTGGTATTTATAAAGTTTTGGGGGAAAAAGCATACTGTTTATGTTGATGCATTATTTTGAAACTATTTTGAGATATACTGTCATTTGTGATACAACCATTAATTCGGATGTGGAACCGTTGGATAATATAGGTAGCGTTACTTAGGAGAATATTTTGCAACAACAGGATGAGTGTTGTGATGCTATTTAAATATTTCCTGCACCAACAGAATGAGTGTTGTGATACTGTATTATCTGATTTTGTGAATTATTTCGTGACAATATGAATTATGTGTGTGAGCAGGTTTGGTTGTAATTGGTGCATCAATAAAATATTTTGTCAGGCAATAAACCTATGATCTCACCAAATTTATGTTGACTATTTTGAGTATGCTTTTTCAGGTGAAAATAACTAACAATGTTGATTTCTCTTTTGATGTGTACAACGGCTGGGGTGAATTTGTTAGCAGAGTTTGTGTAAATCTAACTTTCAACATCTACGATGGCAGTGTTGTGGTGGACGCTTATTTCCATCGTATTTGAAGATGTTTTAGTTAAATAAAAGTTGTAATAAGGATTATATCAAATTTTGGCCTTATATGTAAATGATGTAATCCTAACTTATGTTATATAATCAAGTTATGTGTTTTATGTGTTAATATTGGTTGTAATTTGATTCCTTACAATCAAATGCTTTCTGAACAAACAAATCACACCTAAATCGCTTCACGCTTCCGCCGGGATGTGACAGGTTGATTTCAGAGCCATTGGTTATAGAGAATTAGGTACTATGAAAATACCTAGACTATAAACATAAGCTCAAATGGTGATGAATAAAGTATTTGATAAACATATATATTTATGTGATATGATTTTATGTGAAAATTCTATGATTTTGTGCTTAACTCTAATAATTATAATAAAATATGTGACATATAGAATATCTATGAAAATATGTGACTAATCATTTTGTGAAAATTATAAAGAAATTTTTGCAGTTATGAATTCAGATAGTTACCATAATAAGACTGATCCTTCCGAATGCTCTGACCATAGCAACCTTAAGGAAATAACATCCGAACCAGAATCCCAGAAAGATATGAAGACTTCCCAAATTGAAGTTGAAAACAACAATAAACCAAAATTTTATGTCCGACGTACACCAGTAAACATCGGGGGATATACAATTAAGACCCCTAGAAAAAGATACGACGTGGAGACAAATTTTTGGCTAAGCAAGTTGAAGATATAGAAATACAAAATTCTGATTCCTTTGGAAACGAAGGTAAAATAATTAAAAGACAAAAGCTGAATGAGGATCAAGTGAAGACAGCTCAGCGGACCCTTAGGAAACTCAAGAAAATACAACAAGGAATCTGGAGAATCCAGAAGGATATCAAGAAACTCAAAACACCTAAGAAAAATATCTTCACAAAAATATGGGAATGGATTTGCAAGAACTAGAAGCTATAGTCTAACTTGTCAGAATACAGGAATAAGAACTTAATGATATATATATACATCTTTTGTGTTTAAATGTCTATCTGTTATTTGTTAGATAAAAATCTGTGTTAAAATTTTTACTTATGATACTAATTATAATTAACTATAGTGAATCAAGCCGCCAAAAAACACTTAGCCTGTACGAAGAACAGCACGAGTGGGACGACATAGAACCCGACTTGGGGAAGAAACATCTATAAATAGCGACACAAATGAGAATGACAGGATTTCTCAAATAGTAGCCTAACAAATAGAAGCTACATTACCTACTCTGATAACCCAACTACAACATAATCTGAACTTTGGAACCACGTCACACCTAAATGAAAGACCAGGAAATATAAATCCAGAAGAATGACAGGAGGAAGAAATCTTAAATGGAGTCACAAAAGGATGCTCTTACAAGACTTTCATATCATGCAGACCCTGGGAATTTGATGGAAAAGGAGGAGCTGTGCAAGCCCTATGCTTGTTAGATAAAATTGAAGGAGTCTTAGAAATTAGTAACTATGCCAACAATTACATGACACTGTTTGCTTCGCATTCACTTAAAGGAGAGGCACAATCCTGGTGGACAATGGAAATGCAAACTAAAGGTAGGCATGTCATGAATACGATAAGTTGGGAAGACTTTAGAAACTTGGTAATAGAAAAGTATTGCCCTTATAATGAAATAGAGAAATTAGAGACAAAATTCTTGGCATTAGAAATGAGAGGAGCTGCACATCAGGAATATACCGATAGGTATAATGAACTCTCCAGATTAGTGTCACACCTGATAACCCCTGAACCTAAAAGGATAGGAAGATATATTTGGGGATTAGTACCACAAATAAAAGAATTAGTTAAATCTGCAATGCCCAAGACTTTTCAGGAGGCAGTAAGCTTATCTGGAAGCCTAACTGATGAAATGATCAGGAATGGATCATTAAGCAATCCAAAAATAGGAGAGAAAAGAAAGTGAAATGAAAACCACACAGGAAGGAAATTTGGAGAAAACCCTCAGAAAAGAATGACCCGACCTCCACAAAGAAATTTCTTAGGAGCAGCACAGGAAAAGGAAATTGAAGGGCAACCACGGTACAATATCTGCCAAAGATATCACTCCGGGAATTGTATGACAGTGGTTTGTTATAATTGCAAGAAGAAAGGACATGTATCCCGAGATTGCAAGAACCCCACCAACCCTAAACTAGTATGCTTTCAGTGTGGAAACGAGAATCATTTTCGTAATGAATGCCCACAACGAAAGGGTAAGACTCCAGTTAACCAAAACAACTCCCGTGGAAGAGCTTTCGTAATGCAAGCTGAAGAGGCTCGGCATGAACCAGAAGTAGTTACGGGTACGTTCCTTATCAACAACCAGTACGCAACAGTATTATTTGATACAGGAGCAACTCGTAGTTTTATTTCAAATACCTTTAGACCATCACTTAGTTTAACCTCTGAGAAACTAAGACATAAATACGTGATAGAATTAGCTGATGGTAAAATAATCAAAGCTGGTGAAATTATTCCTAACTGTATTTTGAACTTAGATGAATATTGTTTTGATACAGATCTGATTCCTATTGAATTAGGAAGATTTGATATTGTAGTAGGTATGGATTGGTTAAGTAAGAACCATGCTGAAATTATATGTGATAAGAAAATGATAAGATTCCTCTGATTAAGGAAAATAAAACTCTCTGTATATACGGCGAAAAGCCTAATGGTATTATGAAAATAATTTCCTGTAAGAAAGCATAAAAAAACTTAAAGAAGAGATGTTTAGCTTTCTTAGCTCATGTAGTTGATACAACAATTATTAAAATGAATCTAGAAAATGTTTCTATTATCAATGAATATCCTGATGTTTTCCCTGATGAATTACCCGGATTGCCACCCCCTCATCAAGTAGAGTTTAAAATACAATTAGTACAAGGAACAACCCCTATTGCTAAAGCCCCATATCGTTTAGCACCAAAAGAAATGAAAGAATTAATGAACCAATTACAAGAATTGTTGGATAAGGGATTTATACGTCCTAGTGTATCACCTTGGGGAGCACCGGTTCTGTTTGTCAAAAAGAAAGATGGAACTTTTAGGATGTGTATTACTTATAGAGAACTCAATAAAGTTACCATAAAAAAATAGATATCCTCTCCCTAGGATTGATGATTTATTTGACCAATTGCAAGGGTCTAGTTATTTTCCTAAAATAGATTTAAGATCTGGATATTATCAGTTAAGAGTACAGGATGAAGATATATCAAAGACTGCATTCAGGACTAGGTACGGATATTATGAATTTCTTGTAATGCTATTTGGGTTAACCAATGCTCCAGCAGTATTTATGGATCTAATGAATAGAGTGTGCAAACCCTATTTAGATAAATTCATTATAGTCTTCATAGATGACATTCTAATTTACTCTAAAAATAAAAAAGACCATGAACAACACTTGAGATTAACTTTGGAATTACTACGAAAGGAAAAGTTGTATGCAAAATTCTCAAAATGTGAATTTTGAAAAAAGGAAGTACAATTCCTAGGACACATAGCTAATCAAGATGGGATTCAAGTTGATCCAGCAAAGATTGAAGCAGTCAATAAGTGGGAAATTCCAAAGACCCCAACTGAAGTACGACCATTCTTAGGTTTAGCAGGATATTATAGGAGATTTATAGAAAATTTCTCAAGAATAGGTCAACCTTTGACAGAATTGACCCAGAAAGATAGGAGGTATGTATGGGAAGAAAAACAAAATGAAGCATTTGAACTCCTCAAGAATAAGTTGTGTAGTGCACCCGTTTTAGCATTACCAGAAGGAATAGATAATTTTGTAGTATACTGCGATACATCACGTCAAGGTTTTGGATGTGTTTTAATGCAAAAAGACAAAGTAATTGCATATGAATCTAGACAACTTAGAGGTAGTCAAAAGAACTATACCACACATGATCTAGAATTAGGAGCAGTAGTATTTGCACTAAAAATTTGGAGACATTACTTGTATGGGACTAAGTGTGTAATTTATACGGATCATAAAAGTTTACAACATATATTTGATCAAAAGATGTTGAATATGAGGCAAAGGAGATGGGTAGAATTACTAAGTGATTATGATTGTGAAATCAAGTATCACCCAGGAAAAGCAAACGTAGTAGCTGATGCTTTAAGTAGAAAAGAAAGAGGTAAACCATTGCGAGTGCGTGCCATGAGAATGGAGTTACGTTCAGATTTGTTAAATCAAATTCGGAAAGCTCAACAAGAAGATATGTTGAAATTAAAAGGACAATTAAAAGATATGGAAAAGAAACAGATAGAATCCTAAATTCAAAAGAAGAATTTGGGTACCGGACAAAAACATGCTTAGGACAATCATCCTACAAGAAGCACATAAGTCAAAGTATTTCGTGCATCCAAGAAATAATAAAATGTACAAGGACTTAAAAAGCCAATATTGGTGGCCAGCCATGAAAAGATCGGTCGGAGAATTCGTGGAAAAACGTGATATCTGTTCAAGAGTAAAAGCTGAATATCAAAAACCTTCAGGATACCTGCAGCAACCAGAGATTCCAGAATGGAAATGGGATCAAATTACTATGGACTTTGTAACCAAACTACCAAGAACCAAAAATGGGTGCGACACCATCTGGGTTATAATGGATAGATTAACTAAGTCGGCTCATTTCTTACCCATAAGAGAAGATTATAAAATTGAAAGACTAGCAAGGATTTACATAAAAGAAATTGTGTCTAGACATGGAATACCTGTATCCATCATATCATGCAGAGACAGTAGATTTACTTCAAGATTTTGGCAAACATTACAAAAAACCTTAGGAACCCAAGTGAATATAAGTACAGCTTACCATCCACAAACTGAAGGACAAAGTGAAAGAACAATACAAACACTGGAAGATATGTTAAGAGCTTGTGTTATAGATTTTGGTGGTAACTGGGATACTCACTTACCGTTAATCGATTTTTCATACAATAACAGTTATCACTCTAGTATTGGATTAGCTCATTTGAAGCCTTGTATAGAAGAAAATGTAGATCGCCCTTATGTTGGAATGAAATAGGTGATAGACAACTTACAGGTCCTGAGTTGATACAACAAACATCTGTTAAGATCACTGAAATTAAGAATAGATTAAAAGCAGCCCGTGATTGACAGAAAAGTTATGTCGAAAATTGAAGAAAGCCATTGGAATTTCAAATTGGAGACAGAGTCTATCTAAAGGTATCACCCACAAAAGGAATTTTTCAATTTGGAAAGCCAAGTAAGTTAAACCCTAGGTATATTGGTCCATTTAAAATCATTAATAGGATTGGCCATGTAGCATATAAGTTAGAATTACCTCAAGAATTAAGTGAAGTACATAATACATTTCATATATCCAACCTCAAGAAATGTTTAACAGACAAGACTTTAAAGGTACCAATTCAAGAAGTCAGAATAGATAGGAAACTTCATTTTATGGAAGAACCAGTAGCCATTATGGACAAGGAAGTGAAGAAATTAAGAAAGAATAGAATTCCTATAGTAAAAGTTAAGTGGAATGCAAAGAGAGGACCAGAATACACATGGGAAAGAGAAGATGAGATCAGAAGGAAATAGCCTCATCTGTTCATAGCTGGTAATCAGATAAGTTCTTCTCAAACTTTAGAAACCACACTCCAATGAATTTCGAGACGAAATTCTTTTAACAGGGGAAGAATGTGACAACTCTAAAAATAAAGGTTAGACGAGTTAATATTTTAAGAAAATTTTTACATATTGGATTAACACTTTACAAATATTATGAGTTTTGGTAATTATATATATATAATTGTGCCTTATACATGAGTAAAATATGTATGTGTGTTATGTATGTATATATTTTACGTATGCATGTTTGCACGCATGAAGATTATGTATACATGAACATATAATTTAATACTTAGGCATCATAAGTTATGATACCAAAATATTAATTAATAAAAAATACTTCAACATTACAAAGATCAAATATACTACATTACAACTCAACCAAATAACACAATCCAACGAAACATCAAATATACTTTAACATCAAAACAAAACTAAGCAAACCTTAAACACCTAAACACCAAACTAAGCCACAAAAACCGGTCCATTAGTCACTCGGTTAACACCAACTTGGACTGAACCATCTTTCCCTCATTCCCTCTCGGTTACTAGCTCGATACCAACCATGCACATCACCTTGCCACCTTGCAAACCTATCACCCTAGTATCCAACTCACCTTAGTATCATCATTACATAAACTAAGACACCCCCCATGGCCGCCACCTTGCATGACACTAAACCTATTTCCTTACTTGCCACCTAAGTCTAGCAAGGCAACCAACCCATTGCACCTTAAAGCCCTTGGTCTCTACCATTTCAAAACACAAACACATCATAACCAAATACTAACTCCACTATCTCTAACTCTCAGTTTCTATCACTTCACAAGCACAAACATCACAAACTCTCAGCCCTCACACAACCATCAACAACCGTGACCACCACCACCCTTGTTTCCTTTCTCCCCCCGGCTCTTGTACAACCATTATCAAACACCAACATCCCTACACCTCTCGGTTCCTATAAGTAAGCAAACAAACATCCAAGCTTCATCATCCTCTCAAGTCGTGGACTCAAGGCACTCTAGACCATCCTTCAATCATCATCAGTTCCTCTTCTCGTCATTCACAAGGTTATAATCTCTTTAAAGTATCTAGAGATCAATGGTTACACATGTGTTATAAACACATAGGTAACTAGTTTTGGTGTATCTAAACATCAAAGCTAATCCTAACATCTTGAAATTCTGAAGTTTCATCAACTCACAATAATGAAATGTTAAAAACTAAAATTTTCAGGAAACTTGTGACGAAAAGGAGATTTTGGGGTTTATAGAAGATTATACCCTGAAATATTAATAAAATCAAGTAAAAATACAAAATGATAGTGATTATGGGAATAAACATGGAAAACCCTTTTAAAGATACTGAAATATCATTCTGTGAATTTTGATGAAAATATAATAAGAAAAATAATTTATACAAATTATTTAAGGTAAATAAAAGAAAATTATCAAATAATAGAAATAAATTCGGAAAAATTCTGGAAAAATCTCATAATGATTGTCATATGTTATAAAATCTCCAGGAATCATTTTGTAATTTATTTCCTTTTTATGACGTAGATATGAATTTTTATGTGATCTGTAAAGGAAAAATTAAAAGAAATAATTAAACAGTGTATTAAATATTGAAAAATTCACATAAGATATGATAAATCTAACTCAACGGAATGTATAAATTTCATAATTTTTTGAGTTGTATAGCTATTTTTTCTAAATTATGAGATTATTTTAAAAATTACAGAAACAAATATACTCTGAGTTAGACCTCAATAAATTTATGAAGTATTCTAATTTGTGTGAGTAATATTATGTAAAAATATAGGAATTTATGGACGACGGTAACTATTTTTAGTGATTTATGATAAGTTTGTAATAATTATAACAATTTATATATAATAAAATAGAAGTTGGAAATTTTGTGGTAAGATGATCTAATAATATTTCTATTAAAGTTTTAGTAATTGTTTCCATCTGAGGTTCTAAAAATTTTAAAGAAATTTTTATCTAACTTATAAAATTTATTTTTATAGGTTACAATTTGGAGTAATGGTGAGATTCATAGCCCCAATTTGGTATTTATAAAGTTTTTGAAGGAAAAAGCATACTGTTTATGTTGATGCATTATTTTGAAACTATTTTGAGATATACTGTCATTTGTGATACAACCATTAATTCGGATGTGGAACCGTTGGATAATATAGGTAGCATTACTTAGGAGAATATTTTGCACCAATAGGATGAGTGTTGTGATGCTATTTAAAAATTTCCTGCACCAACAGAATGAGTGTTGTGATGCTATATTATCTGATTTTGTGAATTATTTCGTGACAGTATGAATTATGTGTGTGAGCAGGTTTGGTTGTAATTGGTGCATCAATAAAATATTTTGTCAGGAAATAAACCTATGATCTCACCAACTTTATGTTGACTGTTTTGAGTATGCTTTTTCAGGTGAAAATGACTGACAATGTTGATTTCTCATTTGATGTGTACAACGGCTGGGGTGAAGTCGTTGGAAGGGTTTGTGTAAATCTAACTGTCAACATCTACGGTGGAAGTGTTGTGGTGGACGCTCATTTCCATCGCATTGGAAGATGTTTTAGTTAAATAAAAATTGTAATAAGGATTATATCAAATTTTGACCTTATATGTAAATGATGTAATCCTAACTTATGTTATATAATCAAGTTATGTATTTTATGTGTTAATATTGTTTGTAATTTGATTCCTTATAATCAAATGCGTTCTGAAAAAACAAGTCACACCCAAATCGCTTCACGCTTCCGCCAGGATCTGACAGTGAGGTTTGGGGCAACGCCCCTAGCAAGCTCTAAGCAACAAAGCCTTTAGGATCTTGTTGCATAGTCATCGATTTGGTACCCACGATGTGAAATTTTCAATAGTTGAAAAGCTATTGAAAATTGTTATGGATTTGCATGTTTGATGGAACTTTCATGATACACTGATCATGAATTGTAATTGATTATCTATCAATAGCATGTGTCACACCCTTAAAATCCACGTGCGGGGTTATACCGCGAGGCGTGTGAACAAACCAGGAATACAGTCATTAGTTACTCAAAGCGACACTATATGCAACATTTAAATAAAAACCGATCAGAGTTTAAAACTTGAAAACTGTGCGGAAGCTTTTGTAAGTAAATGAAATCCAAAGTATTTAAAATGTAACATTGGCAAAACATGCACCAAAACATTATTTAAAACTTACAAATAATAAAACATATGTCTTGACATAATATGAAACTTTGTAAAGCATGCTGGACTGTGATGTGCTCCTACTGGCAAGCAGAGTTAAGGACCTGAGAATAGCATACTAAAAATGTCAATACAATGGTTGGTGAGTTTAAGAGTTTGCGTTAACTCAAATCAGTAACAATTATATAAACATAAGTAATGTGCTGAAACAGATAGCTAGTCTAGTTTCACAAGTAGTAAGTATAGTGATTCCTCGATCGAAGCTGACATGCGTTCATTTATTTGCCTCCTGTCACAACATACCAGGCTGTGATGATGTTTGTGTTTAGGACAATATTGCACCCGGTTGACCTCGAGTCGCCCAGGTGGCGCTTGTCAGACCCAGTAGTACTACCTAGCATTTCCTGCTAGTTACAAATATAATGATCCGAAAGTATGAGGGCTTTCATGGTAATGCTACACTACCTTATACTAGCACAACTTATCTATAAAAGCGTTTTGTAAAACAAATAGTATGCTATCTCCCCCAAAAAGGAAGTAAGTAAACAGTGGGGCATGAACTCACTTGGTGTGCACACGAGCAGTGATAAAAGCTAATAGTGAGTGGAAAGACAACCTTCAGAGGTTACATAGAACATGCAAGTAAATAAGTACATGTACACAGAATCTTTAACAACCCTAAGTGCTCTATAGCACATTACCACAAGGTTTTGGAAAACAAGACACATTAGGCCCAGTTGACCCGTTTGACCTGTTGGTGACATATCAAATTAAGTTCTTGTTTGATAAAGTGTAGAAATTAATCATTCAACATACATTCTAGATTACTATGCAAGTTATTCTCATAAGTCACATTGTAACACATAAGGCTTATCATTCTTTTCATGCTAATCTAGGTTATCATACAACATACGTAATCCAATTCATCATACAACATAACATGTACACTTACACATTCTTCAAGAAACTTAGATTTTTCCCAATAGTTCATCAACCATCCAATTAACCAAATTAACATAATCCAACACATTAAATATCATCAATAAACATTCTAACATGATCCTAGCATCATAAACATGTCTAACTCATAATATCCAATGATCTTTAAAATTAAAGTTTCCCTTTTAGGAAAGTAATATCCTAAAATCTATTCTTCCATCAATTTCAAGACAAGTTTATAAATAACATACCCTATCTAGTTCATAGCAATCATAAGCATTCATCAAATACTTACATTTCATCCAAACACAAATCTTCATGCATAAAAGTTTCCACTTTTGGCAATGCATGAACTAGGCTATATAAATTATGGATTTCTTGTATTGTCTACATAGATTAACATCCATACAACATCATTAACATTATAACATCATCAATCTATCATCAATTCATCAAGTTCATGCATAAAAGTTACTATTATTAGTAAGGTGTGAACAACACATCAAAACCACGAATTTCTTGTATAATCCACGTAAACTAACATCAATAAAATCTAACTAACATCATACAATCAATAGACATCATAAAGTTTGACATTCATCATGATTTTTGAATGTTGAGCTTACCATTTGTGACTCTGCCCCTTCTTATAATATAACCTTCACCATCTCCTCCAAAAACAACTGGCCTTCCATCAAAGTTTTAAAGTAAAGAGCCATTGCATGTCATGTGCCTGGAACAGCCACTGTCAATAATCCATACATTCCTTTTGGACTTTAGCTGTTCCTGCTTAATAAAAGAGAGTTAGTTACATTTGAAAACCCAAGCCTCATTGGTCTTGGGCTCTTTAAAATGAACTGAAGACAATACAATAGTAATTGATCCTATACTAAGACTTTGGGGATCATCTACTGTTGTTAGTGAAGAACTTTCAGTCACATGGTCTTCCTTTATCTTCCACACCATCTTTGGAAGATTAGACTTGAACTGCAATACTTCGGAACTCTTTACAACTTTGGAAGTTTTGGAGACTAACCCTTCGGAAGATCTTGCTTTCACTGCAGCAAGCTTTAGTGCTTCGGAAGCATTCCTTTCTTTCGAGACCAAAATATCTTCCGAAGGCAATCTTTTACTTGTCTTCATTTTCATTGTGGAGCTTTCGAAAGAAACACTGATTTCTTCCAAAGATTTCTTCTTCTTGTTCCTCTCAGAAGTCTTCTTCTTTGTTATATTGACAGTACTTATGGATTGTAGAAGCAATCCTTAGCAAGATGAGAAGTGCTGCCACACATAGTACAGTCAATTTGCTTTCTTCTAAGCATCTTCTTGTGAATATAAGACTAAGTTTGATCACTTTCTATCTCTATCCTTATCCTTTCAGATGTTGTAGCAAGCTTGCTAGGGTGAAGCTTGCCTTTGGAGGTGGATGGTTCTTGCTGTGTAGCAGTGTTACATAGCTAATCAGCCTTCATTCCTTCACAGGGATGAATTGGACTTGAACTTAAACTCTTGGTACTAGAGTTCAAAGTTGTATCCTCAGTCTTCACCACTTCAAAACCTACGGAGATAAAAACTTGTATCTGCTTAGAGTTAAAGGTGGTCTTGATCTCTTGAGCTATCTTTGATCTCCTCTTGGCTACTTGGATCAAGTTCTTTCTCTTTGACATTGTCATCCCTGACTTCTTTCTCTCCTTAGGAGAATAGTGACCCTTGTTCGGATGATCTTCTTCATTCTTCCCAGATCTATACTTCACTATCTCCTCTTCATCCTTTTTATCACTAGGATCTATGGATGGAAGCTCATCTTGACTAGTTTCACACCTGGGAGATCTTATAGACAATAGAGTGTGTGGAGGAGCTATCTCACTAGATCCCAACCCCTGTTTGTTTTGATAACATACCTTGGCATGCACGGATGAGGATATTATATTCTTGAAGGTCTCTTCTTCAAGAAAATGTTTCTCTGCATTGTCTTTGCTGATCACAAGCTCAGCCTGACCCTCAGTTAACTTAATGATGAGATCTTTCATTTAAGTCCTATAGTTTGTATGCTCATGTTTAGGAGTTGAAATAGTTTTCTTTAAGTGTTCTATTTTTAACTTATATATTTTTAGCTCCTTTGAAATTAGATTTTAAGATATTCAAGGACTTAAGATTAGATCTTATCTCTAAGTTATAGGACCTATATCTTTTTAATGTTCCAATACCTTAGCTTCATCAAGATTTGCCATCAGTACTTGGTTTAGAGACACATCTTCTACCTGAAAGCTTCAATCAAAACCTCCTTCTTCAAAAGTAACTGCAGCTTACTGCTTGGACTTCTCAGTGTGTGGAGCTCCCTCGGTGTAGTTTGGCTTGGGTTGTGCTTGGCCACCATTTGTCCTAGGTGCCTTTCACTCTTTCGCAAAGTGTCCCATTTGGTTACAGTTATAACACTTCACTTTGCTTTTATCCAGCCCAAAATTTCCACTGGATACATTGCTAGGAAACTTCCTCTATATCCTCTTATGAATTTCTTGGCACTATGAGTGAGAAGAGCAATCTGTTGGACTATCTCTATATACTCCAGGTCTTTCAGATGAATACGGTCCAAATCTTCAAGGGTGAAGCGGAAGTTGCACATGCTTTCATTATGAGACATAAAGGCCTGTGATAAGCTTGTCTCTTGGAATGGGCCTCCTTGGATGTAGCTCTCCCTTGGTGTCTTTAGGAAGGTGATGAAAGGGACCTTTGGTGAGTTGTTAGGGTAAGAGATGAAATGGTGTTGTGGTTCTCTATAATTCCTTTCAACCACATGCAGGGCAGAACTCTGCTGATTGCTGGAGTTACCAGATGGATTTTGCATGTTCATCTCCATCTGGTAGTCACTGAGGATGTCATATAACTTAGTAAGAGTAAGGGTCTTGAGGTTTTCAGTCCTCTTAATAACCACGCAGTAGTGTGTCCATTGTCTAGGAAGAGAGGACATGAATTTCATCATAATATCCATGTTCTCCATCTTTATTCCAACATCCATTAGAGTGTCCACAATCTTAACATTGCTGAAGTATCGTTGAGTCATGGTTTCACCTCTCTTGAAGGTGAAGTTTTCAAACTGCTATTTCAGGAGGTCTTTCTTGTTTTCTTTGTCTTCATTAGACCCCTCATACATCAGCTTCAGTGCATCCCAGAGCTGCTTGACAATGTTGCACTTCTTTAAGCCTTTGTAGACGGCATTTGGAAGAGAAGTTTGAAGCGCAAGCATGGTTTTTTGATCTATATCTATTCTTTTTCTATCTTCTTCAGAGTAGTCAACCACTTTCTTTGGGATCATGCCACCACCAGTAGCAGCTAACGAGGTGCATGGAATGTAAGGTCCTGAGGTAACAGACTCCCATATCCTACTATCTTGTGACTTGATGAAGCCTTCCATTCTTAGGCACCAAGTATTAAAATCATCAGGAGTGATCAGTGGGGACTTTACCATGGTTCCGGTTTCAATATCAGACTTAGAAGTTGCCATTTGAGATGTTAAGTATTTTATGAGAACTGAGTAGATTTAAGATGGTGAGATCTTACAATCAAGAGCCTAGTATGCTCTGATACCAATTACAGGACTGATTAAGGGAGGTCAATACAATCAGTCTCACCATGAGTAGAGTGTTAGGACACTTAACAGTTCATATAGAGAACTGTATTTAAGAACAAGATGCAAAGAACATAAGTAAACAATGAGACAGAACTCAAGAACAATATATATGGTTGTCAAGAATGTTGTATATTAATCTCAAGTACTTTTACAAGTGTTACAATGCATAAATAAGATACAAGACCCTGAGATACTTTATACTACACTCTATAACCGGCCATACTTGGAAAGCCAATTGGAACATTGAAAGAGAACAAAATCAATGTAGAGTCAAAAAGCAGATTTGCCTTTTGACTAATGACTATGACATGCCATAGCTCTACATAAAGTAGAAAGTTACAAACTCAAGACCTTAATTTACAGTTGTAAAAGCGTGGACCTTTTCACCAACTCATGCAAGTTGGTGAGTCTTCAGAGTTGCAGCGAAAAGTGGTTTAGCTTTATGCCAAAGTACATCCGAGAGAAGCATGTTCTTCTCTATCTTCGAAAGAAATCAGTCTTCTCTTCATTTGGCGTCGGAAGACTCTGTCTTTGAAGCTTCGGAAGACTTCATCTTTTGGCTTCGGAAGATTTGGTCTTTGCCTTTGGAAAATTTTACACATAGAGTATTTATTGTGCATATTGTAAAACTTCAGAAGCAACTTCTACCTTGTACTAAGTGAATGAATGCAGAAAGCCTTGGGTTGCTTCGGTTGTATCAGCCTTCTTATATAACCCTTACACACATGCATGTGTGAATATAGTTTTCAAAATCTTACTTGAGCCATTAGGGATACTCAATTTCATTTTGGTTCAACCTAAACCTATTTCAGCATTATGTAAGGCATGTCATAAAATAACTTTAGTAGTAATCATAAGGGTATGAATTTCACCTATAAATAAGAAAAAAAGACTTGTAAGTGCGATTTTGGTACGTACTATTTGCCTACTTTAACCGTGATTAATGCTCGATGTTGTTTTGGCTCAAGCTTAACCGATTTCGGCATTGTATGAGACATGTGATAAAACACAATTTAGATATATGATCGCAAGGGCATGAATTTTCCCTACATAGTAGTGAAAGACATGCCTATTAATCCTACTTGATTACATATTCAGATGCATACTTAAACCATCAATCTATTCAATATTATACATGTCTGATTTACCATAATATTTGAAGTTCATTAAAGCAATTTACATTTAATTAGGTTTTCATACTTAAACATTGACATGCATGCATAAAGCGCCTTAGAACATCAAAAATAGAATCAAGCTATCAACCTTATCGTGGAATATGATAGATCTACAATTGGAAACACGTAGTGTATGCATATCATCCCCAAGATATTGGGAAACATATGGAATAAGAGGAGCTAGAACTCACCTTAATAGACTTATGAAGAAATCTTAGATATTGTACTTTTTACGTGAGATCTAACAAAACGAATCAAGAATGAAACTTTATTTCTCATTTAAATGATTCCATACATAGATCTAAACATTTAATGTAGATAAAGGTGGAAAACTCTCTTTAACTTCACCTTCTCTCTAACTTGTCTCTCTCTGTGACCTACTCCCCCTTATATTCTTTGAAAAACTTATGCAACAAGCAAGGGTGCGGGGAGATGGCTACCCTTTTATTTATAATGAGGGAATTAGAAGTTTTTAAGCATACCTCAATTAATCTTTAACTTTGATGTTTTGACATTTCATACCCAAACTTGACTTTTTAATTTATTTTCTTTGATATTTTGATTTGTTATAATTACTCTTTAATTTTAAATTACATTTCTTCTACCAATGATTCATGATTGTTAGATGGAAATCAACAATTCATGAATGATTTTCGTACCTCTTGGACACATTAGAGGACCGCCCCAACCAAAAAACCTACAATGTGAGTAGTCATTTTCAAAACATAGAGCAAAATAAACTATTATGGGTTAACTTATCATTCTAGAACAACAATAAAAACGACACCCAAGATTTGAGGACGTCCATGAGGTGTGAATCGATGTTGAAGAACCATAAGAGCAAATCACCATTAATTTATCCTATTAATTTGTTTACGACGAAGAGTGGTGGAGATGTTGGAGGAACCGGTGGGATAAGAAAATAATGACAAAGAAATAAAATCAATCTTTGAGGAAATCAAGGTGAAAGAAGGAAAATATGATAAAAGTAAAAATATTTCTGATTTAGGAGGCACATGATTTGACTTAATAAGAAAAAAAAGATGCCCTAAGTTTCGTGTATCAAATGATAAGAAATAAAAACCAGAGAAGGTTGTAGGTAAAAAAAAGTTTGGGCATTGAAACTAAGATTTTAGAGAAATCAAATTAACAAAAACAATAAATTACTCAATTCAAAAGTTTTATTATGAACGAACTAGTGTTTTTGGTGGACAATAAATGCTAAATTGGTCCTAACTCAACTTGAATAGTATAGGACTAGGTCTCGTTCATGTATCACACAATTTAGTTATGTCCGGCTGAAAATCATGTGATTTAGTACAAACATGTCGGCTTTTAAACCAAATATATTTTCTACAACCTTCTAGTCGTTCCTAACACGAAAATAACATTTACCAAGACTTGAGCCAATTGTTTTCGCGGGTCAAAATCTTTTAGATCACCCACCTCTATGTTAGATATTTAGTGTAATTGATTTGACTAATGACAAATTGATAATAATATCCATCAAACAAGTCAATAGGTGTGAAGGGAACCTTTGTTTGATTTTATTATGATCTTTGAAATTAAAAATCTTTTCAGGTGCGAAACCCCTAAGCAATGGGGTTCGAAGGAGGCAACGCCCCCTTGGCGGGGGTTCGGGGGCAGCGCCCCAGTGAGATGGGTCTAAGGGACAACTGCCTGATCGAGCTGCCAGGTCAACTTGGAAATTTTTTCTTTTAGTAAAAATTGCTTTATAAAAATACATGAAAATTTGATTTTTCTGAAATTTCATATGTGAAATTCATGGGTAAAACATGTAATATTAGATATGAAAACTGCCTTTGTCAGTTTTAGCCCTTCCCTGCAAATGTTGATTTCGAAACATCTGCATTTCTTTGGTTCTCTAAACACACACAAAAACACATACTATGTTCATGATTCTGAGTTGTATCCGATTGAGATATTCGCGTGAACCACAGAATAATTTTAATCTGAAAGTGATATTCACAACTTTCAGATATCCGGTTTGTTTCTTTGAAATTTCCTACACTCTAGAGTTAAACAAATAACATTATTGTAGGTGTTGAATGGTGACAAATATTCCATGCTATGGTTGGTGGTGCAAGTTATTCCATTCAAAGATGGATGGTAGTCAAATGTTGTGGCTTCAACATTCAAATATGGATGGTTGTTCAAGAAGTCTAAAATGGATGGTTGTTAGTTTCAAATATGGATGGTATACCTCATCTATAAATAGGCTTTGAAGTTCATTCACAAATGGTACCACAACACATACAAATAATCCATACGAGAGAAGCTAGACAAAACTCATATAAACTAGAAAGAATTATTTCTTGTAATAGTTTGTTGAGAGTTTTGTATAGTATAGAATTGTGTTATAAAATTCTATACTATTGAGCTTGAGAGGGTAGTGTTTAAATCTAGTAAGTGTCCAAATACCAGTGTGGGTATTTTTCCGGAGTCTAGATTTTGAGTGATACACTGTAACCTCGGTTCGCCATATTTGCTAGTAAAATCCTTCTCCGCTTCCGCCCGTGGTTTTTCTCCGATTTGGAGTTTTCCACGTAAAATCTCTGTGTCTCTATTTTGTGCTAATTGTTCTATTTAAATTTCTACATCTAGAATTGCACTAATCACAACAAACTGGTATCAGAGCCTGGTTGTGGTTGAATTTCTAGATGACGACGCTTAAATCCGATGTAGAGAAGTTTAATGGGCAGAACGATTTCGGTCTATGGAGAATGAAGATGCGGGCTCTGCTGAGCCAACATGGATATTTATCAGCTTTGAAAGGCAAAGAACACTTGCCTGGAAAGTTGACAGATGAAGAGAAGAACGAGATACTAGAGAAAGCACATGGCTTGATTATTCTAAATCTTGCTGATAATGTGCTCCGGGAAGTAGCAGCGGAAACTACACCTGCCTGGCTATGGCTACAACTTGAGTCATTGTATATGACCAAGTTTCTCACTAACCGTTTGTATTTGAAGCAACGGTTGTATACTCTCCAGATGAAAGAAGGTACACTCAATGATCACATAAATGAGTTCAATAAAGTCATTTTGGACTTGAATAATATTGATGTGAAAATTGAAGATGAAGATCGGGCGCTGATTCTGTTATGTTCATTGCCAAAATCATATGAGCATTTGGTCACAACTCTACTGTATGGTAGAGAAACTATATCCATGGAGGATGTAAAAGCTACCTTAAACTCTAGCGAGTTAAGGAAGAAGGTATCCTCGGATTATGTTGAAGACACTGCAAATGGTTTGGTGGCAAGAGGAAGACAGAAAGATAAAGCATCAAGCAGCAGAGGTCGTTCTAGATCAAAGTCAAGATCTAGAAAGATAAAGTGTTACAATTTTCACATGGAAGGGCACATACGAAAAGATTGTCCAGATTTAAAAGGAAAAAGGGAGAAATGGAAAGCAACAGGAGAAGATAAAGATAAAGTTGCCGCAGTTGCTGAAGACAATTCTGATGGTGCACATGTTCTTAGTGTTACTAAAGATCGCTCCAGCGATGGATGGATTCTTGACTCGGGTTGTTCTTATCATATGTGTCGTAATAGGGACTGGTTTACCACATATCAAAATATAGATGGTGGTAAAGTCCTTATGGGAAACGATACACCTTGTAAGGTTGTTGGAATAGGAACAATCCAAATTAAGATGTATGATGGCACGGTGAGGACGTTGACAGATGTCAGGCACGTTCCAGATTTGAAGAAGAACCTTATTTCTTTGGGTACGCTGGACTCCATTGGCTGTGAGTATCGCGGTAAAAATGGAGTATTAAAAGTCATAAAAGGTGCGCTTGTCGTAATGAAAGGTGAAAAGGTTAATGGACTTTACTTGTTAAAAGGTAACACGGTCACTGGTGCTGCTGGAGTTTCTTTATCAATGACAGATGTAGATACCACCAAGTTATGGCACATGCGCCTTGGGCACATGAGCGAAAGAGGCATGATGGAGCTTAGCAAACGGGGTTTGTTGTGCGGACAGAATACTGGAAAACTGGAGTTCTGTGAACACTGTGTATTCGGCAAACAACACCGAGTAAAGTTTGGAAAAGGAGTTCATCGGACCAAAGGTACATTGGATTATATCCACTCAGATCTTTGGGGTCCATCTCCTATTCCATCAAAAGGTGGTGCTAGATATATCTTGACCTTCATCGATGATTACTCGAGAAGGGTATGGGTGTATTTCTTGAAAAGAAAAGATGAAGTCTTTATTCATTTCAAGCAGTGGAAGACGATATAGAGAAGCAGACTGGAAAGTCCGTCAAACGCTTGAGAACAGATAATGGCTTGGAATTCTGCAAAGGAGAGTTCAATGAGTTCTGCAAGAATGAAGGCATTGTGAGACACCACACAGTGCGTTATACACCACAGCAAAACGGAGTGGCAGAACGGATGAACAGGACGCTCTTGGAGAGAGCGCGGTGTATGCTCTCAAATGCTGGATTACCAAAAACTTTTTGGGCTGAAGCTGTTAACACAGCTTGTTATTTGGTAAATCGGTCTCCATCAACAGCAATTGATTGTGAAACTCCTATAGAAAAATGGTCAGGTACCCCTGCAGACTATACAGATTTGAAGATTTTTGGTTGTCCTGCTTATGCTCATGTGAAAGATGGTAAACTTGAGCCGAGGGCAAGGAAATGCATATTTCTAGGATATGCTGACGGAGTGAAGGGTTATAGATTGTGGTGCCCTGATGGTAAATCATCCCAGTTTCTTATCAGCAGGGATGTGACATTTGATGAGTCTGCTATGTTGAAGAAGAAAGGGGAGGAACAGGTTAATACTGGAAATGACCGAGAAATTGAAGAGCAGGTGGAGCTTGAAATAGAAGTTCCAAAGGGAATAGTACAAGGTACTCCTGATGAGCCTATTGTAGAAGACGTACGTGATTCTGGTGACAATAATATGACACCAGAAGAAGAAGTTCAGCCAGAAGAACAACATGAAGATCTCCAAAATTATATGTTAGCACGTGACAGAGAAAGACGAGTAATACGGCAACCACAACGATTTGGGCATGCAGATTTAGTAGCTTATGCACTTAGCGTGGCTGAAGATATAGAGGTTGAAGAACCTGGTACATATCAACAAGCTACTAGTTGTCAGGAATCTGCAAAATGGACCGTAGCCATGAATGAAGAGATGGAATCTCTTTATAAGAATCAGACATGGGAGCTGGTGAAACCGCCTAAAGGCCAGAAAATTGTCGGATGCAAATGGATCTTTAAGAAGAAGGATGGAATCCCAGGTGTAGAAGATGAAAGGTGCAAAGCACGCCTTGTAGCAAAGGGCTTTACTCAGAGAGAGGGAGTTGACTTCAATGAAGTTTTTTCGCCGGTTGTAAAGCATACCTCTATTCGCGTGTTACTTGCCATGGTTGCTTTACTTGACATGGAGCTGCAGCAATTGGATGTCAAGACTGCATTTTTGCATGGTGAGTTGGAAGAACAGATCTATATGCGCCAACCAGAGGGGTTCGTTGTCCAGGGAAAAGAAGATCATGCATGTCTGCTGAAAAAGTCATTATATGGCTTGAAGCAATCACCTCGGCAGTGGTATAAGAGGTTTGACATATTCATGACAAGTAATAATTACACAAGGAGTAATTATGATTGTTGTGTATATCATAAGAAGCTCCCAGATGGCTCGTTTGTGTACTTACTATTATATGTGGATGATATGTTGATTGCTTCGAAAAACATGTTAGAGATCGACAGGTTGAAAACTCAACTTAAAAGTGAGTTTGAGATGAAAGACTTGGGTGCAGCCAAGAAGATATTGGGAATGGAGATTGTCAGAGATAGACGCGAAGGCAGGTTGTATTTGTCACAAAAGAAATACATTGAAAAGGTACTTCAGCGTTTTGGGATGGACAATTCCAGACCAGTTAGTACTCCACTTGCTGCACATTTCAAGCTTTCATCAGCACTGTCACCAGAGACTGAGGAAGAGGTGGAGCACATGTCACGTGTTCCATATGCTAGTGCTGTTGGTAGCATCATGTATGCTATGGTTTGTACTAGACCAGATATTGCACAGGCTGTAAGCGTGGTGAGTAGATATATGGATCGCCCAGGGAAAACTCATTGGCAAGCAGTGCAATGGATTCTTCGATATCTCAGAGGAACGACAGATATTGGGCTGGTGTTTGATAGTCGTGGTAACACTAATGTTACTGGATACGTTGATTCAGACTATGCCAGATATTTAGATCGAAGAAGGTCTCAGACGGGATATGTTTTCACTCTAGGCGGATGTGCTATCAGTTGGAAAGCAACCTTACAGTCGACAGTTGCTTTGTCTACAACTGAAGCGGAATACATGGCAATGGCAGAGGGTGTTAAAGAAGCTATATGGCTGAGAGGTTTGGTTAGTGATCTTGGAGTTCAACATGATGAGACTATTGTGCATTGTGATAGTCAAAGTGCGATACATTTGACTAAAAATCAGATGTATCATGAGAGAACCAAGCATATTGACGTACGATATCACTTTATTCGCGAAATTATATCTGGAGGGATTATAATGGTGAGAAAGATCAGCACAGCAGATAATCCGGCAGATATGTTGACTAAGGTAGTTACTACAAACAAGTTCGAACATTGTTTGAACTTGGTTGGCCTTCGCGAAATTCAAAAGTGATGAGCCCTCGAGGAGGGGCTCATGGGAAGCGGAGATCGAGAGCGGATAGCAAAGGCATGGAATGTTCGTCAAGGTGGAGATTTGTTGAATGGTGACAAATATTCCATGCTATGGTTGGTGGTGCAAGTTATTCCATTCAAAGATGGATGGTAGTCAAATGTTGTGGCTTCAACATTCAAATATGGATGGTTGTTCAAGAAGTCTAAAATGAATGGTTGTTAGTTTCAAATATGGATGGTATACCTCATCTATAAATAGGCTTTGAAGTTCATTCACAAATGGTACCACAACACATACAAATAATCCATACGAGAGAAGCTAGACAAAACTCATATAAACTAGAAAGAATTATTTCTTGTAATAGTTTGTTGAGAGTTTTGTATAGTATAGAATTGTGTTATAAAATTCTATACTATTGAGCTTGAGAGGGTAGTGTTTAAATCTAGTAAGTGTCCAAATACCAGTGTGGGTATTTTTCCGGAGTCTAGATTTTGAGTGATACACTGTAACCTCGGTTCGCCATATTTGCTAGTAAAATCCTTCTCCGCTTCCGCCCGTGGTTTTTCTCCGATTTGGAGTTTTCCACGTAAAATCTCTGTGTCTCTATTTTGTGCTAATTGTTCTATTTAAATTTCTACATCTAGAATTGCACTAATCACAACAGTAGGAGTGCATGGGGGATTGTACTTACATTAATGTAGCTCTAGATGCATTTACCAGCCCCTTCTAGATGAAGTTTATGGAGTGCCTTGGGAGAAATATCAAGAAGAAGAACATAAACCATACCCACAATTATTCTTCGAGGGGCCTACCACTTTATGCTGTTAGCTATAAACCACTCAAATTCATTTCTACTGTTGTATTCCCAGCTTTTGTTGCAAGAAATAGATGTTTTCCCTGATTGAGGCCAACTTACATTCTTAAGTTGTTTTACAAGCCAATAGTGGGTCACCAATACAGTATAGAGATCAATATTGAACTAGCTTTTAAGGCTGGAGGATAACGTTATGAGACATAATATAATAGGAACCTCAAATCAAACCGCGTCTATTGTTAGATAAATAAGTGTAAGTGAAGTCTAGATTTGTATAGGAATTGTTTAGGGGAGAATGAAGTTGTTTAACGCTCTAACATGGACTCGCGGAGCAGCTTTATTTCAAAAATATCAGGCATATCGTTCTGATCTCTAGTACCTGAATCAGAAGCTGCAAAAGATTAAGAAAACAAAGAAAGATCAACTGAAAACTATAAATTAGAAAGCCATATTCATTTTTACAATTTGATTACCTTTATACTTCATTTTCCATAATGAGTATAATCTATAATGTTGGACACTAGATTATCATGCTCAAGAGAAAAAAAATGTTATAACAAACTTCAAATTACTCTTATTTAACATTAACTCGGAATGATAAAAACTAGTTGATCGTCCGCAAATTAAGGTTGTGTTGACATATGATGGTCAAATGAACTAGCT
This sequence comes from Flaveria linearis, assembly GCA_024085815.1. Classification (NCBI taxonomy): domain Eukaryota; kingdom Viridiplantae; phylum Streptophyta; class Magnoliopsida; order Asterales; family Asteraceae; genus Flaveria; species Flaveria linearis. Next base: position 19,613,839 of record CM044015.1, on the reverse strand, counting down.
TCAACTTCAATTACTATGTTGGTTATCCAAAGGGTAAGGCAACTTGTGGGTGTGTAATATATTTGTTTGGATATAGCATTGATGATTTTGGATACACACGAGTGGTATATACGTCAAATACACGAAAACTTCACCTCTTGAGATGATAATGGACCGACCATCTATTGTGGCTGATCTGGATCTATATAACCCCCATGATCCCTCTGGCTTCCCTCTATAAGTAAAAGAATCCTCTCCAGCAGACAAAAATAACACATTGTTAATAATTAGCCCACTCAAACAATACTTTCATGAAGCTTTATGAAACAATTTTCTATGCAGTTATCCTTTTATCTTCTCTTTTCTCATGTTTTTTGTTCAAGAAAGAAAAAAGGACACATAGAAGTAAAGCTCGGCTCCCCCCGGGTTCAATGGGGTGGCCTTGCATTGGAGAGACTCTTCAAATGTACACACAAGATCCGAATGTTTTCTTCACCTCAAAGCAGAAAAGGTACAGCAATGCAATAGAGTTTTGGCGTACAAATAACACCTTAATTCAGTAATATGTTACTCATAATGTGATTTTCTTCACTTCATGATCAGATATGGAGATATATTTAAAACGCATATACTTGGATACCCTTGTGTTATGCTGGCAAGCCCTGATGCGATTTGGTTTGTACTGGTGTCTCATTCTCACTTGTTCAAACCTACGTACCCAAAGAGTAAAGAGAAGTTGATTGGACCATCAGCACTGTTTTTCCAGTCTGGAAATTATCATGCTTGCTTGAGAAAGTTGGTTCAAACCTCGTTTTCTCCAGAAGTGACCCGAAAGCTGATTCCTGATATTGAAGCACTAGTGTCAAAAGACTGGTATACTTGGCGATAAGACAAGATCAATCAGAGCAAACAATACTTGAAAACATCAAACCATACGATTAACACAAGAACGAGTCTCTACACCATAAATCGAGAACAAACACCAGATTCAGATCATCAACATGATGATCTGAATAACTATACAGAGAAATAACCTAGAACAACAAGATCAATAGACTAATCAACAGCGGTTCATTGAATCAATGAAACCCTAGAAAATATATGAGAGAAGACGAAGCGTGTGTGTGTGAGATTTGAGATATTTCGTTATCTCAACCTCACACACTCTCTCCCCTATATAGGCCAACAGGCCGGGACACACATAATCAGCCCAAGAGCAAACCTAAAGCCCTTAAGCCCATGAGACTGGACCAGTAGCAACGAGCCCACATAAGCAGCAAGCCCACATAATCAGTAAGCAGCAAGCCCACATAATCAGCAACTCAACACTCCAAGCCCAGCAGCCACAATAAACCAAACAAATAAAAAAGAATTATTAGAAACTAATAATCATAGAAACAACTAGGATAGAGATGTACCTGTGTATTTTAACACCCCCCCTCAGCTCTATCCAGTAAAAGGATCAAAAAGATGGAGCTGACTACACAAGAACTCATGAGACTTCACAGATAGCCCTTTAGTAAACACATCAGCAACTTGAATTTCAGATTTGATAGGATGAGTTTGAATCAACCCATCTGCAATTTTTTCCCTTAAGAAAAACAAGTCCATCTCAAAATGTTTTGTACGCTCATGAAACACGGGATTAGCTGCTATGGAAATAGCAGCACTATTGTCACAATGCAAAGGAATTGGCAAAGATATCGATACTTGCAACTCACTAAGAAGATTTTTAAGCCACATTACTTCACACACAGCAGCACACATTGACCGGTATTCAGCCTCAGCTGAAGATCGAGCAATTGTGCTCTGTTTCTTACTTTTCCAGGACACAAGTGAACTCCCAAGAAAGATACAAAAGGCTGTGATGGACCTGCGAGATTCTAAACATTTACCCCAATCACTGTCAGAATAGACAGTCAGACCAAAAGAAGTGCCTTTGGACAGAAGAAGACCTTGTCCAGGGGCACTCTTGAGATACCGAAGCAATCGAAGAGCAATATGAAGATGCCCTATTAATGGGTTGTGCATGAACCGACTTAGGAAATGCACAGCATATGCAATATCAGGCCGGGTGTGAGACAAATAGATTAGTTTACCAACTAACTGTTGATAACCAGTAACATTTTCAACAGGATCAGAATGTTTATCACACAAGGCAGTTAACACATAATTTGGTTCAATAGGGGTATTAACAGGTTTGCTAGCAGTCATTCCAAACTCAGATAAAAGCTCAAGACAGTATTTTCTTTGAGAGAGGCAAATACCTTTATCAGATCTTATCACCTCAATCCCAAGAAAGTACTGAAGCAAACCCAAGTCTTTTATCAAAAATTTAGACTGGAGAAGTTGTTTTACTTTATTGATAGAAGATGAGCAATTCCCAGTTAATACAATGTCATCAACATAAACAAGGAGGACAACAAAGACAGAATTATTCGAGAAAATAAACAGGGAATGGTCACATCTACTTTGCACAAAACCAAAATCTTTTAAAACCCCAACCAATTTTTGGTTCCACATCCGAGGGGCTTGTTTAAGTCCATATAAGGACTTACGCAGTTTGCAAACCCTCGGGTCTTTAAAAGAGTGAAAACCCTCAGGAGGAAGCATGTATACTTCCTCATTTAATTCACCATACAAGAAAGCATTATTAATATCAAGCTGATATAATGACCAGTTATGCTCAACAGCCAAACTAAGAACACAACGAACTGTTACCATTTTAACAACAGGTGAAAAAGTCTCATCGAAATCCACCCCTTCCTTTTGAGCAAACCCTTTTGCCACAAGGCGAGCCTTATACCTCTCTATTTCTCCTGAGGACTTATATTTAATCTTATAGACCCATTTACATCCTATTGGTTTTCTGCCCTTGGGCAGATCAACTAGTTCCCAGGTGTTATTCGATATAAGGCTTCCATTTCACTATTCATGGCATCAATCCATGCAGGATTCTTTTCAGCCTCTTTATATGTTTTGGGCTCAAAATTCTTATTTAGGTTTGACACAAAACACCAATTTTGAGAAGGAAGGTTAGAATAGTTTAGGACCCTTTCAAGACCATACTTAGCTTTGCTATTGAGAACATAATCTTTAATTTAGTTGGGAAAATAATGTTCCTGGATGATCTTCGTAATTCAACAGGTTCAGTATTTTGTGAACCTTGCCCCTCAGAACCATGATTGTTTTCAGCAAGAGCTGTATCATTAACGGTTCTTCATCCTTGCCCTGCCATTGGGAGCAGCAAAGTCACTGGGCAGTTGGTTGTCAACTACACTGTCAGTGACATTAGAGCCACTACTACCAGGCTGCAAGGACCCATGAAGAGGAATTTCATTGGTTCTATTGTCATCATCGGGGACTTGACCACCATGATAAGTATTAGATGTTTCAGTTTCAAAGAAATCAAAAAAATTTAAGTGATTCAGAGAATCATGCTGTTCAGTGTGATTAGATTTGTTTTCATGACCTTGTTTAAATGGAAACACAGATTCATAGAATTTACATCTCTAGAAAACACAATTTGTTTATTTTCTAAGTCCCACAATTATATCCTTTTTTTGTATAAGAATATCCGAGGAATACGCACTTAACAGCATGACTACTAAACTTATCTGAAGTATTAAGAACAGTATGAAAACACAAACAACCAAACACACGAAGATGGGTCAAGGAGGGCCTAAATCCATGAATTAGTTCATATGGAGACTTTCCATCTAGGACAGACGACGGGGTCCTGTTAATAAGATAGGCAGCAGTTAAAATACATTCAGTCCAGAATTTTAAAGGAAGATTTCCTTGAAACAGTAGTGATCTAGCAACATTTAATAGGTGACGGTGTTTTCTTTCAACCACCCCATTTTGTTGAGGGGTGTAAGCACAGGTGGTCTGATGTAGAATGCCATGTTTATCTAAAAGGTCACTAACTTGACGGTTAACAAACTCTGTGCCATTGTCTGTTCTAAAGACCTTGATTTTTGATTGGAACTGATTTTTAACCAGATTTATGAAGGTGACTATGTTTTCAAAAACTTCATTTTTTTGTTTTAATAGAAATACCCAGACAGCTCTAGTGAAATCATCAACAATTGTTAAAAAATACCGAAAGCCCTCTCTACTAGGCACTCTATAAGGACCCCAAACATCAAGGTGAATGATTTCACCAAGGGTGGTGGTCTTGTGGTCACTCAGAGGGAAGGGCTCCCTGTGTTGTTTAGCTTTGTGACAGATTTCACAAGGGTCACTATCATTTGTCTGATTTAGGTTTAGACTTTGTTTTAACACATTTAAGACTTGATTGGACGGGTGACCGAGTCTAGCATGCCATAGGTCAGCCTTAAGATGGTTATTAAAACACACCTTGTTACTAATAGAAGAGTTTCCACAGAAGTACAAACCATCAAGTTGATTACCAGTCACCAGGATGCTCTTTGTGTGAGAATCCTGAATATGACACACATTTTCATCAAAGACAACCCTAAGTTTGCTATCACGAGCCAATTTAAACACAGACATCAGATTTATGCAATAATCAGGAACATAGAAAACATCATACAAAGTGACTTTATCAGTGAGTTTAATGTTTCCTATTTTTTTAACATGAGCACTAGACCCATTTGGATGAGTAACTTTAATGCCATATTCAGAAACATCAACTTGATTTGTTAGAAATTTATCAGTTTGAACCATGTGTTGGTTGGCACCAGAATCAATTATCCACTTAGAATGTTCAGATAGTATATTACCAGTTGAATTAAATGTGAACACATTTTTTTCACAAGAGTAAGATGCATTTGTAACAACACAGTTACCTGCTATATTGGTGGTTTGTTGATCATCACAACTTCTTTCATTTAAGAGACCAAGCAGTCTAGAAATCTGATCAGGGGTGAGAGAATTAGGACCATTTGAGGAAGTGAGATCAGTTTTAGAATTGTTTGAAGATCTGTTAGGTAGGGATCCTTTGTTCCTGAAACTAGGTGGATAGCCCACTAGTTCATAACACTTCTCAACCACATGTCCCAGCTTGTTACAGTGGGAACATTTTAGATTAGGATTAGGACCTCTAGTGAATTTCTTTTGTTTTCAGTTGAGGAATTAGATTTGTCAAAAGATGCATTTGTTTTTGCATTGAACCCAACAGATGAAGTTTTAGGAACAGATGAAGAGTTTTTATGTGATTCTTCCCTAGAGACAATGGAAAATGCTTCTTTAACAGTTGGAAGGGGATCTCTAAGTAACAGATTTGATCTTACAGGTTGGTATGCATTATCAAGGCCCATAAGGAACTGCATTAGTTTAATAAGATGATTAAAGTCATTAAATTCTTTTGATGCTTTACAGGAACATGAAGGTAGTGCAAGAATTTGATCAAATTGTTTCCATAGGGTGTTAAGTTTATGGTAATATTCAGACACAGTCATACCTTCTTGACTTAATGAGTTTATTTTTTGATACATCCCAAACACAACAGACCCATCAATTTTATCATAAGTTTCCTTCAGTTCCTTCCAGACATCACTTGCTAAATCAGAAAATATTTGTCCCATATACAGTTCTTCAGATACAGAGTTCAAGATCCATGTTATAACAACAGCATTACATCTATCCCATTGCCTCCCAAGAACCTCATTATCAGTTGGTTTCTTTAGAGTACCATCAATAAAACCTATCTTGTTTTTAACTTCAAGAGCAAGTTTCATAGATTTAGACCAGACAGTGTAATTTTCAGTACCCTTTAGTTTTATTCCAGTAATTGTTAGATTACTTGTATCACTAGCATGCAAGTATAGAGGGTTACTAGAGTCCAATTTACTGACCAAGGTCTCACTAGATTCACCCGAACCCTTAGGATCCTCAGATGAAGACCCCATCACACCAAACAATCACAAACAAACAAATAGACAATAAGAGGTAACAAACAGACAGAGATGATCACCAAGATTCAGACAAATTTCAACTGATTAACGAAGCCTGATCAGTGTCCAGATTCTTACCAGTTCTAGTGGTTCGACAAGTCTTAATCAGGGAGTTAATCAGTAAGTCCAGTCAATAGGTGATCAAAATAATACACACACACGACAAAGAATCACAAAAAATAAGAGAAAGAGATAGAAAGGGAACGATCTCACAGTGAGGGTTTCTCTTAACAGTAAAGAGTCTGAACCCTTTGATTGGGGGTTCGGACAGTGTAATTTCTAGGGTTTTTACGACCCCTAGAACGTCGCCTTCAGTTATTGGATCTAGGGTTTATTTTTAACCCTAGATTCTTGATGATGTGAGAACAACCAGCGCAGCAACAAATATCCCGACTGATTGATCAGAAACCTTCAAATGAGGGGTTCGAACAACAGAAACCCTTCAATCGAACCAGCGTACGATCGATGGAACCAGTGAACCACAGCGGAAGACGACGATATCAGAGACCAAGCTCTGATACCATGTCAAAAGACTGGTATACTTGGCGATAAGACAAGATCAATCAGAGCAAACAATACTTGAAAACATCAAACCATACGATTAACACAAGAACGAGTCTCTACACCATAAATCGAGAACAACACCAGATTCAGATCATCAACATGATGATCTGAATAACTATACAGAGAAATAGCCTAGAACAACAAGATCAATAGACTAATCAACAGCGGTTCATTGAATCAATGAAACCCTAGAAATATATGAGAGAAGACGAAGCGTGTGTGTGTGAGATTTGAGATATTTCGTTATCTCAACCTCACACACTCTCTCCCTATATAGGCCAACAGGCCGGGACACACATAATCAGCCCAAGAGCAAACCTAAAGCCCTTAAGCCCATGAGACTGGACCAGCAGCAACGAGCCCACATAAGCAGCAAGCCCACATAATCAGTAAGCAGCAAGCCCACATAATCAGCAACTCAACACTCCAAGCCCAGCAGCCACATAAACCAAACAAATAAAAAAGAATTATTAGAAACTAATAATCATAGAAAACAACTAGGATAGAGATGTACCTGTGTATTTTAACAACTAGCCATATCTTGTCTGGAATCATGGGCCAATGGTGAGGTCATTAACACGTTCAACGCCATGAAGAAGGTACTAATAGTCTTATAATGAGTCATTTTCCTCAATTTATCTTTCATTGACTTGTATATGCACTAATCATGAGCGGAATTTCTGCAGTTTGCTTTTGATGTCGGTGTTTTGTCAATCTTCGGTCAGTTGAACAAGAAGTATTCAGATGAGCTGAAGGAGAATTATAGCATCTTAGAAAAAGGTTACAATTGTTTCCCATTAAAGCTACCAGGAACTGCATATCATAAATCTTTAATGGTAATTAATCAAATCAAAATTCTACATTTTTCATGCATTATACCCGATTCTTGTAATTAAACCTGTTTATCGATGTGAAAATGTGAAGGCAAGGAAAAGGCTTCATCAGATTCTTGGTGAGATTGTCCGACAAACGAAGGAAAATAAGTTGTCAGCAAGCAATCTCTTAGGCCATCTCTTGAACTTTAGGGACGAGAAAGGGAACGTATTAAGTGAAGAACAAATAGAAGATAACATCATTGGAGTGCTGTTTGCAGCTCAAGATACAACTGCTAGTGTTCTCACATGGATGCTGAAGTATCTGAATGATGACCCCAAACTTCTAGATGCTGTTAAGGTAGGATCTTAAAAGTAATCACTTGTATAATGTAATTATGATCTGTAATCGCTTTTAGAATCTGATTATACATGCATGCCGACGTGCTTGTGACTTTGTTTCATAGCATGATCGTACTGAGGAACTTCTACTGCTGATGACAGGGAGAGCAGAAGGCCATTTGTGAATCTGAAAATGGAGAGAAGCCATCATTAACTTGGGCGATGACAAGAAAAATGCCGCTAACACATAGAGTATGTATTGATCATAAAACCAGGAAAGAATGTTTGATTATGAACTATTTGGTATATAATTTGCTATACTATAATCACTAACATATGCACATCAATATCAGGTGATATTAGAGAGCCTGAGGAAAGCAAGTATTATCTCTTTTACTTTTAGGGAAGCAGCAGTGGATGTTGAATACGAAGGTGAGTCAAAATTGATGTGTTTTAAAGCTTATACACGTTTGCTAAATAAATGGTTTATGTGACTGCTGATGGAAATGAACAAACAGGATACCTTATTCCAAGGGATGGAAAGTGATGCCATTGTTCAGGAACATTCACCATAACCCAGAATTCTTTGCTGAGCCTGAAAACTTTGATCCATTCAGATTCGAGGTATGGAAAGCAATGCCAGCCACAGTTAAAGTCTGAATCATACATGAGTAAGCATAAACCAATTATGTGTAAAGTTATGTTGAGGTGTTTTGGTTCATTGAGTCATTTTCATTTTGCAGAATCCTCCAAAACCAAACACATATATGCCATTTGGTAGCGGAATACATTCTTGTCCAGGAAATGAACTTGCAAAGCTTGAGATGCTTGTTCTACTCCACCATATGCTTACAAAGTATAGGTAAGATGTTAACATGTAAACACTCAATTCTTGACACAAAAATAGTGGTCATAATTGAACCATGCTGATTTTGTTTTAATTGGTGATTTGCACGTACAACAGATGGGAATTGGTGGGTTCCTCAAACGCAATACAGTATAGTCCATTCCCAATTCCAGAAAATGGCCTCAGAGCTAGGTTTATTAAAGAACTTTGACAGCCAACAAGAATGATCCCAAGCAAGAATATCTTGTTAATTCAACTAGCTAGTATCAATGCGCATTGCATGCCCTATGCTTTTACCGGGGTGTAACTACAACGGATACATAATCCTTGATGTATATCCGATTGTTATTGTCTTCATATATGATGTCAAAAGTTATATAGTAATTTATAACCACAGAGCCCTTAAGGGCCATATGTATGCAACAATAAAGAAAACCCTCTTATCTTGAGGATAATTATTTGGTTCCTATTAACCAAAGACTCTCAAATGGAATATGTACTTTATTATCTTCTTTTCTTGTATCACATCTTTGCTATTGTCAGGGAAACCTTTTTCCTATTCTTTTACGTTCTAGAACACACCATATCACACATCAGTATCAACCCGATTACGATGTGCATGTTCTGAGTTATCCTGAAACTGTCATGCATATGTACACTGTTTAGTGCTCCATTTGTGATACATCACTAAGAATGGTGCACAACATCTATGCCATAATTCAACCCTTCTATCTGGATTGTTCTAAAAGCATGCGTGGTAGTCATAAATGTGAGCATTTGTATACAAGCTAGTATTTAGCCCCCCACGTTGCCCGCAGGGTAGCATCGCGCCAAGTAGTATTAATGACACACTACCGTTAGCTACCACCGACACCGGAAAAATTCGCATTAAAAAGAAATAAAAAAATAAAACTGATTGAAAAGTAGACGTAAAAGCGTTGAACCACACATGCGAAACTTAAAACATATAAAACAATAAGTCATGTAGGACAAACGCGTTGCGACGGAGCCATTAAACGGGTAGACGTAAAAGCGTTGAACCACGCATGCGAAACTTAAAACATATAAAACAATAAGTCATGTAGGACCAACGTGTTGCGACGGAGCCATTAAACGGGGAAAATAAGCGTAAAAATGTTAAAACACACACGCACGCTACGGCGTGTTAACTCGTAAAATTTAAACTGAAACGTAAGACGGAAAGTTTGTAAATATGAAAAGTATAGGGTACCAAAGTTGAAAGTAAAATATATTAGGGGTAAATTATAAAATATGTAAGTGTTGGGTTAAAATAAAATAGTTAAAGATAAAAAAAAAAGAAGAAAGGTGGGTACAACCTACTAAAGAACATGGAATAACTCTAATGATAATTAGTATTATATATAACGTCAATTATAATTAATTCCATAATTTAATTCATAGATTGGACAAAAGTGTTTGTTAATCTTGATGGGTCCATGACAAAATTCGTGTATCTAGAAAACATATTTATGCACATGTTTTTAGTTTGATTAATTGTTATGTGTAGATTAATTAGACAGTTAAATAGGTGGTTTATGTAAAACATGAGTATATTTGAAAATTTCAGATAACGAATTTCATATCTGAAGTTTTCGATTTAAAAATCTGAACGGATAACCAAATTCTAAAACAATATGTATTATTTAATAGTTTTTGTTAAATGAATTTTCGTAGATCTTTTTTTATTAAAAGTATCTGAAATTTCTAATTAATATATATTATTTAATAAATTTATAAATATATTCAGATAATTTGATTATCTAAGGATCCAAAATTTTTCAAAAACTATTCAAATCCGAATTTAAAATTCAAATATCTAAAATTTTGCATACTTCAGGGTAAGATTTTCGGATTTTATTTCGAAGTGGATATTTTTGCCCACCCCTAGTTTAGTTGGGTAAGTGGTTTTTCTTATCTTTAGGTGAAAAAGCTATAATTAATAATTTAATGTATGTCTTTGAATTGAATAAAACTAAAAGAGCAAGTACATGAGTTTTCTTTGAGTGTGATTGGGGCTAAACTAATAATTGATATAAAGTGTGAGGATGATAAAAGAGGGTCATAGTGGCAGGAGAATTCTGGAGAAGAAACCAAGCAAGAAGCCAAACATGCTAGAGAATTAATGATCACAACAAGTTGGGATAGTAATAACTAAAACCTCTATAAAAGCAAAAACCTAGAAGAGGTGATTTAAACCAAAGAAATTACTATAACACCCGTATTTTCAGGTTAGTACTAATAACTTAACTCTCAGTCAGTTAATTTATTTCTATCATTTGATTACTTTTCCATCTCGTACATTTATTAAATTCTCCTTGGTTATTTAAAATGATAATAATCCTAATATATTAATATCCAATTATAATTCAATTATCATCATCCCCTCGACCACCATATCTCCATCGGCCTCCCATTCTCTCTCTCTCTCTCTATCTATGAAACACCCCGAAAAGTCAAAACGAGTCATCAAGGATAATGGACTTAATTAATGGGTATTTAATAAAGGAAAGAAATAGCCATGGGCTAAATTAGCCTTATTAGGTAGTAGCCTAAGGGATTAAAGGCCCATAATCAACCCTTAAGCCGCTTAAAGCCATCATCTTCCTCATTTGAACCCTAGCCACCCCAATTCGTAGAGAGAGAAAATAGAGAGAGAAAGTAGAGAGAGAAAGTGAAGAAAACTCAAGATTTGGAGCATCAAAGGTTAAGAGATTGAAGATCTAGGTGTTAGAGCATCAAACCATAAGAAAGGAGCAACAAATCCAGATAAGAATCAGCCTCTAAACCTTTCTGTAGATCAAACCCAGATTCTAGGGTTTTGGGTTTTGAAAAGTTACGAAGAATCACATAAAGGTCACATTTTTACGTATGAAAACATGTAAAAAGCTTAGATATAGCCTCATGGTTGATAAACTAAGAGATTGGACGTAAAAAGTTAAGATTTTAGGTTAAAAACGGGTTGGTTCGTCATTTTTATTCATCCAGCGAAACTGTAAGCTCGATCAACGAAACTGTGGACTCATCCAGCGAAACTAAGAGAATTCCCAGCGAAACTACAGTTTCGCTGGTAATTTCGCGAGTGCCCAAGTTGACCTATAGATATTTCAAAACTAGGAAATTCCAACGAAAGTTAGGCGCACCTGACAGCGAAACTGTCGTGCGAAACTACTGGGCGAAACTGGGGGGGGGGACTGCCAGCGAAACTGCCAGCGAAACTGCAGCAAAACTGCAGTGAAACTGCAATGAAACTGCAGTGAAACTGCTTATCTGGCAGCGAAATTAGCAGCGAAATTAGGTAGAAATTAACCCCTTTAAGTGTTAACTTATCTACAGGTGTGTAGTGTGATCCTAGCCTAGAAAGCTTAGTTTTGAAGTTACTCACGATATCCAGGTGAGTTCTAGATCCCCTTATTTAAAGTTTTTTCATGTTTTTGGGGCTATTATGCATAGTAAACTTAAGGTTTTCAATATAAAGATTTCAAGGGGTTTTAATAAGAAAATAAATTTTCCTATAACAAAATATGCTATATAAAGTCCTTAAAATAAAAATTTGCGCGCTGACTGGCAGCACGGCCCCAGCTAGGGGCGTTTCCCCTTGGACCCCACTAGGGGCTGCTGCCCCTAGAACCCCCCTATCAGTGGCTGCCGCCCCCGAACCCCCACTGTCCCACGGAGGGTCGGTTATACGGTGTTATGTTATTCTGTCTTCCTGATGATAGTTATACTCCATCGTAAACTGTACTTGATGTGTTGTATACTTAGTAAGTAAAGTATTATATATTAAAGTGGAAGATAAAACTAATGAAAAGTGAAACTAAAGTAATATACCCCCCGGGCCCGTACGATGATGAAAGTCTTGCAAGCACTATGATGGACTTCACTTATGGGTCTAATGTATGATGATGGATCCGTATTCATGAGCATGCCATGTGCCTTGCAGTGTGGATCAACTGTCAGGGGTTAGCTACCACGTATATGTACCGACGGGATCGATATTCGTTGTCAATCAACATGGAGCTCTTGCTTTGTACAATCTCGCTTATGATGAAGTGAAAGATAATGAAAGAATGAAAGATAATGAACATGCTTAATATGATGCAAGAATTGTTATGTAGTATGAGTATGCGTGGTCATTATATGGAGGATAAAGCTTATATTTTTATTATTTATCTAAAACTAGAACTCACTCAGCAAAGCTTACTTTTATGCATAATAGTAGGAAGGTAAATGCTTATGCTGAGGATGGCACCAGGGAGCTACTTGGAGAGCAACGAATGGCATTCCTGTTTGAAATCTTTATTGTAATTTAAGACAATGCACTATGTTATTATTCTATTTAAAGACAAATGTATGAGTACAATATGATTTCCAAGTTTTAAATGAATGTTTCTTTAACTCCACTGCAATGTTTTGTTTATAAAGTGATCTTATGCTATGATTAACCAACTGTGAGGTTTTCGGGAACGGGGCCTTACAATCTATCTATCTATCTATCTCTCTCTATCTCTCTCTTTTTCTCACTCACTCACTAACTACCTCTTATTTAAAACCCTAATTCCCTATCTCCATTTATCCCTAGGCGTCTCTCTCTCCCACCCAAACCACGACGAACCTCTCTCTATCTCTCTCCCCCCTCTTGGGAATGCTCTCGGCTCCATCTTCCTCTATTGCGTGACGTGGTAAGTACCCTTGTTTGATGTGTTTAATATTAATGAATGAGTTTTGATGGTATTGAGGCATTAAGTTCTCGATTCTTTCGATATCAAGGGGAAGACTTCAGTTTGGGCTTATAGTCAATGGAACTATGAGAGTGCCTAGGGTCAGTTACATGAAATGTGTGTGTGTGGGTTCATAGTGTATGATGTTTTCGGGGGGAAGGGTCTCGGTTAGGTTTGGGGTATGCAGTAGCATTTCGAGTGAGTAGGCATGGTGTGCGTATGGTTTTGGGGTATGTTGCATGGCGTGTGTAACGGTAGTGGCCGAGAGGGAGTCCTCGGTCATGGGGGTTTTAGATAGTGGGTTATGTTATGTGTTTCAGTTGGGTGATAGAAGGAAAACCCTAATAGGGTTGAATATTGAATGTGACATCCGGTTCATTTCATTACCAAAACTCCGTTAGTTCCGTTAAGTCTTGCATACACGTGTAAGCACACACTAGTTATCGTTGAACATTGGTGACCTATAATAATAATCTATGATAAACATGATAATCTAATCAATAATGTTGATTATTAGTTATGATTATGTGATTTATGAATTTACAGATTTTAAATATCTACTTTGTAAATTCTACGCGATAACGTGACAACGGTTATATACATATTTCATGTTTGTGTGACATATTGTAAATGTTTATGACTATGATTTGATGAATAATACTTATAATTCTTAGTTAAAATGTATAATAATGCTACAAGGGTTATTTTTATAAAACAAAATTAAAGGAGGGTTTAAGGGTAAAATCTAATTTAGTTAAGTTTCACAAACCCCAACCCTAGCCCCCATACCCCCTTGCGGCCGAAAACAGCCGTCCATCACCCCCATTCTTGCGAAATTGATCAATAACACACATAAACAAGTTGATTTTGGTTGATTCCAAGTGTTATAAGGTGTTTTGCAAGTCCAATTCTTGATTCTACACACTTAAAGGTATGTTTCATTATGTTGTTCATAGTTTTTGATTCATGATGAACCTTAAATCTGAAATTGATGATGATGATATGAAGTTGATGGTTATTCCATGTTAGCATTGTTGTATTGATACTAGTTTGGGTGTTAATTGCAAGTTTTGTTATGGATTTTGATGTTCTATACCAAATTAGGTCAAAACTAGAACTTTGATTTGGGGAAACTTCTAGATTGATGAAATTGATGTTGTTGGATGGTTGTATGATGTAATTAGATAGTATGGATGCTAGATTACATTGATTGTGCAAGAAATTGATGAATTTGAGATGTTGTGCATAGGTTACTAATAATAGTAACTTTATTTTGCATAGTATGATGATTTGATGATGAATGGATGTTATGGATATGTTTATGATGATGTTTAGATACTAGATTGTTGTTGTGAACTATGGGAATTCAAGAACACATGCTAGAATCCATACATTACTAAAGATAGTAACTGTTTAGGATATGAATTGATGAATTATGTTAGTTTGGTGTTGTTGATCATGCCTAGTTATGTTATGAACTTGATTAGGTATGTGATTGATGAATTGTGATAGTTATGGATGGTAGATCACTTTTGGGTATTACTTTAGCAAAAGGAAACTTTATTTTTGATAAACTTTGGATATTATGGTTTGAGCATGCTCTTAGTGTTAGGATCATGCTAGAGGGTTTATTGAGGATGTTTAATAAGATAGAATGTGTTAATTGAGTGTTTGATAGATTTAGGATGTACTTTCCCATAGAGGAAACTTTATTTGTACAAGTTCCTACATATGAGATATTAGAGGCATGTTAGTATGTTCATGGATGGATGTTATTGTGCTTGAATGTGATGTTTGGATAGTATGAATGATTAATTGGTAAATTATCTGTTTTGGCATGTTTGTGATAATTCATGGTTATGGGTCATATGGGTAGGTTATGCATGATTTAACATTTGTATGATGCATTGGTTGTGGTATAGATACACTGAGCATGCTAGTTGTTTGGGACTTGCATGACTTGTATGATATTTATATGATCTAAGTAATGCATTGTGTAATGTAGCACCACATGTGATCCATTGGAATGTTAATCATGTATGATATATGTTCATGTTTGTTTAATTGGTTTACAACTCATAATGTCACCAACGGGTCAAACGGGTCAACTGGGTCAAACGTGTTTGTTTTCTGAAACCTTGAGTCTTTGGTTTTAGTGTACTTAGGGTTCCACATGTTCTCTGTTTACACGTACTCATGTACTTACGTGATCTAGGTAACCTCTGAAGGTTGTCTGTCCACTCTCACTTCCACTAAACCCTAAGTATTTGTACGCATATCAGTGAGTTCATGCCCCACTCTTTATTTAATCATTTGGGGGAGATAGCATACTAGTAATCTCACAAACGCTTTATATATTTAAGTTGTGTATAATATTAATATAGTGCTATTTACCATGGAAAAGTCCTCACACTTTTGAATTATTAATATTAAATAGCGGGAAAACTTGGGTAGTACTATTGGGTCTGACGAGCCCCACCTGTGTGACTCGAGGTCAACCGGGTGCAATTTGTCCTATGAACATTTGTCACGACCTGGTAAGTCGTGACAGGAGGCAAAAACTATCACAATCAGCTTCAATTGCGAAATCATTATGAATTAATATTTATTGTTAATAGACTAGCTATCTGTCACAATACACTGCTTTATATCACAACTGTTAAACTGTTTATGTTTAAACGCCAACTCTTGAACTCACCAACCATTGTGTTGACATTTTAGTATGCTATTCTCAGGTCGATAACTCAGCTTGCCAGTAGGTGCACAACACGGGTCCAGCGTGCATTCAAAGGCTTTATTTTATAAACACATTTACTTGCCTTTTAATTATGGGTTTCAACCATTTGGATGGCGCGTGTTTTGCCATATTATGCATTTTTGTACTTTGGGTTTGTCTTATTTACAAAACGCTTCCGCATGGTTTTAAAGTTTGAACTTTGGTTTGTTTTATTTTAAATATGGCATATAGAGTCGTTCTGAGTAACTATTGACTGTGATCCTGGTTTGTTCACACGCCTCACGGTAAAACTCCGCACGTGGATTTTGAGGGTGTGACAGATTGGTATCAGAGCCATTGGTTATAGAGAACTAGGTTGCATACACACTAGACTATAACCGTACACAGTCAGTTAGTTACTTGTTCCTGATTTCTCTACTATATACTCATTGGCATACACATCACATTCTCTGCAGCATGGCATTATCATCACGGGTTTTGGGAAAAAGACGTGCTTGTTCTGGATCCCCTCCACCGTACCTCACCGAGTGTATGACTGGCCACGACATCCTTACCCATGGTGAGATAGGCTGGGATCAACCGTTTGTGCCACCTGAACGCGACCCTCCACGAGATTGGAGTTATTACCCGACTTGTATAGATCGCATGATTTGTAGAGAGCGTGTTCCAAAGCCGGCCACTACTGGACCTAGGACTAGGTCAGCAACTACCTCTGCGACACCCACCCTCCCATCTCTAGATGTACCCCTTAAGCAAGCCGTGGCGGCATTGACCGCGACACTTGAGACTGAGCGTCGACGAGTTGGAGTGCTCACTGACGAGAACTCCACACTTAAGAATGATATACGCCGACTATGGCTAAAGATGGCTATAATTGAGGAGCGGTTGTCGATGTCCATTCTAGGAAATTTCAAAATGGCTGGTAGAGTGACGGATCTTACTGAGCGTATGGGCGAACAGGATCTCCACAATGTGGGCGTCGAGAGCAGACTAACCGGATTAGAAGCACAGCTCGCAGCACTACAAATCGAGGATAACCCTGCACCTGTCGAAGACTCCGATGAAGACCCTGAGGAAGAACCAGAAGAAGCTCCGGACGGTGGAAACAGTGATGGATCAGCTTTGTCAATTGATTCTCTTTATTCTTATAACTTTGACTGCATAGCGTTTATTTTGAAACCTATGGGGAAGGGTTATTTCCCCACCCAAACGACAAACTCAAATTTTGACATTGATAAATATTTTATGACTCATTTACAATTTATTTACTTTTGTAAGGCCCCTTTCCCGGGCACCTTACGGTTGGTCGTCATCGCACATAAAACATAGATTTGATATAAATATCATAAAATAAGGAAGCGGAACTTTTAAAGAGGGTCATTCTCATTACATCATAAAAGCTTTTACAATGCATTACATCATTGACTTGGTTACAAAATACAAGCTTTCTTTACATTGCCTAGCTTTACTATGATTGCTGCTGAAGCATATGAAACCGAGGATAATCTCGTTTATGTGAATCCTCAGCAATCATAAGGTCATAACAGTGACCTCTAGTATAAAAATATAATTTTTTTTTCATCATAAAGGAGATTTCGTTAAGTAGTCCCGTACATCGGAACCCTAAGGAATCTCCTAACGGCATGCAACATAATGTGTTGCGTGCATCATGGGCCCACAACACATGACGTGGCAGCATTATCAAAAGGAGAATGCCATCCCAAAAGAGCTGAGTAGCCGCCTCGTGCCATCCCCAGCAACACTACCTGCCAACTGGAAAACACATAAAAAGTCAGCGTTGCTGAGTGAGTTCTAGTTTTATAATAAACATATTATAGTTCCTTTAGAAACCATTCTTTCATGATCATACATCATACGTACACAGAGATAATATTCATTATTATCTTCATCATTCGTTATACATCATCGTCTTTAACTTCTCGTATGGATCCTGTCAGGCTTTACCCACTTCATAGCACTCGGCTATGATTACTGTGGTCGAATGACAAGGATCCCGTTTCATTCTTACTTGCACATTGAATTCTGATGTACCAATACCATATGCTATACCCCGAACCTTCTTAGCTACTGGGCCGTGAATCAATAGAGCGTATGCCACAGTAGCCATAGCTACTGGGCCGTGAATCTAAGCGTATGCCACAGTACTAGAGGTAAGCGGTAGAGGTACCATGACCATGGTCAATCACAAAGAAGGAACAATCGACTTATTCAATGTTTGCAAGACATAACTCGTTCGTTCGTTAATGCATGTATCATCATCTTATTACTCATTCATTCATTCATTAATACATGCATTCGTCATCGTGTTCCTCTTCATTATCTTTCACTTTACGTACATAATACTTTGTTCGTTCATCGTCATAATACATGAGTCGTGAAAGATATACATACATCATCGTAAGGAACACACGCACACATATATCAATCATACATCATCATACATGACATCATACCTACATAGCCTATATCATCAATCACTTACAGGCACGTACAGGAACTCCCATGTAAGGGTTTACTACCGTATTTTCCCGAAAGCCGGGACTTGACTATGCATTTACTCGAGTGCAACAACTTTATTTGTCCCTCCTAAACCTTGGAGACTCATATCAACACATCATACAAACACATACAAGCCATCATCGTACCTTAAGCATACTACCCGTAATTATACCCAAATGGGTCAAACATACATATTTTAATAAACAGGTTTATATGTGTTCCAGCCCCAAAATCGTTAAAACAAGTAAATGAGGGGTCCTAGAAACTCACCTGTGCTTGACGAGCAGCTTCTCAATCAAGCTTTAAAGACGTGGGTCACGCTACGCTGCCTGCAGATACGTTAACACTCAAAAGAGTTAATTTCTGCCTAAATTCGCTAGTAGTTTCGCCCGTAGTTCGCCCTAGTTTTCGCCCTAGCGAAAGTGTTTTCGCCCTAGCGAAAGTGTAGTTTCGCTAAGCGAATCAGCAGTTTCGCTGCTAGTTTCGCTGGGCAGCACTCTGCCAGTTTCGCTGGACAGATTTGCTACCTTGAGCGCCCAACTTTCGTGGGAATTCCCTAGTTTCGCAATATCTAAGGGTCAACCTGGGCATCAGCGAAGTTATCATAAAACCAATAGTTTCCCCAGGCGAAAGTATAGTTTCGCTACAGCGAAATAGTCTCGCTGAGAATCCTCATAGTTTCGCTGGACGAACTTACAGTTTCGCTGGACGAGTGCTTAAATTCGCAGAACGAGCTGAAATTTACAAATCAGCTTATTTTAACCAAAAAATCCAATCTTTTCCACCCAAACCCTTGGGTTATCATCCAGGAACCTAAATCTAAGCTTCTTACATGTTTTATTACCCTAAAACGTGCGTTTTTGGGCGATGCTTGCCACTTTTAAACCCCAAAAACCCAACCCGGGTTTTTCACCAAATGGAGCAATTATACTACGTTTCTTACCTTGATTCTTGCTGTTTAGGAGTCCCGAAACACCAGCCTTCGATCCGTGACCAACCGAGCCTCGATCCGGCACTTTCTCTCTCTACACTTTCTCTCTCTACACTTTCTCTCTCTAGAATGGGCTTTTGAGTGAAATGAGAGTTTTTCAGCTGATCCATCTATATATATGCCAGGCGTTCTCGCGACCCCAAACTCGTTAAACTCGTGACCCGAGGGGTTAACTCGGTCTAATGCCCACAACCATTTTATATTTATTAAATGGTTTTCGTCTGAGCCCATTATTATTACTTGACTTGCTTAGAAAAGTTTCGGGTGTTACACCTTTGGTTATTATTTTTGTTATAAATGTTGTGGTGGTGATGAATTCATTATTTCTTCATGTTTAATGTACTTCAATGAGATAAATGTGTGTGATGTTACTCATTATGGTATTTGTGAATGTAAAGTGAAAAATGGACGCCCCGTGGACGTGGACGTGGTCATGGGCGTGGGCGCAGACGTGGACGTGGCACTGGAGATCATGGTGGCGGTGTCATAAACATGACACCTGCTGAATTAGCTGCCCTGACAAACGAACATGTTCAGGCAACAGTGGCTGCTGCCCAACCGGGACAGCCAGCAGATAAACGATGATAGAAAGTTAAATCAAATACCATTGTTAACCGTATAGGATATCTAATCAATGTTTATCATGTTAAAACAGGACCACCAGTGTGTACTTATAAGTCCTTTATGGACTGTAAGCCATACAACTACAGCGGGACTGAGGAGCTGTAGGGCTGGAACGATGGTTTGAGAAAACAGAATCCGTTTTCTCCAAGTGCAACTGCCCACCTGTCGATCAGGTGAAATATGCTACCGGGACCGTGGAAGGTGCCGCGTTATCTGGTGGAACGCACAAGTACAAATGCTAGGGCAAGCTATGGCAAATGAGCTTCCCTGGAATGAATTCAAGGAGATGATGACCGAGGAGTACTGTCCTCGAAATGAAGTGCAAAAGCTAGAGATGGAGTTCTGGCAACTTAAAATGCAGGGCTCGGAAATCGAGGCCTACACTACCCGAACTCATGAATTGGCCACTATATGCCCAGGAATGATGAATGAGATGCATAAGCGGGTTGAGCACTACATTCGGGGGTTGGTGCCCGAAATTCAGAGCATGGTGACTGCCTCCAACCCTGCTACAATTCAGCAAGCTATTCGTTTAGCTCATAAGCTGACCGATTCAAGCAGTGGAACAAGGACGTTTACCAAAGCGGGCCGTTGTGGCGAGCGTGCCTGATAACAAGAGGAAATGGGATACTTCCAACAGCAACAAATCATCATCATCCAGCGGTCAACATCAACCTCAGCAACAACAGCCGGTTCAGCAATAACAACAGAGGTTCGATAACAACCTAACTTCAACCAAACGGCTTCAAACATCAAGGACCCAGCGGTTATGGTGGTAAACAACCAAGGTGCACTCAGTGTAACTACCACCATGTGGGAAGGTGTGACACCTCAAGTGTCAGCGCTGTGGTAAGATGGGACACGCAGCCAAGGACTGTCATGGTGAATTGGTAAAGAAGCCACAACAACCTCAGGAGACTCCAAAGGTTGTTTTGAATGTGGAAAGGAAGGACATTACAGGCGAAACTGCCCATAACTGCAGAAAAATGGTAATGGCAATAATGGGAATGGTCACAACAACAACAACCATGGCAATAACAATAATGATGGCAATGGCAATGGAAATGGTGGTAACAACAATGGAGCCAAAGGGAGAGCCTTCGTCATTGGATCAGGAGAGGCTCTAAATGATCCTACTACTGTTACTGGTAGGTTTTTATCAATGGATGTTTTGCTACGGTACTATTCGATACTGGAGCCGATAGGAGGTTCTAAGTGATATTCCCCCTGCCTTAGAATCTAAATACACCGTAGAATTAGCTAACGGTAAACAGATCCATGTAATGCATATCCTTAGAGATTGTAAGATAGAGCTTGCTGGTCATACTTTCGCTATAGATCTTATGCCTGTTACGCTGGGAGTTTTGACGTTGTGATAGGCATGGATTGGCTCTCTAGTAAGCAAGCGGAAGTCATATGTCATGAGAAATTCATACGAATTCCTGTTGGTGATGAAATCCTTACAGTCAGAGGCGATAGGAGTGGTGTAGTGATAGGCTATATCTTACATGAAAGCACAAAAGTTGTTGCGAAAAAGGTCGTTTGGCTATTCTGGCACTCATCACCGATAAGCAACCGGAGAAAAGGAGAATGGAGGACATACCTGTGGTACGAGACTTTCCAGAGGTGTTTCCAGAGGATCTTCCCGGACTACCACCTCATCGCCAAGTGGAATTCCAAACTGAACTGACTCCCAGCGCAGCCCCGATTGCTAGGGCACCTTATCGATTAGCACCGAACAAACTACAGGAGTTGTCATCACAACTTCAGGAGCTTTTTGATAAGGGCTTTATTCGAACTAGCACTTCACCTTGGGGAGTCCCTGTCCTCTTTGTTAAGAAGAAAGATGGCAAGTTTCGAATGTGCATCGATTACAGGGAGTTAAACAAAGTCACAGTCAAGAACTGATACCCTTTACCTCGTATCGACGATTTGTTTGATCAGCTTCAGGGATCAAGCTATTATTTGAAGATTGATTTGAGATCTGGTTATCATCAACTTAGAGTCCGAGAAGAACACATCTCCAAAACTGCGTTCCGTACTCGTTATGGTCATTACGAGTACTTGGTCATGCCTTTTGGGTTGACTAATGCACCTACGGTGTTCATGGACCTCATGAATCGCGTGTGCAAACCCTATCTCGATCAATTCGTCATTGTGTTTATCGATGACATACTGATATACTCTAGGACCAAGGAGGATCATGAAGGGCACTTACGATTGATCTTAGAACTATTGAAGAATGAGCACTGTACGCTAAATTCTCTAAGTGTGACTTTCGGATACGAGAAGTGCAATTTCTAGGTTACATTGTTAATGAGAAGGGGATACATGTTGATCCGGCAAGATTGAGGCGATAAAGAATTGGGCTATACCCAAAACGCCGAGCGAGATAAGGCAATTTCTGGGGTTAGCAGCGTTGGGTTTTGTAGATGTTTAATAAAGTCATATTAACCATTAATATGTCAAAACGCAGCAAAGTAATAATCAAAACCATTTTGATATTAGTTAGTTTATGCATCAAGTACATATGTTAAAACAAAACCCATGAACAAAGGATCTTTATATGAAAGAACATGCTATCAAACAACCATTCAAAACATCATATAATATCTCCTAGAACTCGTAGATAGAGAGGGAAGATGATGATTGAAAGCTAAGTCTTCAATGTAGAAGACCTCAAGGGTGATACCCACAAGCCCTTCCAAGACACTACTTGTTAGGTAGTTAAAACACCAACTTGCTTCTCTTCTTGTAGATCCGAATTGTAAATCTGAATTTTTGAGTCTTGCAAAGCTGAATTTTTCAGCCAAGAAGAAGGAGAGAAAACTTGCTTGTGTGTGTAAGAAAAGGTGTGATTATGAAAGAGTGTAAGAGTGTGTTTACTCTTGCATGAACCAAGACTAAAAGGGAGGATTCCCTAGGCCAAGGGGCGGCCAAAATTGGATCCCAAAAGTGGGTTTCCCTCCCATTTTCTTTTTTATAAAATGTTACACTCTTACCCTTTGTTTTATAAATTGAAACCCCTTTTAATTTTATAACACTAGCACACTTTTTATTTGTCATTGTTTAACTAACTTAAATAATGAAACAAATGATTTCTAATGAACAAATCATCCACATAATGTGTTCATTTACAAAAGTAATATTTTGAAAACCCGTTTTCTAAATTGGTATTAATATTTATTTGTATGATCTCATCACGAACAAATATTTATTGGTGTTTGTTTGGTTGTTATTGGGTATGACCCGACTTGGATCATAACGTACTAACCACATCAATCTTATATGTGTCTTGGGCATATAAGATCCAACATTCTCCCACTTGCACAAGATTCATAGAAGATTGATGCAAGCAGTAAATACCGCCTAACAACGGTTTACTACCCTAATACGTATGACTAGGTGCCATTCAATAACATAATCTCCTTCAAGTACCATACTTGAAATGTTTAGGTGAATTAGTCATCTATCCTTTTGTCTCAGATGTCATGTTAAATCCCAGAGACTCAGAATTGTCATTCTCCAATGATTTAACTTTAACAAGCCTTAGGCATCTAACTCTCAACGAATAAGAGGAACAAATTCCATCTTGACTACATACGTCTCTCACAATCACCTTATATCATACATGAACCTAGCCTTATGTACTGCCATTTTTCAGAACAACAAAGTACTAAGTCAAAGTACGATACTTGGTGAATATCCAGACCCAATATGTATCTCAGGTCTGAGGATACAATGATATTCGCCTTTACTCAGTATCTCTTATGACTAATCACAAAGATTCCATGCAGAAATAATTGAGAGCGGGTCAGTCCTATATCTATATCCCATAGATATCAATGAACTGGTAGCAATAACTTGCTCTATATTCATACGTCATGAATATCAACCAATCCAAGTTCATTTTAGTCTTACATTCATAGTTGTTCCCATAAGTATGATCGATACGGACGTTTAGAATAACTTACTATTCACGGATTTAACATGCTAAAATGGAAGAAGACAAATGAAAAATATAACCTATAATTAAGTCAAATAATATAGGTTCCGATATCCAAATACAAAATTTGATCAAGTCCAATCACTAGAATATCAAAGTCCTAAGGCACAAGTATGACTTTCATGCTTTGACCTTTCTAGGAGCTTCGTGAATGGATCCGCAATGTTTTGATCGGTGTGAACTTCACGAATACCTATCTTTCCCTTTTAAACTTCATCCCTTATGTAGTTGAACCTCCGTCAGTGTGCCGAGTCTTTTGATGAGCACGAGGTTCCTTGATTTGAGCAATCTCACCCTCATTGTCACAAAAGATCTCTAGGGGGTCTTGAATGGTAGCAACAACCCTAGATCAGCAATGAACTTCCTTAGCCATGCAGCTTCTTGAGCTGCCAATGAAGCGGCGATCTATTCTGATTCTGTTATAGATAGTGCCACTATATCTTGCTTTGAGCTCTTCCAAGAGACCGCTCCTCCATTCATAATGAAGACATATCCCGACTGTGATCGAGAATCATCTCGATCAGTTTGGAAACTCACATCCGTATAACCTTTACAACGAGCTCCTCCTCACCGGATCTATATATTAAGAACATATCCTTAGTGTTTCTAAGGTACTTCAAAATACTCTTAACAGCCATCCAATGACTACTACCAGGATTCTGTTGATATCTACTTGTCATGCTTAGAGCACATGACACATCCGCCTAGTACATATCATTGCATACATGATGGATCCTATAGCAGATGCATATGGGACTCCATTCATTCTTTCTTGTTCAACCTTTGAACTAGGGCATTGAGACGTGTTCAATATAGTCCCCTTTTGAATAGGTACCAACCTTTCTTAGAATTCTCCATCTTGAACCTTTTCAAGATCTTTTCAATGTATGCACTTGGTTTAAACCTATCAACCGCCTTGATCTATCCCTATAGATCTTTATTCCTAAAATATAGATGGCTTCACCAAGATCCTTAATGGAAAAACAGCTTCCAAGCCAGGCTTTTACACCTTCCAAGGTTGGAATGTCGTTTCCAAGTAGTAAAATGTCATTGACATATAATACAAGGAAAGTAATTGTGCTCCCACTAGCTTTCTTATATACACAAGCTTCATCAGTGTTTTGATGAAGCCAAATTTCTTTACTTCATCATCAAAACGGTGATTCCAACTTCTCGATGCTTGTTTCAATCCGTAGATTGACTTCTTTAACTTGCATACCTTGTTAGGATGTTTTGGATCGGCAAAACCTTCAGGCCGTTCCATATGGACATCTTCCTCAAGATATCCATTAAGGAAAGCGGTTTTGACATCCATTTGCCAAATCTCATAGTCATAATATGCTACTATGGCAAACAATATCCTAATAGACTTTAGCATTGCCACAGGCGAAAAAGTTTCATCATAATCAACCCCTTGAGTTCGAGTAAAACCTTTTGCTACAAGTCTAGCTTATAAGTATCCAAGTTTCCATGCATATCGGTTTTCTTCTTGAAAACCCACTTACTTCCAACTACCTTGGATTTAAGAGGTGGTGTAACCAATTCCAAACTTGGTTATCATACATGGATTGCATCTCAACGTTCATGGCTTCTTGCCATTGTCAAAATCAGGTGTTGACATTGCATCACGGTATGTGGTTGGTTCATCCGAATCTACCTCATAGCATCCATCCATGAAAAATCCATATCTCTCAGGAGGAACACTAGTTCTACCAGATCTACGAACGTTTGTGTATCTTGATCATCCACATGATCATTCTCAAGATCCTCATGTTGATTGCTAGTATCAACCAAATGTGTATCGTCTTGTGAATCTTGAACCTCTTCAAGTTCCAATGTTCTTCCACTAGTTCCTTCTGAAAGGAACTTAGTTTCCAAGAACTCTGCCTTTCGAGCAATAAACACTTTCTGCTCTGTTGGATCATAGAAGTAATATCCAATACAATCTCTAGGATATCCAATAAAGATACACTTTGTGGATCGGGGTTCCAGTTTGTGTTGAGTGTATTGCTTAGGATTATCCTCACACCTTTTAAATATGACAATGATGGAACCCTTCCATGCCATACTTCAAAAGGTGTCCTTTCCACTTTCTTGGTTGGGGCCATATTTAAAATACGGGCCGCAGAGAGCAAAGCGAAACCCCAAAATGATAGAGGTAGTGTACTTCTAGCCATCATATATCGAACCATATCAATAGAGTCCGATTCCTCCTCTCAGACACACCATTATGTTGTGGCGTTCCAGGTGGAGTAAGTTGTGAGACAATCCCATAACTTCTAAGATACTCTTGAAAGTCACTACTTAGGTATTCACCTCCTTTATCGGTACAAAGAATCTTGATCGTTTTCTTGAGTTGATTTTCTACTTTATTTTTGAAGATTTTGAACATTTCAAAAGATTCATGTTTGTGTCTTAACAAGTACACATACCCATAACGGCTATAGTCATCTGTAAAGGTAATGAAGTATCTTTCGCCATTCCTAGTTATTGGTTTAAAAGGTCCACATACATCCGAATGTATGATCCCTAATAAATCTTTTGCCCTTTCATTAGTCCCACTAAAAGGGGCCTTTGTCATTTTACCTTGTAAACAAGACTCGCATACATCGAATGAATCATTTTCATTAGTTTTCAAAAGACCATTCTTTTAAAGTTTTTGCATACGATTCTTGTTTATGTGACCAAGGCGACAATACCAAAGATAGGAATCACTCAAATCTAATTTGAGCTTTTTGGTGGTTGCTTGGTACATTGAGCTATCATATGTTGTGTTTCATGAACCAATTCATAAATACCATTACAAGGCATAGCCTTAAAATAAAACACATGATTCAAACGAACATGGATATCATTGTCAACAAATTTGAAATCATAACCACATTGTCTTAAAAGGGAAACTGAAATAATATTCCTAGTCAAACTAGGAGCATACAAAACATTTTTCAAATAACTTTCAAACCACTTGAAAGTTGCAAAACATAGTCTCCTTGGGCTTCAACTTCAACTTTTGCTCCATTGCCCATAAAGAGACTATCATCGCCCTTTCTGTAATGCTTATTTCTTATGAACCCCTGCAACAAATTGCAAATATGAGTTCCACATCCGGTATCCAATACCCATGCGTTAGAAGAAATAACATTTAGCTCAAAATGTATCATAAAAGTCACACCTGAGGTTTGCCCCGCATCCCTCTTGGCTCTCAACTCTTTGAGATAGACCGGACAGTTTTGTTTCCAATGCCCTACCTCACCACACTCAACACACGGATCATCTTTAGCAATCTTTTGCTTCTTTTCTTTGGGTTCCACTTTAGCCTTACCCTTCCCCTTCCCCTTAACGTGTCCCTTCCCTTTGGCAACACTTGCCCTAGGGTTGGGGAGGTTCCTTTTCTTACTACCTCCTTCATTGATCGTAAGGACCGGTAGAACCTTTCTACCCATGCCCGCCTCGACCGTTTTGAGCATTGAATGAAGCTCACGAATGCTCTTGTCCCATCCATTCATGTTATAGTTCATAACAAAGCTTTCAAACTTCTTGGATAGAGAGTTGAGGATCAAATCCGTAGCCAACTCGTTGATGTTGTGGGATGGTTGTATGATGTTAATTAGATAGTATGGATGCTAGATTACATTGATTGTGCAAAAAATTGATGAATTTGAGATGTTGTGCATAGGTTACTAATAATAGTAACTTTATTTTGCATGGTATGATGATTTGATGATGAATGGATCTTATGGATATGTTTATGATGATGTTTAGATACTAGATTGTTGTTATGAACTATGGGGATTCAAGAACACATG
Organism: Flaveria linearis; assembly: GCA_024085815.1. NCBI lineage: Eukaryota > Viridiplantae > Streptophyta > Magnoliopsida > Asterales > Asteraceae > Flaveria > Flaveria linearis. Next base: position 19,585,951 of record CM044015.1, on the reverse strand, counting down.
CTAGAATCTATACATTATTAAAGATAGTAACTTTTTAGGATATGAATTGATGAATTATGTTAGTTTGGTGTTGTTGATCATGCCTAGTTATGTTATGAACTTGATTAGGTATGTGATTGATGAATTTGTGATTGTTATGGATGGTAGATCACTTTGGGTATTACTTTCCCAAAAGGGAAACTTTATTTTTGATGAACTTTTGATATTATGGTTTGAGCATGCTCTTAGTGTTAGGATCATGCTAGAGGGTTTATTGAGGATGTTTAATAAGATAGAATGTGTTAACTGAGTGTTTGATAGATTTGGGATGTACTTTCCTAAAGAGGAAACTTTATTTGTACAAGTTCCTACATATGAGGAATTGATCATGTTTGAGATATTAGAGGCATGTTAGTATGTTCATGGATGGATGTTATTGTGCTTGAATGTGTTGTTTGGATAGTATGAATGATTAATTGGTAAATTATCTGTTTTGGCCTGTTTGTGATAATTCATGGTTATGGGTCATATGGGTAGGTTATGAATGATTTAACATTTGTATGATGCATTGGTTGTGGTGTAGATACACTGAGCATGCTAGTTGTTAGGGACTTGCATGACTTGTATGAGATTTATATGGTATGATGATCTAAGTAATGCATTGGGTAATGTAGCACCACATGTGATCCATTGGAATGTTAATCATGTATGATATATGTTCATGTTTGTTTAATTAGTTTACAACTCATAATGTCACCAATGGGTCAAACGGGTCAACTGGGTCAAACGTGTTTGTTTTCTGAAACCTTGAGTCTTTGGTTTTAGTGTACTTAGGGTTCCACATGTTCTTTGTTTACACGTACTCATGTACTTACGTGATCTAGGTAACCTCTGAAGGTTGTCTGTCCACTCTCACTTCCAAGTAAACCCTAAGTATTTGTACGCATATTGGGGGAGATAGCATACTGGTAATCTCACAAACGCTTTATATATTTAAGTTGTGTATAATATTAATATAGTGTTGTTTACCATGGAAAAGTCCTAACACTTTCGAATTGTTAATATTGAATAGCGGGGAAACTTGGTAGTACTATTGGGTCTGACGAGCCCCTCCTGTGTGACTCGAGGTCAACCGGGTGCAATTTGTCCTATGAACATTTGTCACGACCTGGTAAGTCATGACAGGAGGCAAAAACTATCACAGTCAGCTTCAATTGCGAAATCACTATGAATTAATATTTATTGTTAATAGACTAGCTATCTGTTACAATACACTACTTATATATCACAACTATTAAACTGTTTATGTTTAAACGTCAACTCTTGAACTCACCAACCATTGTGTTGACATTTTAGTATGCTATTCTCAGGTCGATAACTCAGCTTGCCAGTAGGTGCACAACACGGGTCCAGCATGCATTCAAAGGCTTTATTTTATAAACGCATTTACTTGTCTTTTAATTATGGGTTTCAACCATTTGGATGGCGCGTGTTTTGCCATATTATGCATTTTGTACTTGGGTTTGTCTTATTTACAAAACGCTTCCGCATGGTTTTAAAGTTTGAACTTTGGTTTGTTTTATTTCAAATATGGCATATAGAGTCGTTCTGAGTAACTATTGACTGTGATCCTGGTTTGTTCACACGTATCGCGGTAAACTCCGCACGTGGATTTTGAGGGTGTGACATTATGAATGCTCTCGGGTTGTTTTGGTTAAATCGATATGTTTGTGTATGGTTATGCTCTCAGGTTGGGGGTAAAGGGATGTACATGGGTGGTGATGTGTGTGGGTATATATATATGTATATATATATATATATAATATATATATATATTAATGATTTTCACAATACTTGGTTTTAAATTTATAGAAATGATTTTCACCTTAGAATTAAGCCACACAACAAATAGGCAAGTGTACCTATCGTATATGAAGTATAGTTTAGACAAGAACCAAGTATTGATTCAAGGACACAGTAGCTACTAATTAGATGAATCCTAGCTAAAAAGATACATGGTTAAATGAAGAGACTATCAAACCAAATGAAGGTACATGGTTGCATTTTGTTAGATTCTTCTTTGAAGTGCTTGATCTTCAATCTTGACTCTTTCCTTTAATAATTGCTGAATATGGTTTTGGGGACCGAAGAAAACTAGGGTTTCTAACCCCTAAAGTTGTGTGTTGAAATGATGCTCAATTTAGGTTTTAAAAGTGATATTTGCGCCAAACATGGTCATGTCGTAAAGTGACATGGCCATGTCACGCATCAGACATATAAGCTTGAATTGATTCTGATATGGCCATGTTAGAATGCAACATGTCTATATCAGTAGCCAAATTTCACTTATTTCTTGATTTTTTCATCAAATTTATCAAGTCACCATCCAAACCTACAAAATTCATATCAAACAGGATTAAATGTCGTTTCAAATAAATTTGTAACAAAAAATATTCAAAACGGGGGACAATGTGCATTATGAACATGTATAGTTTTAAGCATCTCAAACATTCTCACACTTGAACTTTGCTTGTCCTTAAGCAAACCGTCACACATAATCTAATCAAAAATCCAATCGATAATAAAAAATAGAGATAAGCAAATCCATTGTAAATTAAAGACCTAAGTGCATAAGTAGTTTTTAAAAGAAGCAAAACTTAAAAGAAGAAAACCAAATGAGTGGGATTGACTTTTTTTATTTTTTAAAAAAGCATACAAATATCTAGATAAGTGTAGTATGTCTATAGGGCTACTGTTATGCATTAACATACACCTCTCACAATGATTCGCTCGTCACTCCGGTTAGTTATATGTATTTGAATATATGTGAATCACTCAATGCCAAGAAATGAAGCAAACACAATCATAAGCTTGTTTAGAAATCAAATCTCTACCAAACAACATAAGAAAATATACAAATTAAGGGGACTTTGATGGGTTATAATGGGGTTTGGGTTAAAGTTATGGAATTTAGGATATAAAGTGGCTGAACGGTTAAAAATCCAAAATAGTTAGATGCCAATTGTAATTGCGTACAAAATTATAAAGAAAGCAAAATAAACTAAATATAAACTAACATAAACATACTTATACTAAGCTATTACTATGATTTTACATTCTACAGAATTGCTCATCCTAATTTGTTTTTTACTAAAATGATATGAAATTAACAATATAATGATCTTTTTTTTCCTCTCTTTGTTTTCTTTTTTTCATATTTTTTATTTTTTCATCTTGTTTATTTTTATGAATACAAGAAACTAAAGTACGAAAAGGTACACAAATATTCTACAACAATCTAACTAGGTAACACAATTTAGACAACTAACATATTCCGGATTTTAACACATTGGTTTAAATTTAAAAGGGTAATTTGGCTGAATGGGTATAACATGTAGGTGATAACAATAAAATGGAATAAGGCTCAACATTGCGACTAGCGGTAACGAAAGGGTAACATGAAAGAAACAAAAAAAAAGGCTACACGATATGGGTTTTCCTAATGCCTCTATCATTTTCATATATAAACTTAGTTATGATCTCGAAATACATTAGCAAAACAAGTTCTAAAATGACACCCAAAAGTCAACAAAATTGCAAGCAATCAATATAAATCATCAAACAATGCTATAAAGGCACGAAAGCTCATAGAAAAGGAGGGATATAGGTATAAGTGCATGAACATGCATAATAATAATTCTTTCAACCTGCTACACTAACTATATATTTCATGATATTTTCTTAAAATAACTCCTAGGTTCTTAAAATCTCGTGATTCCCAAAACACAATTATGCATAAGAATCTAAAATCTAAGCCAATTGATTCATATTATTGAAAATTTTAGCAAACATGGAGAATTTTCATGTGCAATGAGAGTAAGTTTGAATACATGGAAGTTTTTAAGCCCTTTTATACCATCCCCATACAGTTTCACAGAACGTATAAAAATGACGAACCAGTCCGTTTTTAACCCAAAATCTTAATATTTTACGTCTAAATCCTTAGTTTTCATCCATGAAACTATATCTAAGCTTTTTACATGATTTCATACGTAAAAATATGACCTTTATGTGATTCTTTACAACTTTTCAAAACCTAAAACCCAAGAATCCGGGTTTGACCTACAGAGGCGTTTAGAGACTGATTCTTACCTGGTTTCTTGCTCCTTCTTGTGGTTTGATGCTATAACACTCAGATCTTCCATCTCTTAACCAATGAAGCTCCAAATCTTGAGTTTTCTTCACTTTCTCTCTACTCTCTCTCTAGAAGTTGGTGGCTAGGATTGCAAATGAAGAAGATCATGGCTGGTTTAAGTGGTTTAAGTGGCTGATTATGGGCCTTTAACCCCTTAATTCTCTTTGCCCATAAGACTAATTTGACCCATGAACCATTTCCTTCCTTTATTTTCATTAAACATCCCTTAACTAAGCCTATTATTATTAAATGGCTTGTTTTGACTTTCCGGGGCGTTACGGTAGACCCCGAAGTTATTGCATATGTCAATAATTCACAAATGGTTCTTGCGTGAACTTTGGTTTTCTCATTTCATGAGTTGAAATACCAATTTTCACATGATCTTGAAAACCATCAAATAAGTTTTCGTGTCTTTTCTTATGATTTCAAGGTTTTCGTATTTTCTGCTTGTGCGAAAACCAATTCTTGCAATCTTAAATTTTCACTATGTATTCATTCAATCTCAAACTGATCATTTGATAGGTGTTGTGCTATACATATAACTACGTCTAATCCTATTTTAACCGCTTTACCATCCTTATAATCTATCATTGATTTAATCCAACTTAAGAAACTTAAAAGATTAAGAACTATAAGTAATAAAAGGTTTTCATATTATTAAACCACCTTAGAATGATCAAAAACTCAAGATCAAGTATATTCACAATAACAACAATCAACAAGGTATAAAACAAAAGCTAAATGGGTGTACTAGAAAAGTTCATGAATGAATTGTTTTCTCATAAGTAGCCAATATATACTCACAATTTTTTTCGCAAACACATAACAACTTGTCAAGATTTCGCATAGGTACCTTTTGCGAAAAAACATTTCAATTACTTTTCAACCTTTGAAAATTTTCAATTTTTTCAATTCAATTAAAATATATCATGTTTAATAAATGATGAATGAATAACTAGGAATTTTCATTTGTTTCTCACAAATATACTCAAAATATTTTTGATATTTTTCTGATTTTTCAAAATTCAAATAACACTTAAACAAAATGACTTCACATTGTATGAAATTTTTATAATAGGCACATACCTCTCAAAATGGATTATCAGCATATCTCAACTGTATTTAGAATAAGATGTTTAAGTTAATTATTAATATCATTTATCCATTTTAATATCATATGTCAATCTTTACCAAGATAAAACACGTGGTGATGATTATCGTGTTTTGATTTGATTATATAAGACAAATGAATCCCATAATAAAAAATCTTGTAATACACCTACCAGCTTTATGATAATGTTGAGTTTCAAGTCTCCTCAACTTGAAACTTAACCTTTCACCTCTTATTATTTATCTCATTGTTTTATTGATTTTCTTACAATATAACTATTTGAACATAACTAGTTCGATAAACATTTCTGAACATAAAAATTTAACAAGTTTTAGGATTTACCAGGCATTCGGTCTTACATTAACTTCTCAAGATTTTTAGGACTTACATGTTGATTCTATCTTAAAAGCCCTATCTTTCGAATTTGCTTCTCGTGTCAAAATATTCTCAAAGAGAAAAATATCTACCATGTAGTATACGTGAACTTTGATATATCTTTTCATTTTTGTGCATCATTTGCATCTTTTATTACAATATCATTTTTGACATTTTTTCCTCTCATTTGCTTTTTGATGTTTTCGTTTTTTATTTTTCTTTATTTTTTTCTTTCGATTATATATATATATATACACACACACACACACATACATATATATACATATACATACATATATACATATACATATACACATATATATATACACACATATATATATATACATATGTATATATGTGTGTGTGTATATATATATATATATATATATATATATATATATATATTATATATATATATATATATATATATATATATATATATATATATATATATATATATATATATATATATATAGGGTTAGGATCATTACAGAACCACTTTTATTTTCAGAACTACAGAACCATTGATTTACATAAATGTATATTAAGTCTGGTAATAGTTGACCTGTTTTACATATTTGTATATCAGACATGAACAATAAACTATAAAAAAAACAACTAAATATCACCAGGTTTAACTTATATCTATGTAAACCAATGGTTTATAATTTACATTTATGTAAGTCAATGGTTCTTTTGGTTCTGAAAATAAAAAATGGTTCTGTAATGATCCTGATCTATATATATATATATATATATATATATATATATATAAATATATATATATATATATAATATATATATTATAATATATATATATATATATATATACTAGAATTGTTGAGTCAGAGAATGACCTGACTTTAGTATAATAAAACTGTAACTCTCTGTCTGTAATAGCATAATGTTAGCATTACCATAAAGCCTTGGTGTGTTGCCCACTTAAAGTCATAGGAAATTTAGTTCCAAGTAATCACGAATCATGTTGTATTTCAGTGTTAACAATAGAGCCTATCAACATATGAAATAAAAACCAAGTCAATTCGTATTTAAACATTAGTTTGCAATAAGTAATGATCAAGAATTATACTATCATTTTCTATTTACACCAAAAACTCATTTTAAAATTTTTATAAACCATTTTAATTTTTAAAATTTTATACCTCACCCTACAATCAAAAATATTTTTGTCTTTTCTTTGGTATATTTCCCCCTAGAATTATGATTATCTTTTAAAAATTACAATTTTTATGAAAACATAAAAAAATGTGAAAATTCTTGTGTAATCACTCAAAATTAGTCATCCCTAAAGATTTGACTAGATACTTAAGCTGAGAATGATCAAATGCTTTGATGAACAAATCTATAACGTTTTCATCAGATCACACTTGTTTAAGATGGATAAGATATTAATGGAAACAGTCACAAATAAAATGCAAGCGGATGTCAAAGTGTTTCATCTTAGAGTGCTGAATCGGATTCTTTATTCTTTTGGTAAGGCGCCATATCTGACTTATAATACTTCCTTACCACATTCACTCCTCAATTTAGACAATTCAACATCCCAAATCTACAGCATTCAGGATCATAACTTCTTTGCCTTTGATCAATAAGGCACCACGTGTGACTCATGACTTCAATAAAAGTCTCACTTTGAGTCACTTTGGCTAAAACAAAACATGAATAATTCACCGTTATGTTGAGATATACTCATAAAGACCGATATCCATAATATGGAATACACATAAACTTAAGTTTTTTTAGATATTCTTAATGTTTGGAGACTAAACATCCATTCCGATTCAATAGATCATGTGCAACAGACACAATCAATATTTAACAACAAAGAACCAGTTTTTAAATAGTAGCTAACTAGAAACATAAGCAACTATTGATTGGCAGTAGCTGAGAACGAGCATCAGTAATTGCATTAGCTGTGAATCAACAGTGCATGTTAATTACCAAATGAGGTGATTTCTTTTGACAACCCTGAGCTATGAGTTACTCACCCTAAATGAAGCTCATATCCTCCTTTTAGTTTAGATAACATTGAGGGTAGTAGACACATTTACATGTCGTTCTATAACAATCATGTGTCAGAAGTCATGTATGATTCCTATAAAAACTATAGTAACAGATACTTCTTTCAATGTTACAATTCACACATAGTGAATTCCCACGTTTGTGAACATGTTTCCATATAAGATGTGTCACATCCCGGCGGAAGCGTGAAATGCAGTTCGGGTGTGACTCGTTTGATCAGAGTGCATTAATTATTACGGAGTAAATAATAGTCATACACACTTAAAATAATAAAGTAGGACATGCATTTATTCATATATTTCGAGATTACATCTTATACATAAGTTTTCAAAATAGATATAATCTTTTCACAACTTGGTTAAACTACTGCATGTCTTCAGATACGGTGAAAGTGTGCGTCAACATACACACTATAGTCAACTATGTTGACTATCAGTGTCACACAAACCCTTCCAACAATTTCTCCCCAACCATTGTGAACCTCAAAACTAAAGTCAAAGGTATTAGTCATCGTTTCCTGAAAAAGCATACTCAAATAGTCAACAAAAGTTGGTGAGAACATAGGTTTATTTCCAGACAAAATATTTTTGTTGATGTATCAATTACAACCAAACCTGTACACAACATAATCATACTGTCATGAATATTCACAAAATCAGATAATATTACATCTCAACCCTCATTCGGTTAGGTGCAGGAAAATAGCATCACAACACTCATCTTGTTGGTGCAAATACTCCTAAGTAGCGCTACTAATATTATCGGACGGTTCCTCATTCGAACTAATGGTTGTATCGCAAATGACAGTAAGTATCAAAATATTTTCAAAATAATACATCAACGTAACCAGTATGCTTTTTCCCCCCAAAAACTTCACAAATACCAAAAGGGTCAAAAATGGGGCTATGAATCTCACTGTATCTCCAAAGTGGAACCTATAAAATAATTCACAGAATTAGACATTAATTTCTTTAAAATTTTCAAAACCTCAGATTTAATTAATTTTTAAAGTTTAGCTGTAAAATAGTCAAATGTTGTTATCATAAATTTTTCAACATTATTTACTATACATAAATACTTATAATTAGTTCAAAGTCTCCATAAATCATCAAAATTAGCTACGGTTATCCAAAAATCATCAAAAATTTACAGAATGTTATTTCACAAAATTTTTAACATCTCAAAAATTTTATAACATTTAATTCGCAACAGGTTGTTTTCTGTAATTTCTATAGTATTCCCAAATTCATTTAAAATAGCTTCTGTAGTCCATAAATTCCTAAAATTTTACAGAAAGTTTCATATGAAATAAAACATCATATAAATATATCAAAGTCTGACTCGTAGCAGATCTGTTTCTGTAATTTTTACAATAATCACAATATTTAGCAAAACTAGTTATATAACTCGAAAAATTATGAAATTTATATATTTTGTAGATTCAGATTTAATATTGCATCCATGATTTTCTCAGAATTTATTATATACTTTAAGTATTTATTTCGATTTTCCTATTGCAGAACACATAAAAATTCATATCTCAATTATAATTGTTGGACCAAAAGAACCAATGAGCCAGATCAGGAAAACCTCTAAGTCCCACATGCCACTGCAACAACTGCTGAAGACTCCCATCAGCTGTTCTGACAAAGTCTGAAGATCAAAGTATGAAGATCAAAGAACTGAAGAACAACAGCTGAAGACTCTAAAGTACTGAAGACAAGTACTGAAGAATCAAAAGCTGAAGAACTGAAGAACAGAAGACCTTCTACTGAAGGACAAAGTCTGAAGACAAAGACTGAAGACAACAGCTGATGACATCTACTGAAGTCATCAGCTGTTACATCATCTGAAGCCAAGTCTGAAGAACAAGTGCTGAAGAATCAGAGTTTGTCACAACAGCTGAAGAAGTCTTCTTCAGTTGTTGTGATGGTTTTTCCCTTTCAGTAGTTTATTTTGTTTCCGTAGTTGTACAACAGCTGAAGAGCTTGTTCTTCAGCTGTTATAGTATCAGTAGTTATAAACGACTGAAGAGTTGTTCTTCAGTCGTTGTAGGCTTTCAGTAGTTTACTTTGTCAGTACTTGTAAAAGATAGGAACACTTTTGTAAGAAGATGTCAGCTGTTGACATCTTCAGTAGTTTTATGCTCCGTCGGTTGTAATTTTAATAATCGGTTGATGTCAGAGAAAGGACATCACTACCATCCTTTTGCCGCCTATAAAAGGATGGTGAACCATGCTGTTTTAATTGCCGAAACGTGTTGAGTAATAGAACAATTAATTTTTCACAGAACTCTTTCTCTCTCTATGTTTGTGCTTTTACTTGCAATATCTTTTATGTTCTTGCTATAATGCTAATTAACGTGCTAAATCCGCTGCAAACCAATCTGATTGATCAAACGAGAGGCTGAGATCCTATCAAATGGTATCAGAGCGGGTAATCATTGATCGATTTCACTATTGATCATTTGAAACTGCTTTTTTGATCTCTCTGTTTGATTGAATTAGTAATTTGCAAGAACTAGCCATAGAGAGTGAGTTTCTGCTGTTTCCGACCAAAATCTTGAGGTTCTCTGGTGGTTTTGAGTTACGTTTGTCTTGTTTAAACTTGTTTTTTGACTAAAACCTGAGATGACGACACCAACTAATGATCCTCACAATACTGGTTCCTCAACCAAGCCTCCGATGCTTGTTAGGAACGAGTATAACATATGGCAAAGACGTATGCTTCACCACTTGGCTGTCAACAGTGCTGGTTGTTGGAAGTCAGTGGTACATGGACCATAAAAGCCTATGGTGAGCGTCCCTGAATCTAATGAACAGGTTGCGAAGAAACCTGAACAATATTCGGACGAAGATCTAAAGCTGTTCGAAATTGATGCTAGAGCCCATGGAATTTTAGCCATGGCTATTCCTAATGAGATTTATTCAGGGCTCTTGCATCATGAGTCTGCTCATGACCTATGGGTTGCTCTAAAGGAACAATTTGGAGGAACTGATTCGGTCTTAGCAAACAATAGGGAAATCCTCGCCCAACAATATGAGACATTCTCATATAGAAAGGGTGAGACTCTGACCCAGCAGTTTGAGCGGTTCTCTTGTTTGATCTCTGAGCTGAAGATGGTCAAACAAGAGTACACCAACAGCCAGATGAACAACAGGTTCCTCAGGTCACTGCCTGAGAGATGGGACACATATACCATTGTCCTACGCTCCAGTGCTGATCTGGAAACTTTATCTCTCACCCAACTTCATGGGAAACTGCTCACTTTTGAGAGAGAGAGATAGAGCAAAAGAGGAAGTTGTCCTCTTCTGGCAAGCTCGCTGATGACTTTGTCCAAGGTAATACTGTCTTGATAAGTCATAAGTCAGAATATGCTTCATCAGAAAGTTCTTATGATGAGCATATTGATTTCTCTACCAACTCAGAACAAGCTTTTGTTGGTGTTAGTAGTTCAGGAGGTGGTGGTGACAACTTGTGTTTTTTGATGGAGGACTTGAAGGGCATTCCAGATGATGATCTGGAAGAGATGGATATTTTGAACCAAATGGCAATGATAAATATCTGCTCTCAAAAGTTCTACAAGAGAACTGGTAAGAAATTCCCTGGACTCTCTGGCAAAACCAAAGTTGGTTTTGACAAGAGCAAGTTGAGGTGTCACAAGTGCCAAAGGCTTGGACACTTTGCAAGAGAGTGTAGATCGTCTGGATCTAACTCCTCTACACCCTTTGTGACTTTTCCCAGCAATAGCTCACAGCACAGAGGGCAACCTTCCTCCAGCTCTGGCCATCCATCACAAGCACACGCACCACCTGCTTATTTTGTGCCACAGGGTCATATGCCATATCCTTACCCCTGTTACTACATGCCTCAGCCTAGTCAAGCTCAAGCACCCTCGGCTCAACCACCTCATGCTCTTCCTGAGCCTCAATCTTCCCAATCTCATCATCACACACAACCTCAACAACATAGCTTTTTCACCCCAAGTGTTGTTGACTAGAGTAGTCTACCAGAAGAGCTATCTGGTCAGGAACAACTACTCCAAGGTGCTGGTCAACATGGTGGTGACCAACCTTTTGGAAATCTTGCTCTGATGGCCCTTGATTCTGCTGAGGGGTCATCATCGAATGCCTCATCTCAGGTATCCACTGAGGCAAAAGACAAGCTTTGTTCAGAATCATGCATAGCAGCATTTGCTTCTATTAGAGAAGCAAATGTAGCTTAATAGATAAAAATCTTGAGCTTGAGCACACTATTTCCAAAAGAAAAGCTGATTTTGAGGCTGCACTAAAAGATAAAAATGATGAGATTTACAAGCTTAAATGCCAAATCAAAGATGATAAAGCTAGGGAAGATGTACTTCTAGAGAAGTACAGAGACCTCAAGGAAACTCTTGCAACCACCCAAGTTGAGTGTGATCGATGGGTGCAATCATGCAAGGGTTTTGAAATGCTTCTTAGCAAGCAATCAGCTTCCAATGTGAAGTTTGGCATTGGTTACAATCACACTGCTCCTCCTACAGATTTCACTTCAAGAGCAGAAGTTGAATCTGATGAGGAGAGCAATAACCAATCCTTCTCATCATGTGACCTACTATCTTCTGAATCAGCATCATCAGAGATAGAAGTCAGCATTAACTCCTGCCAAAACCAATCAGCTGATGCTACAACAGCTGATGGTTCAAATGCTGACTGTCACATGACCAAAAGGCTGATCAACTCAGGTGTTGTCACTAGAAGTACTGAAGGTACTGGAGAGCAAGTGACAACATCTGAAGTTCAAACCTCAAATACTGTTAGCACTAAAGAGAAGAAAACTAACAGTAGGAAAGGTTTGAAGACAGCTAAAGAGGATACCAGGAAAGCAGGCACTAGGAAGAAAACTGCTAGTACTGATGGCAAACAGCTGAAGAACAAGTCTTCAGCAGTTAAATCCTCTTCAGCTGATGATCAGCATAAGATGAAGAAAAAGCCATGTGAGATATGTGGCTTGTTCAATCATCTTACTGATGATTGCTGGTACAAAAGGGGTTCCAAACTCAAACAGAAGGAGAAAATCTTTGAGGACATCAATAAATGAAGAATGAGTTTGAAACCAAGTTTGTACTAGCAACATCCAAGCCTGAAATCCCTAAGCCCAAAGCTAAATCTAAAAAGAAGGTAGGGTTACTCAGGCAACAGCTGAGGTTGCTCAGAAAAAGATGGTACAACATAGGAATCCATCATCAGCAAACTCCAGTGTGTCTGAAGAGCTGAAGGCTTTATCACAAAATCAGACACAGCTGGTGATGATGGTTCAGCAACTAGTGGGAAGAGTCAACCACTTAGATGCTCCTGTGTTGAAACCACAGAAAAGGAAGCCCAAGCCAAAGGGTTCCTCTTCTGCACCATCTTCTTCACCTCAGGCTGTCACACTTAACACAACTGTTAGTGCTGCACCTGTAGCTGAGAACATACCCAAAACCAAGCAGGTTTGGGTCTCCAAGACCAACTAACACATGGTTGTGTTTGCAGGGTTCTTCAACATGCCAAAGAAGCATCTGGTATGTAGACAGTGGAGGATCCATGCACATGACAGGAAGCAGCTCCCTTCTTAATGACTACTCTCAAGGAAAGAAGGGATTTGTTTCCTTTGGCAATGATGCAAAGGGTTACATCATCGGAAAAGGCTTTGTTTCCAATGGGGAAATAAGGTTTGATGATGTGAACCATGTGGAGAATCTCAAGTACAACCTCTTGAGTGTCAGTCAAATGTGTGACAAAGGCCATGTTGCCCTTTTCACAAGCCAGAACTGTCGGATTCTGTCATCCAAAGTTCTGAGTTTGATTGACAAGGCATTGGATGAACATACTCTCCTGAAGGCCAACAGGACAGGAAGAGTGTATGCCTTAGATCTTCCAAAAAGATAGATCTAAAAGGCCATCCTTGCCTATTCTCCAAGGCCTCTCCTCAAGAGTCTACACTATGGCATAGAAGGCTAGGTCATGTTAATTTCAAGAACATGAATCAGCTGATAAGCCATGGTTTAGTTAGAGGATTGCCTCTGAAGGAGTTCAAGTGTGAAGATGACTGCACTGCTTGCTTGAAAGGAAAACAACACAAAGTTTCATTCCCCTCAATAGAAGAACCAAAGTCCTCTGCTTGCTTGCAGCTCCTGCACATGGATCTCTTTGGTCCTGTCAGAGTGATGAGCATGGCAAAGAAGAAATACTGCCTGGTAATTGTGGATGATTACTCCAGGTTTGTATGGACTTTCTTCTTGCACTTCAAGGATGAAGCAGCCAAGACTATAATGAACTTTGTGTTACTTGTAGAAAAGCAGTATTCCCTACAGGTCAAGTGTGTGAGGAGTGACAATGGAACAGAATTTAGAAACCACACACTTGATGACTTCTACCTATCCAAGGGAATTAAAAGGCAGTTTAGTATTTCTAGAACTCCTGAGCAGAATGGAGTGGTGGAGAGAAAGAATAGGACTCTCATTGAAGCGCAAGGTCAATGTTGGCTGACTCAGGGCTGCCACTGACCTTTTGGGCTAAAGCTGTCAACCCAGCTTGCTATGTACAAAATAGAGCTTAGTGAATTAGAGGTGATGAAGACTCCCTATGAAGTTCTTCATCATTTGGCTCCTCTGATTTCATTCTTTAGAGCCTTTGGGTGTCCATGTTTTATTCTCAACACTAGCAACCCACTCCAGAAGTGTGCTAGTAAGGTGGATGCAGGGTATTTTGTTGGTTATTCATCAACTTGCAAGGCATACAGAGTCTTCAACTGTAGAACAAAGGGGGTTGAAGAAACTCTGCATGTTAAGTTCAATGAATCTCCAAAGGACAAGATTCCACAAAACCCTGTGGAGTTGTTTGATCTGGACATACTGCAATATGTTCCTTATCAACCTCCATCTGTTGAGCCTGTCAACAGATCTTCACCTGGTGGTACTAATGATGATGTAGTCAGTACTCACCTCTTTAGGTTTAGTGACAACCTACCTGAGTCCACTGAACCTGATGCTCCTGTAGCCTCAGCAGCTCCATCCACACAAATGCTGATGAGATTTCTGCTTGCTCTACTTCGTTTGAGCTGCCATCCTCTACATGGTTTCAGGAATCTCCATCACCATCTGTTGCTGCTGATGGGTCTACAAACACTTGCACAGATATCATAGTCTATCAAGAGCTCAAGAATCACCCCACATCTCAAATCTTTGGTGATATTCATGCTGGAGTTTCAACCAGGAATCAATTGTCCAACTTCTGCTTCTATGCTCTCTTCATCAGTCAGCAAGAGCCAAAGAACTATCATATTGCTTTAAGAGACAATGGATGGGTGGAAGCTATGCAGCTTGAGCTTCTTCAGTTTAAGAAACAGCAAGTGTGGGAGCTTGTTCCATTACCCAAAGGTAAGTGTGCTATAGGCACCAAGTGGGTATTTAGGAACAAAACAGATGAGAAGGGCCAAATTGTCAAGAACAAGGCTAGGCTGGTTGTTCAAGGGTTTGCACAAGAGGAAGGTATCGATTATGATGAGACCTTTGCTCCTGTGGCTAGACTGGAAGCAATCAGACTATTCTTAGCTTATGCTGCCTTTCACAGTCTTAAGGTTTATCAAATGGATGTCAAAAGTGCCTTCTTATATGGAAAAATAAAAGAAGAAGTTTATGTGTGTCAACCACCAGGCTTTGAGGACAATAAACATCCAGATTGGGTGTACAAGCTTGATAAGGCTCTTTATGGCTGAAGCAAGCTCCTAGAGCTTGGTATGAGACACTATCAACTTTTCTTTTAGAAAATAAGTTCACTAGAGGCACCATTGATAAAACCTTATTCATCAGGACTGTGGGGCAACATAAGCTCCTTGTTCAAATCTATGTAGATGACATCATCTTTGCATCCTCTGATCCAAAGTTGTGTGATGAATTTACAAAGCTCATGAAGCTAAGGTTTGAAATGAGTGCTATGGGAGAATTACAGTTCTTTCTAGGTTTGCAAATCAAACAATAGGATGATGGAATCTTTATCCATCAGTCCAAATATTCAAAAGAGTTGTTGAATAAGTTTGATTTACAAACTTGTAAGCCCTGTTCTACTCCCATGAGCAGCATCACACAACTAGATGTAGATCAGAAAGGTAAAGCGGTTGATGAAACCCTTTACAGATGTATGATCGGGTCTTTGATGTACCTTACAGCTTCTAGACCAGACATCATGTTTTCAACATGTGCTTGTGCTAGATTTCAGGCTGCACCTAAAGAATCCCATTTGATTGCAGTCAAAAGGATCTTTAGATATCTGCAAGGTACCCAATCACTAGGTCTTTGGTATTCAGCTGGGCATTCTTGCAAATTAGTTGCTTTCTCTGATGTGACTATGCAGGATGCAAAGTCAACAGAAAATCCACTTCTGGTGGTTGCCAATTCCTAGGCAATTGTTTAGTTTCTTGGCAGAGTAAGAAACAAACATCAATTGCTACATCCACTGCTGAAGCTGAGTACATTACTGCTGCAAGTTGTACCTCTCAGATACTCTGGCTTCAGAATCAACTTCTGGATTATGGCATTACTGAGACTAAGACTCCATTACTAATGGATAGTACTTCAGCTCTTTGTATTGTTAAAGATCCAGTCCAGCACTCTAGGACCAAACATATTGAGATCAGACATCATTTATCAGGGATTGCTATGAAAAGGTCTGATTGATCCTAAGTTTGTTCCTAGTGCTGATGAGCTTGCAGATATTTTTACCAAGCCTTTAGATAGTGCCACTTTCCAAAACTTGGTACTAAGGCTAGGTATGCTGCAGCTAGAATAATTTGACCAATGCTGATGCTCTCAATTCATAACTACTAATGAGCATTAGGTCAAATACAAGTACTGATGAGTAATTTAGTCTTCAGCTCTTTCACAACTATTGAAGACTAAATTGACTCAAAGTACTACTGTACATTATTTATTGAAAACAACTGATGTAGTGAGGTGGATTACAACTACTGATGTATGATTTTCAAATAATAAGTACTGAAGAACAAATTTTGCTCACAAGTACTGATGTGTAATCTTACACAGTACTGAAGACAAAATTTGTTCACCAGCTCTTAAGAGTATATCATCAGCACTTGTGAACATCTGATCACAAGAGCTGAAGGCCAATATTCACAAGAGCTGAAGGGTCAATGAAACATCTGAAAGTCAGCCAAAAGAGCTGATGAGTAAGCGTGGAGGCTAGCATGAAACAACTTATTTGACGGAAACAGCTGATGAGTAATTTCTCATCAGCTGATACCAACAGCTGCTGTTTCATACCCAAACAACTGAAGGACCAAAACCATGTCTTCAGTAGTTTCACAACTACTGATGGCTAACACCAAGTCCTCAGTGTTTACAACAACTGAAGCAATACCTGTCTTCAGTAGTTCATAACTACTGATATCAGTAGTTCACAACTACTGAAGGCTAACACAAGTCTTCAGTTGTACAACGTCTAAAGAAGAATATTAGGTCTTCAGTAGTTCATAACTACTGAAGATTGACAATAACTCTTCAGCGTTTACAACATCTGAAGGACAAAACCAAGGTTTCAGTAGTTTTAACTACTGAAGACTAACACCAAGTCCTCAGATGTTACAACCACTGAAGGTTAAGACCACGTCATCAGTCGTTACAACAACTGATAACTAACACCAAAACTTTCAATAGTTTTCTTTCAGCCTTTGCCCTACCCTATAAATACCCACCGTTCAGAGCATTTACTCCTCACTTGACCTAACCTTTCAAAACCTCTGAACTCCCATATACCATTAATGGCGACCATGCAACTGAAACTCGAACAACTGTGTCGCTCATCTCACCAAATCGCCATTATGGCCCAAATTTCACCAAGCCGTCGATCTCATGACCGACTCACCTTACAAAATGGCTTTTCTTTTAAACCCCACCATATACACCGACTCCTTGTGGAGTTGTTTGGAAGAACATAACGTCCAAACCGGAGAGCAGGATGGTGAGGTCTCTCTCGGTCCTCCGTCAACAACCACCCCGTGGTTATCACTCCAGCTACCTGCGCCAAACCTAAAGCTGGAGGATGCCACCTACCAACCTCCTACCCCAAAGGTGCCCTG
Organism: Flaveria linearis; assembly: GCA_024085815.1. NCBI lineage: Eukaryota > Viridiplantae > Streptophyta > Magnoliopsida > Asterales > Asteraceae > Flaveria > Flaveria linearis. The sequence goes on along the minus strand of CM044015.1, from coordinate 19,568,135 downwards.
GATCTATCCTTCACATCCAACGACTACCAGGGTGACCTCTCCGCCACAACCTTGTGAAGAAACACTTCATTGACCCTCAATGTCTAATCTTCCATATGGTGAACGTGTGTCTGGCTCCCAAACCTCTTCGTGGGACCAGATGTCAACAAGGTGGCAACAGGTATTGTTTTCTATCTTTGAGACCAACCTCTGAACTTAACTGATCTCATCTTTCTGGAACTTAAAGACATGGCCACAAAACACTTCTAAACGCGGGGTTGTATCCACGGTTCATAATGGCCATGATAGAAAACCAGCTTCAGGCTGAGGGACTAGTTGGCAATGGGGTCCCTGCCATGGCTGTTCTAGCCGAGGTATACTCAGGCACAACACTGACCACACACTAAAACAGGCTGGCCGGCTGCGAAAACCCAGCAGCAGGAACCCACAGCCTCCACCTCCAAATCCAAAGTCCCCAAACCAAAAACCAAAAAGAAGCCCAAAAGGCTACTCAGGGAAATGAGTCCCTGAGGATGCCTCTGCAACACAAATGCAGGATGGCTGCGGTTCGATTCTCCCAGCAGCTACCACGACTCCACCCACCACAACCGCACAGGTTTCCTCTCAACAGGAGCTGATGCAACCACTTCTGGGGCAGCCACACTTCTGGGGTCTATCTCACTTGAGAAGATTGCCATTGAAAAGCACAGTCCTCCCCTGTGCACACTGCTTCGAGCCCATCTACTGATGAGACGCCCCACAAAGCCCTTCATTGGCAATAGCTAAAGTACTGACCATCTGAGCACTCACTCTCCCCAAAAACCATCATAACTGGGGAGACTCCAACCGGAAGAGGGGTGGATACAAGTGCGGTGGGAGCCCACAGCACAGAGAATCACAAGTCCAATCTCCCAGTGTGGCTAGGGAGATAGGACAATCTGGTGAGGCTGCCACTTCCTCTGCATCAACATCTGAGCAGGGTGAAGCTGGTAACATCATAAGACCTCACCAGAGGCAACTGCCGATGAGGATCCAATCGGAGGCTGGAAGTCCCCAGTACCATGAACAAGGGGCACATGCTATTACTGAGCCACACTCAGAGCATGTACATCCTGACATTGTCAGGAGGTCAGGTGATTCAGTTCTTACTGATGATGACCTGAGCTTCTTTCTTCGACGTTGTAGCTCACAACACTATCTTAGAGGATGAGATAAGTAGACTCAAAGAGCTGCTTGCTCAGTGACTCAAGATAGAAGTCCATCTGCCACCACAACCCCACAGATGGCACCTTCACCCGAGGTCTCACAAACACTGAGCCACTCCCACAAACTCGGCCACCAGCCTCTGCTTCTGGCACTAGCTCTCAGGGTCAGGACCCCCTGAGCAGGTGGATGCTATCCTCCAGAAATCCCTGCCTCTCATCACACCATACTAAAAGATATAGTCATTCAAACCATTGATGAGAGGCTTCCCACTTATATCCAACCTATGGTGGAGGTTGCGATTACTAAGGCGCTTGCTGATAGTCAAACCCCAACCAATGCACCCAAAAAGGGGGAGACATCAGTGCAGCCAAGAGGAAGAGGGGAGAGGAGGAGTTGGAGGCAGAGAAAGAGGGTGGTGGTTGAGAGGGAGAGGGCTGAGGAGAGTAGTAGGGTGAGGGGAGAAAGGGAAGAGGAAAGAGAGGGAGGTTGAGCATATAGAAGTGGCTGGAATCCAAAAGGATTCAGTGTCATTATAAGAAAAAGGGAGGAGAGGAGGGAAAGAAGGTGGCTGACTCTGATCTAGCAGCCCTTGTCAGGAGTGATGCTGAACAGAGAAAATCAATGGACTTCTGCCATTGCTCAGCTGTTCAGGCAAGGCTTTGACAAGGACACTGCCGTGCTAGATCAGGAGCTCAAGAAGATGGAGACTAGGGAGATCGAACACCGATGGTCTACTTATAGCCAAGAGGACAAAAAGAGACTTGAGGCTATGAGTAGATTCATTTCGAAGTATCTGGGTAGGCCAGTCCTTGATGTTAAAGCATGGACCAGGGACAGAATCTTGGCTATAGCCGCCAAGATCTGTTCAGCTGGTGATTTCACCAAAGGACTGGTCGTGAGGCCCTCTCCGAAGCCGGTGTGGAATAGGACACTGCTGGCCAAACAGACCAAACCATCACTCATCTCTAGATTGCTAGCAGTGCCTGCCAACATTCCCACAACCAACACAAACCAACCCACAAAACCAACCCTTCACCATCAAAACCCACAGCCAATGATCCACCCTTGAAGAGAAGAAGAGAGGTGTTGAGGGTTGCAAGAAGAAGAAAAGAGGAGGATGAGGAGGATAGTCTGCCTATTTCAGCAGTTATCTCTCTACCTAAAGCCAAACCACAAACCATCACTCCCCCTCACAGATGGACACTGTGAGGGTAAAACTAGAAGAAGAGGAGCTGCAAAGATTGCACGATGAGGCAATGCTGAAAAGCATTGACAAATCATATGCTGCTTCTACTTCTATCATGAATATGAAGAAGGAGGCTCTGAGACTCTTCACTCTTAAACAAACCTTTCAATTTGAAAAGGAAAGAGTGAGGATGGCCTGATCCTAGGGTGGCTCACAGGCGATCGTTCAAAAAGCTATGCCTGTGAGATACAAGAGCCAACTTAAGAGAATCGTAGATGAGTGATCTCTGGGGCTCTTGTAATCACACCCTGGGAAATAGTAGAGGATTTCGAGAAAGCCTATAGAGCCAACCAATCACCCTAAACAATGCTAGATAATAGGGTGATTTGGAAAAGGTTGGTCGATATAAGAGGCTTGAGGAAACTTCCATAGGGATGAGCTCAACCTTTGTTGGAGGGAAACATCCTGATGACTTTGCATACAGGCAAGTCACAACAGTTGAGCTCAAAAATGGAAAACAGGTGAAGTAACATCTCATAGCTGTACGGTCGGAGGGATTGTTCGAAGGTGAGCCTGAAGACCTAACCAAAGAAGAGCAAATGATCTTTCTTTAGGCCTACACCCGAGAATCCTACCGGCTAGTACATGGGAGTTAGAACTCATGGATGGGACAACAGCTCTGTGTCCAAATCCCCAAAACAGAGCTCCATCCATAGTATCAAGCCAATCAACCTTAGAGACTACCTCTCAGGCCAGTGCTTATCTGGGTCAACTTCTAATCTGATCTAGAAGGAAATAGACAATATTTCTGCCAACAATAAGTGGGACAA